>CM077663.1:36400833-37682500 GCA_039707655.1 Elymus sibiricus | reverse complement strand
CAAAGATCATTTGCAGTGTATCGTTAGCATGATGCAACTCAAATGTGAAGACTAGTAACTAATGACCATTCAAATGAAACTCACCGTGCCCGCCGGAGCAATGACTGGCATCGGCGGAGGGGTCGTGCCATTCTTTTCGCACATGCTCTGCACATTTGGTTTTCTCGAGTCAGTCATATTAGTTAGTAATGAAAGGAACATTACGTGCATGATTTGGCTAATATGCAGAAGAAACTTACCACGAAGAGCTCGTATAGGGCCCGTTGACCCGCCTCGTTCCGGTTCCTCTCCTCCTCCAATAGCTTAGCCATCCTCTCCTCCGCCTCCCTCTCCCTCGCCGCCGCCTGCCGTCTCTCTTCCTCTAGAAGCGCCTGCGGTCCTCGCTTCTGCTTCCTCAAGAGCAGCCTGGGTCTTCGCTCTCTCTGCCTCAATAGCAGCCTGCAACACCACTCGTTAGCATTGTAATCATCGATGGCCGCACACACAATGATGTTTTTCTTAACAAAATCGGGAAATATACTTCCTAACTCATAATTCACAAATATATGACCCCATCGGCCTCTGGAAGGCCGAAGAGCACCTTTTCGGTCAACAGGAGGCCGAAGAGGTGTCGGGGGTCGGGGGTGTCGTGTCTGGGTGGCGTGGTGTCGGGGTGTCGTGGTGTCGGGGTGTCGTGTCGGGGTCGGGGTGTCGGGGGTGTCGTGTCTGGGTGTCGTGGTGTCGGGGTGTCAGGGGTGTCGGGGTGTCGGGGTCGGGGTCGGGGTCGGGGTGTCGGGGGGTGTCGTGTCTGGGTGTCGTGGTGTCGCGGTGTCAGGGGTGTCGGGGTGTCGGGGTCGGGGTGCCGTGTCGGGGTCGGGGTGTCGGGTCGGGGTGCCGTGTCGGTGTCGGGGTGTCGGGACGGGGTCGGGGTCGGGGTGCCGTGCCGGGGTCGGGGTTGGGGTCGGGGTGTCGGGGTCGGGGTGTCGGGTCGGGGTCGGGTAGTCGGGTCGGGGTCGGGGTGCCGTGTCGGGGTCGGGATCGAGGTCGGGGTGTCGGGGTCGGGGTGTCGGGTCGGGGTCGGGTTGTCGGGTCGGGGTCGAGGTGCCGTGTCGGGGTCAGGGTTTTTTCTCTTTTTTTCTTTTCTTCTTCTTCCTCTTCTTTCTTTTCTTCCTTTTCTTCCTTTTTTTTCCTTCTTCTTCTTCTTCTTCTTCCTCCTTTCCTTTTTCCTCTTCTTCTTCTCCTCCTCTCCTCTTTTTTCTTCTTCTTCTTCTTCCTCTTCTTCTTTTTTCTTCTCCTCCTCCTCCTCTTCTTCTTCTTCTTCCTTTCCTTTTTTCCTCTTCTTCTTCTCCTCCTCTCCTCTTTTTTTCTTCTTCTTCTTCTTCTTTTTTCTTCTCCTCCTCCTCTTCTTCTGTTTCTTCTTCTTCTTATTATTTTTTGTTCTTTTTCTTTTTTATTTTTCCTTTTTTTTCATCTTCTTTTCTTCTTTTTTTTCTTCTAGGTTTTTTTTCTACCTAAATGTCTAAATATTTTTTCCTATTTACCCAAACACCTAAACAACTATTTGCAAAACATCTAAAAACAGAAAACTAAAAATCTAATTAGAAAAACAGAAAAAAATAAATAAAAGGGGGGCAGGGGAAGCTCACCAGAGAGGGGCAGGGGGCAGGGCGGCCGGCGGCGAGGAGAGGAGGCCAGCGGCGAGGAGAGGAGGCCGTCGGGGAGGGGGCGGCGGCGGCAGGAGGGCCATGAGGAGGGGGCGGCGCCGCGGTGGTGGAGGTGCGCCACGGGAAGGGGGGCAGGCGGTGGTGGAGGGCGGGGAGGGGGCGGCGGCGGCGGTGAGAGAGGGGGGGAGGGGGCGGCGGCGAGAGGGCGGGGAGGGGGCGGCGAGAGGGCGGGGAGGGGGCGGCGGCGGCGGCGGCGGTGAGAGAGGGGAACGGGCGCGGGTGTGAGAGAGAGAGAGTTGAGAGAAAGAGAGAGAGGCGGGAGGCGCGGGGGGATGGCGAAAATTAAGCCCCCTCTTTGCCGTCTGTTAGCAGACGGCAAAGAGGGGGGCCGTTAGCCCGTCCCCGCCGTTACACTGTGGGGCCCCCTCACCTCTTTGCCGTCTGCGGGCAGACGGCAAAGAGTTCTTTGCCGTCTGCCAGCAGACGGCAAAGAAGTGGCCCGTGTGACCTGGCAAGTGCAGTACCAAGTGGGGCCCACTTTGTTCTTTGCCGTCTGCTGGCAGACGGCACAGAAGTGCAGATGGCAAAGAGCCTCTTTGCCATCAGCATGTTCTTTGCCGTCTGCTTTATAAAAGCAGACGGCAAATATCCTCTTTGCCATCTGCCAGCAGACGGCAAAGAGCTGGCAGATGGCAAAGTCCCTGATTCCATTAGTGAGAAAGTCTTTGTTATTTGGTTGCAGGGTTGTTTGAGAGAGACCATCTTCATCCTACGCCTCCCACGGATTGATAAACCTTAGGTCATCCACTTGAGGGAAATTTGCTACTGTCCTACAAAACTCTGCGCTTGGAGGCCCATCACGAGTCTACAAGAAGAAGGTTGCGTAGTAGACATCATTGGTGTAGATCGTCGTCACGATGGTTGCCCCGGCGGTGCTCCGGCGCCACCAGCTCTTTTCTGGCACCGTTGCCGGGGAGGATATGTAAGCGGCACTCACATCCCGTCAACGAAGCTCTTTTCTGGCGCCGTTGCCGGGGAGGTGAGTGCTTGAAGGTATATCTTTAGATCTTGCAATTGAATCTTTTAGTTTCTTGTTTTATCACTAGTTTGGTTTTATAAAAGAAAACTACAAAAAAAATGGAATTGAGGTTACCTCATTTACTTCATGTTTTTAATGTCTTTCGTGAAAATGATGGAAAGGAAAATTGTGCTCAAGTGCTAGAAGAAGAAGTTATTAAAATGTTTGGTACTAAATCTTTGAGTGATGATCATGATTGCAATGTTGTTAGTATGCATTCTTTGAATATCCATAGTACTAATGATGATTGCAGTAGTCATGATACAAAGATTTCTTATAAGCATGTCAATTTTTGTGGAGTGCATAGAGTTTGTGTAGACATGCCTAAAAGGGAAGATAGATTTTGTAAGAGGCACAAGTATTTAGAAACTAAATGGTTGCAAGAGAGGCTATATGTTTGCGCTGAAAGACTTACTATTTCTAGCCGTCCTTGTGAACTTTGCAATGAACGTGGTCATTATAATTTCCAATGTGAACTATTTCATGATCGAATTGTGACCAAAAATTGTGATAACCTCATTACCCTTGAGAATCATAATGAACTTAGTCTATTTTTGGGGTATGTTCCAGCATGGGCTCTCATGAAAATGTTTGATTTTGATCTAAATGAAATCTATATGTATTGCGTGGTAAATTGCATTGAGAATCCTTATATTGCCAATTACTTAAAGACAAGAAAACAAATAGAATATGAAGAGAATACTAATGAAGGGGAAGAGGTTTCCCAATATCCTCCTATTTTCTCTTATGATGAATCAGGTAACGAGGAGGAGTTTTTTATTCAACCAATCTCTTCAAGAAGCTTGGAGGAATTAAATAAACCCACACATGATGTGGTGAAGAAGAAGAAAAGAAGGAAAAGTAAAGGTAAAGAGGTATCTCTCCCAAATAATGATACCCCTTATAATCTTGAAAATCTTTTTGGCACCAACTTAGAAAATTGTGATGATAATAATTGTTATACGATTGGTGCTATTCATACTATTAATGATGAGAGTAATTATGCTTATGTTATGCAAAGCGACAAGCTTGGGGATGCTATGTTTGAGAATTTATTTGCTGCAATTAATGTTTGTCCCAAGCTTGGGGATGCTATGTTTAATGAAGATGATGTTTTTAGTCCCCCAAGTTTTGATGAGCAAAACTATTATGATGATAGCATACTCCCTATTTATGATGATTGCAATATTTATGAAAGTGGGTTTGGAAGAGTGTCAACTTTAGATAATAATTATCCCACTATTTTGGAGGGTGTTGAATCTTATTATAATGATAAAAGTGGATTTGGAGAGGTCACGACTTTATTTATTAATGATTTCACTATTTCGGAAGAGGTTTCAATTGACTATGATGAGAACAAAGTTGCTACTTATGATGATTATTGTGATGATACTTATGTTATAAAGAGTAGTGGTAATTATTGTCATAATTTTGAATATCCTTTTACTGAACATGACTCTTTTAATGTGGAAACAATTTTTAGTATTCGAGCTTTATATGATACTCCCACTATTATGAATGAGAAGAAAATTGCTTGTGTGGAGAGTGACAAATTTGCTATGCTTGTTGATCATGAAGATAATGCTTTATGTGCTGGCTATAATGTGAAATTCCTTCATGATGCTACTGAAAATTATTACGAGGGAGGAACATATGCTTGTAGGAATTGCAATAATATCAAGTTTCCTCTCTATGTGTTCAAAGATTTGAAGTTATGCTTGTTTTTCCTTCCTATGCTAGTTGATTCTTGCTCCCATAAATTGTTTGCTCACAAAATCCCTATGCATAGGAAGTGGGTTAGGCTTAAATGTGCTAGTCATATGCTTCATGATGCTTTCTTTGTGTTTCAATTCTTATCTATTATGTGAGCATCATTGAAATCATCATGCCTAGCTAAAAGGCATTAAAGAAAAGCGCTTGTTGGAAGGCAACCCAACACTTTTACTTTCTGTTTTAGTGTGTTCACATGATTAAGCTACTGTATTAATCATGTTTTGTGTCTTTTATTTGAATAAAGTGCCAAGTAAATCCTTTGGGATAGTGTGGATGATAGTTGACTTGATTCTGTGCAAAAACAGAAACTTTTGCTCTCAGTCCAGGAATTTTTTAAATTCGCTGGAACGTTCTTTTGATCTGACATTTTTACACATGATTGATATACAAATTGCCTAGATTGTCCTAATTTTTCAGAATTTTTAGAGACAGGGAAGTATGGTTACACGACAGATCTTCACAGACTGTTCTGTTTTTGACAGATTCTGTTTTGCATGCATAGTTTGCTTGTTTTAGTGTCTCCATCTTCTCTTATAAGCACCAACTAGGGGGCACTATGATCGTACTTGAGCATTGGGCATAACTAATATTTGAGTGTGTTTCATGAATGGATCAATGATTGAGCATGATGTGCTAGGGATAACTTTCTTTAGTGTTGATATTTTGAAAGAGATGGTTGCTTGTTGGCATGCTTGAGTATTGAATTCATTATGTTAAAACTAGACTATTGCTTTGAATCATTTACAAGTCCAAATGTCCATGCTATACAAAGAGTAAAAGAATATGATGAACATGTTAGGCAGCATTCCACATCAAAAATTCTGTTTTTATCATTTACCTACTCGAGGACGAGCAGGAATTAAGCTTGGGGATGCTGATACGTCTCCAACGTATCTATAATTTTTGCTTGTTCCATGCTGCTATATTATCATTCTTGGATGTTTTACAATCATTTTACTACAACTTTATATTATTTTTGGGACTAACCTATTAACCTAGAGCCCAGTGCCAGTTCCTGTTTTTTCCTTGTTTTTGAGTTTTATAGAAAAGGAATATCAAACGGAGTCCAAACGGAATAAAAATTTACGGTGACTTTTTATGGACCAGAAGAGACCCACGGAGCATCGGAGTTGGGCCAGAAGACCCACGACGCAGTCACAAGCCACAGGGGCGCCCCGCCCCTAGGGCGCGCCCCCTGGCTTGTGACTCCCTCGTGGCCCATCCTAACTTGTTTCCCCCACCATAAATTCCTATAAATACAGAAACCTCCGAAAATAAACCTAGATCGGGATTTCCGCTGCCGCAAGCCTCCAGAGCCACGAAAAAACAATCGGGAGCCCGTTCCGGCACCCTGCCGGATGGGGAAACCATCACCGGAGGCCATCTTCATCATCCCGACGCTCTCGATGACGAGGAGGGAGTAGTTCACCCTCGGGGCTGAGGGTATGTACCAGTAGCTATGTGTTTGATCTCTCTCTCTCGTGTTCTTGAGATGGCACGATCTTGATGTACCGCGAGCTTTGTTAATATAGATGAATCATCTGGAGTGTTTCCCCTCTCTATTTAGTTGTGATGAATTGAGTTTTCCCTTTGAAGTTTAGTTATCGGATTGAGTCTTTAAGGATTTGAGAACACTTGATGTATGTCTTGCGATGGGATATCTGTGGTGACAATGGGATGTTCTATTGATCTACTTGATGTATGTTTTGGTGATCAACTTGCGGGTTCCGTGACCTTGGGAATCTATGCATAGGGGTTGGCACACGTTCTTGTCTTGACTCTCCGGTAGAAACTTTGGGGCACTCTTTGAAGTTATTTGTGTTGGATTGAATATGATGAATCTGAAATTATGTGATGCATATCGTATGATCAAGCCCATGGGTACTTGTGGTGACATTGGAGTATCTAGGTGACATTAGGGTTTTGGTTGATCTGTATCTTAAGGTGTTATTTTAGTACGAACTCTAGGGCTGTTTGTGACACTTATAGGAATAGCTCATATGATTAATCGGAAAGGATAACTTTGAGGTGGTTTCGTACCCTACAACAATTTCTTTGTTTGTTCTCCGCTATTTGTGACTTTGGAGTGAACTCTTTGTCGCATGTGAGGGATTTATATATGATTCAACTATGTTAGTATTGTTGAGAGAACTTGCACTAGTGAAAGTATGAACCCTAGGCCTTGTTTTCAAGCATTGCAATACCGTCTGTGCTCACTTTTGTTACTTGTTACCTTGCTGTTTTTATATTTTCATATTACAAAAACCTATATCTACCATCCATATTGCACTTGTATCACCATCTCTTGACCGAACTAGTGCACCTATACAATTTGCCATTCTATTGGGTGTGTTGGGGACACAAGAGACTGTTTGTTATTTGGTTGCAGGGTTGTTTGAGAGAGACCATCTTCATCCTACGCCTCCCATGGATTGATAAACCTTAGGTCATCCACTTGAGGGAAATTTGCTACTGTCCTACAAAACTCTGCGCTTGGAGGCCCAACACGAGTCTACAAGAAGAAGGTTGCGTAGTAGACATCACTATGCACCACTCCCTCAAAAGAACTACTCATCTATCTTGGCTAGAGAAGACTCATAGATCGGAAAGCATACATAGCTATTTAATTATGCAGCAAAGAAACTACAAGAGATTCAAATAAATTTAATGAAACATCTGATCATAAATCCACAATTCATAGCATCCCATCAAACACACCATAAGAATTACATCCGATGGATCTCCGAGGAGATCATTGTATTGAAGATCGAAAGAGAGAGAGAGAGAGCCATCTAGCTATTACTATGGACCCGTAGGTCCTGAAAGAACTACTCACACATCACCATGGAGGTAGCAAGGTTGATGAAGATGGCTTCCCCAATGATCCCCCCTCCGGCAGAGTGCCAGAATAGGGCTCCAGATAGGTGATCGCTTCGGAACAAAGGCTTGCAGTGATGATAAAATTGTTTTGGATATTCCTCCGAGGGTTTTGGAATATATGTGAATTTATAGGCCGGAGATTAGGGCAAACGGAGCAGCAGGGGGCCCACAAGCCTGCAGGGCACGCCCTACCCCCAGTGCGTGCCCCCTGACCTTGTGGACCCTGGTCCATGTTTTGGTTAATCCCCTAGCTTCTAGGGTCTCTTATGCCACAGAAAAAATCGTCAAAAAGTTTAGTCGTGTTTGGACCTTCGTAGGTATCGATTTTCTGTAAAACCAAAAACAAGCAGAAAACAGCAACGGGCACTGGGCACTGGATTAATATGTTAGTCCAAAATAATAATAATAAAAAATATAAAATGATGGCCAAAGGATGTAAGAATGATATTATAATATCATTTAACAATAAAAAATTAGACATACGTTTGAGACGTATCACATACTCATGCCCATGATCAGGAAAACAGAACCATCATGCAACACTTGAGATTGTCTTAAACGTTTTCTATGTTCAATATACACCATTCAAAGTGCCATGCTCAAATTTTTTCCACTTTTTGAGTTGGTTAGCTATTTTTAAAGCATTAAATGAATTTCTTGCCGTTAAAAAGGGCAAAATGCTCTTTGATTCAAAATAATATGCAAATGAGCTATGAAAAGGATCAAACTTGGCATGCTGTCATTATATGATCCCTATAGGCTATGGTAAAAATTTGAGCGAGTTGTGTGAAAGACCTGATGGACTTCATGTACAAACTGAACACTCTTCGGCGAAGTATCAGGGTTTCGAATGAAAACCGCCGCCTTACACATAGAACTGATTTTTTTACATCACTTCCCCTTTAAACTTTTTATATGTTCAATATACACCATTCAAAGTGTCGTGCTGAAATTTGGCCACTTTGTGAGTTGGCTTGCTATTTTTAAAGCATTAAATGAATTTCTTGCCATTAAAAAGGGCAACATGCTCTTCGATTCAAAATAACATGCAAATGAGATCTGAAAAGGATGAAACTTGGCATGCTACCATTATATGACCCCCATAGGGTGTGGTAAAAATTGAAGCAAGTTACGAGAAAAACCTAATGCACTTCGTGTACAAACTGAACACTCTCCGACGAAGTATCAGGGTTTCGAACGGAAACCGCTGCCTTCCACATAGAACTGATTTTTTACATCATTTCCCTGTTAAACTTTTTCTATATTCAATATACACCATTCAAAGTGTCGTGACGAATTTTGGCCACTTTTTGAGTTGGTTAGCTATTTTTAAAGCGTTAAATGAATTTCTAGCCATTATATACACAATTTATAGTCCCATGCTCAAATTTGGGACTATTTTGGGTTAATCTGATAAGTTTAAAATTTTGAACGATGATCAATGGCAGACACTGTTAACCACCCACCACTACTAACTTTGGAAAAAAAATGGCGCGTTTGTCAAATATAGTTGTGGCGGGCACTATTTTTACCCGCAACTACTAAGTGACAAACCAGTGACAAGCGCCTTTTTGTCCCCCACCACTGTTGATTTTGTCCCATGGCTTATGCTAAAAAAAATATGAGTGGCGGGTACTAATATTTACCCGCCACTGGTGATGTTTTAGCAGTGGCGGTTTGTAGTTATTACACGCCATTTTTACTTGGCCAAAATAGTTGTGGCGGGTCCCAAACTATGCCCGCCACTAATGTGACCCCACCTATAAGCCTTTTCCCAGTAGTGGAAACCTGAACATTATAAACCATTGGCACAATATAAGTGCAGTGTTCAGTGGGGGAGTATTTTTCTTCATAACCATGACAAGTTTTATAAGGATGATTATCATTCTCTTTTAGAAAATAAGTATCATCGTAATAATCATCATAAATGGCAACTCTGTTCTCATCACAATCAATTGAAACACCCTGCAAAATAGTCAAATCAACACTACGTAAACTCATGACCTCTCCAAATCCACTTTCATCAATATTCCAATAGGATTTAACACTCTCCAAAATAGTGGGATCATTACTACCTAAAGTCATGACCTCTACAAACCCACTTTCAATAACATTGTAATCATCATAACTAGGAGGTGTAATCTCATCATAATATTTTTTCTCTTCCATGATAGATTGGGAGATATAAAAAGTTCATATTCATTCATTGTATCTAGTACATTATCATGAGCAATAGGATAAACATAAGCATGTTTTATAGAAAAAGCATTTTCAAATAAATCATCCTCATTCTTACTAGCAAAAATATTCTCAAGCACATCTTCTTTGCTAGCAAAAATATTTTCAACTTCATCATGCTCACTAGCAAAAGTATTTTCAAACCCAGCCTCCCGAAGCTTAGGGCTTTCCATATCTTCATCATAAGTCATAGGCATATCATAAGCATCATCCTCATCAATAGTGGCATGGATAGCATCAATAGGATAACAAGCATTATTATCATTTTCCTCCAACTGGGTACAAAAAATATTTTCAAGAGCATCAGTAGTTTCACCAAAGTTCTCTTCTTTTATAGTACTATGTGATTCATGTTCATTTGGAATAACCATAATAGGAGCAACATGCTTTGGAAGAGATACTTTCTACTCATGATGGAGTTGTTGGATTTCCCCAAAGAGGAAGGGTGAAGTAGCACAGCAGGAGAACATATTTCCTTCAGTTAAGAACCAAGGTTTATCGAACCAGTAGGAGTCACTAGCTAAGATAGCAACGTCGGCAGTACCTGCACACAAACAAATAAATTGCTTGCACGCAACAAAGGCAAGTGGGTTGTCAATCCCCTTGTTCTTGCTAGCTACAATATTAAATGCAAATAGTGATAGGGCAAAGCGGCAAGAAAGTAAAAGAAAGTAAACGAGCAATTGTAGGAGTTTTTATATTGATGGAAAATAGACCCGGGGGCCATAGGTTCACTAGAGGCATCTCTCTCGAAAGCATGTAATGGCATGGTAGACAAATTACTGTTGGACAATGCACAGAATAGCGGCAATTTATAACTATGATCATTCAAGGCATAATCTCACATAGGCACTACGTCCGTGATAAGTAGACCGTAATCCAACTGCATCTACTACTATTACTCCATCCAAAGACCGCTATCCAACATGCATCTCGTGGTATTAAGTTTGCAAGAAATAGAGTAACACAATAAGCAGGATGACATAATGTAGACAGAAGAAAACCTAGCAATAAGATTATCCCCATCATTTTATCCTTAGGAACAACAATACTATACATGCCTTCATCCTTTTGTCACTGGACAAGATCACCGCAAGATTGAACCCACTACTATGCACTACTCACCCTGAAGAACTACTCATCTATCTTGGCCAGAGAAGACTCATAGACTTGAAAGCATACGTATCTATAAAATTACACAACAAAGAAACTTCAAGAGATTCAAATAAATTCAATGAACAATCTGATCATAAATCCATAATTCATCGGATCGCAACAAACACACCACAAGAATTACATCGGATGGATCTCCGAAGAGATCATTGTATTGAAGATCAAAATAGAGAGAGAGAGAGAGAGAGAGAGAGAGAGAGAGATTCATCTAGATGAAGATGTCACCGCAGCTGATGTCGCTGTAGATTTGAAGACGAGACATCTATCCAGATTGACCACACAGCGGGACCTGCATGGGCCACCAATGTCGTTACTAAAACCGGCTGATCTCGGGTAGGGGGTCCCGAGTTATGGATCTGGGATCAATGGTAACAGGAGACAAGGGAGACAATGTTTTACCTAGGTTCGGGCCCTCTCAACGAGGTAAAACCCTACGTCCTGCTTGATTGTATTAATGATAGGGTATCAAGTACAGGATGATGATCTACCTCGAGATCGGTTGTGTATGTTCTAAACCCTAAGGTGGGTAATTGTGTCTCTACGGACTAAGACCCTCGGCTTATATAGATGTCCGGGGTCCCTAGGTTACAATATTAGGTCGGTTGCCAACTAGAGATAAACTTGCCGAATACAAGAGCTATCCTTGGAGCGCACGTCAAGTCTTCGGCGATCTCCAATTTGTCCACGATTAAGTCTTAGGCTTCGGCGGTCCTCCAGGCGCTGGCTTAGGGGGCCCCATTCTGGCCCATGAGAGCAAAACACCTCGAGCTAGTACCCCCTAGTCCAGGACACCCTCAGCGACCGAACCCTGACCCGTTTGACCGGCAAGTCTAACCCTTTGACCGGCATCAAACGACATTTGACCCATGGACTTTTCTACTTGGTTGTGCTGGCTTAGGCCATAGGAACATGGAGAACCAAGTTTGAGCCGAAGATATCATAAGATTCCCCCCGGGTTACCCGTGGTGGCAGTTTCCCCCTCAAAGTGCAGGTGTTGGTGCCGTCCGTGAAGCGGGTCACACTCGGGAGCTAGGTATTGGATATTTAGACATCCCACCACACCTATATACATGTACTAGGACACAATGCATGTTTTGGTGGGATTCCTACCCTCCGAAGACCCCAGAGCGACAGAACCATGACCCGTTTGACCGGCAAGTCTAACCCTTTGACCGGCGTCGAACGACATTTCACCCATGGACTTTTCTACTTGGTTGTGCTGGCTTAAGCCATAAGAACATGGAAAACCAAGTTTGAGCCTAAGTTCTCACAAGATTCCCTTCGGGTTACCCGTGGAGGCATTTTCCCCCTCTAAGTGCAGGTGTTAGTGCCGTCGTGAAGCGGGTCACTCTCAGGACCTGGGTATTGGATATTTAAACATCCCACCACGCCTATATACATGTACTTTGACACAATGCAAGTTTTGATGGGATTCCTACCCTCCGATGACCCCAGAGCAATCGAACCATGACGCATTTGACCAGCAAGTCTAACCCTTTGATCGGCAAATCTACCCCTTTGACAGGCTTTGAAAGGAGGGTGACCGATGGAATTTTCCTCTTGGTTGTGTTGGGTCAGGTCATAGACACAAGGAAAACCACATTTGGACCCAAGATTCAAAAATATTCCCTCCGGGTTACCCGTGGTAGCAGTTTCCCCCATCTAATAGTCGAACCTTCGTGAGTGGCGGCGCATGTGTAAAAACATTTTTTCTGAAATCCTTGAAACTTTCTGATGCAAATAGATATACAATTTGCCTCATTTGGCCAAGGAATGAAAAATATACAAACAAGTCAGAACTAGAGGGGATTTTCTGCAAATTTGAGGCAAACATGATTTTTGTTTGTTCCAATTTGAAAACATAGTATACCAACAGAATCCTTTCACGATTTTGATAAAAAACATATAAAATTTGTCAATATCGATGCACGTATGAATTACTTGTTATTTTGACAAAGTATAAAGACATATTTGAAAAAGTACATGAGATCGCATTTTTAACATATTCAAAAATATAAAAAAACTGGATATTCATAATCTATGAAAAATTCTACCCCAAATTGATATATAATTTGTATATGTTTAAGTTTACATAACTTAGATTTGAATTAATAAAATTCAAACTTTTTAAAAAAGTTTGTAAAAAACAGAAAAGGATTTAAAATTGGAAAAAAAACTATGCCGACGGCCGCTGTCATGGCCGTTATCATAGATCTAATGGTGTTAGCCTACCGTCAGCCAACGGGCTACGTGTCGGACTATGATGACAGCCGATGGTATGCCGACGGCTGCCGTCGGCATAGATTTATATATGCCGACGACAGCCGTAGACATAGCTCCCATGTTGCCGAGGGCCCGGATTTGCAGACGGCATTTCATCGGCCGTCGGCATAGCTCTAGATATGCCGTCGGCAACTACGTCGTTTCCCGTTGTGCCTGCATAGGGCAATAGGGGACCAGGCCTCTTTGAAGGATGCCGCAGAGGTGGACCGCCGTGAGCACCAGAGATTGAAGGAGATTGAACACCCATCGGCGAGGGACACGCCCAATCCTGCACAAGTTGCCGAGCCATCGCCACGACACTGGCACGCCGGAATCTGAGAAGAGGAACAACATAGTCGTTGATATCGCTATCTAGGACAAGCCAGCCAAAGCAACAGCCGCATCCTATACAAACTCCACTAGCGAACGACGCCGCGATAGAGCTGAGGCCGATAGACAAAACACCATGGCAGGGTCGACGCTGCCGCCTTACCAACCAAGCACGGCCACCAACGTCTCCACATGCCCCCAGCGCTCACCGCTGGAGAGGGGATGGGCGGGGAGGACTTATTCCTCATCGGGAATGGCTCCGCCGCCTTAGCATCCCCGGCTGGAAACCCTAACCTACTCCTATCTACATGTCAGGGACAGAACACCATGGTTCCCATCCCCTCCCATCGAGTGGCATCTCCCACCTCAACCGTGCACTAATCATACATGCAATTATGCAAGATCAAGATCAGGGACTCACGGGAAGATAATACAGCACAATTCTAAACACAAATTGAAATAATTCAAGCTTCATATTATAGCAAGGGGCCTCGAGGGCTCAAATACAAAAGCCTGAGTACATAAGTCAGCGGAAGCAACATTATCTGAGTACAGACATTAATTAAACAAGTTTGCCTTAAGAAGGCTGAGCATAACAGCGACACTAGATCGAAAAGGCATAGGCTTCCTGCCTGGGAGCCTCCGAACTACTCCTGGTCGTCAGCGAGCTCCACGTCATAGTAGGCTCCATCCTGGTAATTGTGGCCTTTGTCGGGGTAGTAGTAGTCATCAACGGGGTAAGATGTCTCCTGGGCTCCGTCATCTGATCGCGGCAATCGTATCAATAGAAAAAGGGGGAGCAAAGCAACGGTGAGCACTCATCCAAAGTACTCACAAGACTGACATCAGACCTATGCTAGATATGTACCAGTACCAAGGAATGGGGCTATATCTTTGGACTAAACTGCAGAAATGCCAGAAGAGAGAGAAGGCCTAGTCCTATCGAAGACTAGCATCTTCAGTGTCTTGCAGCATTAGGAGAGTGCAGATTAGCATATTATAATCAGTAAGCATATTGTAGTAATGCCCAGAGATTCTTCCTGGACTCCCTGCGAGAAAGCAACCTCGGAGCCACATTTCCATTTAATCATCACAAGTATCCAATTTTAGTTATCAAAGATCAGGATACTCTCTGAGCGTCCGTTACCGTGGACACGGCTATTAGAATAGATAATACTTCCCTGTAGGGGTGTACAATCTTACCCAACACGCTCGATAAACTCTGGCCGGATACAATTTCCTGGTCATACCCGGCCTCGGCTGATCGACACGCCGTAATCCTACCTAGGCTCAACAGAGAGGCCAGGATGCCGGTCTACATCCTAATTGCTTGGGGTCATGGGCCAATCGCCCTCTCAATCCTGCACGTTACGCTCATGGCCGGTGTCAGCCCTGGCACCTCTTTATACAAAGACGGTGCTTACGCGGGCCACCCGGGCGCGTGCCGCTCAATTGTGACATCTGAGGAGCTTTCGGGCGAATATACGACGAAGAGTGCCCATACATATTCCCGCGTGGTGGTTAGTGCGAATAAGGCCAGAGGCCTACTCAGATCACATATCCAAACCTATCGTGGTTTTGTCACGGCAAGATGTCCTCGTGAGAGAACTTAGGTGTGAGGCCATCGCAACTATGTGGCGGCTTGAGAGGGGTTGGTCGGAATCGAAAGACGCGAGTTTACCCAGGTTCGGCCCCTCTGATGGAGGGAAAAGCCTACGTCCTGCTTTGTGTCTATATTGATGATGAGGATGATCTCGATTACAAGGGTGCGGGAGTCGCTACCTCTAATCTCGAGAGCCTCTAATCTGTCTATCTCTAATGACTTGAGGTCGTGTTAACTTGTCCCTCTTGGGGCGCCTTACCCCTCCTTATATAAGTGGAAGGGGTAGGTTTACATGTAGAGTCCTACTGGGAGTAGGACTAGGACTAGTCTTTCATGAATCCTAATCCGGGTCTTGTTTCCTTCGTGATGGAGTCTTTTCTCTCCTTGGGTCTTCTCTGTGAGCTGCCCCTCCAAGCCCGTCAATGAGCCGCCTTGCGCCGGCTTGCTCGCTGGGCCTTGGGCCTTGTCGCTCGTCTGACCCGCCTGCCGGGTTACTAATGAACCGCCAAGTCTCGACCAGGTCACCAGTGAGTCGCCAAGTCCTGGCCGGGTCATACTTCCGGCCGGGTTATACCGCGGGGTAATATCCCCGACATTAGCCCCCAGGTTAGCTTGAATTTATTCATGGTAAGCTCCTGAAATAAGAATAACAAACATGTTAACGGACCGGCTTGCTCCACTGGCCGGCTTAATGAAGTAGCTCCTTGAAGATCCGGGTTCCTTCATATTAACGAGCCGTCTTCACAATCATATTGCAGGTCCATGTCCTTTGCAAAATATTGGGAATAAAACACCCATATGCCGTTGAGTCGGCCGCCAATGCTTTGGCTTGATGAAATTATTGGAGATAAGAAAACCATATGAAGTTGAGCCGGCTTCCCTTGCTTCGGCTTGATAAAAATATTGGGAAATAGAAATCCGTCCCTTGTTAAATCACTTCAACCTGTGAAGCCAGGTTGTTTATATAGAATCTGCCGGGTCGTGATTTTTGACAATGCCGGGTCATGATCGTTTGTGACGCCTGGTCAAAACAAGTGGACTCCAGTTGACTTGATAAAATTATTGGGAATAAAGAAATCCGTGTGATGCTGAGCTAGTCTTTCAATGCTCTGGCTAGATAAAATTCTGTTGAGCCAGTCTCGCTCACAATTGACATCTTGAAAACTCTCTTCAATTTTTTGATATATCCATATTACCTGTAGCCCCCAAGCTCCAAGTTTATCCATGATGACTTGGTGCTTTGCAATAATATCTTTGATTGGGTAGCCCCCAAGTGCCTGGTTGTCTTGCCTGCAGCAGCATGGGACTTGTAACTGTCTTATACCTTATAAAGCTTCGGCTGATGTAGCCCCCAAGGATCGGGTTGTCTTGCCTGCAACAACCTGGGACTTTTGAACTTGGTGTTGAATGTTGAGAAAACTGGGTTGTCATCAAAGTCGCCAGATATATACTGAGTGTCTTGTATTTCACATGCATAGCCCCCAAGGGCCGGCTCATCAACATGTGATGGGCCGGGTCTTTAATTTGGACCTTATAATCTGCTTGATCAGCTGAATGCTGTAGCCCCCAAGTGCCGGGTCAGTAAGAAGAACTGGGCTGGGACTTAGAAAAATATAGAAAGGCTGGCTCATCTCCTTGAGACAACAGGATCTGTTGACGATGTAATGATTTGAAAAGCAACTTGCATTAGCCCCCAAGTGCCGTGATGCATGCTTGTAGTGACATGGAACTTGCATACTTGATATAGACTGGACTTGAATAATGTAGCCCCCAAGTGCCGGGTTGCATGCCTGCGGCGACTCGGGACTATTCCTTCCATTGTAGAATAAAATCTTATCCACTCTCCAGATGATGTTGCTGAAAGCCTTGCATATCAATGTTGAACCATGCTCCTTGCTGTAAGCTGGTATTTCTTGGACGAAGGAATTATAGCCTTTACTCTGAAGGGGCTTTGAAAACCTCAATTATCCAATGCTGGTTATGACAACCATAATGAAAAATCCAGCCATGTTGTCTATTTAAGATTTGAATAATATAACCCGGTTTGAAAAAACCGGTTCCTGCAATGTAGACCAGGATACCCATGCATATATGATGCATGGTAAGATGATGCAATGATGATGCAATGTATTATGCAATGTATGATGTTCTTGCTTTGAAGGCACAACCAGAAGAGATCAACTCTTGTGTATGTTCTTGCTTTTTCTTTTTCGAAAACTCATATGCCGGTTCTTCTGGGTAGACTCGCTGCTTGAACTCTTAACAGTACAGGGTCTCTAGTGAGAGTGACCGTCAATTCCTTTGAGCGGCTTAGGGTCTCTAGGCGAGATTAACTGATAAGAGCACAATGAACCAGAGAGAGACGCAGCAAACGGCGGGTCATGCCCCCAGGGCCCATAAGCTACCTCTCACGTGACATAAATCCGTCGTTTGAACCTTAAACAGTGCAGGGTCTTTAAAAGAGTAACTGTTTAAGAGTACGAACGGGCCACATAGCGGAGAGTATGCAGCAGATGGGTGAGTTTATCCTCGCTTTCCGTAAGCCGGCCCTCACGTGACAAGAGCCGCCGGTTTAACCTTGACCAGTATAGGGTCTCTAGCGAGAGTGACTGTCAAATATTTTGAACAGCTCAGGGTCTCTAATCAAGATTAACTAGCAAGAGTTCGGCGGGTCACCTAGCGGAGCAGCAGCAGCATACAGGCAGGTTTAACTCGAACTTGTGGTGGCTGAAGAGCCAATCAAGAGGGTGTGTAAGCTAAACCTGGTGGGTTGGAAGCTCCCAAATGACCTTGTTAACGGAGTCAACTTTTTGGGTATACAACCCGGCCTTACGGTGGCTGAAGAGCCGATCAAGAGGGTGTGTAAGCTAAACCCGGCGGGTTGGAAGCCCCCAAATGACCTTGTCGACGGAGTCAACTTTTTGCACCATCTTGTAAGCCGCCATCTTGTATGAAGAAACGGCAGAAGCCTCCAAGTGACTTTATAATGATCCAATGAATCAGGGCACCCATGTTTGAACGGTGCATCATGGCGGCTCGTCCTCTTGGGCAACTTTTAATTTTCTGAAACTCAAACTTTGCGAGATATAGACTCCTTTTGAACCAGACGTTGAGCCGGATATTGAGAGCCCCGAACTTTGTCAGAGATAGAATTCTCTTGAACCGGATGTCGAACCGGAATTTTTCACCAATGTGGTAATAGTCAATTCTGCCGAGTCATGTCGGTGCAGCCCCCGAGTCTTAAGTCGACTCGAGGAGTTGGCTTGAGATTCTTCATACTTGCCTGTGGCATAACCAGGCATATAGTTGATAGCGGAAACGCTGGAATGTGTTGAAGCTGAAGGTGAGGGTGGCGAGTTGATGATCTTCGCGACACTCATTGTATATCCTTTGCATTGAGAACGCGATGTGAATCCGCGGAAGGTTGACCTTGACCGTGGCGGGTTATAAATGATCCCGTATGAGTTGTGTCAGTAACCCGGTCGATGGTTCGTCCCGGCTGGTTGTTGACGTTAACCAAACCGTAGTGGCGGCGACTTGTGCGCCTGTCCATTGAGCCATTTGGTGTAGGCAGAGGTAAACAGCTGGTGCAGACAGATGAATCGGCCGTGGCATTAGAAGGCAGCGCGGACGGATGAGTCGGCTGTGGCGTTGTAAGCCGGCGCAGATGGGAGAGTCGGCTGTGGCGTTGTAAGCCGGCGCAGACGGGAGAGTTGGCCACGGGCGTTGTAAGCCGGCGCAGACGGGAGAGTCGTCCACGGGCGTTGTAAGCCGGCGCAGACGGGAGAGTTAGCCACGGGCGTTGTAAGCCGGTGCAGACGGGAGAGTCGGCCACGGGCGTTGTAAGCCGGCACAGACGGGCGTTGGTGCAGAAGGACGCCAGTTGCACGCTCTCCGTTTCCGTGGCACAATATTTGCTCTTGTAGTGAATAATTGTCCTGCAGGAAAACGATCACAAGCCAGAGTAACTGTTCTCAAAAGAATGACAATATATAAAAACTTGACTGGATGGATTTCACCTGATATGTTTTATCAAAAGGTATCAACTCGGGGTTGACGATGACTTCAGCCAGCAGGGGAGTTTGCAGGAGCAGATACGAAGCCAGCCCCGACTAGGCGGCTCAAAGCAGGCGGTGAGGGAAGCTCAGGCGCGAGGTCGCAGCGGCGACGGCAGACATAATGGCTTGAAGCGCGACCGCAACCGAGCCAGAGCTGGGCGGCTCATAACAGACCCTCCAGGTCGTATAGACCAACACGTTTTTTTTACAGGCAGCTAGCAGCTTCTCTGTTTCTCTTCTTCAGGTCCCGGCCATAGCAGGCGGCTGGAGCGGGATCCGACGGGGGTGCGCGGGGCGCAGCCGGCCATGGCGCTCGACGTGGGAGCCGGCGGCGGAGGCGCTCGACGCAGCCGGACAGAGGTTCGGTAGTAGACCTTTCGAGGTATGAACAACCTCGTCTCCACGCAGGCTGCAATGGCAGTTTGGAGGCAGAGCGAGGCGAGTACGCGGAGCCATGCGCGCGTGTGAGAGATACGGCACGGACGGGTCCGGGTCAGCACGTGACTGGAGGCCGAGTCGGCAGTCAAAACCGAGCGGGGCAAGGCCACGGCACCGGGGCGCGGGAGAGGACGGAGCGAGCTCGTGGGACGCACCTACTCTCATGACGGCGGAGAGGCTCGGCGACTCGGCAATGGGCCACTCGGAGGCAGCGGAGATTTGAAGCAGCAGGCCAGCTCGACGCAAGGCGGTGAAGAGGAGCCCCCAAGTTCGAGGCGGATCCGGTTGACGAAGAGGGCCACGGCAGCGCCTGCGGCTGCTGCGGAGGAGAGGCGGCAGCGGGCTGAGGCGGCGGCTCAAGATTCGGGCGAGCAAAGCCGGAGCAAGGTCGTTTGGCGGCTTGGGGTAGAACAGGCGCGAGGCCGTGGCGAGGCAACGGCGGAAGCTGGTGAGGCCACGGTGGCGGCTCAGACGGAGGTGGCCCGGAGGCGACCGGCCGTCGGAGGTGGCTCAAGGCCGGAGCGAGGCGCGGCAACAATGGTTGGCTGTAGAGGCGGGCGGCTCGGCAACTTGGCCACTGCTGTGAAGGTGGGCGGCGGCTCAGCATTGGCCGCGACAGAGGAAGCCCCCGGCGACTCGCCGTTGTTGAAGAAGATCGGACCAATTGAAATCTGAATCTTTCCAATCGCGAGCTTCTCGATCCCTAAGAGAGATCCCTCCAAGAACATAATCCACCGTGCGTGGCCCCACGGTGGGTGCCAACTATCGTGGTTTTGTCACGGCAAGATGTCCTCGTGAGAGAACTTAGGTGTGAGGCCATCGCAACTATGTGGCGGCTTGAGAGGGGTTGGTCGGAATCGAGAGACGCGAGTTTACCCAGGTTCGGCCCCTCCGGTGGAGGTAAAAGCCCACGTCCTGCTTTGTGTCTATATTGATGATGAGGATGATCTCGATTACAAGGGTGCGGGAGTCGCTACCTCTAATCTCGAGAGCCTCTAATCTGTCTATCTCTAATGACTTGAGGTCGTGTTAACTTGTCCCTCTTGGGGCGCCTTACCCCTCCTTATATAAGTGGAAGGGGTAGGTTTACATGTAGAGTCCTACTGGGAGTAGGACTAGGACTAGTCTTTCATGAATCCTAATCCGGGTCTTGTTTCCTTCGTGATGGAGTCTTTTCTCTCCTTGGGTCTTCTCTGTGAGCTGCCCCTCCAAGCCCGTCCATGAGCCGCCCTGCGCCGGCTTGCTCGCTGGGCCTTGGGCCTTGTCGTTCGTCTGACCCGCCTGTCGGGTTACCAATGAACCACCAAGTCTCGACCGGGTCACCAGTGAGTCGCCAAGTCCTGGCCGGGTCATACTTGCGGCCGGGTTATACCGCGGGGTAATATCCCCGACAAAACCCGTTAGTGTCTTATTAGCTTGTAGCGACGATCAGTGCCACCACCCGTGGTCCTGTCGCCCCGTCTCGAGGACTTGTGGCAAGGACAACACATGGCTGGCCATGCCTCGTCGTTATCCCTCAGGTGCCTTATCGGCGCACCCCACCACATCTCACACACGGGCACCCTTGGGGCCGACCAGTCTTTCACATGTATCTCAGTAGCAAGTCACTATAACAGCGTGTCTATACACCAAGTGGATATCCGAGGAATCACCCTCGATGGATCCCACTCAAGGTATGTGTATGCAAGAGTCGCTATCGAGAAATGGGAAGTAGGAATCACCCTCGATACCCAGTGGCGTAGTCAGTGGCGTAGTGGCATTGTCGTCAGTGGCGTAGTCGTAAGCAGCAGTGGCGTCAGTCTCGTTTTCTACCGGAGAGAAGAGGGGGAAGAAACAATAAATACAAGCAAACATGTGCATCTTGATGCATGACATGACTACATGCAGTGCTAGGGGTAGTCTAACGCAGTACTACATGAAGCAGACGGAGCGGGAGAATATCTGACGATATTTCCCGGGTCTTTGGCTTTATCGAACAGATGA
Organism: Elymus sibiricus; assembly: GCA_039707655.1. Lineage (NCBI taxonomy): Eukaryota > Viridiplantae > Streptophyta > Magnoliopsida > Poales > Poaceae > Elymus > Elymus sibiricus. The sequence continues at coordinate 37,661,041 of CM077663.1, read as the reverse complement.
TCCGGAGGGGGAATGTTCCATGTTCATCATGCTAGAAGCATGTGACAGATGAATGGATGGCATATTTCGATTCTTCAGATTTTTCTAATCAATTTTCATATATAAATTATTTTCATCTGAGTTATAGTTTATTTTCTATGATTTTTAGAAGTTTTAAAGATTTTATGAAATTAACAGAATTAATTAAATTCGAAAATTCTATATATGACATCAGCATGACATCATGCTGATGTCAGCAATCAACAGTGGGGCTGACTGGTCAAACCTGACCGGTGGGCCCCATCTGTCATTGAGTCAGCATTTATCCAGAGTTTTATTAAATAAAAAATCCAATTAATTAACAGAGGGCCCACATGTCATACTCTCTTTATTAAACAGAGAGATTAATTAGTCTAATTAGGGAGTGGGGCCCCATGTCAATGACTGATATTAGGTTTAATTAGTGTTTAACTTAATTGCTATAGTAGGGGGCCCACTATCAGTGGCTGTTTAGCCCCGGGGTTAGTAGCTAATGGCCTGGGGTCCACCTGTCGATGACCCAGCGCCAGATCGAGCGCGGCGGCGCTCCGGCGAGGCCAGAAACTGCGCCATGGCTCGGGTTTCGTCTACGGTGGACCAAATCGAGTGCTTTTTGCTATGATCGCGAGCTGGAGTTGGCGCGCATCTATTCCAACCGTCGGGGCAAGCTAAGGTGGCCTGTGGCGTCGCCGGCGTCGAGCTTGGCGGAGGAGCTCCCGGGCAACTATGGCAACTAGCTAACCAGGACAAAATTGAGTAGACCAAAGGTGCTATGGGGACCTATGCATCGCGTGGAGTCAAATGGTAGCGCTCGCAGGACCAAATGGTCATCGTATGGTCGCCGGCATCGAGCTCAGGCGGGGGAGCTTTCGGGCTCCGGTGGAATCAGACGCTACGGGCTCGAATCCGACTAGGTGAAGGAGGTGAAAGGAGCAGGGACTAACAGTGGCCCTGTAGGTGATCTTAGCGGGCTCGGGGAAGGCCTGGAGTAGCCGGATTCATCGTCGGAGCGCGACGGCGATCCGAGGAAGAAGATGATGCTGGCTTCGATCCAGCGCACAAGGAGGAAGAGGGCGACGCTGCGGAGCTTCTGGACAGTCTACGAAGGCGAGGGGTGGGCTGTGGCCATGTCTATCCCGTGGCCATGGCAGCGGCGGCGCTCGGTTGAGGGTGGAGCAGGCGAGGGGGAGAGGGAGAGACGAAGCAGAGGCGTCCAGAGGGCTGCGGAGATGCTCTCTTATCCGTCCACGCCAGCAGGGAGAAGATCGGGTGAGAGGGGGCCCCGGGAGATCGAGCGCGTGCTCCCTGGCTCTACAGCGCGCGCTGGGCATCAGGAGGTTGAAGGAGACGCCAGATGGGCCGAGCCGGCCACTGTTGCCATGGGCTCAAGTGCACAGGTACGTTTCTCTTTTTATTTCTTTTCTTTTTCTGTTTCTGTTTTATAGTTTCTGTTTTATTTATTTTTAGCTACTATTTCTGTTTTATAGTTTCTGTTTTATTTATTTTTAGTTTTAGTATTATTGGAATCTTTTTGAATTATCCATGGAATTTAGGGGGCATTTTAAATGCAATTTGGCTCTGTTTTGGATGGTGGGGTCCACACCAACATCAAGGTGATGTTGTTTTCCTTAACATCATTTGTTTTGAGATTTTTAGCAAGTGTGCAACAATTTTCTCTTACTGTTTCCAAATTTATTTTATCACAATAAAATCTTAGGGCTTTAAGTAGTGGAATTTGAAATGAGATATGAAATTGAAAGTGATCAAGTGCTATTTAGCAAAATGATTAAGCCTTGATCATGGTGATCACTATGCACCATTACATAGGGGTGTTACAACTCTCCTCTACTAACAAGAATTCTCGTCCTGAGAATTAAGAAGTAGAAGGGAAAAGCTCGGGGTATTCTGTGCGAAGATGATCCTCGCGTTCCCAAGTGGTTTCATCTTCTCAATGATTTGACCACTGAACCTTGAGGAACTTAGTAGTCTTCTGACGAGTCTTTCGTTCAGTTTCATCAAGAATGCGGATCGGATGCTCTTTATAGGATAGATCATCTTGTGACTCGAGCATCTCATAATCCACTGCTCATGGCGAATCCTTGAAGCAACAACGCAATTCCGAAACATGGAAGACATCATGAAGGTGGGAGAATTGGGGTGGCAGTTCCAATTTATATGCCATCGGTCCACGTCTGGAGTTAATGCGGAAAGGACCAATGTAGCGGGGAGCTAACTTGCCTTTCACACCAAACCGATGGGTGCCTCTCTTAGGAGTGACATGCAGATAAACCATATCATCGGGGGAATAAGTAAGTCCCCAATGTTTTCGATCATAGTTGCTCTTCTAATGGGACTGAGTCGTCTTAAGATTTCCCCGCACAATGCGAACTTGTTCTTCAGCTTGTTGGCTGATGTCCGGTCCAATGAGTGCACGTTCCCCAGTTCCTGACCAATTCAGAGGGGTTCAGCACTTACGTCCATATAACACCTCGAAGGGGGGCATCTTCAAGCTGGCTTGATAGCTATTATTGTAGGGGAACTCAGCATACGGGAGAGATTCTTCCCATTTCTTGCCAAATGAGATGACACAAGCACACAACATATCTTCAAGTACTTGATTGACTCGTTCAACTTGACCCTGGGTCTGCGGTTGATAAGCAGTACTCCAGGTTATATGAGTCCCCATAGCTCGTTAGAAACTCTCCCAGAATTTCGAGGTGAAAATGCTGCCTCGATCTGAACTAATCTCCTTTGGGATGCCATGCAGTGACACAATTCTGGAGATGTATAAGTCCGCTAACTGACTAGCAGTGATAGTTTCTTTGACTGGTAGAAAGTGTGCAACCTTGGAGAATCGGTCAATGACGACAAAGATAGCATCATTACCTTTTTGTGATCTCGGGAGACCAGTAATGAAATCCATCTGAATTTTATCCCATTTCCATTCAGGAATACGCAACGGTTGCACAAGTCCTGCAGGTTTCTGATGTTCTGCTTTAACTTGATGACAAACGTGGCATTCTTCAATGTATCGAGCAATATCTTGCTTCATGTTGGGGCACCAATATTTCTGACGAATGTCTAGATACATTTTGGTACTTCCGGGGTGAATAGATAGTGGTGTGATATGGGCTTCTTTCATAACTTTCTCTGTCATAAGATCAAATTGGGGGACCACGAGAGGATCCCTGAAATACAACGCTCCATCTTCACCTAGCGAGAAGTCCTTGGCTTTCTCAGATGCAAGTTCTATTTAATCGCATCAATTTCTATGTCTTTCCCTTGTGCGATCTTGATAGCCCTCTGAAGATCTGGTTCCACAACAAGGTTGTTCAGAAAACCCTTTGGAACTATGTGAAGGTTTAATTTGCGAAGCTCTTCATGAAGATGGGGATTAGCCTTGTAAACCACGTGGTTGTTGCAATAAGCTTTCCGACTCAAAGCATCGGCCATGACATTAGCCTTCCCAGGGGTATATGAAATACCAAAATCATAGTCTGTAAGAGCTTCCATCCATCTTCGCTGACGAAGATTCAAGTCTGGTTGAGTAAACAAGTACTTCAGACTTTGATGGTCGGTGTAGATCTCGCAACAATTACCGAGAAGGTAATGTCGCCAATTTATCAATGCATAGACAACTACAGCTAGCTCGAGATCGTGAACTGGATAATTCCCTTCATGAGGATGCAACTATCTTGAGGCATAAGCAATTACTCTGCACTCTTGCATTAGGACACAGCCTAATCCTTGATGGGATGCATCGCAATAAATAACGAAGTCCTTGTGAGAATCTGGATGAGCAAGCACTGGAGCTGATGTCAGCTTGTCCTTGAGACTTTGGAAACTTTCCTAACATTTGTCTGTCCACTCGAACTTGACGCCTTTGTGAGCAGGTTGGTCAGGGTTTTGCAATTTTAAAGAAATTCTCGACAAAACGACGGCAATAGCTGGCAATTCCGAGAAAACTTCTAACTTGCTTGACGTTCATCGGGGGAGGCAGTCTATAATAGCCTTGGAGATCACATGACCAAGGTAAGTTACTTCAGGTAGCCAGAATTCACACTTGGAGAACTTGGCATATAGCTGATGTTCTCGAAGCCTTTCTAGCACAAGACGAAGATGTTCAGCATGTTCTTCTTCATTCTTGATATACACCAGGATATCATCCAGATAAACCATGACAAACTTGTCAAGATAATCTATGAAGATATAATTCATTAATCGAGAGAAAGTTGCCGGAGCATTTGTTAAGCCGAAAGGCATGACAATGTACTCATATGAACCATAGCGAGTAACAAATGCGGTCTTCGGAATGTCTTCTTCATGAACTCGGATCTGATGATAACCCAACCTCAAGTCAAGTTTAGAAAACACCGATGATCCAGCAAGTTGATCATAGAGATCATTGATCCGAGGGAGCGGATATTTGTTCTGGATTGTTGCTTGGTTGATGGGCCGGTAATCTTGAACTAACCGATTCGTACCATCTTTCTTCTTGACAAAGAGAGAAGGTGCTCCCCAAGCCGAGGAACTTGGATGAATAAAACCTTTGCGAAGCGATTTGCCAATTTTCACCTTAAGTTCAAGGAGGTCATGAGGAGGCATCTTATAAGGCCGCTTGGCAATAGGAGTGGTGCCTGGTTTCAAGTCGATGACAAACTCGACTGCTCTAACAGGAGGGATTCCTGGAAGTTCTTCTGGGAACACATCTTGAAGTCGCAACCATTGGAATGCTTTCAATCCCCTCAAGAGGTGATGCATTCAATGCGTTCATCCAATAAATCTGGGCCTCGGCATTTCGAGCAAGACGAGCGGAATGGATCACTACCTCATTGGAAGGGTGCAGAAGATGGATGGTTTTAGTGGCACACACAATTGAAGCACTATGTGCTGTCATCCATTCCATTCCCATGAGTAAATCAATATTGGAAGACTTCAATACAATGGGCGAGACAAGGCATTCTAGTCCTTCAATTTCAACGGTAACATTGGGACAAACCAGGGAGGATTGACAGTTGCCCGCGGGAGTGGATACCATTATTGTAAGGTCCATATTTTCGCACTTAAGGCCATGCTTATATGCAAATTCTTCTGACATGAAGGAATGCGATGATCCAGAATCAAATAAAACAGATGCTGGTACTGAATTACCAAGAAGTGTACCCATCACAGTAAAAGGATGGTCTTGAGCTTCATTCATATCAGTATGGTTGGCCTGACCACGAGCATAAGGAGCCCTGGCATTGTTGTTGCGGGGCTGGTTGGTAGGTAGTGCAAGTTGTTTCTGACGCTGCCCGCAATCTCTAGAATGGTGACCTGGACTGCCACAATTGAAGCACAGTCCATCCTCAGGACGTGAAGGAGGAGGAGCTCGGGGTGGTGTAGATCTTGGCTGCCTAGGTGGTGGAGGAGGCAGACGAGGCGCAGCATAAGATGGCCTCGGAGCATAAGCAGGTGGACGGTAGATGTTCTTGGGGGTCTAGACCTTGCGCTTCTGGGGTCGTCAGCCCGAAGATGAGCCCATGTCACGGTTGGGCTTGGTGTGATCCTTGTACCTCTGCACACCTGTCTCAACCTGGATGGCCTTGTTCACCAAGGTGGCAAAATCAGTGAATTCCTGAGCAATGAGAGCAAGATGGACATCCGGGTGAAGTCCTTCGCGGAACTTCTCCTATATGCGAGCATCAATTGGCATATCCTCTTTAGCATAGCGGGACAATTCAAGGAATTCCCGCTGATAAGCGTCCATAGTTTTGTTGCCTTGAGTGAGGTTATGGAACTCTTGCTTCTTCCGGTCCATGACTCCTTGAGGAATGTGGAGGGCACGGAATGCAACTTGGAACTCTGCCCAGGTAATGATTATGCTTTCTGGCAGCGTTCGCTTGTGGCTGTTCCACCACTGAGCAGCGGGACCTCTCCGGAAGTAGACCGCAAAGTTGACATAGTTGGCAGGGGGAACCATAGCAGACTCCAGTACGTGTGCCATGTCACGGAGCCAGTCATCAGCATCTATTGGCTGAGTTGAGTTATGATAAGTAGGAGGGTTGAGGCGCACAAAGTCCTGTAGTGACATTGCGGTTGGCTGCTAATACATATTGGGCCTCGGGAATTGATCCACCAGTCCTTGCATAAACTGGCACTGTACCTCCATCTGTTGTATCATCCCAGTCATGAAATCAGGTGGCGGAGGTGGTGGTGGTGCATTGGCTGCACGGCCACGGCCAGCTGGACTAACCATCCTGCTAATTTATAAGAGTGGTAGTTCAGTATTTGAGAAATAGCAAGACGAGGATTCATTCATGAAGTAATCATGCACAACAAAAGAAGTGCAACAAAATACATCATTGTAGTCAAACGAGACTTAATGATCCATACATTGGTCTATTACAAACCAGCGATACAAGTCTAATACAAAAAATAACCTAGGCAAACTAGGCGGCTCGCAGGCACGCGGTAGAGAGATACAACAACGGGACATAACGATATGCTACATCAACATCGGGAAGAGCTGCTGGCGCCGGGTAATTGTCGGTGATGATGGTGGGTACCCTCGATGTAGGGATCCTGCATCCCATGAACATTCTGGTGCAACACCTGGCATCGGACAGGGAGCATAGGTCCACGGGGAGGAGCATCACCTCCTACTGCAGGCCACTCGAGAGCTGGTGGCATCACTGTCCTGCGCGGGTACAGGATGTCCTCAGGGTGCATCCCCCTACTAACTACTGGTAGTAGATGTGTCAGAGCGTCATAAAGACGAGTACGAGTCTCAAACAACTCAACGGTAAGAGCTCGGACAGTACGATCCAGAGCCTGAGTGTACTAGACCAAAACCTGCGGGTCGTAACGACGTGTCACGTACTCAGTGCAGACAGCAGTGTAATGCCCAGTCTCATCCCCAGCAGCAACATACGGGATATATCTGAAAGTAGTCTCCTCCAAGCAAGAGTGATACTCTCCACGAAGACGGACGATAGCAGCATCGGCAGCATCATGGACTGCCCAGTCAACGGTCACTCCAACACCGTGATAAGTGTGCAGCACACGGATGGAGCGATCCTCCCGATCGTAGATATGCATCACAGCGTGATACTGCTCCTGGTTGAACACGCTAAAGTCCTCGTAGACCCTGTACTCGGGGTACCAGCGATATCCCAGCCTGGTTAAGAGGTCGACCAAAATGGCCGGAAACCCAGTCGCATCGGAAGCCGTAGTCAAACGTACGAGCTGCTAGCGGGACGCATCTGTAACAAAAAGTTCATAGGATGTCAAATGACAGTGTGTGCAATTAACTTTCAAAAGAAACAGTTGTCGACGAGAAGTCCTCCAGGTGGATGTGATCACAAGATCCTAATGTTCGATTTAGTAAAATCTTTGATCCGAAGAGATGAGAGATCAGAACCCAGATTATAGATTAGGAATAAAAGATCCTAATACCATCCATTTGAGATGTGGGCCCGTAAGCCACATCATCATGTTAGTAAAAGTTTTGCAAGTCTAGACTCAACTTCGGCCAAGGAGTTGGAAAGGGGGCTACCTACGGGCAGTCGGCTCTGATACCAACTTGTGGCGTCGCCCGCCTCAACCGTGCACTAATCATACATGCAATTATGCACGATCAAGACCAGGGACTCATGGGAAGATAATACAGCACAACTCTAAACACAAATTGAAATAATTCAAGCTTCATATTACAGCCAGGGGCCTCGAGGGCTCGAATACAAAAGCCTGAGTACATAAGTCAGCGGAAGCAACATTATCTGAGTACAGACATTAATTAAACAAGTTTGCCTTAAGAAGGATGAGCATAACAGTGACACTAGATTGAAAAGGCGCAGGCCTCTTGCCTGGGAGCCTACGAACTACTCCTGGTCATCAGCGAGCTCCACGTCGTAGTAGGATCAATCCTGGTAGTAGTGGCCTCCTTCAGGGTAGTAGTAGTCGTCAACGGGGTAAGCTGTCTCCTGGGCTCTGTCATCTGATCGCGGCAATCGTATCAAGAGGAAAAGGGGGAGCAAAGCAACGGTGAGTACTCATCCAAAGTACTCGCAAGACTGACATCAGAACTATGCTAGATATGTACCAGTACCAAGGAATGGGGCTATATCTTTGGACTAAACTACAGAAATGCCAGAAGAGAGAGAAGACCTAGTCCTATCGAAGACTAGCATCTTCAGTGTCTTGCAGCATTAGGAGAGTGTAGATTAGCATATTATAATCAATAAGCATATTGTAGTAACTCCCAGAGATTCATCCTCGACTCCTTGCAAGAAAGCAACCTCGGAGCCAACATTTCCATTTAATCATCACAAGTATCCAATTTTAGTTATCAAAGATCAGGATACTCTCTGAGCGTCCGTTACCGTGGACACGGCTATTCGAATAGATAATACTTCCCTGCAGGGGTGCACAAACTTACCCAACACACTCGATAAACTTTGGCCAGATACAATTTCCTGGTCATACCCGGCCTCGGCTGATCGACACACCGTAATCCTACCTAGGCTCAACAGAGACGCCAGCACGCCGGTCTACATCCTAATTGCTCGGGGTCATGGGCCAATCGCCCTCGCAATCCTGCAGGTTACGCTCATGGCCGGTGTCAGTCCTGGCACCTCTTTATACAAAGACGATGCTTACGTGGGCCACCCGGGTGCGTGCCGCTCAACTGTGACATCTGAGGAGCTTTCGGGCGAATGTATGACGAAGAGTGCCATACATATTCCCGCGTGGTGGTTAGTGCAAATAAGGCCAGAGGCCTACTCAGATCACATATCCAAACCCGTTAGTGTCTTATTAGCTTGCGGCGACGATCAGTGCCACCACCCGTGGTCCCGTCGCCCCGTCTCGAGGACGTGTGGCAAGGACAACACATGTCCGGCCACATCTCGTCGTTATCCCTCGGGTGCCTTACCGGCGCACCCCACCACATCTCACACACGGGCACCCTTGGGGCCGACCCGTCTTTCACATGTATCTCAATACGAAGTCAATATAACAGTGTGTCTATACACCAAGTGGATATCCGAGGAATCACCCTCGATGAATGCCACTCGAGGTATGTGTATGACAAAGTCGCTATTGAGAAATGGGAAGGAGGAATCACCCTTGATACCCACGACTGATTAGCTACGCTACAGAATTATCATCGGAAGTGCATCACGAGGTATCACCCTCGGCACTTGATAATAGTTGTGCAGTGTCATACTTAGGGGGTGTGAGGTGATGTGTCGGTAACGGCTTGTCAATCATGACGATTGAGTCTTCTGTCTTCAAGTCCTCGGGGTCGTCGATGATGAAAGCAGGGGCAACAGTAATAGAAGTGGGGGACCACAGGGTAACACTAACCATACCTATACTAAACATTTTAGGATAGCAGGTAAAATAGCAGAAGTAGTCAAAAACAGGCTATGCATCAGAATAGGTGCTAACAAATACAGTAGTACAATCTAATGCAAGCATGAGGGAGAAAGAATAGGTGATATCGGAATGATCAAGGTGGGTTTGCTTGCCTTGTTGCTCTGCTGCAAAGGGCTGGTCGTCAGTGGCGTAGTCGTAAGCAGCAGTGGCGTCAGTCTCGTTTTCTACTGGAGAGAAGAGGGGGAAGAAACAATAAATACAAGCAAACATGTGCATCTTGATGCATGACATGACTACATGCAGTGCAAGGGGTAGTCTAACGCAGTACTACATGAAGCAGACGGAGCGGGAGAATATCTGACGATATTTCCCGGGTCTTTGGCTTTATCGAACAGATAATCTGGAGGGGGAATGTTCCATGTTCATGATGCTAGAAGCATGTGACAGATGAATGGACGGCATATTTGGATTCTTTGGATTTTTCTGATCAATTTTCATATATAAATTATTTTCATCTGAGTTATAGATTATTTTCTATGTTTTTTAGAAGTTTTAAAGATTTTCTGAAATTAACAGAATTAATGAAATTCGTAAATTCTATATATGACATCAGCATGACATCATGCTGATGTCAGCAGTCAACAGTGGGGCTGACTGGTCAAACCTGACCGGTGGGCCCCATCTGTCATTGACTCAGCATTTATCCAGAGTTTTATTAAATCAAAAATCCAATTAATTAACAGAGGGCCCACATGTCATACTCTGTTTATTAACCAGAGAGATTAATTAGTCTAATTAGGGGGTGCGGCCCCATGTCAGTGACTGACATTAGGTTTAATTAGTGTTTAACTTAATTGCTACAGTAGGGGCCCACTGTCAGTGGCTGTTTAGCCCCGGGGTTAGTAGCTAATGGCCTGGGGTCCACCTGTCGGCGACCCAGTGCCAGATCGAGCGCGGCGGCGTGCCGGCGAGGCCAGAAACGGCGCCATGGCTCGGTTTTCGTCTACGGTGAACCAAATCGAGTGCTTTTTGCTGCGTTCGCGAGCTGGAGTTGGCGCGCATCCATTCCTACCGTCGGGGCGAGCTGAGGTGGCCTGTGGCGTCGCCAGCGTCGAGCTTGGCGGAGGAGCTCTCGGGCAACTATGGCAACTAGCTAACCAGGACGAAATCGAGTAGACCAAAGGTGCTACGGGGACCTATGCATCGCGTGGAGTCGACTGGTAGCGCTGGCAGGACCAAATGGTCATCGTATGGTCGCCGGCGTCGAGCTCAGGCGAAGGAGCTTTCGGGCTCTGGTGGAATCAAATGCTACAGGCTCGAATCCGATGAGGTGAAGGAGGGGAAAGGAGCAGGGACTTACCGTGGCCCTGTCGGTGAGCTTAGCGGGCTCGGGGAAGGCCTGGAGTAGCCGGATTCATCGTCAAAGCGTGGCGGCGATCCGAAGAAGAAGATGATGCTGGCGAAGGCGAGGAAAGCTCCTGGCTTCGATCCAGTGCACGAGGAGGAAGAGGGCGATGCTGCGGAGCGTCTGGCGAGGGGTGGGCTGTGGCCGTGTCTATCCCGTGGCCATGGCGGCGGCGGCGCTCGGGTGAGGGTGGAGCAGGAGAGTGGGAGAGGGAGAGACGAAGCAGAGGCGTCCAGAGGGCTGCGGAGATGCTCTCTTATCCGTCCACGCCAGCAGGGAGAAGATCGGGTGAGAGGGGGCCCCGGGCGAGCGAGCGCGTGCTCCCTGGTTCGACAGTGTGCGCTGGGCGTCATGAGGTTGAAGGAGACGCCAGCTGGGCCGTTCCAGCCACTGTTGCCGTGGGCTCAAGTGCACATGTACGTTTCTCTTTTTATTTCTTTTCTTTTTCTGTTTCTATTTTATAGTTTCTGTTTTATTTATTTTTAGCTACTATTTGCTCTAGCAAAAATGTGTGACTTGCTCCATAAAATAACTTGCAATATTCTGCATGGCCACACATAGTTTGAGTATTATTGGAATCTGTTTGAATTATCCATGGAATTTAGGGGGCATTTTAAATGCAATTTGGCTATGTTTTGGATGGTGGGGTCCACACCAACATCAAGGTGATGTTGTTTTCCTTAACATCATTTGTTTTGAGATTTTTAGCAAGTGTGCAACAATTTTCTCTTGCTGTTTGCAAATTTATTTTATCACAATAAAATCTTAGGGATTTAAGTAGTGGAATTTGAAATGAGATATGAAATTGAAAGTAATCAAGTGGTGTTTAGCAAAATGATTAAGCTTTGATCATGGTGATCTCTGTGCACCATTACATATGGGGTGTTACACATCGCCGAAATGGCGAGCGAAGGAAAGGGGATCCACCGGATCCCGCCGACGGAGGACGGGGAGGAACTAGACTCCTTTTTCCACCGCTCTGCACTATAGAGCGAGGGGAAAGAAGGAGACACTAGTAGAAAACAGGGCTTTGGTTCTAGCCGGATCAGAGCAATAGTCCCGGTCGTGTTACGAACCGGGACTAATGTGAGCATCAGTCCCGGTTCGAGCGGCTAGGACGCCGGCGGGGCTTGGCAGGCATTAGTCCTAGTTCGAACGGGACCTTTAGTCCCGGTTGGTGACACCAACCGGGACTAAAGAGGTTGCGCCAGGAGGGAGGCCCTTTAGTCTCGGTTGGTGTCTCCAACCGGGACTAAAGGTCTGTCTGCAGTCCCGGTTCTAGACACCAACCGGGACTAAAAAACTTCCTATATATATCCTCGCCCCTGCCCACCCTCTCCTCTGTTCTTCGCTCATAGAAGGTGGGAGGTGTGTGCTACTTTGCTCTCCCTTCCTATGCACATGAGGTGTTCGATAAAATGCCTGAGAGCATGATGCAACTTGAGTTCACACAAAACAAACATGATATGAGGTGCCCGAGCCACACTTAAGCTTTCTCTTCTTCTGTTCTTCCTCCAACCCCATCCTCACCGCCTTTGATCGCCCGTGCCGATCTCGTCGCCGGCACCACCGTGGTGAGAATTTTGTTCTTATGTCTTTTAAAAAAAACTAATTCTTACTTGTATGATTTAGATATAGTTACTTGTATAATTTTTTTACTTGTATTATTGTTTGTTATTATATAGTGCCATGACTTTGATATCCGCCCCGTCGGCTCTCGTCCGGTCTATGATTCGGATGTGGTATATTATCTTTTATAACTATTTGTTTAATTTAGTTTTTATGACAATTATGCTGACCAACTTGACATAGTTATTTTTACGCGTAGGAAGTATGTGAACCGGAAATTCCAACCGACCCTCTTGTCGAGAGGTTAAATTTAGTTGAAAAAGAAAAAAATTATTTGAATGAAAAATTGAAAAGAATTGAAGAAGAGAAGATGAAATTGGAGTTGCATGTTGCCGATGTCGTCGATCTACACAAGATCTAGATGGATGCAATGCGCTTGAAGATTAGAAAGATTAGAAAATATGCCATTGATAAAGAGGCTTGGTATCATTATGTTGTTAGATCAATTGTTACCTTAGTTGCGATTTTGATCGCATTTGTTGTTGCATTTAAATGTTTTACGTAGTTGTATCAGTTTCAATGTATGTTTTAGATGCTCCAGATAATTGTATGTTGTTTTATGAGAACTATGTATGAACTTTATGTATTTATTTTGGCAGTAATAACATTTGATCACTATTTATTTGGTCATTTCTCTATTCATGATGTTCTGTAATGGTTTTTGATATACTTAATTATATAATGCAGATGAACCGGCAATGGATGTATGGTGACCGACGCACTTTTGAGTACACTACGGGCCTGCATAATTTTATCGATGGGGCTGAGGCAAACAGTCAGAATGGTTTTATGTATTGTCCATGTGTTGGCTATGAGAATACGAAGGATTACTCTTCCTCGAAAACCCTTCACACCCACCTGCTTAAGTCCAGTTTCATGCCCCACTATAATTGTTGGACCAAGCATGGAGAAAGAGGGGTTATGATGGAAGACAATGAAGAAGAAGAGGATAATGACAACTATCCTATGTTCCCTGAATATGGTGATACTGCAACGAGGGAAGCTGAAGATCAAGAGGCACTAGATGTGCCCGCTGATGATCTTCGCCGGGTCATTGTTGATGCACAGAGAGAATGCGAAAGTGAAAAGGAGAAGTTAAAGTTCGATCGCATGTTAGAGGATCACAAAAAATGGTTGTACCCAAATTGTGAAGATGACAACACAAAGCTCGGTACCACACGGGAATTGCTGCAATGGAAGGCACATAATGGTTTATCTGACAAGGGATTTGTGAAGTTACTGAAAATAATGAAGAAGAAGCTTCCAAAGGATAACGAATTGCCTGACAGTACGTACGGAGCAAAGAAGGTTCTCTGCCCTCTAGGATTAGAGGTGCAGAAGATACATGCATGCCCTAATGACTGCATCCTCTACCGTAGTGAGGAGTATGAGAACTTGAATACATGCTCAGTATGCGGTGCATTGCGGTATAAGATCAGATGAGATGACCCTGGTGATGTTGAGGGCGAGCTCCCCAGGAAGAGGGTTCCTGCCAAGGTGATGTGGTATGCTCCTATAATACCACGGTTGAAACATCTGTTCAGAAACAAAGAGCATGCCAAGTTGTTGCGATGGCACAAAAAAGACCGTAAGAAAGACGGGATGTTGAGAGTACCCGCTGATGGGTCGCAGTGGAGAAAAATCAAGAAAAAGTGGCCGGAGTTTGCAGATGACGCAAGGAACTTATGGTTTGGTATAAGTGCAGATGGCATTAATCCTTTTGGGGAGTAGAGCAGCAATCATAGTACCTGGCCTGTGACTCTATGTATCTACAACCTTCCTCCTTGGTTGTGCATGAAGCAAAAGTTCATTATGATGCCAGTGCTCATCCAAGGCCCTAAGCAACCCGGTAACGACATTGATGTGTACCTAAAGCCATTAGTTGAAGAACTTTTACTGTTGTGGGATATAAAAGGTGTACGTGTGTCGGATGAGCACAAACAGGAGGAATTTGACCTACGAGCGTTGCTGTTTGTAACCATCAATGATTGGCCTGCTCTTAGTAACCTTTCAGGACAGACAAACAAGGGATACAATGCATGCACGCACTGTTTAGATGAGACTAAAAGTATATATTTGGACAAATGTAAGAACAATGTGTACCTGGGACATCATCGATTTCTTCTGAGCAGGCATCCCTTAAGAAAGAAAGGCAAGCATTTCAAAGGTGAGGCAGATCACCGGAAGAAGCCTGTCCACCATACTGGTGATGATATATTTGATATGGTCAAGGATTTAAAAGCAATCTTTGGAAAGGGTCCTAGCAGACAATCTGTTCCGAATGACGCTGACGGACACGCAGCCATGTGGAAGAAGAAATCTATATTTTGGGAGCTACCCTATTGGAAAGTCCTAAAGGTCCGCTCTGCAATTGACGTGATGCACGTAATGAAGAATCTTTGCGTGAACCTGCTAGTCTTCTTGGGCGTGTATGGGAAGACAAAAGATACACCGAAGGCACGGGAGGACCAGCAACGTATGCATGAAAAAGACGGCATGCATCCAAAGCAGTATCAAGGTCCTGCCAGCTACGCTCTTACCAAAGCAGAGAAGGAAATCTTTTTTGAATGCCTGCTTAGTATCAAGGTCCTATATGGCTTCTCGTCGAATATAAAGGGAATAATAAATATGGCAGAGAAAAAATTCCAAAACCTAAAGTCTCTTGACTGCCACGTGATTATGACGCAATTGCTTCCGGTTGCATTGAGGGGGCTTCTACCAGAAAATGTTTGATTAGCCATTGTGAAGCTATGTGCATTCCTCAATGCAATTTCTCAGAAGGTAATCGATCCAAAAATCCTACCATGGTTACAGAGTGATTTGGTCCAATGTCTTGTCAGTTTCGAGTTGGTGTTCCCACCATCCTTCTTCAATATTATGACGCACGTCCTAGTTCACCTAGTCGAAGAGATTGCCATTCTGGGTCCTGTATTTCTACACAATATGTTCCCCTTTGAGAGGTTCATGGGAGTCTTAAAGAAATATGTTCATAACCGTGCTAGGCCAGAAGGAAGCATCTCCAAGGGCTATGGAACAGAGGAGGTTATTGAGTTTTGTGTTGACTTTATTCCTGGCCTTAAGCCGTTTGGTGTTCCTCAATCATGGCATGAGGGGAGACTGAGTGGAAAAGGCACGCTAGGACCGAAAGCAATAATATGTAGGGACGGGCATTCTTTCACTCAAGCACACTACACTGTTCTACAAAGTTCCACCTTGGTGACCCCGTATATCGAGGAACACATGGATATTGTACGCTCCCAACTCCCGCGGCAGTCTGACGACTGGATTACATGTGCACACATGGCGACTTTTGGCGGTTGGTTGCAAACACATCTCATGAATGACAACGCTATTGGAGATGAGCTGTACTCGTTGGCCAGGACACCATCTTCGACTGTATTGACTTTCCAAGGGTACAAGATAAATGGGAATACATTTTACACGAACGCCCAAGATAAAAAGAGCACCAACCAAAACAGTGGTGTCCGCTTTGATGCAGCAAACACCAATAGGGAAAAGGACACATATTATGGTTACATAGAGGAGATATGGGAACTTGACTATGGACGTGATTTTAAGGTCCCTTTGTTCCGGTGCAAATGGGTCAATCTGACAGGAGGCGGGGTAATGATAGACCCGTAGTACGGAAAGACAACAGTGGATCTCAACAATCTTGGATACACAGACGAACCATTCGTCCTAGCCAATGATGTGGCGCAGGTTTTCTATGTGAAGGACATGTCTACCAAACCGAGAAAAAGAAAAGATAAGGAAACGAATACATCATATGATGAGCCAAAGCGCCACATAGTTCTTTCAGGGAAAAGAAACATCGTGGGAGTGGAGGACAAGACAGACAAGTCAGAAGATTATGAAAAGTTTGATGAAATTCCTCCCTTCATAGTGAAGACTGACCCAAGCATCCTGTTAAATGATGAAGATTATCCATGGTTACGGTGCAATAAGCAAGGGACACACGCGAAGAAAAAGTGAAGACTTTCTCTCTAGTGAGTTTCCTGACTTATAGCTGGAAAATCCCAAGTTTTGCAAGATTCCACCCCTACTGCGTGGTTTCTCTGATCGAAGGACCCCTTATACTCAAAGGGCTTTAGATTCCGGAAGAAATATTTTGACATCATCCCGATCGCCTTGTGTCATATTTTCAAAAACATATTGACAAACCACCACCTGATGCTGGCCCTTCAATGCGAAATGTTGCGGCAATGGTACCTATGAAAAATAATATTAACTTAAAATTATATAAAATTTATGTTAACAAAAAGTATTTTATAATAATTTTTAATAGCAAAAAGAATCAACTATAAAGCTTTTATAAAACTAAACCTAAAAAGGTCTAAAACCAAAAATAGGAAAACTAGCTTTAGTCCCGGTTGGGAGCACCAACCGGGACTAAAGGCCTACCTTTAGTCCCGGTCGGAGCCACCAACCGGGACTAAAGGCCTAAGCTTTCGGGCCCTTTGGGCTGTTGAAATTTAGCTTTAGTACTAGTTGGTGGCTCCGACCGGGACTAAAGGCTACCTTTAGTCCCGGCCGGAGCCACCAACCGGGACTAAATCTTGTGGTATATTAACTGCGCACCCCGGCCTTTTTCCTCCCGAATCTTCTTTCTCTCACCCCGACACCAAACCATCGCACGCCGCCGCCAGGCTGCCGCGATGCCCTGCCCCGCCGTCCTCGCCAACGCCCCCGCTCCTTGCCTCCTCGCTGTGAGTGCCGCCCCGATCCCCTCGTCCTCCTATCCCCCCTGCTGGCCGATGCCGACGCTGCCCGCGCTTCTGGCAGACGCCAACACCGACGCCGACCCCAACGCCGCCCGCGCTCTGCTGGCCAACGCCGCGCTGTTTTCTACTAGTGCCTATGCTATATAGTTTGTATTTTTCAAGTAGGGTTTGTATTTTGTTCTTTATAATTCTACACGTATATAGTTTGGAAATATATGTTGATGTTGTTAATATCTTACAAGTAGCAAACACATTACATTTTATTGAGGATAAGTATTGAATTTTTAATGAAGATCAATTTTTTTCTGACAAAAAAATGAAGATCAATTTTTTTCTCACAAAAAAATGATCATATTAGATACAATTCCAAAAAATGAGGGATTGTAGAGGACATTTTCCTTATGAGTATAGCATGATCCCACCCGCCCTTTTCTTTCTATGTTCGCCACTGATCTGTTGTACAAATGATAATTGGGTAGCTAGCAGGGCATGGTTCGGATCTCGAGGGACGGGAACGTACTATGAACGGTGTGGATAAGGGGTGTACCATACCCGCGAGTAGAAAGGCTGGTCTAAAAAAAGAATCACCTTCTTTTCGAAACTTCTTAATAAACGTTTACTAGTTTATTGTAAGAAGTACTTTATTGCTTCCGGCCTCGCCCCAGCAAGTGCACATGGACCATAGACAGTTCATCTATTAGAAAGTTATAAGTTGAACAGAAGAACGCTCACGCAATTTATAGGGAAAAGAGACCCCAAGTAATGTTGTTGCCGACGTCGCCTAACTAGTCATTATATATGTCGTCGACCCGGAGCTTCTTTGGTTTCTTGTTTCAAATTTGCCCATCTACTATATAGTTGTAAAAAAAGTTTATTAAATATGAGTAGCATAATAAAATGATAATTATTGCATAGGAATTTGTTTTCATAGGAATTTGTTCTTGATGTCGACGATGCCCGGCCCGCATCCTCGTCGTCGACTCGGCGGAGACATGATGCTTGAGAGGCGCCATGTCCGGGACTGGGCTCCGCCGGGCTGGCACTGGGAGGTGCTACCTTCCGGGGTGCGCAGCTTGGTGAGGAATCGTGGTCTTGTCGTCGACCCGGAGCTTCTTTGGTGACGGTCGCGTGCGCCACTATCGGTGAGGAGGCAGCCGGCCCCCGAGGAGGTGGTACGTCGCCGTTTCAGGGAGGAGGACGAGCACGTCCGTCACTACATGGTTGCGTTGGACGTCAGGTTCTCCAATACTTGGCAGTTCCCTCAGGGATCTCACCCGAGCTATGATCCTGTGATGGTTCATTCTCTTTGGGTGTCCACCGCCCGCGGCTCAGGAACCGCGAGTCAACTGGATTATTTGATAATATTCGAGCTGTATTAGTGTTATTATATGATAATATTTGAGATGTATTAGTGATAATATTCGATAATATTCGATGATGCATTAACTGGATTATTTGAGATGTATTAGTGATATTATATGATAATATTATATGACGAGTCCCCG
The DNA here is from genome assembly GCA_039707655.1 of Elymus sibiricus. NCBI lineage: Eukaryota > Viridiplantae > Streptophyta > Magnoliopsida > Poales > Poaceae > Elymus > Elymus sibiricus. Next base: position 37,642,382 of record CM077663.1, on the reverse strand, counting down.
ACGATCGCCGGTGAATATGATAATATTATTCGAGATGTGATTTTTTTAATCAAGATGCAAATAGACATGGAAATGTGAATTTATTTTAATAATTTGTTTATAGCATTGAAATAAATTGCAAGTCTTTGCAGAAACTATGGAACACGCCAGAGACGAAGAACAAGAAGTCATGTTGGAGGAAATAATCCACGAAGGAGATGATGATATCACCACTCAGTTTCTGAACGACTCCGGTAAGGGATTTGACGGCTCTGGTGAAAGAATGGAGTGAGAAGATGACGGCTCCGGTGTTGGAACCTTAGCTATTACAAAGTTCGGCGAGGTATTTATATTTATTAAGCCTCTGCTGACTAGATGCATTAATTGATTTGTATATACATATAGTAACGCTTCTTTCTTCTTTTAGCAATCCGGATCGAGCCAATTTTCGATAAAGAAACGATGCCCGAAAAAAAGGTTGGACTCTAATGAAAGGTTCAAGATCGAAGAAGTCGATGCGGATGGCAAACCGATTGCTCCCAAGCGGAGCCCAGATGCATTTGTAAGTCAGTGCGGAGTTGTTGTTAGGGACAGCTTCCCGATCTTCATTCAAGAATGGAATAAGCCAAATGCAGACCATGGAGTTACTTATGTCGAGGATAGATGCAAAGAAATGCTTTGGAATACGCTCATGACAAATTTCACACTACCGCCAGAGGTGGATCCAAATAACCCAGTTATAGAGTGAAAAGTCAAGTCGTGGGCTCTTAAGAAGATGGCCGAACAATTCGGCAACTGGAAGAAAAGATTGAACCAAGACTATGTCCAGAAAGACAAGATTCCAACATTCACCGGAGCACATGAGAAGTTAAAAGATCACTGGGACGTACTTGTGAAGTACAAGAAATCGGAAGAAGCTAAGAGAATGTCAGAAAGAAATAAGATAAATGCTGCAAAGAAAGATTATCACCATGTTACGGGGTCAGGTGGCTACAAGGTTGCCAGTCCTAAGTGGGATATATTTGAGAACGACCTGATTGCTAAACAGATCGATCCAGAGCCATTGTCGTGGACCGAACGGGCAAGGACTTGGTTCTACGGCCATGGGGGAACGTTGAACCCAGAAACAGGGAAATGTATTTATACAAAAGAGCATCTTGCAACACCCGTCAAAGCCCTTCAAGAAATAATGAAGGACATGTAGGACGGGAAGTTCATTCCCGACAAAGAGAACGATGAGCTGACACGCGCCCTCGGGAATGCTGAGCACCCTGGACGAACACGAGGCACATCAGGCTCTGTTCCGTGGAAGGTTGGGTTTCCCGCAACAGTGGCACCTATAGAAGCTGAGCTAGAAAGAATAAACAGGAAGAAGACCGGCTGCAGAAGGTAGAAGAAAGATTAGAGGTGTAGGAGAAGCTTTTAGAGGCACTTACTAGCCAACGAGCTACCGGCCCATCTCAGCTGCACGAAGATCCTGCATTCGATACTGCTGCCGGCCCACCATCTCAGAGGAAAAGCAGCGTGGCTTCCATGGAACTCGTTCGGCCCACAGATGATATCACGGCTCCTCGCTACCCCGTTGATTATATCACGCAGAGGGAACATTGTAATCTACATGCGAAATGCGTGAACGTATCCCTGAAGGTGGCGATCGGCTATGCCTTATTTCTTGGACCTGATGCAACTTACCATTGCTCTTGGATTCTAGATGGCTATGCTGTTGTCGGGGTGAATGAAGTTATGAACGGATTTGAGTAGCTGGGGATTGAATTCCCTAGAGGTGAAGGGGAGACTAAACTGGTAGATGCCATAAGGTCTATCATTCTATTAAAAAAGGAGCACATCGTGCTTCCAAATTGGACGCCGCGTCAACAGACTCCGCCGGAGGAGGCCGCTCCTCAGCAGACTCCTCACAGTCCAGCTCTATCTCCGCTGTCTCAGCCGTCTCCGCCGCGTCAACACACTCTGTTGCCTCAGCAGTCTCCGCCGCGTCAGCAAACTCCGCCGGAGGAGGCCCCTCAGCAGAATCCGCCGCGTCAGCTGACTCCGCCTCCTCCGCTGCCTCAGCACCGGCTGAAGAGAACCGCCGCTCCGGCAGCTAGTAGTACAACTGCGAAGAAATCCAGAGTAGGTACAATAAGCGTCAAGGAGGCTCCTGCCAAGTCACCATACCAACTGAGTGATGAGGAAATCAAGAAGGTCGTGGATGCTGGTGTGAAATGCCAGCTTGCACCGACACGGCCTGAGCCAAAGGAGAAAATAGATCCAAGAAAAGCGAAGCGCTGTCTGGAAAACCTTACAAAACCAACGCTGCCTCCGCTGCTATCAAACTATGACCACTCTATTATCAAGTCACATAGAGAACAGCAGCGGTCGGGAAGTAGCATTAGTGCAAGGGGGAAAACAATTCCCCAGCTCACCAAACAGAAAAACCAATCGTGCCCCCCGCTCAAGGTGTTTACCGATATTGCTAATGATCCTGGGGTAGCAGCCGCTGATCGTAGTTTCACTCCTGGTGATTACTTAGGCGATGAGGTACAGTTCCCCATGGCTGAGTTAGCCTTTAGATACGAGTACGGGAAGCCTCTCGTCCAACCTGAGGAGCTCCCGCATCTACCAACACAAATGCGAAGATTGCATCAGTGGTACATGGAAGCCTCAAAGGAAGGGAACAGCTTACTCATGGTGGGAATTAAAGATGAGCATTACTTCAATGGAAACGAGGATATTTTCATTGATTTTGAAGAATTATTTCAGTTATACAATCAAGACGCCATCGACAAATCTATCGTCAGTTGCTATTGTCTGTAAGTATTATTTCTGTAATTAAGTCTCTAGGTCAGCTCGTTCATTGCATGTATAATTATCCTCACTATATTATGCAGAATGAAGATCCTCGTATGCAAAAGAGGAAATATCTATGACATTGGGTTGATTAACCCAAATACTGTTCATGAAGTTATGGTACAAATGAGCGCCAAGGATACAGAGAAGATCTTGCTAAGAGCGTTAATTGAACAACAAACCTAAAGGGAAATACTATTTCCTTACAACTTCAAGTGAGTGTTATACTGTCTTGTACACATTCTGTTTCGCTTACTCGATGTTAAGTGTAATTGATGAGTTATGCTGCGTGCGTAGGTTCCACTTTATTATGCTAGTCATTCGGGCTGACTCAGGAAGCGTACTTGTCATGAACTCGCTACATAAAGACCCTAAGATGTGGGCGGACCTGCGTGATATGCTCCAGAGGTAATTTCCATCATTATTGCACTATATCGGCAACTTTCGTTCATTTCCTGATATCAAGTAATTAATAACTCCTTTATTTATTTTCTTTGTTGGGCCGGGTTTGGAAATGGTTCATCAAGAAGGTTGTGGGTGAATGGAAAGAGGAGCTGTAATTTCGAGAACTCGCTGTAAGTAGTACTAGCTAGGTCCGCGCATCTCTTTGATTCTAGTTAATTTCAATACCATTATCATGGTTGATTATTATTTTGATTGAACTCTACTCTCGTAAAGTGCTTGAGGCAGGAAAGGGGGATTAATTAATGTGGATACTACGTTTGTGAGTTCATTCGCATCACGACCAGTGAGACTGGCAGAAATTTACAACAACTTGAAGTACGTAAACAATATTCACAATTTTATTTTATTACCATCAATTGTGTTGAGTTTCATTCATATATATTGACCCCCTTCTTTAAATTAGATCCAACGGATGCGGGACGATCTCGTACCAAAGGATCGCGTAAAGGCAATTCAAGAGGAATTGGCGGGATTCTTCCTTGAATAGGTCATAGCTACAACCAGAGAATACCATCGGAAATTGGTAGTGAATGTTGGTAATTAGATATTAGGGATCGTAAGAGATGTTATTTTGTATATATGCATGAACGTGTACTATATGTAGTAGCGTCGAACATATATACGAAAACTTGTTGTTTGACCAAGCACGGAGAAAGAGGTCACTTCTCTATATTCATGACGATGTTGTCTAACGGTTCCTTCATTGCTATTAGTAGCTAGCGTCGAGTAGAATGGAAAACATAAAATAAAAATGAAACCCCTAAACCCTCCAAAACCCTAAACCCCTCATTTTAAAAAAAACAACGCTTGGCAGGGGCTGACCCGTGGCGGCCTTTTAGTCCCGGTTTGTGTTACCAACCGGGACTAATGGTAAGGAAACAATGCTTGATAGGGGCTGACGCGTAGCGGCCTTTTAGTCCCGATTTGTGTTACCAACCGGGACTAAAGGTCCTCCTGCCTGAGCGCTCCACAGCGGCCACGTGGAGCCCCTTTAGTCCCGGTTCGTAACACAACCGGGACTAAAAAGGGGGGGCTTTAGTCCCGATTCCTTAGTCCCCGTTGCAGAACTGGGACTAAAGGCCCTTACGAACCGGGACTAATGCCCTGTTTTCTACTAGTGAGACGAGATGGTTTTTTGGTTGAAAAGCCATCCTTGCCAACATCTGCTAGAATAGCAATCTCTACAATAGAAGATATCCTAGACTTCGGGTGCTTGTTTTAGCGGGTGGATTTATTCACACTAGAACAGTGGCCCTCGCAAATTCGTGGGCAACATCTTGATTCACTATTAACGCTTTTACATCCGAGGTAATATTACGATCGTTTAATAAATAAATTACATTTGGAATACAATTAGATACGTTCATATTGATTCACTACGTAAAATTTGATATAAGAAAACAAAAATATAGGTCATAAGACAAGAAAAATTACATTTTATGTATATTTTATACTATGTTATTACGTTTGTAATTTTACGTAACATAAAATATTTTTTACGTCAACTATATACTTTCTTACGGTTTCTTTCTACGTAGTAAAAACACAAAATTTACAGAATGTAAAATTACGGTGCATTGATGTTAAATTAGAGGGTGTGAAGAATAACTATTCCTCACCCAGGGTGACGAATAGCGCGACCCCTATATATATATATATTATATATAGGGGTCGCGCTATTCGTCACCCTGGATATATATATATATATAGGGGTCGCGCTATTCTTCACCCTCCCTCTATTTTCACATCAATGCACCGTAATTTTACGTTCCGTAAATTTTAATCGTATCTCATATGTAAAAAGAGACCGTAAGAAAATATATAGTCATCGTAAACAATATTTTATGTCACCTAAAATTACAAACATAAAAACATAATGTAGAATATACGTAAAATGCGATTTTTTCTGGTCTTATGACCTATATATTTGTTTTCTTATGTCAAATTTGGTATAGTGAATCAATATAAATGTAACTATTTGCATTTCAAATGTAATTAATTTATGAAACGATCGTAAAATTACCCTGGGTGATAAATAGACTTCTATATATATATATAGGCGTTTGCCGGGCGTGATGCATGTCAACGTTGCGTACAAGAAAATTGGGACGATCAGGTTGCGCGGGCGGCATCTGGTCTCGACAGTAGGCATACCATTGAATCCTTGTACCGTCGACGTCGGCATATCGCCTGGCGGCCGGCAAGAGATTAGTTTGTTGTCGAGTCGTCCAATCTGAATCGATATATGTTTGTTACAGCCGCATCAGCCATATTTTTAGGGATTTTGAGATGTATGTACCTTATCCCTGTTAATGTGGAACAACTCCCCAGCCTCTACGTGATGGACACACATTAATTAATCAGGATAAATGCTTTATTAAAAGAAACCATCGATGGTAGAGGATCAAAGGAGGACAGGTGGCATAGGAGTATGTACTCCTAAGAGTACTGACCCATTTTCCTATATATATATATATATATTTTTGAACAGTCACCGGTGGGAGGAGTCCCGATGCAAATTTGATCTCAATCAAAGAAAATATTGATCCAGTTTATAAGGAAACCGGATCGAAAACTTTGATCCTGTTTATGAGGAAAACTGGGTCGAAAACCATACAGCCCGAGGGGCAATACTGTTGGGGAACGTTGCATGGGAAACAAAAAATTTCCTACGAACACCGAAGATCTATCTATGGAGATGTATAACTATGAGAGGGGGAGTGCATCTACATACCCTTGTAGATCGCTAAGTGGAAGCGTTTAGAAACGCGGTTGATGTAGTCGTACGTCTTCACGATCCAATCGTGATCCGTCCCGATCTAGCGCCGAACGGACGGCACCTCCGCGTTCTGCACACGTGCAGCTCGATGACGTCTCCGCCTCCTTGATCCAGCCAGCGAGGGCGGAGTAGTAGATGAGTTTTCCGGCAGCACGATGGCGTGGTGGTGGTGGTGGTGAAGCAATCTCAGCAGAGCTTCGCCAAGCGCTGCCGTAGATGCGATTGGAGGAGAAAACTGATCTAGGGAGAGAGGGAGGGCTGCCCAAAGGCTTGGTGTGTTGCTGCCCTCCCTCTCCCTCTCTATTTATAGGAGGAACGGGTAGGTAGGGCACAGCCCTAGCGCCTCCTCCAAGGGAGGCTGGCCGGCCAGAGGGGGGGAGGAGTCCTCCTCCCACAAGGGAGGTGGGGAGGAGTCCCTCCTCCCCAAGGCACCTCCCCCATCTACCACCAGGCGCATGGGCCTTTAGGGGTGGGGCACCCAGCCCACCAGGGGCTGGTGCGTCTCCCCCTACAGCCCATGTGGCCCCCCGGGGTGGGTGGACCCCCCCGGTGGACTCCCAGAACCCTTTCGGCACTCCCGGTACAATACCGAAAAACCACGAAACTTTTTCGGAACCCGAATACCACTTTCCTATATATAAATCTTTACCTCCTGACCATTCCGGAACTCCTCGTGATATCCGGGATCTCATCCGGGACTCCAAACAACATTCGGTCACCAACACATATAACTCATTAATACCATATCATCATCGAACATTAAGCGTGCGCACCCTACGGGTTCGAGAATCATGTAGACATGAACGAGACACCTCTCCGGTCAATAACCAATAGCGGGACCTGGATGCCCATATTGGTTCCTACATATTCCACGAAGATCTTTATCTGTCGAACCATGATGTCAACGATTCAATCAATCCCGTATGCAGTTCCCTTTGTCCATTGGTATGTTACTTGCCCGAGATTCGATCGTCGGTATCTCCATACCTAGTTCAATCTCGTTACCGGCAAGTCTCTTTACTCGTTCCATAATACAAGATCCCTTGACTAACTCCTTACTCACATTGCTTGCAAGCTTTTTGTGATGTTGTATTACCGAGAGGGCCCACAGATACCGCTCCGTCATACGGAGTGACAAATCCCAGTCTCGATCCATGCCAACCCAACAGACACCCTCAGAGATACCTGTAGAGCACCTTTATAATCACCCAGTTACGAAGTGACGTTTGACACACACAAAGCATTCCTCCGGTGTCAGGGAGTTGCATGATCTCATGGTCATAGGAATAGATACTTGACATGAAGAAAGTAGTAGCAATAAACTAGTGATACGATCAAAATGCTATGCTTATGGTTTGGATCTTGTCCATCACATCATTCTCCTAATGATGTGATCCTGTTATCAAATGACAACTCATGTCTATAGTTAGGAAACCTTAACCATATTTGATCAACGAGCTAGACTAGTAGAGGCTCACTAGGGACACGGTGTTGTCTATGTATCCACACATGTATCTGAGTTTCCGATCAATACAATTCTAGCATGGATAATAGATGATTATCATGAACAAGGAAATATGATAATAACTAATTTATTATTGCCTCTAGGGCATATTTCCAACAGTCTCCCACTTGCACTAGAGTCAATAATATAGTTCCCATCGCCATGTGATTCACACCCAATGAGTTCTGGGGTTTGATCATGTTTTTCTTGTGAGAGAGGTTTTAGTCAGCGGGTCTGCAACATTCAGATCCGTGTGTACTTTGCAAATCTAAATGCTATACTGTAGATGCTGCTACCACGCTCCACTTGGAGCAATTCCAAATGACTACTCCACTATACATATCCGGTTTGCGACTCAGAGTCATCTAGATTGGTGTCAAAGCTTGCATGTACGTAACCCTTTATGATGAACTCTTTATCACCTCCTAACCGAGAAATATTTCCTTAGTCCCCTTTAGGTACCTAAGGATAATTTTGACCGCTGTCCAGTGATCAACTCTTGGATCACTCTTGTACTCACTTGCCGGACATGTGACAAGGCACACATCAGGTGCGGTACATAGCATGGCATACCGTATAGAGCCTATGGCTAAGGCATAGGGGACGACTTTCATCCTTTCTCTTTCTTCTACCGTGGTCGAGCTTTGAGTCTTACTCAACTTCACACCTTACAGCTCAGGCAAGAACTCCTTCTTTGACTGATCCATTTTGAACTCCTTCAAAATCTTGTCAAGGTGATGACCCACAAGTATAGGGGATCAATCGTAGTCCTTTCGGTAAGTAAGAGTGTCGAACCCAACGAGGAGCAGAAGGAAATGATAAGCGGTTTTCAGCAAGGTATTCTCTGCAAGTGCTATTAGTAACAGTAATAGATAGTTTTGTAGCAAGATATTTCGTAACGAGTGACAAATCATAATAGTAACCAAGGTGCAGCAAGGTAGCCCAATCCTTTTTATAGCAAAGGACAGGCCGGAAAGTACTCTTATATGAAGCAAGTGCTCCCAATGACACATGGGGATTTTTGTCTAGTCATGTTCATCATGTTGAGTTGATTCACGTTCGCTACTTTGATAATTTGATATGTGGGTGGACTGGTGCTAAGGTGTTGTTCTTACTTGAACAAACATCCCACTTATGATTACCCTCTCTCGCAAGCATCCGCAACTACGAAAGAAGAATTAAGATAAATCTAACCATAGCATGAAACATGTGGATTCAAATCAGCCCCTCATGAAGCAACACATAAACTGGGGTTTAAGCTTCTGTCACTCTCGCAACCCATCATCTACTTGTTACTCCACAATGCCTTCCTTTAGGCCCATAACATGGTGAAGTGTCATGTAGTCTACGTTCACACGACACCACTAAGAGAAGCAACAACATACATATCATCAAAATATCGAACGAATGCCAATTTCACATGATTACTTATAACAAGACTTATCCCATGTCCTCAGGAACAATAGTAACTACTCACACCCCATCAACATGTTCAAGATCAGAGGTGTAATGATGGTGATTAAGGATCTGAACATAATATCTTTCACCAATTAATCCAACAAGCATCAACTACAAGATGTAATCAACACTACTAGTAACCCACAGGTACCAATCTGAGGTTTTGAGACAAAGATTGAATACAAGAGATGAACTAGGGTTGGAGATGAGATGGTGCTGGTGAAGATGTTGCTGAAGATTGGTCCTCCCATGAAAGAGGAAGGAATCTCATAATAAATATTTTCAGTAGGTTCAGTAGGTTGAGGAGCAACCGTTTTCAATTCCGTTCGAGGCGAATATGCCCCGAACAAACCACTCAAAGTGTGACCGTCCATAGCAACAAGTAACAGTAAATTTCAGCACTTAGCAAAAATGTTTCCTTACCAATTTCCACTTACCAGAGGTGCTTCACTCCCCGGTAACGGCCCTAGAAAAGAGTCTTGATGACCCACAAGTATAGAGGATCAATCGTAGTCCTTTCGATAAGTAAGATTGTCGAACCCAACGAGGAGCAGAAGGAAATGATAAGCAGTTTTCAGCAAGTATTCTCTGCAAGTGCTATTAGTAACAGTAATAGTTAGTTTTGTAGCAAGATATTTCATAATGAGTTACAAGTAACAATAGTAACCAAGGTGCAGCAAGGTAGCCCAATCCTTTTTATAGCAAAGGACAGGCCGGAAAGTACTTTTATATGAAGCAAGTGCTCCCGAGGACACATGGGGATTTTGTCTATTCATGTTCATCATATTGAGTTGATTCGCGTTCGCTACTTTGATAATTATGTGGGTGGACCGGTGCTAAGGTGCTGTTTTTACGTGAACAAACAACCCACTTATGATTACCCTCTCTAGCAAGCATACGCAACTACGAAGGAAGAATTAAGATAAATCTAACCATAGCATGAAACATGTGGATCCAAATCAGCCCCTCATGAAGCAACGCATAAACTGGGGCTTAAGCTTTTGTCACTCTCGCAATGGATCATCTACTTGTTACTCCATAATGCCTTCCCTTAGGCCCATAACATGGTGAAGTGTCCTGTAGTCGACGTTCAAACGACGCCACTAAGAGAAGCAACAACATACATGTCATCAAAATATCGAACGAATGCCAATTTCACATGATTCTTATAACAAGACTTATCCCATGTACTCAGGAACAATAGTAACTACTCACACCTCATCAACATGTTCAAGATCAGAGGTGTAATAATGGTGATTAAAGATCTGAACATAATATCTTTCACCAATTAATCCAACAAGCATCAACTACAAGATGTAATCAACACTACTAGGAACCCACAGGTACCAATCTGAGGTTTTGAGACAAAGATTGAATACAAGAGATGAACTAGGGTTGGAGATGAGATGGTGTTGGTGAAGATGTTGATGAAGATTGGTACTCCCGCGAAGGAGGAAGCGTTGGTGATGACGATGGCTTCGATCTCCCCCTCCCAGAGGGAAGTTTCCCCGGCAGAATCTCTCTGCCAGAGAGAAAAAGGGCCTCTGCCCAGGTTTCCCCCTCGAGATGGCGGCGCTTCATCCCGAAAGTAATCTTATGATTTTTGTTCTAGGTCAAAACACACGATATAGGAGAAGAGGGGGGCCAGGGGACCTGCTGGGCCTCGCCAAGCCATCAGGGCGCGCCTAGGGGGTGGGCCGCGCCCTGTTGGCTTGTGGCCAGCAGGGGCCCCCCCCCTCTGGTATATTGTTGGCCCCAAAATTCATATATATTCCATAAAAATTATCCGTGAAATTTCAGGTCATTTGGAGTCCAGTGAGTTTTCTGCCTTTTTCTTGGTTTTCAGGTCCAGAATTCCAGTTTCCAGAGATTTCCCTCTTTGTGATGTGCCTTGCATATTCAGAGAGAAAATACATAAGAATTGTAATATAATAAGGAATAATGAACAAGAATAACATAAATATCGATAGAAATTCATGATGGATAATGGACGCATCAACTCCCCCAAGCTTAGACCTTGCTTGTCCTCAAGTAGAAACCGAACTCGATAATAATGACCACATAATTTGAGAGAGAGGTCGATAAAAATAGAATACGGACATGAGTGCATCATGAATATTGTCATAGCAGCAACCTTTTCATTATATAAATTCTCATAAGAAAGTAACAATCCATTCACAATAATGAAGTATTAAGCATAAACACTATTGACAATCAACAAACTATGCTCTTAGTCATCGAGGCAATCATAGTTCATCATATTCCAGAGAAGAGTCTATGTAAGAGTTTTCATTCTAGCAAGTTCAAATTCTCAACTATCATTTAGACTTTTATGATTGTTAACACTCATTGCATATTTTTGGGAGCTAGTGCTTTCTGATGGACACATAGGAAGATGGGGGCTTAGTTGCTCTTGCCTCCCAACTTATTTACCTCAAGGATAATGTCAACAGTAATGGTTCATGATCTCCTACATCCAACTGGGTATATTTATCTGGATCTTTCCTCAACACATGATGCTTGCTAACTAAAGAATTTAATAGGATGGAGTAGGAATAAACTTTATTGACTCTTGCACATAAATAGTTTCATAATGATAGAAGATAGGCCCTTCGTAGAGGGAAGCAGAGGTTGTCATGCGCTTTTAAGTTGGATATGCAAGCTCTTAATGCAAAGGAACGTCACTTTATATTGCCCCTTATGATAGCAAACTTTATTATGCACTCTGTCGCTTTTATTTCTTTGCCATCACAAGATCGTACAAAGCTTATTTTCCCTTACAATAAAAGATCATACATATTTAAGAGCAATTTTTATTGCATGATGCACCGATGACAACTTACTTGAAGGATCTTACTCAATCCATAGGTAGGTATGGTGGACTCTCATGGAAAGAAACTGGGTTTAGGTGGTTATGGATGCACAAGTAGTATCTCTATTTGGTGCAGGAAATTATTGGCTAGCAGAAAGATCTAAAGCAAGCACCACCTGTTAAAGGATCCATGACCATATAACTTCTATGTGAATGTAAACTATCATGATCATTACGTTGTCTTCCATGTCCAACATCAACACTAGATCATTATATAATATTTGATGGGGGCTCACAATCATAAAAGATGTCCAAGATAGTGTATTTGCATGTGAGTCTTCTCTCCTCTATCATAATCTTGCATAGATTGAATCAATGAATAATGCTATGTTTGTTTGTTCACAACAACTTTTATCACTTATACTTTTTCTATGTGAAGTCATTACTCCTCATGGGATTAGCATATGATCTTTATCTTTTATTTCATTGCTATGATGATAGATGCATGAGAGTAAAGCATACGAACTCAACTAATCTTTATTATATAACTCTCACACTCGATTACAAGGATAGATAGATCTCAAAGCAAAAATTCTAAGCAAAGCAAATCTGAAATTTTATTTCTCTAAATCACGAAATAACTAAGGATCAAACTAAAATAATTGGTAATGATAAAAGTGAAGGTGATACGATATCGGGCACCTCCCCCAAGCTTGGATCAAGCTAAGGGTGGTGCCCATACCCATGTACTCAAGTGTACCTCTTGGTTGATGGTGGTGATGATGTAGTAGGCTTGTCCTCCTCCTTCCAGGGCATAGGCTCCCGATCATAGAAAGAGGACCTTGTCTCCGGAATCCTGAAAGTGGCAGCAATGCTCATCCTATTGAACCTAGCTTCATACTCACAGTTTTGGTTTTGTAGGTCATAGATTTGAGCTTGGAGATGTTCGATCCGCTCTTGAAGCTTGAAGAGAGCCATTCCCACGTTGCTTGCATCCAGCTTGTTCTCTCGGATGAAGTCCATGATCATAGAGTGATTGGCACTCAAACCACGTTCCACCATCCCTTGGCACTTGAAGATCTCCTGCACCACCGCTGCAAGCCTGGCCTTCTCGCTCCCCTCCTTCTTGAGGCCTTGGACATACCAGATGTGAAGCACCCCCTCATGCATCTCAATGGATTGAGGGTGCTTCATCACCTTTGGCAAGTAGGGGTTGATGACCTTCTCGAAGAACTTGTCCTTGAAGGAACTTGGTGACGTCATGCTGATCTAGATCCGTTAGAAAAACAGTCCGAAACAAGAACAGAGGAGAAACTTGCGATGCGGTGGTCAACACATACAGGAGTATATATAATAATTTTTTCTAGCTAAAAATACGTGTCCAGGAAGAAAACGGAGTCCGGGAGGAGCACGAGGTGCTCCCAAGCCATTAGGGCGCGGCCAGGGCCTAGGCCACGCCCTGTTGGCTTGGGACTCCCTCGTGGGTCCCCCTGACTCCTTTTTTTTGGAATTTTTCTAAAATACTAAAACCAACAGAAAATATTTTTTTGGAATTTTTGGAGTCGGTTTACTTACCGTATCACATACCTACCCCTTTTCAGCTTTCTGGAGCGTTTCAGAAGGTTTTCTCTTATGTGTTCTTCAGGGGTCATGACTTGAATAATGTTAGTTTCAACATTAAGGGGCGTACCTAAGATATAATGCTTAATTCTTTGCACATTTACCACCTTCGGGTTTTTGCCTTCGAAGTTGTTAATCTTTATAGCACCAGAGCGATAAACCTCGTCAACGACATAAGGACCTTCCCATTTGGAGAGAAGTTTACCTGCAAAAATTCTGAAATGAGAATTGTACAAAAGAACTAGGTGTCCTACATTGAATTCTCGTTTTTGGATCCTCTTGTCGTGCCATCTTTTAACTTTTTCTTTAAACAACTTGGCATTTTCATAAGCTTGTATCCTCCATTCATCTAATGAACAAATATCAAATAACCTCTTTTCACCAGCAAGCTTAAAATCATAGTTAAGTTCTTTAATTGCCCAATAAGCTTTATGTTGTAACTCAAGAGGTAAATGACAAGCTTTTCCATAGACCATTTTATAAGGGGACATTCCCATAGGATTTTTGTAAGCAGTTCTATAAGTCCATAAAGCATCATCAAGTTTCTTAGACCAATTCTTTCTAGATCTATTAACAATCTTTTGCAAAATTAGCTTAATTTCTGGATTGCTCAATTCAACTTGGCCACTAGACTGAGGATGATAAGGTGATGCAATTCTATGGTTAACATCATATTTAGCTAGAAGTTTACGGAAAGCACCATGAATAAAATGAGAACCACCATCAGTCATTAAATATCTAGGGACTCCAAACCTCGGGAAAATAACATCCTTAAGCATTTTAATAGAGGTGTTATGATCAGCACTACTAGTAGGAATAGCTTCTACCCACTTAGTAAGGTAATCAACAACAACTAGAATATGTGTATACCCATTAGAGGAAGGAAAAGGTCCCATATAATCAAATCCCCAAACATCTAATGGTTCAATAGCAAGTGACTAATTCATAGGCATTTCCTGACGTCTACCAATGTTACCAATTCTTTGACATTCATCACAAGAAAGGACATACTTACGAGCATCTTTAAAAAGAGTAGGCCAATAAAAACCAGATTGTAGTACCTTGTGTGCAGTTCTGTCACCAGCATGGTGTCCTCCATAAGCCTCGGAGTGGCACTTCCGTAGGATTTGTCCCTGTTCATGCTCAGGTACACAACGTCTAATAATACCATCTACTCCTTCTTTATAAAGATGTTGGTCATCCCAAAAGTAATGTCGTAAATCATAGAAGAATTTTTTCTTTTGTTATTAGGTGAAGTTAGGTGGTATATATTTAGCAACAATGTAGTTAGCATAATCAGCATACCAAGGAGTATTATGTGAAGTGATTATAGCATCAAGTTGTTCATCAGGAAAATTATCATCAATAGGTAGTGGGTCATCAAGAACATTTTCCATTCGAGACATGTTATCTGCTACGGGGTTTTCAGCTCCCTTCCTATCAACGATATGCAAATCAAACTCTTGTAGTAAAAGCACCCACCTAATAAGTCTAGATTTAGCATCTTTCTTTTCCATGAGGTATTTAATAGTAGCATGATCGGTGTGAATAGTAACTTTTGAATCAACAATGTAAGGTCTAAATTTATCACATGCAAACACAACTGCTAAAAATTCCTTCTCAGTGGTAGCATAATTTCTTTGAGCCTTGTCTAGGGTCTTACTAGCATAATGAATAACATTCAATTTCTTGTCTACTCTTTGCCCTAGAACAGCATCAACAGCATAGTCACTGGCATCACACATAATTTCAAATGGTAAATTCCAATCACGTGGTTGGACAATAGGTGCAGAAATCAAGGCTTTCTTAAGTATTTCAAAGGCTTCTACACAATCATCATCAAAAACAAAAGGAATATCTTTTTGAAGAAGATTAGTTAGTGGCCTAGAAATCTTTGAGAAATCTTTAATGAAACGCCTATAAAAACCAGCATGACCAAGGAAACTTCTTATACCTTTGATATCTTTTGGACATGGCATTTTCTCTATCGCATCAACTTTAGCTTTGTCTACTTCAATACCTCGCTCGGATATTTTATGCCCAAGTACTATACCTTCATTCACCATAAAGTGGCACTTCTCCCAATTCAAGACGAGATTAGTTTCTTCACATCTCTGCAAAACTTGATCAAGGTTGCTCAAGCAATCATCAAAAGAAGTCCCACAAATAGAAAAATCATCCATGAAAACCTCAACAATCTTTTCACAAAAGTTAGAGAATATAGCAGTCATACATGTTTGAAAGGTAACAGGTGCATTGCATAAACCAAAAGGCATACGTCTATAAGCATAAGTTCCAAAAGGGCATGTGAAAGTAGTTTTCTCTTGGTCCTCTTTGGACACAGGTATTTGAGAGAAACCAGAATATCCGTCAAGAAAGCAAAAGTGTGTGTGCTTAGATAATCTTTCTAACATTTGAACAATTAAAAACAAGGGGTAATAATCTTTCCTAGTAGCTTTATTTAATTTCCTGAAATGTATTACCATCCTATAACCAGTTACGATTCTTTGTCGAATAAGTTCATTTTTATCATTAGGGACAACAGTTATACCACCTTTCTTAGGAACACAATGAACAGGACTTACCCATCTACTATCAGCAATAGGATAGATTATACCTGCCTCTAGAAGTTTTAGTATTTCAGTTCTCACCACCTCTTTCATCTTAGGATTTAAGCAGCATTGATGATCAACAACAGGTTTAGCATCCGGTTCCATATTAATCTTGTGCTGACATAGAGTGGGACTTATGCCCTTAAGATCATCAAGAGTGTATCCAATAGCAGCTCTGTGCTTCTTCGAAGTTTTAAGTAATCTCTTTTCTTCATGCTCTGAAAGGTTAGCACTGATAATAACAGGATATATCTTCTTTTCGTCAAGATAAGCTTATTTCAATGTATCAGGTAAAGTCTTTAGCTCAAACACGGGATCTCCCTTGGGTGGAGGAGGATCCCCTAAAATATCAACTGGTAAGTTGTGTTTAAGAATAGGTGCTTGTCTAAGAAATATATCATCGATCTCATTTCTTTCGTCCATATGCATATCATTCTCATGGTCTAGCAAATATTGTTCTAGTGGATCAATAGGAGGCACGACAATAGAAGCAAGACCAATTATTTCATCCTTACTAGGTAATGCGGTTGCTTACTAAACTTGGAGAAATTAAATTCCTGGGACACATCATCAAAACTTACTTTGACCTTCTCAGTAACACAATTAATTTCAGCATTAACAGTACTCAAGAAAGGTCTACCAAATATAATGGGACAAAAATTATCTTGTTTTGAACGAAGTGCTAAGAAATCAGTCAGGTACTTAATTTTTCCACACAAGACTTCAACGTCTCTAACAAACCCAAGTGGTGTAATAGTGTCTCTGTTTGCAAGTTTAATAGTAACATTAATATCTTCAAGTTCAGAGGGTGCTATGTCATTCATGATTTCTTGATATAAGGTAAAAGGTATAGCACTAACACTAGCACCCATGTCACACAAGCCATGATAACAATGATCTCCAATTTTAACTGAAACAACAGGCATGCCAACAATTGGTTTGTTTTTATCTAGCTTGTCCTGCACGTTTGTAGCATGTTTTGCAATTCTAGCAGCTTCACCATCCAAGTAAAGAACCTGACCCACAATATTATCAACTAGAAGATCTTTGACTATAGCAACATTAGGCTCAATATTTATTTGTTCAGAAGGTATAGGTGTTCTAACATGACTCTTATTAACCACAGTTGTACCTTTAGCATGTTCCTTAATTCTAACAGGGAAAGGTGGTTTCTCAATGTAAGCAGTAGGAACAATTGGATCAACGTGGCTAACAATTATTTCTTCCTTCTTAATTTTAACATGTTCCTCTAATTATTTTTCAATGGGTGGATGATATTTAAACCACTTCTACTTAGGGAGATCAACATGAGTAGCAAAAGATTGACAGAAAGCAGCTACTATCTCAGAGTCAAGGCCATATTTATTGCTAAACTAATAGAAAGTATTGGTTCCCATAAAAGATTTAACACAATGAAACTTAAGCTTTATACCTGGCTCTTTACCTTTGTCGAGTTCCCAATTTTTAGAGTTGCATTTAATTCTTTCCAGAAGATCCCATTTGAATTCAATAGTCCTATTCACAAAGGAACCAGTAGAAGAAGAATCGAGTAGTACTTGATCATTATGAGAAAGCCGAGCATAAAAAATTTCTATAATCATTTTTCTTGAGAGCTCATGGTTGGGACAGGCGTGCATCATAGATTTAAGCCTCCCCCAAGCTTGAGCGATACTTTCTCCTTCATGAGGCCAGCAATTATAAATAAAGTTCCGATCATGATGGACTAGATGCATATGATAAAACTTCTGATGAAATTCCAGCTTCAAGCAATTCCAGTCCCATGATCCAATATCATCCAATAGCCTGTACCACATCAATGTCTTTCCCTCCAAAGATAAAGGGAAAACCTTCTTCTTAGCTTTGTCTCTAGACAAATGTGCAAGCCTAAATAATCCACAAACCTCATCGACAAATATTAAATGATAATCAGGATGAGTCGTACCATCATAAGGACTAGCTAGCAGTTTCTCTAACATACCAGAAGGAATCTCATAATAAATATTTTCAGTAGGTTCAGTAGGTTGAGGAGCAACCGTTTTCAATTCCGTTCGAGGCGAATATGCCCCGAACAAACCACTCAAAGTGTGACCGTCCATAGCAACAAGTAACAGTAAATTTCAGCACTTAGCAAAAATGTTTCCTTACCAATTTCCACTTACCAGAGGTGCTTCACTCCCCGGTAACGGCCCTAGAAAAGAGTCTTGATGACCCACAAGTATAGAGGATCAATCGTAGTCCTTTCGATAAGTAAGATTGTCGAACCCAACGAGGAGCAGAAGGAAATGATAAGCAGTTTTCAGCAAGTATTCTCTGCAAGTGCTATTAGTAACAGTAATAGTTAGTTTTGTAGCAAGATATTTCATAATGAGTTACAAGTAACAATAGTAACCAAGGTGCAGCAAGGTAGCCCAATCCATTTTATAGCAAAGGACAGGCCGGAAAGTACTTTTATATGAAGCAAGTGCTCCCGAGGACACATGGGGATTTTGTCTATTCATGTTCATCATATTGAGTTGATTCGCGTTCGCTACTTTGATAATTATGTGGGTGGACCGGTGCTAAGGTGCTGTTTTTACGTGAACAAACAACCCACTTATGATTACCCTCTCTAGCAAGCATACGCAACTACGAAGGAAGAATTAAGATAAATCTAACCATAGCATGAAACATGTGGATCCAAATCAGCCCCTCATGAAGCAACGCATAAACTGGGGCTTAAGCTTCTGTCACTCTCGCAATGGATCATCTACTTGTTACTCCATAATGCCTTCCCTTAGGCCCATAACATGGTGAAGTGTCCTGTAGTCGACGTTCAAACGACGCCACTAAGAGAAGCAACAACATACATGTCATCAAAATATCGAACGAATGCCAATTTCACATGATTCTTATAACAAGACTTATCCCATGTACTCAGGAACAATAGTAACTACTCACACCTCATCAACATGTTCAAGATCAGAGGTGTAATAATGGTGATTAAAGATCTGAACATAATATCTTTCACCAACTAATCAAACAAGCATCAACTACAAGATGTAATCAACACTACTAGGAACCCACAGGTACCAATCTGAGGTTTTGAGACAAAGATTGAATACAAGAGATGAACTAGGG
The DNA here is from genome assembly GCA_039707655.1 of Elymus sibiricus. Lineage (NCBI taxonomy): Eukaryota > Viridiplantae > Streptophyta > Magnoliopsida > Poales > Poaceae > Elymus > Elymus sibiricus. The sequence continues at coordinate 37,623,189 of CM077663.1, read as the reverse complement.
TTGGAGATGAGATGGTGTTGGTGAAGATGTTGATGAAGATTGGTACTCCCACGAAGGAGGAAGCGTTGGTGATGACGATGGCTTCGATCTCCCCCTCCCGGAGGGAAGTTTCCCCCGCAGAATCTCTCTGCCGGAGAGAAAAAGGGCCTCTGCCCAGGTTTCCGCCTCGAGACGGCGGCGCCTCTTCCCGAAAGTAATCTTATGATTTTTTCTAGGTCAAAACACACCATATAGGAGAAGAGGGGGGCCAGGGGACTTGCTGGGCCGCCCAAGCCATCAGGGCACGGCCAGGGGGTGAGCCGCGCCCTGCTGGTCCTTGTTGGCTTGTGGCCAGCAGGGCCCCCCCTTTGGTATATTTTTGGCCCCAAAATTCATATATATTCCATAAAAATTCTCCGTGAAATTTCAGGTCATTTGGAGTCCAGTGAGTTTTCTGCCTTTTTCTTGGTTTTCAGGTCCAGAATTCCAGTTTCCAGAGATTTCCCTCTTTGTGATGTAACTTGCACATTCAGAGAGAAAAGACATAAGAATTGTAATATAATAAGGAATAGTGAACAAGAATAACATAAATATTGATAGAAATTCATGATGCATAATGGACGTATCAACTCCGATCAACAATATGTCATCCACATATACTTATCAGAAATGCTATAGTGCTCCCACTCATTTTCTTGTAAATACAAGATTCTCAAAACTTGTATAAACCCATAAGCTTTGATCACCTCATCAAAGCGTATATTCCAACTCCGAGATGCTTCCACCAGTCCACAGAAGGATCGCTGGAGCTTGCATACATTTTAGCATCCTTAGGATTGACAAAACCTTCCGGTTGTATCACATACAACCTTTCCTCACGGAAACCGTTAAGGAAACGATGTCTTGATATCCATCTGCTAGATTTCGTAATCGAAAATTGCAGCAACTGCTAACATAATTCCAACAGACTTTAGGAACGCTACGAGTGAGAAATTCTCATTGTAGTCAGCTCCTTGAACTTGTCGGAAACCTCTTTGCGACAAGTCAAGCTTCATAAATGGTGACATTACCATCAGCGTCTATCTTCTTCTTAAAGATCCATTTGTACTTAATGGCCTGCCGGTCATCGGGCAAGTCTACCAAAGTCCATACTTGGTTTTCATACACTGATCCTATCTCGGATTTCATGGTCTTAGCCATTTGTTAGAATGCGGTCCCATCATTGCTTCCTCATAGTTCGTAGGCTCATCGTTGTCTAACAACATGTCTTTCAAGACAGGATTAACGCACCACTCTAGGGAGTACTTGTCCTTGTCGACCTACGAGACTCGGTAGTGACTTGATCTGAAGCTTCATGATCATCATCAGTAACTTCCTCTTCAACTGGTGTAGACATCACAGGAACATCTTCCTATGCTGCGGTACTCTCCAATTGAAGTGAAGGTTCATTAACCTCATCAAGTTCTACTTTCCTCCTACTCACTTCTTTCGAGAGAAACTCCTTCTCTGGAAAGGATCCATTCTTGACAACAAGACTTGCCTTTGGATCTGTGATAGGAGGTATACCCAATTGTTTCTTTAGGGTATCCTATGAAGATGCACTTCTCCGCTTTGGGTTCGAGCTTATCAGGCTGAAGCCTCTTGACATAAGCGTCGCATCCCCAAACTTTAAGAAACGAGAGCTCAGGTTTCCTGCAAACCATATGGTGTCGTCTCAACGGATTTAGATGGTGCCCTATTTAAAGTGAATGTTGTTGTCTCTAATGCATAACCCCAAAATGATAGTGGCAAACTGATAAGAGACATCATAGAGTGCACCATATCCAATAGAGTACGGCTATGATGTTTGGATACACCATTACACTATGGTGTTCCAGGTGGCGTGATTTGTGAAACTATTTCCACATTGTCTTAAGTTGCATACCAAACTCGTAACTCAGATATTCACCTCCACGATCATATCGTAGACATTTTATCTTTTTGTCATGATGATCCTTTACTTCGCTCTGAAATTGCTTGAACTTTTCAAAATTTCAGACTTGTGTTTCATCAAGTAAATATATCAGTATCTACTCAAATCACCTGTGAAGGTAAGATAATAACGATATCCACCACGTGTTTCAATACTCATTGGACTACATACATCAATATGTATTATTTCTGACAAGTCATTTGCCCGCTCCATCGTACCGGAAAATGGGGTCTTAGTCATCTTGCCCATGAGGCATGGTTCGCATGTCTCAAGCGATTCAAAATCGAGTGAGTCCAAAGACCCATCAGCATGGAGCTTCTTCATGCGCTTTACACCAATATGACCTAAGCAGCAGTGCCACAAGTATGTGGTACTATCATTATTAACTTTGCATCTTGTGGCATCAATATTATGAACATGTGTATCACTACGATCGAGCTTCAATAAACCATTCACATTGGGTGCATGACCATAGAAGGTATTATTCATGTAAACAGAACAACCATTATTCTCTGACTTAAATGAATAACTGTATTGCAAGAAACATGATCTAATCATGTTCATGCTCAACACAGACACCAAATAACATTTATTTAGGTTCAACACTAATCCCGAAGGTAGAGGGAGCGTGCGATGGTGATCACATCAACCTTGGAAACACTTCCAACACACATCGTCACTTCGCCCTTAGCTAACCACCGTTTATCCGTAGCTTTTGTTTTGACTTACCAATATTAGCAACTGAACCGGTATCTCATACCCAGGCACTACTAGGAGTACTAGTAAGGTACACATCAATTACACGTATATCAAATATACTTTTGTTGATGTTGCCAGCCTCCTTATCTACCAAGTATTTGGGGTAGCTCCGCTACCAGTGACCGTTCCCCTCACAATAGAAGCACTGAGTCTCGGGTTTGGGTTCAGCCTTAGGTTTCTTCACTGGAGCGGCAACTGGCTTGCCATTCTTGAAGTTTCCCTTCTTGCTCTTGCCCTTCTTGAAACTAGTGGTCTTGTTAACCATCAACACTTGATGCTCCTTCTTGATTTCTACCTCCGCAGTCTTAAGAACCGCGAATAGCTCAGGGATCATCATCTCCATCCTTTGCATGTTATAGTTCATCACTAAGCTCTAGCATCTTGGCGACAGTGAATAGAGAATTTTGTCAATCACTATTTTATCTGGAAGATTAACTCCCACTTGATTCAAGCGATTGTAGCACCCAGACATTCTGAGCACATCCTCACTGACTGAGCTATTCTCCTCCATCTTGTAGGCAAAGAACTTGTCAGAGGTCTCATACCTCTCAACACGGGCATGAGTCTGAAATACCAATTTCAACTCTTGGAACATCGCATATGCTCCATGGTGTTCAAAACATCTTTGGAGCCCCGATTCTAAGCCATAAAGCATGGCGCACTAAACTATTGAGTAGTCATCAGAACGTGTCTGCCAGATGTTCATAACATCCACAAACGACGCTAGAGGGGTTGGCACACCGAGTGATGCATCGAGGACATAAGCCTTCTGTGCAGCAGTGAGGACAATCCTCAGATTACGGACTCAGTCCGCACAATTGCTTACACTATCTTTCAACTTACCCTTTCTCTAGGAACGTATTAAAATACAGGGGAGCCATAGCGCAAGCCATTGATCTACAACCTAATTTACAAAGACAATTTTAGACTATGTTCATGATAATGAGTTCAATTAATCATATTACTAAAGAACTACCACCCAAATCAACATCCCTCAGGTTGACTAAGTGTGACATGATCCAAATCCACCAACCCAAGTCCGATCATCACGTGAACCGGGATGGTTTAAATGGTGAACATTTCCATGTTGATCATATCTACTATATGACTCATGTTCGACCTTTCGGTCTCCTGTGTTCCGAGGCCATGTCTGTACATGCTAGGCTCATCAAGTTTAACCCAAGTATTCCACATGTGTAAAACTGGCTTACACCTGTTGTATGCAAACGAAGAGTCTATCACACCCGATCATCACGAGGTGCTTCAAAACGACGAACATTCGCAACGGTGCATACTTGGGGAGAACACAATTTTATCTTGAAATTTAGTGAGGGATCATCTTATAATGCTACCGTCGTTCTAAGAAAACTAAGATGCATAAAAAGATAAACATCACATGTAGTCAATAAGTGACATGATATGGCCATCATCATCTTGTTCTTTTGATCTCCATCTCCAAAGCACGGGCATGATCTCCATCGTCACCGGCATGACACCATGATCTCCATCATCGTGTCATCACGAGGTTGTCTCGCCAACTATTGCTTCTACAACTATTGCTAACACATAGCGATAAAGTAAAAGCAATTATATGGTGATTAATGATTGACACGCAGGTCATACAATAAATTAAAGACAACCCTATGGCTCCTGCCAGTTGCCGTACTCAACGACATGCAAGTCGTGATAACTATTACAAAACATGATCATCTCATACAACAACATATATAAAATCACGTCTTGGCCATATCACATCACAACATGCCCTACAAAAACAAGTTAGACGTCCTGTACTTTGTTGTTGGAAGTTTTACGTGGCTGCTATGGGCAACTAGCAAGAACTGTTCTTACCTACGCAAAGCCACAACGGTGATACTCAAGTTGCCTTTTAACCTTCTACAAGGACCGCCTCTGTAGAATCCGATTCAACTAAAGTGGGAGAGACAGACACCCGCCAGCCACCTTTATGCAAACAAGTTTGCATGTCAGTCAGTGGAACCGGTCTCTTGTGCGAGGACAAGTAAGGTTGGTCCGGGCTGCTTCATCCCACAGTACCGCCGAATCAAAATAAGACTAAGGAGGTAAGCAATCTAAACATCAACGCCCACAAACACTTTGTGTTCTACTCGTGCATATCATCTACGCATAGACCTAGCTCATGATGCCACTGTTGGAGAACATTGCATGGGAAACAAAAAAATTCCTACGAACACCCAAGATCTATCTATGGATATGTATAGCTATGAGAAGGGGAGTGCATCTACATACCCTTGTAGATCGCTAAGCGGAAGCATTTAGAAATGCGGTTGATGTAGTCATACATGTTCACGATCCAATCGCGATCCGTCCCGATCTAGCGCCGAACGGACGGCACCTCCGTGTTCTGCACACGTGCAGCTCGATGACGTCTCCGCCTCCTCGATCCTGCGAGCGAGGGTGGAGTAGTAGATGAGTTCTCCAGTAGCACGACGGCGTGGTAGCGGTGGCTGTGAAGCAATCTCAGCAGGACTTCGCCAAGCGCTGCCGCAGATGCGGTCGGAGGAGAAAAATGATCTAGGGAGAGAGGGAGGGCTGCCCAAAGGCTTGGTGTGTTGCTGCCCTCCCTCTCCCTCTCTATTTATAGGAGGAAGGGGTAGGTAGGGTGCAGCCCTAGCCCCTCCATAGGAGATATGCCCTAGAGGCGAAAATAAATGTTATTATTTATCCCCATGTTCCTAATTAAGTTTATATTCCATGCTATAACTGCTATGGTTTTCCAGTCTACAATAACTACGAGGCTCGGAGGAAAACTCATATGCATGTGTGGAATGATAAACGATAAAAAGTATTCCTAGTCACGCCTCTAAGACTAGCTCAAGTGTTGCACGATGATCATGTTTTCCTGATCATGGGCATGTCTATGCCAGCAACTTTGAGGGCACAACGTTAGAAGAACATTTCTGTTGAATCGACCCGAATTGATGTTATGCTATGAGATACATTCGTCAAAAGTTTATGGTAAATAACACAGAGAAAGTTAATGTTTGCATGATTCCTTAGACCATAAGAGTATAGAGTTTCTTCATGCTTGCTTCATGAACTTTGGGGTTTGTTAAACGTCATCCGTAACTGGGTGGCTATTACGGCGGCTTACGGGTTCATGAGAAAGTATGTCAAGGGACTTGATAGCTCAAGATTGGGATTTGCTCCTCCGACAATGGAGAGATATTCTTTGGGCCCTCTTGGTGTTACGGTATCCATCATCGTCTGGCCAGACACAATGTGATTCGATCACGGGGATGCCGAAACACTGGAACGAGAAAAGAGAAAAATACCGATAACGAGGTAACTGGCATAGTGGACAAGTGTTGATTCACGGGGATGCCGATAAATCTCACCTCGGGTGTTTGTAACATATCGTGAAGTAAAAGGAATAGCACACGACAACTGGAGGTTCGCTCGAATATTTATTCGTGTGGGTATAGGTGTCAATATGGGTGTCCACGGCTCCGATGTTGATCATTGACCGGAAAGTGTTTCGGCCATGTGTATATTTCACTGAACCTATAGGGTCTTAAGGGTCATCTATCTGCTGAATACTAGACAGGGAGTCTGACAGAAATTCACCGGAAAAGTTTCAGAGACAATGGAAGAGTTCCAGAGAGAGAACACTGGAAGAGTTTCGGAAAAACCAAAAAGTTGTTTCGGAGTATACCATTAAGTCAAATTGGTTTCGGCACACGCCTGGAAATTATTGGAGGGTACCAGAATTGTTCTGGGAACTTCTTGGATTTTTCGGAGAGAAAATCCGGAAATGTTCCGGACTGCCGGAACCGCTTTGGTTGCTTTTCGCAGATGAAAATCCTTGATCTGAAAATGTTTTGGAATGCGTCCAGAATTTTTTTAGTGGGTACTGGAAATGTTCTAGGCCTACAGAAAAAGTTTCAGATTTTTCGGACGCTGAAAAATGTTTCGATGAAACTATCTTCCCAAAAGATCTAGGGATGACATGGAATGGTGGGACCCCCTTTTTGGGCTGATATTTTCAGCCACCACCACCTCCTCCTCCCCTATAAATAGAGGTGGAGAGGAGCTCTCCACACTCACTCTTTCTCACATACACATGCCATGCATGATATGGCTTTCTCTCTCCCTCCCAGCGAAATAGTTTTGTAGAGCCAAAAGGTTGTCTGGGTTCTGGTGGGAACTAGTTCTGGACGTTGAAGCCCTGCCGAATAGATGACACCGTATGTGTGCAACCCCGTATTGAGGTCGTAGGTTTGATCTGTTTGCCCGAGGGGCTGTTCGAGGGTCCTCCCGAAGGGCTGTCCGAGTTACCGTTCGAGCTTCGAGGGTCCTCCCGAAGGGCTGTCCACGACATCGTTCGGGGAGTGTTCGACCGCCTCCCGAAGGGCTGTCTGACGAGGGAGTACATCCTCGCGGTTGGGTTGTTGTAAATCCTAGCTGCGGGGATCTGCACCATCGATCTTCATTGACTCTACTTCCGCTGCGCTACGAGTCGGTAATGATCAGATCAAAACCTTGTATGCATCTCTATAGTGATCCTGGGCGTGCTCGCAGTACTGATTTTTTTTGTTTTCTGTCGCGTTCCTCTATAGTGGCATCATGAGCCAGGCTATGCGTAGATGCAGGTTACGATTTCGAATACATGAGATGTATGGGTATTGCATAGTATAATTTTGTAGTAGATAAGATCTATTGCTAAAAATTATTTATGCGGGAAGTAGATGGAATCTATTACCCGATATTCTTGTTGCTTCCCTTGAATTTGCGTAGTCCTGATCTTGACGGCATGGTGGAATCTGACAAAGTTCTGGCAATCCGCGATCCTTTCATGCTGCTCCTGAGTATGCTGATTGACAGATCAACGAAGTGCTTCAGTGTCTTTGGGTTCCACCATAGTTGAGAAAGATGGATGTTTCGTAGACGAAAGGGCAATGCAGATATGATCTGCACGGGGGTCATGCGTATGAAAAAGTTCAGTATGGGGCTCAAGATTTTACCTTGTGCTTCATACACCCCGCAAAGTTAATCTAGCAACTTGAATGATCATACTTAATGATAAAACGTTGGTAGCTGTGGCTTAAGTCAAAACATTAGAAGCCACGTAAAATAAAAATTTGCATACACCGATTAGAGGCGTCTAACTTGGTTTTGCAGGATTGCATGTGATGTGGTATAGCAGCTCTCATATTGATTTAATTATGTATGAGATGACTATATGATGTAAAATTAATTAAGATGACCTGCGTGCCATGATTCGGCATGATGGCTGGAGCCATATGATTGTCATTTTAATGACCTGCGTGTCAACCTTATGTAATGCACTTATTTTATTAGCTATAGAGATAGCAATATTATCTGGTGCATCGACAAGGTGGTGGCAATATTCGCGAAGGTGAACACCGATGAAAATATCGAAGACGAAGAAATTAATGACTTCTCCGTCAGAAAGGGCTATACCATATCATGCTGTGATGAATTTCCTGAGATGTTTATTCCTTATGATGCACCCTTCTTGATTGCGTGGATGTCGCTCTTTATTAGGGTGATCTCTCACTTACAAATATCATGTAGTTAGTGTTCTCCCAAGTGTAGCACCATCACGGCACCTATCTCTTCGGTGCATCACATGATCTCCATGGGTGCGAACGATTAGAGAAGTGTGAGGCGAGTGAGTTGAGACCTCACAGCAAGACCACTTGGTTGACTTGACGTTCAGGGAGGACAGTCCTGAGCTCAGAACACACGCATCGAAAGATGAACAAGAATCACATAGAGATGTGATCGGCAAGTTTGCCTACCGATTAAAGTTCACGCCATTTGAGTTCATCTCGAACCATGACGTTGAATTGAAATATGGGTCTTGCATCACTTACAGTCAATTATGAGCGATATTGATTTGAGTGGGAACGCACAGTAGAATTAACTTGTTTAATTCTCAATGCAATTAATTATCAACATTGTCTAAGTGAAATTTGCATAATAGTTGAAGAATAATGGCTCGCGTTTTCCACCTTCCCTATTAAAATTGAATAAGCTATTTAATATCTAGTTAAAATTTTACGATTGGTAACGTAATGTGAGAATTATCCTCAAGAGTGCCGAGAAGGACTTTGTCCTATCGCATGTTTTCGGCATTCTCCCACTGATGCTATGGATGATGTGACTCTCGTCCTTCGGTCCAAAAGCTAGAATTCCGTTACGGTCAAGTGCAATACGTTTGCTTCCATAAAACCCGAACTTCAAAAGTTTGGGATAGTTATGTGATATTCATGGAACCAAAAATTATTTTCAGATACAAACAAAGGCTAAAAGATATGAGCTATCCAAAGCAATGTTTGTTTGCAAAGTATTAGTAAAGTGTTTACTGGGCATTTGACTGATAAGAGAGGGATCCAGAAGAACGCCTGTCATATGATGAAGGTGAATAAAACAACAACTTAAAGAGAAAGGAAATGTTCAAAGGGTGTTAGTATGACTTACACACCTAGAAAGTCTAGGGCTAACACCACTCTTTAAATTGGGTGCTTCTTCTGAGAGTAGGAGAAATACTAAAAGTTAGACTGTTAGAAGTATAAAGGCAAAAGGAAAGAAGTCTGGAATGTCCAGCTCATGTATGAAAGTCATACAAGTTATTGATGTTTGGAAGGCTGGTAAAAAAGAAATAGTTCTTGGGAATTGTGATTAAACTGTTAGTCCATAATTGTTGGGTATCGTGATTAAAAGTTGATCACAGGAATACCCGCTCGGTTGCATTCTGTTGCAACTCGATGCAAGAACCACTACGGCCTAAAAAACTTGCCAGTAATGAGGTTCAAATACGCGCTGGGAACATCGTAAAAGTTACTATACCTTCTGTTGACAAACGAACATGTCACCGTGTACCCTCGACGCCGGGGGTGATGCACCGCAGCTCACGTCGAAGGAGGTCCGACCGGCAGCGCGATACGCAGGACAGCCGGCAGACGCTTTTGAAGACCCGAAGCCCCGCACGCCCGGGAGGGACACCTTCAGGGAGTGCGGCAGCAATGGGCTGCCCTAAGTCGATACGCTCGCCCCTAGAGCCTCTGTACTCGCAGCTCTCCAACACGAAGAACGACGAAGAACGAGAGAGAAAAACGATGGAAAAATAAAACGTAGATGAAACAGTAGTATAATGATTGTTCGATTGTGTGTTGTTTTAATCGGCCATCACCCCCAACATATATAAGAGGCGGCTGGACTTCCCGTACAAGCAAAGGATTCACCTAGGCTTTTCTTACAAGAAAATTACATCAATTCACGTCCTAGAGTCCTAGTTCTGGTCCCACTTGGATTCAGCCCGAATCTGGTCCAATCTTCTGCCTTGCTCCTTGCGTGCGCCGTGGAATCTGCATATGACTTCCGATGGAGACGGTTCAAATACCAATTTTGGGCGCTTTGACGAGGCCAACAATCCGTATGTTGATCACTTTTCCAAATAAGGCCATCTTGAATACTCCACGGCGTCATCCTTAATTTCGAGTCGGACTCGTTCATATAGCTGACTAGACCGTCCGACACTTGTATCGTCTCTGCAGATCATATACTACGTCGGATGACGATGACTCCAAAAGCAAAGTTGACCGTTTCGACGAGACGAACAACTTTCATGTTGAACAATTTTTGATCCGAGGCCATCTAGATAAGTATTTGAGCCCATCTTCAGCATCTGCTCGGATTGGCCTTGACAGTTTTTACTGTTCACGACGGCAAGCTTTCCCCGGCCTGTTCACGGTGGCAAGGTACTGCTCATCGCGGCAAGGTACTGTTCATCGCGGCAAGGTTACTGTTTACTGCGGCAAGCTTTTCCCCGGCAAGGTTACTGTTCGCCGCGGCAAGGTTACCGTTCACTGCGGCAAGCTTTTCCCCCGGCAAGGTTACCGTTCACTGCGGCAAGCTTTTCCCCCGGCAAGGTTACTGTTCACCGCGGCAAGGTTACCGTTCACTGTGGCAAGCTTTTCCCCCGACAAGGTTACCGTTCACTGCGGCAAGCTTTTCCCCCGGCAAGGTTACTGTTCACCGCGGCAAGCTTTTCCCCCGGCAAGGGTACTGTTCACCACGGCAAGGTACTGTTCATTGTTCACCGCGGCAAGGTTACCGTTCACCGCGGCAAGGTTACTGTTCACGCGGCAAGGTTACTGTTCACGACGGCAAGCTTTCCCCGGCAAGTTTTCTGGCTGCACCTTCCGGCAAGGTTTTTGAGGCAGTAAACGACCTCGGATGAAAATGTGCCCAAAAGCAATTTTGACTGTTTCGACGAGACGAACAACTTTCATGTTGAACGTTTTTCGATCTGAGGCCATCTTGAAGGGCTAATTGCTCACGCATTGCATCAGACACCCATCAGACATGTGTCTGATGGGGCGCGCCGTATTTTGCCTCTTGACAGGGCTGCATTCAAATAGCTCTAACTTTTTCATACGAACCCGGTTTGAGACGATTTGTATATGAAAATCAACCGATTCGATGAGACGAAGATAATTCATGTAGAGCACTCCATCATCCGAGATTGTCTTGGAGGCATAATCGACCAAAAAGCACTCAGAACACCTAAACATGACAATCCGAGTGTAGTTTTGGTCTTTGATATGATGCTGAATGATTATGGTCCAAACATCAAAGTTGTTCCACTCGGCAATGTGAAGTTTCTCACGTAGAATATCTTGTCATTTGAGGTCATCTCTATTGCATTTTGTATTGTGCCAAAATCAGGTGTCAACACCTTCCATCTGTGTATTATCGTCTATATTTATTTCATAATTCATTTTAGAGTTTTATACACTCTAGCCCATTGCATAAAGTATGTTGCAAGAAGGTTGTTCATAAGAGAACTTTTAATGTTCAGTGTTATGAATAACATAAGGGCCATACTTTCATTATGAATGAGATGTATGTTATGAATATTGATAATAATATATTACCTCTGTGTTTACTTTCATAATTCATTTTAGAGTTTTATACACTCTAGCCCATTGCATATTGTTTATTGCAAGAGGATTCTTCATAAAAGAACAATTGTTGTTCAGTATCATGAATAACATAAGGGCCATGCTTCCATCAAGGATGGGATGTATGTTATGAATATTGATGGTAATATGATACATCCATAACACTGACGCTAAATGTCGCAAGACTAAAAGAATACCACATATGTGTGGCACTGCATTTGGTCACATTGGAGAAACCCGCATGGAGAAATTCCATAATGATGAATTTTGAAGTCATTTGATTATGAATCATCTGACACTTGCAACTTTCGTCCGAAAAGTGGAGTGACTGAAATACCGTTCATAGGCCATAAGGAACGAGCAACAAACTTATTGGTGATCATACATTTTGATGTGTGCAGTTCGATAAATATTGTTGCTAGTAGTGGATTTATCTATCTTCAGAAATGACTCAAGAAGATATATGGATATTTACTTGATGAGACGTAAGTATGGATCTTTTGAAATCATTCAAAAGGTTTTCAAAAGGAAGTAGAAATTATTGTAACAAGAAAATTATGTTTCTACAATTAGATTGCGGAAAGGAATATTTGAGTTACAAGTTTAGCGAATGTGTGATGAGTTGTGAAAAGAGTTTCATAACTTACACCTCCCGGAACACCACTGTGAGTGGAATGTCAGTGAAGATGTAATCAAACCATTTATGACATGGTGAGATCAAAGATGACATAAATCAATTTGCTTTTATCCCTTTTAAAAGTAATGCTTTAGAGACTACGGCTTTTACACTGAAAAGAATGCCATCGGGTCTGTTGAAATAGCGCCATGGTATGGTACGCCCAACCATGTTACATATTTTCTTAACATTTGGAATATGGGGCTTGTGTAAAATGTTTACAAACCTATTCCAAATCAGACAAGTGATGCTTTGTAGGTTATCCCAAGTTATTGGGTATTCCCCCACCACTATATCGAGGCAAAGGGTTTTGCCACAAAGAACGGTATGCTTTTAAAGAGAATGGTTCTTGCAAAAAGGTGAGTGGGAGGACAGTGCAACTCGATGAGATAACAGTATCTTCATCATCAGATCAAAGGAAAGGAACCTTGGAAGTGATTCCAGAGTTTCCTACTGCGACTGATACGGAAGCCTCTACATGAGATGTATGGACTTCGGTCGAACTTGCAGTTGAACCACGTAGGCAAAACTCGTGCAAACCTCTTAGGTGCGCAAACGAGATATTGTTGTTAGACAATAGTATACCTACGATAATCAAGGAAGCAATGATGGGCCCTGACTCCGGAATTGGCTAAATGCCAATATAATCCGAGATAGTTTCCATATGAATGATTCAAGATTATATCTTGATAAACCCTTCGGAAGACTTGGAGTCTAACGAATATTTACGGAACTATAAACTGATGTGGATAAAATGTTTTATCCATAAAGCTCGACTTGTTGCAAACAACAAATTCAAGGAGTTGACTACGATGAGGTTGTCTCATCGTAGCGATGCTAAAAGTCGGTTCGGGTTAAACTAGCAATTAATACATATTTCAATCATGAGATATGAAACATGGATGACGAAAGAATTTCCATGAAATGGGAATACAAACTAGGACTTATATGTGATACAGTCCAAAGTATTTTTGTCGATCCAAAGGATGCTAGTGAGTATGCAAACTTCAGAGTTCCAGCAATGGACAAAAGAGAGCAAAATGGAGTTGGAATCTTCGTTTTTGATGAAATGGTCAAAAGAGTTTGTTTTCATCAATGGATAACAAAGATGCTTGTGGTTACAAGAAAGTAAGTGGGAGCATAATAATATTTCTAAAAACCTTGTGTGCTTGACACATTGTTAATTGGAAATAATATAAATTTCTTGACACGAAATAGGACTTCATTGAAAATAGTCTCTCGATGAAGTGCTTGGGCTAAGTAGCCTTGACATTAGGCATGTTTATCTACGAGATAGAATTGCCTAATAGGGCTAAGCCAAAATACATATTGACGAGATGCTAAAACAGTTTAGCATTAAAACACCGAGGAGTGATTCTTTGCGAAGTCACATGGAAAGAGTTTTGCAAGACTCGGTGTCCCAAAACACTGATGAGCAAAATACACGATGGAGATTCCACACACTCTTGTGTTTGGATTAATCATGTATTCCATGGTATGTAAAACAACCAGATATTTCGATACTCCCAAGCTGTTGCGAGTATAGATACCAAAGTGATCAAAGTACTGATCATAGGATAACAGTGAAAAATGTCATTGAGTACTAAAAGTAGCACTGATGACATGTTTTCTCGCAAGCAGAGATTATGAAGTGCTCGTTGTAAGTAATTACATCGATACAGTCTTCATCAATGCTCCATGCAATTTTCGATTTAAGTTAAGGTTTTGTGTAATACACAATACGGTGGCACGGTAAGTTGGAATTGTTCTAAACAGGTTATTGTGGTGAATTCTATAACAAAGTCTAAGTATGTTGACGCTTTAGAAGCGACAAAGAAGATGTTGAATCTTATAGTTCATTCGTGGACTTAGTATGGTTCCAAGATGGCTTTGGTCAATGAGACACTATTGTAGATAGTTGCTCCATAGCTTAGTCTGAGGAATCAAGGTTCGACCAGTGATTCACATATATACAAAGCCAAGTCCACACAAAATATGAATTTTGTGAAAGCGTGAAAACGCGAGGATATGCAAAGATACACACGGAGCTGAAGTTGTCAGATCCGTTGGACATCAGGCTATACCACAAGCGAAGCATTTTTTACACCAGTATGCGATAGGTGTAAAATGCATTAGCAATGACTAGATTATTGACTCTAGTGCAAGTAGGAGTCTGTAGGAGATATGCCCTAGAGGCAATAATAAATGTTATTATTTATCCCCATGTTCCTAATTAAATTTATATTCCATGCTATAACTTCTATGGTTCTCGAGTCTACAATAACCACGAGGCTTGGAGGAAAACTCATATGCATGTGTGGAATGATAAACGATAAAAAGTATTGCTAGTCATGCCTCTAAGACTAGCTCAAGTGTTCCATGATGATGATGTTTTTCTGATTATGGGCATGTCTATGCCGGCAACTTTGAGGGCACAATGTTAGAAGAACATTTGTGTTGAATCGACCCGAATTGATGTTATGCTATGAGATACATTCGTCACAAGTGTATGGTAAATAACACAGAGAAAGTTAATGTTTGCATGATTCCTTAGATCATGAGAGTATCGAGTTTCTTCATGCTTGCTTCATGAACTTTGGGGTTTGTTAAACGTCATCCGTAACTGGGTGGCTATTACGGCGGCTTATGGGTTCATGAGAAAGTATGTCAAGGGACTTGATAGCTCAAGATTGGGAGTTGCTCCTCCGACGATGGAGAGATATTCTCTGGGCCCTCTTGGTGTTACGGTATCCATCATCATCTGGCCTGACACAATGTGATTTGATCACGGGGATGCCGGAACACGGGAACGAGAAAAGAGAACAATACCAGTAACGAGGTAACTGGCATAGTGGACAAGTGTTGATTCACGGGGATGCCGATAAATCTCACCTCAGGTGTTTGTAACATATCGCGAAGTAAAAGGAATAGCACACGGCAACTGGAGGTTCGCTCGAATATTTATTCGTGTGGGTATAGGGGTCAATATGGGTGTCCACGGCTCCGATGTTAATCATTGATCGGAAAGTGTTTCGGTCATGTCTATACTTCACCGAACCTATAGGGTCTGATAACCCACAAGTATAGGGGATCGCAACACTTTTCGAGGGTAGAGTATTCAACCCAAATTTATTGATTCGACACAAGGGGAGCCAAACAATATTCTCGAGTATTAGCAGCTGAGTTGTCAATTCAACCACACATGAAAGACTTAATATCTGCAACAAAGTATTCAGTAGCAAAGTAGTATGGAAGTAACGGTAACGATGGCAAAGTGACAGTAGCAGTATTGTAGTGATTGTAACAGTAGCAACGGAAAAGTAACTTAGCAAAGATCAATATGTGAAAAGCTCGTAGGCAATGGATCAGTGATGGATAATTATGTCGGATGGCATTCATCATGCAACGGTCATAACATAGGGTGACACAGAACTAGCTCCAATTCATCAATGTATTGTAGGCATGTATTCCATATATAATCGTACGTGCTTATGGAAAAGAACTTGCATGACATCTTTTGTCCTACCCTCCCGTGGCAGCGGGGTCCTAATGGAAACTAAGGGATATTAAGGCCTCCTTTTAATAGAGAACCAGACCAAAGCATTATCAATTAGTGAATACATGAACTCCTCAATCTACGGTAATCACCGGAAAGAATCCCAGTTATTGTCACCCTGGGGGATGCGGATCATAACTCGTAATAGGTGTTTACAACTTGCAAGATAGGATCAAGAACACATATATATATTCATGAAAACATAATAGGTTCAGATCTGAAATCATGGCACTCGGGCCCTAGTGACAAGCATTAAGCATAGCAAAGTCATAGCAACATCAATCTCAGAACATAGTGGATACTAGGGATCAAACCCTAACAAAACTAACTCTATTACATGGTAAATCTCATCCAACCCATCACCGTCCAGCAAGCCTATGATGGAATTACTCACGAACGGCGGAGAGCATCATGAAATTGGTGATGAAGGATGGTTGGTGATGACGACGGCGTCGATTTCCCCTCTCCGAAGCCCAAATCAGACTCCAGATCTGCCCTCCCAAGGAAGAACAGGAGGTGGTGGTGGCTCCGTATCCTAAAACGTGATGAACTCTTCTCTCCGATTTTTTTTCTCCATGAATAGGAATATATAGAGTTGGAGTTGAGGTTGGAGGAGCCACAGGGGGCCCACAAGACAGGGGGGCGCGCCCTAGGGGGGGGAGGGCGCCCCCCTGGCTTGTGACCAGGTGGTGGCCCCTCTCTGGTTGATTCTTTCGCCGGTATTTTTTATTAATTCCAAAAATATTCTCCGTAAATTTTCAGGTCAATCCGAGAACTTTTATTTCTGCACAAAAATAACACAAAGGCAATTCTGCTGAAAACAGCGTCATTCCGGGTTAGTTCCATTCAAATCATGCAAATTAGAGTCCAAAACAGGGGCAAAAGAGTTTGGAAAAGTTGATACGTTGGAGACGTATCAACTCCCCCAAGCTTAAACCTTTGCTTGTCCTCAAGAAATTCAGTTGATAAACTGAAAGTGATAAAGAAAAACTTTTACAAACTCTGTTTGATCTTGCTGTTGTAAATACGTCTAACTGATGTTCAGATTTTCAGCAAGGATTATAGACTAACCACATCCACAATAACATTTAGGTCTCACATTTACTCATATCAATGGCATAATCAACTAGCGAGCAATAATAATAAGTCTCGGATGACAACAATTTTATCAAAACAATCATGATACAATATGACATAATTGTATCTCGCTAGCCCTTTCTGAGACCGCAAAACATAAATGCAGAGCACCTCTGAAGAACAAGGACTGACTAGACATTGTAATTCATGGTAAAAGAGATCCAGTCACACTCATACTCAATATCAATTAATAACAAAGCATTCAAATGACGGAGGTGCTCTCTAACTGGTGCTCTTTATAAGAGGAGGATGACTCAACAATAAATAAAATAAACAGGGATGAATAATAATTTTGAGCGGTATGCTTTCATTGTCAACATAACAACCAAGAGATCTCAATATCTTCCATGCTAGATACATTATAGGCGGTTCCCAAATAGAATAGTAAAGTTTTTAGTCCCCCTCCACCATTCAATCACACTCCACGGCGGGCCGAATCTATGGGTACCGTCCATACAAACACAGTCCTGGGGGAGTTTTGTTTTATTATATTTTGATTTATACTTTGAGCATGGAATTGGGCATCCCGAATACCAGCCACTTTCTCGTGAATGATAGTGAATAAACACATATCGTGAGAATAACCCACCTAGCATGGAAGATACTGACAGCCCCTAGTCACTACATGAGCGATTCGGGCATACAAAACAGGGTATTATTTGAAGGTTTAGAGAATGGCACATGCAAATTTACTTGGAACGGCAGGTAAATATAGCATATTGGTGGGTATGGTGGACTCATATGGAACAACTTTAGGTTTATGGAGATGGATGCACAAGCAGTATTCCCACTTAGTACAAGTGAAGGCTAGCAAAAGACTGGGAAGCGACCAACTAGAGAGCGACAACAGTCATTAACATGCTTTGAGATTAACCAACATTGAATGCAAGCATGAGTAGGATATAAATTACCATGAACATAAACATCGTGGAGGCTATGTTGGTTTTGTTTCAACTACATGCGTGAACATGTGCCAAGTCAAGCCACTTGAATCATTCAGAGGAGGATACCATCCTATCATACTGCATCACAACCATTTTAAAATGCATGTTGGCACACAAGACAAACCATTATATGCTCCTAGCTAATTAAGCATGGCATGAGTAACTACAATCTCTAATTGTCATTGCAAACATGTTCAATCCATAACGAGCTGAATCCAGAACGATGAGCTAATCATATTTACAAAAACAAAATAGGTCGAGTTCATACCAGCTTTTCTCCATCTCAGTCACTTCATCATAAATCGTCATTATTGCCTTTCACTTGCACGACCGAACGGTGTGAATAATAAAGAGAGTGCACGTGCATTGGACTAAGCTGGAATCTGTAAGCAATAACTCAAAGGAGAAGGCAAGGTAATATGGGCTCTCTGTAAGATAAACGATAATGCATATGAGAGCCACTCAACATTTTCATCGTGGCCTTCTCCTTACGACCCAACGAAAAGAAAAGAAAACTATTTACACGGGAAATCTCCCAACAAGCAAAAGAAGAACGAGAAATCTTTTTGGGTTTTCTTTTAATACCACGACTAAACAAACTAGAAGGTAAAGCTAGAACTAATTTTTTTTTTGGATTTTTTCAAGGTTAATTAAACACACAAGAAGAAAGCAAAAAAGAAGAAACAAACTACCATGGATGGTACAATGAAAAAGTATGAACACCAATAACTGGAATGAATGTGTGAACATGAATGTAATGTCGGTCAGAAATACGTACTCCCCCAAGCTTAGGCTTTTGGCCTAAGTTGGTCTAGGGCCATGGCTGAAAATAACCCTCTCCTGGATACTCCGGAGGGTACTGAGGGTTCCACTGGTTGGCGAGCTCCTGTGGCTCCCACTGAAAAACTGGAGCCTGATACGGATCAAGGGCTGGTGCAGGCTCAGGTGCTGGGGGTTGCGACAGGCCCCAATATCTGTAAATGTTCTCGGGCATAATAGTGTACCTGCCTGAACGGATATCGAACAAAGAAGAAGCAGGCAAAGCAATAATCTCACAAGTACCCTGACTAAATACTAAATTGCAAAGCAGCCTCTTATCATTATCTTTCCTAATAAAATCAGGTGCTACCATGCTATCATAATCTAAATATCTTGTAGGAAGCAGCATTTCCTCTTCCTCGTCAAGCCTAATAGGTATCTCAAAGTGTTTAGCTAAACGAGATGCATAGATACCTCCGAATATGAGGCCCTTCGAACGGTTTACGTTCAACCGTTGGGCCACTATTGCGCCCAGACTAAAAGTTCTATCAGCAAGTAAAGCATGGCGCAAAATGGCGAGGTCGGGAGCACTAAGGCTTCCACATTCGCCGTGACCAACTAAACATCTCCCCGCAAATAATGAATAATAGCGCAAAACAGGAAAATGTACACTAGCCGCTCTTGCTTTTGACACCCCTCTCTCTTCCCCTACAGTGATCGCGGCAATAAAATACTCCATGTCTCTAGGACGTGGTTCACTGATGCTGCCCTCATAAGGTATTTTGCAAACATTGCAAAAATCGTAAAGTGACATTTCCTTAGGCACATCATATAAGTAAAATTCTACCATGGAAGGATTCTTCTTGGGATA
Source organism: Elymus sibiricus (assembly GCA_039707655.1). Lineage (NCBI taxonomy): Eukaryota > Viridiplantae > Streptophyta > Magnoliopsida > Poales > Poaceae > Elymus > Elymus sibiricus. The sequence continues at coordinate 37,603,564 of CM077663.1, read as the reverse complement.
AAATTGAAAATTCTGCACGAAAGTATTAGTAAGTAGGAGGTACTGGTCACACTTATCGTTGAGGAAGTCGGTGATGCCTGCATTTTCTGCTAGATAATAGAAATCTTCATAAATTCCGGCCGCCCTCAAGAATGCCTCACTTGGCCATTCACATGGTCGAACCTCCGCGGTGCGAGGAATATTGTATCTAGGCTTCTCATTTTCATTTTCTTTAAAACCCCGGCTTGAAGAGCCTCATAACAATCTCCTCATCATTTCTTTCTCTGAAAAATAATTCTGAAATTTTTAGTGAATCCAAATAAAAATGAACAAAACTCAACAAAACTTATAGCAACTACTACCACAAGTGCCTAGAGGCTATATCATGCATCAAAACTACTTGGGACCATACAAATTTGACATGCAAGCTCAAGAACAAGGTCACCATAGCAGCAAAAATTTGCAATATATAAAGCACTAGAACAAAAACTAATTGGACCCTTGGAGGAGTCACATACCGATGAGCAATCCCCTAAAACAGTTTTACAAATGGAGCTTTGAGCAAGGAGATCGAAAATGGCAGCAAGATGAGCTAGAACACGGGTTTGAGCAATGGTGGGTTTTTTCTAGAGGAAGACGAAGTGGATGGGTGCTGGAATAAGTGAGGGGGCCCCACGTGGGACCCACAAGCCAGGGGGGCGCGCCCTGCAGGCTTGTGGCCCACTGGTGCAGCCTCCTGATGTGTTCTCAGTGGCAAAAATTCTTAAATATTCCAGAAAAAATCATACTAAATTTTCAGGGAATTCTGAGAACTTTTATTTTCATGTCATTTTTCTATTGCACAGATAAATCAGAAAACAGAGAAATAATAGCATTTTTACTAAATTGAAACTAAGGAACAGAAAATAAAAGTTGGGTATAGAAGGTTGTGCTTTCTAAATTCATCCATCTCATGCTCATCAAAAAGAATCCATCAATAAGGTTGATCAAGTCTTATTGACAAACTTTTTTCGAATCACACGGAACCGGAGAATTTTCGAATAGCACTAGGTTACCTCAATGGGGATATGCATGTCCCCAACAATAAGTATATCATATTTGTTCTTGACAGTAGGGAGAGGGAATTCAAAGCCTCCAATAATAATCGTTGAAATTTTTTCAATGGAGTTGATACTATGGACTTGAGGTTGTTTCTTCGGAAAGTGCACCGTATGCTCATTACCATTAACATGAAAAGTGACGTTGCCCTTATTGCAATCAATTATGGCCCCTGCAGTATTTAAAAAGGGTCTACCAAGGATGATCGACATACTGTCGTCCTCGGGAATATCAAGAATAACAAAGTCCGTTAGGATAGTAACATTTGCAACTATGACAGGCACATCCTCGCAAATACCGATGGGTAAAGCAGTTGATTTATCGGCCATTTGCAAAGAGATTTCAGTAGGTGTCAGCTTATTCAAATCAAGTCTACGATGCAAAGAGAAAGGCATAACACTAACACCAGCTCCAAGGTCACATAAAGCAGTTTTAACATAATTTCCTTTAATAGAGCATGGTATAGTAGGTACTCCGGGATCTCCTAGTTTCTTTGGTATTCCACCCTTAAAAGTATAATTAGCAAGCATGGTGGAAATCTCAGCTTCCGGAATCTTTCTTTTATTTGTCGCAATATCTTTCATATACTTGGCATAAGGAGACATTTTCAGAATATCAGTGAAGCGCATACGCAAAAAGACAGGTCTAAGCATTTCAACAAAGCGCTCAAAATCCTCATCATCCATTTTCTTGGATGGTTTAGGAGGAAAGGGCATGGGTTTCTGAACCCATGGTTCTCTTTCTCTACCATGCTTCCTAGCAACGAAGTCTCTTTTATCATATCTTTTATTCTTAGGTTGTGGGTTATCAAGATCAACAGCAGGTTCAATCTCCACATCAATATCATTACTAGGTTGAGCATCAACATGAACATCATCATTAATATCATCACTAGGCTCATGTTCATTACCAGATCGTGTCTCAGCATCAGAGATAGAAATATCATTTGGGTTTTCAAGAGTATCAATAACAGGTTCACTAGCATCATGCAAAGTCCTATCATCATTCTTTTACCTTTTATTACTAGAATGACTTGGTGCATCAGTATTAACTCTCTGAGAATCTTGCTCGATTCTCTTAGGATTTCCCTCAGGATACAAAGGTTCCCGAGTCATTCTACCACCTCTAGTCACAACTCTAACAGAATGATCATTGTTCTTACCAATCATCTCATTAAGCAAATCATTCTGCGCCTTAAGTACTTGTTCTACTTGGGTAGTCACCATGGAAGCATGTTTACTAATAAGCTTAAGATCATTAACAGTTCTACTCATATAATCACTTAAGCGATCAAGCATGTAAGCATTATGTTTCAATTGTCTAATAACATAAGCATTGGAATTTTCTTGCTTAACAATAAAATTATCAAACTCATCCAAGCATTGGCTAGCAGACTTATTATAAGGAATATCACCTTCATCAAATCTACGGAGAGCATTTACCTCTACTACCTGTGTCGGGTTATCAAGACCATGTATTTCTTCAATAGGTGGTTGATACGTCCATTTTGCATCATGCTTTTATATTGATATTTATGGCATTATGGGCTGTTATTACACATTATGGTACAATACTTATGCCTTTTCTCTCTTATTTTACAAGGTTTACATGAAGAGGGAGAATGCCGGCAGCTGGAATTCTAGACTGGAAAAGGAGCAAATTTGAGATACCTATTCTGCACAACTCCAAAAGTCCTGAAAACTTACGGAGAATTTTTTTGGAATATAAAAAAAATACTGGGCAGAAGAAATACCAGAGGGGGCCCACCAGGCAGCCACAAGCCAGGGGGGCGCGCCCTACCCCCCTGGGCGCGCCCCTGTGGCTTGTGGCCCACCTGGCAGCCCTCCGGTGCCCATCTTCTGCTATATGGAGGGTTTTGACCTGGAAAAAATCATAACAGAGCTTTCGGGGCGAAGCGCCGCGGCCTCGAGGCGGAACTTGGGCAGAACCAATCTAGGGCTCCGGCGGAGCTGTTCTGCCGGGGAAACTTCCCTCCCGGAGGGGGAAATCGAAGCCATCGTCATCACCAACGATCCTCTCATCGAGAGGGGGTCAATCCCCATCAACATCTTCACCAGCACCATCTCCTCTCAAACCCTAGTTCATCTCTTGTATCCGATCTTTGTCTCAAAACCTCAGATTGGTACCTGTGGGTTGCTAGTAGTGTTGATTACTCCTTGTAGTTGATGCTAGTTGGTTTACTTGGTGGAAGATCATATGTTCAGATCCTTGATCATCATTAATACTCCTCTGATTATGAACATGAATATGCTTTGTGAGTAGTTACGTTTGTTCCTGCGGACATGGGATAAGTCTCGTTATAAGTAATCATGTGAATTTGGTATTCGTTCGATATTTTGATGAGATGTATGTTGTCTATCCTCTAGTGGTGTTACGTGAACATCGACTACATAACACTTCACCATTTTTTGGGCCTAGAGGAAGGCATTGGGAAGTAATAATTAGACGATGGGTTGCTAGAGTGACAGAAGCTTAAACCCTAGTTTATGCGTTGCTTCGTAAGGGGCTGATTTGGATCCACACGTTTCATGCTATGGTTAGATTTATCTTAATTCTTCTTTCATAGTTGCGGATGCTTGCGAGAGGGGTTAATCATAAGTGGGAGGCTTGTCCAAGTAAGGCCAGCACCCAAGCACCGGTCCACCCACATATCAAATTATCAAAGTAACGAACGCGAATCATATGAGCATGATGAAAACTCGCTTGACAGAAATTCCCATGTGTCCTCGTTAGCGCTTTGCTTTACATAAGAGTTCGTCCAGGCTTGTCCTTTGCTATAAAAGGGATTGGGCCACCTTGATGCAACTTATTTACACTTGTTACTTGCTACCCGTTATGAATTATCTTATCACAAAACTATCTGTTACCGATAATTTCAGTGCTTGCAGAGAATACCTTACTGAGAACTGCTTGTCATTTCATTCTGCTCCTCGTTGGGTTCGACACTCTTACTTATCGAAAGGACTACGATAAATCCCCTATACTTGCTGGTCATCAAGAATCTTTTCTGGCGCCGTTGCCGGGGAGTGAAGCGCCTTTGGTGAGTGGAACTTGGTAAGGAAAAATTTATATACTGTGCTGAAATTTACTGTCACTTGTTACTATGGAAAGTAATCCTTTGAGGGGCTTGTTCGGGGTATCTTCACCTCGACCGGAAGCACAAAGAGTTGCCCCTCAACCTACTGAACCTACTGAAAATATTTATTATGAAATTCCTTCGGGTGTGATAGAGAAACTGCTAGCTAATACTTATGCAGGAGATGGAACACTACATCCTGATTTGCATCTAATCTATGTGGATGAAGTTTGTGGATTATTTAAGCTTGCAGGTTTGCCCGAGGATGTTGTCAAGTAGAAGGTCTTTCCTTTATCTTTGAAGGAGAAGGCATTGACATGGTATAGGCTATGTGATGATATTGGATCATGGAACTACAACCGATTGAAATTGGAATTTCATCAGAAGTTTTATCATATGCATCTGGTTCATCGTGATCGGAATTATATTTATAATTTTTGGCCTCATGAAGGAGAAAGAATCGCTCAAGCTTGGGGGAGGCTTAAGTCAATGTTATATTCATGCCCCAACCATGAGCTCTCAAGAGATATTATTATTCATAATTTTTATGCTCGGCTTTCTCATAATGATCGATCCATGCTCGACACTTCTTGTGTTGGTTCCTTTATGAAGAAGGATATTGAATTCAAATGGGACTTATTGGAAAGAATTAAACGCAACTCTGAAGATTGGGAACTCGACGAAGGTAAGGAGTCAGGTATAAACCTTAAGTTTGATTGTGTTAAATCTTTTATAGACACCGATGCTTTTCGTGAATTTAGCACTAAATATGGACTTGACTCTGAGATAGTAGCTTCTTTCTGTGAATCTTTTGCTACTCATGTTGATCTCCCTAAGGAGAAGTGGTTTAAATATCATCCTCCCATTGAAGTGAAAGTAGTTGAACCTATTAAAGTTGAAGAGGAAACTATTACTTATAATGTTGATGCTGTTATTCCTACTGCTTATATTGAGAAACCACCCTTCCCTGTTAGGATAAAAGAACAGGCTAAAGCTTCAACCGTGGTTCGTAAGAGTTGTATTAGAACACCTACACCCCCTGAACAAATTAAAGTTGAACCTAGTGTTGCTATGGTTAAAGATCTCTTGGTTGATAATATTGATGGGCATGTTATTCATTTCTGTGATGAAGCTGCTAGAATTGCTAGACCTGATACTAAGAGTAAACATAGACCTGTTGTTGGCGTGCCGGTTGTTTTTGTTAAAATAGGAGATCATTGTTATCATGGCTTGTGTGATATGGGTGCTAGTGTGAGTGCAATTCGTTTTTCCTTATACAAAGAAATTATGCATGATATTGCACCAGTTGAACTAGAGGAAATTGATGTTACTATTAAGCTTGCCAATAGAGATACTATTGCACCAATGGGGATTATTAGAGATGTTGAAGTCTTGTGTGGGAAAATAAAGTATCCTACTGATTTTCTTGTTCTCGGTTCCCCACAAGATGATTTTTGTCCCATTATATTTGGCAGACCCTTCTTGAATATTGTTAATGCTAGGATTGATTGTGAGAAAGAAACAGTTACTATGAGTTTTGGGGACGTGTCTCCTGAGTTCAATTTCTCTAAATTTCGTAGACAACCCCATGACAAAGAATTGCCTAGTAAAGATGAAATTATTGGTCTTGCTTCTATCGCCGTGCCTCATACTGTTCTTTTAGAACAATATTTGCTAGACCATGAAAATGATATGCATATGAATGAGAGGAATGAAATAGACAAAATTTTCTTTGATCAGCAGCCTATTTTTAAACACAACTTACCTGTTGAAATAATTGGGGATCCTCCTCCACCCAAGGGTGATCCCGTGTTTGAGCTTAAACAATTACCCGATACTTTGAAATATGCTTATCTTGATGAAAAGGAGATATATCATGTTATTATTAGTGCTAACCTTTCAGAGCATGAAGAAAAGAGATTATTGAAAACTCTGAGGAAGCACCGTGCTGCTATTGGATATACTCTTGATGATCTTAAGGGCATTAGTCCCACTCTATGTCAGCATAAATTTAATATGGAGCCTGATGCCAAACCAGTTATTGATCACCAACGACGGTTGAATCCTAAGATGAAAGAAGTGGTAAGAAAAGAAATACTAAAGCTCCTGGAGGCAGGTATAATTTATCCTGTTGCTGATAGTAGATGGGTTAGTCCCGTTCATTGTGTCCCTAAGAAGGGAGGTATTACCGTTGTTCCTAACGATAAAAATGAATTAATCCCGCAAAGAATTGTTACAGGTTATAGAATGGTAATGGATTCTAGGAAATTAAATAAAGCTACTAAGAAAGATCATTACCCTTTACCTTTTATTGATCAAATGCTAGAAAGACTATCCAAACATACTCATTTTTGCTTTCTAGACGGTTACTCTGGTTTCTCTCAAATACCTGTATCAAGAGAGGATCAAGAAAAAACCACTTTTACTTGCCCTTTCGGTACCTTTGCTTATAGACGTATGCCTTTTTGTTTATGCAATGCACCTGCTACCTTTCAAAGATGTATGATGGCTATATTCTCTGACTTTTGTGAAAAGATTCTTGAGGTCTTCATGGATGATTTTTCCGTTTACGGAACTTCTTTTGATGATTGCTTGAGCAACATTGATAGAGTTTTGCAGAGATGTGAAGAAACTAATCTTGTCTTGAATTGGGAAAAGTGCCACTTTATGGTTAATGAAGGTATTGTCTTGGGGCACAAGATCTACGAAAGAGGTATTGAAGTTGATAAGGCTAAAGTTGATGCTATTGAAAAAATGCCGTGTCCCACGGACATAAGAGGTATAAGAAGTTTCCTTGGTCATGCTGGTTTCTATAGGAGGTTTATTAAAGACTTCTCTAAGATTTCTAGGCCTCTCACCAATCTTTTGCAAAAATATATTCCATTCGTTTTTTATGATGATTGTGTAGAAGCATTTGAAATCCTAAAGAATGCCTTGATTTCCGCACATGTTGTTCAACCACCTGATTGGAATCTACCCTTTGAAATTATGTGTGATGCTAGTGATTATGCTGTTGGTGCTGTTCTAGGACAAAGAGTCGATAAGAAATTAAATGTTATCCATTATGCCAGCAAAACTCTAGACAGTGCTCAAAGAAATTATGCTACTACTGAAAAGGAATTTTTAGCGGTCGTGTTTGCTTGTGATAAGTTCAGACCTTATATTGTTGATTCCAAAGTAACTGTTCACACCGATCATGCTGCTATTAAGTACCTTATGGAAAAGAAAGATGCTAAACCTAGACTTATTAGGTGGGTTCTTCTGCTACAAGCATTTGATTTGCATATTATTGATAGAAAGGGTGCTGATAACCCTGTGGCAGATAACTTGTCTAGGTTAGAAAATGTTCTTGATGACCCACTACCTATTGATGATAGCTTTCCTGATGAACAATTAGCTGCCATAAATGCTTCACATAATGCTCCATGGTATGCTGATTATGCTAATTACATTGTTGCTAAATTTATACCGCCTAGTTTCACATACCAACAAAATAAAAAGTTCTTCTATGACTTGAGACATTACTTTTGGGATGATCCACACCTTTATAAAGAAGGAGTAGATGGTATTATTAGACGTTGTGTACCTGAGCATGAACAGGAATAGATCCTACGCAAGTGTCACTCCGAGGCCTACGGAGGACACCACGCTGGAGATAGAACTGCACATAAGGTACTACAATCTGGTTTTTATTGGCCTACTCTCTTCAAGGTTGCTCGTAAGTTTGTTTTGTCTTGTGATGAATGTCAAAGAATTGGTAATATTAGTAGACGTCAGGAAATGCCTATGAATTATTCTCTTGTTATTGAACCATTTGATGTTTGGGGTTTCGATTATATGGGACCTTTTCCACAATCTAACAGGTATACTCATATTCTAGTTGCTGTTGATTATGTTACTAAGTGGGTAGAAGCTATTCCAACTAGTAGCGCTGATCATAACACTTCTATTAAAATGCTTAAAGAAGTTATTTTCCCTAGATTTGGAGTCCCTAGATATATGATGACTGATGGTGGTTCACACTTTATTCATGGTGCTTTCCGTCGATTGCTTGCTAAGTATGATGTTAATCATAGAATTGCATCTCCGTATCATCCTCAGTCTAGTGGTCAAGTAGAATTGAGCAATAGAGAAATTAAATTGATTTTGCAAAAGACTGTTAATAGATCTAGGAAGAATTGGTCTAAGAAACTTGATGATGCATTGTGGGCTTATAGAACTGCTTATAAAAACCCTATGGGTATGTCTCCGTATAAGATGGTTTATGGTAAAGCTTGTCACTTACCTCTTGAGCTAGAGCATAAAGCTTATTGGTCAATTAAAGAGATCAATTATGATTTCAAACTTGCTGGTGAGAAGAGGTTATTTGACATTAGCTCACTTGATGAATGGAGAACCTAAGCCTATGAGAATGCCAAGTTATTTAAAGAAAAGGTTAAGAGATGGCATGACAGAAGGATACAAAAGCGTGAATTTAATGTAGGTGATCATGTCTTGCTATACAATTCTCGTTTAAGATTTTTTGCAGGAAAACTTCTCTCTAAGTGGGAAGGTCCTTACGTTATCGAGGAGGTATACCGTTCCGGTGCCATCAAGATCAACAACGCCGAAGGCACAAACCCGAAGGTGGTGAACGGTCAAAGAATTAAACATTATATTTCAGGTACTCCCATAAATGTTGAAACCAATATTATCGATACCATAACTCCAGAGGAGTACATTAGGGAGACCTACCAGAACGTTTCAGACTCCAAAAAGGAATTGGTATGTGGTACGGTAAGTAAACCGACTCCAAAACTTTTGCAATAGCAATTTTTATCCGTTTTGGAATATTTAAAAAATTAGAAAAATTAATGGTAGTCCGAAAAGTGCACGAGGAAGCGACAAGCCAGGGGGGCGCGCCCTACCTCCCTGGGCACGCCCCTGTGGCTTGTGGCTACCTCGTGTACCCTCCGGACTCCGTTTTCTTGTGGAATACTCCCTCGGGTCGGCAAAAATTCATTATATAATCTCCCGAAGGTTTTACTCTCGTATCACGACATTCTCTCCTGTTTTTGTTTTGAGCTGTTTCTGCAACAGATTTAGAGCAAGATGTCGTCCCAAGATTCCGATGGGGAGAGCTATATATCTCATTATCTTGCCAATCCCAAGCTCTATGGAGACTTAGATCCTTATGGATTGTTCTCGGAGGAGGAACAAGAAGGCAAGTGTGAGGAAGGAAGCTCGGATGAAGAAGAGACCCCCATGCCTCAACCAGGGGATATGCACGTGGAGTTCAGGAAATCGAGCCTTCCAAACACAAGGAGAAAACCCAAGGTTCTATTTGTCCCTTCTCGTTTTCTGCAGGAGAGCAAGGAAGAATTATGTCAAAGGGTATTGAAGCTCGAGCAGGAGGTAGACGATCTGAGGGAAAATAATTTTATGCTTAAGAGGAAACTAGAGAAGCTTCTAACCTCATCAACAACTCCAACATCACCACCTCTGAAGAAAGACAACTAAACACATGGGTATGGGCACTCCCCTTGGCTTGTGCCAAGCTTGGGGGAGGTGCCCCGGTATCGTATCACCATCACACCTTTTGTTTTACTTTTATCGTTTTTCTTAGTTCGATCCTTTTGGTTATATCTTGATCTAGTAGAATAATTTTTTAGTGTGATCTTGTTTTGAGTTTTGCTTTATATTCCCCCTATGTAAGCAAGTCTGAGAGCTATATAATAAAGAGTAGTTTTGAGTTGAGGTCTTTGCTTATTTGATATGATCTTGATCTTGAGGAAAAAGAAATAGAAAGAAATATAGAATAAAAGCAAAGAGTACATATGTTAATCTTATGGGAAGTGATGACTTCACATATAAGAAGTATGTCGATTGAAACCTGTTGTGAGTTAACAAACATAGCTGTTGGTCATTGTGGCAATTAAAAGGAAGTAATAAAGAAAGAGAGGTTCACATATAAATATATTATCTTGGACATCTTTTATGATTGTGAGCACTCATTAAAATATTTTATGTTAAGAAGTTGATGTTGGACAAGGAAGACAACATAATGGGTTCTGTTTGCTTACTTCTGAATAGAAGTTATATGGTTATAGATCCCTCAACATGTGCCGCTTGCTTCCACCTCATATCAGCCAAAACATCCGCACCAAGTAGAGATACTACTTGTGCATCCAAACACCCTTAACCCAGTTTTGCCATGAGAGTCCACCATACCTACCTATGGATTGAGTAAGATCCTTCAAGTAAGTTGTCATCGGTGCAAGCAAAAAAAAAATTGCTCTCTAAATATGTGTGATCTATTTGTGTGAGGAAAATAAGCTTTATATGAACTTGTGATCTTTGTTGGAAAAGGCAGTGCCTAGGAGGCGCTTAGGCACGCCTAGGCGCTAGGCGATGGCAAAACGTCTCGCTTAGGGTATAAGCGGAAGTCTAGGCAGGACAAGGAAGAAAATTGTCTACCAAGGCAATAAATCATGTCATATTGCATTGATATGCCTAAAGGGCCATATTCCAATGGCGGTAGCTTATAGTTAACTTATTTATATGCCTGAATTAATATAATACACATATAATAACCATAGATACACTCTGATAGTAATAACTATATAATCGCCTAGGTCGCGCCTAGGGCGCTTAGGCAGTGCCTAGGCACTAGGCAAAGGCCTACCGCCTCGCTTACGCCTACCGCTTTTTCCAGCCATGCTTGTGATAGGGAAGAAATAAAAGCGACGGACTGCATAATAAAGTTTTCTATCACAAGGGGTAATATAAAGTGACGTTCTTTTGCATTAAGGGATTGTGCATCCAACTATAAAAGCGCATGACAACCTCTGCTTCCCTCTGCGAAGGGCCTATCTGTTACTTTTATTTTCTAGTACTTACCTTTATGCAAGATTCGTGGTGATCTCCATCACTTTCTTTATTTTTGCCTTTGTCTTTCGGCAAGCGTCATGTGTTGGGGAATGATCTAGACACATATATCCACTTGGAAGTGGGCGAGCATGAGTTATTCCTGTTGACATTACCCTCGAGGTAAATAGTTGGGAGGCAATACTATAAGCCCCTATCTTTCTCTGTGTCTGATTGAAACTTTGACCTCATAGGTACCTCGTGAGTGTTAGCAATTGTGAAAGACTAAAAGATGATTGAGTATGTGGATTTGCTTTACAAGCTCTTATATTGACTCTTTCCTACGTTATGATAAATTGGAATTGCTTCAATGACTGAGATCATGGTTTGTTGGTTCTCAATAGAGTTCCCGATTCATACTTTATCTTGTGAATGAATTGTTACTTCAGCATAAGAAATTATATGTCAATATATGTTGCTGTTCTAAGGATGATCATGATGCCCTCATGTCCGTATTTTATTTTATCGACACCTCTATCTCTAAACATGTGGACATTTTTATCGATTTCGGCTTTCGCTTGAGGACAAGCGAGGTCTAAGCTTGGGGGACTTGATACGTCCATTTTTCATCATGCTTTTATAATGATATTTATGGCATTATGGGCTGTTATTACACATTATGGTACAATACTTATGCCTTTTCTCTCTTATTTTACAAGGTTTACATGAAGAGGGAGAATGCCGGCAGCTGGAATTCTGGACTGGAAAAGGAGCAAATCTGAGATACCTATTCTGCACAACTCCAAAAGTCCTGAAAACTTATGGAGAATTATTTTGGAATAAAAAAAATACTGGGCAGAAGAAATACTAGAGGGGGCCCACCAGGCAGCCACAAGCCAGGGGGCGCACCCTACCCCCCTGGGCGCGCCCCTGTGGCTTGTGGCCCACCTGGCAGCCCTCCGGTGCCCATCTTCTACTATATGGAGGGTTTTGACCTGGAAAAAATCATAACAGAGCTTTCGGGGCGAAGTGCCGCCGTCTCGAGGCGGGACTTGGGCAGAACCAATCTAGGGCTCCGGCGGAGCTGTTCTGCCTGGGAAACTTCCCTCCCGGAGGGGGAAATCGAAGCCATCGTCATCACCAACGATCCTCTCATCGAGAGGGGGTCAATCTCCATCAACATCTTCACCAGCACCATCTCCTCTCAAACCCTAGTTCATCTCTTGTATCCGATCTTTGTCTAAAAACCTCAGATTGGTACCTGTGGGTTTCTAGTAGTGTTGATTACTCCTTGTAGTTGATGCTAGTTGGATTACTTGGTGGAAGATCATAAATTCAGATCCTTGATCATCATTAATACTCCTCTGATTATGAACATGAATATGCTTTGTGAGTAGTTACGTTTGTTCCTGAGGACATGGGATAAGTCTTGTTATAAGTAATCATGTGAATTTGGTATTCGTTCGATATTTTGATGAGATGTATGTTGTCTATCCCCTAGTGGTGTTATGTGAACGTCAACTACATAACACTTCACCATTGTTTGGGCCTAGAGGAAGGCATTGGGAAGTAATAAGTAGATGATGGGTTGCTAGAGTGATAGAAGCTTAAACCCTAGTTTATGCGTTGCTTCGTAAGGGGCTGATTTGGATCCACACGTTTCATGCTATGGTTAGATTTATCTTAATTCTTCTTTCGTAGTTGCGGATGCTTGCGAGAGGGGTTAATCATAAGTGGGAGGCTTGTCCAAGTAAGGGCAGCACCCAAGCACCGGTCCACCCACATATCAAATTATCAAACTAACGAACGTGAATCATATGAGCATGATGAAAATTAGCTTGACAGAAATTCCCATGTGTCCTCGGGAGCGCTTTGCTTTACATAAGAGTTCGTCCAGGCTTGTCCTTTGCTATAAAAAGGATTGGGCCACCTTGCTGCACCTTATTTACACTTGTTACTTGCTACCCGTTACGAATTATCTTATCACAAAACTATCTGTTACCGATAATTTCAGTGCTTGCAGAGAATACCTTACCGAGAACTGCTTGTCATTTCCTTCTGCTCCTCGTTGGATTCGACACTCTTACTTATTGAAAGGACTACGATAGATCCCCTATACTTGTGGGTCATCAGTGGTAGATTCTTAACATCTTCAGCTTTAATACCCTTTTCTTTCATAGATTTCTTTGCCTCTTGCATATCTTCAGGACTGAGAAATAAAATACCTCTTTTCTTCGGAGTTGGCCTTGGAGGTGGTTCGGGAATGGTCCAATCATTATCATTGCTCAATATATTATTCAATAGTAGTTCAGCATGTTCAACGGTTCGTTCCCTGAAAACACAACCAGCACAACTATCTAGGTGGTCCCTAGAAGCATCGGTTAGTCCATTATAAAAGATATCAAGTATTTCGTTTTTCTTGAGAGGATGATCAGGAAAAGCATTAAGTAATTAGAGAAGCCTCCCCCAAGCTTATGGGAGACTCTCTTCTTCAATTTGCACAGAGTTAAATATATCCTGCAAGGCAACTTGTTTCTAATGGGCAGGAAAATATTTTTCAGAGAAGTAATAAATCATATCCTGGGGACTACGCACACAACCAGGAGCAAGAGAATTAAACCATATCTTAGCATCACCCTTTAATGAGAAAGGAAACAACTTAAGAATATAGTAATAACGAATTTTTTCCTCATGAGTAAATAGGGTGGCTATATCATTCAATTTAGTAAGATGTGCCACAACAGTTTCAGATTCATAACCATGGAAAGCATCAGATTCAACCAAAGTGATTAACTCAGGATCGACAGAGAATTCATAATCCTTATCAGTGACAAAGATAGGTGAAGTAGCAAACTTGGGATCGTATTGCATTCTGGCATTCAAAGATTTTTCTCTCCACTTGCATAGTAATTTCTTAAGATCATCTCTATCCTTACAAGCAAGAAAGTCCCTAGCTACCTCTCCTTCCATAACATAACCCTCGGGTATATCAGGCAATTCATATCTAGGAGAGCTAGGTCTAGCAGGTGTCTCATAGTGTTCAGTTTCAATAATTTCATCAGATTCAGAAATATGATCAGTTTCAGCATTGACTCTAGCAATTTGTTCTTCAAGAAATTCACCCAGTGGCACAGTAGTATCAAGCAAAGTATCATCATAAGCATCATGCATAGCAGAAGTAGCATCATCAATTACTTGCGACGTATCAGATTCAATAGCAGGTGGTGGTGTCGCAAGTTTACTCATAACAGAAGGTGAATCAAGTGTAGAGCTAGATGGCAGTTCCTTACCTGTCATCGTAGTTGAGGGGTAGATCTTGGTTTTAGCATCTTTCAAATTCTTCATAGTGATCAACAGATATAAATTCCAAGTGACTCAGAGAATAGAGCTATGCTCCCCGGCAACGGCGCCAGAAAAGGGTCTTGATAACCCACAAGTATAGGGGATCGCAACAGTTTTCGAGGGTAGAGTATTCAACCCAAATTTATTGATTCGACACAAGGGGAGCCAAAGAATATTCTCGAGTATTAGTAGCTGAGTTGTCAATTCAACCACACCTGAAATACTTAATATCTGCAGCAAAGTATTCAGTAGCAAAGTAGTATGGAAGTAACGGTAACGATGGCAAAGTGACAGTAACAGTATTGTAGTGATTGTAACAGTAGCAACGGAAAAGTAACTAAGCAAAGATCAATATGTGAAAAGCTCGTAGGCAATGGATCAGTGATGGATAATTATGTCGGATGGCATTCATCATGCAACGGTCATAACATAGGGTGACACAGAACTAGCTCCAATTCATCAATGTAATGTAGGCATGTATTCCATATATAGTCATACGTGCTTTTGGAAAAGAACTTGCATGACATCTTTTGTCCTACCCTCTCGTGGCAGCGGGGTCCTAATGGAAACTAAGGGATATTAAGGCCTCCTTTGAATAGAGAACCGGACCAAAGCATTAGCACTTAGTGAATACATGAACTCCTCAAACTACGGTAATCACCGGAAAGAATCCCAGTTATTATCACCCTGGGGGATGCGGATCATAACTCGTAATAGGTGTCTACAACTTGCAAGATATGATCAAGAACACGTATATATTCATGAAAACATAATAGGTTCAGATCTGAAATCATGGCACTCGGGCCCTAGTGACAAGCATTAAGCATAGCAAAGTCATAGCAACATCAATCTCAGAACATAGTGGATACTAGGGATCAAACCCTAACAAAACTAACTCGATTACCTGGTAAATCTCATCCAACCCATCACCGTCCAGCAAGCCTACGATGGAATTACTCACGAACGGCGGAGAGCATCATGAAATTGGTGATGAAGGATGGTTGGTGATGACGACGGCGTCGATTTCCCCTCTCCGGAGGCCAAATCAGACTCCAGATCTGCCCTCCCGAGGAAGAACAGGAGGTGGCGGTGGCTCCGTATCGTAAAACGTGATGAACTCTTCTCTCCAATTTTTTTCTCCACGAATAGGAATATATAGAGTTGGAGTTGAGGTCGGAGGAGCCACAGGGGGCCCACAAGACAGGGGGGCGATCCCTAGGGGGGGGTGCCCCCCTGGCTTGTGACCAGGTGGTGGCTCCTCTCCGGTTGATTCTTTCGCCAGTATTTTTTATTAATTCCAAAAATATTCTCCGTAAATTTTCAGGTCAATCCGAGAACTTTTATTTCTGCACAAAAATAACACAAAGGCAATTCTGCTGAAAACAGCGTCAGTCCGGGTTAGTTCCATTCAAATCATGCAAATTAGAGTCCAAAACAAGGGCAAAAGATTTTGGAAAAGTAGATAAGTTGGAGACGTATCAGGGTCACACGCTTAAGGGTCATCTATCTGCTGAATACTAGACAGGGAGTCTGTGAGAAATTCACCGGAAAAGTTTCGGAGACAACGGAAGAGTTCCGGAGAGAGAACACCGGAAGAGTTTCGGTAAAACCGAAAAGTTGTTTTGGAGTATACCATTAAGTCAAATTGGTTTCGGCACACACCTAGAAATTATTGGAGGGTACCAGAATTGTTCTCGGAACTTCTGGGAGTTTTCGGAGTGAAAAACCGGAAATGTTCCGGACTGCCGTAACCGCTTTGGTTGCTTTTCGTAGATGAAAATCATTGATCTGAAAATGTTTTGGAATGCGTCCATAATTGTTTTAGTGGGTACTGGAAATGTTCTAGGCCTACAGAAAAAGTTTCGGATTTTTCGGACGCAGAACCATGTTCCGATGAATAGTGAAAAGCACTGATTGGTTGCTTTTTGGGAAAATATCTTCCCAAAAGATCTAGGGATGACATGGAATGGTGGGACCCCCTTTTTGGGCTGATATTTTCAGCCACCACCACCTCCTCCTCCGCTATAAATAGAGGTGGAGAGGAGCTCTCCACACTCACTCTTTCTCACATACACATGCCATGCATGATCTGGCTTTCTCTCTCCCTCCGAGCGAAATAGTTTTGTAGAGCCGAAAGGCTGTCTGGGTTCCGGTTGGAACTAGTTCTGGACGGCGAAGCCCTGCCGGATAGATGACACCGTATGTGTGCAACCCCGTAGAGAGGTCGTAGGTTCGATCTTTTTGCCCGAGGGGTTGTTCGAGGGTCCTCCCGAAGGGCTGTCCGAGTTACCGTTCGAGCTTCGAGGGTCCTCCCGAAGAGCTGTCCGCGACATCGTCCGGGGGACTGTCCGACCGCCTCCCAAAGGGCTGTCTGACGAGGGAGTACATCTTCGCGGTTGGGAGGTTGTAAATCCTAGCTGCGGGGATCTGCACCACCGATCTTCATCGACTCTACTTCCGCTGCGCTACGAGTAGGTAATGATCAGATCAAAACCTTGTATGCATCTCTATA
Organism: Elymus sibiricus; assembly: GCA_039707655.1. Lineage (NCBI taxonomy): Eukaryota > Viridiplantae > Streptophyta > Magnoliopsida > Poales > Poaceae > Elymus > Elymus sibiricus. The sequence continues at coordinate 37,586,690 of CM077663.1, read as the reverse complement.
GTGATCCTGGGCGTGCTCGCAGTACCGATTTTTTTTGTTTTCTATCGCGTTCCCCTACACCCTTCTCCAAGGGAGGTTGGCCGGCCAGAGGGGGGGAGGAGTCCTCCTCCCACAAGGGAGGTAGGGAGGAGTCCGTCCTCCCCAAGGCACCTCCCCCACCTACCACCAGGCGCATGGGCCTTTAGGGGTGGGGTTCCCAGCCCACCAGGGGCTGGTGCGCCTCCCCCTACAGTCCATGTGCCCCCCGGGGTGGGTGCACCCCCTCGGTGGACCCCCGGAACCCTTTCGGCACTCCCGATACAATACCGAAAAACCTCGAAACTTTTCCGAAACCCGAATTCCACTTTCCTATATATAAATCTTTACCTCCGGACCATTCCGGAACTCCTCATGATGTCCAGGATCTTATCCGGGACTCCGAACAACATTCAATCACCAACACATATAACTCATTAATACCATATCGTCATCGAACGTTAAGCGTGCGGACCCTACGGGTTCGAGAATCATGTAGACATGACCGAGACACCTCTCCGGTCAATAACCAATAGTGGGACCTGGATGCCCATATTGGTTCCTACATATTCCATGAATAACTTTATCGGTCGAACCACGATGTCAAGGATTCAATCAATCCCGTATGCAGTTCCCTTTGTCCATTGGTATGTTTCTTGCCCGAGATTCGATCGTCGGTATCTCCATACCTAGTTCAATCTCGTTACCGGCAAGTCTCTTTACTCGTTCCGTAATACAAGATCCCATGACTAACTCCTTAGTCACATTGCTTGCAAGCTTCTTGTGATGTTGTATTACCGAGAGGGCCCAAAGATACCTCTCCGTCATACGGAGTGACAAATCCCAGTCTCGATCCATGCCAACCCAACAGACACCCTCGGAGATACCTGTAGAGCACCTTTATGATCACCCAGTTATAAAGTGACATTTGACACACACAAGGCATTCCTCCGGTGTCAAGGAGTTGCATGGTCTCATGGTCATAGGAACAGATACTTGATATGAAGAAAGCAGTAGCAATAAACTAGTGAGACGATCAAAATGCTATGCTTATGGTTTGGGTCTTGTCCATCACATCATTCTCCTAATGATGTGATCCCATTATCAAATGACAACTCATGTCTATGGTTAGGAAACCTTAACCATCTTTGATCAACGAGCTAGACTAGTAGAGGCTGACTAGGGACACGGTGTTGTCTATGTATCCACACATGTATCTGAGTTTCCGATCAATACAATTCTAGCATGGATAATAGACGATTATCATCAACAAGGAAATATGATAATAACTAATTTATTATTGCCTCTAGGGCATATTTCCAACAAATACATCCTGCCAAAGTAAGAACAAGGGATACACAAAAACACCCCATACATAATTACAACACAACGCAAAAGCCAACTACCAAAGGGCAGGTGGATGGGGGTGCAGCACATGTTATGAAGTAACCATCAAGAAGGCATAACTAGCAAGACGAACAAGAGGGCAAACTCAGAGGTCACCAAGAGAGCACACGAACAGCAGCAATGACAAATCCGTTGTCAAAGGATAACGCAGGGTTCCACCACCAAGGAGCTGCACCATTACCAGCCCCAAGCCATCCAACACCTAACATTAGGGTGGTCTTGCCCGTGACGAGGTGAGAATGACAAAGGAGAAGACACAGGCTCAGCGGGCCTGCATAGAGAGAGTGCCCATACACCACCGATAGGGGGGTTAGTTGGTGGGAAGTAGTGAAAGAGTGACATGCTCACAGAGAGTGCCTTGGAAGAAAATATCTCGACTAAGGCTGGTCATAGGCCATGGCGGAGTGTAAATGGAGGACACACAGCCACAAGTTGGTGAGAACAAAGGATACAAGTAGAGGTCGGACAGAGTGTTGTAGGAAGCTCACGTGAAGAGAAGAGAAGATCACCAGGTTGCTGAGAGGAACAACACGAAGGGGTAGCAAATGGCCACACTGCGGTGCCAAAGGCACCACTGTCGAACCCCAGAAGAACATCGTCGAAGACAAAAACACTCGAGGAAGCCGATGGCGGCTCCACAACACCAAGCGGTGTCGTTGCCAATCCCCAAGTACCGGACACCACCATCGACCCCAGTCGGCCAAACCACCACCCTACCAGCCGCACCACCTTCATCCACACACCGACGCAAGCCGAAGTCCGTGTCTCCGAGATGACGCCTCTAAGGAGGAAGTGACGCCAAAGACACCACCGTCACCCGATCCAGCAAGCCCGATCATAGGTTTTCACCCGGATACCATGAAACAAGAGGTTTGTGGTTGAAACGGCTCCACGGCGGTACCTCCGCGAGGAAAACGATGTCCACAGCCACCGTTGCGGCCGGCGTCGACCAAGCCGATGCAGAATTTTCAACCAGAGCATGACGAAGCCAACAAAACAACGACAACATCGTCGCTGGCGCGTGCTGCCCGGATCTGGTGAGTCCACAGGGCCGCACGCCGGATCTGGTCAGAACCAAGCCGGATCCGGCTGGTCCATCCCACCGAGCACAGAACGGCAAGGGGCGCACCTCCCCGTGCTGCTGCAGCTGCTCACCGATAGTAGCCGAGGGCCGCCGCAAGAGGCTGCGGCACACAGAGGCCGGCCGGCCGGAGACAGCGCCCAAGGAAGGAGTAGGCCAGCCCCGACGCACCCAAGCGGGCAAGGTGGATCTGAGCACCTGCGCCAGCCCCGTCACACCCGTACGCCCCCACCACCACCTTGCGCTCCCAGTGCCGCGCTCGAGCGGGAGCACCATGGTGCAGACGAGGGGACATGCCACCGTAGCTGGCCGGGCCGGATCCGCCGCTGCCACCGAGGTTTGGGGGGGGGGGGGGCTCCGCCGTGCCCGAGGCCACCCCATGACGCTAGCAAGGTCCCCGCTGCCGCCGGAGGAAGCTACAGGCCGGTGGAGAGGAGGGAGAGGTTTATGTGGTGGCGGCACTAGGTTTTGGCTTCCGCCCGAGTGGCCCGCTCGGGAGCAACGCAGGGGTGTTTTCGTCCACATAGCCATATATTTAAAAAGAGTTTCAACTTCTTACAATGAAATTCCAGGAAGCATCAATGAAATGTAAAAAATAGCCTTGACAAGGATCAGCAACAACAAGTCATGAAGGACTAATCATATTAATGGTCGCCTTGTGAGAACTACATGATTTATGCTTAGCATACATAAAAAATGTGCGTGGTCCGCTTATCAGCAAGATGTGAATAGTGAACCTGTTCTTATTGCTACTGGCTACATTGCTGCACAGATCTTACCACACCATTCCTGCCCCCATAAGAACAGCTTTACAGCTGCATCATTTGTTTTACTCCTACTGCACATATGGCCCTGTTTGTAGGTTCTCTTGCCTTTTTAGCTGTGATCAACCTGTATGGCCAGCAAAAGAAAATGCCTTGGTTGCCCCTGCTAACTTCGGATCTGGTGTTACCTTCCGCTCTCAGCTCCAACTACTGAGTAGGGTACGCCACATAAAGGTATGTAAGAGTAAGATGCAAAGCGAGGTAGCAAAAGGCTAAGGCGGCAAGAGGTCGAGACACTCTGTTTCTTAATGGACTTCTGGACTTGCTTGAGATATTCACCCTTGGATCATTGAATTTAGTTTCTTTCCATTCTTACAAATTTAGTTTATATCAGTAGAACTTGGGATCAATTTAAGTGCAATGCAAATTATGTGCTTCTTTATTTGTTTGACCTTTCTAATTGTAAGGCCCTACCAAGAGATGTTGGGGACGGCACTATTCTTGTGTAGGGATCTTCCGAATGCGAAAAGGAAATTGGGTACACCAGTTGATTAGTGTCTATGGAACTCATTTGTCAGATGCAGTGCTGTGTTGATGGTTCCAACAGAAGTGCTGATGGCTGGCAACTGTTGAGGTCTAATAATTCCCCCAAATGGGCATTGTGTGCGAACCAACCTGTGGTTGGATGGTTAGAAGGACAATGATATCTCCAGCCCACCAGGGTTCAAGTCCTAGACTTGACATTTGTGCTCGCATTATTCTTGAATTTATTTCAGACTTCCGGCGATGTTCGTTCAGTGGGAGGAGACGTTCCCGTCGACTGCGAGGCGCTTGTGGTGACTTCGTAAAATCTCAAGATGCTATGCCGGCTCAGTCTCTCAAGGTGCTCATAGGGATAGGGTGTGCGTGCGTGCATTCATAGGGGTAAGTGTATGCTCGTGTATATGACCGACTTCGATTGTATTGTGTTAAAAAAAATGGGCATTGTGTTGGAAGCAAGACGCTCCATGGACAATCATTGGAAAAGTTCAACTCCAAAATTTCCGATTTGCCGAGGCCCTACCAGTTTTTTTTTTTTTTTTTTGCGAGTGAAAATTTTGTTACTCAACCATCAAGATTACAATCAGCAGAAGCTAGCTCAACTGCAATAGAGGGTTCAGAGCCTAACCAAGTCATGGTTCTACCCTCAGTATGAGCAAAATTTGCTAAGCTATCTCTAACCTTGTTTTGTAAGCGGCTAACATGAGTAATACAAACTTCACGAAGAGACATGAGATATCTAATCTCTTTAACTAAAGAAGCATAAATCGATCTATCTTGGCCTCGTTCTTGGATCATCTTCACTGCTACTAATGAGTCCATCTCAATGATAACCGGGAGATCACTTCTCTGAATCGCCAGAGATAATTCTTCCATGCAGGCGCTTAGCTCTGCCTCCAATGCTTTACGGCATGAGAAAAATGTACTGCAAGCGGAAAAGATGATGCCTCCCTGGGAATCTCGCAGTACCATACCTGCTCCCAATTCAAAGAATCTTCGTAAATCATTCTTTGGTAGATGTTTCCATGGTGCTAGTCTGCTAGACGCTGATGGGGCTATTTACTCCAGAAGCCGATGGATGCTAATGGTTCGTGGGCACTCGAAGGCAATCTTTTGCAGGTGAATAGTCTTATTATCATAGGCGAGCTTTAAAAACAGCACACACAGTTCATAGCACAGTAGTAACCTGAAGTTACATTTGAACTAGTAGGCACCTGAATTGTTTCTTTTGAACTGCATTCGCTCATTGCTGGGGCACTCGATAGGGGAGAATAAATCATGGCACGCGAGGTTACCTGTTGTAGTTGCTTTAGCTAATATATAGACTTCGCTTCTTTTTAGAAATCTTACTTTAGCCAACTTAGCTTTTGCAATTTAAGTAGCAACAATGTACTTAATTCCTCATGTCACGACAAAAGTGTGAGCTCATCATGATCGATGTGATCCATGCGGATTACGCGTCATGCACAGTTCATTGATTAAACTATGCCACTACTAATAGGTTCTGATGTCTCATGCATGCTCTCTTTTATTCTGATCTTGCCACACGTCCGCTGAGTGTTCAAGTTACTCTCTATATTACCTTTAGTGGCCGTGATCTCATTCAAAATCATGAATGCTTACATGGAGAGGGAGGGGAGTATACGGGGCAAGAGAACTAAGCTAGGTCATGCATTTGAAGCTGGGCACAGAACTATATATATAGAAGACAGCGGCCCTCAGAACTTCCCTCTACTTCGTTTCATCCTTTTTGCTCTTCTCTTCAACCTGTCTATCAAAGAGGAGTCCGACTGTATCTGGCACCAATTCCCTTAAATAACAACGACTCCTGCCTTCCATTCCCATCTGCACCAACTCTTCTTGAGATACAACATACCTACTCTTCATCTTTTCTCTGTGGGGGCATGCATTCATGTTTGACAGAGTTGAGATCGAAGCAAACACAGCCGCATACTACTAGCTAGATCAAGGAAACACCATTAGAAGCCTACTACGTGCATGGATTACAGCTATGAAAGTGAGGGCAAGAGAATCCATGATCCTATCCTCCAACTCTGTTGAAGACAACAACCCTCAGAACATGGCTGGCGGCAGGTAACTACTAGCCACCCTGTTGAAGACAGCCATCCCAGGTGCATGGCTTCGAGTGAGTAACAGCAGCATCTGTGCTCCTCTCCCTGCAGAAATCTTCAACAGGCTGGCGGCAGTTTTGGCTGATGTGGGGTTGGATGATAGGATCATGGACTCTCTTGCCCTCACTTTCACACCAGTAATCCATGCACATAGTAGGCTTCTAATGGTGTTTCCTTGATCTAGCTAGTAGTATGCGCCTGTGTTTGCTTCGATCTCAACTCTGGCAAACATGAATGCATGCACCACAGAGAAAAGATGAAGAGTAGGTATGTTGTATCTCAAGAAGAGTTGGTGCAGATGGGAATGGAAGGCAAGAGTCGTTGTTATTTGAGGGAATTGGTGCCTGATACAGTCGGACTCCTCTTTGATAGACAGGTTGAAGAGAAGAGGAAAAAGGATGAAACGAAGTAGAGGGAAGCCCTGATGCTGCTGTTACTCGCTCAGAGCGATGTACCTGGTTTCCCGGTCCTATTATCGTGGGTGTTAGCTCTAATCTTGATTCATGTATCCGCATATTTAGTTTTGTTATGCATGTAACTTAGAGGGTCTAGGGAGTAGCAAGTTGTCGAAGCTTCAGCGGAGGCGTGCCGAGAAGGCGAGATGCTAGGCCGCCGTGCGATACGGCGAGCACGGTGAGATGCCGATGGCGGCGTGAAGCTGCAGTGCTGCACGAGGCGGCAAGGCCGTGAGAATTGGCAAGTCGCGCGAGAGGCTGGAACCTTACCGGCTAGACGGATTAGTTGGAGCCAAGAGATTTGGGTGAGATAGTTGCATGCATGAGTTTGTTAGTGCTTAGCTGTGTACCAGTGCGTTGCATGCTCTCCAGGTCGTGTGGCCGGCCGTTACGGGGATGCTGGCTGGGCATGGGCGTGCATGCAGTGGGTTAGTTAGTGGTGGTAGTGGGCAAATGTGGCCCCCAGGCTGTGCGTGAGTGCATGGCATGAGTGCCTGGTCCTTTGTATATATACCTTGCATTGGAGTAATGATAAAGAAGGCCGAGAGGGCTCAAGAAACCATGTAGCCACGGTGTGGTCACCAGGGAAGTCTTTTTGCAAAGCCATTGTGATCCTTTTCCCTGGTGCATGCGTGTGTGTGTGTGTGTGTGTGTGTGTGTGTGTGTTTTTCCTAGTCTTGTATGTTCTTGTGAGAAAAAACATGAAAGGGAGAGATTGTGAGAGAGAAGGTGCTGTGAGGTTGCAGCGCCAACAGTGGGTACAGGACCATCAGGGCTTGTCGTTGCTGCATGTCTCAAGGAGAAGGGTGTCGACAGCCTTATCCTTGGACTCTCTCTTTGTCCTCGTCCGATTAATCCACCTTTTTAAATATCTCGAAAACTATGAATTTGAATTGAAGAAATTGATTATTCAATATTTGATTGGAGTGGATTCACAATAATTAAAAAAAATATGATATGAGTTTTTTATTTCATAATCATTTCTAATTTCATTTTTTTAAAGATAAAAAACCTATATAATAATATTATAATATGAGTTCTATGATTAATCGTTTGCTCTGTCAGTGAACGCTCCAACTGCATAGCTCTCTGTGGCAGCTCAAAACATATGATCGTCTGAGCCTCCATCTTCCACGGCAGTTCTGCTGTGAGCTTCCTCTCATGCCTTTCCCTGCTGATTACCCTATTTATCCCTCAAAGGAGAAGTTTGTAGCCTACTTGGAGAAGTATGTTGGCTGCACGGTTCGGCATCTGCCCCAGGTACAACCATGCGGTGGTTCGCGCAGAGTATGAGGAGAAGCTTCTGTTATGGCGGGTGAGATCGCAACTTACAGGCAGAATGGAAGAGGAGGTGGAATATATATCTCCGTTGTTGGTTGTGGCGACTGGCGAGAAAGTTGAGGTTGTGTAGCCAGAGATCGACAAGGGAACGGTTGTGCACACCAGTGCATACAAAACTGGCCGTGCGGTTGCAGGGAAGTGTGTTCTTGTTGTTGGGTGTGGCAACTCTGGCATGGAGGTCTGCCTAGATCTCTGCGATCACAATGCACAGCCCCATATTGTAGTAAGAGACACTGTACGTGACTTTCTTCTACTTCTCTATCTTTATTGTTTCGACAATGTTATTCAGTCATTGTACCCTGATATTACTTATATAATATATGTTTCCCAGTATTAACCCTATGAAATGACAAAGCTAGACTAATGGCAGGAGGAGGTGCCCCTGGTTAATATATTTAGGTTATACTTGTTGAGGTGCCGGTTTCGTCTATACCAACGGCTCAAGTGTGCTTATCTCTAGACTCTAGCTTATATCAACTTAAGGAAGGCATAATATCTGAAACCATTAGTGCACATCAAAATCATTTTTTTTTTCAAAACCAAATTGGTTCTCGCTACTGCATCAAAGTTGCTTTGTTGTGCAAAGTTAAGGGTTAAGAACAAGCTGCCACTTGAGGAAAGGCGGAGATTCTTGAAACAAAAGGCTTCTCCATTGCTTCCTATTAGTCTTTGAGTTATTTCTTTCTCGTGATTCATTCCCATGCCTGTGTACTTGCATATTGCTTGGCCCCGTGCCGCTCCCGCGAGCGGCCCGGGCGCAACCCTAGCCTCCCGCCGCCGCCGCCCCCCACCTCGCCTCTCCCCTCCCTCACCGCCGCCAGGGGACGCCGCCGGGCAAAGCCCGTGCGTGCGTCGGCGGCGGCGGGACTCTTCCCTTCCCACAAGGCGTCCGGGCGGCGCGGGACGGCCGGCCTTTGTGGTGGCGCGCGGCTCGGCGGGGCCCGTCGGGTCGGCGGCTTAGGGTGGCTCCGAGGGGCGGCTCCGGTGCTCTCCTGCACTGGGCGGCGCGAGGCGGCCGTGGCGCGCGGCGCGGCCATGGGCGGGGCGGCGCGCGGATCTGGCGCGGCTGCGGGCTGGCACGGGATGGGCCGGTGTGCCGGCGTGGTCGCGCGTGGGCTTCGTCGAGCTAGCGGCAGCGAGGGCTGGCACGGGAGCGTGGCATGGGGCGGCGCGGAAGCGCGGCTATGGCGGGAGGGAGCGGCGCCGGTGCTTTCTTGCACCGGGTGGCGTGGATCTGGCTGGGCGAGCTCGCGGCGGCCCTGCGAGCTGCGCGTGCTCGAGGCGGGCCATGGGGTGCGGCTCTGGTGAGGGGCTTCCTCCAGGGTGTGGCGGGGTGCCAGTTCGGGCTCTGCCGGTGCTGCTTCGGTGCTTGGCCTGCGGCAGTTGCGGGAGTTCGCGGTGGTGGTGGTACTGCGGGCTGCGGAAGCCGGGGCGGCGGCCCCGGGCTAGTTCTGGTGGTGGCACTACTCTTCGGCGCGACGAGGAATGCCAGGGTGCGGAGGGCCATGAGGAGGTCCGATGCGGTGGGGATCTGCGTCCTAGCGCCCAGATCCGGCAGCTGCGGTGGCGGACGTCGCGTGCTCGGTGCCGGCGGACGACATGCGCGCTTGTGTGGGCGGCCGCTGGGCTATGTCCGGACGTGTTGCCCGAGAGCTGGGGCGGCGGCCCTAGGTTGGCGGCTTTGGTGTTGCGGCGGGCCATGAGGCGGCCCGACGTGCAGTTGTGGCGGAGTGGCAACCGATGGACTCCGCGGTGGTGGTTGTTGGTGGGCTTGTCGGCGCCGGGGTGATGTGCGGCTGAGGTGGTGTTGGGAGCTTGGGTGAAGACCCTGTCTCGGTTGTGGCCGTGACCAGCGATGGCGGCGGCTGTGGCCGTCGTTGACCTTCCTGGAGGCATTGTTGCATTGCTGCCGCACCCCTCCCGTGTGGACCGGCGGTTGCTGCGGCTCCGGGGGAAACCCTTGATCTGGTGTGATCGGACGATGGCGGTACTTTGGTGTCGTTTTCCCTCTTGGGGGCTTCGTCTTTGGAGCTGGGCACCGGCAAGCGGGACCTGTGGATGGTGTTGGTGTTGGCGTGGAGGCTTCGGTGGCAACGGTGTCGCTGGGAGCGATGTAGGTGACGCGGCATTGGTTGAGGTAGTCGGCTCTTCTCCGGCGTGTTCGTGGGATGGCCTCGGCTGGTTGGTTGCTTTGAAGTCGAAGCTGCGGTGGCGGGGCCCTGTGGCGTACGATGACGGGTAGCAGGCGGTCCGTTCGGTGATCTTCCACGGCGCCAGCCTTGCCTGGTTCTCTTTCGTAGCTCTCCGTCGATGTCGGAGCTGCGCTGTCTCGTCGCGGTGGCTGAGGTCTGGCGCGGATCTTCATGTGACTCCACACGGCCTTTTCAGTGTGGGTTGGTTCGATGATCGTCTTTGGCGAAGTCGGAGTCGTTTCTCAGAGTTTGGGATGGCGATGACGCCTCTAGGGGAGAAGTGATGACGATGACGTCGTTGTGTTGTCTCGACGAGGCCCTCTTTGGAGTGGCGTGTGTGGGTATCTTGGGTGTGCCGCTCAGCGGATTGTGATGGTTTTTGCCCGGTTTTCCATTAATTAACTGGGCAACTCTCTTCTGCTTAATTAATGGATGAGGCAAATCTTTTGCCTCCGTTTCAAAAAAAAAAAAAATTGCTTGGCCACCTCTGCGTCTTTCATATCCATGTTCTTTTCGTTCTTGATTAGTTTCCTGCTAAAAGTTTTCTTGCCCCAATTATAGTGCAAAGAGCTTTCTCGTTTATGCTTCGCAGGAAAACTATGATTTGCATATGTTAGCCATGAGTCCCCATCACCAACATGAGGGCATAGCATAAGTCTGTCACTTAGAAAGAACACTAGAAAGAAACATTAACAAAATGACTTGAGAACCTACCTTTCATGACTAGGTGCTTCCAAAACAGATTATCATCTGGCTATCTATTGCTTGGGCTCCCAATGACACTAACACTCATCAGATACTAGTTGCTCCTAAAAACTTCATATGCCGATTTGACGCATTTTGGTCCACCCAGTTCCTCAGAACACAGGCGCATCTGAATTGGCTCCTTGCACATGCCTCAGAATTGAGACATTCAAAAGGATTGTTAATTAAGAAGCATGCTATACTTTGTCAGATGATGAATGTTAATGCATCGCTGATGTCAAATCGAGATAGATGAACAGCATCCAAACACATTGGACAAAATTCACACGATGTTACGTTGACAATCTGATAGGTCACTTTTGTCTACCTTATTTTTTTTCGAAGTCTACAGTAAAAGCAAAACAACAATTATGGCACATAACCAAACAATGGTCGGGAATAATATAAAATACAATAACTACTGTACATTATGGGCCCAAAGCGAATGCTGACCAGACACCCTGGTGCCATTAAGTATAGCCCTTGGTGAACTGTGTTAAAAACTAAAAATGCATGTTTTCATGTTGAAAATGAATTTCTCCTGTTTTACTCACCAATCCTGAAAATACCTACTCTGCATACACCCATCATTTGACAGGAAAATAAAAAAAAAAGACAGAACTATCAATGATACATCATTATGAAAATTGACGGAATGTAGACTTACTTTTTAGCTGAATATATAGCCTCAACATTTGGAAAACCTTCATGCTTTGGTATACTCAACAATCCAGAAATTACCTACTCTACATACACCATTTGAAAGGGAAATTAAAAATAAGAACAGAACTATCAATGATAGTTCACACATTATTTAATATTTTTGGCAGAATATAGGCTATTACTTTTATATGAATATATAGCCTCAACATTTTAAATGCCTTCACACTTTGATAAAAAGTGTAAGGAAGTCGATTGCAGGAACATTTTCTTGTTCATCGGCCTGCTTAAGCTTTCAAATTTAAGAACAAAGACAGCCGATGAGTTTAATGACAGTGTACCAGATATCAAATGGTTGATTCAAATTGTCCCTATAAGCACTGTAACAACTAACAATTTCCTCATTACCTTCAAACTTACACGGATAGAATCGAATGGAGTCTCTACCAAATACTCCTGTGTTTTGGCACCACATATAGGCACATACATAAGCCATATAGGATGACGTATATCATAATTCCATGGAATCTTTTTTTTTTTTTGAATTGTTGTGCCTGACTAGTATTTTCAATAATATTTCAGTAGTATGTTAATAATCCTTCACGGCACAAAAGAAAGATAAATTAGAACTTGGAAGGCTCTCTATTCGAAGAGGAGAAACTGTCTCTACTCTCTAGCAATGTTTTAAATAGCGGGCTATGCCATTTAGTGGCGGCTCGATCAAAAGCTATGAAAGGCTATAGCGGAGCTATAGCGGAGCTAAGCCTCGTTTAGCGTTTCTCTTAAATCATGAAAAATTGAAACAATAAGTATATAATCAGGCATCATATATGATATATTGTATATACTTTACATATACACATGGTCGCACATCAAAACGCGAGTACCAAAAGGTATCCTGATTCAATAACCAAGTTGCACATCAATGCATCATATATATCATAAACAAGAACAAAAGATAATGTAGAAGTATGGTTTTGTATAGAGGCTTAGCGGGCTAAATGACTCCAAATTTAGCGCTATAGCGGGAAATAGCGGGCTATTAGCCTCATTTTCAATTTAGCACTAAAAGTGCATAGCTTTAGCGGGAGAGCTCCCAAAGGCTATAGCAGGGCTATAGCGGAGCTATAGCCGGCTATTTAAAACATTGCTCTCTAGAGATGGGCTGATGTGGGCTATATCTGCGAGTAAATAGCTAGTTGATTGGTTTTCAAGCAGTCGCCTCTTAAATAATTTTTCCCAGGATTCAGTAGAATTTAGAAGTATTAGATCATATGGGGGGTTGTTAAGACTTATCAATACATCTTGCTTTACTACATATGTTCTGTGTCACCCGTTTCAGAGTTCTATTGAGAAAATGGAGTTGTCTTTGGTTAGCTAATAAAACGAAACAGAGGGCAATGTCCAAATTCACAGTGTTCAAATGAAATAGAGGATAACGAAACAGTGGCCAAAAGAATATTACCCCTGCCATGCACCTTCTGGTGGTAAGTAACCATTAACAACTAACACTGCATATCAACAAAAAAGAATAGCATGGAATCCTAGGCTAGACATGAATGAAAAGCAGCGTTGAAAGGGCAAACCAATGCAAATATTAATGTTCAAATTCGCAGGCACTTTCAGGTACAGCTAAGAAGGCAGTAACCTGCATCAAGGATGTTATAGTTATCCTAACAACATTGTAGTTAAACTAAAAAATTGTAAGAACTTAGGAAATGCCAAGTGCATGCTTGAAGCATTAAACTGCGAGCCTCATTGTAGTTGAGTAAAGGGAATTTTTCAATCCCCCTGGTCCGCTCTTAGATTATTTATTTAGTGTTAGAGAAAGAAAAACTTCCACCGGTACTTCTTCGGATTTCTACAAAGCAGAACCATCTAATGAGGAGCACAACATTTCAGAGTGGACAACAACACAAATGAATGAAATAAACCATCTGGGTCTCTACATCCAGGTTCTCAGCAAGCTTCACTATGCTGCCTAATTTACTGTTTCACAAACATCTTTGTTAACTGATAAATAAAAGCAACAGTGTAGGTAAATAAAAGTAAATAAACTCATTTTCACATGCTATGACAAACTGATCTTCTTCCAGCCGCCGAAAAGTAGAATAACAATAATTTATGTGGAACTAATCATATGGCCTAGTTTAGGAGAATATTAGTTAGTTAAGCAAGCAGATAAATATTGGACCAAGGGGAACACCAAGAGGTTGTGTAACTAATAAGCCTACTTTACAAATTAATTAGGAAATGAACTAACACACCAGGATATACATCAGTTGAATGCTCTAATAAGCCTACTTTACAAATATATTTGGAAATGAACTAACACACCAGGATATACATCAGTTGAATGTGAGTAAAGGAAATAATCGTCTACTATGGCCTAATTTTGGAGGCCATGAGTTGGCTAAGCAAGCATATAAATATTGGACCAAGGAGCAACACCAAGAGATTGTATAACTGATAAGGCTACTTAGCAAATTAATTTGGGAAGGAAGTAAACATATCAGGATTACAACACGAAGCCATCCATCACCTTCAGTGCTTATACCTGCACTACGAACTGTTGGAAATAGTCACAGGAGATGACTCACAGACTCAGGTAAGTCATTCATTTTGGTATTGTTCTTTAGATTCAATACATTTTGCACCAATAAATTACTGTGACCTTTGAGCTCACTCTTAAGAGGATATTGTTATTTTGATATATTTTAATCATCATGTTTGCTATCGTACATCAAATCTGGCAAGGGTCTACAAAATCTCTTTGAGACCACTCCGGCATGTGAAACGTATCATGCAGTGCCGGTCTACCATTTTATGAACAGAAAGGTGCTTTAAAAGCAGAAAGATCACTCTCATAAGCTAAAACTTTAGGAACATAATTGGATCAATAACACTGGAAACGTTAAGTTTAGAACCAAAGAATTATTTTATCGGACCCAACTATGTAGCAGCGCCGCACGGTTTTTTTTTTTTTTTTGAGGGAATGCCGCACGCTTGCTTTCCCGTGCGGCGGCCGCACCATGCCGCAAAACTAATCATTTAGCGCGTGCTCCCGCTGTCGTATGCTCACCTGCAGCGATAGCAGAGGCCCGCAGACGCCAGTACTACGACTTGTTTCTACTAAATGACCCTTTCTCAAATTTAATTTGTCCACTGACCCCTCCAAAATCTTATTTCGTTATCTGAACCCCCGTAAAAACGCCAAACCGTACGGCGCTTCATATACACATGGTAACGCCAATCACATTGGCGCCTCTGAATCCCAGGTGGCGGTTGATCCTACGTGGACAGAAAAGTCAAACCCGCTAAACCTGTTGGCGTGTATCCCTTTCTCAGCTTATCTGTCTATTTGGAGAAGCGCAAGTCCGTTGTCACGGTTCACCACCACTTCGGTCGTCTCGTTCCTGTACCCGGCGCTGGCAGAGCAGCGGCGAAGCCCTCGAGCTTGAACAAGTCGGAGCTGGCGTCGCTGCTCTCCTCGTCTTTCTCATCGCTTTCCATCTCCATGCGTCGGAGCAGCATCTACTAGTACTCCATCTCCATGCGTCCGGCGTTCTGTCCCTGGCACCGTCGCGGGCGTCTCACGGGCAATGGTGCGCCTGACTACGCTTGAACGGCGTCTTGCTCAGGCAAGACCGTGAGCATGACGACGACGATTAGCCACGCGTACTCCACTGTCGCGGCTGCGGCCCTGGCCGAAGGCGTCGTCTGCATCACTCGCTTGCCGGTGAAAATTGCATCCATGGCGCGCGTATGCAGACTGCGGGTAGGCGTACGAAACCACGAACTCTCGACAGAAACTGCAGTCGGGCGTGCCTCAAGTGCAGCAACGTGTGGCGCTGCGTGATGAGGGGCACGACCGGCGACAAGCAGACCTCGGCGATGCTATACCGACTGGGCCACGCACGGCAACAAGACCATGTGCCCGTGAATCTGTAGATCTGGTGTTCGTGGTGCTGCACAATCTGCTCAAGACCATCCCGAGGTGATGGTCAAATCTCCTCCTAATTAAATGAGGCCCTAGCTAGCTGCACGTGTCCGGGGGGATCTGAGCCATGCGTATACATGCTTCCCTCGGTGCGTTGTGTTGTGCTCCAATTCGAGCAATTTGACAAAATACCACACTTTTCCTGGGACTTTGCTTTAGTACCACACCTTTCTTTTTATTGGACTGATTAACACACGTTTAATGATAGCTGGATAAAATACCACAGATTTAGTTTTTTCCTCCCTTTCCACGTCCAGGCCCACACATCATAATTTTTCGGACGAATTTGACCTCCTATTGTTTTCACCTAGCGATCCTGGTTTGATCGCGATCAACTCCAGGCGACAGGGCCGAAGCACCGCGCCGCCGCCTCGCCTTGCTTCCTCCACCGCGCCACCACCTCGCCGTGCTTCCTTCCAGCCGCGCCCATCGACAGTCGACTGACAGGTTACCTCTCACCCTCCCTCTCACCCTCTCTCTCTCCCCCCCTCTCTATCTCTCTCTCTCTCTAATTTGGTCTCAGGGCTGTATCGTACGCATGTGCAGGATGTGCACCCGCACATGGCCCTCAATTTTTCCATAATTGCCTAGTAATCACCAGATTGGGGCTGCCACACCAATATTTAATCCGGCAAGCACACCCCTGTCGGCCCTGCCATGTCTTCCTCCCTCCAGATCTCTCCCTGTATGTATTTCCCAAATGGCTGAAGATCGATTAATTTGTTTCAAGTCTGCATTCATTTATGGGTGGTCTGCATCAGTTTACTGGAACCCCAAATTAGAGACACGACAAGACACAACAAATCAAAAAGAAAAAAGCACAAGAGATATATTATTCATAACAGATGGCAAACTATAGTAATATGGACAGTTTTCTTAGAATACAGATGGCTGGCTGCTAGCCTCCTTGCCGCCACAAATAGTTATAAACAGAGTTGGAAATGGTTTGAACATGATTGCTGAACTGTTTTATAATTGCTTTTTTATTGCCTAAGTTTAAGCTTCTCACAGGGCCTCTAAATTCTTATGTACTCCCCTGTTTGGTTTGACATGTGTACATACTCAGGAACCCTAGCCCATGGAGATTATGGTGGAGGAGGAAAGCTAGTGGGCAGGCTTCACGAGTACGAAGAGAACGTGCTGCTCGCGGTGATGGAGCCAGAGGGCGCAACTATGGAAGGGTTAGTCAATCAATCCAAGCTTATGAATTGGAGCGTTCTCTGAATTGCTAACCAAATATTGATGAATAGTTACACCTAACCATTGATTCTATTTGAAAAATCATGTGATTTTGTAGGGAAGAAGGTGCGGAGTTGCGCGTTGTCATTTGTAAACTAACAGTTAGAGTTCTCCGATTTGTCGCAAAGCTTGACGATGGCAGCGAGCGTCAAGTTGCCGAACATGATGTGGAGTTTCAGGTTAACATGAAACGTTTTACGGTTGAAAAAATGATAGAACTCATTGGGTCCAAAATTGTTTGGGGGAGTCGTTAGGAGGTCCATATTTTGCGCAAGGACAAGCATTTTGAATCAGTTGAGAGGATTGATAACTACTGGAAGTTGCTAACAGCATTTCTTGAGAGATGGGAAGAAAAGGAATTGCTTGTGCTAGCTGAAGTTGTGGACATTGCAAAGGGTACGACATCATCTTGTTATGAAAATATCCCATCTAGTGAGATAGTGGACAATATCATTTCCTCAAGTTCTGACGTTTACAAGTCAAATGCTAGTAGTGCATTATGTGCCGACGATTCTACACTTTCTAATGTGCTTCTAAGTAATGAGAGATATGTGCAATCTGATGGTGAAGTTGTCATTGATTGGTCCACTCTTGAGATAACTCCAGTTGGTGATGATATAATAGCTCCTATGTCCTAGGAAAACATGTGTGTGGTACTTGGAATTGAGGATGAGGTCGAGGATGCTCAACCACTAAATGAGCCAGCTCCGATCGTTGTGTATCATGTTAATGAGGAATTAATGGCTGAGGTAGCTATACCGGTTGATGACCAAGTTCCTGAAGACATAGAAATGTCATACGACAAAGATCATCCAATAGTTGAGAAAGGTTCAATCTTTCCAATAATGATCGATTGTAAGAGGGCGAGGCAATGGGCAATTAACGAAGAATTCAACCTTGGGACTCACAGAGCTGACAAGAGTAGGTGGATGGCACCACTCCCCAAAAGTTCCATAGGAAGAAAAATAAAGTTAAGATTTAAAAGTTGCCTTGAAAAGGGAGGAGGAAATTATAAAAAGAAACCACCGCTGAAAGGTCAATTAGGAAGCCAAAACAGGTCCAAAAAGTGTAAACAATTGGGACATAGGCAAGCTGGTTGCCCAACTAGTGGAGTGAAGGAAAGGTAATTTCTATTGATTCACGTTCACTCTATTATTTGTTTGTAACATTGGTTGAATTTGTTGACAGGAAACCAAAACCTAGAAAGGTAAAACCAAACACTGAAGTTGATGTTGAATGTACAATCCCAGGAGATGCTCTCCTACAAGCTAGCCCTCGTCCCATCACAAGGAGTTAAAAATTAATGCTTCTCTTCAATTTAGTGGCCCTGTGAGAAGCTTAAACTTAGGCAATAAAAAAAGCAATTATAAAACAGTTCAGCAATCATGTTCAAACCATTTCCAACTCTATTTATGACTATTTGTGGCGGCAAGGAGGCTAGCAGCCAGCCATCTGTATTCTAAGAAAACTGTCCATATTACTATAGTTTGCCATCTGTTATGAATAATATATCTCTTGTGATTTTTTCTTTTTGATTTGTTGTGTCTTGTCGTGTCTCTAATTTGGGGTTCCAGTAAACTGATGCAGACCACCCAGAAATGAATGCAGACTTGAAACAAATTAATCGATCTTCAGCCATTTGCACTAGTAGAAAACAGGGCTTTGGTCCAGGCCTGAAGTCCCATGGGGGCATCGGTCCCGATCGTGAGGCCAGGGCGCCGGCCGGGCCTCGTGGGCCATTGGTCCCGGTTCGTCTGACCCCTTTGGTCCCGGTTCCAGACACGAACCGGGACCAATGGGCCTCGCTCCTGGCCCACAACCATTGGTCCCGGTTTGTGGCTAGAACCAGGACCAAATGGTGTCCTTTAGTCCCGGTTCCAGCCACAAACCGGGACCAATGATTGGCCTATATATACCCCCTACCCGCGAGCAGAGCAGTGCACTGCTCTGTTTTTTTGGCCGGCCGTGGGAGAGCTTTGTGGTGCTCTAGCTCACCTCCTATGCACATGAGGTGTTCGATGAAATGCCCGAGCCACACTTAAGCTTTCTCCTCTCGAAGCTCCTTGTCCAAGCTCCATTTTCCTCAAGATTTGTCTAGGTTTGGCGGTCCGTCCTGTCCCGTCCCCGTCCTCACCGCCGTCGATCGCCCGCGCCCATCTCGGCGCCGGCACCACCCTGGTTAGCCTCTTCTTCTTATGTTCTTTCTAAAAGAAAAAAGTTCTTACTTGTATGATTTAGATAGATACTTGTGTAATTTTCTTACTTTTATTATTGTTTGTTATTATATAGTGCGATGGTTTTGGTATCCGCCTCCGTCGGCCCTCGTCCTGTCTATGATTCGGATGTGGTATATATTATCTTTTATAACTATTTGTTTTATTTAGTGTTTATGACAATTATGCCGACCAACGTGACATAGATTTTTTAATCTAGGAGGTATGTGAACCGGAAATTCCAACCGACATAGAAATTCTTGTCGAGAAGTTGAATTTGGTTGAAAAAGAAAACAATTACTTGAATGAAAAATTACAAAGAGTTGAAGAAGAGAAGATGAAGTTGGAGTTGCATGTTGCCGATGTCGTCGACGACCACAAGATCAAGATGGATGCAATGCGCTTGAAGATTAGAAAGATTAGAAAATATGCCATTCATACTGAGGCTTGGTATCATTATGCCGTTGGATCAATTGGTACCTTAGTTGTGGTTATGATCGCATTTGTTGTTGCATTTAAATTTTTTACATAGTTTCAATGTATGTCTTAATTAGATGCTCTAGAGAGCTATATGTTGTTCAATAATGAGAACTATGTATGAACGTTATGTATTTATTTTGGTCACTACTGTACTTTGGCTTTAATGTGATGATGAATTTTTATTAATTTGGTCACTTCTCTATTCATGATATGCACGCAGATGAACCGGTAATGGATGTACGGTGACCGACGCACCTCCGAGTATATTAAGGGCCTGCATAATTTTCTCGAAGCGGCTGAGGCAAACAAGCAGAATGGTTTTATGCATTGTCCATGCACTGTCTGTGAAATACGAAGGCTTTCTCCAACTCTAAAACCCTTCACTTCCACCTGCTTGAGAAGGGTTTTATGCCACACTATAATGTTTGGACCAAGCACGGAGAAAGAGGGGTTATGATGGAAGACAACAAAGAAGAAGAGGATGATGACAACTACCCGCCCCCTGAATACGGTGATGCTGCAATGGGGGAAGCTGAAGATCAAGAGGAACCAGATGATATGCCTAATGATGATCTTCGCCGGGTCATTGTTGATGCACAGAGAGAATGCGAAAGTGAAAGGGAGAAGTTGAAGTTCGATCGCATGTTAGAGGATCACAAAAAAAGGTTGTACCCAAATTGCAAAGATGACAACAGAAAGCTCGGTGCCACACTGGAATTGCTGCAATGGAAGGCAGACAATGGTGTATCTGACAAGGGATTTAGTTCGCTACTGAAAATAATGAAGAAGAAGCTTCCAAAGGATAACGAATTGCCCGGCAGTACGTACGAAGCAAAGAAGGTTCTATGCCCTCTAGGATTGGAGGTGCAGAAGATACATGCATGCCCTAATGACTGCATCGTCTACCGCGGTGCGTACGAGGATTTGAACGCATGCCCGGTATGCGGTGCATTGTGATATAAGATCAAAAGAGATGACTCTGGTGATGTTGAGGGCCAGCGCACCGGGAAGAGGGTTCCTGCCAAGGTGATGTGGTATGCTCCTATAATACCATGGTTGAACCGTCTGTTCAGAAACAAAAAGCATGCCGAGTTGATGCAATGGCACATAAAAGACCGTAAGAAAGACGGGAAGTTGAGAGCACCCGCTGACGGGTCGCAGTGGAGAAAGATCGAGAGAAAGTGGAGCGACTTTACAGGTGACCCAAGGAACGTATGGTTTGGTTTAAGTGCAGATGGCGTTAATCCTTTTGGGGAGCAGAGCAGCAAGCATAGCATATGACCTGTGACTCTATGTATGTATAACCTTCCTCCTTGGTTGTGCATGAAGCGGAAGTTCATTATGATGCCAGTGCTCATCCAAGGCCCTAGGCAACCCGGAAATGACATTGATGTGTACCTAAGGCCATTAGTTGATGAACGTTTACAGCTATGGAATGGAAGAGGTGTACGTGTGTGGGATGAGAACGAACAGGAGGAATTTGACCTACATGCGTTGCTGTTTGTAACCATCAACGATTGGCCTGCTCTCAGTAACCTTTCAGGACAGACAAACAAGGGATACCACGCATGCACACACTGTTTAGATGACACCGACAGTATATATTTGGACAAATGCAGGAAGAATGTGTACCTGGGGCATCGTCGATTTCTTCCGACCAACCATCAATGTCGAAAGAAAGGAAAGCATTTCAAAGGTGAGGCAGATCACCGGAAGAAGCCCGCCCTCCGTACTGGTGATCACATACTTGATATGGTCAATGATTTACAACTAATCTTTGGAAAGGGTCCTGGCGGACTACCTGTTCCGACTGACGATGCGGGACGTGCACCCATGTGGAAGAAGAAATCTATATTTTGGGACCTACCCTATTGGAAAGACCTAGAGGTCCGCTCTGCAATCGACGTGATGCACGTGACAAAGAATCTTTGTGTGAACCTGCTAGGCTTCTTGGGAGTGTATGGGAAGACAAAAGATACACCGGAGGCACGGGAGGAACAACAACGTGTGCATGAAAAAGACGGCATGCATCCAAAGCAGTATGAAGGTCCTGCCAGCTACGCTCTTACCAAAGAAGAGAAGGAAATCTTCTTTGAATGCCTGCTCAGTATGAAGGTCCCGTATGGCTTCTCATCGAATATAAAGGGAATAATAAATATGGCAGAGAAAAAGTTCCAGAACCTAAAGTCTCATGACTGCCATGTGATTATGACGCAACTGCTTCCGGTTGCATTGAGGGGGCTTCTACCGGAAAACGTTCGATTAGCCATTGTGAAGCTATGTCCATTCCTCAATGCAATCTCTCAGAAGGTGATCGATCCAGAAATCCTGCCAAGGTTAAGGAGTGATTTGGTGCAATGTCTTGTTAGTTTCGAGCTGGTGTTCCAACCATCCTTCTTCAATATCATGACGCACGTCCTAGTTCATCTAGTCGACGAGATTGTTGTTCTGGGCCCTGTATTTCTACACAATATGTTCCCCTTTGAGAGGTTCATGGGAGTCTTAAAGAAATATGTTCGTAACCGTGCTAGGCCAGAAGGAAGCATCTCCACGGGCCATCAAACAGTGGATGTCATTGGATTTTGTGTTGACTTCATTCCTGACCGTAAGAAGATTGGTCTCCCTCAATCACGGTATGAGGGGAGACTGACTGGAAAAGGCACGCTAGGAGCGGACTCAATAATATGTAGGGATGGGCATTCTTGGTCTCAAGCACACTACATAGTTCTACAGAATTCTACCTTGGTGACCCCGTATGTCGATGAACACAAGAATATTCTGCGCTCCAAACACCCGGAGCAGTGTCACGACTGGATTACATATGAACACATCAGGACTTTCGGCAGTTGGTTGCAAAAACGTCTCATGGGTGACAACACTGTTTCTGATGAGCTGTAATCGTTGGCCAGGGGACCATCTTCGACTGTATTGACTTACAAAGGGTATGAGATAAATGGGAATACATTTTACACGATCGCCCAAGATCAAAAGAGCACCAACCAAAACAGCGGTGTCCACTTTGATGCAGCAACCAAGAGGGGAAAGGACACATATTATGGTTACATAGTGGACATATGGGAACTTGACTATGGACATGATTTCAAGGTCCCTTTGTTTCAGTGCAAATGGGTCAATCTGTCAGGAGGCGGGGTACAGGTAGACCCACAGTACGGAATGACAACAGTGGATCTGAACAATCTTGGGTACACAGACGAACCATTCGTCCTAGCCAATGATGTGGCGCAGGTTTTCTATGTGAAGGACATGTCTACCAAACCGAGAAAAAGAAAAGCACTAGTGCAGAATCGGCCTATAGTGCCGGTTCGTAAGGGCCTTTAGTGCCGGTTCTCCAACCGGCACTAAAGGGTGGGGACTAAAGCCGCCCCCCCCTTTAGTCCCGGTTCAACACGGCCCGACACTAAAGGCCCACCACGTGGCACCTGCCGGCGCCGTGGGCTGGGGGACCTTTAGTCCCGGTTGGTAACACCAACCGGGACTAAAAGTATTTAATTCTTTAATTTTGGTTTATTTTTCCTTTTAATTCTTTAGGGGTTTATGAATTAATTATGGTTTATTTTTCCTTTTAATTTTGTGTTTTCCATTTAAATATTTTTCATTTCAAACATATATTACGCTACTACATACTGTACACGTTGTGCATATATATATAAATAGAATTTCTCGTAAAACCGATCATATATATATATATATCATCGTATTTCTCGTACGACGACCATTCACATACATATATATATACAATTTGGGACATACAATTTCTCCTACAATTTGCGGATCATTACATTTGCAGGGATTACTGCTTGATCTTCTGGTTGGGTGTTGAGTTGCTTCAAAAACTCTAGCAGGAATCTCTCTGTGTCATTTCTCGAATATTGATCTTCCCATATCGCCTGATTAACCGTATTTGGGTCAATGAACCCAATGCCATAGCGTCCAGCTTTTTTCATTTCATACATCTTCATTCTGCATAATACCACAAAAGAATATAGTGATGATAATTACAGGTAATGAACGAGAGCACAGCTAGCTAGCTAGAGACTTAAATTACATAAAGAAATCACATACAGACAATAGCAACTGACGATAGATTTGTCGAGTGCGTCTTGATTGAATAACTGAAATAACTCTGAATAATGAATCCACACATCTTTTTTATGGAAGTAATGCTTTCTCTTGACTTTCACCATGAGGGACTCTTGATTGGTATTTGTTGTTTCTTGCATGTACCACGTATGCAAATCGTACATTCTCGTTGGTAGAAGATTGACATCGTCAGGCTTGACCAGAGGTTTGCCGCGGACATATTGGTATTTTACTTCCTCCTCTGTAATCCCGGGGATTTCCTCAAGGCCTAGGAGTTGTTCAACAGTGACACCGGCCTCTTTAGCCTGCCTTTTATGATCTTCGATTATTACGAGCCGATCGGCGGTACTCACAGGTGTTTGTACAATGAGCGGGGGGATCGATTGCACAGCCTGTTCTCCCAGCTGGGGAACAGTTTTCCCGCTTTTTTTGCCAACTGGTTGGCTCGAGCTCGAGCTCGACTCCTTTAGTCCTGCCAAATATGACTTCTTGATAGACCGCACATAGTCGGAGTCCTTCTGATTGTCAGCCGGCCGAGCCATATCAATAAAGTGTTGTGAGACATGCTCAGGTACTTTCTCCTTTGGCGGCGGGGGCGGTTTCAGTCCAAAATGGGCCTTTACTTTGGCATCCACTGCGATGTCGAGTTCCTCAGGAGTCAGGTGGTAAGGCAACTTCGGAAGAGGCTTGAGGTTTGGACCATATTTGAATTTCTTGCCTGTTGTACCGCTAGCCGTCGTAGCTGCGGCCTCTCTCTTCCGCTGTTGCTTAGGCTGACGCGGTGCCGGACTTGGAGGAGGAGTCGGCTGATGCCGTGCCAGACTTGGAGGAGGAGTCGGCTGACGCGGTGTCGGCGGACTTGGAGGAGGAGGAGTTGGCTGACGCCGTGCCGGACTTGGAGGAGGTGTCGGCTGACGCGGTGCCGGACTTGGAGGAGGAGAAGTTGACTGACGCGGCGGCGGACTTGGAGGAGGAGGAGTCTGTGGCCTTGGAAAGACGATGCAATCCTTTTTCCATAGAATGATACGATGTATGGCCTCTCCTAGTGTTCTCTCCTCGTCACCTCCAAGAATGTCAAGTTGTGGCTCGTGATATCCTGACATCACTTCATCAACCCCGACACGAGCATAGCCAGCTGGAATGGGATTGCAATGGAATGTTGCTTCAGGGGGATTTGCTAAAGCATAGCCGTCCGTCACCTTCATGGATAAGTTCTTCACTTTCATGTGTAGCTCACAGTTAGTCCTGTCTTTGATATCATCCACAGGGTAGCTAGCTAGCAATGCATTATCGATATCGGCCGGGGCGGAACCCACGCTGCTTCTCGGCATAGATGGGACGGTGCTATCCAATGCTGGATCGATCTGCTCATGCTGCCGCTGAGACGCCCTTTCCTGGCTGAGTGAGTCGATCTGCTCCTGTTGCCGCCTGACAAATTGTTCCAACTCTAGGTGCTTTGATTCTAGGCCTTCAAGGCGGAGTGCTTCCTCCTTCTTCTTCTTCTCCTCCTGCATCTTCTTTCTCGCACGGCTTCTATAGTCGTCGTTCCAATCCGCAAACCCCTCAAACCACGGAACAACGCATTTGCCTAGTGTTCTTCCTGGGTGTTCACGATTCTTCAGGGCGCACGTAAGCTCGTCGTTCTCTCTGTTGGGCGTGAACACCCCCGTTCGAGCTTCTTCTATTGCAATAAGTATTTCGTCTGTCGCTTCTTTAAGACTTGCCTTCACCATAACCAGCCCTGTCTCTGGGTCCAACTTCCCCCCATGCGCATAAAACCATGTCCTGCACCTGGGGGACCATGTCAATGTAACTAGATTGACCCCTGCACTAATCATCTTTTGCTCAGATTGATCCCACTTAGGCAGGGCCACCTGGTAGCCACCTGGGCCGAGAGTATGGTGCCACTTCTTTTTCGCAGCATTAATCTTGTTTTTTCTCGATCGTTCCTTAGCTTCTTCCGATTCCTTGAACTTCACGAAAGCGTCCCAGTGATCTTTTGCCTTCAACAGTGCTGCCGTGAATTCTGGAGTCTTCTTTTTTGATTTGACGTACTTAGTCCATGCATTTTTCTTGAAGGTGTTCTATGCAATCGCCATCTTTTTAAGAGCATAGTTTCTGACTTTCTTCAGATCTGCATCTGTCAAATTATCTGGTAGGGTGAAATGTTCCATGAGCAATGTCCAAAGCACATCTTTTGCTCTTTCGTCGACAAAAGTAACTCCTGCTAGATCTCCCTTTGTTGGCTTTTTCCAATCTTGAACGGAGATCGGGATTTGGTCCCTGACAATAACTCCGCATTGATTCTTGAACTTGGTCGCATTTTTCCTAGGTTCAAGCGGTTCGCCAGTTGATGTTTTGATGGAATCGATGTTGAACTTTACGCCAGGATCCAACTTTTTGGCCGGGCCTCGAACTACCCTGTCGCTTGTAGAAGATTTGCTCGATCCGGAGGCCCAAAAGAAGAAAGATCGATTCGTTAATACATACAAATCAATTAAGACATGTAATGATCACCGGATGGCTTATATAATAAATATACCTCGCCGGTCTTTGTTATTTGAAGAACATTTTCTTTGTCAACATCGTTGTCGTCGCCTTCATCTATTCGTTCATCTTCATCAAATATCATACAACCCTCACCGGAATTGTTCAGATATTGCGAGCCGTCATCATCTTCAGGTTCATGCTCTGGGCTCGGGGAGCGTATGATGTCGAACAGAGCCTCTTCTCCTTCTCTGCCAGTATTGGCCATAGCTTTTATTTAACTAATCCAGAAGAAAGATAAAACAATTTAGTATTCAAATTAGAATGCATGCAATCAATAAGGAAAAACTGAATCATAGTACATAATATGCATCTCGAATAATTCATATAATATGCATCATCGAATATAATCTCGAATAAATCGTCTCGAATATTATCGAATATAATCTCTAGTATTATCACGAATACATCTCGAATATTATCATATATATAACATCACTAGCTAATACAGATCGAATATTATCGAAGAATCTAGTTCACTCGCGGTTCCTGAGGCGCGGGCGGTGGACATCCAAAGAGAAGGAACCATCACAGGATCATAGCTCGGGTGAGATCCCTGAAGAA
The DNA here is from genome assembly GCA_039707655.1 of Elymus sibiricus. Taxonomy (NCBI): domain Eukaryota; kingdom Viridiplantae; phylum Streptophyta; class Magnoliopsida; order Poales; family Poaceae; genus Elymus; species Elymus sibiricus. The sequence continues at coordinate 37,560,215 of CM077663.1, read as the reverse complement.
CATGCCAGGTATTGGAGAACCTGACGTCCAATGCATCCATGTAGCGATGGACGTGCTCGTCCTCCTCCCTGACACGGCGACGTACCACCTCCGGCGGGGCCGGCTGCATCCGCACCGAAAGTGGCCCACGCGAACGCCACCAAAGAAGCTCCGGGTCGACGACGGGACCCGGGGCCGGGTTCCTCACCAAGCTGCGCGCCCCTGAAGGTAGCACCTCCCAGTGCCAGCCCGGCGGAGCCCAGTCCCGAACGTTGCCCCTCTGAAGCAGGACGTCGTCGCGAACGAGTCGACGACGAGGATGCGGGCCGGGCATCGTTGACTCCGAGAAGAAATTCTATGCAAATTTAACATTTTTTAAATGCTTGATTGTGATTTCTTATATTTATATATCTAACATTCATCTAAGATTTCTATAACTAAAAGTATAAAAAACTAAAAAACATTCATCTAACATTTATATATCTAACATTCATCTAACATTTCTATAACTAAAAGTATAAAAAACTAAAAAACATTTTTATAACTTTTTTATATCTAACATTTATCTAGCTATAACTAAAAGTATAAAAAAATAAAAAACATTCATCTAACATTTATATATCTAACATTTATATATCTAACATTTCATCTAACATTTATATATCTAACATTTCATCTAACATTTCTATAACTAAAAGTATAAAAAAAACTAGAAAACAGAAAAACAGAAAATAAGAATGTGTGTGTGTGTGTGTGTGTGTGTGTGTGTGTGTGTTCATGCATGTGTCTGTGTGTGCGGGCTCGATGGGAGGGGCGGCCATGGCGGCAGGGGCTCACAGCGGGGCGACGGCCGGCGAGGCCAGGCGAGTCGTCGGCGACGGCGACTGCGACGGCGACGGCGACGGCGCACGAGGTCGAGGATCGGGCGGCGCGCCGGCGGCGGGCGGGGATCGGCGAGGAGGCGCGGGCGGCGTCAGGGAGGAGGCGCGGGCAGCCGACGTCGGGGGCGGCGGTGACGATCTCCGGCGTCGGGGGAGGCGACGGCGTTGCGCAGTAGCCTGGCGGCGTCCTCGTTCGGCGTCGTCGAGAGAATGGAGATGAATCGATCTGAAATTTTGCAAACTGCCGCTTATATACAACGACCTTTAGTCGCGGTTGGTGGCTCCAACCGCGACTAAAGGTATTTTTCGCCAGGCGAAGCGGCGGGAAGCGCAGACCTTTAGTTGCGGTTGGTGGCACCAACGCGACTAGAGGTTACCTTTAGTCGCGGTTGCAGCCACCAACCGCGACTAAAGGTCTCGTGCTGCCACAGCCGCGGTGCAGAAAGTTTAGTCCCACCTCGCCCAACGAAGGGCAGCCGCACTGGTTTATAAGCCCCGCTGCGGCTGCTCCCTCGAGCTCCTCTCTAAGCACGCCTGTGTGGGCCTATCGAACCTGTGCTGCCCTGTTGGGCCTTGTGAGCCTGCGGTTGGGGCCCAGTAGGCGGTTATTTTTTTACTTTTCAGTTTTTTTAATTTCTGTTTTATTTATTTTCTTTTGTTTCTAAGTTTTTTCTTGCTTTATTTAGAGTTAATGAGTGAATCTTTTTGCGTTAGGTCAAAAAATTTATAAACTTTCTGTTAGTGGCAGTAGTTTTCAAATTTGAATAGTTTAAATTCGAATTATTGGAAATTTGTGTACATCACTAATTTGTGAATAACTTTACTTTAAAAATAGATTTTGCAGTGATTCTTTTTTCTGCTGTTTAATATTAGCGTGTTTTATCATTATATTCAATTTGGTAATTCTTAGGTTATTTAAAAAATGAAATGCCTTTGTAACAGACGAGTTTTCGTCTGAAACCCTAATACTTCGAAAGAGATTGTCCATTTTGTACACGAAGTGGATCCAGTTTTTGCCGTACCCCTCTCATCTTTTTAGCACATGCTATGTGGGTGAAATGATGATACCATGCCAAGTTTCAACCTTTTTAGAGTTCATTTGTAGTGCTTTTCAATTTCAGGATCATTTAGCTCAAAAAAATCAGTAAATGCATGAAAAATAGCAAATGAAGTCAGAAAGGGTTGAAAATTGATGACGTGGCTTCGAATGGTGCATACTGAACACACAAAAAGTCTGGAGTTGAAATAAGTTTAAAAAAATGAAATGCCTTAGTAACAAACGAGTTTTCGTTTGAAACCCCGATACTTCGAAAGAGATTGTCCATTTTGTACACAAAGTGCATCCAGTTTTTGCCGTAACCCTCTCAACTTTTTAGCACATGCTATGTGAGTGAAATGATGATACCATGCCAACTTTCAACCTTTTGAGAGTTCATTTCTAGTGCTTTTCAATTTCAGGGTCATTTAGCTCAAAAAATCAGTAAATGCATGAAAAATAGCAAATGAAGTCAGAAAGGGTTGAAAATTGATGACATGGCTTCGAATGGTGCATACTGAACACACAACAAGTCTGGAATTGAAATAAGTTTAAAAAAATGAAATGCCTTAGTAACAGACGAGTTTTCGTCTGTAACCCTGATACTTCGAAAGAGATTGTCCATTTTGTACACGAAGTGCATCCAGTTTTTGCCGTAACCCTATCAACTTTTTAGCACATGCTACGTTGGTGAAATGATGATACCATGCCAACTTTCAACCTTTTCAGAGTTCATTTGTAGTGCTTTTCAATTTCAGGGTCATTTTGCTCAAAAAAATCAGTAAATGCATGAAAAATAGCAAATGAAGTCAGAAAGGGTTGAAAATTGATGACGTGGCTTCGAATGGTGCATACTGAACACACAAAAAGTCTGGAGTTGAAATAAGTTTAAAAAAATGAAATGCCTTTGTAACAAACGAGTTTTCGTCTGAAACCCTGATACTTCGAAAGAGATTGTCCATTTTGTACACGAAGTGCATCCAGTTTTTGCCGTAACTCTCTCAAATGCCAAAACACATAAGTACACTACTATTACAAAGATTCCCTCCGGTTTGTCCGAAGTGGGACTTTCCAGATATATAAGTCCGGAAACTAACTAGAGAAGCCGGTCACATCCCAGAGTGGGATCTTTGGGTATAAAACTTTTTGTTCGCGTGTGTCCCTTTGCGTCGTAACCATGGACAATCTTCATCGTTTAACTTGATGCTCGGGTCAACATTCACTCTGAAGGGAGGAATTTCATGAAACTTTTCATAATCTTCTGACCTGTCTGTCTTGTCCTCCACTCCCACGATGTTTCTTTTCCCTGAAAGAACTATGTGGCGCTTTGGCTCAACGTATGATGTATTCGCTTCCTTATCTTTTCTTTTTCTCGGCTTGGTAGACATGTCCTTCACATAGAAAACCTGCGCCACATCATTGGCTAGGACGAATGGTTCGTCTGCGTACCCAAGATTGTTGAGATCTACTATTGTCATTCCGTACTGCGGGTCTTCCTTTACCCCGCCTCCTGTCAGATTGACCCATTTGCACCGAAACAAAGGGACCTTCAAACCAAGTCCATACTCAAGTTCCCATATCTCCTCTATGTAACCATAATATGTGTCCTTTGGCCTATTGATGTTTGCTGCATCAAAGCGGACACCACTGTTTTGGTTGGCGCTCTTTTTTATCTTGGGCGATCGTGTAAAATGTATTCCCATTTATCTCGTACCCTTTGAAAGTCAATATAGTCGAAGATGGTAACTTGGACAGCAAGTATAGGTCATCTGCAATAGTGTCGTCATGCATGAGACGTGTCTGCAACCAACCGGCGAAAGTCACCGTTTGTTCATGTGTAATCCAGTCATCAGACTGCTCCGGGTGTTTGGAGCGTAGAATATTCTTGTGTTGCTCGATATACGGAGCCACCAAGGCGGAACTTTGTAGAACTGTGTAGTGTGCTTGCGCCAAAGAATGCCCGTCCCGGCATATTACTGAATTCTTTCCTAGCGTGCCTTTTCCACCCAGTCTGCCGTCATGCCGCGATTCAGGAACACCAATCAGCTTAATGTCAGGAATAAAGTCAACACAAAACTCAATGACCTCCTCTGTTTCATGGCCCTTGGAGATGCTTCCTTCTGGCCTAGCACGATTATGAACATATTTATTTAAGACTCCCATGAACCTCTCAAAGGGGAACATATTGTGTAGAAATACAGGACCCTGAATGGCAATCTCCTCGACTAGGTGAACTAGGACGTGCGTCATGATATTGAACAAGGATGGTGGGAACACCAACTCGAAACTGACAAGACATTGCACCAAATCATTCTCTAACCTTGGTAGGATTTCTGGATCGATTACCTTCTGAGAGATTGCATTGAGGAATGCACATAGCTTCACAATGGCTAATCGAACGTTTTCCGGTAGAAGCCCCCTCAATGCAACCGGAAGCAGTTGCGTCATAATCACGTGGCAGTCATGAGACTTTAGGTTCTGGAACTTTTTCTCTGCCATATTTATTATTCCCTTTATATTCAATGAGAAGCCAGATGGGACCTTCATACTGAGCAGGCATTCGAAGAAGATTTCCTTCTCTTCTTTGGTAAGAGCGTAGCTGGCATGACCCTGAAACAGCTTTGGATCCATGCCGTGTTCTCCGTGCATACTTTGCTGGTCCTCCGGTGCCTCCGGTGTATCTTTTGTCTTCCCATACACGCCCAAGAAGCGTATCAGGTTCACGCAAAGATTCTTCGTCACGTGCATCACGTCGATTGTAGAGCGGACCTCTAGGTCTTTCCAATAGGGTAGGTCCCAAAATATAGATTTCTTCTTCCACATGGGTGCGCGTCCGTCAGCGTCATTCGGAACAGATTGTCCGCCAGGACCCTTTCCAAAGATTACTTTTAAATTCTTGACCATATGAAGTATGTCATCACCAGTACGGTGGCGATGCTTCTTCCGGTGATCTGCCTCACCTTTGAAATGCTTGCCTTTCTTTCTTACGGGATGCCTGCTCTGAAGAAATCGGCGATGCCCCAGGTACACATTCTTCTTACATTTATCCAAATATATACTCTCGGTATCTTCTAAACAGTGCGTGCATGCGTGGTATCCCTTGTTTGTCTGTCCTGAAAGGTTACTGAGAGCAGGCCAATCATTGATGGTTACAAACAACAATGCATGTAGGTCAAATTCCTCCTGTTCTTTCTCATCCCACGCACGTACACCTTTTCCATTCCATAGCTGTAAAAGTTCTTCAACTAATGGCCTTAGGTACACATCAATGTCGTTGCCGGGTTGCTTGGGGCCTTGGATGAGCACTGGCATCATAATGAACTTCCGCTTCATGCACAACCAAGGAGGAAAGTTATAGATACATAGAGTCACAGACCATGTGCTATGATTGCTGTTCTGCTCCCCAAAAGGATTAATGCCATCTGCACTTAAACCAAACCATACGTTCCTTGCGTCCTTTGCAAAGTCCTTCCAGTTTCTCTCGATTTTTCTCCACTGTGATCCGTCAGCAGGTACTCTCAACTTCCCGTCTTTCTTACGGTCTTCGATGTGCCATCGGATCAACTTGGCATGCTCTTTGGTTTGGAACAAACGTTTCAACCGTGGTATTATAGGAGCATACCACATCACCTTGGCAGGAATCTTCTTCCTGGGGCGCTCGCCCTCAACATCACCAGGGTCATCGTGGCCGATCTTATAGCGCAATGCACAGCATACCGGGCATGCATTCAAATCCTCGTACTCACCGCGGTAGAGGATGCAGTCATTAGGGCATGCATGTATCTTCTGCACCTCTAATCCTAGAGGGCAGACAACCTTCTTTGCTTCGTACGTACTGTCGGGCAATTCGTTGTCCTTTGGTAGCTTCTTCTTTAACATTATCAGCAACTTTTCAAATGCCTTGTCAGATACACCATTCTCTGCCTTCCATTGCAGCAATTTCAGTGTGGTACCCAGCTTTTTCTTGTCATCTTGGCAATTTGGGTAAAACAATTTCTTGTGATCCTCTAACATGCGTTGCAACTTCAGCTTCTCCTTTTCACTTGCGCAGTTTCTCTTTGCATCGGCAATGGCCCGACCAAGATCATCAGCGGGCTCATCTGATGCCTCTTCTTCAGCTCCTTCCCGCATTGCCGGCTCAGCTTCTTCCCCCATTGTTGTACCATCGTATTCATGGAACCCATGGCCAGGATAGCTGTCGTCATCCTCTTCTTCTTCATTCTCTTACATTAGGACCCCTCTTTCTCCGTGCTTGGTCCAACAGTTATAGCCGGACATGAAACCGGACTCAAACAGGTGGACGTTAATGGTTCTTGAGTTAGAGTAATTTCGATCATTCTTACAGCCAGCACATGGACAATACATAAAACCATCCGCCTGCTTGTTTGCCTCAGCCGCAACCAGAAAAGTATGCACGCCATTAATGAACTGGGGAGAGCATCGGTCATCGTACATCCATTGGCGGCTCATCTTCATTACACAACACCGAAAAGACCAAATTAATACAAGTTCATACATAATGTTCATACACACTTGTTCTCATAAAACAACATACAAACTCTCTAGCTAAAGCATTTAAATGCAACAACAAATGCGATCAAGATCGCAACTAAGGTAACAATTGATCCAACAGCATAGTGATACCAAGCCTCACTATCAATGGCATATTTTTTAAATTTTCTAATCTTCAACCGCATTGCATCCATCTTGATCTTGTGATCATCGACGACATCGGCAACATACAACTCCAGTTTCATCTTCTCTTCTTCAACTCTTTTCAATTTTTCTTTCAAATACTCGTTTTCTTTTTCAACTAAATTTAACTTCTTGACAAGAATATCTATGTCGGTTGCAATTTCCGGTTCACATACCTCCTAGATAAAAATATCTATGTCAACTTGATGGGCATAATTGTCATAAACACGAAATGCAACAAATAGTTATAAAAGAGAGTATATACCACATCCAAATCATAAACCGGACGAGGGCCGATGGGGACGGATATCAAAACCATGCCACTATGTATAACAAAGAACCATATAGGTAAGAAAACTATACAGTAACTATCTAAATCTTACAAACATGATTTTTTTTTATAAAAAGGATAAGAACAAGAGGCTCACCAAGGTGGTGCCGGCGACGGGATGGTGCGAGCGATCGACGGTGGTTAGGACGGGGACGGGAAGGCACTAAGTAAACCACACCTACACATGCAAAGTAAGAAGTTAATTTGAGCTCAAATTGCATATAAATCAAATAAACTACCACATATAAATACTCCCAAACTAAAACCCACAAATCACTATACTTATAGAGCATTGCAAGAGCTAATCTAGCAATGAGAGATCAAAGGACAAAGTTGCTAACCTTTGTGAACACTTGGATGGATGGGGTGCCTCCAAATCTTGACAAATTTTGTCAAAAATGGAGGATGAGCTCGAGGAAGAGGGGAAGAACAGAGATGAAAGGAAAGGGGAAGAAGAGAGAGCTCGGGCTAGGGTTTATATAGGGGCATCTTTAGTCCCGGTTCATGACAAAAACTGGGACTAAAGGTGAGCCTATAGTCCCGGTTCGTGCCACGTGTTGACACCCGATTTTGGCACGGTGCAAAATACAGTAAAGGTGGACTCAAGCGGAGAAGTATTCTATACGAGAAAATTCACATTGCCGGCATGAAAGGCTTGCCGGTGAAATCTTGCCGCTCGAGCTGAAGGCTTGCCGGTTTGGCTTGTCGATTTTGAGTGCTTGCTGATTCAGTGGAGGCCCAAACAGGGGTTGAAGATGACCCGGCAAGGAGACGGCCCGGCAAGGAGACGGCCCGGCAAGGAGACAGCCCGACAAGGAGACGATCCGGCAAGGAGACGACCCGGCGAGGAATCGATCCGGCAAGGAGACGGCCCGGCAAGGAGACAGCCCGGCAAGGAGGCGATCCGACAAGGAGACGGCCCGGCAAGGAGACAGCCCGGCAAGAAGATGACCCGGCAAGGCGACCCGGCAAGATATCCTGATGGTGCTCCCGGGAAGGCGACAGCCCATCGAAGACCGAAGATCAAGATGGACGCGAGGAGACATAAGCCAGCCCATCGAGACAGCCTTTGGAGCGGTACTACCGCCTTCCAGAGCGGTACTACCGCTTGAGCGGTACTACCGTGCTTTACTACCGCACCTACCACCGCTTACGAAAATTCTTCTGGTATCCCGAGACCCTTACTCGGTAGTAGCGCGGTACTCAGCTATACTCAGAGCGGTACTACCGTTTGTAGCGGTACTACCGCTTGACCAGAGCAGTACTACTGCTTACCGTCGCGCAGATTTGGGCAGGTTTTTGAGGAGTCCGAATTTGGCTGGTGTTTTTGATACTTTGTAAGGAAAGATGAATCCATGACTTGTACGGGAAGTCCAAGCCCCTCTTAAATAGAAGAGGTGATGGCCGATTGAACAACACACAATCGAACAAATCAATCTATACTACTTTTTCACCTATGTTTTGTCTACCACCCTCGTATCTTCTTCCTCGTTCTTCGTCGTTCTTCGTGTTGGAGAGCTGCGAACTCCGAGGCCCTAGGGGCGAGTGAATCGACCTAGGGCAGCCCATTGCCGCCGCGCTCCCTGACGGGGTCCCTCCCGGGTGCGCGGGGTTTCGGGTCTTCAAAAGCGTCTTCCGGTTGTCTTGCGTATCGCGCTGCCGGTAGGACCTCCCTCGACGTGAGCTGCGGTGCATCACCCCCAGCGTCGAGGGTACGCGTGACGCGTTCGTGTGTCAACACACTTTTTGGCGACTCCGCTGGGGACCTTTGATCCATCATCATCATCCATCATGTCCAATCTTCCCAAGCCATCGGAAGTTGATGCCGATAACATCATCAAGCCCAATCTGGAGGAGTTATCGGCGGAGCATCACCAAGCTTATGCGGAGTACAAGAAGGCGCGTGAAGAGAAGGAGTTGCAGGAGTTCCTTGGAAACTTCAAGAAGGATCGCCAAGGCAATATCACTCCGGTTGGAGAAATCAAGTTCCCTCCTCTTCAAGCCGAACAGGTTAAACCCCCTGTAAGTACTACCTTTTCTCCTGAGCAATGGGCTGAAATTGAGAGCCGTATTTCTGATAGCAATAATCTGATCTATCAAGCTTTCTTAGAAAATAATAATGCTCAGAAGAATATGCCTAATATGCCTGCTAGTATGGGAAACCCTAATTCAGCTTTGCCTATCTCATCGGCGCCCCCCATGCCGATGAATTATTTTCCTACCCATACCAATCAAATTGTGGCTGCACCACTTAATCCTTTTATGAATATGCAGAGTTCGGTGGCAACGCCGAACCAAACCTTACCTATGAGTGGAAACACTGATAGATCATTGCCGAACTATGGTTCGGTAAACATGCCACAATTTGCACCCGTAGTCGCTAATCCTCCTATGCCAGTGCCACAAGCTTCATCGTCTACTATGGACGATGCTTTAGCTAATTTTAGAGAGGAGATGGCTAAAACGCTTCGAGAGAATTTTGGTGTTGAATTACCTAGGAATCGGATTTATCAAAAACCGTATCCCGAGTACTTTGATGCGATTCCGTGTCCTCAAGGATATAAAATTCCAGATTTTGTTAAGTTTAATGGAGAGGGCACGAAAACCACATGGGAGCATGTTGGCCAATACCTAGCACAATTGGGTGAAGCAGGCTCGATAAATGAATTGAAAGTGCGTTTATTTCCTTTGTCATTAACTGGTACTGCATTTTCATGGTTTTCTTCTTTCCGCATGGCTCTATTCGTGTTTGGTCACAACTAGAGCAAAAATTTCATGATCATTTTATAGTGGCGACAATGAACTTAAGTTGTCACATCTTACATCGGTTAAGCAGAAGCATGATGAATCGGTTTCCGATTACGTCAAGAGATTTAGAGAGACAAAAAACCGGTGCTATAGTTTAGTGATAACTGAGAGAGACTTGGCTGATCTTGTGCTCAATGGTTTGAGAACTTATATTAGAGAAAAGCTAGAAGGCTATGAATTTGTAAGTATCAACCAAGTCTTACAGAGGGCTTTGGCTCATGAAAGCCGAAGCAAGGACCTCAAAGAAGTGCATAGATATAAAACTGATCGTCCAAAGATGAATATGGTTGAATATGATAGTGATCATTCGGACGATGAGGGTGATATTTATGCTGCTGAATTTGTTTGGCCCTCGAAGGCCAAACCTTTTACTTGTCATGATTTAAAGTCGATTCATAAGAATCGTGATGATGAGATGAAGTTTACTTTTAACATTGCTAAATGTGATAGAATATTTGATGCTTTGCTACAAGCTAAGATTATTAGAATATCTCATACTTTACCGCCATTTGAAGAGCTGAAACGGCGTGCTTATTGCAAGTATCATAATTCTTTTTCTCATGCTACTAATGATTGCAATGTTTTTCGACGACAGATACAATCGGCCATTAATGACGGACGATTGAACTTTTCTGAAATGCAAGTTGATAAGCAGCCCTTCCCAATGAATACTCTGGATTTGGAGGGTAAAAAGTTACTCATTAGGCCAGAGGTGGCCGAATCTGCTAATAAAACTAATGTTGTCATTGGTGAGTCCAGGAAAAACAGAGATGGCGACAAGATCTTGGGAAGGCAAGTTGTGCTTGATAAGCAACCCAATGGTGGGGAGATAATCAAGATCACCGTCAAGAATCCTGCACTCGGGGGCAACCGCAAGAGCAAGAGAATACCCGTGTTAAGTTTGTCAAACCCAAGAGTCCGGAAGTTGGCAAGTGGAAGCTGAATGAAGCCAGAGTGCAGCGCAAGAAAATCAAGCTAACTTTTGATATGTTGTTGTCCAAGTATGCTAATCAAGCGGCCGGTTCTAGCTCTAATCGGTCATCAAACTTGAAGCGCCCAAGATCACCTTCGAGACAGGAATTTCAGCATCACACAAGACCATATGGGTCATGGGCGCAAGGACCGTGGATGGCGCCACCTCCCTATGCACCATACTACATGGGAGGATTCAATGGAGGATGGGAGCAGCCCCCGATGGCCCCTTATGCTTTTCATCCAGGATGGGCAGAACCAAGGAGGCCTATGCGTGAGAAGTTTCCTTATCCCACACGAGGCCGTTTGAACAATGGGGTCAATCGGCCGATGCAGAATAATCAAAGAAGGACCAACAAGCAAGTGTGGCGTGCCAAAACATCAAGTGCAGCGGTCGAGTCTGGAAAGGGCAAAGAAAAGGTTGATGCCGACTCACTCATCTTGGGCACTGAGACATTCGCCATACAACAGCCGACTGTGCGGAACAACCCTACTGAGCCGATACTTGCTATCGCGCCAAAGCACTCGGCTAATGATCATGAAGCTAGCACGAGTAAAGCCAAGCCCAAAGATCCAAAATATATGCAACCTAAGTGGTGTCCTCCAGGGCTGACAAAAACACAAAAGAGAAAACTACAGAGGCTGAGGAGTCAAGAGATGGCTGAACAGGAGGCCGAAAAGCAAAGAGATAACTGGTTCAATGACATTCGGCCCATGGTACCTACGAAGCAAGTATGGGTGCCCAAGCAAATACAAAGTACGTTAGTTCCTACATCTGTCACATTAGCACCTGTACCACCAAAGGAGGACGATGCCACTGTTAATACATCGTCCGTGGTGCCTATCAATTCCGCTCCACCCGAACAGATTTCAGAACCAATAAACACGCCCAAGGAGGAAGGCGATATGGTGGATTGTGAGCCTACACCGGTACATGGAGGTATGGATATCAACATGGTGTTTTACTTACCCGCTGAGTTTCGTGCTATAGATGAAGAAGGGGAGTTGGCTCAGCTGGATTTTGGCCCTAAGAATGCAATATTTGGGAAGCCAAAAGAACCAGTGACACACTTGAAACCGTTGTACCTCAGGGGCCATATCAATGGATCACCAATTACTCGAATGCTTGTTGATGGTGGTGCTGTGGTGAATCTCATGCCCTATTCAGTCTTCAAGAAATTGGGTTTGCCCGACGAAGGATTGATGAAGACCAATATGGTGCTCAATGGATTTGAAGGCAAAGAGAAAACCGAAGCCAAAGGTGTGATGTACGTGGAGCTTACGGTTGGAGGCAAAACTTTGGCTACTGCATTCTTTGTCGCCGAGGTACAAGGTATGCCGAGTGGATTTCTAATATTGTGCCAGTGGAAAAGAAAGGCTCCGGCAAGTTGAGGGTGTGCATTGATTTCAGAGATTTGAATAGAGCTACACCCAAAGATGAGTATCCTATGCCTATAGCCGACATGCTTATTAATGATGCTTCTGGACATAAGGTCATTAGTTTTCTTGATGGCAATGCGGGGTACAACCAAATTTTTATGGCCGAAGAGGACATGTCCAAAACGGCTTTTCGGTGCCCCGGTTTTCTTCGTTTATTTGAGTGGACAGTGATGACCTTTGGATTGAAGAATGCCGGCGCCACGTATCAGAGGGCTATGAATTTGATTTTTCATGATTTACTCGGCGTTATACTTGAAATCTATATTGATGATATTGTTGTCAAATCGGATGCTTTTGAATCTCACTTAGCCGATTTGCGTTTAGCTTTTGAGAGGATGAAAAAATATGGACTGAAGATGAATCCTTTGAAGTGTGCGTTTGGCGTGTCGGCTGGCGCCCAAGCATAGAGAGCCCTTTAGCCTTTACATTGCAGCTGAGGAAGGCGTTATTGGAGCTGTTTTGACTCAAGAAACCGAAGGAAAAGAGCATGCTATCACTTATTTGAGCCGACACCTATTGGATGCCGAGACAAGGGTGGACAGGGCTGTTCGGAGCATGGCTTTCAAATATACAATGAGAGACGATGGTCTTTATCGCCGAACGGTTGAAGATGTTCTCTTGAAGTGTTTGGACGAAGACCAAGCGAGAATTGCTATGGGAGAGGTTCATGAAGGAATTTGCGGCACTCATCAGTCAGCCCCCAAGATGAAGTGGTTATTACGACGTGCTGGATTTTATTGGCCGACGATGATCAACGATTGCTTCAGGTATTATAAGGGATGTGAAGCTTGTCAAAAGTTTGGTGATATTCAGTTGGCTCCCGCTGCTATGTTACATCCTATTGTCAAGCCGTGGCCTTTTAGAGGTTGGGGATTAGACTTTATTGGAGAAATTCATCCTTCCTCTTCAAGGGGCATCGTCTCGTGTTGGTGGCAACTAACTATTTCACTAAGTGGTCTGAAGCAATACCTCTCAAGAATATGACGCATACGGAGGTAATTCAATTCATAAGTGAGCATATTATTCATAGATTCGGCATTCCGCAAACATTAACTACGGATCAAGGTTCATCTTTCATGTCACATCAAGTTAGAGAATTTGCCGAATCATATAAGATAAAGTTGCTCAAGTCCTCCCCGTATTATGCTCAAGCCAATGGACAAGCTGAGTCTAGCAATAAAATTTTGATCAAGCTCATCAAGAAGAAAATTGAAGATAATCCAAGAAGGTGGCATGAATTATTGTCCGAGGCTTTGTGGGCACATAGAATCTCAAGGCATGGTGCGACAAAGGTAACTCCATATGAGCTCGTATATGGTCAAGAGGCCATTTTACCGGTGGAGGTGAATTTGAATGCTTTGAGAATAGCCAAACAAAATGATTTATCGGCAGTGGACTTTTATAACTTGATGGTGGACAATGTTGATGAGGTTGCCGATAAGCGTTTGGCTGCATTAAAGGCCATAGAAAGGGACAAGTTGAGGGTAGCAAGAGCTTACAATAAGAAGGTCAAGTTGAAGAATTTTCAGATTGGTGATCTTGTGTGGAAGGTGATTCTGCCGATTGGTTCAAAGGACAGAAAATTCGGGAAGTGGTCTCCGAGTTGGGAAGGTCCTTTCAAGATTGCAAGAATAGTTCCCGGAAATTCATATTTGGTGGAATCCATGCAAGGAACATTGCTACCTCGAGCTCTCAATGGCAAATATTTGAAGAAGTACCACCCAAGTGTGTAGCAAGAAGCCTAAATAGGCAATGGCCGATATATGATTATCACCCTAAGCACATATTAATGGCCGATGGAGTGTTGACATCGTCCTTAGAACAAGCCTAATGCAAATTATTTTTCGGCATGCAAGCTTTGCCGAAAAACAGGGGGGCATGTGTTGACACCCCATTTTGGCACGGTGCAAAATACAGTAAAGGTGGACTCAAGCGGAGAAGTCTTCTATACGAGAAAATTCACATTGCCGGCATGACAGGCTTGCCGATGAAATCTTGCCGCTCGAGCTGAAGGCTTGCCGGTTTAGCTTGTCGATTTTGAGTGCTTGCCGATTCAGTGGAGGCCCAAACAGGGGTTGAAGATGACCCGGCAAGGAGACGATCCGGCAAGGAGATGACCCGGCAAGGAGACGGCCCGGCAAGGAGACAGCCCGGCAAGGAGACGATCCGGCAAGGAGACGACCCGGCGAGGAAACGATCCGGCAAGGAGACGGCCCGGCAAGGAGACAGCCGGGCAAGGAGGCGATCCGGCATGGAGACGGCCCGGCAAGGAGACAGTCCGGCAAGAAGATGACCCGGCAAGGCGACCCGGCAAGATATCCTGATGGTGCTCCCGGGAAGGCGACAGCCCGTCGAAGACCGAAGATCAAGATGGACGTGAGGAGACATAAGCCAGCCCATCGAGACAGCCTCTGGAGCGGTACTACCGCCTTCCAGAGCGGTACTACCGCTTGAGCGGTACTACCGTGCTTTACTACCGCACCTACCACCGCTTACGAAAATTCTTCTGGTATCCCGAGACCCTTACTCGGTAGTAGCGCGGTACTCAGCTATACTCAGAGCGGTACTACCGTTTGTAGCGGTACTACCGCTTGACCAGAGCGGTACTACTGCTTACCGTCGCGCAGATTCGGGCAGGTTTTTGAGGAGTCCGAATTTGGCTGGTGTTTTTGATACTTTGTAAGGAAAGATGAATCCATGACTTGTACGGGAAGTCCAACCCCCTCTTAAATAGAAGAGGTGATGGCCGATTGAACAACACACAATCGAACAAATCAATCTATACTACTTTTTCAGCTACGTTTTGTCTACTACCCTCGTATCTTCTTCCTCGTTCTTCGTCGTTCTTCGTGTTGGAGAGCTGCGAACTCCGAGGCCCTAGGGGCGAGCGAATCGACCTAGGGTAGCCCATTGCCGCCGCGCTCCCTGACGGGGTCCCTCCCGGGTGCGCGGGGTTTCGGGTCTTCAAAAGCGTCCTCCGGTTGTCTTGCGTATCGCGCTGCCGGTAGGACCTCCCTTGACGTGAGCTGCGGTGCATCACCCCCGGCGTCGAGGGTACGCGTGACGCGTTCGTGTGTCAACACCACGAACCGGGACTAAAGGTGATCGTGGGGCCCCAGGCTGACACCAGCTTGTCACCACCCCTTTAGTCCCGGTTCGTGTTACGAACCGGGACTAAAGGTCCGGAACAAACCGGGACTAATGATGGCCGCCCCCCTAGCCGTTGGAACCGAGACTAATGGTCACATTAGTGCGGTTCAAAATCAGACCGGGACTAATGCTTTGGACAAAAGGTCTGTTTTCTACTAGTGAAGATGAGGAAGCGAATACATCATACGATGAGCCAAAGCGCCACACAGTTCTTTCAGGAAAAAGAGACATCGTGGGATTGGAGGGCAAGACAGACATGTCTGAAGATTATGAAAAGTTTCATGAAATTCCTCCCTTCAAAGTCAAGGCTGACCCAAGCACCCTGTTAAACGATGAAGATTATCCATGGTTACGGCGCAATAAGCAAAGGACACAAGCGAAGAAAAAGTGAAGACTTTCTCTCCACAACTAGTATGATGATGCCTTTGATCTAGAATATCACTGCAGTTACATGTGAAGAAATGAAATGCCTTTTGTAACAGATGAGTTTTCGTATGAAATCCTGATACTTCGAAAGAGATTGTCCGTTTTGTACACGAAGTGCATCCAGTTTTTGCCGTAACCCTCTCAACTTTTTATAACATGCTATGTGGGTGAAATGATGATACCATGCCAACTTTCAACCTTTTCAAAGTTCATTTGTAGTGCTTTTCAATTTCAGGGTCATTTAGCTTAAAAAAACCAGTAAATTCATGAAAATACCAGATGAAGTCAGAAAGGGTTGAAAATTGATGATGTGGCTTTGAATGGTTCATTTTGAACACACAAAAAGTCTGGAGTTCAAATAAGTTCAAAAAAATGAAATACCTTTGTAATAGATGAGTTTTCGTCCGAAACCCTGATACTTCGAATGAGATTGTCCGTTTTGTACACGAAGTGCATCCAGTTTTTGCCGTAACCCTCTCAACTTTTTAGCACATGCTATGTGGGTGAAATGATGATACCATGCCAACTTTCCACCGTTTCAGAGTTCATTTGTAGTGCTTTTCAATTTCATGGTCATTTAGCTCAACAAAAATCAGTAAATGCATTAAAAATACCAAATGAAGTCAGAAAGGGTTGAAAATTGATGATGTGGCTTTGAATGGTGCATTTTGAACGCAGAAAAAGTCTGGAGTTCAAATAAGTTCAAAAAAATGAAATCCCTTTGTAACAGATGAGTTTTCGTCCGAAACCCTGATATTTCTAAAGAGATTGTCCGTTTTGTACACGAAGTGCCTCCAGTTTTTGCCGTAACCCTCTCAACTTTTTAGCACATGCTATGTGGGTGAAATGATGATGCCATGCCAACTTTCAACCTTTTTAGAGTTCATTTGTAGTGCTTTTCAATTTCATGGTCATTTAGCTCAAAAAAATCAGTAAATGCATGAAAAATACTAGATGAAGTCAGACAGGGTTGAAAATTGATGATGTGGCTTTGAATGGTTCATTTTGAACACACAAAAAGTCTGGAGTTCAAATAAGTTCAAAAAAATGAAATACCTTTTAACAGATGAGTTTTCGTCCGAAAACCTGATACTTCGAAAGAGATTGTCCGTTTTGTACACGAAGTGCATTCAGTTTTTGCCGTAACCCTCTCAACTTTTTAGCACATGCTATGTGGGTGAAATTATGATACCATGCCAACTTTCAACCTTTTCAGAGTTCATTTGTAGTGCTTTTCAATTTC
Organism: Elymus sibiricus; assembly: GCA_039707655.1. Classification (NCBI taxonomy): domain Eukaryota; kingdom Viridiplantae; phylum Streptophyta; class Magnoliopsida; order Poales; family Poaceae; genus Elymus; species Elymus sibiricus. The sequence continues at coordinate 37,543,254 of CM077663.1, read as the reverse complement.
AGGGTCATTTAGCTCAAAAAATCAGTAAATGCATGAAAAATACTAGATGAAGTCAGAAAGGGTTGAAAATTGATGATGTGGCTTGGAATGGTGTATTTTCAACACACAAAAAGTCTGGAGTTCAAATAAGTTCAAAAAAATGAAATACCTTTGTAACAGATGAGTTTTCGTCCGAAACCCTCATACTTCGAAAGAGATTGTCCATTTTGTACACGAAGTGCATCCAGTTTTTGCCGTAACCCTCTCAACCTTTTAGCACATGCTATGTGGCTGAAATGATGATACCATGCCAACTTTCAACCTTTTCAGAGTTCATTTGTAGTGCTTTTCAATTTCAGGGTCATTTAGCTCAAAGAATGAACTAATAGCCAAAAGAATGAACTAGAAAACTTTTATGAAACTCTAATAGAAAAAAGAATGAACTAAAAATAATGAATTAAAATATTCTGTTATGATCAACTAAAACAAAACTATAATATTCTTCAATAGCAAAAAGAATCAACTAAAAAGAATCAATTAAATATAATATTTTTCAATAGCAAAAAGAATCAACTAAAAAGAATCAAAATAATATTAACTAAAATTATAAAAGTATTTATTTGTTAAAACCTTTAATAGTAAAAATAATGAACTAGAAAAAATCAATTAAATATAATATTTTTCAATAGCAAAAAGAATCAACTAAAAAGAATCAAAATAATATTAACTAAAATTATCAAAGTATTTATTTGTTAAAAACTTTAATAGTAAAAAGAATGAACTAAAAAGAAAATAAATAAAGAAAAAAAAAACAAAAATACTGGAATTTTTTAAAAAAAATGCCGCCTATTGGGCCAACACGGCCTGCATACGACTAGAAACCCATCACGCTAGTTGGCCCAGGATGCAGGCCCGCAGAAGGCCTAGAAGGCCCAGAGGCAGTGAGTGCGATTAGGCCCGTAGGCCTGCTAAAGAGAGGAGCTTGAGAGGGTTGGCGCAGCCACGCTTATAAACCACTCTCGACGCCTCTCAGCTAGCGAGGTGGGACTAAACATCCACCTACCCGACGCCGTGCCAGCCGCAGCCCTTTCGTCCCGGTTGGTGGCACCAACCGGGACCAATGCCCACCTTTCATCCCGGTTGGTGGCACCAACCGGGACCAATGCCCACCTTTCGTCCCGGTTGGTGGCACCAACCGGGACTAAAGGTCTCTGCTTCCCGCCCTTTGGGCTGCTGAAAATAGACCTTTAGTCCCGGTTGGTGGCACCAACCGGGACGAAAGGTGGGCATTGGTCCTGGTTGGTGCCACGAACCGGGACCAATGATTTGTGTATATAAGCAAACACTTGGAAATTTTTCAGTTTTCATCTACCAGTTGCCCCCGACGACGCCGAGCACATTGACGCCGCCAGGCTGCCCGAGGTCGCCGTCGACGCCCTTGCCCTGCCCTGCCCCGATGCGCCGCCCCGTGCCGTCGACGCCCTCGCCCTGCCCTGCCCCGAGCTCGCCGTCGATGCGCCGCCCACCGCCCCTGCCCTGCCCCGACGGTCCGCGCCACCCGGGCCCCTGCCCTGCCCCGAGCTCGCCGTCGACGCGCCGCCCCGTGCCCCTACCCTGCCCCGATGGTGCGCGCCGCCCCGTTCGGTCCGTCCGGCCCCCTTTCCTCCCTGTCCTCCTCCCCTGTTTTTTTCATGATTTTGTTGATGATATGATATGATGATGTTGTTGATGATATGAGATGATGTTGTTGTTGATGATGTTGTTAATGATGTTGTTGATGATATGAGATGATGATGTTGTTGATGATATGAGTTCTTTGATGAAATGATGATATGATATATATATAGTTCTTTGATGATGATGATATGATAGATTATATAGTTCATTATGTTGATATATAGATTAGTTTCATTATGGTGATATATATATAGATTATTTTCATTATGGTGATATATAGATTATTTTTTCTTTAGAATTTTTCTATAGATGATATGATGATGATGATGATATATAGAGTTCTTTGATTGTGATGATAGATGATGATATATATATATATATATATATAGTTCTTTGATTGTATGAAAACTTGGTCAATTTTTTGTTCATAGAAATTAGTTAAAATTTACCAAGTTACTAAGTTACTAAGTTAAAATGTTCATATATTCAAAATGAGTTAATTAAAAGACTCACCGATAACTTCGACATGAGAGGGGACGTCGGACATGCATGAGAGAGAGAGGCGGTCCGCTCGCCCGACCAACTATCGAGGCCACCCAAACCCTAGAAGAAAGAGCGTCGTTGTCGATCCACCCCCTCCCCGATAACTTCGACATGAGGGGGGACGTCGGACATGCATGAGAGAGAGGCGGTCCGCTCGCCCGACCAACTATCGAGGCCACCCAAACCCTAGAAAAAAGAGCGTCGTTGTCGATCTACCCCCTCCCCGATAACTTCGACATGAGGGGGGACGTCAGACATGACATGAGGGGTGAGCTTCGTTGTCGTCTCCCCCCTCCCCGATAACTTTGACATGAGGGGTGGCATCGGACATGACACGAGGGGGGACGGCGGACGTCGGACATGAGGGGTGAGCGTCGTTGTCGTCTACCCCCTCCCCGATAACTTCGACATGAGGGGGGACGTCGGACATGTCATGTGGAATTTTTTTTGTTCATATAGAAAACTCCGGTAACATAGATTTATCAAGAGGTTAAGAGAATCCCTTGTTTGACATTCATGAGAGAGGCGGTCCGGACGTTGGACATTCATGAGAGAGGCGGTCCGGACGTCGGACATTCATGTTTGTATATTAATTGCCATGTTGTAATATTTGCAGAAACTATGGATCAAAGAGACTTGGAACAAGAACAGTTGTTGGGGGAGATAATTCTTGCCGGACGTGATGTCTTGTCGTTTCTCAACGACACCGATGGTCTGGAAGGAGAGGATGACGGCTCCGGTGATCGAACAATGGAGGAGGAAGGACATGATCATGATGGCTCCGGTGACCAAATGCCGGAGGAAGAAGGAGACCATGATGACGGCTCCGGTGACCGAACGGAGGAGGGAGCTGTTGCAAAGTCCGGCGAGGTATATATATTAATTAAGCCTGTGCTGACTAGCTAATTGATGCATTAATTGTTTTGGTATGTACATATATTAACTCTTCTTTCTTCTTTTATAGCCCTCCGGATCGAGCCAAACTTTAGTAACGAGACGAGGCCCGAAGAGAAGGTTGCGCAAGGATGAAAGGTTCACGATCATAGCACTCGCGGACGATGGCCTACCGATTGAACCCAAGCGGACCAAGGACGTATTTTCTGCTCAGTGCGGAGCTATTGTTAGGGACAACATCCCGATCAGCATCAAGCAATGGAATAAGCCTAAGGACGACGACGTCCCTGAAGGTGATTATGTCACCGATAGACAGAAAGATGATCTATGGACCGCGCTGAAGGAAAATTTCAGCCTACCGCCAGAGGAGGATCCAAATAAGCCAGTTATAGAGCCACTGGTCAAGGCGTGTGCTCTTAAGAAGATGGCAGATCTATTCAGGAGGTGGAAGAATGAGTTGAAATCAAAGTTTGTCGACAAAGGGAAGACTCCAGAATTCATCGGCCGATTTGAGAAGATAAGAGATCACTGGCCCGCATTTGTGGCCTACAAGACATCGGACAAGAGTAAGGAAATGTCAGAGATAAACAAGAACAATGCTGCAAAGAAGCAGTATCACCATCACACAAGGTCAGGTGGCTACCTCAAAGCCCGGCCGTTGTGGGACAAAGCTGGGAATGACCTGATTGCTAAAGGGGTCGAACCACAGACATTGAACTGGCCAGACCGTTCTAGGACTTGGTTCTTCGGGGTTGGGGGAACTTTGGACCCCGAAACAGGGAAGTGCCATTAGACGGATGAGCAACTTGCAATACCCGGCAAGAAGCTTCAGAAGTATATCACCACAACGCAGGAAGGGACGTTCATTCCTGACAGAGAGAAGGACGAGCTGACTGAGGCCCTAGGGAATGCTGAGCACCCTGGACGAACACGAGGCACACCAGGCTCCGTTCCGTGGAAGGATGGGTTTCCCGACGCAGGCGGTTACAGAAGCCGAGAGAGAAAGAGGAAAGCGGAGCTGAGCGACATGCAGAAGATCAATGCAAGACTACAAAAGTTAGAGGAACTTGAGAGCCAGCGAGCTGCCGGCCAACCATCTCAGCGGCACGAAGCTACCCCGCCATCTCAGCGGAGAAGCAGCATGGCTTTCACGGAGCCCGTTCAGCCTGACTTCACGGCTCCTAGCTACCCCGTGGATACTATCACGGAGGCTCAACATTGCGAGCTTATGACGAAATGCCGGAACCTCACTTTCAAGGCGGCTGTCGGCTCTGTTGCACCTCCTCAACCCAACGGAACTTTTCACTGCCTTCCGATTCCACATGGCTATGCTGTTGTGATGGTGGATGAAGTAATGGAGGGATTTGAGGAGCTCGAGTTTGACCACTCTACAGGTGAAGGGGAGAATCAGTTGGTTCGTGCTCTGAGGAGTACATGTCTATGGCAGAAGGAGTACATCAAGCTTCCAAACTGGACGCCTCCGCCTCCTCCTCCTCCTCCGGCGAGTCAGGGCACTCCGCCTCCTCCTCCTCCTCCTCCTCCGGCGAGTGATCAGGGCACTCCACCTCCTTCTCCGGCTCCTCCGATGCGTGAGGGCACTCCGCCTCCTCCTTCGCCTACTCTGGCGCGTCAGAGCAGTCTGCCTCCTCCTCCGCCTCATCGGCAACGGCGAAAGACAGACGCCGCCGCTCCGGCGCGTCAGAGCACTCCGCCTCCTTCTCCGCCTCGTCAGCAACGACGGAAGAGAGACGCCGCCGCTCCGGCGGCTAGCAGTACAAGCAGAGGCGGGAGGAAATTCAGATATGGTCCATCTCTCAAGCCTCTGGAAAAGTTACCATATGAGAGGACCGAGCAGGAAAACGAGGACATATGTCGTGCCCAAGTGAGGGACATTTTGCAAAGAAAACTCCACCTCCGAAGGAGAAGCTAGATCCGGTGAAAGTGAAGCGCACTATCGATGCCCTGAAGCGACCACCACCGCCTCCGCCGGATTCCAATTATGTCCGCATTCTTAAAAAGACATATGAAGAAGCGCGGCGGTCGGGAAGTACTTCCAGTGATGCAAGGTTAGCAGAACGAAGAAGTGGGAAAACAATTAGCACATGTGACGCATATGATGTCTCCGATCTTGCTGGGCATCGAGGCGGAGGCCGCAACGCGTGGCGGCACCGGCCAAGCCGACGTGCGGCCGCCCTGCTTTCTATCCTGTCCAGCCCCTCCCTCTCCAAATCCCCTTCCCCCGTGTCTCCTCTTCATCTCCCCCTCCTCCCATTCCCTTCAAAGAGGGAAGAAGGCAGGGAAGGATCCACCCTAGCTGTAGACCGAAAATCGATCGACTCAAACTCACAAGAAACCAGCCACTGGACAGAAGACTGACATGGCAAGGCTCTGAGTCACCTTGCTCATGCTCCTGGTGGCCGCCGCGGCGGTCGCCTGCCTGCCGACCCCGGCCTCCGTGGGCATGCTGGACTCCATGCTGGTGTTGCGCGTGTCTGCCTGCGACGTGGTCATCGAGGAGTGCGGCATGGACGAGGACGAGGAGATGGGGATAGGCGCCGGCGGCACTGGTGAGGCCCTGCGCAGGTCACTGGCGTGGAAGCCGACGGCCAAGCACATCAACTAAGCGGTGTTACGCGCCGACCAAATCCCTTGCGAGAAGCGTGGGCAATCCTACTACACCAACTATGGGTCCATGCAGCAGGCCAACCCCTACACATGTGGCTGCTCCGCCATCACGCACTGCGCGCGCAACATGAACTGATTCACCGTCCGTATGCCTCGTTGTCGGTACTAAAACCGGCAGATCTCGAGTAGGGGCCCCCGAGCTGTAGGTCTAGGAACAATGGTAACAGGGGACGAAGGGAGACGATGTTTACCCAGGTTCAGGCCCTCTTGAAGAGGTAAAACCCTACGTCCTGCTTTGATTGTATTGATGTGATGGGGTATAGTGTACTAGATGATCTGCCTCGAGGTCGTATGATTCTGTTCTAAACCCTAAGGCTGGTAATTGTCCCTCTAAGGACTAAACCCTTCGGCTTATATATGCACCGGGGGTACCTAGGTTACACACATGGTCGGTTGCCAACTAGCCGGCTACAGAGCTATCCTTGAAGTGCATGCCAAGTCTTCAGAGGTTTCCATCTTGGTTACGCCGGGGTTCACAGCTTCGGTGGTCCTTCCTTCTAGTGATCGGCGGGCCATAAGCCCGGTCCATGGACTACGTGCCGTATAGGTTAGTACAGGACACCGTCAGTAGACCCTGAACTGGTCTTCGAATCCGAAGACTACAGCTCCATCCTCGGACTAGTCTCTTCGTCTTATTGTCTTCAGGTTGATGTCTTCGGCTTGGCAGGCGAGTTCCTCCTTCGTCAGGCTCGTATCAGCATCATCGGCTCCGGTAATAATAACCCGAGTATTTAACATACCCCGGATTGGCATCGGAGAATAATTACGGGGCCCACCGACAGTGATCCCAATTACTTATAAATTTTTCCTCGATTGTCGTGCGAGCGTGTTTATGGCTGGTTATCGAAGCGTCTCCCATCGCCTGGTTTAAACGGGTATTTAACTGGCTAAAGTCACAACAAGTGTTTTACCCCAATATTTCCCCATCTTGCTCCAGCACGAAATCCTCTCTTCGAGCAAGCTCAAAGCCTACCACAATGGCAGGCGCCCCAAGTTCGTCGACGCGTCCCCATGGGCCTGTCACGGGTGAATAGGGAAGTTGCTCCATCACCCGTCTCCAATTAGATCGGCTAGCCACTCAACAAGGTTACTTGCCTGATCCCAATCTTGCGCCACCCGCCCCGGCTTGATGTCCATAGATGGCCAGGTACTTTCAGATAGTCACGCCACACCACAAGGGGGGGGAACGAGTTTGTTTCGTCCCCTTCCTCTTGCGAGGTCTTGGATTCCCAATTCATCCGTTCCTCAGGGGTTTGTTAGAGTTGTACGGGATTCAACTTCACCATCTCACTCCCAACTCGACCCTGCATATCGCGGGTTTCGTTGACATCTGCGAAATGTACCTCCGATGCGAGCCCCACTTTGGGCTGTGGAGGAAGTATTTCTGCTTAATGCCCTGTTCCCGAGATGGGAAAATTCATGAGGTCGGAGGGGCCGAGGTATGCCGAATTGCCATGGCTGGCTACCTCCTGGGCACTCCTAAGGAGGATGTCGAGATGTGGGCCACCGAATGGTTCTATATAGCCGACGTCCCGCTTTATGACCCAGTGCGTCCCGGGCTCCCTGTTTTCTCCCACATGCCTCCGAAGAAGCATTTCAACTGGCGGCCGAGGAGTCATTCTCAGGAGATTGACGCCGAGGTAGCCCATCTAGCGGCTCAAGTGTCTTTCCTAGCTCATAACAGGCTGACCATCGTTAATGTGATGGCCATTGCCATCCTTCAGGGAGTCCAGCCTCTTCAACAAAGGATCCACCCTTTATGGAGAAATAATGGGATGGATGACACCACTCGATCCGTGAGTAAGGGCTTTAAGGATCAAGCGGGCGTTGCAGCCCTATTAGCAGGCATCTATAAGGGGGAAGAAGAGGACTTTGCCAGGAAAAAATTCTTAGATGGCTTTTATTACCATCGGCATGCCGAGGTGGTGAGCACCTTTACTCGAGCCTCTTATTTATCCGAACAGTGTGTTTATAGTTCTGATCAGATGTTCAACATATCTGAGCAGGGGCGGAGGCGCTGGATTGAAACGGTGAACTGTCCGGCTCTAGAACCAAAGGTGTATGCTTGCGACGATGACCCTGGTTTTCATGATGATTCCGAGCGATCCCTTATCTATGAGGATGGGGTAATCTATCCAGAGAGCGTTGACGACTCCAAAGTGGCTCTTCTTCTTCATCTACCAGGGGTCCTGCCGTCCTCTAAGGTAAGGGTTCCTCAAACTTCCTCTCAAAAAAGGTCAGCTGCTCCTATGGACCCGAGCACTCTGACCTCTCTCCCCAAGGGTCGACGTTCTAAATGCCGAAGAACCGATCTGATACCTCAAGGGAATCCGGGGATGGGCACCCAAAGTGCAGCTACGCGACAGGTTGCCGAAGAGGCGACGCGTGCCGCGCCAACTCTTAACATGTAGGCTTTTACCACAGCGGCCTTGTTTTCAAATAATAGCCGTGCTATTTGCTTCTAGGACAAATGCATCCGAGCACTTTCGCCAGATGACATGGTGGACAAGGACGCCATTGCCCCTAGGACAAACGCCGAACCGGCATCTCCTCCTCGAGCTATTCCCGAAGATCCTCAACCGGAGAGCTTGGGAGACTATGAGTTGGGTTTGTGTTCAACAAAATAGAGTAGATATGACATGGTTGATCCAGGCGTTTATCAAGGGCAAGTTTTGGCCCTGTTATGGTCTTCTTTCTTTTTCGTGGTGGCTCTTCTGCCCTAGAGCGTCGAGGGCGCTCGTTCAGGCATATATGCCTATCGCGGTTTTCTGCTCTAACGGGGATTGAATCCCTCTGCTCCTTTTGGGTCAACCAAGCGTCTTCCATGACGCAGAATCTTGACACCAAGTCTGATAACTCGGAAAAAGTTTGAACGCATCGACGAGCGAGGGGTTCAATATGCCCTCATCATGGCAGTTGTGGTGAAAGGCCGCCAAGATTTCTAGGTCGCAGCAATCTGGAATTTTGTCCTTAACGAACAAAAATCGCATGCAGAACTGCCAAACTGTCTCGTGTGGTTGCTGCTTGACGTAGATTAAATCCCAGACATCGGGTGGTCCCGAGTTACTCGGATAGTACTCGATATGGGTGGTGAGTGGGATCAAAAATTTGACCCCAGCCTGCTGCGGGATTGCCGCTCCGAAGTGTTCCTACTGAGGTTGTAGTGTTGAGGTCGGATCCGTTGGGCTGACCTTTAAACACGAGCTCCGTGCTCCCTCTGGCTGGTCGGGTTTGTCATCCTCCCTTGATCGGAGTGCTGATCCCGGGCTCGTCTGCACGTGGAGTTCCTCGGTTAAGTTGGTATATAGAGCTCAAGGCTCGGCTATAGGATCGAGATCGTCAACCATACGCTCTTGAGGGAGGAGGGGCTATCCGATGTGTTTTTGGTTTTTGGTTGATCCGACGACTTGAGAGTCCGGCGACGCAGATACGCCGATTCTAGTTTGATCGTTGATCGATGCCTCCATTGTTCCGCGGCAATGGAACAGTGGGACCTGTATGGGCCACCAATGTCGGTACTAAAACTGGCAGATCTCGGGTAGGGGGTCCCGAGCTGTAGGTCTAGGAACAATGGTAACGGGGGATGAAGGGAGACGGTGTTTACCCAGGTTCGGGCCCTCTCGAAGAGATAAAACCCTACGTCCTTCTTTGATTGTATTGATGTGAAGGGGTACATAGTACAAGATGATCTACCTCGAGATGATTGTATTCTAAACGCTAAAGTTGGTAATCATGCCTCTAAGGACTAAACCCCTTGGCTTATATATGCACCGGGGGTACCTAGGTTACACACATGGTCGGTTGCCAACTAGCCGGCTACAGAGCTATCCTTGAAGTGCACGCCAAATCTTCAGAGGTTTCCATCTTGGTTACGCCGGGGTTCACAGCTTCGGTGGTCCTTCCTTCTAGTGATCGGCAGGCCATAAGCCCGGTCCATGGACTACAGGCAGTATGATCTATACGTACATAAAAAGCAAAGATGAGGTGTGACCGTGCGACCACCTAATAAAGCACCGTATGTGTTTGTGCTGCTATACATCATTGATCCAACAAATTTAACGACTGTTATTATTTTTGTGAGTAGCTTCTATGTATCCACCGTGGTCCTACTATTGCCATGCATGCCAATTTATTCCTTTGGAAAAAATTTGTCGTATTTGAAGAAGAACGGAGTTTTATTTTTTCTGCCTCTATTGTGCTATGCTAGTAATTTTCAGGAACGGGGTTGTCATGTTGAAAAAAGAGTTAGAATTTGTGAATATATTCTATTTACTCGATTTAATTATAAAAATTTATACTTTGACATAATAACACCTACATGGTTACTGTTTTCGTATAGATATAGTAACAATTTATTGTATGTAGCTATTTGGGAAGCCCATTCGCATCGTGGTCATGGCCCGGCATGCTTGCCAGTGGTAGTGTGCATTCTCCCATTCCCTGGGTCATAAGGACTGGCGCGGACATAGATGATATCATCACGACCTCTTAATTCGGGTGGGTTCTTACACAAGGACCCGTGTGTTTTGAGCAAGCCCAATTGCAAACAAAAGAGAAGGTCGGTTCCCTACCCAAACCAAATAAGAAGGATTGTATCCACTCAGATGGAAGAATCCCAAGTCGGCCCCATACCCAAACAAAGGCTACAACAAAGGACCCATCCACAATTTAAGTAAAGAATGTAACAAATAAAGAAGAAACTAACAAGCATAAGTGAGAAAAAAGAAGAAGAAAACCGTAACTGATAATGGAATATTCGGTTTAATAACCTGCGAATAGTCCCCCTTCTGGGTAATCTTTCATATTCGGTCAGTAGGGTTTGGAGATTTGACGACAAAAAAGTTTGGGTCTCCATAAGTCATTTCAAATAAATCTCATCAAAACTTTGCATTGCTGCAGAGTAGGCTATAGTCGCCCCCTCATTAGTGATGCACACAAATTATGCTCGTCACTGGTAACTTGAAAAATATCAGTGGCGACTGTATTACGCCATGCACCACTGGTCCACTTTTATCAATGGCTAGCATTAAATAAGGCCCATCATCAGTAACTTTTCAACTACGAGTGGCAGGCTTTGTCAACAAAATACTCCACCATATCAGAGTCTAGCACAATCCACATGAGCCTGTATGCAACATCAAACAAAAGTGGAGAAGAGGTACTCCCCAAAACGCATTATGGGTCCAAAATGCATTGCGATATGTGCCCTCGGGGACATTCTCAGAAATTTACTCATGGTTACGTGAATCAGTTTTATCCAAATATTTAGGACCAGGTGCTTCAAATTCAACATTATAATCAATGACACCTAACCATATAGCACATATAGTAGCAATAGCATCACAACAATATTCATAACTTTTATTCCCCGTGGCTTTAATATGACATGCACAAATTGCACCCAAAATATATGCCCCCCCCCCAGGATGGACAACACATATAAGGATATAAATATCATGTATGTTAATAGCAGTGTGCTCATATTTAGCATTAAAACCTTCTGCCATGAAGTAAGCAAGATAACAAAGTGCAAGGTGTTGGATTCTAGATAATTTACCACTAGTGGGTGACTCAATGGTTCTATTACTTATTGACTCCACACATTTTGCAATAACGTTGTCTCTATAATCCACCTTACTAGTACTACCCACACAAGGGACATGAATGGCAGCACAAAAATCACTAAGTGACATGGTATATTGGTAACATAGATAGTGACACTGACAATGGTAATGCCACGAGAATATTGCCAATCAGAAGTTGATACAAAGTACCTAGGGAGCTTCACATACGTGGCCACACGGCTGGGAACAAACCATCACTAGTAGAAAACAGGGCTTTGGTCCAGGCCTGAAATGCCATTAATCCCGGTTCACTCACGAACCGGGACCAATGGGGGCATTGGTCCCGGTTCGTGAGGCCAGGGCGCCGGCCAGGCCTCGTGGGCCATTGGTCCCGGTTCGTCTGACCCCTTTGGTCCCGGTTCCAGACACGAACCGGGACCAATGGGCCTCGCTCCTGGCCCACAACCATTGGTCCCGGTTTGTGGCTGGAACCGGGACCAAATGATGTCCTTTAATCCCGGTTCCATCCACAAACTGGGACCAATGGTCGGCCTATATATACCCCCCGCCCGCGAGCAGAGGAGTACACTGCTCTATTTTTTTGGCCGGCCGTTGGGAGAGCTTTGTGGTGCTCTAGCTCACCTCCTATGCACGTGAGGTGTTCGATGAAATGCCCGAGCCACACTTAAGCTTTCTCCTCTCGAAGCTCCTTGTCCAAGCTCCATTTTCCTCAAGATTTGTCTAGGTTTGGCGGTCCGTCCTGTCCCATCCCCGTCCTCACCGTCGTCGATCGCCCGTGCCCATCTCGGCGCCGGCACCACCATGGTTAGCCTCTTCTTCTTATCTTCTTTCTAAAAGAAAAAAGTTCTTACTTGTATGATTTATATAGATACTTGTGTAATTTTCTTACTTTTATTATTGTTTGTTATTATATAGTGCGATGGTTTTGGTATCCGCCTCCGTCGGCCCTCGTCCTGTCTATGATTCGGATGTGGCATATATTATCTTTTATAAATATTTGTTTTATTTAGTGTTTATGACAATTATGCCGACCAACGTGACATAGATTTTTTAATCTAGGAGGTATGTGAACCGGAAATTCCAACCGACAAAGAAATTCTTGTCGAGAAGTTAAATTTGGTTGAAAAACAAAACAATTACTTGAAAGAAAAATTACAAAGAGTTGAAGAGGAGAAGATGAAGTTGGAGTTGCATGTTGCCGATGTCGTCGACGATCACAAGATCAAGATGGATGCAATGCGCTTGAAGATTAGAAAGATTAGAAAATATGCCATTCATACTGAGGCTTGGTATCATTATGCCGTTGGATCAATTGGTACCATAGTTGCGATTATGATCGCATTTGTTGTTGCATTTAAATTTTATAGTTTCAATGTATGTTTTAATTAGATGCTCTAGAGAGCTATATGTTGTTCAATAATGAGAACTATGTATGAACGTTATGTATTTATTTTGGTCACTACTGTACTTTGGCTTTAATGTGATGATGAATTTCTATTAATTTGGTTTTTAATACACTTAATTATATAACGCACGCAGATGAACCGGCAATGGATGTACGGTGACCGACGCACCTCCGAGTATATTAAGGGCCTGCATAATTTTCTCGAAGCGGCCGAGGCAAACAAGCAGAATGGTTTTATGCATTGTCCATGTACTGTCCGTGAGAATACGAAGGCTTTCTCCAACTCTAAAACCCTTCACTTCCACCTGCTTGAGAAGGGTTTTATGCCACACTATAATGTTTGGACCAAGCACGGAGAAAGAGGGGTTATGATGGAAGACAACGAAGAAGAAGAGGATGATGACAATTACCCGCCCCCTGAATACAGCGATGCTGCAATGGGGGAAGCTGAAGATCAAGAGGAACAAGACGATGTGCCCGGTGATGATCTTCGCGGGGTCATTGTTGATGCACAGAGAGAATGCGAAAGTGAAAGGGAGAAGTTGAAGTTCGATCGCATGTTAGAGGATCACAAAAAAGGGTTGTACCCAAATTGCGAAGATGACAACAGAAAGCTCGGTACCACACTGGAATTGCTGCAATGGAAGGCAGAGAATGGTTTATCTGACAAGGGATTTAGTTAGCTACTGAAAATAATGAAGAATAAGCTTCCAAAGGATAACGAATTGCCCGGCAGTACGTACGAAGCAAAGAAGGTTCTATGCCCTCTAGGATTGGAGGTGCAGAACATACATGCATGCCCTAATGACTGCATCCTCTACCGCGGTGCGTACGAGGATTTGAACGCATGCCCGGTATGCGGTGCATTGCGGTATAAGATCAGAAGAGATGACCCTGGTGATGTTGAGGGCCAGCGCACCGGGAAGACGGTTCCTGCCAAGGTGATGTGGTATGCTCCTATAATACCACGGTTGAAACGTCTGTTCAGAAACAAAAAGCATGCCGAGTTGATGCAATGGCACATAAAAGACCGTAAGAAAGACGGGAAGTTGAGAGCACCTGCTGACGAGTCGCAGTGGAGAAAGATCGAGAGAAAGTGTTGCGACTTTATAGGTGACCCGAGGAACGTATGGTTTGGTTTAAGTGCAGATGGCGTTAATCCTTTTGGGGATCAGAGCAGCAAGCATAGCACATGGCCTGTGACTCTATGTATGTATAACCGTCCTCCTTGGTTGTGGATGAAGCGGAAGTTCATTATGATGCCAGTGCTCACCCAAGGCCCTAAGCAACCCGGCAATGACATTGATGTGTACCTAAGGCCATTAGTTGATGAACTTTTACAGCTATGGAATGGAAGAGGTGTACGTGTGTGGGATGAGAACGAACAGGAGGAATTTGACCTACATGCGTTGCTGTTTGTAACCATCAATGATTGGCCTGCTCTCAGTAACCTTTCAGGACAGACAAACAAGGATACCACGCATGCACACACTGTTTAGATGACACCGACAGTATATATTTGGACAAATGCAGGAAGAATGTGTACCTGGGGCATCGTCGATTTCTTCCGACCAACCATCAATGTCGAAAGAAAGGAAAGCATTTCAAAGGTGAGGCAGATCACCGGAAGAAGCCCGCCCTCCGTACTGGTTATCACATATTTGATATGGTCAATGATTTACAAGTAATCTTTGGAAAGGATCCTGGCGGACTATCTGTTCCGACTGACGATGCGGGACGCACACCCATGTGGAAGAAGAAATCTATATTTTGGGACCTACGCTATTGGAAAGAATTAGAGGTCCGCTCTGCAATCGATGTGATGCACGTGACGAAGAATCTTTGCATGAACCTGCTAGGCTTCTTGGGAGTGTATGGGAAGACAAAAGATACACCGGAGGCATGGGAGGAACAGCAACGTGTGCATGAAAAAGACGGCATGCATCCAAAGCAGTATGAAGGTCCTGCCAGCTACGCTCTTACCAAAGAAGAGAAGGAAATCTTCTTTGAATGCCTGCTCAGTATGAAGGTCCCGTCTGGCTTCTCGTCGAATATAAAGGGAATAATAAATATGGCAGAGAAAAAGTTCCAGAACCTAAAGTCTCATGACTGCCACGTGATTATGACGCAACTACTTCCGGTTGCATTGAGGGGGCTTCTACCGGAAAACGTTCGATTAGCCATTGTGAAGCTATGTGCATTCCTCAATGCAATCTCTTAGAAGGTGATCGATCCAGAAATCCTGCCAAGGTAAAGGAGTGATTTGGTGCAATGTCTTGTTAGTTTCGAGCTGCTGTTCTCACCGTCCTTCTTCAATATCATAACGCACGTCCTAGTTCATCTAGTCGATGAGATTGTCGTTATGGGCACTGTATTTCTACACAATATGTTCCCCTTTGAGAGGTTCATGGGAGTCTTAAAGAAATATGTTCGTAACCGCGCTAGGCCAGAAGCAAGCATCTCCATGGGCCAGCAAACAGAGGATGTCATTGGGTTTTGTGTTGACTTCATTCCTGACCTTAAGAAGATTGGTCTCCCTCAATCACGGTATGAGGGGAGACTGACTGGAAAATGCAAGCTAGGAGTGGACTCAATAATATGTAGGGACGGGCATTCTTGGTCTCAAGCACACTACACAGTTCTACAGAATTCTACCTTCGTGACCCCGTATGTCGATGAGCACAAGAATATTCTGCGCTCCAAACACCCGGAGCAGTGTGACGACGGGATTACATATGAACACATCAGAACTTTCGGCAGTTGGTTGCAAACACGTCTCATGGGTGACAACACTATTTCTGATGATTTGTACTCGTTGGCCAGGGGACCATCTTCGACTGTATTGACTTACAAAGGGTAAGAGATAAATGGGAATACATTTTACACGTTCGCCCAAGTTCAAAAGAACACCAACCAAAACAGCGGTGTCCGCTTTGATGCAGCAACCAATAGGGGAAAGGACACATATTATGGTTACATAGTGGACATATGGGAACTTGACTATGGACATGATTTCAAGGTCCCTTTGTTTCAGTGCAAATGGGTCAATCTGTCAGGAGGCGGGGTACAGGAAGACCCACAGTACGGAATGACAATAGTGGATCTGAACAATCTTGGGTACACAGACGAACCATTCGTCCTAGCCAATGATGTGGCGCAGGTTTTCTATCTGAAGGACATGTCTACCAAACCGAGAAAAAGAAAAGATAAGGAAGCGAATACATCATACGATGAGCCAAAGCGCCACATGGTTCTTTCAGGAAAAAGAGACATCGTGGGATTGGAGGGCAAGACAGACATGTCTGAAGATTATGAAAAGTTTCATGAAATTCCTCCCTTCAAAGTCAAGGCTGACCCAAGCACCCTCTTAAACGATGAAGATTATCTATGGTTACGGTGCAATAAGCAAAGGACACAAGCGAAGAAAAAGTGAAGACTTTCTCTCCACAACTATATCATTGCAGTTACATGTGAAGAAATGAAATGCCTTTTGTAACAGATATGTTTTCGTATGAAACCCTAATACTTCGAAAGAGATTGTCCGTTTTGTACACGAAGTGCATCCAGTTTTTGCCGTAACCCTCTCAACTTTTTATAACATGCTATGTGGGTGAAATGATGATACCATGCCAACTTTCAACCTTTTCAGAGTTCATTTGTAGTGCTTTTCAATTTCAGGGTCATTTAGCTCAAAAAATCAGTAAATGCACGAAAAATACCAAATGAAGTCAGAAAGGGTTGAAAATTGATGATGTGGCTTTGAATGGTGCATTTTGAACACTCAAAAAGTCTGGAGTTCAAATAAGTTCAAAAAAATGAAATCCCTTTGTAACAGATGAGTTTTCGTCCGAAACCCTGATACTTCGAAAGAGATTGTCCATTTTGTACACGAAGTGCATCCAGTTTTTGCCGTAACCCTCTCAACTTTTTGGCATATGCTATGTGGGTGGATTGATGATACCATGCCAACTTTCAACCTTTTCAGAGTTCATTTGAAGTGCTTTTCAATTTCAAGGTCATTTAGCTCAAAAAACGGACATTTTTGAAACCAAAATTCTATAAACCTCTAGTATTTTTGAAACTAAAATTATATAAAATTTATGCAACTAAAATTATCAAAGTATTTTTTGTTCAAAACATTAATAGAAAAAAGAATTTTCATAAAGAATTTTTTTGTTAGAAACTTGAATAGCAAACTAAAATAACAAAATCTGTTTTTGATTAAAACGGACATTTAAATTAACCTAAAAATTACCAAATTGAATATAATGATAAAACACAGTAATATTAAATAGCAGGAAAAAGAATCACTCGAAAATCTATTTTTATAGTAATGTTATTCACAAACTCGTGATTCACACAAATTTAAAAGAATTCAAATTTAAACGATTCAAATTTGAAAACTAATGGCACTAACAGAAAGTTTATAATTTTTGTGACCTAACAGCAAAAAGAATTAAAAAAAATAAAGCAAAAAAGAAAAGAAATAAATAATGCAAAAAACAAAACAAAAAAACTGCAAAAAAATTTAAAAAAATGCCGCCTACTGGGCCACCACGGCCTGAATACGACTAGAAACCCAACCAGCCAGTTGGGCCAGGATTCAGGCCCGCAGAAGGCCCAGTAGGCACACTGGCAGATACAGAGTGGTTAGGCCCGTAAGCCTGCTTTAGAGAGGAGCTCGAAGGCTCTGGCGCACCGCGCCTTATAAACAGGTGCGACACTCTCTCAACTAGCGAGATGGGACTAAACTCCCACCACGCCGCTGTGCAAGGCCATTGGTCCCGGTTGGTGGCACCAACCGGGACCAAAGGTCTCTGCTTCCCGCCCTTTGGGCTGCTGAAAAGAGACCTTTGGTCCCGGTTGGTGGCACCAACCGGGACTAAAGGGGTGCATTAGTCCCGGTTGGTGCCACCAACCGGGACCAATGTTGTGTGTATATAAGCAGCACTTGTGAAAATTTTCATTTTCATCTCGCAGTTCCCCCCGACGACGCCGACCTCCTCGACGCCGCCAGGCTGCCCCGACGCCGTCGCCGTCGCCCGTGACCCTGCCCCGCCCCCGAGCCCACGCCGACGCCATCCGCCGCCCACGCCGTCGCCGTCCGCCGCCCCCGAGCGTGCCCGGCCGCGCCCCTGCTCCCCGGCCCACCCCCACCGTCGCCGGCTCCCTCGTGCGCCGCCCCCGCCGTCGCCCTTGCCAGCCGACGCCGTCGCCGGCTCCCTCGCGCACCGTCCCCGCCGTCGCCCTCGCCAGCCGATGCCGTCGCCGGCTCCCTCGCGGGCCGCCCCCGCCGTCGCCCTCGCCAGCCGACGCCGTCCGCCGCCCCTGAGCGTGCCGTCGCCGACGCCCTCGCCGCCCCCGCCGTCGCCGAAGCCCTTGCCGCCCCCGCCGTCGCCCTCGCCGGCCGCCCCCGCTGTGAGCCGCCGCCGCCCCGCCCCAGCTCTGTTAATTCATATCATTTTTTTGTTCATTTTTTATATGATGATTTTTTTGTTCATATATATATAATGTATATATGTATGTGGCTATATGTATGTATGGATGTACATATATGTATTAATTTTTTTGTTCATATATGTATCTTTTTTCATAGCATTTTTTTCCATGTATATATGTATGTGGCTATGTATGTATAGATGGATAGCATTTTTTTCCATGTATGTATGTCGTTGTCGATATACCCCCTCCTCGATAACTTCGACATGAGGGGGGGGTCGATATACCCCCTCCCCAATAACATTTTTTTTCTAAGTTACTAAGGTAAAATGTTCACCCACCCTCTCGATATACCGGGCGACCAACTCTCGAGGCCACCCAAACCCTAGAAAAAAAGCGTTGTCGATATACCCCTTCCCGATAACATTTTTTTTCTAAGTTACTAAGGTAAAATGTTCACCCCCCTCTCGATATACCGGGCGACCAACTCTCGAGGCCACCCAAACCCTAGAAAAAAAGCGTTGTCGATATACCCCCTCCCCGATAACATTTTTTTTCTAAGTTACTAAGGTAAAATGTTCACCCCCCTCTCGATATACCGGGCGACCAACTCTCGAGGCCACCCAAACCCTAGAAAAAAAGCGTTGTCGATATACCCCCTCCCCGATAACATTTTTTTCTAAGTTACTAAGGTAAAATGTTCACCCCCCTCTCGATATACCGGGCGACCAACTCTCGAGGCCACCCAAACCCTAGAAAAAAAGCGTTGTCGATATACCCCCTCCCCGATAACATTTTTTTTCTAAGTTACTAAGGTAAAATGTTCACCCACCTCTCGATATACCGGGCGACCAACTCTCGAGGCCACCCAAACCCTAGAAAAAAAGCATTTTCGATATACCCCCTCCCCGATAACATTTTTTTTTAAGTTACTAAGGTAAAATGTTCACCCCCCTCTCGATATACCGGGCGACCAACTCTCGAGGCCACCCAAACCCTAGAAAAAAAGCGTTGTGGATATACCCCCTCCCCGATAACATTTTTTTTCTAAGTTACTAAGGTAAAATGTTCACCCCCCTCTCGATATACCGGGCGACCAACTCTCGAGGCCACCCAAACCCTAGAAAAAAAGCGTTGTCGATCTCCTACCCCCTCCCGCCCCTACCCGACAATCTCTCGAGGCCACCCAAACCACTAGAAGAAAACTCCGGTAACTTCGACATGAGGGGGGACGTCGATCAATCCCCTCTCGCCCGAACAAGTCTATGTATCATTTGTTAATTAAATCCCTTAAAGGTTAAGAGAATCCCTTGTTTGATATTCATGAGAGAGGCGGTCCGGACGTCGGACATTCATGTTTGTATATTAATTGCCATGTTGTAATATTTGCAGAAACTATGTAACAAAGAGACGAAGAACAAGAATAGTTGTTGGGGGACATAATCCTCGGTGGACGTGATATCTTGTCGTTTCTCAACGGCACCGATGGTCTGGAAGGAGAGGATGACGGCTCCGGTGATCGAACAATGGAGGAGGAAGGACATGATCATGATGGCTCCGGTGACCGAATCCCGGAGGAAGAAGGAGACCATGATGATGGCTCCGGTGACCGAACTGAGGAGGGAGCTGTTGCAAAGTCGGGCGAGGTATATATATTAATTAAGCCTGTGCTGACTAGCTAATTGATGCATTAATTGTTTTGGTATGTACATATATTAACTATTCTTTCTTCTTTTATAGCCCTTCGGATCGAGGCAAACTTCGGTAACGAGACGAGGCCCGAAGAAGAGGTTGCGCAAGGATGAAAGGTTCACGATCGCAGCACTCGCACACGATGGCCATCCGATTGAACCCAAGCGGAGCAAGGACGCATTTTCTGCTCAGTGCTGAGCTATTGTTAGGGACAACATCCCGATCAGCATCAAGAAATGGAATAAGCCTAAGGACGGCGCCCCTGAAGGTGATTATGTCACCGATAAACAGAAAGATGATCTTTGGACCTTGCTGAAGGCAAATTTCACCCTACCGCCAGAGGAGGATCCGAATAAGCCAGTTATAGAGCCACTGGTCAAGGCGTGTGCTCTTAAGAAGATGGCAGATCTATTAAGGAGGTGGAAGAATGAGTTGAAATCAAAGTTTGTCGATAAAGGGAAGACTCTAGAATTCACCGGCCGATTTGAGAAGATAAGAGATCACTGGCCTGCATTTGTGGCCTACAAGACATCGGACAAGAGTAAGAAAATGTCAGAGACAAACAAGAACAACGCTGCAAAGAAGCAGTATCACCATCGCACGGGGTCAGGTGGATACCTCAAAGCCCGGCCGTTGTGGGACAAAGCTGAGAATGACCTGATTGCTAAAGGGGTCGAACCACAGACATTGAACTGGCCAGACCGTTCAAGGACTTGGTTCTTCGGGGTTGGGGGAACTTTGGACCCTGAAACAGGGAAGTGCCGTTAGACGGACGAGCAACTTGCAATACCCGTCATGAAGCTTCAGGAGTATATCACCGCAGCGCAGGAAGGGACGTTCATTCCCGACAGAGAGAAGGATGAGCTGACTGAGGCCCTAGGGAATGTTGAGCACCCTGGACGAACACGAGGCACACCAGGCTCCGTTCCGTGGAAGGTTGGGTTTCCCGACGCAGGCGGTTACAGAAGCCGGGAGAGAAAGAGGAAAGCGGAGTTGAGCGAAATGCAGAAGCTCAATGCAAGACTACAAAAGCTAGAGGAAGCTGAGAGCCAGCGAGCTGCCGGCCAACCATCTCAGCGGCACGAAGCTACCCCAGAAGGTACCCCGCCATCTCAGCGGAGAAGCAATGTCGCTTCCACGGAGCCCGTTCAGCCTGACTTCACGGCTCCTAGCTACCCCGTGGATACTATCACGGAGGCTCAACATTGCGAGCTTATGACGAAATGCCGGAACCTCACTTTATTGGCGGCTGTCGGCTCTGTTGCACCTCCTCAACCCAACGGAACTTTTCACTGCCGTCTGATTCCACATGGCTATGCTGTTGTGATGGTGGATGAAGTAATGGAGGGATTTGAGGAGCTCGAGCTTGACCACTCTACAGGTGAAGGGGAGAATCGGCTGGTTCGTGCCCTGAGGAGTACATGTCTATGGCAGAAGGAGTACATCAAG
The DNA here is from genome assembly GCA_039707655.1 of Elymus sibiricus. Classification (NCBI taxonomy): domain Eukaryota; kingdom Viridiplantae; phylum Streptophyta; class Magnoliopsida; order Poales; family Poaceae; genus Elymus; species Elymus sibiricus. The sequence continues at coordinate 37,521,906 of CM077663.1, read as the reverse complement.
CTTCCAAACTGGACGCCTCCGCCTCCTCCTCCTCCTCCGGCGAGTCAGGGCACTCCGCCTCCTCCTCCTCCTCCTCCTCCGGCGCTTGATCAGGGCACCCCGCCTCCTTCTCCGGCTCCTCCGACGCGTGAGGGCACTCCGCCTCCTCCTTCGCCTACTCCAGCACGTCGAAGCAGTCCGCCTCCTCCTCAGCCTTGTCGGCAACGGCGGAAGACAGACGCTGCCGCTCCGGCTCTTCCGGCGCGTCGGAGCACTCCGCCTCGTAAGCAACGACGAAAGAGAGACGCTGCCGCTCCGGCGGCTAGCAGTACAATTAGCAGAGGCGGGAGGCAATTCAGATATGGTCCATGTCTCAATCCTCTGGAAAATTTATCATATGAGAGGACCGAGTCTGAAAACGAGGAGATATGTCGTGCCCAATTGAGGGACCATTTTGCAAAGAAAACTCCACCTCCGAAGGAGAAGCTAGATCCGGTGAAAGTGAAGCGCACTATCGATGCCCTAAAGCGACCACCACCGCCTCCGCCGGGTTCCAACTATGTCCGGATTATTAAAAAGACATATGAAGAAGCGCGGCGGTCGGGAAGTACTTCTAGTGATGCAAGGTTAGCAGAACGAAGATGTGGGAAAACATTTCCCCAGCTCGCCAAACAGGAGAAGCAATCGTGCCCCCCGCTCAAGGTGTCTAGCGATATCGTCGCAAATCATCCAGGGATGGTGCCCGGTACCAATCCTGGTGATTACTTGGGGGATGATGTAATTTTTCAAACGGCTGAGGTAACAAAAGAAGAATATGAATACCTGCACGGGAAGCCTCTCGTCAAACCTGATCATCCTCCTCTAACAACGATGATGTACAAATTGCATGAGTGGTACATGAAAACCTGCAGGGAGTCTGGGAGAGACACTATGTATATGGCAGTGAAACCAGAGCACGAATCATTGGACTTCCCGTGATGCCTGTTGAATTTGTGGAGTTATTTCAGTTAAACAATCAACTGGCCCTCGACAAACAACTCATGACTGCCTACTGTCTGTAAGTATTACTTCTATAGTTAAGTCTCTAGCTCAGCTCGTTCATTGCATGTATATATAATTATCCTCACTATATTATGCAGATTGAAGATCGTCGAATGCAAAAAACTAGGAATCTTCGACGTTGGGTTCATTAGCCCAGATGCCGTAAATGAATGGACGGTATGAAACTCAATCAAAGAGACCGAGGAGAACTTGCTAAAGTCGTTCCTTATACATCAAAACAAAAGGGAAATACTCTTTCCTTACAACTTCAAGTGAGTGTTGTTGTCTTCTCTGTATACTCGGTTTCGCTTACTCGAGGTTAAGTAATGTAATTGATGAGTTATATATGCGTGCGCAGTTTCCACTTTATTCTGCTATCCATTAAGCTTGACGGGGCATTAGTAATTGTCTTAGACTCGAGACGTAAAGATCCCGAGAATTATGCGGACATGACTGCAATGCTCAAGAAGTAAGTTCAGTCAATACCGGGACCATATCGGCATGCAACTTTCGTTAATTTCCTGATATCAAGTAATCATTTTCTTTGCCTGGCAGGGTTTGGAAGAAGTTCACCCGAAAGGTTCCCGGTCTAAACAAAGAGTTGCGATTTACGCACCCCAAAGTAAGTAGTACTAGCTAGTTCCGCGCATCTCTAATTGATTCAAATTTTCATCAATATATCATTACCATGCTTGCTTATCTGTTGGATTGAACTCTATTCTCATAAAGTGCTTGTACCAGAAAGAAGGGACTTCTTTATGTGCATACTACGTATGCGAGTACATTCGCCACTCGACCTCTGAGCGGGGCTTCTCTGACAAACAATTTGAAGTACGTAAATAATATTCACAATTTTATTTTATATATTACCATCAATTGTGTTGAGTTTTATTCATATATATGCATGTATTGACCCCCTTCTTTAAATTAGATCTGGCAGATGCGGGATGAACTCCTACCACATGATCGCATACGAGCAATTCAACAGGAATTGGCGGGATTCTTTCTTGACCACGTCATACCTAAAGACGGAGAATACCATTCAAATTTGTGATTGGATCTTAGGTACATGATGTTAGGGATTGTAAAAGATGTTATATTGTATATATGTAGTAGCGTCGGATAGATATACGAAAACTTGTTGTTCGACCAATCTCTCGGAGAAAGAGAGGTCGATCACTTCTCTCTGTATATGTTCATGACGATCTTATGTACTTAATGGTTCCTTCATTTGCTTACTAGCTAGCGTGTCGAGTTCTCTCTATAGTAGCTAGCGTCGACCAAGCACGGAGAAAGAGAGGACACTTCTCTCTATTAGCTAGCTAACACAATATGAAACCCCTAAATTAACCCTACAAAAACCCCTAAGCCCCCCCCCCTTTCAAAAAAACAAAAACCCCAGCTCCTGCCAGATGCTGACGCGTGGATGCCTTTTGGTCCCGGTTGGTGTTACCAACCGGGACTAAAGGTCCTCCTGCCTGGGCTCCCCGCAGCTGCCACGTGGAGGGCCTTTGGTCCCGGTTTGTAAGCAAACCGGGACTAAAGGTTTTGGGCTTTAGTCCCGACCCTTTAGTCCCGGTTCCAGAACCGGGACAAATGGGCCTCTGGAACCGGGACAAATGGGCCTCTGGAACCGGGACAAATGGGCCATTTTCTACTAGTGCATACAAACATGCGTTAGAGAAAAACTCCATGAAGTGACCATGAAATGGCAAAGTATTCATTTTGTAGCCCCCCACCCACATAGTTGTGGTCACATTTGCCACTCTCATGAGGCCAGATGGAGCCTCATCATTCACTTCTGCATATCTCGGTCTTGAGGTAGTAATTCCCCTTGACTTGGACTTTGTTATTTTGGAAGAAGATCTGGAAGAACTCCCTTTGAACAATTTTCCAAAGGCAACCATGATTTTTCTTAAGTTCTGAATTTTGTTTGGACATATCAAATAAAAGTGAAGTTTGCTCATAAAAATTATGGGAAACAACTCTACTAAGCTTCTAGTAACTATCCCATGCTTCAAAATTACTAAAAAATAAAATCTCAAATCAAAATGGAAACTCAAATTTATTACTAATAACAGTACAGTATAACAAAATATGGGGTACTAAACGAAATTTTAATTGGATGAACGGAAGAGAGTCACATACCAAGAAACAATCCCACCAATGGGATTTGTGAATGATGCACAAATGGAGGAGATCGAAGTGAGAAGCAAGCAAGCAGAGAAAAAATGCTAGGAAAATACGGGGTGTGTTTTTCAGGGAAAAAGATGGCAACCAACCCAATGTCCTTTTGAGGGGGTGCATGTGGGGGTGAGGCGCCTGGATCCCCTGTGGGCCCACTAGTGGCCCATGGGTGACCTGTAGTTCCCTTTTGAAATAAAATGACCTTTACAAATTTACTAGATTATTTTTTTTGTTTTCTCAGAAATGAAAATAATGACTTTTTGACATGTAGGAATATTTTCTAAAGAATTAAAATGATTTTGCAAAAATGAAAATAAGTGCTAAACTAGTGAAGAAGTTTGATCAGGATGACTTTGCAATTATGAAAATGATTTATTAATGAGGGTGATCAGTCCTTTTTAATAAACTTATCACAATATACAAATTCATTAAGCACCAAATCATTACTATATGTTACATAAACTTGATAGGCACCGGGAATTCCCATTTCCCAATAGTAATAGTCATTACCCTTTTTGAAGAGGACAATACTTATTTTTATTCACGCTTTTCCTTGAAAAATAAATAGTATGCTGGTCCCCCCCCAACATTGAAAGTGACCTTGCCTTTGGTGCAATCAATAACAACCACCATAGTGTTAAGAAATTCTCTTCCTAGAATAATAGAGAAACTACCATCCTCAGGCATATCAAGCACAACAAAGTCCTTTGAGATCAAAACATTAGCAACCACAATAGAAAAACCGTCACAAATACAAATTGTATAGCGGTTGGTTTATCCTCCATATGTAAAGATATGTTAGTTGATATCAACTTATCAAGATCAAGTTTCTTATATGGAGAGAAAGGTATAACACTAACACCCGCACCTAAATCACATAAGGCATACTTAACATAACTCTTTTAATGGTGCATGGTATAGTTGGGATTCCAAGATCTCCTAACTTTTCTCAAATTTTACCTTTGGAAAAGTAGTTTACAAGCATAGTAGATATCTCTTTAGTAGGTATATTTATTTTATTAGCCAGTATATGTTTCATATATTTGGAATAAAGTGGAACTTTAATAGCATAAGTCAAAGGAAGTTGCAAATAAAGGTTTGTAAGAAACTTTGTAAATATTTCATCATTTATTTTTGTGAGAATCACTAGGAAAAGGCATAGGTTTTTGAACACAAGGTTCTCTTTCTCTACCATGCTTATTAGTTTGTTTATTTTTCATAGGTTGATTCACAATAGGTGGAATTTCCTCCTTATCTTTTTCTTTTTCAGCATTGGTTTTCCGAGTCTCTACTTCTACCTCTTCTTGTGTGGCTATATTATTATCTTGAGTATGTTCTTGTTCCTCATTACCACTTTGAGTTTCAGCATCAGAGATAAAAGTATCATGTTGAGATTAACGAGAGTCACTATCACTATCACCTTTATCATTAAGGTTCTCCCTAGTAGTTTTAGACAAATTGAGAATTTTTATTTATTTGCATTTTATATTTCTTTCTATAAGTACTAAGTGTTGCCCCATTAGCATTTTGTGAATCTTGAATAACTCTATTACGATGACACTCAGGATATAAAGGATCTTGGGTGGAAGCTCCACCTCTAGTGTCTACACCACAAATTTTATTGCTCGCATGTGACATATCATGTATTATAGTTTCTTGGGTTTACATAACTTGTATAAGCTGAGTTTGAATCATGGCACAATGTTTAACAAGCTCCTTAATATCATTCATGGACCTCTCTAAGGTATTGGACAAATTTGTAATTCTATTAGAATTCTCAGAGAGATCCCTCTTAATATCCATGTTGAAATGATGTTGTTAAATAAAAAAGTGTCTACTTCATAAAAGCATTCACTAGGAGTTTTATTAGTAGGAATATCACTTTCATAAAATTCGTATAAACAATTAACTCTAATAAACATGAACATAATTATAAGTTGGAAGAGTGTCACCTATCGAAGGCAATTTATTTACATCAGCAGCTGGAATACCCTTTCCTTGCGTAGATTTCTTAACTTGTTTCATATCATCTTCACTCAAGGTATGAACACCTCTTTTAACTACGGAAACATCTAATTTGCCGTCAGGCCTGTACAGACGGCAAAGGCAGGTTTACAGACGGCAAAGATTTTGTCGTCAGCTAGCTGACGGCAAAGAGTGTCGGCAAACCCTAGATCGGTAAAGAATACTTTGCCGTCAGCTTTTCATCGGGCAGATGGCAAAGATTTTGCCGTCACCCAAACTGCAGTTTGCCGTCTGCCACAAAAATAACAGACGACATTCTTTGTCGTCAGTCAAACTTTCTCCTTGCCGTCAGCCGAACTAAACTACAAACGACAAATATATTTTTTTAAATGACGAGATATCGGGGCAGGCATGGAGCAGAGGACGCACGCGCCCAACAGCAGAGCTGCTCGCCGCACCGACCACACCGGAGTAGAGTATCTCGCTTGCCGCACCGCTCTCCCGCCGCTGCCGGAGGGAGGTCACGCGCCGGAGGGAGAGGAGGAGGCCGCCCTCCCGCGCTCCTCGCTGTCGGACGGAGGCCACGCCGGAGGGAGGACGCCGCCCGCCCGCGCTACTCTGCTCGGTCGCCGCCCGCGCTGCTGGCCGCCTACGCCACCCGCCCACCTGCGTCGCCAGCCCGCGGCGCTCACCCGCCCACCCGCGCGCGCTGCTCACCGCCCGCGCTGCGCCGCCCACTCGCCCACGTCGCCCACCCGCGCTGCTCGCCGCCCGCCCGCCCGCGCCGCAAGCCCTTGCCGCTCGCCCGCCCGCGAGTGCTGCTCGCCGCCCGCGCGTGCTGCCCGCCGCCCGCGCTGCGCCGCGCCGCTCGCCCTCCCACACGTGCTGCTCGCCACGGTGCCCGCACCGCGCCACTCTGCTCGGTCGCCGGCCCGCGCTGCTCGTCGGACTGCCGCTGCTGCCCTGCCCCCAAACGAGAGAGAGAGGTACCCAGGACACAGAGAAATGAGGGTGGGGTAGCGTGGGAGAGAGAGATCGTGGGGATAAGGGACAGAGAGTGGTGCGGTGGGTGTCCATCATGGGGCTGCACTGTGGGTGGACAAGATCACACCATGTCATCAATCCGTGGGATCGATCCACGGGGTATGCTTCTTCTTTGCCATCTCTAAAAAAAATGCAGACGGCAAAGAGCTCACTTTACTGTCTGCCAAAAAAACACAGACGGCAAATATTCTTTGCCGTCTGCCAAAACAAACCCAGACAACAAAGTATATTTTGCCGTCTGTGGTCTTTTTTGCAGACGGCAAAGTGACCTCTTTGCCGTCTGTGTTTGTTTTCGCAGACGGCAAAGTATATTTTGCCGTTAGTTATTCTTTGCCGTCTGCTGATGACGGCAAACCCTTTCTTTGCCGTCTGCCCGATGAAAAGCTGGCGGGAAAGATGCCCCCTGACGGCAAATTAGCTGTTTCCCGTAGTGTTTCTTGGGAGTAGGTGCTAGTACTATCCCATTTGAATTCCAGCCATCATAATTTTTAGACATACCATCCAAAAGTTCCTTTACTTTATTCAATTTCATGTCTTTGAAAATATTTCTTGCATTGCTATCTGGCTGCATTTTAGGTCAAGGGTTCGGCTAGGCCATTATAAAATGTGTTTAACTACAACATGACACTTATGTAAAGGCATATATTTTTCAATAAAAGCAAATCAACATTCTTGATAGTTGGTTATAGTTCCAAGTGGTAATTTATTGAGCCAAAATCAAGCATCACCTTCTAGTCAGAAAGGGAGCATCTTAAGCATGACGTGTAAAGGATTTCTATCTTTCTTATAATTTTTTTAGCAAGATCTTCAATCTTATGAATATGATAAAAAACATTCTCTTCTTCTCTAACTCGAAACCCAAGTGATTCAGACATTTTAATAACTTCGGGTTCCGTAGAAAAATAACAAGCATCAAGTCTAATATAAATAAGAGAAGCACAAAGTTCATCTTCAGAAAGGAACATGTTTCCTAAGGCTCATATGTCAAATATTTTAATTAAAGCATCACGATGTTTATCAGTGTCACATGCTCTGAAAGCTCTAGCAAAATTTTCATCAAACTCAATAGCTGTAGCAGGAGTAGGTGGTGTGCCCACTTGTTGTGTAGCAGGTGCATTAGTAAGTGTTTCTTTTTCTTTTGAGATATCCAGGCATTTATCAAGTAATTCTCCTAATGGAAGAGATTTAACAGAAGTACTAGTAGTAGTAGTAGTAGTAGTATCCATTGACAACTTCCTCAGTAATATGTGACATACTAGACAATGATTCATGCATATGTGATAGTCATGATCGTGTCACAAGTTGACTTAAAACAGTAGGTGAATCAAGAGTAGTATGAGTGCTTAAAGCAATACGTGTTCATGTAGTGGATGGAACAATCTCTACCTTTTGGTTTTGAGTTTTTCCGTGATGGATAATAATTTTAGCAAACAAGGAATTATCAATTAGACTTATAAATAGAGCTATGCACCCCGACAACGACGCCAGAAAATAGTCTTGATAACCCGCAAGTGTAGGGGATCATAATAGTCCTTGTTTGTAAGTATTACAAACCTAATTTATATTCAACATGATGTGAGCAAGATAATACTTATAAGTTTTAGCAGTTGAGTTTTCAATACAACCCCACCTGAAACAAGTACTTGTTCAAAGAAATTATTAGTAGCAATGGCAATGTAGTGAATGGAGTCGTATATGTTGTAGCAAAGTGACACAAAGAAGTAAATACCACACAAGTTGCCAAGTATCAAGTGACTTAAGGAGCTCAAACAATAGCAGAAAACATAGGCATGGGGATGGATATTGAGATGTTGCATGAATGATATCAATGATGTAATAGAGCAATTAAGAAGGGTGCAATCTCTAGCTCATGTTCTTAAATTATTGTTGGCATGTATTCCTTATGTAGTTGAACGTGCTTATTTCTAAGAATTGGTCCTCCATCTATTGTCCAACTCTCCCATGTACCCGGATCCCATTGGAAACAAATGGTAATTAAGGTGACCTTTTCATGTCAACCGAAACAACGCATTAGCACTTTATGAATACATGTGATCCTCAAATTATAGCTATTCCCATTGATATCCCGGGTTGTCACCACCGAGGTCTCCGGTTAAATACTATAATAGGTGCATATGACTTGCAGGTATAACCAGCACACCAGGCTTTGCAGACGGTTTTTGTACATGGGCTGGCGGCGGTTCCCCATTCTGCCTCGAAGGTTGTGTTGCTAATACTCGGAGCAGCACAGGCGGTTTCTAAAATCACCTTTGCTGATAACCCACTACAACCAGTTTACGTAAACAAACCGCCTCCAATGCAAGGACGCCTAGAGGTGGCTGTTAATTTGGAACCGCTTCCTATACACTATCATTTCTATCGCAGAATCGCCTGTTAGTCTTTTTTTGTGATTTTCCAGTTCTCAGCATTTTTCCCTGTTTCAACAACATTCGAAATACACATTCATAGTGGACATCCACATTCATCTCACATTTGCATTGCATTTCATAAATAGATTCATACATATCCAATTGTGTAGGGGCAACATATGCAACAAAGTGCTAAAATATACATGGGGTCAACATATACAATATTCTTAAGATAATGAGGTCAGTGACGTTGCAGATCTCACATTCCAATGAGTCCTTCAACTCACTGGAAAGAGTGCCATCTTCTCGTGTTATAGGTGAAAACGGGTGACACGATCGTGTTGGAGATATGCCCTAGAGGCAATCATGTATGATGATATTTCCTAATGTGTTTATGAATCAATATAGTCCTTGGACGATATAAATGATGCATGTCGCCAAGTACATGACTTGTCTTTGAGATCTTACATTGTATGATACGTTCTAAATAGTCCCTGGTCGGAAAGGGATGTGTGGACTCATATCAAACTAGACCAGCATGCAACACGATGGATGGCTTAGTCTCACTAGACATGTAGCATTGGATGCTAGCCGGATTGCATGGACCTGATCATATTTGAGGTCGACTGCGAGAAATCAGAGCCGGGCTCAAATGGATGTCAGGTCGGACAGACCCAACCATGAGACACAGTAATAGGTCATCTTTTAGTCTCTAATATGACGTACGCTATGTGTCCTAAGACGTGAGGTCGGCACCTAGACTCGGGATGGTGACCAACCTGACTTGGGCCAATCAAATGCTACTCCAAAATAGGATAGTTATAAAGGTCGGTTTCTGGCTTGTGTAGATCCATGCCATGAGACATGGTCGAGCAAGAAGGGATTTGCCCCTCCGATATGGAGAGATATACTCTGGGCCCCACGTGTGATCCAACCTGGATAAGCATGGCCATGCGACAAGGATTATGAGATAATCTAGTTTTGGAGGTCGACATCATAGAATGAGAAAGAGGCCGGGATGGTGAACAAGGATGCTACTCCGTAACAGGATAGTTATAAAGGAACAGAAATGTGACACGTTGTATAGGTTCCCCAAACAGGCTTCATCGTAAACTTGATGGTTGACCAGTTTTGCTAGAAGCCTGTACCAACTAAGCTACACGGATGCGATCCAGTCTGCGACCAAGTGGACATGAGGCTAAGAGGTTGCACACTAAAGGGAAGGAACCTATGAGGTCAGATCTGACTTTGTAGGTCAGATGTGGTCCGACCTGGACTTGGATCTGGGCTGAGTAAACTTTGGGCGAGAGAATCGTAATGGGCCTCATGTGTTGAGTCCACGACGGACGTGTATATAAGTGGAGCTACGGCTACAGTTTTGGGGATTGATCGCTCCTGCGTCATTGCTAGGCTTTGCATGTGATGCATCTAGCTACCTCCACTTAGCTCAGCTGTGTGATCGGACCTAGTAGTCCGCCGCCTGGCGTTCCTCCTGTGCACATGGATACCATTAGAGGCAGTGCACTTGTGCTGCTTCGGCGAACTTTTTCGAGGGATACGATGACCGAGCTGTTCGAGGGAAATCGGCAACGAGGTAGAGATGACTCCAGCGACGCGCTGCTCCAACACTTCTTCCGCTGTGAGGACTACGCATCTAGTGGTAATCTCATGATCTATCTCCAAGGTATGCTCCTGGGTGATGTGCGTGGTAGGATTGAAGTTTTAATATGCAGTAGTTGCATGCCACGTATCCCAACGGTGGTATTAGAGCCTCAACTATTGGTTTTAGATTTCAGATTACATGCATATGAGATATGCGGGAGGCAGTAGATGAGATCTAGTGCCGGTCTTGGTGGTCGGTCTATGTGATAGACCGGTTAAGTGCTGGCTCGATTAGATTGGCCGCACTCGGGGATCTTGGTGGTTTTGTTTTCTGAAAATCAGAATTGATGAGGTCGTAACACTACATACCCCTATCAGTCGGTATCCGCCATCGGGGTTAATCGTGGAACGTAAATTCGAGTCGGATTCACGATGATCAATATGATTGATCATATCGGAAAATCCGACGTGATCGTAATCTGACTCAGACCGCCGTTGCTACCTATCGTAGCGCCGTAGATTTCATACAAAGTCCACTCAAACCGGTAGAGTACGATTCTATTCATAACTTTATTTTGCAGGTTTGACATGAATAGTATGGTTCATATGTATGTAATACATGTGTGTAATAAGCATGACCCGCGTGTCATGGTTTGGTCAGCTGCATGGAGCCAAAGTGCTGCTATTACAACGTATAACGACCTGCGTGTCGGCTTGTGATGCTTTGTAAATTCATTGCTAGTAGTACTATTTGGAGGACGGAGATCAACTTCTCTGCTCGGATGGAGATCCATATCGGCATCTCGGTGATTACCTTTGATCCGGTCCAGAGGTGACCCTGGGTATCAAACCCACAGGAAGGATGCTAATTGAAAGGTGATTCTTGCAAGCTTCCGTCATCGTAATGAGTTCCAATTTCCCAGACTAAAATCGCATAGTTTCTAGAGAGTAAACAATGATAAGAAAATATGCCCGGGCTTAGGTCTTACTTGCAGCCGTCTACTTGCACTTGGGATTTCATCTAAATATTCAACATGGCCCTGGTAGACACCGCTACTATCTGTTGTCAACATGTATATTGTGGGGGATGCGGCCTAATAACCTCGCGATCGATCAGCAACCTACATCGTGATTCTATTGTCCAACCAAGGCCCTTACCGTCGCACAGGGTTACCTCGATTATGAAGGATTTCTTCGGACCAACGCATTGGGCGTTTAATGACTGCACCTCAAGTCTTCCCAGGGAATTGCTTTCAGCTACCGTACTCATCCTTACTATCACCAGCTTTTGGCATAGCCTTCCACTCATCCCTGCACTTTACCGCCTCCTGGATCGATCTTCGGGATCCCGGGTACCTGAGGGGCCTAAGAACGAGAAAGCAACAAGAGACAAATCCGTTGCGATACACATAATATGTTTGGCCTTAAAGTCAATACCAACAATCCCATGCACAAGTACATGGGGGCTACAAGGCTATGCCTCATCCCATAGCCCGAGTGGACTACTCACACATCATGGATGAATCAGAGAAGAAAGACATTGTAGGTCGAACTTGAAGATGAATGATTGATAATAGTCTTACAATGTCGCCATATGTGATGTATCTTGATTACAAGTGATGGCTATGGCTAGGGGATGACTGCTTGGGAGATGGAGATGGAGATGGCAGCAGCTAGGGAGATGGAGATGGATTAAGGTTTCGACATTCTCTTGCGAATGGGCTGCTCTCTGTTGCGAATGGGGGCTCGACCGTTTTATGAAGTTGAGTTGGGATGATGTCACGGAACCGACGGCATGTGGTACGAGTGCTGATAGGAGCGGGCGTGCTCGTACCAGGCGCTATCTTATCTCCTGGATACGCTCCAGCGCCTCCGTTTGGTCAGGGTTGATCACCAAACTTCATATTTCCAAATATTCTTTGATTCCGTCCCTCAAAATGGTCCATTCCTGCAGGAAACAAAATAAATGGAGGGATTTGCAATCTCTTGATTTTATTAGTCATTACTGATAGTATTAGAGTGATTCTCTTGGAATATCCGGGATTATCCCGTTTAAACAATGGTGGAAATGAGTGTAAAAATACGCTCATCACCCAGCTTGACGAATCGAATGAAGATCCGACCTGGAATTCCGACCTGAAAATCGAAGTCGGAACCGGCATGGAAGGACCTTCATGAAGGAGCCATACTATTTCACAAAATGTTTATTTGTGATTGATATTGCTTCTATTTCTATGCATGTTAAATGGTAGAAAGATCCCTCACGTAATATCAAGCAAATTTTCCATTCCGGATGTTGTACCTTCACATGTCAAGTAGTTCCAGTAGTGGGACCATGAAATTGGGGTGTTGCTGGGTCTCCTTGGACTGAAGGGTTCGTGTCAGACACGTACATGCACGGCATCAGGTTTACTTGATAAAGCTATCAAAACAGTTTTGGGTCTTGTGGCAAAGGAGCTCGAGCCAGGGTATGTGATACTATACCAACCCGACCAACAGGAGTTGTATGGAGATACGATTAGTAAGGGGTTGCTTACCAGTTAGGCAAGTCGAGTAGCAGTGATGCTAAAGCTCACTAGTCGACCTGTGCTAGCCGGATCCTGAATAACTGAGAGTTTGCGGAGGGATGCCGACTTCTGTGGGAGTATTTCATTTTTTATTTGATTTACTCTACATAAACACATTGCTTAGTGTTTGCATATTTTATTTTGTAGATCAATGGCACCATCTGCTTAAGGTTCCAACTTTACATTGAAATCAATCCTGGAAAAAGATAAACTGAATGGAACAAACTTTACCACCTGGTATAGAAATTTGATAATTGTTCTCAAGCATGATAAAAAGGAACATGTTCTAGAGGATCCACATCCAGAGGGACCCACCGAGAATGCCACCACCACTGTCTGGAATGCCAAAAGGAAACTCATTGACAAGTCGAATGAGATCAAATGTCTCATGCTGGCTTGTATGGAGCCTGATCTGCAACAACAGTTCAAAAAATTCATGCTGGCTTGTATGTTTCAAATGCAGGCCATGACCAAAAGGTTCAATGTCTGGCGATCCTTGATGGTTTATAAGCTAAAAGAGGGTGATCCACCGAGCCTGCACATGATCAAGATGATTGGTTAGATGCAGACTTTGGATTGGTTATTCTGCCCACTTGAGGACAAGCTGTCCACATATACAATTCTAACTTCCCTTCCGGCTAGCTATGGAACGTTCATCTTGAACTACCACATGCACAACATGGATAAGAAGCTCAATGAATTGCATGAGATGCTTAAGACGGCAGAGGAGGATATTAAGAAATGCACGCATCAAGTGTTGTTGGTGCAGAATTCAGCCAAGTTCGAAAAGAGCTGGTCCAAAAAAAGGCTATGGCAAGGGGCAAGGAGAAGGAGGCAACTCCAACTTCTGTCGCTGGGCTCAAGTCAGGACTAGAATCGACGAATGTATGCTATCATTGCAAGGAACCTGATCACTGGAAGAGGAATTGCAGAAATATTCTCGCCGAGAAGGGCAAGAAGGGTGGAAGTTTGACTTCCACCAAAGGTACGCTTGTTGTGCATGTTATAGACATTCACCTTGCTGACATAGCTAGTAGCTCTTGGGTATTTGATACTGGATCGGTTGTTCATATTTGCAACTCCATGCAGGGGCTGGTAAGAACTAGGCAGGTCGAACAAGGGGAGGTTGACATCAGGGTCGACAACAAGGCAAGAGTTGCTGTGTTGGAGATCGGCACAATGCAGCTGCAGCTTCCTTCCAGATTCATTTTGGGATTAGATAATTGTTATTATATTCTAGCACTTAGTCAAAACATTATTTCTGCCTCATGCTTGATGAGACAGGGTTATGAATTCAATATAAAGGACAATGGTTGTTTGATATTATTGAAAGCCATGTTCCATGGCTATGCACCCATTGATAATTCACTCTTTATATTAAATCTGGAAACGGAACCGGTATGTAATGTGAATGTCAACAGGCATAAGCCTAACGAGATAAATCTAACTTACTTCTGGCATTGCTGTCTTGGACATATTAGCCTGAAACGCATGAAGAAGCTCCATGATGATGGACTCCTAACTTCATCTAACTTTGAGTCATTCGAGACATGCGAATCATGCCTGCTCGGCAAGATGACCAAGTCCCATTTTGCAAAGACTTGCGAGAGGGCGTCTGAGCTATTGGTACTGATAAACATTGATGTGTGTAGTCCAATGAGCACGTCGACCAGAGGCGGCTATCACTACTTCATGACTTTTACTGACGACTTGTGCAAATATGGATATATCTACCTGATGAGGCATAAGTCGGAGAGTTTCAGAATGAGATTGAAAATTAGCTCGGCAAGACAATAAAACTTCTATGATCAGATTGTGGAAGCGAGTACATGAGCCAAGAGTTTGATGATCATCTGAAAAGCCAGGGTATTGTACCCCAGCTCACACCTCAGGGTGCACCACAGAGAAATGGCATGTCAGAACGAAGAAACCGGACTCTGCTAGAAATGGTCCCGTCTATGATGAGCAAATCGGATTTGCCATTGTCATTATGGGGATACGCTCTAGAAACTGCAACTTTCACACTTGAGAGAGTACCATTGAAGTTAGTAGATAAGACACCATATGCGATATGGACCGGGAAGCATCTCAGTTTGTCTTTTCTAAAGATTTGAGGTTGTGAAGCATTTGTCAAGTGACTCATGTCAGCCAAGCTTTCACCCAAGTCGAACAAATGCATATTCGTGGGATATCCGAGGGAAATCTCGGGATACAACTTCTACAACCGAGAAGAGAACAAAGTGTTTGTTGCTCGGAAAAGGGTTTTCCTTGAGAAAGAGTTTCCCAGTCGGGAAGCCAGTTGGAGATCGGTTCGACTCAAAGAAATTCGGGAACCACTTGGGGATAGTTTGGCTAGCATCCCAATGGAACCGGTCATTGAACCCGGTAGAGTGGAAATGATATCGGAACCTGTCATCTCAAACAAAGATTGCTCAGAGTGCGTGATGTGTTTTTGCTAGAAAGCGACGAGCCGACTATGTGTGCGGAAGCGATGGTAAGCCCTAATTTCGAGGCATGGCTGGAGGCCATGAGAGCCAAGTTAAAGTCCATGGATGACAATTAATCTGTGACTTGGTTGATCCACCACCCGGCGTCACAGCCATTGGGTGCAAATGGGTCTTTAAGAAGAAAACCGATGTGGATGGAAATGTTCAGATCCACAAAGCTTGGCTTTTAGTGAAGGGGTATCGACAAATTCAAGGAATTGACTACGATGCGACCATCTCACCGGTAGCGATGCTGAAGTCAGTTATGATCATTCTAGCCATAGCTCCATATTTCGATTATGAGATATGGCAGATGGATATCAAGACGGCTTTCCTTTAAGGAAATTTAACCGAGGATGTATACATGATGCAGCCCGAGGGTTTTGTCAATTTGAATAGTGCTAGTAAGGTATACAAGGTAAAGAAATCCATTTATAGGTTGAACCAAGTATCTCAGAGCTGGAACATTCGTTTAGATGAAGTCGTGACCGGTCTTAGTTTTATCAAGAACAAGGATGAACCCTGTTTATACAGGATGTTCAGTGGATGACATACTGCTGATCGGAAATGATGTTTTGATGCTGAACTCGGTAAAGGAGTCACTGAAAGGGAAAATTTTGATGAAAGACCTGCGTGAAGCGGTTTACATATTAGGAATCAAGATCTATAGAGATAGATCAAAAAGGGTGCTCGGCTTGAGCCAGACAGATACATAGACAAAGTGTTGAAACGGTTCAACATGAGTGAGGCCAAGAAAGGGTTCTTGCCGGTTTCACATGGCATAAGGCCGAGCAAGACTCAGAGTCCTTCGTCCTCTAATGAGCGAAGCCGGATCAATGGGATCCCGTATGCCTCGCTAGTCGGATCCATCATGTACGCCATGCTATGTATGAAGGGGAACGTTGCATGAAAATCAAAAAAATTCCAACGAAACACCCAAGATCTAATCTAGGAGATGCATAGAAACGAGGGGGAGAGTGTTTCTACATACCCTTGTAGACCGAAAGCGGAAGCATATCTAACACGGTGTATGTAGTCGTACTCTTCGCGATCCAATCACGATCCAATCCGATCTAGTGCCGAACGGACGGCACCTCCGAGTTCAGCACACGTGCGGTTCGATGACGTCTCCTCCTCCTTGATCCAGCAAGCGAAGGGGCAGAAGTAGATGGGATCACAACCAGCACAATGGCGTGGTGGTGATGGTGGTGGTGGAGTACCAGTAGGGCTTCGCTAAGCAAAACCGGAACGAGGAGAAGGGAGAGACAGGGAGGGATGCGGCTAGGCAAAGGGGTGAGCCCCTGCCCATGCACCTCCACCCTTTATATAGGGGTGAGGGAGGGGCCGGACATCCCTTGGACCCTCCTCCAAGGTATGAATAGTACATGAACAGTAACCGTACATCCCTTGGGTCTGTCCATCACATCATTCTCCTAATGATGTGATCCCGTTATCAAATGACAATTCATGTCTATGGTTAGGAAACCTTAACCATCTTTGATCAACGAGCTAGTCCATTAGAGGCTCACCAGGGACACGGTGTTGTTTATGTATCCACACATGTATTTAAGTTTCCGATCAATACAATTCTAGCATGAATAATAAACATTTATCATGGACTAGAAAATATGATAATAACCAATTTATTATTGCCTCTAGGGCATATTTCCAACAGTCTCTCACTTGCACTAGAGTCAATAATCTAGTTTACATCATAATGTATCTTACACCCATAGAGTTCTGGTGCTGATCATGTTTTGCTCGTGGAGGAGGTTTAGTCAACGGGTCTGCCACATTCAGATCCGTATGTACTTTTTAAATTTCTATGTCTCCCTCCTTGATGTAATCGTGGATGGAGTTGAAGCGGCATTTGATGTGCTTTGTTCTCTTGTGAAACCTTGGTTCCTTGGCAATGGCAATGGGACCAATGTTGTCACAATAGAGAGTCATAGGATCTAATGCACCAGGTATTACTCCTAGATCGGACATGAATTCCTTCATCCAGACTCCTTCCTGCGCTACTTCCGAAGCAGCTATGTATTCCGCTTCACATGTAGATCCCGCCACACCGCTCTGCTTGGAACTACTCCAACTGACCGCTCCGCCATTCAGAATAAATATGAATCCGGTTTGAGACTTCGAGTCATCCGGATCGATGTCAAAGCTAGCATCGACGTAAGCCTTTACGATGAGCTCTTTTTCACCTTCATAAACGAGAAACATTTCCTTAGTACTCTTTAGGTACTTAAGGATATTTTTGACCGATGTCCAGTGATCTACTCCTGGATCACTCTGGTACCTCCCTGCCAGACTTATGGTAAGGCACACATCAGGTCTGGTACACAGCATGGCATACATTATAGATCCTATGGCTGAGGAATAGGGGATGACTTTCATCCATTCTCTATCTTCTGCCGTGGTCGGGCTTTGAGTCTTACTCAACTTCACACCTTGCAACATAGGAAAGAACCCCTTCTTTGACTGGTCCATTTTGAACTTCTTCAAAATCTTGTCAAGGTATGTGCTCTGTGAAAGTCCTATCAGGCGTCTTGATCTATCTCTATAGATCTTGATGCCCAATATGTAAGCAGCTTCATCCAGGTCTTTCATTGAAAAACTTTTGTTCAAATAACCCTTTAGGCTTTCCAGAAATTCTATATCATTTCCAATCAATAATATGTCATCCACATACAGTATTAGAAATGCTACAGAGCTCCCACTCACTTTCTTGTAAATACAAGCTTCTCCAAAAGTTTGTATAAAACCAAAAGCTTTGATCACCTCATCAAAGCGAATATTCCAACTCCGAGATGCATGCACCAGTCCATAGATGGATCGCTGGAGCTTGCATACCTTATTAGCATCCTTAGGATTGACAAAACCTTCTGGTTGCATCATATACAACTCTTCGTTAAGGAAACCATTAAGGAACGTTGTTTTGACGTTCATCTGCCAGATTTCATAATCGAAAAATGCAACAATTGCTAACATAATGCTAACAGACTTCAGCATCGCTACGGGTGATAAAGTCTCATCGTAGTCAACTTTTTTGAACTTCTCGAAAACCCTTTGCGACAAGTCGAGCTTTATAGACGGTGACATTACCATCAGCGTTTGTCTTCTTCTTAAAGCTCCATTTGTTCTCAATGGCCTTTCGGTCATTAGGTAAGTCTACCAAAGTCTATACTTTGTTCTCATACATGGATCCTATCTCATATTTCATGGCCTCAAGCCATTTGTCGGAATCCGGGCTCATCATTGCTTCTTCATAGTTCGTAGGCTCACCGTTGTCCAACAACATGACTTCCAGGACAGGATTACCATACCACTCTGGTGCGGAACGTGTCCTGGTTGACCTACGAAGTTCAGTAGTAGGTTGATTCGAAGTTTTATGATCATCATCATTAGCTTCCTCTCCGGCTAGTGTAGGCATCACGGGAACTTCTTTCTGTGATGCACCACTCTCCAATTCGAGAGAAGGTACAATTACCTCATCAAGCTCTACCTTCCTCCCACTCACTTCTTTTGAGAGAAACTCCTTCTCTAGAAATGATCCATTCTTGGAAACAAAGATCTTGCCCTCGGATCTAAGATAGAAGGTATACCCAATGGTCTCTTTAGGGTATCCTATGAAGACACACTTCTCCGCTTTGGGTTCGAGCTTATCAGGCTGAAGCCTCTTGACATAAGCGTCGCATCCCCAAGCTTTAAGAAACGACAGCTTAGGTTTCTTGCCAAACCATAATTCATACAGTGTCATCTCAACGGATTAAGACGGTGCCCTATTTAAAGTGAATGCGGCTATCTCTAATGCATAACCCCAAAACGATAGTGGCAAATCGGTAAGAGACATCATAGAATGCACCATATCTAATAGAGTGCGATTACGATGTTCGGACACACCATTACGTTGTGGTGTTCTAGGTGGCGTGAGTTGTGAAACAATTCCACATTGTCTTAAACGCATGCCAAACTCATAACTCAGATATTCACCTCCATGATCAAATTGTAGAAATTTTATTTTCTTGTTACGATGATTCGCTACTTCACTCTGAAACTCTTTGAACTTTTCAAATGTTTTAGACTTGTGTTTCATTAAGAAAATATACCCTATCTACTCAAAGCATCCATGAAGGTAAGAAAATAATGATATCCACTGCATGCTTCAACACTCATTGGACCTCTTACATCAGTATGTATTATTTCCAACAAGTCACTTGCCCGCTCCATTGTACCGGAAAACGGGGTTTTTGTCATCTTGCCCACGAGGCATGGTTCACATGTTTCAAATGATTCATAATCAAGTGATTCCAAAAGTCCATCAACATGGAGTTTCTTCATGCGCTTTACACCAATATGACCTAAGTGGCAGTGCCACAAATATGTGGTACTATCATCATTAACTTTGCATCTTTTGGCATCAATATTATGAACATGTGTATTACTACGATTGAGATTCAACAAGAATAAACCATTCACATTGGGTGCATGACATTAAAATATATTATTCATATAAATAGAACAACCATTATTCTCTGACTTAAATGAATAATGGTCTCACAATAAACAAGATCCAGATATAATGTTCATGCTCAACGTAGGCACCAAATGACAAATATTTAGGTTTAAAACTAATCCTGAAGGTAGACGCAGAGGGAGCGTGCCAACGGCGATCACATCAACCTTGGAGCCATTTCCAACGCGCATCGTCACCTCATCCTTAGCTAGTCTCCGTTTATTCTGCAGCTCCTATTTTGAGTAACAAGTATTAGCAACTGAACCGGTATCAAATACACAGGCGCTACTACGAGCAATAGTAAGGTACACATCAATAACATGTATATCAAATATACCTTTGTTGATGTTGCCAGCCTTCTTATCTGCCAAGTACTTGGGGCAGTTCGGCTTCCAGTGGCCATTTCCCTTGCAATAGAAGCACTTAGTCTCGGGTTTGGGTCCAGCCTTGGGTTTCTTCACTGGAGCAGCAACTGGCTTGCCATTCTTCTTGAAGTTTTCCTTCTTTCCCTTGCCCTTCTTGACACTAGTGGTCTTTTTTACCATCAACATTTGTTGCTCCTTCTTGATTTATACATCCGTGGCCTTAAACATCGCGAAAAGCTCCGGGATCGTCTTCTCCATCCCTTGCATGTTATAGTTCATCACGAAGCTCTTGTAGCTTGGTGGCAGTGACTGGAGAAATCTGTCAATCACTACTTCATCCGGAAGATTAACTCCCAACTGATTCAAGCGATTGTAGTACCCAGACATTTTGAGTATGTGCTCACTAACGGAGCTGTTCTCTTCCATCTTGCAGGCGAAGAACTTGTCGGAGGTGTCATACCTCTCAACCCAGGCATGAGCCTGAAATACCAATTTCAGCTCCTAGAACATCTCATATGCTCCGTGGTGCTCAAAACATTTTTGGAGCCCCGGTTCTAAGCCGTAAAGCATGGCACACTGAACTATCGAGTAGTCATCAGAACATGCCTGCCAGACATTCACAACATCCACAGACGACGCTGCAGGGAGTGGCGCACTGAGCGGTGCATCAAGGACATAAGCCTTCTGTGCAGCAGTGAGGATAATCCTCAAATTACGGACCAAGTCTGAATAATTGCTTCCATCAACTTTCAACTTCGTTTTCTCTAGGAACGCATTAAAATTTAGGGGAGCTACAGCGCGAGCCATTGATCTACAACATAATTTTGCAAAGACAATTTAGACTATGTTCATGATAATGAGTTCACTTAATCAAATTACTAAAGAACTCCCACCTAAATCAAAATCCCTCAAGTTGTCTGATACCCCACAAGTATAGGGGATCAGTGGTAGCCTCTTTCAATAAGTAAGAGTGTCGAACCCAACGAGGAGATAAAGGTAGAACAAATATTCCCTCAAGTTTTATCGACCACCGATACAACTCTACGCACGCTTAACGTTCGCTTTACCTAGAACAAGTATGAAACTAGAAGTACTTTGTAGGTGTGATAGGATAGGTTTGCAAGATAATAAAGAGCGTGTAAATAAAAATTAGGGGCTGTTTAGATAAAGAAACAACTAAGTTAGTTTTAGTAGAGAGCTTTTTGTCACAAGAAAGTTATTTGTCCCTAGGCAATCGATAACTAGACCGGTAATCATTATTGCAATTTTATATGAGGGAGAGGCATAAGCTAACATACTTTCTCTACTTGGATCATATGCACTTATGATTGGAACTCTAGCAAGCATCCGCAACTACTAAAGATCATTAAGGTAAAACCCAACCATAGCATTATAAGGTATCAAGAACTCTTTACTCCCATATGCAACAACCCACCTACTCGGGTTTATGCTTCTGTCACTCAAGCAACCCACCATAGGCAAATCATGCACACATTGCAACACCCTACAGCGAGGATCCCTCACGCTTGCGCGACACGGAGAGCACCATAGGACAGCACCAATAATAAAACATGCAACTCAAACCAATCATGATCATCAATCAACCCATAGGACAAAACGGATCTACTCAAACATCATAAGATAGCCATACATCATTGGGAAATAATATATAGCATTGAGCACCATGTTTAAGTAGAGATTACAGCGGGGAGAAGGGGTGTTATACCGCTGCATAGAGGGGGAGAGAGTTGGTGATGACGGCGGCGAAGTTGTTGGTGTAGATCGCCGTCACGATGATGGCCCCGACGGCGTTCCGGTGCCACCGGGAGAGAGGGGGAGAGAGCCCCCCTCCTTCTTCTTCTTCCTTGACCTCCCCCCTAGATGGCAGGAGGGTTTCCCCTCTGGTCCTTGGCTTCCATGGCGGCGGAGGGGCGGGAGCCCCTCCGAGATTGGATCTCTCTCTCTCTGTTTCCTTCTGTGTCTGCCTTCTCAGATTCTGGCCTTTCACCGTTTCTTAAATTCCCGGAGATCCGTAACTCCGATTGGGCTGAAATTTTAACACGATTTTTATCCGGATATTAAATTTCTTGCGGCGAAAGAAGGGCACCAACCACTTTAAGGGGTGACCACAAGCCACCCTGGCACTCCCTACCCCCCAGGGCGTGCCCCCCTGGCTTGTGGGCCCCTCGGGCGCCGCCTTCTGTTGATTCCACTTCCCAAAATTCACATATATTCCAAAAAAATCTCCGTAAGTTTTTATCCGATTTGGACTTCGTTTGATATGGATTTTCTACAAAACAAAAAACATGCAACAAACAGGAACTGGCACTGGGCACTGGATTAATATGTTAGTCCCAAAAATAGTATAAAAATTTACCAAAAGTATATGAAAGTTGTAGAATATTGGCATGAAACAATCAAAAATTATAGATACGACGGAGACGTATCAGCATCCCCAAGCTTAATTCCTGCTCGTCCTAGAGCAGGTAAATGATAAAAAAGATAATTTTTGATGTGGAATGCTACCTAGCATATTCTTGATCATATAATCTAATCATGGCATGAATATTAAGACACGAGTGATTCAAAGCAATAGTCTATCATTTGACATTAAGACAATAATACTTCAAGCATACTAATAAAGCAATCATGTCTTCTCAAAATATCATGGCTAAAAGAAAGTTATCCCTACAAAATCATATAGTCTGGCTATGCTCCATCTTCATCACACAAAGTATTTAATCATGCACAACCCCGGTTTTAGCCAAGCAATTGTTTCATACTCTAGTATTCTCAAACTTTTTCAACTTTCACGCAATACATGAGCGTGAGCCATGGATTTAGCACTATAGGTGGAATAGAATATGGTGGTTGTGGAGAAGACAAAAAGAAGGAGATAGTCTCACATCAACTAGGCATATCAACGGGCTATGGAGATGCCCATCAATAGATATTAATGTGAGTGAGTAGGGATTGCCATGCAACGGATGCACTAGAGCTATAAGTGTATGAAAGCTCGAAAAGAAACTAAGTGGGTGTACATCCAACTCGCTTGCTCACGAAGACCTAGGGCAATTTGAGGAAGCCCATCATTGGAATATACAAGCCAAGTTATATAATGAAAAATTCCCACTAGTATATGAAAGTGACAATATAGGAGACTCTCTATCATGAAGATCATGGTGCTACTTTCAAGCACAAGTGTGGAAAAAGGAATAGTAGCATTGCCCCTTCTCTCTTTTCTCTCATTTTTTTTTGTTTTTTTTGTTTTTTTTTTGGTGGGCTTCTTTGGCCTCTTTTTATTTATTTGGGCTTCTTTGGCCTCTTTTATTTTTTTTGTAAAATCCGGAGACTCATCCCAACTTGTGAGGGAATCATAGCTTCCATCATCCTTTCCTCTCATGGGACAATGCTCTAATAATGATGATCATCACACTTTTATTTATTTACAACTCGATACCTAGAACAAAATATGACTCTATATGAATGCTTCCGGTGGTGGACCGGGATGTGCAACGATCTAGCATAGCAAATGACATCAAAAAACAGACAAGCCATGAAAACATCATGCTAGCTATCTTACGATCATGCAAAGCAATATGAAAATGATGGTGCGTGTCATAAAAAAGGAACGGTGGAAGTTGCATGGCAATATATCTCAGAATGGCTATGGAAATGCCATAATAGGTAGGTATGGTGGCTGTTTTGAGGAAGGGAATATGGTGGGTGTAATGCACCGGCGAGAGTTGCGCGGTACTAGAGAGGCTAGCAGTGGTGGAAGGGTGAGAGTGCGTATAATCCATGGACTCAACATTAGTCATAAAGAACTCACATACTTATTGCAAAAATCTATTAGCTATCGAAACAAAGTATTAGACGCATGCCCCTAGGGGAGAGGTTGGTAGGAGTTCACCATCGCGCGCTCCCGACCTCCACACAAAGGATGGCAATCAATAAATAAATCATGCTCCGACTTCTTCACATAACGGTTCACCATACGTGCATGCTACAGGAATCACAAACTTTAACACAAATATTTCTACCAATCCACAATTACTCACTATCATGTCTCTAGTATCACCATCTTTATATCACAAAACTATTGCAAGGAATCAAACATATCATATTTAGTGATCAACAAGTTTTATGTAGGATTTTATGACTAACCATGTTAATGACCAACTCCTGTTAACTCTCTAAATAGATATAAGTGAAGCATGAGAGTTTAATTCTTTCTACAAAAGATATGCCCACGCTCTAACAAATATAAGTGAAGCAAAAGAGCATTCTACAAATGGCGGTTTTCTATGTGTAGAGAAACAGGCAATCCAAACTTCAAATGATATAAGTGAAGCACATGAAGCATTCTATAAAGCCATACTCAAAAGATATAAGTGAGGTGCAAAGAGCCTTCTATAAATCAACCAAGGACTTTCTCATACCAGCATGGTGCATTATTAAAAGAAAAATAAAAAGCACACGATCCTCCAAGATTTACGCATATCATGTGACGAATAAAAATATAGCTCCAAGTAAAATTACCGATGGTCGTTAGAAGAAAGAGGGGAAGCCTTCCGGGGCATCCCCAAGCTTAGTTTCTTGGGAGTCCTTGAATATTACCTTGGGGTGCCTCGGGCATCCCCAAGCTTAGTCTCTTTCCACTCCTTATTCCTTCATCCATCGTGATCTCACCCAAAACTTGAAAACTTCAATCACACAAAACTTAACAAAAACCCTCGTGAGATCCGTTAGTAATAATAAAGCAAATTACAACTTTAAGTACTGTTGCCAACCAATTCATATTTTTGTTTTTGCATTGTATCTACTGTAATATAAATTTTCCATGGCTTATACCACCGATACAATGGATAGTTTCATCAAAACGAGCAAAACAATGCATCAAAAACAGAATCTGTCAAAAACAGGACAGTCTGTAGTAATCTGAACATTCACCACACTTCTGTAACTCTAAAAATTCTGAAATATTAGGACAACATAAACAATTTGCATAGCAGTACTGTGTAAAACTTTCAGAAACTTTTGACATTCCAGTAAAAAATGTAAATTCACGCACTACAGCCAAAGTTTCTGTTTCTGCACTACACACACCAAACAAGCGATCTAATCATCCTAAAGGCAAATCTTGGCACATTATTTTTATAACACAATGGATTTATACAAGGGGATAATTTTTTTTTTGAAAAGTTTCTGTAATTAAGATTCACAAGGTTTCCATGGGCATGACCAAAGTTCAAGGCTAGCTCCCACTTTCACAATGCTCGTCCCTCTCACTTTCACTTTTCTTTTTGAAATTTTTTTAGGTTCCCCTCTTTATTTCTTTTGTTTTTGAACTATATAAAAGCACACAACAGAATAAAATGACTCTCTAAAACTTCCGGGTTGTCTCCCTGGCAGCGCTTTCCTTAAAGCCATTAAGCTAGGCATATAGTTCTCAAGTAATGGATCCACCCGGATCCCAAGGTATATCAAAACCAATTTTAATTAGCAATGATTTGTAATTAAGTAGTGAGCACAAAGTGTTATAAATCATGTGACAACGAAGTCTAACTCTCTTCCTATGCATTGGCATGTCATACAAGAACAATTCATTCACACCAAGTAAAGGCCAATGCATAGCATACGTAGTTTCTTGCAATTTTATTGTATCGGAAACATAGAGAGATGAAGATGTAGTTCCTCTCTCATAATAATTGCAAGTAGGAGCAGAAAGCACATGCATATTATATTCATTAAAATCATCATGTGCAATAGGAAAACGCAACCCATCAATATAATCCTTAATAAGCGCAAACTTCTCCGATATAGTGTAGTTGGGAGAATTCAAAGAGATAATAGGACTATCATGGGTGGGTGCAATAGCAACAATTTCATTCTTAACATAAGGAACTATAGCAAGTTCATCTCCATAAGCATAATTCATATTGGCATCCTGGCCACAAGCATAGCAAGCATCAAGTTCATCAAAAAGGGATATTTCAAACGAATACAAGGGATCATAGCAATTATCATCGCATTCATCCTTATAATAAGCAAAGTGTTCTTGAGGGCAGCAAGGTGGCCCAATCATTTTGTGGCAAAGGACATGCCCAATCATTTTGTGGCAAAGGACAGGCCAAAACGGTCTCTTATAAAGTGACCGGCAAGTCTCTTTACTCATTCCATAATAAAAGATCATGTGACTAAACTCATTAGTCACATGCTCGCAAGCTTCTTGTGATGTTGTATTACCGAGAGGGCCCAAAGATATCTCTCCGTCACACGGAGTGACAAATCCCAGTCTCGATCCATGCATTGCAACAAACACTTTCGGAAATACTTGTAGAGCACCTTTATGATCACCCAGTTATGAAGTGACGTTTGATCGCACACAAAGTATCCGTCCGGTATCCGGGAGTGGCATGATCTCATGGTCTAAGGAACATATACTTGACATTACGAAAGCTACGACAAACTGAATTTAGTGACACAATCATATGCTAAGCTTACGGTTGGGTCTGTCCATCACATCATTCTCCTAATGATGTGATCCCGTTATCAAATGACAACTCGTGTCTATGGTTAGTTAATCTTAACCATCTTTGATCAACGAGCTAGTCCATTAGAGGCTCACTAGGGACACGGTGTTGTTTATGTATCCACACATGTATTTAAGTTTCCGATCAATACAATTCTAGCATGAATAATAAACATTTATCATGAACAAGGAAATATGATAATAACCAATTTATTATTGCCTCTAGGGCATATTTCCAACAATTTACCCGGCCTGATGTTTCCTTTGCTCTATGCCTTATGAGTAGATACCGGGCCGACCCCGATGAATGTCACTAGAAGGCAGTAAAGAATATTCTAAAGTACCTGAAAAGGACTAAGGAAATGTTTCTAGTTTATGGAGGTGAGGAGGAGCTCGGCGTAAAAGGTATACACCGATGCCAGTTTCCAAGCTGAATGGGGTGATTGTTGATCGCAATCTGGATATGTGTTCGTTATGCATGGAGGAGCAGTGAGCTGGCAGAGTTCCAAGCAAGATATGGTGGCGGACTCCACAACGGAAGCCGAGTACATAGTAGCTTAGGAAGCCGCAAAGGAAGGTGTTTGAATTCGAAAGTTCCTCGAGGAACTCGGTGTTTTCACGGGCTCGGCAAACCCGCTGGTCCTTTATTGTGATAATAATGGTGCCATTGCAAAGGCCAAGGAGCCGAGATAACACCACAAAACGAAGCACATAGACCAGCGTTTTCACCTGATTCGGCATATCATGAAGAAAGGTGACATAAACTTATGCAAATTTCACACATATGCAAACGTTGTAGATCCGCTGACTAAGACGCTTCCATATCCCAAGCATGAGGGGTACATTAGAGCCATGCGCATTCAATGTCTGTTTGATTGACTCTAGTGCAAGTCGGAGACTGTTGGAGATATGCCCTAGAGGCAATCATGTATGATGATATTTCCAAATGTGATTACGAATCAATCTAGACCTTGGATGATAACAATGATGCATGTCAACAAGTACGTGACTTGTCTGTGAGATCTTACATTGTATGATATGTTCTAAATAGTCCTTGGTCGGAAAGTGATGTGTGGACTCGCATCAAACTAGACCGTCATGCAACACGGTGGATGGTTTAGTGTCGGCAACCATGTAGCATTGGATGCTAGCCGGATTGCATGGACCTAGTAGGATCTGAGGTCGGCAGCGAGAGACCGGAACTTGGCTCAGCTGGATGTCAGGTCAGAGCGACCCAAGCATGAGATGCAGCGACATGTCATCTGTTAGTCTCTAATATGATAGACGCTATATGTCCTAAGACATGAGGTCAGTGCACGGACTCGGGATTGTGATACTACTACAGATCCGTCCCACACTGACCCCTCATCACAGACAGACCACTGGACGCGCGTCAGTGATGAGGGTCTACACTGACCGGCCCAGAAAAACCCGTTAGTGAGAAGGTGTTTTGGGCTCGGCTGGATGGTTATCACAGACCGGTCTAAAATTGTCCGGTTAGTGATCGTGGTCTCCGATGGAAAAAGTGGACATAAATTTATCACAGACTGGCTGCTATGTTTGACCCGTCTTTATTGATCATTTAAATCTGACCCTTCGCTTCCCCCCCAGTCAGTGTTATTGTGTACAACTGTTATAATCCAAGTCCTCTATCTTGATTCCAAACCGTCGCTGCCGCCGTCGAGCCACTCTCCCTGTAGTTTTCACTCTATCCGGCAATGCACCACCACTCATCTCGATCCCAGTTGCCTCCCTCACGCCGTATCATCCCTCTCGCCGTTGATCCGTCCCGCCGCTGCCCTCGCCGACGGCCCTGCCGCCACCAGGCACGGCCGCACCTCCCTGACGCGGACGCACTACCCCTAGGCAGGCGCTGCAACCACGTTGTCCCGATGCCTCCGTGGCCACCCGAAGCGGCTGCACCGCCCTGACGTGGCGCCGCACCCATGCTGTCCCGACGGGGTTGATCTGCCTTGTTCTTCGGTCATGGCACTGGCCGCGGTGGTGAGCTCCATTCCTCAATAATGATGTTGCAATTTCAATTAAGCAATGCATGCCATGGATGATTCAATTAGAATTGTGGTAGATCTTATGGTTTCTTTTGTTGCTTTCATTATTATAGTGTTCAAAATGTTAATGTCACAATTCTGCGATGCATGCATTTGTGTAGCTATGAATCTTACAATTGCTATATGTTACCATGTATATATGATTTTGTTAGAAAATATTATATATTATGCATGTTATATGTTCTAGTGCACTAGATCATGTAGCACTTAGCAACGAGGCCTTATCCATTTGTATTCCACATAAGAAATCCATTATAGAAAAAAATACAATTAGATTAGCTCTTCATAGACAAACTTGGTGTTATATGGGACAATGTAGTTATGAATATGTTAGAAAATGTCATATGTTATACATGCTTGTATGTGATAATGTACCATCACCACTTGTCATATCTCAATAATACTCGATAAGAAACAAATGAACATTTGATTGTGAAGCCGATTACCCGATGATGTTTTTAAACCCAAGGGTCTATTTTAGTGATGCGAACAAATGCTACATTCCATGTTTTCCGATGCTCGATGATATCACTTTGTGTGCATCACACGATTTGAGGGCAGGTTTTCATCGCTGATGATGATAGAAACTCATATGGTATTGTCGGAGATATGCCCTAGAGGAAATAATAAATGTTATTATTTATCTCCATGTTCATAATTATGTTTATGTTCTGTGCTATAATTGCGACGGTTCCTGAGCCCGTATATCCATAAAGGCTCTGAGGAAAACCCATATGCATGTGTGGAATAATAAACGATAAAATGTATTCCTAGTCAAGCCTCTAAGACTAGCTCAAGTGTTGCATGATGGTTATGTTTTCCTAATCATAGGCATGAGTATGCCGGCAACTTTCAGGACGCAATGTTAGAAGAACACTTGTGTTGAATCGGCCCGATTGATGTTATGCTATGAGATACATTCATCATTAATGGTGAATAACAAAGAGAAAGTTAACATTTGCATAATTCCATAGACCATGTGAGTACCAGGTTCCTTCATACTTGCTTCGTGAACTTTGGGGTTTGTTAAATGTCATGTGTAAAAGGGTGGCTATTACGGCGGCTTATGGGTTCACGGAAAAGCATGACAAGGAACTTGATAGCTCAAGATTGGGATTTGCTCCTTCGGTGATGGAGAGATATTCTTCGGGCCCTCTCGGTCTTACAATATCCATCATCGTCTGGCCAGACACAATGTGATTTGATCACAGGGATGCCGAAACACGGGAACGAGAAAAGAGAACAAAATCGGTAACGAGGTAACTGGCATAGTGAACAAGTTCTTGATTCATGGTGATGCCATTAAATCTCACCTAGGGTATTTGTAACATATCGCAAACCAACAGGAACGGCATTCGGTAACTACAGGTTCACTCGAATATTTATTCGTGTGAGTATAGGGGTCAATATGGATGACCATGGTTCCGCTATTGATCATTGATCGAAAAGAGTTCCGGTCATGTCTATACTTCACCGAACCTACAGGGACAAACACTTAAAGGGTCATCTATTCGCTGAATACTAGACAGGGAGTTTTAGAGAAAGTCACCGGAAAGTTTCGGAGACGACGGAAAAGTTTTGGAGAGAAAACTGGAATTGTTTCAAAATAAAACCATTATACCGAAAATGTTTCGGAACGCGTCCAGAATTATTTTAGTTGGTGCTGTAAATGTTCTGGGACCGTCCGAAATTTTTCCGGAGAAAGCGCGCACGAAAAACATCTTGTCCCTGCGTAAGGGGACAAGATCCCATGATTCGTGGGATGCAGTTTTTCGGTGGGGCCCCCTTTGTGGGGCAGCCCACAAATAGTGGAAAGATGTTGGCCCCCCCCCATGGTGGGTGGCAGCCCCCCACATATTTAGGAGCAATGTTTGGGGGTGTGATACGTCCATTTTGCATCATGATTTCTTACTATCATTTATAATGTTTGTATGCATAATAATGCTTTATGGAGCCATTCTAATGTCTTTTCTCTCATAATTTGCAAGGTTTGCACAAAGAGGGAGAATACCGGTAGCTGGAATTCTGGACCTAAAAAAGCATACCAGAGATACCTATTCTGCACATCTCCAAATAAGCTGAAACTTCACGGAGAATTATTTTGGAATATATAAAAAATACTGGAGCAAAGAACTACTGGAGGGGGGCCACCTGGTGAGCACAATACACCAGGGCGCGCCAGGCCCCCCAAGCGCGCCCTGGTGGGTTGTGCCCAGCACGGCCCACCTACGGAGTCCATCTTCTGGTATATAAGGTGTTTTGACCTAGAAAAAATAAGGAGACGACTTTCGGGACGATACGCCGCCGTCTCGAGGCGGAACTTGGGCAGGAGCACTTTTGCCCTCTGGTGGAGCGATTCCGCCGGCGGAACTTCCCTCCCGGAGGGGGAAATCGAAGCCATCGTCATCACCAACAATCCTCTCATCTTTGGGAGGCCATTCTTCATCATCATCTTCAACAGCACCATCTCCTCTCAAACCCTAGTTCATCTCTTGTGTTCAATCTTTGTACCGGAACCTCAGATTGGTAACTGTGGGTGACTAGTAGTGTTGATTACCTTGGGTAGTTGATCACTATATGGTTTATTTGGTGGAAGATTATATGTTCAGATCCATTATGCTAATTAATACCTCTCTAATCTTGAGCATGTTTATTGTTTGTGAGTAGTTACTTTTGTTCTTGAGGTCACGGGAGAAGTCATGTTGCAAGTAATCATATGAATTTGATATGTGTTTGATACTTTGATGATATGTATGTTGTGATTCCCTTAGTGGTGTCATGTGAACGTCGACTACATGACACTTCACCATTCTTGGACCTAAGGGAATGCATTGTGGAGTAGTTATTAGATGATGGGTTGCTAGAGTGACAGAAGCTTAAACCCTAGTTTATGCGCTACTTCGTAAGGGGCTGATTTGGATCCACATGTTTAATGCTATGGTTAGATGTTATCTTAATACTTTTGTCGTAGTTGTGGATGCTTGCGAGGGGGTTAATCATAAGTGGGAGGTTTATTCAAGTAATAACAGCACCCAAGCACCGTTCCACCCACATATCAAATTATCAAAGTAGCGAACACGAATCAAACCAACATGATGAAAGTGACTAGATGAAATTCCCGTGTGCCCTCAACAACACTTTGCTTATTATAAGAGACCATTTTGGCCTGTCCTTTGCCACAAAATGATTGGGCCACCTTGCTGCACTTTATTTACCGTTTGGGGTATCTTCACCTCGACCAAAACCACAATTAGTTGCTCCTCAACCTACTGCACCTACTGAAAATATTGGTTATGAAATTCCTTCGGGTATGATAGAACAACTGCTAGCTAATCCTTATGCAGGAAACAAAACTGAACATTCAGATATGCATCTAATACGCGTGGATGAAATTTGTGGATTATTTAAGCTTGCAGGTTTATCCGGAGATAAAGTTAAGAAGAAGGTTTTCCCTTTATCTTTGAAGGGAAAAGCATTGACATGGTATAGGCTATGTGATGAAACTGGATCATGGAACTGGAATCGATTGCAACTGGAATTCCACCAAAAGTTTTATCCTATGCATCTAGTTCATCGTGATTGGAATTTCATATATAATTTTTGGCCTCGTGAAGGAGAAAGTATCGCTCTAGCTTGGGGGACGCTTAAGTCAATGTTATATTCATGCCCCAATCATGAGCCCTCGAGAGAACTTATTATTCAGAATTTTTATGCTCGGCTTTCTCATAATGATCAAACCATGCTCAATACTTCTTGTGCTGGTTCTTTTATGTAGAAGACTATTGAATTCAAGTGGGATCTCTTGGAAAGAATTAAACGCAACTCTAAAGATTGGGAACTCGACGAAGGTAATGAGTCAGGTATTAAGCTTGAGTTTGATTGTCTTAAATCTTTTATGAATACCGATGCTTTTCATAAGTTTAGCACTAAAAATGGACTTGACTCTGAGATAGTAGCCTCTTTTTGTGAATCATTTGCTACTCACGTTTGTTCTCCCTAAGGAGAAGTGGTTTAAATATCATCCCCCTATTAAAGAAGAAATTAAAGAACCGATAAAAGCTAAAGAAGAAACTAGCATTTACAATGTTGATCCAGTTGTGCCTACTGCTTATATTGAAAAACCACCTTTCCCTGTTAGGATAAAGGAACATGCTAAGGTATCAACTGTGGTTCGCAAAAGTAATATTAAAGCACTTAAGCCCTCTGAACAAATTAAAGTAGAACCTAGTTGTGACGCCCTGGATTTGTGCTACAGTAATCTCTGTAATTAAGCTACAGTAATCCCATGCTAACGATGCCACGTCACCGCGGTTACTGTTGTTAATCACGCGTTAATCCAACCCTATTCAAATTCAAATTCAAATTTAAAGTCAAGATTCAATTTTGTCAAACATGAAAACAAAAATGTTCAAAGTGTGACAAATATTCTCTTGATATTTGTCATGTTGAAACCACATTTTTTTTAAGTGGTTAAATACCCTAAAATCAATAAAACAGCAGCTAAAACAATTAATTAAGTGCTTTTAATTAATAAAACAAAAACAAACTAATTTATTATTGTGCCGAACTTTTTGGGGCAGTGGCATAATTATTAAAACTAAATTAGGAACTAGTTACATATTTTATTAAACAAAATTAAAAAGAAACTAAAACAAAACTGAAAAGAAATAAATAGAACAAAAGAAAAATAAAAATAAAGAAAACCCCCCTGCCCCCCCTGGGCCTGGCCCAACAGGAACAGTGCCACGCCCAGGCCGGCCCAGCAGCTCGCTCGGTCGTCCCCGACCTCACTACAGGAGGTGGCGACCGTGGCGCGCCCGCGACCGAGCGTGTCCCCGCCGGACCAGCTCGCCGGCGATGGCCCGGAGGGGATAAGAGCGCCCCCCGTGCCCCTGGCAAACCCTAGCCCCCTCCAGATCCCCCCCGCTCTCGCTCCCTGCCTTCTCCCTCGTTTCCCCACCGCACCCAAGCGCCGCCATGGCCTTGCCGCCGTGACACACGCGGCCACCGCCTCCGTCTCGTCGCTGCGCCACGTCCACCTTCTCCGCCGTCCTCGACCACGTCCACCGCGGCTAGCCATTCGAGCTCGGAGCCGCCACTGCGTCCCCCATGGCCTCGTCTTCAACCTACGACCAACCAGGTCGCCGCAGTCGATTCGCCGCCGTCGCGCTTCCCCGATCCCACCTTTGTGCGCCTACGGGACGACCGTGAGCATCCCATCCTCCTCCCTCTCCCCCCGCGTTCTTCCCCACGCCGTAGCCGCCGCTCCAGCTCCCGGTGACCGTTTGGTCACGCGGTCGTGTCCACCATGCTCGCCGTGCCGCGTAGAGTAGCCTCAGTGCATAGCCGCGCCGGTTGCATGCCGCAGCCGCTAACCCGCGTTCACCCGAGACCCGCCGTCCGCCGTCGCCGTCGTAGCGCTCGACTCCGGCCGTCTCAGCCGCTCCGACCACCGCCATTCGCCGCGGCACCATCTTGCCGTTCAAAAGAGCCCGACCACGCTCAAAACCGTGCACCACAGCCAATTTCCGGGCTTGCAGGAGTTCCACCGCCGCGTACGGGCTCGCCGGTGCGTCTCCGGCGCCGTCCGCCGATGTGGCGCCCATGTGGCCGCCCCTGTGTGACTGCCACTGGGTCCCACTGGGCCCAGTTGATCGGTTAATCTGTTAATTAATTAATTAATTAATTTAATCACTAATTAGACACTGACTAGTAGGGCCCACCCACTAATTAATCTGAAATTAGATTAAATAAATCCTAATTAACCACTGTCTCACTGACCAGTGGGACCCACTGGTCAATTTGACCAGTCAACTGTGACTATTGACTGCTCGTGGCAGCATGACATCATGCTGATGTCATAATTCATTATTGAATTGAAATAATCTATTTTAATTTCTGTATATTAATAAAACTTTAAAAATTAATATAAAATAATCTGTAACTCGGGTGAAAATAATTTATACATGAAAGTTGTTCAGAAAATCTCACGAATCCGAATACGCAGTCCGTTAGTCTGTCACGTGCCCCTAGCATAGCAAACATGGAACTTTTCCATCGATTTTGTCAGTCCGGTAATAGCCAGAGACCCCGGAAATATCGTCAGATATTTTTCCGACCCGTCTGCGACGTGTAATACCGCGTTAGTGCATGCCTAGCTCTGCATATTGCCATGGCATGCATCGTGTTGCCTCTGTGCTTTATATTTATTGTTTCTTTCCCCCTCTTCTCTCCGATAGACCCCGAGACTGACGGTGCTGCCGGGTACGACTACACCGCTGACGATCAGGCCTTTGCCGCAGAGCAGCAAGGCAAGCAACCCCCCTTGAGCATTCCGATATCGCCCATTTCTTCCCTCTCATTCTTGCATTAGATTTTGCTACTGTATTAGCTAGCTCCTATTTCTGATGCATAGCCTGTTTGTGATAAATTGCTACCATACCTGCAATCATATCAACTGCTTAGTATAGGTTGATCAGTGAATCCCCAGTGACCCCATAGTCCCAGTTGCACCTGCTTCT
This sequence comes from Elymus sibiricus, assembly GCA_039707655.1. NCBI lineage: Eukaryota > Viridiplantae > Streptophyta > Magnoliopsida > Poales > Poaceae > Elymus > Elymus sibiricus. The sequence goes on along the minus strand of CM077663.1, from coordinate 37,486,660 downwards.
TCATCGACGACTCGACGACTCAAAGCCTCGGTCAACCGCCGACAAGTCAGGCCCCTCACATCACCACACACCCCTTAGTTGTACGACTCTGCAGGGCTACTATCGAGTACCGAGGGTGACACCTCGTGAAGTACTCATGATGCTAACTTTGTGGTGCAGCTAGTCGGTCGTGGTTATCGAGGGTGATTCCTCCTTCACCACTCCCGACGATGACTCTGTCGTGCAACCCCTCAAGTGTGGGACCCTCGAGGGTGATTCCTCTAAGTCCACTTTAACATTTTCATTGAGCGGGGCCCATTGAGGGTGATTCCTCAAGTTCCGTCTTGCTGTTTTATACACACAGTTACTATGACCTGGTTACAGAATCATGTTGGTGATGGGTCGGCCCTGAGGGGTACCCACGGTATGATGATGGTGAGGCGTGGACGGGTAGGAGAGGCCCTTGCCACACATCCTCGAGACGGGGCGACGAGACCGCACTTCCTGGGTCGCGCTTGCCCCGAATAATAAAATGCTAATGGGTTGGGTATTTGATCTGAGTTGGTCGTTGACCTTATTCCGCACCAAACCATCACCTGGGAGAAGTTATGGGTACTCAGCGTCGTTGTATCAGCCGAAGCTTTTCGGACGTCAGCAATGGAGCGGCGCGCGCCCGAGTGGCCTGGACGGTACAGCTCTTGGACTGGAGTGTGCTAGGGCTGACCTCGGATGCGTTCGCATCGTGCAGGAGCGCGTAGGGCAAGTGGGCCCATGACCCCTGTGTGCTTAGGATTTAGACCGGCGGGCTGGCCTCTCTGTTGAGCCTAGGTGGGGCGACGACGTGTTGAGATCCCGAGGCCGGGCATGACCTAGGAAAGTGTGTCCGGCCGGAGGTGATCAAGCGTGTTGGAAATGCGGTGCACCCCTGCAGGGATGAATTCATCTATTCGAATAGCCGTGTCCACGGTAACAGGACGACTTGCAGTTGTACCTTGACCTGATATAACTAAAACTATGATTTACATTGAAATGAATGTTGGCTCCGGGATTGCTTCCTCGCAGGGAGTCGAGGAAGAATCTCTGGGCGTGGTTACTTGATAAAATTGCTACAATAATATGACTATATATGAGATATCAGTCTACTCTCTTCTAATGCTGCAAGATGCTGAAGATGCTATACTTCGATAGGACTAGGCCTTCCACCTATTCTTGCTTTCTGCAGTCAGTCCAGATATAACCCCATTCCTTTATACTGATGCATACTTAGCATAGTTCTGATGTCAGTCTTGCGAGTACTTTGGATGAGTACTTGATGACCCACGAGTATAGGGGATCTATCGTAGTCCTTTCGATAAGTAAGAGTGTCGAACCGAACGAGGAGCAGAAGGAAATGACAAGCGGTTCTCAGTAAGGTATTCTCTGCAAGCACTGAAATTATCGGTAACAGATAGTTTTGTGATAAGATAATTCGTAACGGATAGCAAGTAGCAAATGTAACAAAGGTGCAGCAAGGTGGCCCAATCATTTTTGTATCAAAGGACAAGCCTAGACAAACTCTTATATAAAGCAAAGCGCTCCCGAGGACACATGGGAATTTCTGTCAAGCTAGTTTTCATCATGCTCATATGATTCGCGTTCGTTACTTTGATAATTTGATATGTGGGTGGACCGGTGCTTGGGTTCTGCCCTTACTTGGACAAGCCTCCCACTTATGATTAACCCCTCTCGCAAGCATCCGCAACTACGAAAGAAGATTTAAGATAAATCTAACCATAGCATGAAACATGTGGATCCAAATCAGCCCCTTACGAAGCAACGTATAAACTAGGGTTTAAGCTTCTGTCACTCTAGCAACCCATCATCTACTTATTACTTCCCAATGCCTTCCTCTAGGCCCAAATAATGGTGAAGTGTCATGTAGTCGACGTTCACATAACACCACTAGAGGAGAGACAACATACATCTCATCAAAATATCGAACGAATACCAAATTCACATGATTACTTATAACAAGACTTATCCCATGTCCTCAGGAACAGACGTAATTACTCACAAAGCATATTCATGTTCATGATCAGAGGACTATTAATTATCATTAAGGATCTGAACATATGATCTTCCACCAAGTAAACCAACTAGCATCAACTACAAGGAGTAATCAACACTACTAGCAACCCACAGGTACCAATCTCAGGTTTTGAGACAAAGATCGGATACAAGACATGAACTAGGGTTTGGAGAGGAGATGGTGCTGGTGAAGATGTTCATGGAGATTGACCCCCTCTCGATGAGAGGATCGTTGGTGATGACGGTGGCTTCGATTTCCCCCTCCGGGAGGGAAGTCTCCCCGGCAGAACAGCTCCGCCAGAGCCCTAGATTGGTTCTGCCCAAGTTCCGCCTCGATACGGCGGCGCTTCGCCCCGAAAGCTCTGTTATGATTTTTTCCAGGTCAAAACCATCCATATAGCAGAAGATGGGCACCGGAGGCCTGCCATGTGGGCCACAAGCCACAGGGGCGCGCCCAGGGGGGTAGGGCGCACCCCCCTGGCTTGTGACTGCCTGGTGGATCCCCTCTGGTATTTCTTCCACCCAGTATTTTTTATATATTCCAAAATAATTCTCCGTAGATTTTCAGGACTTTTGGAGTTGTGCAGAATAGGTATCTCAGATTTGCTCCTTTTCCAGTCCAGAATTCCAGCTGCCGTCATTCTCCCTCTTCATGTAAACCTTGTAAAATAAGAGAGAAAAGGCATAAGTATTGCACCATAATGTGTATTAACAGCCCATAATGCAATAAATATAGATATAAAAGCATGATGAAAAATGGACGTATCAACTCCCCCAAGCTTAGACCTCGCTTGTCCTCAAGCGAAAGCCGAAATCGATAAATATGTCCACATGTTTAGAGATAGAGGTGTCGATAAAATAAAATACGAACATGCAGGCATCATGATCATCTTTAGAACAGCAACATATATTGACATATGATTTCTTATGCTAGAGTAACAATTCGTTCACAAGGTAAAGTATGAATCAAGAACTCTATTGAGAACCAACAAACTATGATCTCAGTCATTGAGGCAATTCCAATTTATCATAACGTAGGAAAGAGTCAAAATAAGAGCTTGTAAAGCAAATCCACATACTCAATCATCTTCTAGTCTTTCATAATTTCTAACACTCACGCGGTACCTATGAGTTCAAAGCTTCAATCGGACACAGAGAAAGATAGGGGCTTATAGTATTGCGTCCCAACTATTTACCTTGAGGTAATGTCGACAATAATAACTCATGATCGCCCACATCCAAGTGGATATATGTGTCTAGATCATTCCCCAACACATGACGGTTGCCAAGAGATAAAGGCGAAATAAAGGAAGTGGTGAAGATCACCACGACTCTTGCATAAAGGTAAGTACTAGAAAATAAAGGTAACAGATAGGCCCTTCATAGAGGGAAGCAGAGGTTGTCATGCGCTTTTATTGTTGGATGCGCAATCCCTTAATGCAAAAGAACGTCACTTTATATTGCCCCTTGTGATAAAGAACTTTATTATGCAGTCTGTCGCTTTTATTTCTTCCATATCACAAGTTCGTATAAAGTTTATTTTCCTCACACTAATAGATCACACATATTTAGAGAGCATTTTTTATTGCTTGCACCGATGACAACTTACTTCAAGGATCTTACTCAATCCATAGGTAGGTATGGTGGACTCTCATGGCAAAACTGGGTTAAAGGTGTATGGATGCACAAGTAGTATTTCTACTTGGTGCGGAAGTTTTGGCTGATATGGGGTGGAAGCAAGCGACACATGTTGAAGGATCTCAAACAATATAACTTCTATTCGGAAATAAGCAAACATAAATCATTATGTTGTCTTCCTTGTCCAACATCAACTTCTTAACATATAATATTTTAATGAGTGCTCACAATCATAAAAGATGTCCAAGATAATATATTTATATGTGAACCTCTCTTTCTTTATTACTTCCTTTTAATTGCCACAATGACCAATCGCTACGTTTGTCAACCCAGAACAAGTTTCTATAGACATACTTCTTATATGTGAAGTCATCACTCCCCATAAGATCATCATATATACTCTTTGCTTTTATTCTATACTTCTTTCTATTTCTTTTTCTCAAGATCATAGCAAGCAAAGCCCTCAACTCAAAACTACTCTTTATTATATAACTCTCGGACTTGCTTACATAGGGGGAACATAAAGAAACACTCATAACTAGATCACACTAAAAACTTTATTCTACTAGATCAAGATATAACCAAACGGATCGAACTAAGAAAAACGATAAAAGTAAAAGATGTGATGGTCATACGATACCGGGGCACCTCCCCCAAGCTTGGCACAAGCCAAGGGGAGTGCCCATACCCATGTGTTTAGTTGTCTTTCTTCGGAGGTGGTGATGTTGGAGTTGTTGATAGGGTTGGAGGCTTGTCCTCCATCTTCCAAGGCATGGGCTCACCATCGTAAAAAGATGAACGAGTCTCCGGGATGCTCAAATCTACAGCCAAACTCATTTTCTTAAATCTGTATTCATACTCACAGTTTTGGTTTTGTAGGTCATAGATCTAGGCTTGGAGATGCTCGATTTTCTCGTAAAGCTTGAAGATGTGCTCCCCGATGTCCTTGGTATCCAGCTTGTGCTTATGGGTAAACTCCGCGATCATCATGTGATTGGCATTGAGTCCTCGTTCCACCATCCCTTGGCAATTGAAGACTTGTTGCTCCTTTGCTTCTAGCCTTGTCTCCACGCTTCCGGTCTTCTTTGGCCCCTCAACATCACGGATGTGCAGCACCCCCTCACGCATCTCAATGGTTTGAGGGTGTCGCAGCACCCCCGAAAGGTAGGGGTTGATGACCTTCTCGAAGAACTTGTCCTTTTAAGCACTTGGGGACGTCATGTTGATCTAAATCTGCTGCAGAAACAACTCAAAACGAAAACAGGAGATATTGTCGTGATACGAGGGTCAAAACCTTCGGGAGATTATATAATGAATTTTTACCGACCAGAAGATGTATACCACAAGAAAACGGAATCCGGAGGGTACACGAGGTGGCCACAAGCCACAGGAGCGAGCATAGGGGGGTAGGGAGCGCCCCCCTGGTTGTCGCCTCCTCGTGCACTATTCGGACTGCTTTAAATTTTCCTAATTTTTTAAATATTCCAAAACGGAGAAAAATTGCTATTGAAAAAGTTTTGGAGTCGGTTAACTTACCGTACCACATACCTATTCCTTTTCGGAGTCTGAAACGTTCTGGTAGGTCTCCCTAATGTACTCCTCCGGAGTTATGGTATTGATAATATTGGTTTCAACATTTATGGGAGTACCTGAGATATAATGTTTGATTCTTTGCCCGTTTACCACCTTCCGGTTTGTGCCTTCGGCATTGTTGATCTTGATGGCACCGGAACGATATACTTCCTCGATAACGTAAGGCCCTTCCCATTTAGAGAAAAGTTTTCCTGCAAAAAATCTTAAACGAGAATTGTATAGCAAGACATGATCACCTACAGCGAATTCATGTTTTTGTATCCTTCTATCATGCCATCTCTTGACTTTTTCTTTAAACAACTTGGCATTCTCATAGGCCTGGGTTCTCCATTCATCAAGTGAGCTAATGTCAAATAACCTCTTCTCACCAGCAAGTTTGAAATCATAATTGAGCTCTTTAATTGCCCAATAAGCTTTATGTTCTAGCTCTAGAGGTAAGTGACATGCGTTACCATAAACCATCTTATACGGAGACATACCCATAGGGTTTTTATAAGCAGTTCTATAAGCCCATAATGCATCATCAAGTTTCTTAGACCAATTATTTCTAGATCTATTAACAGTCTTTTGCAAGATCAATTTAATTTCTCTATTGCTCAATTCTACTTGACCACTAGACTGAGGATGATAAGGAGATGCAATTCTATGATTAACATCATACTTAGCAAGCAATTTACGGAAAGCACCATGAATAAAGTGTGAACCACCATCAGTCATTAAATATCTAGGGACTCCAAATCTAGGGAAAATAACTTCTTTAAGCATTTTAATAGAAGTGTTATGATCAGCGCTACTAGTTGGAATAGCTTCTACCCACTTAGTAACATAATCAACAGCAACTAGAATATGAGTATACCCGTTAGACTGTGGAAAAGGTCCCATATAATCAAAACCCCAAACATCAAATGGTTCAATAACAAGAGAGTAATTCATAGGCATTTCCTGACGTCTACTAATATTACCAATTCTTTGACATTCATCACAAGACAAGACAAACTTACGAGCATCCTTGAAGAGAGTAGGCCAATAAAAACCAGATTGTAATACCTTGTGTGCAGTTCTATCTCCAGCGCGATGTCCCCCATAAGCCTTGGAGTGACACTTGCGTAGGATCTATTCCTGTTCATGCTCAGGTACACAACGTCTAATAATACCATCTACTCCTTCTTTATAAAGGTGTGGGTCATCCCAAAAGTAATGTCTTAAATCATAGAAGAACTTTTTCTTTTGTTGGTATGTGAAACTAGGCGGTATAAATTTAGCAACAATGTAATTAACATAATCATCATTCCATGGAGCATTACGTGAAGCATTTATGACAGCTAATTGTTCATCAGGAAAGCTATTATCAATAGGTAGTGGGTCATCAAGAACATTTTCTAACCTAGACAAGTTATCTGCTACGGGGTTATCAGCACCCTTTCTATCAATAATATGCAGATCAAATTCTTGTAGCAGAAGAATCCATCTAATAAGTCTAGGTTTAAAATATTTCTTTTCCATAAGATATTTAATAGCAGCATGATTGGTGTGAACAGTCACTTTGGAATCAACAATATAAGGTCTGAACTTATCACAAGCAAACACAACTGCTAAAAATTCCTTTTCAGTGGTAGCATTATTTCTTTGAGCACTGTCTAGAGTTTTACTAGCATAATGGATAACATTTAATTTCCTATCAACTCTTTGTCATAGAACAGCACCAACAGCATAATCACTAGCATCACACATAATTTCAAAGGGTAGGTTCCAATCAGGTGGTTGAACGACAGGTGCAGAAATCAAGGCTTTCTTAAGAATTTCAAATGCTTCTACACAATCATCATCAAAAACGAATGGAACATCTTTTTGCAAAAGATTGGTGAGAGGCCTAGAAATCTTAGAGAAATCTTTAATAAACCTCCTATAAAAACTAGCATGAACAAGGAAACTTCTTATACCTCTGGTATCCGTGGGACACGGCATTTTTTCAATAGCATCAACTTTAGCTCGATCAACTTCAATACCTTTTTCGGAGATTTTGTGCCCCAAGACAATACCTTCATTAACCATAAAGTGGCACTTTTCCCAATTCAAGACAAGATTAGTTTCTTCGCATCTCTGCAAAACTCAATCAAGGTTGCTCAAACAATCATCAAAAGAAGTTCCGTAAACGGAAAAATCATCCATGAAAACCTCAAGAATCTTTTCACAAAAGTCATAGAATATAGCCATCATACATCTTTGAAAGGTAGCAGGTGCATTGCATAAACCAAAAGGAATACGTCTATAAGCAAAGGTACCAAAAGGACAAGTAAAAGTGGTCTTTTCTTGATTCTCTTTTGACACAGGTATTTGAGAGAAACCAGAATAACCATCTAGAAAGCAAAAATGTGTATGTTTTGATAACCTTTCTAGGATTTGATCAATAAAAGGTAGCGGGTAATGATCTTTCCAAGTAGCTTTATTTAATTTCCTAAAATCAATTACCATTCTATAACCTGTAATAATTCTTTGCGGGATCAATTCATTTTTATCATTAGGAACAACGGTAATACCTCCCTTCTTAGGGACATAATGAACGGGGCTAACCCATCTACTATCAGCAACAGGATAAATTATACCTGCCTCCAGAAGCTTTAGTATTTCATTTCTTACCACTTCTTTCATCTAAGGATTCAACCGTCGTTGGTGATCAACAACTGGTTTAGCATCAGGATCCATATTAATTTTATGCTGACATAGAGTGGGACTAATGCCCTTAAGATCATCCAGAGTATATCCAATAGCAGCACGGTGCTTCCTTGGAGTTTTCAATAATCTCTTTTCTTCATTCTCTGAAAGGTTAGCACTAATAATAACAGGATATATCTCCTTTTCATCAAGATAAGCATATTTCAAAGTATCCGGTAATAGCTTAAGCTCAAACACGGGATCACCCTTGGCTGGAGGAGGATCCCCAAGTATTTCAACAGGTAGGTTGTGTTTCAAAATAGGCTGCTGATCAAAGAAAATCTTATCTATTTCATTCCTTTCATTCATATGCATATCATGTTCATGGTCGAGCAAATATTGTTCTAAGGGATCAGTAGGAGGCACAGCAATAGAAGCAAGACCAATAATCTCATCCTTACAAGGCAATTCTTTGTCATGGGGTTGTCTACGAAATTTAGAGAAATTGAACTCATGAGACACATCCCCAAAACTTACAGTAACTGTTTCTTTCTCACAGTCAATCCTAGCATTAACAGTATTCAAGAAGGGTCTACCAAATATAATGGGACAAAAATCATCTTGTGGGGAACCAAGAACAAGAAAATCAGTAGGATGCTTTATTTTCCCACACAAGACTTCAACATCTCTAACAATCCCAATTGGTGCAATAGTATCTCTATTAGCAAGCTTAATGGTAACATCAATTTCTTCTAACTCAACTGGTGCAATATCATTCATAATTTCTTTGTATAAGGTAAAGGGAATTGCACTCACACTAGCACCCACATCACATAAGCCATGATAACAATGATCTCCTATTTTAACAGAAACAACAGGCACGCCAACAATAGGTCTATGTTTACCTTTAGTATCCGGTCTAGCAATTCTAGCAGCTTCATCACAGAAATGAATAACATGCCCATCAATATTGTCAACCAAGAGATCTTTAACCATAGCAATACTAGGTTCAACTTTAATTTGTTCAGGAGGGGTAGGTGTTCTAGTACAGCTCTTACGAATCACAGTTGAAGCTTTAGCATGTTCCTTTATTCTAACAGGGAAGGGTGGTTTCTCAATATAAGCAGTAGGAATAACAGGATCAACATTATAAATAATAGTTTCTTCCTCAACTTTAATAGGTGCAACTATTTTAACTTCAATGGGAGGATGATATTTAAACCACTTCTCCTTGGGGAGATCAACATGAGTAGCAAAATATTCACAGAAAGAAGCTACTATCTCAGAGTCAAGTCCATATTTAGTGCTAAAATCACGAAAAGCATCGGTGTCTATAAAGGATTTAACACAATCAAACTTAAGGTTTATACCTAACTCATTACCTTCGTCGAGTTCCCAATCTTCAGAGTTGCGCTTAATTCTTTCCAATAAGTCCCATTTGAATTCAATATGTTTCTTCATAAAGGAACCAGCGCAAGAAGTATCGAGCATGGACCGATCATTATTAGAAAGCCGAGCATAAAAATTCTGAATAATAATTTCTCTCGGGAGCTCATGATTGGGGCATGAATATAACATTGACTTAAGCCTCCCCCAAGCTTGAGCGATACTTTCTCCTTCACGAGGCCAAAAATTATAAATATAATTCCGATCACGATGAACCAGATGCATAGGATAAAACTTCTGATGAAATTCCAATTTCAATTGGTTGTAGTTCCATGATCCAATATCATCACATAGCCTATACCATGTCAATGCCTTCTCCTTCAAAGATAAAGGAAAGACCTTCTTCTTGACATCATCCTCGGGCAAACCTGCAAGCTTAAATAATCCACAAACTTCATCCACATAGATTAGATGCAAATCAGGATGTAGCGTTCCGTCTCCTGCATAAGGATTAGCTAGCAGTTTCTCTATCATACCCGAAGGAATCTCATAATAAATATTTTCAGTAGGTTCAGTAGGTTGAGGGGCAACTCTTTGTGCTTCCGGTCGAGGTGAAGATACCCCGAACAAACCCCTCAAAGGATTATTTTCCATAGTAACAAGTGATAGTAAATTTCAGCACACTATATAAATTTTTCCTTACCAAGTTCCACTCACCAAAGGCGCTTCACTCCCCGGCAACGGCGCCAGAAAAGAGTCTTGATGAACCACAAGTATAGGGGATCTATCGTAGTCCTTTCGATAAGTAAGAGTGTCGAACCCAACGAGGAGCAGAAGGAAATGACAAGCGGTTCTCAGTAAGGTATTCTCTGCAAGCACTGAAATTATCGGTAACAGATAGTTTTGTGATAAGATAATTCGTAACGGATAGCAAGTAACAAATGTAACAAAGGTGCAGCAAGGTGGCCCAATCCTTTTTGTAGCAAAGGACAAGCCTGGACAAACTCTTATATAAAGCAAAGCGCTCCCGAGGACACATGGGAATTTCTGTCAAGCTAGTTTTCATCATGCTCATATGATTCGCGTTTGTTACTTTGATAATTTGATATGTGGGTGGACCGGTGCTTGGGTGCTGCCCTTATTTGGACAAGCCTCCCACTTATGATTAATCCCTCTCGCAAGCATCCGCAACTACGAAAGAAGAATTAAGATAAATCTAACCATAGCATGAAACATGTGGATCCAAATCAGCCCCTTACGAAGCAACGCATAAACTAGGGTTTAAGCTTCTGTCACTCTAGCAACCCATCATCTACTTATTAGTTCCCAATGCCTTCCTCTAGGCCCAAATAATAGTGAAGTGTCATGTAGTCGACGTTCACATAACACCACTAGAGGAGAGACAACATACATCTCATCAAAATATCGAACGAATACCAAATTCACATGATTACTTATAACAAGACTTATCCCATGTCCTCAGGAACAAACGTAATTACTCACAAAGCATATTCATGTTCATAATCAGAGGAGTATTAATTATCATTAAGGATCTGAACATATGATCTTCCACCAAGTAAACCAACTAGCATCAACTACAATGAGTAATCAACACTACTAGCAACCCAGAGGTACCAATCTGAGGTTTTGAGACAAAGATCGGATACAAGAGATGAACTAGGGTTTGCAGAGGAGATGGTGCTGGTGAAGATGTTGATGGAGATTGACCCCCTCTCGATGAGAGGATCGTTGGTGATGACGGTGGCTTCGATTTCCACCTCCGGGAGGGAAGTTTCCCCGGCAGAATAGCTCCGCCGGAGCCCTAGATTGGTTCTGCCCAAGTTCCGCCTCGAGAGGGCGGCGCTTCGCCCCGAAAGCTCTGTTATGATTTTTTCCTAGTCAAAACCCTCCATATAGCAAAAGATGGGCACCGGAGGCCTGCGAAGTGGGCCACAAGCCATAGGGGCGCGCCCAGGTGGTAGGGCGCGCCCCCCTGGCTTGTGACTTCTTGGTGGGTCCCATCTGGTATTTCTTCCGCCCAGTATTTTTTATATATTCCAAAATAATTCTCCGTAGATTTTCAGGAATTTTGGAGTTGTGCAGAATAGGTATCTCAGATTTGCTCCTTTTCCAGTCCAGAATTCTAGCTGCCGGCATTCTCCCTCTTCATGTAAACCTTGTAAAATAAGAGAGAAAAGGCATAAGTATTGCACTATAATGTGTATTAACAGCCTATAATGCAATAAATATAGATATAAAAGCATGATGCAAAATGGACGTATCAGTACTCACCGCTGCTTTGCATTCTCTTTCCCCCTCGATATGATTACCGCATTCAGATGACAGAGCCTAGGAGATGGAGTGCACCGGAAATGACTACTACACCACCGCTGGAGCCTACTACTACGTGGAGAGTGTCGACGCTCAGGAGTAGTTAGGAGGTTCCCAGGCAGGAGGACTCGCCTCTTCCGATCCGCTGCTTATGTTTGTGCTAGCCTTCTTAAGGCAAAACTTGTTTAACTTATGTCTGTACTTAGATATTTTTTGCTTCCGCTAACTTGTGCTTGTCAAGCTTTGTATTCGAGCCCTCGAGGCCCCTGGCTTGTAATATGAAGCTGTATGACTTTAATTTGTGTCTAGTGTTGTGTTGTGATATCGATCAGTGAGTCCCTAATCTTGGTCGTATGCATTGCGTGTATGTTTAGCGTACGGTCGAAATTTGGGGGCGTCACAAGTTGGTATCAGAGCCGACTGCCTATAGGTAGCCCCCTTTCCAACTCCATGGCCGAAGTTGAGTCTAGTCATTGAAAAAAACTTTACTAACATAGTTGTGTGGCTTACGGGTCCACATCTCAATCGGGTGGTATTAGGATCTTTTATTCCTCGTCTATACTCTGGGTTCTGATCTCTCTTCTCTTTCGGGTTAAAGATTTTATTAACTGTAACTCTAGGTTCTCGTAACTACTTCCCCCGGAGAGCCCCTCATTCCAGATGATGGCTTGATTCATCAGAAGACTTCGAAGATACTCTCTGATGTTCTACCGAGAACTTGTGCTCGTCGATTTTGCGATTTCCTTCCATCGCCAACCCCTGCGGATAACTCCTCATCCTAATCGAGGATTCGTTCGTCCCCAGTTGTTCTTGTCTTTCACAAAATTCTTCGAAATGCTATCCGGTCTTCCGAAATCCTGACCAGCCTATTGCTCTTGACTTTTCTCACCTGCTTACATGGTGGTTAATTCCATATGTCAAGCAATATCCATTAAAATCCTCTGTGATTTTCATTTGATTTTATTGATTCAACCTGTGTGTGGAAGCATGTAGTCATCAGTTGTTTATCATAAATTATCCATTCGGCTCAGACGTCTTTACAATCAGGAGCTGGTTCTCGTTAAATCAACCTTGGTTGATTGTCCATCTAAGTCCCTTCAACTTATATGTATTGATCGAAGCATCTGATTCTAATACACCAAATTGGGAATCTTAATTCCTTTGGGTATTTAAGCATCGAATTATTGGACGTTCTATAATCTTTTGCCTTGCATTCTTTCTCCCTCTGATAAGTTGTATCCTATGCAATTGTCAGGCATGCTCTGTTGTCAAGCATGTGTTAATTACTCTTGAAGTTGTGGTATATGTTCCTAAGGTGCCCCGATGGGTTGAACCTATGCCTTCCCTAATCCATGTGAACCTGAGGGTTTTCACGAGTCTTACTCTTCTGGTGTTTTGCCAGATAATCTTTCGAAGCTACAACCTCATCGAAAGTGAGGAGTAAATGGAAGGTGATGCATTGATGAAGTGGGAGTCGACCTTGTACCTTGTGTTCATGCCCATGGAAACGATGTTGATCTTATGATAGGAGCTTCTCGTATCAATAATCTTTCTCTTTGTATGTTTGACCTTGTATCTGTGATTTGATACTTTACAACCGTGGTTCTGACCATGATTGTTCTTCTTTGATCCCATTCTAGACCAGTTTAAGAACTTGTCTTCTGCAGATCAATACATCGGTCCAAGCTTTAATTCTGATCTACATTCGAGTATTACCCCTAGTATCTCGAGAAAATCATGGAGCTACATAGCTTCTTATAAGCTCCTCATCAGCTATGTTTTCCTTCACTGATTCCAGTTTCCTCATGTTCTGAGTTGTTGGACAATCAAGGACACAGATATATGAATCGGGTACGCATTGCGATTCAACAACTCTTGGTAATCTTCTTTGGTTATGAGTTGTATTCGATCATGTCATTCCAAGCTGTTAAATGTTGAAGCCTGGTTATATGCCTTGAATGCATTAAATGTGTCACCTGTTGAAGGGATTGAAAACATTCCAGTTGTCCGGGATTTCCAAGATGTTTTTCCAGAAGAACTTCCAGGGATTCCCCCTGTAAGAGCTGTCGAGTTTGTCATCGACTTAGTGCCAGGCACCACCCCTATAGCCAAGTGTCCGTATAAGATGCCACCACATGAACTCCTTTTACTTAAGCAAGAAATTGGCAATTCGCTTCGTCTGGGTTTCATTCGTCCAAGTTCCTCTGCTTGGGGAGCACCTTCTCTCTTTGTCAAGAAGAAAGATGGTACGAATCGATTGGTCCAAGATTACCGTCCCATCAACCAAGCAACGATTCAAAACAAATATCCGCTTCATCGGATCAACGATCTGTATGATCAACTTGCTGGTTCATCAGTATTTTCGAAACTCAACTTGAGGTTGGGTTACCATCAGATCCGGGTTCGTGAAGAGGATATTCCCAAGACTGCATTCGTTACTCTCTATGGTTCATACGAGTACACCGTCATGTCCTTCGGCTTAACCAATGCCCCAGCAACCTTCTCTTGCCTGATGAACTATATATTCATGGATTACCTCGATAAATTCGTCGTGGTTTATCTGGATGATATCTTGGTTTACTCCAAGAATAAAGAAGAGCATGCTGAACATCTTCGTCTTATACTGGAGAGGCTTCGAGAACATCAACTTTATGCAAAGTATTCAAAGTGTGAGTTCTGGATGGACAAAGTAACCTACCTTGGTCATGTGATCTCCAAGGATGGTATTGCGGTCAACCCTGAATGAGTTCAGGCTATTCTTGACTGGACTCCCCTGAAGAATGTCAAGCAAGTCAGAAGTTTTCTCGGACTCGCCAGCTATTGCCGTCGATTCGTCGAGAACTTCTCCAAAATTGCAAAGCCCTTAGCCAATTTCTTCACAAAGGTGTTAAATATGAGTGGACAGAAAAATGTCAGGAGAGCTTTCACGCACTTAAGGACAAGCTGACGTCTGCTCCAGTGCTTGCTCCTCCGGATACTCGTAAGGACTTCGTCATCTATTGTGATGCTTCACGTCAAGGAATGGGCTGTGTCCTAATGAAAGAATGCAGAGTGGTTGCTTATGCATCTCGTCAATTGCGTCCTCATGAAGAGAACTACCCAGTTCATGACCTGGAACTTGCTGCAGTAATTCATGCACTAAAGGAGTGGCGGCAATACCTTGTTGGTAATCGTTGCAAGATCTACACCGATCACCAAAGTCTGAAGTACCTGTTTACCCAACCAGATCTGAACCTCCGTCAACAGAGATGGATGGAGCGCATAGCAGATTACAATGCGGGTATTTCTTATACCCCAGGCAAGGCTAATGTAATGGCTGATGCCTTGAGCCGCAAGTCTTATTGCAATCACCTCCAGGTTCATAAGGTTCACCCCTTCTTCAAGAAGAATTTCGCAATCTCAATCTCCATATTGTTCCTCAGGGTTATCTCACTCCCCCTCCTGAAGGGTCCTACAAAATGAACCTCCACATTGTTTCCCAAGGTTCTCTTAATACTGTGGTTGCTAAACTAGATCATGTGGACGTCATCAAGTGGATCGAGAAGTATGACAATGAAGTCGAGAGGATTAAATTCGATCTCGCAGAAGGAAAGCCCTCACCCTTCACTATTACTGAGGATGGCGCTTTGTACTTCAAAGGCCGCCTAGTGGTACCGAGTAAGGAGAAAAACCATAATATGACTCAGGAGGTCTTGAAGGAAGCACATGACACTCCGCTGTCTATTCATCCTGGTAGTACCAGGATGTACCAAGACATTCGTCGAAGATTCTGGTGGTCTAACATGAAGCAAGACATTGCTCGCTATGTTGCTGAATGTGATGTTTGCCGTCGTATCAAAGCAGAACATCAAAGGCCTGCCAGAACTCTGCAACCTACTATGGTTCCTGAATGGAAATGGGACCATGTTGAAATGGACTTCGTCACTGGTTTCCCAAGATCGCAGAAAGGTAATGATGCTATTCTTGTCGTCATTGACCGGCTGTCCAAAGTTGCACATTTTCTGGCTGTCAAGGAAACTATTACTGCTAGTCAGCTAGCGGATCTATACATGTCCAGAGTTGTTTCACTCCAAGATTCTGGGCAAGATTCGAGGAAGCTATGGGAACTCATTTGTCCTTTAGCACCGCTTTTCACCCTCAATCCCAGGGACAAGTTGAAAGAGTCAACCAGATTCTCGAAGAAATGCTTCGTGCTTGTGTCATTTCTTTCGGCAAGAAATGGGAGGAATCTCTCCCGTATGCTGAGTTCTCCTACAACAATAGCTATCAAGCTAGTCTGAAGATGGCTCCCTTTGAAGTGTTATATGGACGTAAGTGTCGGACTCCTCTGAATTGGTCAGAAACTGGGGAACGTACACTTATCGGTCCGGATATTATTCAACATGCTGAAGATCAAGTCCGCATTATTCATGCAAATCTAAAGGCTGCTCGGTCTCGTCAGAAGAGTCAGTATGACCGTCATCACAAGGATATGGTCTATCAACCTGGCGAAAAGGCTTATCTTCGAGTCACGCCAATGAGAGGTACACACCGTTTCGGGATCAAGGGCAAGCTGGCTCCTCGATATATTGGTCCTTTCACTGTTCTCGAAAGGCGTGGTAAGGTGGCATATCAACTGGAACTACCGCCAAACCTTTCTCAGGTTCACGATGTGTTCCATGTGTCACAGCTTCGTCGCTGCTTCAAGGATCCTATCCGAGCAGTGGATCATGATATGCTTGAGCTGCAACAAGACCTTTCTTACAAAGAGCAACCAGTCCGCATTCTTGATGAAACTGAACGTCGGACTCGTCACAAGGTTACTAAGTTCTTCAAGGTGCAGTGGGCAAATCATTCTGAAGATGAGGCCACTTGGGAACGCGAAGATCATCTTCGTGCAGAATACCCCGGGCTCTTTCCTTCTACTTCTTAATTCTCGGGACGAGAATTCTTTTTAGTAGGGGAGAATTGTGACGCCCTGGATTTGTGCTATAGTAATCTCTATAATTAAGTTACAGTACTCCCATGCTAACGATGCCACGTCACCGCGGTTACTGTTGTTAATCACGCGTTAATCCAACCCTATTCAAATTCAAATTCAAATTTAAAGTCAAGATTCAATTTTGTCAAACATGAAAACAAAAATGTTCAAAGTGTGACAAATATTCTCTGGATATTTGTGATGTTGAAACCACATTTTTATAAAGTGGTTAAATACCCTAAAATAAATAAAACAGCAGCTAAAACAATTAATTAAGTGCTTTTAATTAATAAAACAAAAACAAACTAATTTATTATTGTGCCAAACTTTTTGGGGCAGTGGCATAATTATTAAAACTAAATTAGGAACTAGTTACATATTTTATAAAACAAAATTAAAAAGAAACTAAAAAAACAGAAAAGAAATAAATAGAACAAAAGAAAAATAAAAATAAAGAAAACCCCCCTGCCCCCGCTGGCCTTGGCCCAACAGGAACAGTGCCAGGCCCAGGCCGGCCCAGCAGCTCCCTCGGTCGTCCCCGACCTCGCTACAGGAGGTGGCGACCGAGGCGCGCCCGCGACCGAGCGCGTCCCCGCCGGACCAGCTCGCCGGCGATGGCCCGGAGGGGATAAGAGCGCCCCCCGTGCCCCTAGCAAACCCGAGCCCCCTCCAGATCCCCCCCGCTCTCGCTCCCTGCCTTCTCCCTCGTCTCCCCACCACACCCGAGCGCCGCCATGGCCTCGCCGCCGTGACACACGCGGCCACCGCCTCCGTCTCGTCGCTACGCCACGTCCACGTTCTCCGCCGTCCTCGACCAAGTCGACCGCGGCTAGCCATTCGAGCTCGGAGCCGCCACCGCGTCTCCCACAGCCTCGTCTTCAACCTACGGCCAACCAGGTCGCCGCCGTCGATTCGCCGCCGTCGCGCTTCCCCGAGCCCACCTTTGCACGCCTACGGGACCACCGTGAGCATCCCGTGCTCCTCCCTCTCCTCCCGCGTTCTTCCCCAAGCCGTAGCCGCCACTCTAGTCGTGGTCGTACTGAACGCCGCGGAGCTCGTCACCGGCGAGCTCTCGGTGACCGTTTGGTCACGCGGCCGTGCCCACCTTGCTCGCCATGCCGCGTAGTGTAGCCTCAGTGCATAGCCGCGCCCGTTTGCACGCCGCAGCCGCTAACCCGCGTTCACCCGAGAGCCGCCGTCCGCCGTCGCCGTCGTAGCGCTCGACTCCGGCCGTCTCAGCCGCTCCGACCACCGCCATTCGCCGCGGCACCATCTTGCCGTTCAAAAGAGCCCGGCCACGCTCAAAACCGTGCACCACAACCGATTTCCTCTGCCGCGTATGGGCTCGCCGTCGTGTCTCCAGCGCTGTCCGTCGACGTGGAGCCCATGTGGCCGCCCTTGTGTGACTGCCACTTGGTCCCACTGGGCCCAGTAGACCGGTCAGCACGATGACTGGGCAGCGTGGCCCACTGACACGCGGGCCCCACCCCATTTAAACGATTTTAAGTAAATAGATAATCTGTTAATTAATTAATTAATTAATTTAATCACTAATTAGACACTGACTAGTAGGGCCCACCCACAAATTAATCTGAAATTAAACTAAATAAATCCTAATTAACCACTGTCTCACTGACCAGTGGGACCCACTGGTCAGTTTGACCAGTCAACTGTGACTGTTGACTGCTGATGTCAGCATGACATCATGCTGATGTCATAATTCATTATTGAATTAAAATAATCTATTTTAATTTATGTATATTAATAAAACTTTAAAAATTAATATAAAATAATCCGTAACTCGGGTGAAAATAATTTATACATGAAAGTTGTTCAGAAAAATCTCACGAATCCGAATACGCAGTCCGTTAGTCTGTCATGTGCCCCTAGCATAGCAAACATGGAACTTTTCCATCGATTTCGTCTGTCCGGTAATAGCCAGAGACCCGGGAAATATCGTCAGATATTCTTCCGACCCGTCTGCGACGTGTAATACTGCGTTAGTGCATGCCTAGCTCTGCATATTGCCATGTCATGCATTGTGTTGCCTCTGTGCTTTACATTTATTGTTTCTTCCCCTCTCTTCTCTCCGGTAGACCCCGAGACTGATGGTGCTGCCGGGTACGACTACATCGCTGACGGTCAGGCCTTTGCCACAGAGCAGCAAGGCAAGCAACCCCCCTTGAGCATTCTGATATCGCCCATTTCTTCCCTCTCATTCTTGCATTAGATTTTGCTACTGTATTAGCTAGCTCCTATTTCTGATGCATAGCCTGTTTTTGATAAACTGCTACCATACCTGCACTCATATCAACTGCTTAGTATAGGTTGATCAGTGAATCCCCACTGACCCCATAGTCCCAGTTGCCCCTGCTTCTTCATCGACGACTTGACGACTCGAAGACTCGGTCAACCGACCGACAAGCCAGGCCCCTCACATCACCGCACACCCCTTAGTTGTACGACTCTGCAGGGCTACTATCGAGTACCGAGGGTGACACCTCGTGAAGTACTCATGATGCTAACTCTCTGGTGCAGCTAGTCGGTCGTGGTTATCGAGGGTGATTCCTCCTACACTACTCCCGACGATGACTCTCTCGTGCAACCCCTCAAGTGTGGGACCCTCGAGGGTGATTCCTCTAACTCCACCTTGACGGTTTCATCGAGCGGGGCCCATTGAGGGTGATTCCTCAGGATTCGTCTTGATGTTTTATACACACAGTTACTATGACCTGGTTACAGAAACATGTTGGTGATGGGTCGGCCCTGAGGGGTACCCACGATATGATGATGATGAGGCATGGACGGGCAGGAGAGGCCCTTGCCACACATCCTCGAGACGGGGCGACGGGACCGCACTTCATGGGTCGCGCTTGCCCCGCATTAATAAAATGCTAATGGGTTGAGTATTTGATCTGAGTTGGTCGTTGACCTTATTGCGCACCAAACCATCACGTGGGAGAAGTTATGGGTACTCAGCGTCGTTGTATCAGTCGAAGCTCTTCGGACGTCAGCAATGGAGCGGCGCGCGCCCGAGTGGCCAGGACGGTACAGCTCTAGGACTGGAGTGTGCTAGGGCTGACCTCGGCCCCGTTCGCATCATGGAGGAGCGCGTAGGGCAAGTGGGCCCACGACCCCTGTGTGCTTAGGATTTAGACCGGCGGGCTGGCCTCTTTGTTGAGCCTAGGTGGGGCGACGACGTGTTGAGATCCCGAGGCCCGACATGACCCAGGAAAGTGTGTCCGGCCGGAGGTGATCAAGCGTGTTGGAAATGCGGTGCACCCCTGCAGGGATGAATTCATCTATTCGAATAGCCGTGTCCACGGTAACAGGACGACTTGGAGTTTTACCTTGACCTGATATAACTAAAACTGTGATTTACATTGAAATGAATGTTGGCTCCGGGATTGGTTCCTTGCAGGGAGTCGAGGAAGAATCTCTGGGCGTGGTTACTTGAGAAAATTGCTACAATAATATGACTATATATGAGATATCAGTCTACTCTCTTCTAATGCTGCAAGATGCTGAAGATGCTAGTCTTCGATAGGACTAGGCCTTCACCCTATTCTTGCTTTCTGCAGTTATAACCCCATTCCTTGATACTGATGCATACTTAGCATAGTTCCTAATTTAGTTGGAGATGGAGTGCGCCGGAAATGACTACTACACCACCGCTGGAGCCTACTACTACGTGGAGAGTGCCGACGCTCAGGAGTAGTTAGGAGGTTCCCAGGCAGGAGGACTCGCCTCTTCCGATCCGCTGCTTATGTTTGTGCTAGCCTTCTTAAGGCAAAACTTGTTTAACTTATGTCTGTACTCAGATATTATTTGCTTCCGCTAACTTGTGCTTGTCAAGCTTTGTATTCGAGCCCTCGAGTCCCCTGGCTTGTAATATGAAGCTGTATGACTTTAATTTGTGTCTAGTGTTGTGTTGTGATATCGATCAGTGAGTCCCTAATCTTGGTCGTACGCATTGCGTGTATGTTTAGCGTACGGTCGAAATTGGGGGCGTCACACTAGTGTTGCTATGATTAAAGATCTCTTGGTAGAAAATATTGATGGGCATGTTATTTACTTCTGTGACGAAGCTGCTAGAATGGCCAAACCCGATGAGAAGGATAAACATAGACCCGTAGTTGGCATGCCTGTTGTCTCAGTTAAAATTGGAAATCATTGTTATCATGGTTTATGTGATATGGGTGCTAGTGTGAGTGCTATTCCTTTTACCTTATACCAAGAAATTATGAATGACATA
This sequence comes from Elymus sibiricus, assembly GCA_039707655.1. Taxonomy (NCBI): domain Eukaryota; kingdom Viridiplantae; phylum Streptophyta; class Magnoliopsida; order Poales; family Poaceae; genus Elymus; species Elymus sibiricus. Next base: position 37,465,799 of record CM077663.1, on the reverse strand, counting down.
GCACCTACTGAAATAGAAGACATTGATGTTACTATTAAACTTGCTAATAGAGACACCGTCACACCACTTGGGATTGTTAGAGATGTTGAAGTCTTGTGTGGGAAAATAAAATACCCTACTGATTTTCTAGTTCTTGGTTCCCCACAAGATGACTTTTGTCCCATTATCTTTGGTAGACCTTTCTTGAACACTGTTAATGCTAAGATAGATTGCACAAGAGAAACCGTCAGTGTTAATTTTGGTGATGTGTCTCATGAGTTTAATTTTTCCCAAGTTTAGTAGACAACCTCGTAATAAAGAATTATCTAGTAAGGATGAAATAATTGGTCATGCCTCTATTGCTGTTCCTCCTACTAATCCACTAGAACAATATTTGCTAGACCATCAAAATGATATGCATTTGCATGAAAGAAATGAAATAGATAAGATTTTCTTTGAACAACGACCACTCCTAAAACACAATTTGCCTATTGAAACTCTAGGAGGTCCTCCTCCACCAAAAGGTGATCCTGTGTTTGAATTAAAACAATTGCCACACACTTTGAAGTTTGCTTATCTTGATGAGAAAAAGATATATCTTGTTATTATTAGTGCTAACCTTTCAGAACATGAAGAAGAAAGATTATTAAAAATTCTAAGGAAGCATCGGGCTGCTATTGGATATACTCTTGATGATCTTAATGGCATTAGTGCCACTCTATGTCAGCACAAGATTAATATGGAACCAACGATGATTGAATCCTAAAATGAAAGAAGTGGTAAGAACTGAAATATTAAAGCTTCTGGAAGCAGGTATAATCTATCCCATAGCTGATAGTAGATGGGTAAGCCCCGTTCATTGCGTCCCTAAGAAAGGAGGTATCACTGTTGTTCCTAATGATAAAAATGAACTTAACCCATAGAGAATTGTGACTGGCTATAGAATGATAATTGATTTTAGAAAATTAAATAAAGCTACTAGAAAAGATCATTACCCTCTACCTTTCATTGATCAAATGCTAGAAAGATTATCTAAGCACACACACTTTTGTTTTCTGGATGGATATTCTGGTTTCTCTCAAATACCTGTGTCACAACCTGATCAAGAGAAAACTACCTTTACTTGTCCTTTTGGAACCTATGCTTATAGATGTATGCCTTTTGGTTTATACAATGCACCTACTACCTTTCAAAGATGTATGACTACTATATTCTTTGATTTTTGTCAAAAGATTGTGGAGGTTTTCATGGATGATTTTTCTGTTTACGGGACTTCTTTTGATGATTGCTTAAGCAACCTTGATCGAGTCTTGCAGAGATATTAACAAACTAATCTCGTCTTGAATTGGGAGAAGTGTCACTTTATGGTTAATGAAGGTATTGTCTTGGGGCATAAAATTTCCGAACGAGGTATTGAGGTGGACCAAGCTAAAGTTGATGCAATTGAGAAAATGCCATGTCCTAAAGATATTAAAGGTATTCAGAGTTTCCTTGGCCATGCTGGTTTCTATAGGAGGTTTATTAAAGACTTCTCTAAAATTTCTAGGCCTCTCACTAATCTTTTACAAAAAGATATCCCATTTATTTTTTATGACGATTGTGTAGAAGCCTTTGAAACACTTAAGAAAGCCTTAACCACTGCAACTATTGTTCAACCACCTGATTGGAACTTGCCTTTTGAAATTATATGTGATGCTAGTGATTATGCTGTTGGTGCTGTTCTAGGACAAAGAGTTGATAAGAAATTAAATGTTATCGATTATGCTAGCAAAACTCTAGACAGTGCCCAAAGAAACTATGCTACCACTGAAAATGAATTTTTAGCAGTTGTGTTTGCTTGTGATAAATTCAGATCTTATATTGTTGATTCTAAAGTTATTGTTCACACCGATCATGCTGCTATAAAATATCTTATGGAAAAGAAAGATGCTAAACCTAGACTTATTAGGTGGGTTCTCTTGCTTCAAGAATTTGATTTACACATCACTGATAGGAAAGGAGCTGAGAACCCCGTGGCTGATAACTTGCCTAGGTTAGAAAATATTCTTGATGACCCACTACCTATTGATGTTAGTTTCCCTGATGAACAGTTTGCTGCAATAAATGTTTCTCAAAACACTCCCTGGTATGCTGACTATGCTAATTACATTGTTGCTAAATACATACCACCTAGTTTCACATACCAACAAAAGAAAAAATTATTCTATGATTTAAGACATTACTTTTGGGATGACCCACATCTTTATAAAGAAGGGGTAGACGGTATTATTAGACGTTGTGTACCGGAGCATGAACAGGAACAAATCCTACGGAAATGTCATTCCGAGGCTTATGGAGGACATCATGCGGGAGATAGAACTGCTCATAAGGTATTGCAATCTGGTTTTTATTGGCCTACTCTCTTCAAGGATGCCCGTAAGTTTGTCTTGTCTTGTGATGAATGTCAAAGAATTGGTAATATCGGTAAGCGTCAAGAAATGCCTATGAATTATTCACTTGTTGTTGAGCCATTTGATGTTTGGGGATTTGATTATATGGGACCTTTTCCTTCCTCCAATTGGTATACTCATATTTTGGTTGCTATTGATTATGTCACTAAGTGGGTAGAAGCTATTCCAACTAGTACTGCTGATCATAACACCTCCATTAAAATGCTTAAAGAAGTTATCTTCCCGAGGTTTGGAGTCCCTAGATATTTAATGACTGATGGTGGTTCACACTTTATTCATGGTGCTTTCCGTAAAATCCTTGCTAAATATGATGTTAACCATAAAATTGCATCACCCTATCATCCTCAATCTAGTGGTCAAGTTGAACTTAGCAATAGAGAAATAAAATTAGTATTACAAAAAACTGTCAATAGGTCCCGAAAGAATTGATCTTAGAAACTAGATGATGCACTTTGGGCCTATAGAACAGCTTATAAAAATCCTATGGGTATGTCTCCATACAAAATGGTATATGGGAAAGCTTGTCATTTGCCTCTTGAGTTAGAACACAAAGCATTTTGGGCAATTAAAGAACTCAACTATGATTTCAAACTTGCCGGTGAGAAGAGGTTATTTGATATTAGCTCACTAGATGAATGGAGAACCCAAGCATATGAAAATGCCAAACTATTCAAAGAAAAAGTTAAAATGTGGCATGACAAAAGAATCCAAAAGAGAGAATTCAAAGTTGGAGAATATGTTCTTTTGTACAATTCTCGTTTCAGATTTTTTGCAGGAAAACTTCTCTCCAAATGGGAAGGACCATATGTTATAGAAAGGGTTATCGCTCTGGAGCTATCAAGATTAATAATGCCGAAGGTACTAACCCGAAGGTGGTCAATGGACAAAGAATTAAACATTATATCTCAGGTACGCCTATTAATGTTGAAAGCAATGTTATCCAAACCATGACACCGGAGGAACACATAAGAGAAACCTTCCGGACGACTCCAGAATCGTGAAAAAGAAGAGGTACATGATAGGGTAAGTAAACGGACTTCGAAAAATCCACAAAAATATTTTTTGTCAGTTTTGGAATATTAGAAAAATTAGGAAAATAAGAAATAAACAGGAAAGCAACCGAGGTGAGCACGAGACACCAGGGCGCGCCTGCCATCCCTGGCGCGCCCTGGTGGGTTGTGCCCACCTCGGGAACCTTCCCGACTCCGTTTTCCTTCCATATGCTTGTTTCCCAAGAATAAAAATTCTCTATATATATCCCCGACTGTTTTGACCATCGCATCGCGGAAAAATCCTTTGTTCTTGTTTCGTGCTGTTTTCTCATCAGATCTATTAAGCCAGGCATCATGTCTTCTCCCTCCTTCAATAACGTAGAAGAAGATGCTTGGTTGATGAAGATGGAGCTGAAGAGAGAGGAGCCAAAAGAAGTCAACAATGAAGACAAGGGCAAGGGAGCTATGAGGGATCAAGCTCAAGAAGAAGGGCAACCCATGCCAACAGAAGAGGAGGAAGAAGAAGATATCCTCCGACCTTATTATGATCACCTCACCCCTATTGAAATTGAAGCTTTTAGGGCCTTCGAAGCGGTTCGTGTTCAGAATAAATTTCTCACTCGTGAAAATATTTTGCTAGAGGAGTACATCATTACCCTTCGGAGCGTCATCCGTAAACTGGAGTACTTATTGATGCTGAAGTGTGACACTTCTTCATCACCACCACCTTCATCATCTTCACCACCAAAGGAGACTTGAGTACACGGGTATGGGCACTCCCCTTGGCTTGAATCAAGCTTGGGGGAGATGCCCCGGTATCGTATCACCATCACTTTTATTTCCTTTGCCTATTTTCTTTTGATCTTTAGCTATTGTGTGAGTTAGTTGAATAAAAGTTTAGTATGATCTATTTTCGAGTGCTAGTTTCGTGATCTATCTATCTATGTAATCAAGTGAAAGTTATATAATAAAGCTAGATTGAGTTTTAGCTTCTTTACTTTCTTGTTGCAATCAAAATAAAAGAGAAAATAAATGAAAAAGATCATATGCTAATCTTATGGTGAGTAATGACATTACATAAAGAAAAGTATAAGTAGTAAAATTTATTGGAAATTGACAAACATAGCATTGGTCAATGATGCAATTCATGAAAGAATTAATTAGGGAAGAGAAGATTCACATGCAAATACACTATCTTGGACATCTTTTATGATTGTGAGCCCCCATTTATTATTATATGCCAAAATTGTTGACATTGGACAAGGAAGACAACCTAATGATTTATGCTTGTTCATATTCACATACAAGTTATATTGTCATAGATCCTTGAACATGTGGTGCTTGCTTAATATCTTTGCTAGCCAAAAATTCCGCACTAAGTAGAGATACTACTTGTGCATCCAAAATCCCAAACCCAACCTCGTGTTTTGAGAGTCCACCATACCTACCTATGGATTGAATAAGATCCTTCAAGTAAGTTGTCATCGGTGCACTAAGGCAATAAAAATTCCTTCTAAATGTGTTGGATCAATTAGTGTAAGAGAAAATTGAGCGTTGTACGAACTTATGATGGCAAAGTAATAAAAGCGACGGACTGCATAATAAAGGTTGCTATCATAGGGGGCAATATAACGTGACGTTCTTTTGCATTAAGAGATTTGGCATACAAACCAAAAAGCGCATGACAACCTCTGCTTCCCTCTGCGAAGGGCCTATCTTTTACCTTTATCTATTTAGTTTTATGCAAGAGTCAAAGTATTCTTCCCTATTCCTTTTTCTTTTTTTCTTTTGCAAGCATCATGTGGTGAGGAAAGATCTAGGCACATATACCCAGTTGGATATGAGTGAGCATGATTTATTATTGTTGACATCACCCTTGAGGTGAATACGTTGGGAGGCGAAACCATAAGCCCCTATCTTTCTATGTGTCCGGTTGAAACTTTTTGCCCATGGGTATGCTGTGAGTGTTAACAATCATAGAAGACTAAATGATGGTTGAGTATGTGGACTTGCCAAAAGGCTCCAACACGAGACCCTTCCAGAAATTATGATGACTTGTAGTTGCAATGTTGACTGAGAACATAGTTTGTTGGTTCCCAATAAGGTTTATGCTTTATACTTCTAGGTTGTGAGGAATTGTTACTTGCTCATAAGAAGTTATATGATGTTGTTATAAAATAAAAGTTATATGAAAGAATTTTATGATAAAGTTTGTTGCTGTTATGATAATAAGCATGATGCTACTATGTCCGTATTTTGTTTTTATCGACACCTCTCTCTCAAACCATGTGGACATGTTTTTCGATATCGGCTTTCGCTTGGGGACAAGCGAGGTCTAAGCTTGGGGGAGTTGATACGTCCATTTTGCATCATGATTTCTTACTGTGATTTATAATGTTTTTATTCTTAATAATGCTTTATGGAGCCATTCTAATGTCTTTTCTCTCATAATTTGCAAGGTTTGCACAAAGAGGGAGAATACCGGCAGCTGGAATTCTGGACCTGAAAAAGCATACCAGAGATACCTATTCTGCACATCTCCAAATAAGCTGAAACTTCACGGAGAATTATTTTGGAATATAAAAAAAATACTGGAGTAAAGAACTACCAGAGGGGGGCCACCTAGTGAGCACAATACACCAGGGCGCGCCAGGCCCCCCAGGCGCGCCCTGGTGGGTTGTGCCCAGCACGCCCCACCTCCGGAGTCCATCTTCTGGTATATAAGTTGTTTTGACCTAGAAAAAATAAGGAGAGGACTTTCAGGACGATACGTTGCCGTCTCGAGGCGGAACTTGGGCAGGAGCACTTTTGCTCTCCGGCAGAGCGATTCCGCCGGGGGAACTTCCCTCCCGGAGGTGGAAATTGAAGCCATCGTCATCACCAACAACCCTCTCCTCAACATCTTCAACACCACCATCTCTTCTCAAACCCTAGTTCATCTCTTGTGTTCAATCTTTGTACCAGAACCTCAGATTGGTACCTGTGGGTGACTAGTAGTGTTGATTACCTTGCGTAGTTGATCACTATATGGTTTATTTGGTGGAAGATTATATCGTAAGATCCATTATGCTAATTAATACCTCTCTGATCTTGAACATGTTTATTGTTTGTGAGTAGTTACTTTTGTTCTTTAGGTCACGGGAGAAGTCATGTTGCAAGTAATCATGTGAATTTGATATGTGTTTGATACTTTGATGATATGTATGTTGTGATTCCCTTAGTGGTGTCATGTGAACGTCGACTACATGACACTTCACCATTCTTGGACCTAAGGGAATGCATTGTGGAGTAGTTATTAGATGATGGGTTGCTAGAGTGAAAGAAGCTTAAACCCTAGTTTATGCGCTACTTCGTAAGGGGCTGATTTGGATCCACATGTTTAATGCTATGGTTAGATGTTATCTTAATACTTTTGTCGTAGTTGTGGATGCTTGCGAGGGGGTTAATCATAAGTGGGAGGTTTATTCAAGTAATAACAGCACCCAAGCACCATTCCACCCATATATCAAATTATCAAAGTAGCGAACACGAATCAAACCAACAGGATGAAAGTGACTAGATGAAATTCCCGTGTGCCCTCAAGAACACATTGCTTATTATAAGAGACCGTTTTGGCCTGTCCTTTGCCATAAAAGGATTTTGCTACCTTGCTGCAGTTTATTTACCATTACCGTTACTTGCTCGTTACCAATTATCTTGATATCAAACTACCTGTTACCTACTATTTCAGTGCTTGCAGAAATTACCTTGCTAAAAACCACTTGTCATTTCCTTCTGCTCCTCGTTGGGTTCGACACTCTTACTTATCGAAAGGACTACAATTGACCCCCTATACTTGTGGGTCATCTGGGTGGGGCCCCCATGTTGGGGCGCCATGGTGGTAAGGGGGGGGGCCAAGAGGCAACTCCCCACCTTTGGTGGGAGCTTGTTTTGTGAGGGGGCCCACACCTTTTGGTGGATGAAATTTTCAGCCCCTCCACCCCTCCCTCACACTATAAAAGGAGGAGGAGGGTGCTCTTCAAACTCACTCATCTCTCTCAAACACAAGGCAGGTATGATCTGCCATCTCTCTCCCTCACACGAAATAGTTTCGTAGTGCCGAAAGGCTGTCTGGGTTCCAATAGGAATTAGTTCTAGATGATGAAGCCCTACCGGATAGCTGACACCGTATGTGTGCAACCCAGTAGAGAGGTCATAGTTTCGATCTTTTACCCAAGGGGTTGTTCGAGTGTGACCCAAGGGGTTGTTCAAGTGTGACGCCCCTGACCTAATCGTGCACTAATCATACACACGTTATGCACGATCAAGATAAGAGAGTCATGGTAAGATATCACAACACAACTCTAAGACACCAATTTAACATAAGCCATAATATTACAAACCAAGGGTCATGAGTACCCAAATACATAAGTCAGCGGACGCAAATATTATCTGAGTACAGACATAGTTAAACAAGTTTGCCTTAAAAAGGCTGAGCATAACAATGACATCTGATCGAAAAGGCGAAGGCCTCCTGCCTAGTGCCTCCGAAACTACTTCTGGTCGATGGTCTCCAAGTCATAGTAGGCACCTCCGGAGATCTCCTGCTCCTGGTCTCCGTCATCTGAATGCAGCAACCGGGTGTGTACAAAAAGTAGTAAAGCAACGGTGAGTACTCATCCAAAGTACTCGCAAGACTTACATCAGAACTATACTAGATATGCATCTGTATCAAAGGAATGGGGCTATATCTTTGGACTATCAGCAGAAATGTCAGTGAGGGTTAGTAGGGGGTTAATTAGCGCTAATTAAGCACCACGTCAGCGGCACACCGCACGCTAACGACGGCGGGGCAGAGTACGTCAGTGATGACCATGCGGTCGCCTCCGGTGTCCGTTCGGAACGCGTTTTGGTCCTACGTGACCTTGGGGTCGCGCCGCGTCGATGGGTGGTGACAGGAGGCACAATGGTGGCCAGAGATGGGCACACCGATGACCATGGCGGCAATGAGGTCTCGGCCATGGCGGGTTTCTTCGCTTCGGCTCGCAAACAAAATAAACACGTGGTGGAACGGCATCGCGGGGACCTCCAGAACACGCTAACGGCAGCAGTTCATCGCGGGGTGGTGCACAGTGACAACGGGCAGCATGGCAGCAGCCCATAGTTTCAGCCATGATGGCAAGCGAAGCTAGGGGCACGGGGAGAAGCACGAGGGAGTCAGGGACGGTGGGGAGCTCACGGAGGGCTCGTGGAAGCCGGAGGTGCAGCGAGGGTGGCGGATCGACGGCAAGGGCGAGGCGGCAGCCGGTGAAGTGAACAGACGCGGGTGTCGTCTTAGTTGCTCCCCGGCATCGATCCAATGGCGATGAAGACGAATACATCCACACCGAAGCTCCTGGACTTGACGGAGCGACGAATGGCGGTCGCTGGCTACGTGCTTTGTGGCGGCGCGGCCATGGGACGGTTCGGTGAGCTCCCAAGCGAGAGGGAGAGTGGGAGAGTGGGGGAGGAGTGGAACCAGGAGGTCCAGGGGGTGCAGAGGCTTGCTCTTATCCATCCATGGCGATAGCTGCGGCGTTGGCGAGCGAGCGAGGGGGGGCCTGGCGCGCGCGAGCGTCCTGGAGACGACAGCGAGGGGAGGAAGCGAGAGGTTGAAGGAGGCGCCTGGCAGGCTGGGCCGGCGCTGTAGCTCCTTAGAGCCCCGGGGCACAGTGCCCCCTTTTCCTTTTTCTTTTTACATTTTCTGTTTTTTTCTTTCTTCTGTTTTGCAATTTATTCAGCCACCAAATGACTTTTGTTATTTACAAAACTTGTCACATAAATTAGTTGCAATACAATGGACAAGTTCAAAAAGTTTGAGGTCCATTTGACAAAATTTGCATTTGGCATTTATTTAAATTGCTTATAATTGCAACATTGGATCAGTTTTCCATGATGCTTGAGTCATCTAGGTTAACTTGGTGATGTTGTTTTTCTTAAGACAATTCACCTTGGGTTATTCCCTAAATCAGGAACAATTTTCCTTTTATGTTTGACAAACTTTCATTTTCACTTGTATTTTGGATTCAAAATGGAATCTGAAATGAGATATGAGTTAAATGATTATTTCTCTCTGCAAAATATGGTGACTTGTCATTGATCATGTTGGATTACTGTTGCCATTTACAAGGGGGTGTTACAATTCACCTCCACTAAAAGAAATCTCGTCCCGAGATTTAGGAGGTGGAAAGAAAGAGGTCGGGGTATTCTTCACGAAGACGATCCTCGCATTCCCAATTGGCTTCATCTTCAGAATGATTCGACCACTGAACTTTAAGGAACTTGATTGCCTTCCGACGGGTTCGACATTCAGCTTCATTAAGAATGCGGATTGGATGTTCTTTATAAGAGAGATCATCTTGCAATTCGAGCACTTCATGATCCACGGCTCGGATAGAATATTTGAAGCAGCGGCGGAGTTGAGACACATGGAAAACATCATGAACCTGAGAAAGGTTCGGCGGTAGTTCCAACTGATATGCCACTTCTCCACGTCTCGCAAGAATGCGGAACGGTCCAATATAGCGAGGAGCTAACTTTCCCCTGATTCCAAAATGATGAGTACCTTTCATCGGACTAACATGAAAATAAGCTTGTTCGCCAGGCTAATAGACCATTTCCTGGTGTTTACAGTCATAGTTGCTCTTCTGACGAGATTGAGCTATTTTCAGATGTTCGCGGACAATATGAACTTGCTCTTCGGCTTGTTGGATAATATCCTGACCGAAGAGTGGCCGTTCTCCAGTTTCTGACTAATTCAACGGGGTCCGACACTTACGATCATACAATACTTCGAAAGGTGCCATCTTCAAGCTAGCCTGATAGCTATTGTTGTATGATAACTCAGCATACGAAAGAGATTCCTCCCATTTCTTGCCAAATGAGATGACACAGTCTCGAAGCAGATCTTCAAGCACTTGGTTAACTCATTCTACTTGACCCTGGGACTGTGGGTGAAAAGTTGTGCTGAAGGATAAATGGGTTCCCATAGTTTGTTGAAAACTTTCCCAGAACCTTGAGGTAAAGAGGCTGCCACGGTCTGAGCTGGTCTCCAATGGAACACCGTGGAGTGACACAATTCTAGAAACATACAAGTCTGCTAACTGACTAGCAGGGATTGTCTCCTTGACAGGCAGAAAATGAGCAACCATGGAGAATCGGTCAATGACGACAAGTATAGCACCATGACCCTTCTGTGATCTGGGAAAACTAGTAATGAAGTCCATTTCAACTTTGTCCCATTTCCATTCAGGAATAGCAAGTGGTTGTAGAGTTCCTACAGGTTTTTGATGTTCGTACTTGATGCGAAGGCAAACATCACATTGAGCAACATATCGAGCAATGTCTTGCTTCATATTAGGCCACCAGTATCTCTGCCTAATGTCTTGGTACACTACTGGAATCAGGCACTTTGCCGTCTGCTATAGCAGACGGCAAAGGCATGCTTGGCGGACGGCAAAGGCTTTGCCGTCAGCCAGCAGACGGCAAACACTCCGGCTGAACGGCTGCCGGCAAAGGCCGCTTTGCCGTCGGCTGGCAGACGGCAAAGAACTTTCCTTCTTTGCCGTCTGCCAGCAGACGGCAAAGAGCGTGGACGGCACAGAAAAGGTTCCATCCCCGTTAGGTGGCTAACGGCGCTCTTTGCCGTCTGCTGGCAGACGGCAAAGAGCTGTAGATGACGTCAGCTGACGTCAGGCTTCAGCTGGGCCCAGGCAGGCTCTTTGCCGTCTGCTGGCAGACGGCAAAGAACTTTCCTTCTTTGCCGTCTGTCAACAGACGGCAAAGAGCTGTAGATGACGTCAGCTGACGTTAGGCTTCAGCTGGGCCCAGGCAGGATCTTTGCCGTCTGCTGGCAGACGGCAAAGAACTTTCCTTCTTTGCCGTCTGCCAGCAGACGGCAAAGAGGCCACATAGGCCAGCCCAGGTTGCACAGGCTGCTGCCACGTGGCCTCTTTGCCGTCTGCCAGCAGACGGCAAAGTGGCTATATAGCCCCTGTTTTTTCTATTTTTTGTTATATCAATTCATTTTCACAGAAATTCAAACACATATATATATATATATATATATATATTCAGAATCACATAGTTTCAAACATCAAACATCATACATCAAACGTAGTTTCAAACATCAAACATAGTTTCACCATCGTCATCAAACATCATATATCCAATTCATATATACATAGTTTCACAAACATCTAATATGTAAACAGTAGCATTCTGCCCTTCCATGAAGTGAATCAAACCTGCAAAAATGGGAGTAAGAAATTAGAAGAAGAAGAAGAAGACTAGAAGAAGAGGAAGAAAAAGAAGAAGAAGAAGAAGAAGAAGAAGAAGAAGAAGAAGAAGAAGAAGAAGAAGACTAGAAGAAGAAGAAGAAGAAGAAGAAGAAGAAGAAGAAGAGAAAGAAGAAGGAGAAGAAGGAGAAGGAGAAGAATAAGAAGGAGAAGGAGAAGAAGAAGATGAAGAAGAAGAAGGAGAAGAAGAAGAAGAAGAAGAAGAAGAAGAAGAAGAAGAAGAAAGAAGAAGAAGAAGAACAAGGAATAGAGGAGAAGAAGAAGAAGAAGAAGAAGGAGAAGAAGAAGAAGAAGAAGGAGAAGAAGAAGAAGAAGAAGAAGAAGGAGAAGAGGAGAAGAAGGAGAAGGAGAAGGAGAAGGAGAAGGAGAAGGAGAAGAAGAAGAAGGAGAAGAAGAAGAAGAAGAAGGAATAGAGGAGAAAGAGAAGAAGAAGAAGAAGAAGAAGAAGAAGAAGAAGAAGAAGAAGAAGAAGAAGAAGAAGAAGAAGAAGGAGAATGAGAAGGAGAAGGAGAAGAAGGAGAAGGAGGAGAAGGAGGAGCAGGAGAAGCAGGAGAAGGAGAAGGAGAAGGAGGAGAAGGAGGAGAAGGAGAAGGAGAAGGAGAAGGAGAAGGAGAAGGAGAAGGAGAAGAAGGAGAAGGAGAAGGAGAAGGAGAAGGAGCAGGAGAAGGAGAAGGAGAAGAAGAAGAAGAATAAGAAGAAGGAGGAGCTAAATAGGTCATATTAACTCATTTTGGAGCTAAATAGGTCATTTTGGAGCATATTAAGTCATTTTGGAGCTAAATAGGTCATTTTGGAGCTAATTAAGGTTATTATATCATTTTTGAGCTAGCTAAGCATATAAATCCATTTTTGGAGGAATAAATGCTAAGTATAGGTCATTTTAGAGCTATCCTAGGTTAAATAGGTCATTTTGGAACTAATTAGGGTTGTTATGTCATTTTTTAGCTAGCTAAGCATATTAAAGTCATTTTGGAGAAATAAATGCTAAGTTTAGGTCATTTTAGAGCTATCCTAGGTTAAATAGGTCATTTTTGATCTAGCTAAGCATATAAATCCATTTTTGGAGTAATAAATGGTAAGTATATAGGTCACTTTAGAGCTATCCTAGGTTAAATAGGTCATTTTTAGCTAATTAAGGTTATTATGTCATTTTTGAGCTACCTAACCATATAAATTCATTTTTGGAGGAAAAAATGCTAAGTATAGGTCATTTTAGAGCTTTCCTAGGTTAAATGGGTCGTTTGAGAGCTAATTAAGGTTGTTATGTTCTTTTTGAGCTAGCTAAGCATATTAAGTCATTTTGGAGGAATAAATGCTAAGTATAGGTCATTTTAGAGCTATCCTAGGTTAAATGGGTCATTTGAGAGCTAATTAAGGTTATTATGTCATTTTTGAGCTAGCTAAGCATATAAATCCATTTTTGGAGAAATAAATGCTAAGTATACGTCATTTTAGAGCTATCCTAGGTTAAATAGGTCATTTTGGAGGTAATTAATGTTGTTATGTCATTTTTTAGCTAGCTAAGCATATTGAGTCATTTTGTTAAGCTAAACACTTGGGAAAACTTACCGTCATCACTTAGATGTAGGTGAAGGACCGGTCGCGCCAGTGGCAGACAGAGAAGCATCGGTCGATGCTTGTCGGGAGTTATGCTGCACCAAAGATCATTTGCAGTGTATCGTTAGCATGATGCAACTCAAATGTGAACACTAGTAACTAATGACCATTCAAATGAATCTCACCGTGCCCGCCGGAGCAATGACTGGCATTGGCGGTGGGGTCGTGCCATTCTTTTTGCACATGCTCTGCACATTTGGTTTTCTCGAGTCAGTCATATTAGTTAGTAATGAAAGGAACATTACGTGCATGATTTGGCTAATATGCAGAAGAAACTTACCACGAAGAGCTCGTATAGGGCCCGTTGACCCGCCTCGTTCCGGTTCCTCTCCTCCTCCAATATCTTAGCCGTCCTCTCCTCCGCCTCCCTCTCCCTCGCCGCCGCCTGCCGTCTCTCTTCCTCTAGAAGCGCCTGGGTCCTCGCTTCTGCTTCCTCAAGAGCAGCCTGGGTCTTCGCTCTCTCTGCCTCAATAGCAGCCTGCAACACCACTCGTTAGCATTGTAATCATCGACGGCCGCACACACAATGTAATGGAGGAAAGGTATCTGAGTCCGTATAACTAACCTGGAATTCGAGCTCCATTGGCCGTGCACGAGGCCTTATCTCAGGATCGGAGCTGGTCTGGCGCTTCTTGATCTGCGGGAGAGTGCTAGTACAACGTATCAGTCCATCCCCAATGGCTAACAAGCCATGGTGCCTCCCGCCACCAGATATCATCACCAGCTCTGAATCAAGAGGTTGCTGGCTCGGGTTAAACTCCGGCCCTTTCCTCGCCTTCCCCTCGTCTCTGTACCTCACAAGCTTGTTGTGGGAGGCGCGGTTGCTGAATTTCTCTGGATCATCGAGGTCAGACTCAGAGAATGCCTTGGCCTTCTTGTACGAGGCAGTATTGGACATGGCATTGAGGTCGAACAGCTCTGGCACTGGAACCTTGTTGTGCAGCGCCTAAAAGAGAGGAACAGAGTATTAGTTAAGGGCTAAAGCTAGCATGAAGAATGAATTTGCATGAATCATGAAGCAAACCACATACCCAGTTTTCCCCGAACCCACGTAGGTTGACGCTGCCTAGATGGTGTGGGACACCTTTCATTTGGGCACGCTTCTCCTTTGCACCGTCGTGGATGTTGGGCCATTGGGGGGTGCACCACTCATCCACCAATGCCTCCCAACAGTCCATCCTATCCGCACACCATCTCGGGGGCACCTAAGTTAAGCAAGAGAAATTTGAGCGCTACGCATACGAATCAAATCAACGAACTAAGTACAAGGCCTTAAGAATAGGTAATTACCTTCATGTACTTCTCCTTACTCAGATAGTTGAGGCGGCACTTCTCTTTTTTCCTCCGAATACCAGTCGAGGCGTAGTAGTCTCGAATAGCCTGCGTCCGAGCCTCGTGCCAAAAGTTTTGAAGTAGGCGCCTGCACTCGTTGTCGATAACCCGAGCCGCGGCCTCCTCCTGTCCCTCAGCACACCTGTAGAAGGTCTGCAATCAAAAAAGAAAACACGGATTAGTACAATCACTAGGGTTGCCAATCAAAGAAGAAAACACAACATAGACGGCAAAGGAGAAATTACCCAAAACGTCTGGATCACAATGTCGACGACCGTGTGGCACTCGACATCGCTGATCCTATGCCCCGGCGGGGCCGAGGCAGCCAAGTAGTGCTCCCAGGTCATTCCTAGCTCTGGAACCCGGCCCTCACCGGGCAACGTGACCCACCCCGGGAAGCTCTGGCGACAAATCACTACAAGGACACTGTTGGGCTTGCGGCAACCAGGCCCGTGTGTCCAAGACCTGCAGTATGACAAGGCCAACGCATTAGATATTCGAAGAAACGTGAAGACAAAAGGTTAAAAAAGAGTAAATGCACTTACTTCTCCCCCTGCGGCGCAATCAACCACCTCTGGTCGGGGGTCGCCGGGGTGGGCGGGAGCTTTGTACCACCACGCTGGTAGACTTCTTGTTCCGGTTCAGGCTCGGATTCACTGCCGCTGTCTACTTCAATGTTCTGAGGTGAAGTAGAGCGGTTCTTGAAACGTTTTTTGGAAAGACGTGTTTCTTGGAAGAATTCTCCTTCATATGTGTCTGGGTTAATGTGAGGTTCATAATCCTCTTCATTGGGGGGAGGTGGTCTAACATGTGGCGGCACTTCATAAACGACATCCCAACCTTTGAGATTTGGATCACTTTGGCAGGCCCACGGTAGATAGAAAACTTGGGTTTCCTGTTGAGCCGTAATATGTGTCGGGGTCGGGGTCGGGGTCGGGGTGTCGGGGGGTGTCGTGTCTGGGTGTCGTGGTGTCGCGGTGTCAGGGGTGTTGGGGTGTCGGGGTCGGGGTGCCGTGTCGGTGTCGGGGTGTCGGGTCGGGGTCGGGGTCGGGGTGCCGTGCCGGGGTCGGGGTCGGGGTCGGGGTGTCGGGGTCCGGGTGTCGGGTCGGGGTCGGGCTGTCGGGTCGGGGTCGGGGTGCCGTGTCGGGGTCGGGATCGAGGTCGGGGTGTCGGGGTCGGGGTGTCGGGTCTGGGTCGGGTTGTCGGGTCGGGGTCAAGGTGCCGTGTCGGGGTCAAGGTTTTTTCTCTTTTTTTCTTTTCTTCTTCTTCCTCTTCTTTCTTTTCTTCCTTTTCTTCCTTTTTTTTCCTTCTTCTTCTTCTTCTTCTTCCTCCTTTCCTTTTTCCTCTTCTTCTTCTCCTCCTCTCCTATTTTTTCTTCTTCTTCTTCCACTTCTTCTCTTTTCTTCTCCTCCTCCTCCTCTTCTTCTTCTTCCTTTCCTTTTTTCCTCTTCTTCTTCTCCTCCTCTCCTCTTTTTTTCTTCTTCTTCTTCTTCTTCTTTTTTCTTCTCCTCCTCCTCTTCTTCTGTTTCTTCTTCTGTTTATTATTTTTTGTTCTTTTTCTTTTTTATTTTTCCTTTTTTTTCATCTTCTTTTCTTCTTTTTTTTCTTCTAGGTTTTTTTTCTACCTAAATGTCTAAATATTTTTTCCTATTTACCCAAACACCTAAACAACTATTTGCAAAACATCTAAAAACAGAAAACTAAAAATCTAATTAGAAAAACAGAAGAAAAGAAATTAAAAGGGGGGCAGGGGAAGCTCACCAGAGAGGGGCAGGGGGCAGGGCGGCCGGCGGCGAGGAGAGGAGGCCGGCGGCGAGGAGAGGAGGCCGCCGGGGAGGGGGCGGCGGCGGCAGGAGGGCCGTGAGGAGGGGGCGGCGCCGCGGTGGTGGAGGTGCACCATGGGAAGGGGGGCAGGCGGTGGTGGAGGGCGGGGAGGGGGCGGCGGCGGCGGTGAGAGAGGGGGGGAGGGGGCGGCGGCAAGAGGGCGGGCAGGGGACGGCGAGAGGGCGGGGAGGGGGCGACGGCGGCGGCGGCGGTGAGAGAGGGGAACGGGCGCGGGTGAGAGAGAGAGAGAGGTGAGAGAAAGAGAGAGAGGCGGGAGGCGCGGGGGGATGGCGAAAATTAAGCCCCCTCTTTGCCGTCTGCTGGCAGACGGCAAAGTTCTTTGCCGTCTACCAGCAGACGGCAAAGAGGGGGGCCGTTAGCCCGACCCCGCCGTTACACTGTGGGGCCCCCTCACCTCTTTGCCGTCTGTTGGCAGACGGCAAAGAGTTGGGCCACTTCTTTGCCATCTGCTGGCACACGGCAAAGAGTTCTTTGCCGTCTGCCAGCAGACGGCAAAGAAGTGGCCCGTGTGACCTGGCAAGTGCGGTACCAAGTGGGGCCCACTTTGTTCTTTGCCGTCTGCTGGCAGACGGCAAAGAACTCTTTGCCGTCTGCCAGCAGACGTCACAGAAGTGCAGATGGCAAAGAGCCTCTTTGCCATCAGCATGTTCTTTGCCGTCTGCTTTATAAAAGCAGACGGCAAATATCCTCTTTGCCATCTGCCAGCAGACGGCAAAGAGCTGGCAGATGGCAAAGTCCCTGATTCCAGTAGTGGTACATTTTGGTACTACCTGGATGAATAGACAGAGGTGTGTCATGAGCTTCTTTCATAACCTTTTGAGGCATGTCTTTGAATTTAGGCACCATGAGGCGATTTTTGAAGAACAAGGCGCCATCATCATTCACCATGAAGAATGAAGGCCTTCCTTTTGATAGATAGCGCTTAATCTTTTGGACATGGGAATCATTTTCCTAAATAGTTTTGAGTCGGTGCTCGAGATCTGGTTCAACAACCAGGGTATTGAGAGAACCCTATGTAACAATATGGAGGTTCAACTTGCAAAGTTCTTCATAAAGAAGGGGTTGAGCTTGTTGAACCACAAGATTATTGCAATAAGACTTGCTGAACCACAAGACTTACATCAGAACTATACTAGATATGCAGATGTATCAAAGGAATGGGGCTATATCTTTGGACTATACTTCAGAAATGCCAGAACGGAGGGGGAAGGCCTAGCCTATCGAAGACTAGCATCTTGCAGCATGAGAAGAGAGTAGCGTATAATATCATATAGCAACCAGTAGGTAATAACCACGCCTAGAGATCCTTTCTCGACTACCCTGCGAGAAAGCGATCCCGGAGCAACATATCATTTTAGTATCATTTAGTATCCGGTCATAGTTGTAGCAGATCGAGATACAACTCCGAGCATCCTGTTACCACTACTAGGAAAAAGCCTAGCAGTAGCGTGGGTTAAACAGCTAGTAGTAGTGCGGGTGCCCGCGCTACTACTACGACGCTACAGCTAACTGGTAGTAGTAGCGCGGGTGCACCCGCGCTACTAGTATGTGTGTTAGTAGTAGCGCGCGTACCACACGCGCTACTATTAACTATCTGTAGCGCGTGCATGTGACCCGCTCTACTACTATTAATTTCAAAAACCAAAAAAAAAATATCGATCCCGTGCGTGCTATCAATGGTGTCAACGGTTCGATGCAGCGACGACAGGGGTCGCCGGAGGCGCGGACGGGTGGCGACAGACGAGATCTGGCGGCGGCTGCTAGAGAGGGCCTGGATCCAGGACAGAGCAAGGCGGCGGCGTGGGGCTTCTCTTCGCAGCCAAGGCAGAGAGCTCCTAGTCGTCCATGGTGACGACCTGCATGGGCATGGACATGGGAGGGTAAGTCAAACCAGAGGGAGAGAGAGAGAGAGAAAAAGGAAAATGGGATAGAGAGGAAGGAGATGGAGGGAGCAGTGGGGTTGGTCGCCGGTGGTGCGGTGCTCTGGCGTTATGGCATGGAGACACTGGGAAGACCGGCGAGCTCCTGGACGCCGGTGGCCGAGGTGGCGGCCTCTTTACGCACCATGGAAGAGGAGGAGGCGCGCCTGGGCAGGAGGTCCATGTGAGAGCTACTACCATGGCCTGTCCATGTGAGGTCGTCCATGTGAGAGGGAGAGAGAGGGGCGAGAGGGACGGGAGAGAGGAAGGATTTAGGGGAGGAGATGGGGATTTCAGGGCTGTTAAAAAACTCTGTACTTAGTAGTAGCGCGGGTTTATACCCCGCGCTACTACTATTGCCTCTCCCGGGAGGGCACGGTAGAGACCACTTAGTAGTAGCGAGGGTTATAAACCTGCGCTACTACTATCAACTTAGTAGTAGCGCGGGTTTATACCCCGCGCTACTACTATGGCCTGTCCCGGGGGGAACGGTAGAGACCACTTAGTAGTAGCGAGGGTTAAAAACCCGCGCTACTACTATCGACTTAGCAGTAGCGAAGGGTATAAACCCGCGCTACTAGTAAATAGTAGTAGCGAGGGGTATAAACCCGCGCTACTAGTAAGCGGCTACCTATAAGCTTTTCCCTAGTAGTGTACCGTGGACACGGCTATTCGAATAGATTTACTTCCCTGCAGGGGTGCACCACATTGCCCAACACCCTCGATTACCTCTGGCCGGACACACTTGCCTAGGTAAAGCCTGGCCTTGGATGATCGACACATCGTAGTCCTACCTAAGCTCTTCAGAGAGGTCAGCACGCCGGTCTACATCCTAAGTGCAAAGGGGTCATGGACCAATCGCCCTAAGCACTCATGTGCGTTACGTGGGCGACCGGGACCAAACCTAAACTCTGTACACAACAGCAGATGTTCCAGCTCACCCGGGCGTGCGCCGCTCAACTATGACATCTGACAGGGGTTTCGGTAGAATGTACGATGCCGAGGGCCCATACCAATGTCCCGCGTGGGGGTTAGTGCGTGAGGCCAGTAGCCAACTCAGATCAAATACCCAAATCCGTTAGCGTGTTATTATTAGCTCGCGGAGACGACTAGTACTCCCGTCGCTCCGACTGGGTAACTCGCGGGCCACGACCAGGGACCAGGCCCACCTCTCGCCTAGGTGGTCTCCGCCTTCCCTGTTGCTCCGCCACAATTTATCACCCGCGGGTACTGACATGGCTTGAGACTGCGTCAGTATTTCCCCAAAGAGGAAGGCATGATGCAGCACAGCTACGGTAAGTATTTCCCTCAGTTAAGAAACCAAGGTATCAATCCAAGGAGGAAGACCACACAACGTTATGTAAACGGCACCTGCACACAAAGAACAAATACTTGCAACCCGACGCGTAAGAGAGGTTGTCAGTCTCTCAACGATAAAAAGATAGATTAGATTGTAATAGGTTGGGCAAATAGATCTAACAAGAACACAAAATAAAAGAGGCAAATAAAAAGTGCCGCAAGGTATTTTTGCGTTTTTGGATTAATAGATTTGAAAACAAAAGCGGTAAAAAGATAGATCGGAAAGCAATATGTTGGAAAAGTAGACCCGGGGGCCATAGGGTTCACTAGTGGCTTCTCTCATGAGTATAGCACACGGTGGGTAAACAAATTACTGTTGGGAAATTGATATAAGATCAAATAATCATGACGATATCCAAGGCAATGATCATTATATAGGCATCACGTCCAAGATAAGTAGACCGAAACGATTCTGCATCTACTACTATTACTCCACACATCGACCGGTATCTAGCATGCATCTAGTGTATTAAGTGCATGGAAAAACGGAGTAATGCAATAAGAACGGTGACATGTTGTAGACAAGATCTATTCATGTAGGAATAGACCCCATCTTGTTATCCTTAATAGCAACGATACATGCGTGCCTTGCTGCCCCTTCTGTCACTGGGAAAGGACACCGCAAGATCGAACCCATCACAAAGCACCTCTTCCCATGGCAAGAAAAATCGATCTAGTTGGCCTAACTAAACCAAAGATTTGAAGAAGAAATACGAGGCTATAAGTAATCATGCATATAAGAGATCAAAGAAGACTCAAATAATATTCATGGATAGAAACTGATAATGAACTCAAAATTCATCGGATTCCAACAAACACACCGCAAAAAGTCATTACATCAAATAGATCTCCAAGAGACCATTGTATTGAGAATCAAAAGAGAGAGAGGAAGCCATCTAGCTACTGCCTACGGACCCATAGGTCCATGGTGGACTACTCACGCATCATCGGAGAGGCACCCATGAAGACGGTGCACCCCTCCATGATGGTGTTAGATTGGATCTCGCGGTTCTAAAACTTGCGGCCGCTGGAATTGTGTTTCATCAACTCCCCTAGGGTTTTTGGAATATTTTGGTATTTATAGAGATGATAGGCGGTGGAGAGGCGTCCCGAGGTGGGCACGATCCACCAGGCCGCGCCAGGGGCCTCTAGCGCACCCTGGTGTATAGTGCCCTCCTCGGCCTTCCTCTCTGGCACTTCTTTGGCCCACTGGATGTCTTCTAGCCCAAAAAAAAATCTCCAAGAAGTTTCACGGTGTTTGGGCTTCGTTTGGTACTGATATTCTGCAAAGTAAAAAACAAGCAAAAAACAGCAACTGGCACTTGGCACTATGTCAATAGGTTAGTCCCAAAAATGATATAAAGTTGCTATAAAATGATTGTAAAACATCCAAGATTGATAATATAACAGCATGGAACAATCAAAAATTATAGATACGTTGGAGACGTATCAGGTACCCTTGGGGCCGACCCGACATACATTTAAATAACTCGCGGGTGCTCTTGTAGTCAAACCGACTTTAGCAGCTCATGAGTAATGCAATATTATAAACATATCCAGGATCCTTGCCCTTAGGGATCACGGCCCGACAAACTAGCATAGCGACATGGACAAGGGTGTAGGGCATCCGATGGTACACTGACATCCCTATGCTAAGTATTTAGGATAACGGGTAGAGTATCAGAAAGAAGTTACAAGGTCAGGCCATGCATCAGAATAGGTAATGTCAGAACAACAACAATAGCAATTCTAATGCAAGCATAAAAGAGAAAGAATGGGCGATATAGGTATGATCAAGGGGGTTTTGCTTGCCTGGAAGCTCTGTCGAGAGGGTCGGATCGTCAACGGTGTAGTCGGTAGTCTCAGGGTCTACCGGCGAAGAAGGAGGGGGAAGAAACAATAAATACAAAGCACATAATGCAATCACAAGGCATGGAAGACCAAAATGGGATGATGAAATGTTCTAGTGTATCCCTAGGTGTTTTAAAAGAAGAGGGAAAATATCTGACGATAATTTCCGAGCTCCAGATGATTTTCAAACAGATGAACCTAATTCAAAAGTTCAATGTTATCCATGCTAACAATGTTTGTCATACAAATGGATAGCATATTTGGAATCTACATATTTTTCTGATCATTTTTCATATATAAATTATTTTTATCCGACTTACGGTATATTTTATATGAATTTTCAAAGTTTTATATATATTCTAGAATTTCTTTTAATCATTAATTCAAAATTCAAACAGTGCCAGAACTTTTTACACCGGGCGAGTGCTAGCCACAGAGGCTGACTGGTGGGCCAAGTCAACTGCTGATGCAGCAGTTAACTGGTCAACCATTGACTGGTCAGCGCGTCCAGTGGGACCCGCATGTCAGTGTCTTAGCTAATTTAACAGTTTTATTAGATCTAATTAAACCATGCGGGGCCTGGCTGTCAGTGAGGGTTAGTAGGGGGGTTAATTAGCACTAATTAAGCGCCACGTCAGTGGCACACCGGCACGCTAACGACAGCGAGGCAAAGCACGCAGGCGATGGCCGTGAGGTCATCTCCGGCGTCCGTTCGGAATGCGGTTTGCTCCTATGTGACCGTGGGGTCACGCCGCATCGATGGGTGGTGACAGCAGGCATGGTGGTGGCCGCAGACGAGCACACCGACGACCATGGCAGCGACGAGATCTCGGCCACGGCGGGGTTCTTCGCTTCGGCTTGCAAACAAAAGAAACACGCGGTGGAACGACATCGCGGGGACCTCCAGAGTAC
The DNA here is from genome assembly GCA_039707655.1 of Elymus sibiricus. Classification (NCBI taxonomy): domain Eukaryota; kingdom Viridiplantae; phylum Streptophyta; class Magnoliopsida; order Poales; family Poaceae; genus Elymus; species Elymus sibiricus. Next base: position 37,443,228 of record CM077663.1, on the reverse strand, counting down.
GCTAACGGCAGCAATTCATTGCGGGGTGGTGCACAGTGACAGCGGGGAGCACGGCGGCGGTGGATAGCTCCGGACATGATAGGAAGCGAAGCTAGGGGCACGGGGAGAAGCACGAGGGAGTCAGGGATGGTGGGGAGCTCACAGTGAAGCTCGCGGAAGGCTCGTGGAGGCCGGAGGTGCAGCGAGGGTGGCGGATCGACGACAATGGCGAGGCGGCAGCCGGTGAAGGGAATGGACACGGGCATCATCTTAGTTGCTCCCCGGCAATGATCCAACGGCAATGAAGACGAAGACGTCCACGCCGGAGCTCCTGGACTTGACAGAGCAGCGAATGGCAGTCGCTGGCTATGTGCTCTGTGGCGTCACAGCCATGGGAGCGTTCGGTGAGCTCCCGAGCGAGAGGGAGAGTGGGAGAGTGGGGGAGGAGTGGAGCCAGGATGTCCAGGGGGTGCAGAGGCTTGCTCTTATCCATCCATCGCGACAGCTACAGCGTTGGCGAGCGAGCGCGGGGGACCTGGCGCGCGCGAGGGTCCTGGAGACGACAGCAAGGGGGAGGGCGCCAGAGGTTGAAGGAGGCACCTGGCGGGCTGGGCCGGCGCTGTAGCTCCTTAGAGCCTAGGGGCACAGTGCCTCCTTTTCCTTTTTCTTTTTACATTTTCTATTTTTTTTCTTTCTTCTGGTTTGCAATTTACTCTGCCATCAAATGACTTTTGTTATTTATAAAACTTGTCACATAAATTAGTTGCAATACAATGGACTGGTTCAAAAAGTTTGAGGTCCATTTGACAACATTTGCATTAGGCATTTATTTAAGTGGCTTACAATTGCAATATTGGATATGTTTTCCATGATGCTTGAGTCATCTAGGTTAACTTGGTGATGTTATTTTTCTTAAGACAATTCACCTTGGGTTATTTCCTAAATCAGGAACAATTTTCCTTTTATGTTTGACAAACTTTTATTTTCACTCGTATTTTGGATTCAAAATGGAATTTGAAACGAGATATGAGTTAAATGATTACTTCGCTCTGCAAAATATGGTGACTTGCCATTGATAATGTTGGATTACTGTAGCCATTTACAAGGAGGTGTTACATCGAGGGTCCTCCCGAAGGGCTGTCTGAGAGACCGTCCGAGGGACTGTCCAGAGGCCTCCTAAAGGGCTGTCCGAGGAACCGTCTGAGGGACTGCTTGAGGGCCTCCCGAAGGGCTGCCCGAGGGACCATTCGAGGGGGTGTTCGATGGACTCCCGGAGGGCTGTCCGAGGGACTGAACGAGGAGCTGTCAGGGGAGAACATCCTCGCGGTTGGGAGGTTGTAAAATCCTAGCTGTCGGGATCGGCACCGACGATCTTCACCAACTCTACTTCCACTGTGCTACGAGTTGGTAATGATCAGATCAAACCTTGTATGCATCTTCATAGTGATCTTGCGCTCGCTTGTAGTACCAATTTTTTTTGTTTTCCGCTACGTTCCCCTACAGTGGCATCATGAGCCATGCTATGTGTAGATGCAGGTTATGATCTAGAATACATGTGATGTATGGGTATTGCATAATATAATTTTGTAGTAGATAAGATCTATTGCTGAAAATTATTTGTGCGGGTAGCAGATGATATCGATTACCCGATGTTCTTGTTGCTTCCCTTGAATTTGCGTATTTCTGATCTTGACGGCATGGTGGAATTTTACAAAGTTCTTGTAGTCCACGATCCTGATTGATCAATGAAGTGCTTCAGTACTTTGGGTTCCACCGTAGTTAAAGAAAGATGAAATTTAGCAAACTAAAGGGCAATGCAGATATGATCTGCACGGGGTTCTTGCGTATGACGAAGTTTAGTATGGGGATTGAGATTTTTTATCTCGTGTTTCATAAACCCCGCAAAGTTAATCTAGCGTCTTGAATAATCATAAGTTATGATGAACATTGGTAGCTGCGATTTTGATTGAAACCTTAGAAGCCACATAAAAATAATTTTTTGCGTAAACAGATTAGAGGCGTCTAACTTGGTTTTGCAGGATGGCATATGATGTGGTATGGTCTTTGTCATATTTAATTTGATTATGTATGAGATGACTATATAATGGACCTGCGAGTCATGATTCGGCATGATGGCTGGAGCCACATGATTGTCACTTGCTTTAATGACCTGCGTGTCAACCTTGTTGTAATGTATTAATTTTATTAGCTATAGTGATAGCAATGTTAATTGATGCATCGTCAAGGCAGGGACAAGTTTTGCGAAGGTGGACTCCGACGCAAAAACCGAAGACGAAGAAAATAAAGACTTCTCCGTCAGAAAGGTCTATACCATATCATGCTATTATGAATTGGCTGAGATGTTTATCCCTTTTGATGCACCCTTTTGATTGCGCGGTAGTCGCTTTTATTAGGGTGATTTCTCACTTAAAAATATCAAGTAGTTAGTGTTCTCCCAAGTGCAGCACCGTGTAAAATACGTATCATTTCGGGGTGCGCCATGTCCACATGGGTATGAACGAATTGAGAGGTATGAGGCGGGTGATGGCCAGACCTCGCAGCAAGATCACTTGGTTGATTTGACATTCTAGCTGTTGGGGAACGTTGCATGGGAAACAAAAAATTTCCTACGCACACACAAGATCTATCCAGGGTGATGAGCATCTACGAGAGGGAGAGTGAATCTACATACCCTTGTAGATCGCTAAGCGGAAGCATTAAGAAACGCGGTTGATGTAGTCGAACGTCTCCGCGATCCAAATCGCAAGTCGTCCCTCGATCCGATCACGAACTAGTGCCGAACGGACGGCACCTCCGCGTTCAACACACGTACGGCTTGATGACGCCTTCACCTCCTCGATCCAGCGAGCGATGATGAAGTAGTAGATGAGTTCCGGCAGCACGACGGCGTGGTGATGGTGGTGAGGAACAATCTCTGCAGGGCTTCGCCAAGCACTACGGAGATTATGACGGGAGAACTAGAGGGTTAGGGTTGCCGACACACGGCTTGGGAAATCTTAATGTGTCCCGTGTGCTAGCCCTGCCCCTCTATTTATATGTTGAGCCTTGGGGTCTAAACTTGGAGCAAAAGCCTCCTCCAGGTCGGTTTTGCCCGCACAAGGTCGGTTTGGCCCGCAGGGAAAGAGTCCAACTCGGATCCCTGTAGTATCGCGTACAAGCGGTAGTACCGCTTACGATAAGCGGTAGTACCGCCTGTAGCGGTAGTACCGCTTACGATAAGCGGTAGTACCGCCCGTAGCGGTAGTACCGCTTACGATAAGCGGTAGTACCGCCCCAGACGCCAGCAAAACTTCCTTTTGCACCTTGCCTAAGCCTCGTGGGCTTTACCCCTTGGCCCAAATAAAGTGTTCTCGGATCCGAACATTTCGGGAAACATCCGGAACCTCTTCCGGTGAATTCCGGAACCCTTCCGGAAACCAAAACACTATTATCACATATATAAATCTTTACCTCCGGACTATTCCGGAGATCCTCGTCATGTCCGGGATCTTATCCGGGACTCCGAACAACCTTCGGTCACCAACAAAATAACTCAACTATACTAATCGTCACCAAACGTTAAGTGTGTTGACCCTGCGGGTTCGAGAACTATGTAGACATGACCGAGACACCTCTACGATCAATAACCAATAGCGGGACCTGGATGCCCATATTGGTTCCTACATATTCTACGAAGATCTTTATCGGTCGAACCTCTATGTCAAGGATTCAGTTAATCCCGTATGTTGTTCCCTTTGTTCTTCGGTATGTTACTTGCCCGAGATTCGATCGGCGGTATCTCTATACCTAGTTCAATCTCGTTACCGGCAAGTCTCTTTACTCATTCCGTAATACAAGATCTCGTGGCTAACACTTTAGTCACATTGCTTGCAAGGCTCATTGTGATGTTGTATTACCAAGTGGGCCCTGAGATACCTCTCCGTCACATGGAGTAACAAATCCCAGTCTTGATCCATGCCAACCCAACAGACACCCTCGGAGATACCTGTAGAGCACCTTTATAGTCACCCAGTTACGTTGCGACGTTTGATACACACAAGGTACTCCTCCGATGTCAGGGAGTTGCATGATCTCATGGTCATAGGAACAGATACTTGACATGCAGAAAACAATAGCAATAAACTGACACGATCAAATGCTACGTTCTTAGTTTGGGTCTTGTCCATCACATCATTCTCCTAATGATGTGATCCCGTTATCAAATGACATCTCATGTCAATGGCTAGGAAACCTTAACCATCTTTGATCAACGAGCTAGTTAACTAGAGGCTTACTAGGGACACAGTGTTGTTTATGTACCCACACATGTATTTGAGTTTCCAATCAATACAATTATAGCATGGATAATAAACGATTATCATGAACAAGGAAATATAATAATAACCAATTTATTATTGACTCTAGGGCATATTTCCAACAGTCTCCCACTTGCACTAGAGTCAATAATCTAGTTCACATCACTATGTGATTTACATTGTAATGAATCGAACACCCATGCAGTTCTGGTGTTGTTCATGCTTAGCCCTTGGAAGAGGTTTAGTCTTCGGATCTGCAACATTCGGATCCGTGTGTACTTTGCAAATATTTATGTCGTCCTCCTTGATGTAATCGCGGATGGAATTGAAACGTCGCTTTATGTGTCTGGTCCTCTTGTGAAATCTTGCTTCCTTGGCTAGAGCAATGGCACCAGTATTATCACAAAACAGAGTCATTGGGTTAAGCGCACTAGGCACTACTCCAAGATCTGTCATGAACTCCTTCATCCAGACAGTGATGTACTCCGCTTCGCATGTAGAATCAGCTACCACGCTTTGCTTGGAACTGCACCAGCTAACCGCACCCCCATTAAGAATAAATACGTATCCGGTTTGTGACTTAGAGTCATCCGGATCAGTGTCAAAGCTTGCATCGACGTAAACCTTTACGACGAGCTCTTGATCACCTCCATAAATGAGAAACATGTCCTTAGTCCTTTTCAGGTACTTCAGGATATTCTTGACCGCCGTCCAGTGTTCCATTCCTGGATCACTTTGAAACCTTCCGGCCATACTTATGGCAAGGCTGACATCGGGTCTTGTGCACAGCATTGCATACATGATAGAGCCTATGGCTGAGGCATAGGGGATGACACTCATCTTTTCTCTATCTTCTGCAGTCACTGGGCATTGAGTCTTACTCAACTTCACACCTTGCAATACAGGCAAGAACCCCTTCTTGGACTGATCCATTTTGAACTTCTTCAAAACTTTGTCAAGGTATGTGCTTTGTGAAAGTCCTATTACGCGTCTCGATCTATCTCTATAGATCTTGATGCCTAATATGAAAGCAGCTTCTCCTAGGTCCTTCATTGAAAAACTCTTGTTCAAATATTCCTTCACGCTTTCCAACATTTCTATATTGTTTCCAATCAGTAATATGTCATCCACATATAATATTAGAAACGCTATAGAGCTCCCACTCACTTTCTTGTAAATACAAGCTTCTCCGTAAACTTGTATAAACTCGAACACTTTGATCACCTCATCAAAGCGAAGATTCCAACTCCGAGATGCTTGCACCAGTCCATAAATGGATCGCTGGAGTTTGCAAACTTTGTCAGCATTCTTTGGATCGACAAAACCTTCTGGTTGCATCATATACAACTCTTCCTTAAGGAAACCGTTAAGGAACGCTGTTTTGACATCCATCTGCCAAATTTTATAATCGAAAAAGGCAGCTATTGCTAACATGATTCTGACAGACTTAAGCATCGCTACGGGTGAGAAGGTCTCATCGTAGTCAACTCCTTGAACTTGTGAAAAACCCTTTGCCACAAGTCGAGCTTTATAGACGGTGACATTACCGTTTGCGTCCGTCTTCCTCTTAAAGATCCATTTGTTCTGAATGGCCTTACGCCCTTCAGGTAATACTTCCAAAGTCCACAGTTTGTTTTCATACATGGATCCCATCTCGGATTTCATGGCCTCTAACCACTTCTCGGAATCCGGGCCCATCATCGCTTCTCCATAGCTCGTAGGTTCATCGTTGTCCAACAACATGACCTCTAAGACAGGGTTGCCGTACCACTCAGGAGCAGTACGCGTCCTTGTCGACCTATGAGGTTCGATAGCAACTTGATCCAAAGCTTCATGATCATTATCATTAACTTCCTCTTTAGCTGATGTAGGCTCCACAGAAACAGCTTTCTGCGCTGTGCTACTCTCAGGTTGAAGTAAAGGTTCAACAACCTCATCAAGTTCTATCTTCCTCCCACTCAATTCTTTCGAGAGAAACTCTTCCTCAAGAAACGTTCCGTTTTTAGCGACAAACACTTTGCCTTCGGATATGAGGTAGAAGGTATACCCAACTGTCTCTTTTGGGTATCCTATGAAGACACATTTCTCCGCTTTGGGTTCTAGCTTTTCAGGCTGAAGCTTTTTGACATAAGCATCACATCCCCAAACATTAAGAAACGACAGCTTTGGCTTCTTGCCAAACCAAAGTTCATATGGCGTCGTCTCAACGGATTTCGATGGTGCCCTATTTAAAGTGAATGCAGCTGTCTCTAATGCATAACCCCAAAACGATAGTGGCAAATCGGCAAGAGACATCATAGATCGCACCATATCCAATAAAGTTCGATTACGACGTTCGGACACACCATTACGCTGTGGTGTTCCAGGCGGTGTCAATTGTGAAACAATTCCACACTATCTTAAGTGACTGCCAAACTCATAACTCAGATATTCTCCTCCTCGATCAGATCGTAGGAATTTAATCTTCTTGTTACGATGATTCTCAACTTCACTGTGAAATTGTTTGAACTTTTCAAATGTTTTAGACTTGTGTTTCATTAAGTAAATATACCCATATCTACTTAAGTCATCAGTGAAGGTGAGAAAGTAACGATAACCACCGCGCGCCTCAATACTCATCGGACCGCACTCATCAGTATGTATGATTTCCAATAAGTCACTTGCCCGTTCCATTGTTCCAGAGAACGGCGTTTTAGTCATCTTGCCCATGAGGCATGGCTCACATGTGTCAAGTGATTCAAAATCAAGTGACTCTAAAAGTCCATCAGCATGGAGCTTCCTCATGCGTTTTACGCCAATATGACCTAAACGGCAGTGCCACAAGAAAGTGGTATTATCATTATCAATTCTACATCTTTTGGCATCAATGTTATGAACATGTGTATCATTACTATCGAGATTCAATAAGAATAAACCCCTCACATTGGGTGCATGACCATAAAAGATATTACTCATATAAATAGAACAACCATTATTCTCTGATTTAAATGAGTAACCGTCTCGCAATAAACAAGATCCAGATATAATGTTCATGCTTAACGCAGGCACCAAATAACATTTATTCAAGTTCATCACTAATCCCGATGGTAATCGAAGAGCGAGCGTGCCGACGGCGATCACATCAACCTTGGAACCATTTCCCACGCGCATCGTCACTTCGTCCTTTGCCAGCCTCCGTCTATTCCGCAGTTCCTGTTTTGAGTTGCAAATATGAGCAACCGCACCGGTATCAAATACCCAGGCACTACAACGAGAGTTGGTAAGGTACACATCAATAACATGTATATCATATATACCTTGTTTGTTGTTGGCCGCCTTCTTTTCAGCCAAATACTTGGGGCAGTTCCGCTTCCAGTGTCCAGTTCCCTTGCAATGAAAGCACACAGTTTCTGGTTTGGGTCCAGCCTTGGGTTTCTTCATGAGAGGAGCAACTGCTTTGCCACTCTTCTTGGAGTTACCCTTCTTACCCTTGCCATTTTTCTTGAAACTGGTGGTTTTATTGACCATCAACACTTGATGCTCCTTCTGAATTTCAGACTCAACGGCTTTCAGCATCGCAAACAGCTCGGCGACTGACTTGTTCATCCCATGCATGTTATAGTTCAACACGAAGCTCTTGTAGCTAGGTGGCAATGATTGAAGAACTCTGTCAGTGATAGGCTCTGGAGGAAGGGGCATCCCCAATTTAGCCAGACGGGTGGAGTACCCAGACATTCTGAGTACGTGATCACTGATAGACCCGTTCTCCTCCATCTTGCAAGCATAGAACTTATCGGAGATCTCATATCTCTCGATCCGGGCATTCTTCTGAAAGATAAACTTCAACTCCTGGAACATCTCATATGCTCCATGACGTTCAAAACGTCTTTGAAGTCCCGGTTCTAAGCCATACAATATTGCACATTGAACTATTGAGTAATCTTCAGAACGAGCCTGCCAGGCGTTCACAACGTCTAGAGACTCTACTGGAGCGGGTGGATCACCAAGCGGTGCATCAAGGACATAAGCCTTCTGGGAAGCCGTAAGGATAATCCTTAGATTACGGGCCCAGTCCACAAAGTTACTTCCATCATCTTTCAACTTAGCTTTCCCTAGGAACGCATTAAAATTCAGGGGTGCTACTGCGCGAGCCATGATCTACAACATAAATATAGCAAAGACAACTTAGACTATTGTTCTAGATAATGAGTTTAGTTAATCATATTACTTAAAAACTCCCACTCAAATTGACATCCCTCCGATCATTCGAGTGTAACATGATCCAAATCCACCAACTCAAGTCCGATCATCACGTGAGTTGAGGTGGTTTCAATGGTGAACATCTTCATGTTGATCATATCTACTATATGACTCATGTTCAACCTTTCGGTCTCTTGTGTTCCGAGGCCATGTCTGTACATGCTAGGCTCGTCAAGTTTAACCCGAGTGTTCTGCACGTGCAACATGGCTTACACCCGTTGTATGTGAACGTAGAGTCTATCACACCCGATCATCACGGCGTGTCTCGAAACAACGAACTTTCGCAACGGTGCACACTCGGGGAGAACACAATTTTATCTTGAAATTTAAGTGAGGGATCACCTTATAATGCTACCATCGTCCTAAGCAAAATAAGATGCATAAAAGGATTAACATCACATGCAATTCATAAGTGACATGATATGGCCATGAACTTGTGCTTTTGATCTCCATCTCCAAAGCACCGGCATGATCTCCATCATCACCGGCATGACACCATGATCTCCATCATCTTGATCTCCATCAACGTGTCGCCATGAGGTTGTCGCACCGACTGTTGCTTCCACGACTATTGCTAACGTTTAGCGATAAAGTAAAGCATTACATAGCGCTTAATGATTGACACGCAGGTCAAACAATAATTAAAGACAACTCTATGGCTCCTGCCAGTTGCCGTACTCATCGACATGCAAGTCGTGATATTCTATACAACACATGATCATCTCATACATCACATATATCTCATCATGTAATTGGCCATATCACATCACAACATACCCTGCAAAAACAAGTTAGACGTCCTCTAATTGTTGTTGCAAATTTTACGTGGCTGCTACGGGTTTGCAAGAACCGTTCTTACCTACGCAAAACCACAACGTGGTGTAGTGATTGCTTTTTGATCTTCTAAAAGAACCCTCTTCATTGAAATTGATTCAACTAAAGTGAGAGAGACAGACACCCGCTAGCCATCTTTATGCAACAAAGTTACATGTCAGTTGAAGGAACCTGTCTCGCGTAAGCGTACGCGTAATGTCAGTCCGGGCCGCTTCATCTCACAATACCGCCGAATCAAGTATCAACTAGTAACGGCAAGCAATATGTATACACCCACGCCCACAAATCGTTTGTGTTCTACTCGAGATCTCATCTACGCATAGACCTAGCTCAGATGCCACTGTTGGGGAACGTTGCATGGGAAACAAAAAATTTCCTACGCACACACAAGATCTATCCATGGTGATGAGCATCTACGAGAGGGAGAGTGAATCTACATACCCTTGTAGATCGCTAAGCGGAAGCGTTAAGAAACGCGGTTGATGTAGTCGAACGTCTCCGCGATCCAAATCGCAAGTCGTCCCTCGATCCGATCAGGAACTAGTGCCGAACGGACAGCACCTCCGCGTTCAACACACGTACGGCTTGATGACGCCTTCACCTCCTCGATCCAGCGAGCGATGAAGAAGTAGTAGATGAGTTCCGGTAGCACGACGGCGTGGTGATGGTGGTGAGGAACAATCTCTGCAGGGCTTCGCCAAGCACTACGGAGATTATGACGGGAGAACTAGAGGGTTAGGGTTGCCGACACACGGCTTGGGAAATCTTAATGTGTCCCGTGTGCTAGCCCTGCCCCTCTATTTATATGTTGAGCCTTGGGGTCTAAACTTGGAGCAAAAGCCTCCTCCAGGTCGGTTTTGCCCGCACAAGGTCGGTTTGGCCCGCAGGGAAAGAGTCCAACTCGGATCCCTACAGTATCGCGTACAAGCGGTAGTACCGCTTACGATAAGCGGTAGTACCGCCTGTAGCGGTAGTACCGCTTACGATAAGCGGTAGTACCGCCGGTAGCAGTAGTACCGCTTACGATAAGCGGTAGTACCACCCGTAACGGTAGTACCGCTTACGATAAGCGGTAGTACCGCCCCAGACGCCAGCAAAACTTCCTTTTGCACCTTGCCTTAGCCTCGTGGGCTTTACCCCTTGGCCCAAATAAAGTGTTCTCGTATCCGAACATTTCGGGAAACATCCGGAACCTCTTCCGGTGAATTTCGGAACCCTTCCGGAAACCAAAACACTATTATCACATATATCAATCTTTACTTTCGGACTATTCCGGAGATCCTCGTCATGTCCGGGATCTTATCCGGGACTCCGAACAACCTTCAGTCACCAACAAAATAACTCAACTATACTAATCGTCACCAAACGTTAAGTGTGTAGACCCTGCAGGTTCGAGAACTATGTAGACATGACCGAGACACCTCTACGATCAATAACCAATAGCGGGACCTGGATGCCCATATTGGTTCCTACATATTCTACGAAGATCTTTATCGGTCAAACCTCTATGTCAAGGATTCAGTTAATCCCGTATGTTGTTCCCTTTGTTCTTCGGTATGTTACTTGCCCGAGATTCGATCGTCGGTATCTCTATACCTAGTTCAATCTCATTACCGGCAAGTCTCTTTACTCGTTCCGTAATACAAGATCTCGTGGCTAACACTTTAGTCACATTGCTTGCAAGGCTCATTGTGATGTTGTATTACCGAGTGGGCCCTGAGATACCTCTCCGTCACACGGAGTAACAAATCCCAGTCTTGATCCATGCCAACCCAACAGACACCCTCGGAGATACCTGTAGAGCACCTTTATAGTCACCCAGTTACGTTGCGACGTTTGATACACACAAGGTACTCCTCCGATGTCAGGGAGTTGCATGATCTCATGGTCATAGGAACAGATACTTGACATGCAGAAAACAATAGCAATAAACTGACACGATCAAATGCTACGTTCTTAGTTTGGGTCTTGTCCATCACATCATTCTCCTAATGATGTGATCCCATTATCAAATGACATCTCATGTCAATGGCTAGGAAACCTTAACCATCTTTGATCAACGAGCTAGTTAACTAGAGGCTTACTAGGGACACAGTGTTGTCTATGTACCCACACATGTATTTGAGTTTCCAACCAATACAATTATAGCATGGATAATAAACGATTATCATGAACAAGGAAATATAATAATAACCAATTTATTATTGCCTCTAGGGCATATTTCCAACACTAGCTTGATCATCCTGAGCTCGGAACACGCCAATCGAAAGATGAACAAGAGTCACATAGAGATGTGATCGGCAGGTTAGCTTACCGATTGAAATTCGCATCATAAGTGATGTCCACATCAATGGCGTTGAATTGAAATACGGGTCTTGAATCACTCACAATCAATTATGAGATATATTGATTTGAGTGGGAGAGCACTTAAGAATTGAATTGTTTAATTCTCGGTGCAATTAATTATGAACATTGTCTAAGTGAAATTTGCATAATAGTTATACAATAATGGCTCGCATTTCCATCTTCCGTATTAAAATTGAATAGTTGTTATTTATCTGGTTAAAACTTTACGATTGGTAAGGTAATGTGAGGCTTGTCCTCAAGAGTGCCGAGAAGGTCTTTGTCCTATCGCATGCTTTCGGTATTCTCCCGCTAAAGCTATGGATGATGTGACTCTCGTCCTTCGATCCAAAAGCTAGAATTCTATTACGGTCAAGTGCAATATGTTTGCTTCAATGAGACCCGAACTTCAAAAGTTTGGGATAGTTATGTGATATTCATGGAACTAAAAATTAGTTTCAGATACAAACAAAGGCTAAAAGATATGAGATATCCAAAGCAATGTCTGTTTGCGAGTATTAGTGAAGTGTTTACTATGCATTAGACTGATAAGATGGGATCCAGAAGAACGCTTGTCATGTGATAATGGTGAATAAAACAACAACTTAAAGAGAAAGGAAAAGTCCAAAGGGTGTAAGTGAGACTTACACGTCTAGGAAGTCCAGGGCTGACGCCACTCTTAAAGTTGGGTGTTTCTTCTGAGAGTAGGAAAAACATTGGAAGTAAAACTGTTAGAAGTATAAAAGCAATGGAAAGCAGACTGGAAGGTCCAGCTCAGGTATGAATGTCAAACGAGTTATAAATGTATAGGAGGCTGGTCAAAAATATAATTCTTGGGAATTTGGATTAAATTGTTAATCGCTGACACTTGGGTATTGTGATTCAAAGTTGATCACAAGGATACCCGTTCGATTGCATTCTGTTGCAACTCGACGCAAGAACTACTACGGCCTAAATGACTAGCCCGTAATAAGTTTTAGATACGCGCTAGGAACATAGTAAAAGTTACTATACATTCCAACGGCGTATTACCTCTGTATTTATTTTCATAATCCATTTTAGAGTTTTATACACTCTAGCCCGTTGCATGAAGTATGTTACAAGGAGGTTGTTCATAATAGAACAATTGTCGTTCGGTGTTATGAATAACATAATGGCCATGCTTCCATCATGGATGGGATGAATGTTATGAACATTGATAATGATATGATACATCCATAACAATGACGCTAAATGTCGCAAGACCAAAAGAAAACCACATATGTGTGGCACTGCATTTGGTCACACTAGAGAAACCCGCATGGAGAAATTCCATAATGATGAATTTTGAATTCATTTGATAATGAATCATTTGACACTTACAAACTTTCGTCCGAAAAGTGAAGTAACTAAAATACCGTTCACAGGCCATAAGGAATGAGCAAGGAACTTCTTGGTAAACACACATTCTGAAGTGTGTTGTCCAATGAGTATTGTTGCTAGCAGTGGATTTATCTACCTTCAGAGATGACTTAAGTAAATATGCAAATATTTTCTTAATGAGACATAAGTATGAATCTTTTTGAAGTAGTTCAAAAGGTTTCTAGAATGAAGTACAAATTATTGTAACAAGAAAAATTATGTTTCTACAATTAGATTGCGGAAAGGAATATTTGAGTTACAAGTTTAGCGAATGTCTGATGAGTTGTGAAAAGAGTTTTCATAACTTACACCTCCCGGAACACCACCCAGGGTGGAATGTCTGAGAAGGTGTAATCGAACCAGATATGACATCGTAAGATCAAAGATGACATAAATCTATTTGCCATTATCCCTTTTAAAGTAATGCTTTAGAGACTGCAACTTTTACACTGAAAAGAGCGCCATCTAATATGTTGAAATGACACCATGGTATGGTAGGACCAACCATGTTTTGTCTTTTCTTAACATTTAGAATATGAGACATGTGTAAAATGTTTACAAAACTATTCCAAATCAGATAAGTGCTACTTTGTTGGTTATCCCAAATTATTAGGTATTCCTCCATCACTATACCGAGGCAAAAGGTTTGCCACATAGAGGAGTATGATTTTGAAGAAAATGTTTCTTGCAAAAGAGTGAGTGGGAGGACAGTGCAACTCGACGAGATAACAGTATCTTCGTCATCAGGTCAAAGGAAAGAAACCTTGGAAGTAGTTCCAGAGTTTCCTACTATGACTGATACGGAAGCCTCTACATGAGATGTATGGATTTTGGTCGAACTTGCAGCTAAAACACGTAGGAAAAACTCGTGCAAACCTCTGTGGTATGCAATCGAGATATTGTTGTCAGACAACAGTATCCCTACGATACATAAGTAAGCGTTGATGGGCCCTGACTCCATAATTGGCTAAATGCCAATATAATCCGAGATAGTATCCATATAAATGATTCAAGATTAGATCTTGATAAACCCTTCGCAATACTTTGAGTCTAACGAATATTAATGGAACTATAAACTGATATGGATAAAAATGTTTTATCCATAAAGCTCGACTTGTTATTATGACAATTCAAGGAGTTGACTACGACGAGATTGTCTCATCGTAGCCATGCTTGAAGTCTGTTCGGGTTATACTAGCAATTAATACATATTTCAATTATGAGATATAATGGACGCCAAAAGGATTTTCATGAGAAGGAAATATTACCTAGGACTTGTATATGATACAGTCCAAAGTATTTTGACAATCCATAGGATGCTAGTGAGTATGCAAACTTCAGAGTTCCAGCAATGGACGGAAGCGAATAAAATAGAGTTGGAATCTTCGTTTTGATGAAATAGTCAATGAGTTTGATTTCATCAAGGATAGCGAAGATGCTTGTGTTTGCAAGAAAGTAAGTGGGATCATAATAATATTGCTAAAAACTTTGTGTGCATGACACATTGTTGATTAGAGATAATATCAATTTCTTGACACAAATTTGGACTTCATTGAAAACAGTTTTTTCCATGAAGTACTTGGGCTAGGTAGCCTCGGTATTAGGCATAATTATCTAAGGAGATAGAATTGCCTAATAGGGCTAAGCCAAAATACATATTGACAAAATTCTAAAATGGTTTAGCATGAGAACGCCAAGAAGAATTTCTTGCCGAAGTCACATGGAAAGAGTTTTAGCAAGACTCGGTGTCCTAAAACACTGATGAGCAAAATACATGATGGAGATTCCACACCTTTTGGTGTTTGGATTAATCATGTATTCCATGGTATGTAAAACAACCAGATATGTCCAGTACTCCAAATTAGTTGCGAGTAAGATACCAAAAGTGATCAAAGTGTTGATCATAGGACAGCAGTGAAAAATGTCGCTGAGTACTAAAGTTGCACTGATGACATGTTTTCTCGCAAGCTCAGATTATGAAGTGCTCGTTGTAAGGTGTTACATCGATACAGTCTTCATCAATGCTCCAAGCGATTTTTGATTTAAATTAAGGGTTTTGTGTAATACATGACATGGTGGCGCAGTAAGTTAGAATTGTTCCAAATAGGTTACTGTTGTGAATTCCATAATGGAGGCTAAGTATGTTGCTGTTTTGGAAGTGACAAAGAATATGTTGAATCATATAGTTCATTCATGAACTTAGTATGGTTCCAAGATGCCTATTTTCGATAGTTGCTCCATAGCTCAGTCTAAGGAATCAAGGTTCGACCAGTGATTCACATATATACAAAGCCAAGTCTACACAAAATATGAATTTTGTTTAAAGCGTGAAAACGTGAGGATATGCAAAGATACACATGGACCTAAAGTTGTCAGATCCGTTGGACAAAGACTATACCACAAGCGAAGCATTTTTTACACCGGTATGCCATAGGTGTAAAATGCATTAGCATTAACTAGATTATTGACTCTAGTGCAAGTGGGAGTGTGTAAGAGATATGCCCTAGAGGCAATAATAAATGTTATTATTTATCTCCATGTTTGTAATTATGTTTATGTTCTGTGCTATAATCGCGATGGTTCCTGAACCCGTATATCGATAAAGGCTCTGAGGAATACCCATATGCATGTGTGGAATAATAAACATTAAATGTATTCCTAGTCAAGCCTTTAAGACTAGCTCAAGTGTTGCATGATGGTTACATTTTCAGAATCATGGGCATGAGTATGCCGGCAACTTTGAGGACACAATGTTAGAAGAACACTTGTGTTGAATCGCCCCGATTGATGTTATGCTATGAGGTACATTTGTCACAAGTTAATGGTAAATAACACCGAGAAAGTTAACGTTTGCATTTTTCCATAGACCATGAGAGTATCAGGTTCCTTCATACTTGCTTCATGAACTTTGGGGTTTGTTAAACCTCATCTGTAAAAGGGTGGCTATTACGGAGGCTTACGGGTTCACAAAAAAGCATGACAAGGAACTTGATAGCTCAAGATTGGGATTTGCTCCTCCGGCGATGGAGAGATATTCATTGGGCCCTCTTGGTGTTACAGTATCCATCATCGTCTGTCCAGACACAATGTGATTTGATCACAGGGATGACGGAACACGGAAACGAGAAAAGAGAACAAAACTGGTAACGAGGTAACTGGCATAGTGAACAAATTGTTGATTCATGGTGATGCCATTAAATCTCACCTTGGGTATTTCTAACATATCGCGAAGCAGTAGGAACGGCATTCGGTAACTACAGGTTCACACGAATATTTATTCGTGTGAGTATAGGGGTCAATATGGATGTCCACGGTTTCGCTATTGATCATTGATCGGAAAGAGTTCAGGTCATGTCTATACTTCACCGAACCTACAGGGTCACACACTTAAAGGGTCATCTATCTACTGAATACTAGACAGGGAGTCTGAGAGAAAGTCACCGGAAAAGTTTCGGAGACGGCAAAAAAGCTTCGGAGTGAAAACTAGAATTGTTTCGGAGAAACCGGAGATGTTTCGGAATAAAACCATTATATCGAAAATGTTTCGGAATGCGTCCAGAATTATTTTAGATAGTGCCGGAAATGTTCTGGGACCTTCTAGAATTTTTTTGGAGAAAACGCGCGCGAAAAACATCTTGTCCCAGCGTAAGGGGACAAGTTCCATGATTCGTGGGATGCTGTTTTTCGGTGGGGCCCCCTTTGTGGGGCTGCCCACAAATGGTGGAAAGATGTTGGGGGCCCCATGGTGGGTGGCAACCTCCACATATTTAGGAGCAACGTTTGGGGATGGGGCCCCCATGTGGGGCCCCCATGTTGGGCGCCATGGTGGTAAGGGGGGGCCCCCATGAGGCAACTCCCCACCTTTGGTGGGAGCTTGTTTTGGGGGGGGGGGCATGAGGCAACTCCCCACCTTTGGTGGGAGCTTGTTTTGGGGGGGGGACACCTTTTGGTGGCTGAAATTTTCAGCCCCTCCACCCCTCCCTCACACTATAAAAGAAGGAGGAGGGTGCTCTCCAAACTCACTCATCTCTCTCAAACACAAGGCATGCATGATCTGCCATCTCTCTCTCCCTCACACGAAATAGTTTCGGAGTGCCGAAAGGCTGTCTAGGTTTCGGTAGTAATTAGTTCTGGACAGCGAAGCCTTGCTGGATAGCTGACACCGTATGTGTGCAACCTAGTAGACAGGTCGTAGTTTTGATCTTCTGCCCAAGGGGCTGTTCGAGGGTCCTCCCGAAGGGCTATCCGAGAGACCATCCGAGGGACTGTCCAGGGGCCTCCCAAAGGGCTTTCCGAGGAACTATTTGAGGGACTGCTTGAGGGCCTCCCGAAGAGCTGCCCGCGGGACCGTTCGAGGGGCTGTTCGACGGCCTCCTGGAGGGCTGTCCGAGGGACCGTCCGAGGAGCTGTCAGGGAAGAACATCCTCGCGGTTGGGAGGTTTTAAAATCCTAGCTGCGGGGATCTGCACCGACGACCTTCACTGACTCTGCTTCCGCTGTGCTATGAGTTGGTAATGATCAGATCAAACCTTGTATGCATCTTCATAGTGATCCTGGGCTTGCTCGTAGTACCAATTTTTTTTGTTTTCTGCTACGTTCCCCTGCAGGTATATATATCCTACATATTTTATTTTGTAACATCCCAAAAATTGGAATGTTATATTAATCAATAGAATGATTGATTGTTTGATTGAGTGATTGAAAATTGAGTGAGATTTAAAACTTTTTGAAAGCTTTTGAATGAGAGGGAATAACATGACTTTCCCCTTGCTTGTGAAATTCAAATTCATTCAATTCAAATCAATGAGAGAAGATGACATGACTTCTTCAAATAAAAAGGATTTGAAAAGTGGATTTGAAAATCTCTGAAATATTCTATTGGAATCCATTTCATATTTGGTTCTATATCAAAGTTTGAATGACTTCAAATCCATTTGCCCAAATTTAAAATCTTGAGAGGAGCAATATGACACTCCAAACCAGGGGCAATTGGAATTATATTTGGATTCATAAAACTCAGAAAACTATTTGGAAAATATTTGAATATTCAAATACAAAGTCATTTTTGAAGTGATTTTCTAAATTTATTTTTCTCCAAAAAAATAAAATATATGGAAAATAGGGTAAAATGATTCCCTTCAATATAAAAATGGAGAGAAATGAATTTGGAGTCATTTTGGTATTTTCAAAATGTTTTCTTTGGATTTTATATGCAACAGTAGCACTGTTTGAATTTCCTCATTTTGTGAGAATTTATTTTGAACAACAAAATATGTCCATGTTGTAGGAAATATTTTTCTGGTCGTTTTAGTATATAATATGTCTATATAAAAGTATTTTAGTTTTACTTTTATTTAGTTTTCTTTTCTGTTTTGTTTTATGAAAGGAAAAATCCTTTAATAGGAAGTAAACCGAGCCGGCCCAGGAACCAGATCCGGCCCGATCTGTTTTGAATAGGGTACGAATCCCTTCTTAATCGGTGCCCGATCGCCCTCATCTCCTTTCTCTCTCCCTGACACGCTGGCCCCACCGTCCGACCGCATCCCACCCCGGTCATCTCTTTCCTTTCTCCCTTCCCCTTTCCTTCCCGACGCCGGCGACCAAATCCCCTCCGGATCCCGTCGATCCCTTTCTTTCTGAGCACTCCGAGCCGCCGCCTATAAAAGCCGGGAGCCCCGCACCCCGTTTCGCCCGAATCCCGCTCGCCCGACCCTCTCCTCTCGCCGCCATTGCTCGCCGGAGTCCGAAGCCGCCACCCCGCCATTACTGAGCCCCTGCTCGCCTCCGTTAACCCCGAGCTCTCCCACCGCCACTAACAGCCCCACCTTGCTCGCCGGCACCTCCCCGACCCCTCACCTGAGCCCCAGCCCCACCAGCGCCACCTCGCCGACGACCACCCGAACGCCTCCGCCGCCCCCGAGCTCGTGCTGCTCGCCACCGTCGACCCCGAGCCACGCCGAGATCCCCATCGTCGTCGCCGCGCTCGTCCACATCTCCTGGTGCCGACTCCGTCGGAGGAGGACCACCGAAGACGTCTCCCCGTCGACCTCGCCGCCTCTGCCGCCGTCGAGACCTCGTCGGAGCCGTCAACCACCGCGGTGAGCACCCCACTCCCTCTAGGCCGTTAGATCTGGATCGAGCGATCCAGATTAGATCACTTAAACGCCGAAGCGTTTTCTACTAAAAGCCGGCCGTTCGCTCTGTTACACCGCACGCGCACACCCCTAGTCCAATCAGATTTAGCCACGTGTACCCCTATCCGTTAGAAAACGATTTTCCTTTTTCTGTTTTAATTTCAATTCCAGAAATAGTTCTGCTTTTAATTTAGCGATATCTTTTAGAGTTTTTAATATTTTTGAGTGATTCTTTTTGCATTGTGTCACAAATTTTATCTAGTTCGGTATATATAAAATTTGACCATATTTCAAAATTTTAAATTCAGATTCAAATAGATTTGAATTCAAACTTGTTTGCTTATAACTTGAGTTTAAAAATATTTTTTTGAGTGAATCTTTTTGCTACTGGTCACTAGTGACTTTGTTTATCAGTAGGAACAATGTGAGAATTTTTAGAGAATTTTAAATTAGGATTTCAAGCAAAACAGATTCTGTTTTAATTCTTTTTAGGTTTATTTCTATTTCTTTTGTTTTTATAGTTTTAAATTTATTTTATTTTATATTAGTTGATAAGTTTTACTTTGTTTTCTGTTAGTTAGCAGTTGTATTTCAACCAAGTTTATTTCTATGTTGTTTATTCTTTTTGTTTCCATGAAATCAATTCTAGTTCAGTTATAACTTGCAATTGATTTTCATTGCTAGATTGATTTCCTATTTGAAAATATTTTTATAAAGTGTTTTCTAAGTTTTACTTTCTGTTAACTTATCTATTTTATATTTTGTTTTATCTTATGTTAGTATTTTATTGTTTTTCTTGTTGTTAAGTTTATTAGACAAAAACCTATGTTGTTTGGTGTATTGTTTTCATAGTTCTTTAGTTGTTCCTCAAAAGTAATTCTTTTGCTCGTAAAATATTTACCAAAATACTTTGTTAGATTTTGCCTTGTTTTTGTTTTGTTGCTATTCAAAATAGTTTATTTGTAGGGAAAACTACATTTGGTTGTTGTGATGAAGTTTTGTTGTTTTAACTTTTGTCTTAATTATTTTCCTTCATCACAACACTTTTGTGTTTGGTTTTTGTGTTGCTTTTTGATTGTTAGTATTGATTGCTAGTATGATTGCTTATACGAGTGCAATGTTTGATTATAGATTTTCATCGGAGAGTGACGAATAGTTCTATCAAGTTATTTCTGAGAGCGATATTTATCTTCATCAACTGTACAGGCAAGTTCACTTTGATCATCTTACATTACCTATGCTTTACTTGCATTAGAATCAATCTTCGCATCATACATCCAGTAGGATATTGAGCTTGAACTTGTGGTAGTATCATGAGGTAGGAGAAACCCAACACCCTGTTACCATTGCCCGGGAAGGGACGTTACTTCACAAATTGCTATGCTTTTAGTAGACGGGGTTTGGTTGTGAGATTTAGGAGTGTTGTGAGGTTAATTAATTATTTCAAGACCTACATGATGATCAAGACTTCAAGACTTCAAGGACTCAATATACCTCTGGGTGGATTGGACATGCATTTTGGCAGCCTGATATCTATCATGGTTATGCCGGGAATCCTGGTATCTACCTGTGATCATCCCAACGGAATGCCACCCAGGCTCAAAGAGATGGATGGATACTTCAAGGCCGGAAAGCTTACGTGTGCAACCGCAAGTCAATATGGGCTCTGGCTTGGTTGACCTTAGTGGTGACTCTGGTAGGTCAGATTGCTACGAGACGTAGAAGAACGGTAGGATTGGATGGGCACTGACTTTCTATCAGAGGATCAATTTGGAAGACCATGTTTCGATCGTCTCGTTCTCAAACATCATGCAGTGCGAGGACACAACGACAGGGATCGAATCTTGCGGGTAAAGTGTACAAACCTCTGCAGAGTGTTAAACTAATCGATTAGCCGTGTCCCCGGTTATGGACAACATGAGCACCGGAGATGATACTATCAGCCAGTCTCAACACAATTAATAAATTTTTATGATGAGTGGGTCTATTAATAATTTTGGGACATGAGAATTGGTTGGTGGAACCATCTCATTAACAACCAACTTTTGTAGTGATATTTCCGTTTGACTCCTTTGTTGTAGGGAAAATAAAACCATCTTTTCTGCAAAAACTCAGACACAGAGCCATAAAGCCTTTTGCATATAGAATAGTTTTTATCATTTCATTCTATGGTGATCTTGCCGGTACATTCAATGTACTGACCTACACGGCTGCAACGTCTTATGTTGCAGATACTTTTCTACGACGAGTAAGAGTACGATTTAGGGTTACGGTCTACACTCAACCTGCCGTTGGTGTTTATTGGGACTCCACTCCCGTTGACTGTTTCCGCTGAGATTTAAGAGGTATATATCAATTTTACGTTATTTACATGTGATTGCACTTTGATATATACATTGATGTACTGTGTGTGCCAGCATACTGATCCAGGGATGGCACTGACACACAGAGGCTTGACTCGTAATGAGTCGGGATGCTACAGAGATGGTATCAGAGCACATGTTGACTGTAGGACGTGACCCTAGAAACTGGAAAGCCCTAGGACAGGATATCTCTAAAACTTTATTTTCACAAAGATGCTTACTTCTTATCTTTTCTGATTTTATCAAATGGTCCCTCTTACCTCGATTAGTTAGAATATATCCCTTCCCTATTGACAACACGGAGGATCAACCAAAGCCACTCCAAGAAGGACCAGATATCGGACAACTGATGGCCACTTCGGAGTAATGAAGATTTCACCATGCATTAGAATAATTGAAGCTACAACGGTTGAAGACTCCGAAGAATCGAAGAGATTGAAGACCCTGAAGAATCCCAGAATTATTATGACCTTTAGAAGACCAAACCCCTGTTGTATACTCACGTTAGATGCGATGATTTGTGAGCTGTCATTGTGTGATGTTTTTCTGACAGCCGCAAATAAACCCTATTTTCAAAACTATTGTTTGTATTGTGTGTATCCCCTCCTTTCTCTCTCTCGTATCTCATCCCAAAACCCTTGGACCCAATAGATGGTGAATGAAGTTGGACTTGTATTCTCTGGACCAATGACCCAGCTGGAGGCAGAAGTATGGATCATGAGATCATCGATAAGTTAATTAGAAATAATCACGAGACTTGTCAGCCAAGAAGACCCAGTAACGGAAGAAGTTTGTATTGACCAAGGAAACACTGGATTTTGCTGGAAATGTTGTGAATATAAAGGAAGAGCATCACCAAAAGAGTTTTCTGTGGAGAATGTGAAGAGACAGATGTCAAGACCCCAGAGGACTGTCAATATTTTGAGAGACCAGTAACTCTCATTTTAAGTGTGGTAGCACCCACACTTATCAGACCAGTGGAATTGCTAGAAGACCCCCAAACCCTAACCTTTTCTTTCTAGCCCTTTCGAATCTCGAGGACGAGATTCATTTTAAGTGTGGTAGGTTTGTAACATCCCAAAAATTGGAATGTTATATTAATCAATAGAATGATTGATTGTTTGATTGAGTGATTGAAAATTGAGTGAGATTTAAAACTTTTTGAAAGCTTTTGACTGAGAGGGAATAACATAACTTTCCCCTTGCTTGTGAAATTCAAATTCATTCAATTCAAATCAATGAGAGAAGATGACATGACTTCTTCAAATAAAAAGGATTTGAAAAGTGGATTTGAAAATTTCTAAAATATTCTATTGGAATCCATTTCATATTTGGTTCTATATCAAAGTTTGAATGACTTCAAATCCATTTGCCCAAATTTAAAATCTTGAGAGGAGCAATATGACACTCCAAACCAGGGGCAATTGGAATTATATTTGGATTCATAAAACTCAGAAAACTATTTGGAAAATATTTGAGTATTCAAATACAAAGTCATTTTTGAAGTGATTTTCTAAATTTATTTTTCTCCAAAAAAATAAAATATATGGAAAATAGGGTAAAATGATTCCCTTCAATATAAAAATGGAGAGAAATGAATTTGGAGTCATTTTGGTATTTTCAAAATGTTTTCTTTGGATTTTATATGCAACAGTAGCACTGTTTGAATTTCCTCATTTTGTGAGAATTTATTTTGAACAAGAAAATATGTGCATGTTGTAGGAAATATTTTTCTGGTCGTTTTAGTATATAATATGTCTATATAAAAGTATTTTAGTTTTACTTTTATTTAGTTTTCTTTTCTGTTTTGTTTTATGAAAGGAAAAATCCTTTAATAGGAAGTAAACCAAGCCGGCCCAGGAACCAGATCCGGCCCGATCTGTTTTGAACAGGGTACGAATCCCTTCTTAATCGGTGCCCGATCGCCCTCGTCTCCTTTCTCTCTCCCTGACACGCTGGCCCCACCGTCTGACCGCATCCCACCCCGGTCATCTCTTTCCTTTCTCCCTTCCCCTTTCCTTCCCGACGCCGGCGACCAAATCCCCTCCGGATCCCGTCGATCCCTTTCTTTCTGAGCACTCCGAGCCGCCGCCTATAAAAGCCGGGAGCCCCGCACCCCGTTTCGCCCGAATCCCGCTCGCCCGACCCTCTCCTCTCGCCGCCATTGCTCGCCGGAGTCCGAAGCCGCCGCCCCGCCATTACTGAGCCCCTGCTCGCCTCCGTTAACCCCGAGCTCTCCCACCGCCACTAACAGCCCCACCTTGCTCGCCGGCACCTCCCTGACCCCTCACCTGAGCCCCAGCCCCACCAGCGCCACCTCGCCGACGACCACCCGAACGCCTCCGCCGCCCCCGAGCTCGTGCTGCTCGCCACCGTCGACCCCGAGCCAAAGCCGAGATCCCCATCGTCGTCGCCGCGCTCGTCCACATCTCCTGGTGCCGACTCCGTCGGAGGAGGACCACCGAAGACGTCTCCCCGTCGACCTCGCCGCCTCTGCCGCCGTCGAGACCTCGTCGGAGCCGTCAACCACCGCGGTGAGCACCCCACTCCCTCTAGGCCGTTAGATCTGGATCGAGCGATCCAGATTAGATCACTTAAACGCCGAAGCGTTTTCTACTAAAAGCCGGCCGTTCGCTCTGTTACACCGCACGCGCACACCCCTAGTCCAATCAGATTTAGCCACGTGTACCCCTATCCGTTAGAAAACGATTTTCCTTTTTCTGTTTTAATTTCAATTCCAGAAATAGTTCTGCTTTTAATTTAGCTATATCTTTTAGAGTTTTTAATATTTTTGAGTGATTCTTTTTGCATTGTGTCACAAATTTTATCTAGTTCTGTATATATAAAATTTGACCATATTTGAAAATTTTAAATTCAGATTCAAATAGATTTGAATTCAAACTTGTTTTGCTTATAACTTGAGTTTAAAAATATTTTTTTGAGTGAATCTTTTTGCTACTGGTCACTAGTGACTTTGTTTATCAGTAGGAAGAATGTGAGAATTTTTAGAGAATTTTAAATTAGGATTTCAAGCCAAACAGATTCTGTTTTAATTCTTTTTAGGTTTATTTCTATTTCTTTTGTTTTTATAGTTTTAAATTTATTTTATTTTATATTAGTTGATAAGTTTTACTTTGTTTTCTGTTAGTTAGCAGTTGTATTTCAACCAAGTTTATTTCTATGTTGTTTATTCTTTTTGTTTGCATGAAATCAATTCTAGTTCAGTTATAACTTGCAATTGATTTTCATTGCTAGATTGATTTCCTATTTGAAAATATTTTTATAAAGTGTTTTCTAAGTTTTACTTTCTGTTAACTTATCTGTTTTATATTTTGTTTTATCTTATGTTAGTATTTTATTGTTTTTCTTGTTGTTAAGTTTATTAGACAAAAACCTATGTTGTTTGGTGTATTGTTTTCATAGTTCTTTAGTTGTTCCTCAAAAGTAATTCTTTTGCTAGTAAAATATTTACCAAAATACTTTGTTAGATTTTGCCTTGTTTTTGTTTTGTTGCTATTCAAAATAGTTTATTTGTAGGGAAAACTACATTTGGTTGTTGTGATGAAGTTTTGTTGTTTTAACTTTTGTCTTAATTATTTTCCTTCATCACAACACTTTTGTGTTTGGTTTTTGTGTTGCTTTTTGATTGTTAGTATTGATTGCTAGTATGATTGCTTATACGAGTGCAATGTTTGATTATAGATTTTCATCGGAGAGTGACGAATAGTTCTATCAAGTTATTTCTGAGAGCGATATTTATCTTCATCAACTGTACAGGCAAGTTCACTTTGATCATCTTACATTACCTATGTTTTACTTGCATTAGAATCAATCTTCGCATCATACATCCAGTAGGATATTGAGCTTGAACTTGTGGTAGTATCATGAGGTAGGAGAAACCCAACACCCTGTTACCATTGCCCGGGAAGGGACGTTACTTCACAAATTGCTATGCTTTTAGTAGACGGGGTTTGGTTGTGAGATTCAGGAGTGTTGTGAGGTTAATTAATTATTTCAAGACCTACATGATGATCAAGACTTCAAGACTTCAAGGACTCAATATACCTCTGGGTGGATTGGACATGCATTTTGGCAGCCTGATATCTATCATGGTTATGCCGGGAATCCTGGTATCTACCTGTGATCATCCCAACGGAATGCCACCCAGGCTCAAAGAGATGGATGGATACTTCAAGGCCGGAAAGCTTACGTGTGCAACCGCAAGTCAATATGGGCTCTGGCTTGGTTGACCTTAGTGGTGACTCTGGTAGGTCAGATTGCTACGAGACGTAGAAGAACGGTAGGATTGGATGGGCACTGACTTTCTATCAGAGGATCACTTTGGAAGACCATGTTTCGATCGTCTCGTTCTCAAACATCATGCAGTGCGAGGACACAACAAGAGCGATCGAATCTTGCGGGTAAAGTGTACAAACCTCTGCAGAGTGTTAAACTAATCGATTAGCCGTGTCCCCGGTTACGGACAACATGAGCACCGGAGATGATACTATCAGCCAGTCTCAACACAATTAATAAATTTTTATGATGAGTGGGTCTATTAATAATTTTGGGACATGAGAATTGGTTGGTGGAACCATCTCATTAACAACCAACTTTTGTAGTGATATTTCCGTTTGACTCCTTTGTTGTAGGGAAAATAAAACCAGCTTTTCTGCAAAAACTCAGACACAGAGCCATAAAGCCTTTTGCATATAGAATAGTTTTTATCATTTCATTCTATGGTGATCTTGCTGGTACATTCAATGTACTGACCTACACGGCTGCAACGTCTTATGTTGCAGATACTTTTCTACGACGAGTAAGAGTACGATTTAGGGTTACGGTCTACACTCAACCTGCCGTTGGTGTTTATTGGGACTCCACTCCCATTGACTGTTTCCGCTGAGATTTAAGAGGTATTTATCAATTTTACGTTATTTACATGTGATTGCACTTTGATATATACATTGATGTACTGTGTGTGCCAGCATACTGATCCAGGGATGGCACGGACACACAGAGGCTTGACTCGTAATGAGTCGGGACGCTACATATTTATCCCATTTTTCATTTAATAGCTAAGTCCAATGATGTTGCTCCTGTTGTTCATATACGTCTGTCGCCTCTCTGACTTTGTAAACGCAAATATATGTCTCATTAGGCATTCTTTGTGATTTAAAGGTTTGAGGGGAGACAGAGTTGCATATTGTTCGATGGAACGACATACTTGGACTATGCTATTATCTGTTGAACGAAGGTGAATAAAATAAGTAGCATGTGGTCCATGTGTGTAATACCTGAGGCAACATTTAACTTGTAAATAGTTACACTAGTCTATTGACCATTGATGAAACTTCGAATCTATTTCTCATTTTAAATGTATGCCAACCTTTCCATGCAAAAGTTGACGGATAACGTCTAATCATTAACTTTTGCATCGAAGGTAGGCATACATTTTGTGTACGTTCATATGGTCCATTGTGTTTTCTAAGGTCATTAGATATCACTCTATAATTTTTTGTGTTGTCTACCTTTATCTAAGTTATGACCTTCTGTTTGTTTCAATTAGTCATTCAATTATACTTTTACGAACAGGGCTACATTTCTGTAGCACTGTACAAAAAAGGGTTTGCGTGGGTTTGAGCTTTCCTGTGTGAGGCTATGCTTCCTCAGCGGAGTCATGTCCTTCCTCATGTATTACATGGAGGTTGCATTTGCCCTCATATATTTTCTCTTAAAGAACCATAGGTCAACTCTTGAAGCGCAAACAATCAAACTCCCCGGCTACGAAGAGATCATAAAATGCCATGTGGGGTGTGTTTGGTGTTAGTTACATGTTTTATCTTTTATGTATGAGATTTTGATGTGTTATTTGAACATCAAAGTGAAGTGGAATGAATATAGTAGATGTGTTATGTGAACATCAAATTATATTGACAAACGATATTGTATGATATGTGCATGTCTATGTGTATGTGATGACTTATGAAAATGCATTGTATATGTATGTGCTTCTTGTGTATTGGTTGTGTAACATTGTGTTCTGCTAGCAATACTTGTGATACAAAAAGGAAACATAAACAGCCAGCCAGAACTTATCATTACTGACCGGCCAGCAGGCACCGGACGGTCACTGATAATCCTCTGCTAGGCGCCTTGGTGATAGTTGTCAGTGACCGGTTGGTCGGTCAGTGGTGTTAAACATCACTGACCGGTCCAGCGGCCCGTCTGTGATGAAGAAGTCATCACTGATGGGCCTCTCGCGCACCAGTGATGATATGTTTTGGCCAGTCAGCGTGGGACGGATCTGTAGTAGTGTGACCGACCTGCTTTGGGCTGATCAAACTCTACTCCATAATAGGGAGGTTATAAAGGTTGGTTTCAGGCTTATCTAGATCCATGCCACGAGATATGGTAGAGCAAGAAGAGATTTTCCCCTTCGATCTGGAGAGATATAGTCTGGGCCCCTCGTGTGATCCGAGCTGGATAAGCATGGCCATGTGACAAGGATTATGAGATAATCCAGTTTTGGAAGTCGGCATCACAGGACGAGAAAGAGGCCTGGCTGGAACAAGGATGACCGATTCGCCTTGAGCTCTGTAATATATATCGTGAGGAAAAAGGAACAGAAATGTGACACGTTGTGCAGGTTCGCCAAACCGGCTTCATCGTACAGTTGATGGTTGGCACGTTTGCTAGAAGCTGCTACCAACTATGATAACCAGATGCAATCCGGTCTGCGACCAAGTGGATGTGAACCTAAGGGGTTGCATGCTTAAGGGAAGGAACCTACGAGGTCGGATCTGACTTTGCAGGTCAGATGTGAGCCGGCATGGACTTGGATCTGGGCTGAGTAGACTTTGGGCCAAAGAATCCTAATGGGCCTCACGTGTTGAGCCCACGACAGACATCTATATAAGTGGAGGTATGGCTACCGGTTTCGAGGATTGATAACTCCTATGTCATTGCTAGGGTTTGCATGTGATGCATGTAGCTACACTTAGGTCAGTTGTGCAATCAGACCTAGCAATCCGCCGGCTGGCGTTCCTCCCGTACGCACGGATACCCTTACAGGCAGTGCGCTTGTGCTGCTCCGATGAACTTGTTTGAAGGATCCAGTGACTGAGCTATTCGAGGGAGATTGGCGACGAGGTGGAAATGATTCTGACAACGCGATGCTTCGACACTTCTTCCACTACAAGGACTGGCATCAAGTGCTAATCTCGTGATCTATCTCCGAAGCATGCTCCTGGGTGATCTGTGTAGTAGGATTAACATTTTAATATGCAGTAGTTGCATGCCACATATCCCAACTGATCAGACCTATAATATACATAGATTTGCATAAGAATGTAATATAAAGTTAATTTGAATTTAACAAATTGCAAACTTACAAATGTTGCGCTTGTAGTATGTAGTTCATATGAATTTATCAAATTGCAAACTTACAAATGATGCATTTGTAGTGTCCTCATCATGTGCCTTGCTACTTCCACAGAAGTTGTTGGGACCCCAAAGTGGAAGGGATGATGTAGTCCAACAAGCTAGTATTTCCCATAGTTGAGAACCAAAGTTTATTGAACAAGTAGGAACTATCAGTCTTCGGCTAATGATCAGTACCGGCGCATAATTAACCAACTTCTTCTTGTCCCCAAATAGGTCGGGAAGGTTGTCAGTCTTCTGGTCTTGCTATTTACAAGGATTATACATATAGTGTGATAGGAATCGCTAATTGTAGGTAAATAACATAACGGATCAGATTGTTGATGATAATAAAAGTATGTGATCGAGGTTGAAAGCAATTGGGATGAATGGACTGGGATCCATAGTTTCACTAGAGGCATCTCTCCAAACAAGATAGCATAGGTGTGGTGAACAAATTACAGTAGTTGCGTATCGATGAAATTATAATTTTTATGACTATGATTATTCATAGTCATTACGTCCTTGTATCTATAGATCATATACAACTGCATCTATAGCTAATACTCCACCCCAAGATTGCTATCCAGCATGCATCTCCAAGTATTAAGTAAAATAGAGCATTGCATTAAGTAATGTGACATAATGTTGATAGTATATTGTCTTCACGCCGCGCTCATTGCCGGGACAACTACACAACTACCTTTCATCCTTAGTGGTAATAATACAATGCAAGCCTTTTCCAGTTTCTATCACTGTGGTAGATTACTTGCAAGATTTTACCCAACCATAATACACAACTCCCCCTTGGAGACCATTCATCTAAAAATGGCCAATGCAAGACTAATAGATCAGAGAGCATATATGTACAAGAAGCATGCAACAAAGAAACCAAAGGAATCTCAATATAATTCATGAATAGATCTGAGCATAAAGTGACAATTCATCTGAAAGTGCATCTACTTCCCTAGGTGGATTTTGGTAATTCATGTCAACATATATCGTAGAACTAATGCCTGCTCAAAGTTCATTTCAGGAAAAGTTCTTTTAGGTATAACTTTGGAGATAAAAGGTGACCCCTAAAAATGCTTAAGGGCAAGTGTTGGACAAGCTCAAGGACTCATGATTTTCTATTTTAGTGATCCAAGATCACATTGAGTCCATAGGTATGCCAATACTATCAAAGGGGATGAGGATGTTATGAGTTCATTGCTCCTAGTCCTCAAAAGCCTTAAAATTGTCCACTATATCCCAACATTCAATGCCACTTGGAACCACCGAACACATTCCAGTCGGAACCACCAAGATATACAGATATAGTTGTCGTGCCTAAACCCTAGTCGTTCGGCCACTCCAACATTTCCACTTGGATTCACCGAGGCAAGTGGCAAACCTTCTGTAACCATGTCGAAATTTCCGAGCAACTTCAGTCAAAATGATCGAGGTATTCACTGAGTGTGTGCCAGTGCCTAGGTAACTCACATCAGAGCCATCGATCGATTTCTCCCGGTGTGACCGATGTATCTAAAAGTTGCTACATTTTGTACATGTCGGAGTCACCGAGCAAATCCAGTCGGAGACTTCAAGATATGCAAAAGTGTGTGTAATAGTTAGATTTTTGGTCCAGCCTATATATACCCCACCTATCCCATCATTGTCTCTCAAAGTAAACACAACTCCAATCCATTTTTCTGAGAGAGAGCTCCACCTTCTTGTGCTGATTTCGAAGGGATTTCTACTGCAACCATCCAATCAAACCCTTTGAGATCTAATTCCCTCTTTGTTTTCCACCCAAACTTCTCCAATCCAAAAGCCAAATCTTGAGAGAGTTCGAGTGTTGAGTACATTATCATTTGAAGCTTAAGAACAAGGAGTTCATCATGAAAAACCCCCATGTTGTTACTTTTGGAGGGTGTGCACCTCCTAGATTGGCTAGGTGTCGCTTGGAAGTCTTCAAGTTTGTGAAGAAACCAAGAAGTTTCTATGGGTTCGGAGATCGCCTACTTCATGAAGATCTACCCTAGTGAGGCCAGTCCTTCGTGGGTGTAAGCCATGGTGGAATAGGTGTGGTTGCTCCATCGTGGACTCTTCGTGGACCTTATTCCTTTGTGGAATCACAACCGGGATCCTTGTGATGTTAGATCCTTCGTGGATCGAAGCCTCCATCAAGGTGGATGTGAGATAGTGCCAACTATCTGAACCATGGGAAAAGTCTTCACCGCATCAATTGAGTTTGCGATTCTCTTAACTCTACCTCTTTACATTACTAGCACTTGCATGTCCTTACATTCCGCTGCCTATACTCTAGACTTGCATGTGTAGGGTGTTCCTTAGTGCTACTCTAGAAAATCTTAAAATCCGTCAAGAATTAAAATTTGGGAAAAGTGTCCTATTTTGAGCTAGTAGTCTATTCACCCCCCTCTAGACATACTAATTGATCCTACATCATCACACCGCAACAAACCCACCGAGAATTTCATTAGATTCATCTCAATCATGTAAGGAAGCTCATGAGATCCTTGTATCGAAGAACTAGGGAGAAAAGATCCCATCTAGCTACTGCTATGGGCCGGTAGTCCAAAGGAAACTTCTCACACATGGTCATGGTGGCAGCAAGGTTGATGAAGATAGCCCTGGCAATGGATTCCCCCTCCAACAGAGTACCAGGATGTAATGACCCAGTCCCTGATAAGGAACTGAATCTCTATGCTTTCTATGCTAGTCCCTGGATCAATTGCTAGCACACAAAGTACACGATGAAATACCTAGAATATCACATGGCATGAGTATTACATTGCAGATCCAGTCTTTAATACAGTACATACCTACTTAGCTCAAGGCTAGATTACAATATAACACATCTGACTACAATAATATCCTCGTGGTGAAATCCACTCACAGACAGAAGTTGAGTATAATCATCGTAACCCTACATCGTATCACTTCCTCGTAATATGTAAATCCTTCAACATGACACGTTGCAGCCATAAGGGTCAATACATTGAATGTATTGGCAAGTGTCACATGAAAGAATATAACAGACCTATCCCACCTACATGCATCTTTGGTGTAAGTGGAGGTTTGGGTTTCTTTTGCAGAAAGCAATATAGTTTTTCCCTAACTTTGTAATAAGTTGATCTACTCTAATATACTGGACATACTACATTACACAGTAGCCCCAGGCCTGCTGATACAATTCCGATGGGGTCCTCCAACTGATGCACCAATTTATGCCATTTTCCCATGTTCAACCCATCAAGTTTTAGTTAAGGAATAGGTGATGAGATCTTCCTGACATCTCATGGCCAAGTTGCTCAAAGTTTTCATAAATCAGGATGCGGCTAATCATGATCAATTTTTACACTCTCGAGAGGTTTGTGTACTTTACCCGCAAGACCCAGTCAAACGATTATCATGTAAAACAATCTTTGTTATGAAGGTCATTACTGTGTTACCAATAAATATTGACATTCTTTCTAAACCTTTGGCAATGGTGATTTTGACTTGATGTATTTGATTATAAAAGAATATGTGGGAACTCCTTTTGTATGCATTGAGGTACTTTAAGATTGTTAAATATAGACCATTGTCATGTATCTTTACTATTGTTTTAGACCCACCAAAGATTTTACATCAGTGGATCAAGTTCTTGATAAGTAGCATTCAGATACAAAAATTATTTATTTTACCATCTTACATGCTCGAGGACGAGCATGGATTAAGCTTGGAGATGCTGATACATCCCAATGTATCCATAATTTTTGTATTATTCATGCCTTATTTCCATCATTTGTGCAATTTTTTTGAAGTTCATTTTAGAACTAGCCTATTAATTCAGTGCCTAGTGCTAGTTCCTGTTTCCTGGTGTTTTTGGTTACAGGGAAATAAAATAGCTACGTTGTCGGGAAAAAACTAAAAAAAATACAGAAGAGCATAAAACACCCAAGTAAGGCTATGCCAGAGGGAGGCCACCTACAGAGGCCCGGGGGCCCAAGCACCCTACCTAGGCGCCTGGTGCCCTAGGTTGCCTGGGCTCACCAGGGGTCCCCTGATATATACCCCGTAAACCCTCGTCATATTTATCGAGCATTTTTTCGTAGTCGCACTTCACGTTCCGAGGCGATCTTAGTTTCAGCCTTGATCAGGTACTCTGCCGGAGGGGAAATTCATCGACATCGATCATTGCTGCTCCAATATGAGTTGTGAGTAGTCCACCTCCGGGACTACGGGTTTATGGCAGTACCCAACATTTAATCTCTCCCCATTGTGTTCAATACAATGGCCACATGAGCTTCTATCATGATTGTGGTCCATCTGAATTAAACCTAGCGGTGATGTTGATCATGTGATGAATTATTATTTTATGTTCAGATTGTGTTGATGCCTTATGTCTGGTTTATATGTCTTCTCTTGGCTAGTTTAGATGGGTGGTCAGTAGAGGGAGTGGTGTGCATTAGTTGGGTTTAATCATGAGGCTTGCAGTGTATTATTGCCATTGAGGTAGTCAGCTTTCGGCTTTCTCCATTGAGGTACTTGACCAGTTAAACTGGAAGTAACAATTGCAGTGGTGCTCCCTTTACACCCTTAGCCGAACATCCGGAAACGTAAGGGGTAAGCATAGTAGCCGGGCAACCCAGCTATTGACCAAAGACACAATTCGAAACCGATGCATATAAAGCAATATCTGAGAAAAAATGAGCCGAGGTCTTTAAGTATGTACCGTGGCAAGATTAGTGGGCGTGCTTTGACTCCCAGCCCCCAGTCTAGAGCCGATGACTTTTACAAGTATGACATAGTCGTCTTAAAGGAGTTATCTTCGGTGCGCAAACAAGAGAGAAAAAGAGGTATCATGCAGCAATATGGGAACCGACCACGTTGGTCTTCTCTCTATTTATTGATAAGGTTGAGCCGAACAATATGGGTAACCGAAGATACTAGTAAGGATACACAAAAAAGGAAAAAGGGGAGGTCTATGTAGGGCATATACTATTAGGTTTGACATCCTATCCTGGCCCTGCCACACGTCTGCGCCTCCATGTTGTGTATCCGCGATTCTTTATCAATTCCAAAGTTTCGCCATCGCTACTCGTTATACCGCCGCTGTTATGCTTTGAAATGCATTTGATTTGGCGGGGCCTTTAAGGAGGTCGTACGGTGTAGCAATCTTGTATCATCTTAATGTTGCTTTGATAAGCCCCTGGTAGGCCTTTAACAGTGCTTGTGAAACAATCCAGGGTTTGATTTCGGCCACTACTTAGTTGAGCCAAGCAGTGTGCTCTTATAATAATGCTCCACGACCTCCCATGAAATTTTGAGCGCAAAGATATGTACCCAAGGTACGTAATCCTCGGACAAGCAAGGGGAGGTGCGGAGCACGTGCCCCTATTTGGGGTTACCACTTGACTGCGTGGAGGCAAAGTTAACGCCTCGTAAGTGCTTGAAGGAGCTTCGAGTGATCGGTGTCTTGATGGATCTTGATGCCTCCTCGGCGGCTTGAACCTCGGCTACAAAGTCCGCGGTCTGCTTCTCTGTATGGAGGGAGCGTTTCATATTGCCATTGACTGTAATGACGCCCTTGGGTCCTGGCATCTTGAGCCTTAAACAAGCATAATGGGGGACATCGTTGAATAGGGCAAAGGCAATTCGTCCGAGCAGTGCGTGATAGCCACTGTGGAGAGGAACAATATCGAAGATCAAGTCCGCTCTTCGGAAGTTCTCAGGCGAGCTGAAAACTACCTCCAGAATAATAGTTCCCGTGCATTGTGCCTCCACGCTCGGTATGATACCCTTAAAAGTGGTGTTGCTGGGTTTAATCCTTGATGGATCGATGCCCATTTTCCTGATTGTGTCAGCATATATCAGGTTGGGGCTGCTGCCTCCGTCCATAAGGACCAGAGTTAAGTGAAAACCGTCCACTATTGGATCGAGGACTAGAGCCGCCGTTCCTCCATGATAGATACTGGTTGGATGATCTCTTTGGTCGAAAGTGATCGGGTAAGCTGACCATGGGTTGTACTTCGGCGCCACGGGCTCTACTGCATAAACATCCCGCAGCACTCGTTTCTCTTCTTCTTGGGGATGTGGGTGATGTAGATCATATTCACATCCTTGACTATGGGAGGAAATTGTTTTTGGCCCCTATTGCTTGGCCTCGAGGGTTCGTCCTCATCCTCACTGTGAGGCTGGCTCTTGCCTGTGTCCTCGGCTGCGATCTTACCGGCCTGTTTTATTACCCAACAGTTCCAGTTAGTATGATTTGCAAGCTTGTCCGAGGTGCCGTGAATTTGGCAAGGCTTGTGTAGGATCGTGTCTAGCGTGATTGGGACGTCTCTGCTCCTTTTAAAGGGTTTCTTCTTCTGGCCGCTCCTCTA
This sequence comes from Elymus sibiricus, assembly GCA_039707655.1. NCBI lineage: Eukaryota > Viridiplantae > Streptophyta > Magnoliopsida > Poales > Poaceae > Elymus > Elymus sibiricus. The sequence continues at coordinate 37,407,826 of CM077663.1, read as the reverse complement.
TTTGCTGAAACCAGCATTTATGGTTGCCTCGTCGGCATCACTACCATTACCTTTATGGTGATGCTTATTTTTATTGTGCCGAGGCTTCCTGTTCTCGTCGCGTACCTTCGAGGTGCCAGCATCATTGTTGTGGCTTGTACTGCGCACCAACCAGCCATCCTCCCCGCACAGAAACATGTCATGAGTGATGTAAGGGCGGCCATTGTTCTGGGTTTGTCCTGTCCGAGCTGTCGCGCCAGCCATTCATCACGATTGCTGTGCCTGAAGGCGGCAATTGCTTGTACATCAGGGAAGTCGACTATTTGGTTCTTTTTGGTCAAAAACCAATTCCAAAATTTCCTGTCGGACTCGCCGGGCTGTTGGATAATATGGCTGAGGTCATCGGCATCCGGGGGCCGAATATAGGTGCCCTAAAAGTTAGCTCGGAAAGCATCTTCAAGCTCCTCCCAGCTTCCAATAGAGTTCTCGGGCAAGCTATTAAGCCAATGCCTCGCTGGCCCTTTAAGCTCTAAAAGTAAGTATTTGATGGCATGGAGGTAATCTCCTTGGGCCATATGGATAAGGTGAAGGAAATCTTCAATCCACACCGCTGGGTCCGTCGTTCCATCATACTGTTCGATATTGATGGGTTTAAACCCATCTAGGAACTGATGTTCCATTACTTCGTCTGTAAAGCATATCGGGTGTGCAGCTCCTTGGAATTGAGCTATCGTTTGTCAGACATCCATTGTGGTTTGAGCACGAGTATGATCCCGAGCACTGCCATGTTTATCAAGCCATGCCTGGTATCCAGCCTGTCCAGTAGGAGCACGGTCCCTGGACCTGTAAATGGATCGTGATGGGGCAGGCTGTGCAGTCAATCTACCCCGTAGATCATAAGGCGGAGCCGATGGTATTATATCCTTGCCTTCATGGCGAGGTTTAGCGGGGAAGTCTCGAAGTTGTCCCCTTGGGCAGTCTCGCCCCCGAGGAGGGCGATCAGGTTGATCATAAGGTAAGTTGTCATCTACCTTGTCATCGAATGACGGAAGCATGCGTCATCATGGGTAAGACTTGGTTTGGTTCGCGCACCTTTGCTCGAGACCTTGCTCGGCTGTGAGGACATCTACCCATCTGTCATTAAGTGTGTCTTGGTCAGCTTTGTGCTTTGCATGCCCTCGTTTTATGCTACGGGCGGAGCTAATGAGCCGACGTCGGAATGTTTCGAAATCGAGGAGATCCTCGGGGACGTCAAACTCGTCGGGTCCAAGATTCGTTTCCTCTTCCGATTCCAGCTTGTAACTGCTGTCATCGGGGTCGTCGATGTCCATCATGCCTGTGGCGCCGTCGATCTGACTTGACACAGTGTTATTACCATTGTCTTGGTCGTCGGTGCCATCTGAAGTGGCGTTATCACCATTGAGCTGGTCCTCGGCACTGTCCGGAGTGGCATTGTTATCGGAGTTGTTGTTGCTGGTGCTCCCCTTGCCAACGCATTTGTTGCGTTTACCGCTTCATTTGTGCTTGGGGGGGATCCTTTTTATCCTCCTCCTCATTGTCTCTAGGGGTATCGACCATGTAGACGTCGTAGGTGGAAGTTGCTTTCTAGCTGCCAGTGTTCGTCATGGCGCCGGGTATGTCACTGATATCTTCATCCATGTCGGTAGCCTCCTCGGAGGCATAGTCCAATACGTTGGTTAAATCCTCGGCCGTAGTGACTAAGTGGGTGGTGGGTGGGACGTAAATTTCCCTATCGTCGGCTTTACATCCGATCTGATCGTAGACCGAAGACTGATCGTCCGAAATCCCAAGATTCTAGATTCGATCTAGCATCTCGTTTAAGAGCGAGAGGTCAGTTGGATCCAACTCCTGACGATAGGCAGGGTAAACCTGCAACACTTTTGACGAAGTGTGTGAAGCAACTTCGGATGACGGATCAGCCGGGGCGAGAGCCTAGTCTGGCGCAGGTGTGATGAGTTCCGAACTCGATGTTGGCTCCGAAGTAAGACCCGATCCGATGTCCGGATCTAAGGTCAGTTCCGAGGTCAAGGCCGCGGTGTTCACGGAGTTCTCCAATCGATATGGAGCCCAGCTAGAGAGGGCGAGGTCACCGCGAGCGTCGGTAGTGTACTCCAAACTTCTAAACCTAAAGACTTGGTTCGGGGAGAAGCTTTTGACACGGTCGAGGTGGCCGGCTTGGTTGGCGTGGAGGACGATGCGGCCAAACGGGAAGAGCTGGCCGGGGACGAAGATGTCACTACAGACGATGTCGTTGTTGATCTGAAAACGAGCCATTGATCCTTTTTGACCACACAGCGGGACCTGTATGGGCCACCAATGTCGGTGCTAAAACCAGTGGATCTCGGGTAGGGGTCCCTTGCTGTAGGTCTAGGAACAATGGTAACAAGGGACGAAGGGACACTATGATTACCCAGGTTCGGGCCCTCCCGAAGAGGTAAAATGCTACTTCATGCTTTGAGTATATTGATGTGATGGGGTACAAAGTACAAGATGATCTACCTCAAGATCATATGATTATGTTCTAAACCCTAAGGCTGTAATCGTGCCTCTAAGGACTAAACCCCTCAGCTTATATATGCACCGAGGGGTACCTTGGTTATACATGGTCGGTTGTCAATATGTCGGCTACAGCAGAATTCATGAAGTACATGCCAAGTCTTTGATGGTTTCCATCCTGATTACGCCGAGGTTCATGGCTTCGATAGTCCTTCCTTCTTGATGATCGACGGGCCATAAGCTCGGCCCATGGACCTCGGGCCGCATAGGCAAGTACCCCCAAGTCCAGGACACCGTCAGAGGCTACTAGTGGTGAGTAGACGGCGGTGCCCACCACATCTAAATAACATTAGCAGGGGCGGGTGTATTTGTGCGCCCGCCACTGCTAGAAACATTACCAGTGGCGGGCACAATCCGGTGCACACCATAGCTAACCAAATTACCAGTGGTGGACACCCCGCCCGCCACTGGTAGGCCTTTTGCGCCAGCCACTAGTAGCCTGTTCTACAGTAGTGCAAGGGTTTGTAGCAAGTACGAAGTTTCTCTCAGTGAGAACCAAGGAATGAATCCATGGAGGGACACGTTTCCTACACCAGTGATAAGTTTTGCAGCACAGATAAAACTTGACTTGTGCCCACAACAACACTAACAAGGGTGTTAACCTTGCTAGCTTTGCTAGTTGTACAAGATATTAAAAGATAATGTGATAGGTAATATTTTTGTATTTTTTGAATAAATAATAACTGAAAATAAAAGAACAAGTAAAACTTGCTGGAAGTGCTCTCTTATAATAAAAACTATACCAGGGTTCATAGGTTCACCAATAGTAACTTTCCATAAGATAAAACCTGTGGCAAAGTAGCATAGACATGTGAAAAAGTGAAATATCTGATGCTCATGCTAGATTGTGTGTAATGTGTTGATCTTATTTAGGCAGTATGCCCATAAATCCATAGACAGAGACCCTCCCTGCATCTATTGCTAATAATCCACTCTTTAACCGAGATTCTCTCTGTATCATCCAAGTACTAAGTAATAAAACAGATAATTGCCTTAAGAAAGATGACATACTGTTGATTAGCATGATATCATTAGAGGCCTCATACCATTATTTATCCTCAATGGCAATAATACACTGCAAGCCTCATGATTAAACCCAACTAATGCACACCACTCCCTCTACTGACCACCCATCTAAACTAGCCAAGAGAAGATAGATAATCAGGACTACGCAAATTCAAGGGAAGCAACAAGAACATCGGGTAACAGATTTCATCTGCTCCCCGCACAAATAATTTTCAGCAATAGATCTCATCTACTACCTAATTATATTGTGCAACACCCATACATCTCTATGTATTCTAGATCGCAACCTGCATCTACGCATACCACGGCTCTGATACCACTGTTGGGTAACGCAGCAGAAAACAAAAAATTTCCGACCTACGCACCAGCCCAGGACCACTATGGAGACTGCATACAAGGTTTGATCATTTTCATTACCGACTCGTAGCGCAGCGGAAGTAGAGTCGATGACGATCGGCGGTGCAGATCCCCGCAGCTAGGATTTACAACCTCCCAACCGCGAGGATGTACTCCCTCGTCAGCTCACCGGACGGATCTTCGGGCAGCCCTTCGGGAGGCCTCAGGACAGTCCCTCGGATAGTCCCACCGGACGGATCCTCGGACAGCCCTTCGGGAGGCCTCACTTACAGCCCTTCGGGCGGGTCACTCGGACAGCCCTTCGGGAGGACCCACGAAACACGGACAGTAACTCGGACAGCCCTTCGGGAGGCACTCTCGAACTAAGACCGAAACTACGATCTCTCTACAGAGTTGCACACATACGGTGTCATCTATCCGGCAGGGCTTCGCCGTCCAGAACTAGTTCCCATCGGAAACTAGACAGCCTTTCGGCTCTACGAAACTATTTCGCTGGGAGGGAGAGAGAAGCCAGAAATGTCATGGCACTTGTATGTGAGAATGGATGAGCTTTGGGCTGCCCCCTCCACCTCTATTTATAGGAGAAGTAGGGGTGGAGGGGCTGAAATTTCAGCCACATCCATCCATGTCATCTCCAAGATATTTTGGAGCAAAAGCCCAAAAAGGTGGCTTTCCAAAAAGTAATCCAAAAAGCACTTTCACTATTCATGACGACATATTTCAGCGTCCGTTCGAACTGAAAATATTCATGTGGGCTTAGAACATTTCCAGTACCCACTAAAATAATTTTCAACGCGATCCGAAACAATTCCGGTTTAGTGATTTTCATCTGTGAAAGGCATCTGAAGCGGTTCCGGCAACTCCGGAACATTTCCGGTTTTCATCCCAGAAAATTCCAGAAAGTTTCCAGAACAATTCTCGCACCCTCCAAGAATTATCAGGCATGTGCCGAAACCATTTTGACTTTATGGTGTACTCCGAAACAACTTTTCGGTTTAGTGATTTTCATCTGTGAAAAGCAACTAAAGCGGTTCCGGCAGTCCGGAACATTTCCGGTTTTTGTCTCTGAAAAATCTCAGAAGTTACCGGAACAATTCTGGTACCTTCCAATAATTTCCAGGCATGTGCCGAAACCAATTTGACTTTATGGAATACCCTGAAACAACTTTTCAGTTTCACCGGAACTATTCCGATATCCTCTCCGGAACGTTTCCGTTTCGTCCGAAACTTTTTCGGTGATTTTCTCTCTGACTCCCTGTCTAGGATTCAGCAGATAGATGACCCTTAAGCGTGTGACCCTATAGGTTCGGTGAAGCATAGACATGACCCGGAACCCCTTCCGATCAATGATCAACATCGGAGCCGTGGACACCCATATTGACCCCTATACCCACACGAATAAATATTCGAGTGAACCTCCAGTTGCCGTGTGCTATTCCTGTTGCTTCGCGATATGTTACAAATACCCAAGGTGAGACATGTTGGCATCCCCGCGGATCAACAACTTGTCCACTATGCCAGTTACCTCGTTACCGGTATTGTTCTCTTTTCTCGTTCCCGTGTTCCGGCATCCCCGTGATCAAATCACAAAGTGTCTGGCCAGACGATGATGGATACCGTAACACCGAGAGGGCCCAGAGATATCTCTCCATCGTCGGAGGAGCAAATCCCAATCTTGAGCTATCAAGTTACTTGACATACTTTTCCATGAACCCGTAACCGCCGTAATAGCCACCCATTTACGGATGACGTTTAACAAACCCCAAAGTTCATGAAGCAAGCATGAAGTAACTCGATACTCTCATGGTCTAAGGAATTATGCAAGCGTTAACCATCTCTGTGTTATTAACCATTAACTTATGACGAATGAATCTCATAGCATAACATCAATTCGGGTCGATTCAACACAAATGTTCTTCTAACATTGTGCCCTCAAAATTGCCGGCATAGCCATGCCCATGATCAGGAAAACAGGATCATCATGCAATACTTGAGCTAGTCTTAGAGGCCAGACTAGGAATACATTTTACCGTTTATTATTCCACACGTGCATACGAGTCTTCCTCCGAGCCTCGTGGTTATTGTAGACTCGAGAACCATAGCAGTTATAGCATGGAACATAAACCTAATTATGAACAGGGAGATAATCAATAACATATATTATTGCCTCTAGGGCATATCTCCTACAGACTCCCACTTGCACTAGAGTCAATAATCTAGTCAATGCTAATGCACTTTACACCTATGGCATACTGGTGTAAAATATGCTTCGCATGTGGTATAGCCTGATGTCCAACAGATCTGACGACTATCATTGGTCGAAACCTGATTCCTCAGCTCGATACTCTCATGGTCTAAGGAATTATGCAAACGTTAACCATCTCTGTGTTATTAACCATTAACTTATGACGAATGAATCTCATAGCATAACATCAATTCGGGTCGATTCAACACAAATGTTCTTCTAACATTGTGCCCTCAAAATTGCCGGCATAGCCATGCCCATGATCAGGAAAACAGGATCATCATGCAATACTTGAGCCAGTCTTAGAGGCCAGACTAGGAATACATTTTACCGTTTATTATTCCACACGTGCATATGAGTCTTCCTCCGAGCCTCGTGGTTATTGTAGACTCGAGAACCATAGCAGTTATACCATGGAACATAAACCTAATTATGAACAGGGAGATAATCAATAACATATATTATTGCCTCTAGGGCATATCTCCAACAGACTCCCACTTGCACTAGAGTCAATAATCTAGTCAATGCTAATGCACTTTACACCTATGGCATACTGGTGTAAAATATGCTTCGCATGTGGTATAGCCTGATGTCCAACGGATCTGACGACTTCAGTTCCGTGTGTAACTTTGCATATCCTCGCGTTTTCACGCTTTCACAAAATTCATATTTTGTGTGGACTTGGCTTTGCATATGTGTGAATCATTGGTCGAAACCTGATTCCTCAGACTGAGCTATGGAGCAACTATCTGCAATAGTGTCCCATAGACCAAAACCATCTTGGAGCCATACTAAGTTCATGAATGAACTATATGATTCAACAACTTCTTTGTCGCTTCTTAAGCGTCAACATACTTAGCCTTTGTTATAGAATTCGCCACAGTATCTTGTTTGGAACAATTTCCAACTACCATGCCATCATATTGTGTATTACACAAAACACTTAACTTAAATCGAAAATCGCATGGAGCATTGATGAAGACTGTATCGATGTAATTACTTACAACGAGCACTTCATAATCTCTGCTTGCGAGAAAACATGTCATCACTACTACTCTAGTACTCAATGACATCTTTCACTGTTGTCCAATGATCAGTACTTTGATCACTTTGGTATCCATACTCGCAACAACTTTTGGAGTATCGGACATATCTGGTTGTTTTACATACCATGGAATACATGATTAATCCACACACAAGAGTGTGTGGAATCTCCATCATGTATTTCACTCATCAGTGTTTTGGGACACTGAGTCTTGCAAAAACTCTTGCAAAAACTCTTTCCATGTGGCTTCGGCAAGAATCACTCCTTGGCGTTTTAAATGCTAAAAAGTTTTAGCATCTTGTCAATATGTATTCATTGCTTAGCCCCATTAGGTAAATCTATCTCCATAGATCATCATGCCTAATATTGAGGCTATTTAGCCCAAGCACTTCATCGGAAAAACTATTTTCAAATGAAGTCCTAATTCGTGTCAAGAAATTTATTTCCAATTTACAATGTGTCAAGTACACAAGGTTTTTAGAAATATTATTATGCTCCCACTTACTTTCTTGAATCACAAGCATCTTCGATACCCATTTGATGAAGTCAAACCCCTTTGACCATTCCATCAAAAACGAAGATTCCAACTCCACTTTGCTCTCTTCTGTCCATCGCTGGAACTCTGAAGTTTGCATACTTACTAGCATCCTCTGGATCGACAAATTACTTTGGACTGTATCACATACAAGTCCTAGGTTTCATTTCCATCAGATGGAAATCCTTTTGTCATCCATGTTTCATATCTCATGATTGAAATATGTATTAATTGCTAGTTCAACCCGAACCGACTTCAAGCATCGCTACGGTGAGACAATCTCATCATAGTCAACTCCTTGAACTTGTTAATGCAACAAGTCGAGCTTTATGGATAAAACATTTTATCCGTATCAGTTTTTAGTTCCATAAATATTCGTTAGACTCTAAGTCTTCCGAAAGGTGTATCAAGATTTTAATCTTGAATCACATATATGGAAACTATCTCGGATTGTATTGGCATTTAGCCAATTCCGGAGTCAGGGCCCATCAACGCTTCCTTGTGTATTGTAGGTATACTGTTGTCTAACAATAATATCTCGTTTGCGCACCTGATAGGTTTGCACGAGCTTTGCCTACGTGGTTCAGCTGCAAGTTTGACCGAAGTCCATACATTTTATTGTAGAGACTTCCGAATCAGTCGCAGTAGGAAACTCCGGAATCACTTCCAAGGTTTCTTTCCTTTGATCTGATGACGAAGATACTGGTTATCTCGTCGAGTTGCACTGTCCTCCCACTCACCTTTTGTAAGAACTATTCTCTTTAAAGGCATACCGTTTTGTGGCAAAAATCCTTTGCCTCGGTATAGTGGTGGGGGAATACCCAATGACTTGGGATAACCTACAAAGTAGCACTTGTCTGATTTGGAATAGGTTTGTAACCTTTTACACAAGCCCCATATTCCAAATGTTAAGAAAAGATATAACATGGTTGGGCGTACCATACCATGGCGTCATTTCAACAGACCTGATGGATCTCTTTTCAGTGTAAAAGCCGCAGTCTCTAAAGCATCACTCTTTAAAAGGGGTAATGGCAAATTTATTTATGTCATCTTTGATCTTACCATGTCATAAATGGTTCGATTACATCTTCACAGACTTTCCACTTGCAGTGGTGTTCCGGGAGGTGCAAGTTATGAAACCCCTTTCATAACTCATCAGACATTCGCTAAACTTGTAACTCAAATATTCCTTTCTGCAATCGAATTGTAGAAACATAATTTTCTTGTTACAATAACTTCTACTTCATTTTTGAAAACCTTCTGAATGAATTCAAAAGATCCAGACTTACGTCTCAACAAGTAAATATCCATATATCTACTTGAGTCATTTCTGAAGATAGATAAATCCACTACTTGCAACAACATTTATTGGACTACACACATCATAATGTATGATCACCAATATGTTCTTTGCTCGTTCCTTATGGCCTGTGAACGGTATTTTAGTGACTTTACCTTTCAGAGGAAAGTTGCAAGTGTCAGATGATTCAAAATCAAATGACTTCAAAATCCATCATAATGGAATTTTCCATGCGGGTTTCTCCAATCTGACCAAATGCAGTGCCACACTTGTGTGGTATTCTTTTAGTCTTGCGACATTTAGCGTCAGTGTTATGGATGTATCATATTTCCATCAATATTCATAACATACATCCCATCTAGGGTGGAAGCATGGCCCTTCATGTTATTCATAATACTGAACAACAATTGTTGTTTTATGAACAACTCTTTTGCAACAAACATTGTGCAATGGGCTAGAGTGTATGAAACTCTAAAATGAATTATGAAAGTAAATACATAGGGAATACACCGATGGAAGGCATAGTAACATTTACTATGTTCCCTGCGTGTATCTAAACCTCATCCCGGGCTAGTCTTTCAGGCCATAGTAGTTCTTACATCGAGTTGCAACAGAATGCAATCGAGCGGGTATCTTTGTGATTAACTCACAATACCCAAGAATTAGTGATTAACATGTTTAACCATAATAACTACTTGAATCAGGCACTTTGCCGTCTGCTATAGCAGACGGCAAAGGCATGCTTGGCGGACGGCAAAGGCTTTGCCGTCAGCCAGCAGACGGCAAACACTCCGGCCGAACGGCTGCCGGCGAAGGCCGCTTTGCCGTCTGCTAGCGGACGGCAAAGAAGGAAAGTTCTTTGCCGTCTGCAAGCAGATGGCAAAGACCTTGCTTCTTTGCCGTCTGCCAGCAGACGGCAAAGACCTTGCTCTTTGCCGTCTGCCAGCAGACGGCAAAGACCTTTGCTTCTTTGCCGTCTGCCAGCAGACGGCAAAGAGGCCAAATAGGTCAGACCAAGTTGCACAGGCTGCTGCCACGTGGCCACTTTGCCGTCTGCTGGCAGATGGCAAAGAGCTTTGCCGTCTGCTAGCAGACGGCAAAGTGGCTATATAGCCCCTTTTTTCTTTTTTTCTTATATCAATTCATTTTCACAGAAATTCAAACACACACACACACACACACACACATATATATATATATATATATATATATATATATATATATATTCAGAATCACATAATAAGGAAACATTATGCTTATCCACCACATATATATTGCATAGGGTAAACATCAAACATAGTTTCACCATGTTCATCCATAATAAGGCAAACATCCAACATCCAATACATATATATTGCTGTCTCCGCGCCGCCTGTGTTTGCCATCTCTAAATGCCAACAGGTCCAGGTTGTGGTCATCAGCCTTCTTCATGCCATCAGCATGATCAACATTGCCTCCCGCACCCCGTCATCATCAGGCTGATTTGCTGCTGCTGCTGCTCGTCCTCGTACTCCATCTGCATGGACAAGACCAAGTTAGTTGAATGGCATGCACGATAAAACTGCAAGGCATATATATTCATCTACATTAATTCTACAATAGTACAGATTTTGCATGGATGGGTTTGACTTCAACAGAGACTGAAAGAAGAGCATTTTCATCCAGGTCAACGACCAGAAGAAGGAAAAAGAATGGAATATTCATTCATGATCGACTATTTAATTGATTGAATTCGTCGTTCAATGGAACAAAACTAAAGATTGTGTACGTAGCAAACTGAACAAATAGCAGGTTAATCACATTCCACAAATGGTACACGTCTCACTAATGAAACACCACTATTTTGGCATCACTCGGTGCAAAATATGCATGCCAAATTGCCAATTAGACATTATTCAGATGTTTCATATGGCCACATTCTACGGAGATATGTGGATTGTACTGATGCGCTCGCAATCGCAGGTTCCATTTAAGCGAGCTATGTACCAAATGGTTCCAGACACAACAAAAATATCTATAAAACTATTTGGCGGTTCGTCTTTTCAGAATACTCACAAAGAAGTTTTAAGCATACTAAGTTAAGGTGCATGTAAGAGAAGAATACAACAATAAGCCATCATAAAAGCATGTTAAGGTGCATGGATCTCACAAACCACAAAATTCAGGAACTTACTCCCAAGGAAGATCACCAACAAGCATCCAGTTAGCATCCTTGTCTTCATAGGTAAGTACATACTCTTGGTCCTGAAGAGCATCAGCCCTAGAACCATCAGTGAGCCTGTCTCTCGTCGATGTTTTGCAGGAACTGCTTTTGCCTGTAATGCCACAATTTTAAATATAAATATGCTTCCTTGAAACATACATCTAATTTAGAGAAATAGAAAACACCTGTTGTTGCCCTACAGTTCACAGTCAAAAAAAAAAAGTTCCAGAAGTAAGGCTAGAAATGATACTTACAGACGCAGAATGAAAAATCGACACAAAAACTGTAAACATTGCACATCTTCAGAGTTAACTAAACACAGGTTACCAAAAGTTGCTTCCTTTGCTCCTACTAGATGACTCGCTGCGCCAATGGCGCAGAGACCCATTTAAAACCATGTCCGCGTTGAAAACATTTACCTTTTTTAGTAACTTTATGTTTGATCAAGGACACACTGTCAAATCTGAAGTGTTTTGAACGTGTATTTGGACAATGCGCCATTTGGCTCTATGTTACCCGAATAAGATAACAACATATGCATACTCAAGTATACATTTTACTTGGGTAACATAGAGCTAGATGGTGCAAGGTCCAAATTCAAGCATTAAGGGTAATAATTCTAGACCTTTTATAACAAGAAATCTTGCATTTGTTAGTAACTTTGGGTTTTAGCAAACACTGAGGGTAATAATTCTAAACCTTCTATATGAAAAATAAAGGAATACCTGTGTTTAAACTATAAAAATCTGAGAACCTGCATGATATGGTATATAGGCGTTGTTTAAAGGTGTTTTCGGGTTTTGCTATGTTGGATGCTCTATGATGAGTAAAAGAACCGAACTATTTATCTCAGAACAAATGCTAAAGATTTCACACGGAGCTCATGCGGCCCACAGACGTTTGCTGGGCTGGGCCTAACCATTGAAAAGGGGCTGTCAAGGAGAATATGATATATATCGAGTCGTTTTTGTGGACGGCTCCGTCTTCTTCTCTTCCATGCTGCATCGGCAGGATCTTACATCGATTTGATTAGCACTGACACATATTGGGGGTGAGTGTATCACGACCACATCATTTGCTGATTGTCTGTCATCAACTGAAACCAAGCCTAGCGAGCGGCTATAAGTGAACTTCATGAAAGAAACTTAAGGTCGAAAAAAATCGTAAAGAAAACTTTGCTTGACTGAAAAGAAAATTTTACGCTAGAGAATGTATGAAAACAACATGTAAAGAACACAACATATAAAGTTTGGCAAGGCTACTCGAGCAAAGATTTGACAAACGCTCTAGCAAGGCTGATTCTCTGCTTCTATATAATTATTATCTGTTTCATGGGTGGTACAGACATAGAATTTGCTTCATACCACTTGAAGAGATTCCACAAACGCTTTGGCAAGCCTACTTGACTCTAGTTTTTAAACCATGCCTACATAATAGCACTTTGTCTTAGGCTGGTTAAGCTGATCGGCGGTGTCTTTGGTAGCAGTTAGAGAAGCTCCATCTGCAGTGTCACTGTCAACCTAACACAACAAAAGGAAATTCAGGTACATCAAAGAAACATGAGCGCATACAGGAAACAAAAGGCAGAAAAGGAGCAGCCTATATCTGTCGGATAGCAAGGTTAAGAAAGTAGACCCGACTCAGCTTGACACTGACAGAAAGAACATTGAAACCAAGATTTCTGAAGCTGTCAGCTCGTGCACTACGGTAACGTTGAGTAGGAACAGGATGACACCAAGTTGCAATCAAGGACCACTCAATTAAGAATAAAGAATTATTAAAAGAAACTACATACTAAGAAAACCCCAACAATTCGGCAATCCATTCCAAGACACGATAAATTCACAAGCCCAATTAGCATTATACCTCACAGCCGGAACAACAATGGTCGCACCACTTCCATATGCTGGCACAGAGCATCCAACTCTCAGTCCGCACCCTGCATCCACCTGAGCAGAACCAGGTCAAACAAACGGAGAAGGGGGAAAGAGAAAACTTCAAACAGGCTGCACTGGGCTCGTACAGAGACGAAGAGTTGAGTATGGACGGGTTGAGTGCGAGCTCGTGCACCAGCTGCGGTCGTCGTGGCCCACCCAATGGGCCGCCGTCGGCTGGAGCACCGTATGAGCCGCCTATGGCGCTAGGCCATCGTCGAGTCACGAAAGAGGGTGTCGAGCGCGGCCGTTATTGTGTCACCTCGGGATGCCGGTGAGGCTGGCATGGAGTTCAAAGAAGTCATGCAAACATCAAATGAGCCTAGTAGCCCAAACCAACTTCTATGCGACAACTAAGTTAAGATAACATTTCTAACATTTGGAAAAGGGGCACATAGCTCAGCAGCACACGGTAGATTCTTGTTCATTCAGATAAAGGGCTTTTGTTGACTTACTCTATTGGGAATAGCTCACCGATGAGTATAAACCTTTCGGAACCGGAGTTCCCCTGGTTGGAAAATCAGTATAAACCTTTGATACTAATATTCAGAAGAAACATAGAATGGTAAATACTAATTTTGTTTTCTGCGATAAGTACTAATTGATATTTGATATTCAATAGAAATGTAGACTTATTTATGAAATTTAGACCATAATGTCTCAGCAAGCATATTCTCCTAAGAAAGAAGGCAGGGCTAGGCACACCAAAATTTCATCTGTAAGAAGCATTTTCACAAACATGTGTTGTGCGACTTGTTCTACTGATCAAAGAAAACCAGCAAGAGGAGAGGAGAAAACTCGGCAACCTGCAAGCTGAAAATGAGCAGAAACGGATAACACATGGACACCCTCTTCCGCCCCTGCACTGTCGTCCCCTTTCTCGTCCAGCTTCGGCGTCCAGCCACCCCCGTTGCTCCCATGATCCCTACTACCGGCTCCATCTTCATCCTCTGCTGCAAGGCCTTGTCATTTCGTCAAACACACACAGTACAATATCAAAATATTATGCAGATGCGCGTATCCAACGAGCTACCATACTGAACTCTCAAGCCGAAGGGAGCGACCACAGGAGGTAGGGAAAATCAGATCGAGACGGAGGGATCGATAGAGCTCGACGAGAGGAAGAGATGGGTAGCCAAGGTGTCGCCGGAGACCGTCGGAAACCGCCGGAATCGGCCGGAAAACATGGCGGCAGCAAAGGGGATCGGGAGACAGAGAGAGAGAGCTGAGCGACGGGGGCACCGGGCGGCGGTGGCGACGGGGCCGTAGGGCTCCGGGGCGGCGGGGTGGTGTGGCGGCGGCGGGGTGGTGGGGCGGCGGCGGTGCTCGGCGGCGGCGGTGCGGGCGCGGGTGAGGTGCGGTGCGGTGCGGGAGAGAGAGAGGGGGCTGGGGCCTAGCGGAGAGAGGGGGTGGGTGTGTGCCAAGTCATCGATCCGTGGGCGGGGGCGGGGGCGGGCATTAGATTCGTTAGGATATTTTCTTTGCCGTCTGCTTTCGGTCTCTTTGCCATCTGCCAGCAGATGGCAAAGATTCTTTGCCATCCGCTGGCAGACGGCAAAGAGGTGGGGCTGGTGGGCTGTTACAGCACTGGCGTCCACTGGACCCACCCACCTCTTTGCCGTCTGCCAGCAGACGGCAAAGATTCTTTGCCATCTGCTGGTAGACGGCAAAGAGTTGGCTGATGGCAACCAGGTTCTTTGACATCTGTCATTTTTTTGCCGTCTGTTTTTTGTAAGCAGACGGCAAAGACCTGCTTTGCCATCATCTGGCAGACGGCAAAGAGCTGGCAGATGGCAAAGTAGCAGATTCCAGTAGTGAATTCCCAAGAACTATATCTTTGACCAGCCTTCTATACATCAAAAACTTGTATGACATTCATACATGAGCTGGATATTCCAGTCTTCTTTCCTTTTGCCTTTATACTTCTAACAGTTTAACTTTTAGTATTTCTCCTACTCTCAGAAGAAGCATTCAACTTAAGAGTGGCGTTAGCACCAGACTTCCTAGGCGTGAAAGTCTTACTAACACCCTTCGGACACTTCCTTTCTCTTTAAGTTGTTGTTTTATTCACCTTTCATCATATGACAGGCGTTCTCCTGGATCCCTCTCTTATCAGTCTAATGCATAGTAAACTCCTTTACTAATAGTTTGCAAACAAACATTGCTTTGGATATCTCATATCTTTTAGCCTTTGTCTGTCTCTGAAAATGATTTTCAGATTCCATGAATATCACATAACTATCCAAACTTTTGAAGTTCGGGTCTCATGGAAGCAAACATTTTGCACTTTGACTGAAAAGGAATTCTAGCTTTTGGATCGAAGGACGAGAGTCATATGATCCACAGCATTAGCGGGAGAATACCGAAAGCATGCGATAGGACAAAATCCTTCTCGGCACTCTAGAGGACAATCCTCACATTACGTTACCAACCGTAAAGTTTTAACCAGATATTTAACAGCTATTCAATTTTAATAGGGAAGGTGGAAACGCGAGCCATTATTCTACAACTATTTTGCAAATCACACTTTAGACAATGTTCAAAATTAATTGCACTGAGAATTAAAAGAAGTTAATTCTACAGTGCGCTCCCACTCAAATCAATATCTCTCATAATTGATTGTGAGTGATTCAAGACCCACATTTCCATTCAACGCCATTGTTTGAGATGAACACTGATGGCGCGAACTTCAATTGGTAGGCAAACTTGCCAATCACATCTCCATGTGACTCTTGTTCATCTTTCGATGCGTGTGTTCCGAGCTCAGGACGATCCTGCCATGAACGTCAAGATAACCAAGTGATCTTGCTGCGAGGTCTGACCTCACCCGCCTTACACCCGTACAATCGTTTGTACCCATATAGATCATGGCGCACCTCGAAAGGAAGGATGCTGTGATGGTGCTACACTTGGGAGAACACTAACTACTTGATATTTTGTGAGAGATCACCCTAATAAAAGCGACTACCGCGCAATCAAGAAGGGTGCATCATAAGGGATAAACATCTCAGGCAATTCATAATAGCATGATATGGTACAGCCCTTTCTGACGGAGAAGTCTTTTATTTCTTCGTCTCCGGCATTCGCGTTGGTGTTCACCTTCGCGAAGATTGCCACCACCTTGTTGATGCACCAGATAATATTGCTATCTCTATAGCTAATAAAATAAGTGCATTACTTAAGGTTGACACGCAGGTCATTTAAAGTGCAATCATATGGCTCCAGCCATCATGCCGAATCATGACACGCAGGTCATGTTAATCAAATTACATCATATAGTCATCTCATACATAATCAAATTATTATGAGCACTGCTATACCACATCATATGCACATGCAAACCATCCTGCAAAACCAAGTTAGACGCCTCTAATCGGTTCATGCAAAATTTTATTTTACGCGGCTTCTAAGGTTTCAAAATAAACCGAAGCTACCAACGTCCATCATCAAGCATGATAATCCAAGTTGCTAGATTAACTCTCTAGGGTGTATGAAACACGAGATAATAAAATCTTGAGCCCCATACAACACTTCGTCATACGCGTGACCCCCGTGCAGATTACATCTGCATTGCCCTTTCGTCTGCGAAACATCCATCTTTCTTTAACTATGGTGGAACCCAAAGAACTGTTAGCACTTCGTTGATCTGTCAATCAGCATACTCAGGAGCAGCATGAAAGGATCGCAGATTGCCAGAACTTTGTGAGATTCCACCATGCCGTCAAGATCAGGACTACGCAAATTCAAGGGAAGCAACAAGAACATCGGGTAACAGATTTCATCTGCTCCCCGCACAAATAATTTTCAGCAACAGATCTCATCTACTACCTAATTATATTGTGCAACACCCATACATCTCTATGTATTCTAGATCGCAACCTGCATCTACGCATACCACGGCTCTGATACCACTGTTGGGTAACGCAGCAGAAAACAAAAAATTTCCGACCTACGCACCAGCCCAGGACCACTATGGAGACTGCATACAAGGTTTGATCATTTTCATTACCGACTCGTAGCGCAGCGGAAGTAGAGTCGATGACGATCGGCGGTGCAGATCCCCGCAGCTAGGATTTACAACCTCCCAACCGCGAGGATGTACTCCCTCGTCAGCTCACCGGACGGATCTTCGGGCAGCCCTTCGGGAGGCCTTAGGACAGTCCCTCGGATAGTCCCACCAGAAGGATCCTCGGACAGCCCTTCGGGAGGCCTCACGTACAGCCCTTCGGGCGGGTCACTCGGACAGCCCTTCGGGAGGACCCCCGAAACACGGACAGTAACTCGGACAGCCCTTCGGGAGGCACTCTCGAACTAAGACCGAAACTACGATCTCTCTACAGAGTTGCACACATACGGTGTCATCTATCCGGCAGGGCTTCGCCGTCCAGAACTAGTTCCCACCGGAAACTAGACAGCCTTTCGGCTCTACGAAACTATTTCGCTGGGAGGGAGAGAGAAGCCAGAAATGTCATGGCACTTGTATGTGAGAATGGATGAGCTTTGGGCTGCCCCCTCCACCTCTATTTATAGGAGAAGGAGGGGTGGAGGGGCTGAAATTTCAGCCACATCCATCCATGTCATCTCCAAGATATTTTGGAGCAAAAGCCCAAAAAGGTGGCTTTCCAAAAAGTAATCCAAAAAGCACTTTCACTATTCACGACGACATATTTCAGCGTCCGTTCGAACTAAAAATATTCATGTGGGCTTAGAACATTTCCAGTACCCACTAAAATAATTTTCAACGCGATCCGAAACAATTCCGGTATAGTGATTTTCATCTGCGAAAGGCATCTGAAGCGGTTCCGGCACCTCCGGAACATTTCCGATTTTCATCCCGGAAAATTCCAGAAAGTTTCCAGAACGATTCTGGCACCCTCCAAGAATTATCAGGCATGTGCCGAAACCATTTTGACTTTATGGTGTACTCCGAAACAACTTTTCGGTTTAGTGATTTTCATCTGTGAAAAGCAACTAAAGCGGTTCCGGTAGTCCGAAACATTTCCGGTTTTTGTCTCTAAAAAATCTCAGAAGTTACCGGAACAATTCTGGTACCTTCCAATAATTTCCAGGCATGTGCCGAAACCAATTTGACTTTATGGAATACCCTGAAACAACTTTTCAGTTTCACCGGAACTATTCCGATATCCTCTCCGGAACGTTTCCGTTTCGTCCGAAACTTTTTCGGTGATTTTCTCTCAGACTCCCTGTCTAGTATTCAGCAGATAGATGACCCTTAAGCGTGTGACCCTATAGGTTCGGTGAAACATAGACATGACCCGGAACCCCTTCCGATCAATGATCAACATCGGAGCCGTGGACACCCATATTGACCCCTATACCCACACGAATGAATATTCGAGTGAACCTCCAGTTGCCGTGTGCTATTCCTGTTGCTTCGCGATATGTTACAAATACCCGAGGTGAGACATGTTGTCATCCCCGCGGATCAACAACTTGTCCACTATGCCAGTTACCTCGTTACCGGTATTGTTCTCTTTTCTCGTTCCTGTGTTCCGGCATCCCCGTGATCAAATCACAGAGTGTCTGGCCAGACGATGATGTATACCGTAACACCGAGAGGGCCCAGAGATATCTCTCCATCGTCGGAGGAGCAAATCCCAATCTTGAGCTATCAAGTTACTTGACATACTTTTCCATGAACCCGTAAGCCGCCGTAATAGCCACCCATTTACGGATGACGTTTAACAAACCCCAAAGTTCATGAAGCAAGCATGAAGTAACTCGATACTCTCATGGTCTAAGGAATTATGCAAGAATTAACCATCTCTGTGTTATTAACCATTAACTTATGATGAATGAATCTCATAGCATAACATCAATTCGGGTCGATTCAACACAAATGTTCTTCTAACATTGTGCCCTCAAAATTGCCGGCATAGCCATGCCCATGATCAGGAAAACAGGATCATCATGCAATACTTGAGCCAGTCTTAGAGGCCAGACTAGGAATACATTTTACCGTTTATTATTCCACACGTGCATATGAGTCTTCCTCCGAGCCTCGTGGTTATTGTAGACTCGAGAACCATAGCAGTTATAGCATGGAACATAAACCTAATTATGAACAGGGAGATAATCAATAACATATATTATTGCCTCTAGGGCATATCTCCTACACACAGAGCGGTGGAGCTATTTGGCGTTGTGGTGGCTTCGACAGCAGGTGGGCTTGTCAAGTTCAATGCATTTGATCCCTCAAAAAGATAGGATAACGTAAGATGACGGCGGCGGATGCTAGAGCGTGCACATGCGGTGCATGCTAAGGGTTTGCTAGACTGGTTAGTGCTCTCGGCTCGTCGTGGGGCTGCTTGATGAGGCCACTGGATTAGAGAATGTATGTTGATGCAAGGTTAGGGCACATCATCAAGCTTGTAGGAGTACAATAATACACCAACATTTACGACATCAAATTGGTACGATTAGATTTATGATAAAACATATTTTCATCATATACCTATTTGGTTTCACAAACATTAATATATTTTTTTGGGGAACGGAGCATGAATTTCAAAAAAAATCCTACGCTCACGCAAGATCTATCCATGGAGATGCATCGCTACGAGAGGGGAGAGTGTGTCTTTGACCCTCGTAGACCGTTAGCGGAAGCGTCTCACAACGCGGTTGATGTAGTCGAACAATCCTTCGAGCTCCACCGATCGAGTACCGAACGTATGACACCTCCGAGTTCTACACACGTGCAGCTCGGTGACATTCCTCGCCTTCTTGATCCAGCAAGACGTCGAGGTAGTAGATGAGTTCCGTCAGCACGACGGCGTGGCGACGGTGACGGTGAAGTGATTCCGGCAGGGCTTCGCCTAAGCTCTACGAAAATATGACCGAGGTGGAAAACAGAGATCGGGGCACCGCACACGGCTATGGGACAATTGTGTGTCTCCAAGGGGTGCCCCTCCTCCGTATATAAAGGAGGGAGAGGGGAGGATGCTGGCCCTAGGGGCTGCGCCAAGAGTGGGGAGTCCTACTAGGACTCCTTAGTCCTAGTAGGATTCCACCTCCCATACGGAGTAGGAAAGGGGGAAGGGAGAGGGAAAGGAAAGAGGGGGCTGCGCCCCCTCCCCTAGTCCAATTCGGTTTGGGCAAGGGGGGGCGCGCGCCTCCTCACGTGGCCTACCTCTCCTTTTCCCGTATGGCCCAATAAGGCCCATTACTTCTCCCCGTGAATTCCCGTAACTCCCCGGTACTCCGAAAAATTCCCGAATCACTCGGAACCTTTCCGACATCCGAATATAGCCTTCCAATATATGAATCTTTACCTCTCGGACATTCCGAGACTCCTCGTCATGTCCGTGATCTCATCCGGGACTCCTAACAACATTCGGTCACCAATCACCTAACTCATATAATACTATATCGTCATCGAACCTTAAGTGCGCGGACCCTACGGGTTCGGGAATGATGTAGACATGACCGAGACAACTCTCCGGTCAATAACCAACAGCGGGACCTGGATGCTCATATTGGTTCCTACACATTCCACGAAGATCTTTATCGGTGAACCTCATATGTCAACATACGTTGTTCCCTTTGTCCGGCGGTATGTTTCTTGCCCGAGATTCGATCGTCGGTATCCAATACCTAGTTCAATCTCGTTACCGGCAAGTCTCTTTACTTGTTCCGTAATACATCATCTTGCAACTAACTCTTTAGTCACGGTGCTTGCAAGGCTTCTGTGATGCTGTATTACCGAGAGGGCCCAGAGATACCTCTCCGATAGTCGGAGTGACAAATCCCAATCTCGATCCATGCCAACTCAACAAACACTTTCGGAGATACCTGTAGTGCACCTTTATAATCACCCAGTAACGTTGTGACGTTTGATACACCCAAAGTATTCCTACGGTATCCGGGAGTTGCATGATCTCATTGTCAGAGGAACGTGTATTTGACATAGTGAAAGCAATAGCAATAAACTGAACGATCATATGCTATGCTAACGGTTTGGGTCAAGTCCATCACATCATTCTCCTAATGATGTGATCCCATTATCAAATGACAACTCATGTCCATGGTCAGGAAACCTTGACCATCTTTTGATCAACGAGCTAGTTTAGTAGAGGCATACTAGGGACATAGTATTTGTCTATTATCCACACATGTATTTAGTTTCTGGTCAATACAATTCTAGCATGAATAATAAACCATTATCATGAACGGGGAAATATGATAATAATAAACACTTTATTAATTGCCTCTAGGGCATATTACCAACAATTTTTGCACAAACTCGGTCAAACTTTGAGATAGTTTGACCCTCCAACAAAGTTGGCAGTACACTCTTTCAAGGACGGAGGGAGTATTCATATCTATTCAATGTCCTATCCATCAGAGATAGACTCGATCCCTTGTTTACAACTAAATGTGTCACTTGGACATTTGAAAATATGTTATGTTCGAGACTATTATACAGGTCAATAAGACTTCATTAATTTTTGTTCAGTTAAATAAATGTGGAACTATATATCAAGCTAATTAAGTTTTATCTACAACTTGGATGATGTTTCCTGAAGCTGCAACAACACAAACTTTAAACATCTTTCAATCAAAAATGTTGTATATAGCATCAATGCATATGCCCTCAACAATGTAATATAAAGTTCTGACTCGTGGGTATGGATCACTTTTCAATTTTCCAGTAAAATAAGGGAAATGTTAAGCTTGTGAATGTGGAGCGGTTAGGTATGGTGAAAGCTTATGGTAATGAAAAAATACCCCTTCATACCCCCTCCCTGTGTCACCCCGTGTGGCGACACGGGGAAAACATCACCATTGGCCCTCCTCTCTCCTCTCCTGCCGCCAGCTGAGGTGTTGCCGGTGAAGTCGTGGGCGCAAGGAAAGGTGGCGGTGGGGCTCGTCTGGCGGCGAGCTATCATTAGCTGTTTGTGGAGACATAGCGGTGTTGGAGGGCTCGCCCTGATGACGTGGGTGTTAGGCTTTTGGCCCACCCCATGATCTCATGGTGTTGGTTCTTCATCATGCAAGACACTGCTCTGGTGTGGCCCCGGCAGGGGAGGCAGATGGTTTGCTCACACCTTTAAGCCCCGTTCCATCCAGTATCATTTGTGGGGGATTTGATCCAGTCGGGATCTGACACCCGGGGCTGGAAGTTCTCTACGGATGGGTGTCATGTACATTGCTCGACCTTGTGTCCTAGTGGCGGTGAAGAGTTGACTTTGGAAGCCAGGGCGGTTCCCTAGTTGGCGAGGTTGGGTTTTTGGCTTTGCGGTGAGCAGCGCGATAGCAGTGGTGGTTCCTCCTCTTGGCTTTGTGGGTACAAAAGTGAGGGGCGGTGGGCTTTCCTGGTGTCATCATGGATTTGGCTGTGGCGGCTCCCCGGTCAATATCTGAAAGTTAGTGATGGCACGGGTGAGGGTACGATCAACAACTCTGTGCTTTGGCATGATGATGATGCCCTCGGGTGTTGCTTACCTCTTAACGATGTCGTTGTGGGCTTCTTCTCTGTGTTGGGGCTCAGGGTGAAAACCTAGCCCGTTGTTTCGGGCTTGACGGTGGCAGCACGACGGATCATTACACTCCTAGGGGGGTTATCGAGGAACTCAGGTGTCATTCTGCTGCAACACGTCGGATTGTTCATACTTGCATAATTCCTGGCGTGAAGCTTCTTTGACTCTGGCATGGAGTAGATTCGTTGTTCTCCTATCTTTCAGACATGTCCTTGTACTCAACGTACTTGGTCCTCACTATCCGCTGGAAGGGTCGGAGCTACATGGCCAAGAGTGAGGGTTTAGACGCTTGCCCTCCCTGGAGATAGTTTTGTTGTGTTCGTTGCAGCGGGGTCTGATGGTTTCCCAAGGCAGCACGGTTTAGTTCTTGTTCGGTAGTCTAGGTCACCTTGTGTTAGGTGTTGCGATTCTTGTTTTCATGCTCGCCTTCGGGTTGGTGGCGTTCTCGCTGTTCTGCCCGGTTGTCATTTTATCTTTTGACTTACTTGTATGGGTATTTCTCCACCATCTTGTATCAGTTCGATCCATTTGGGCATTATATATATAGTTGGATGAAAGCCTATTTCAAGAATGATAAGATTGCCATGCATGGATCAAGCTAAAGTTGATGCAATTGAGAAAATGCCATGACCTAAAGATACTAAAGGTATTCAAAGTTTCCTTGGTCATGCTGGTTTATATAGGAGGTTTATTAAAGACTTCTCAAAAATTTCTAGGCCTCTTACTAATCTTTTACAAAAGGATATTCCCTTTGTTTTTTATGATGATTGTGTAGGAGCCTTTGAAACACTTAAGAAAGCCTTAACCACTGCACCTATTGTTCAACCACCTGATTGGAACTTGCCTTTTGAAATTATGTGTGATGCTAGTGATTATGCTGCTGGTGCTGTTTTAGGACAAAGAGTTGATAAGAAATTAAATGTTATCCATTATGCTAGCAAAACTCTAGACAGTGCCCAAAGAAATTATGCTACTACTGAAAAAGAATTTTTAGCGGTTGTGTTTGCTTGTGATAAATTCAGATCATACATTGTTGATTCCAAAGTTATTGTTCACACTGATCATGCTGCTATAAAATATCTTATGGAAAAGAAAGATGCTAAACCTAGACTCATTAGGTGGGTTCTCTTGCTTCAAGAATTTGATTTACATATCACTGATAGGAAAGGAGCTGAGAACCCCGTAGCTGATAACTTGTCTAGGTTAGAAAATATTCTTGATGACCCACGACCTATTGATGATAGTTTTCCTGATGAACAATTAGCTGCAATAAATGTCTCTCAAAACACTCCTTGGTATGTTGATTATGCTAATTACATTGTTGCTAAATATATTCCACCTAGTTTCACATACCAACAAAAGAAAAAAATCTTCTATGATTTAAGACATTACTTTTGGGATGACCCACATCTTTATAAACAAGGAGTAGATGGTATTATTAGACGTTGTGTACCTGAGCAAGAGTAGGAACAAATCCTACGAAAATGTCATTCCGAAGGTTATGGAGGTCATCATGCGGGAGATAGAACTGCTCATAAGGTATTGCAATCTGGTTTTTACTGGCCTACTCTCTTCAAGGATGCCCGTAAGTTTGTCTTGTCTTGTGATGAATGTCAAAGAATTGGTAACATCAGTAAGCATTAGGAAATGCCTATCAATTATTCGCTTGTTGTTGAACCATTTGATGTTTGGGGTTTTGATTATATGGGACCTTTTCCTTCCTCTAATGGGTATACTCATATTTTGGTTGTTGTTGACTATGTCACTAAGTGGGTAGAAGCTATTCCAACCAGTAGTGCTGATCATAACACTTCCATTAAAATGTTTAAAGAAGTTATTTTCCCAAGGTTTGGAGTCCCTAGATATCTATTGACTGATGGTAGTTCACATTTTATCAATGGTGCTTTCCGTAAAATGCTTGCTAAATATGATGTTAACCATAGAATTGCATCACCCTATCATCCTCAATCTAGTGGTCAAGTTGAACTTAGCAATAGAGAAATAAAATTGATATTACAAAAAACTGTCAATAGGTCCCGAAAGAATTGGTCTAAGAAATTAGATGATGCACTTTGGGCTTATAGAACAGCTTATAAAAATCCTATGGGTATGTCTTCATACAAAATGGTATATGGGAAAGCTTGTCATTTGCCTCTAGAGTTAGAACATAAAGCATTTTGGGCAATTAAAGAACTCAATTATGACTTCAAACTTGTCGGTGAGAAGAGGTTATTTGATATTAGCTCATTAGATGAATGGAGAACCCCAAGCTTATGAAAATGCCAAGCTATTTAAAGAAAAGGTTAAAAGATGGCATGACAAAAGAATCCAAAAGCGAGAATTCAAAGTTGCAGAATATGTTATTTTGTACAATTCTCGTTTCAGATTTTTTGCAGGAAAACTTCTCTCCAAATGGGAAGGACCATATCTTATCGAAGAAGTTTATCGCTCTGGAGCTATCAAGATTAATAATGCCGAAGGTACTAACCCAAAGGTGGTCAATGGACAAAGAATTAAACACTATATCTGAGGTACGCCTATTAATGTTGAAAACAATGTTATCCAAACCATGACACCGTACGAACACATAAGAGAAACCTTCCGGAACACTCCAGAATCGTGAAAAATAATAGCTACGTGATACGGTAAGTAAACGGACTCCGAAAAATCCGCAATTTTTTTTATCAGTTTTGGAATATTTTAGAATTTTGGGAATTAAGAAATAAACCGGAAGGCAACCGAGGTGAGCACGATACACCAGGGCGCCCTTGCCCTCCCTGGCGCGCCTGGTGGGTGGTGCCCACCTCGGGAACCTTCCCGACTCCGTTTTCCTTCCGTTTGCTTGATTTCCAAGAATAAAAATTCTCTATATATATACCCCCGATTGTTTTGACCACCGCATTGCGAGATTTTCCTCTGTTCTTGTTTCGTGTTGTTTTCCTAGCAGATCTATCAAGCCAGGCATCATGTCTTCTTCCTACCCTAATAACGTAGAAGAGGATGCTTGGTTAATGAAGATGGAGCTGAAGAGAGAAGATCCAAAAGAAGCCAATAATGAGGACAAGGGCAAGGAAGCTATGTAGGATGAAGCCCTAGAAGGAGGGCAACCCATGCCCACAGAAGACGAGGAAGCAGAAGATATCCTCCTACCTTATTATGATCACCTTACCCCTATTGAAATTTAAGCTTTTAGGGCCTTTGAAGCGGTTCGTGTCCAGAATAAGTTTCTTATTCATGAAAATATTTTGCTAGAGGAGCATATCATCACCCTTAGGAGCGTCATCCATAAATTGAAGTATTTACTGGAGCTAAAGTGTGACGCTTCATCACCACCTCCTTCATCATCATCACCACCAAAGGAGACTTGAGTACACAGGTATGGGCACTCCCCTTGGCTTGAGCCAAGCTTGGGGAGGTTTCCCGGTATCGTATCACCATCACTTTTTACCTTTGCTTTTTATTTTGATCTTTAGCTTTTTCGTGATTCACTTGATTAAAAGTTTAGTATGATCTATTTTCAAGTGCTAGTTTCGTGATCTATCTATCTATGTAATCGAGTGAGAGTTATATAATAAAATTTAGTTTGAGCTTTTGCCTCTTTACTTTCTTGTTGCAATCAAAATAAAAATAAAATAAATGAAAAGGATCATATGCTAATCTTATGGTGAGTAATGACATCACATAAAGAAAAGTGTAAGTGGTAAAATTTATTGGAGATTGACAAACATAGCATTAGTCAATGATGCAATTCATGAAAGAATTAATTAGGGAAGAGAAGATTCACATGCAAATACACTATCATGGACATCTTTAATGATTGTGAGCCCCCGTTAAATATTATATGCCAAAATTGTTGACGTTGGACAAGGAAGACAACGTAATGATTTATGCTTGTTCATATTCACATAGAAGTTATATTGTTATAGATCCTTCAACATGTGGTGCTTGCTCAATATCTTTGCTAGCCAAAATTCCGCACTAAGTATAGATACTACTTGTGCATCCAAAAAACCCAAACCCAAACTCATGTTTGAGAGTCCACCATACCTACCTATGGATTGAATAAGATCCTTCAAGTAAGTTGTCATCGGTGCACTAAGGCAATAAAAATTGCTTCTAAAAGTGTTGGATCAATTAGTGTAAGAGAAAATTGAGCGTTGCACGAACTTGTGATGGCAAAGTAATAAAAGCGACAGACTGCATGATAATGGTTGCCATCACAAGGGGCAATACAACGTGACGTTATTTTACGCAAAGGGATTTGGCATACAAATTTAAAAGCGCATGACAACCTCTGGTTCCCTCTATGAAGGGCCTATCTTTTACCTTTAAGTATTTACTTATATGCAAGAGTCAAAGTATTCTTCCCTATTCCTTTTTATTTTTCTCCTTTTGCAAGCATCATGTGGTGAGGAAATATCTAGGCACATATATCTAGTTGGATATGAGTGAGCATGAGTTATTATTGTTGACATCACCCTTGAGGTGAATACGTTGGGAGGCAAAACTATAAGCCCCTATCTTTCTGTGTGTCCGGTTGAAACTTTTTGCTAATGGGTATGCTGTGAGTGTTAGCAATCATAAAAGATTAAATGATGGTTGAGTATGTGGACTTGCCAAAAGGCTCCTACATGAGACCCTTCCTGAAAATATGATGAATTGAAGTTGCAAAGTTGACTCAGAACATAGTTTGTTGGTTTCCAATAAGGATTATGCTTTATACTTCCAGGTTGTGATGAATTGTTACTTGCTCATAAGAAGTTACATGATGTTGTATTGAAATAAAAGTTATATGAAAAAGTTATATATTAAAGTTTGTTGCTGTTATGATAATAAGCATGATGCTACTATGTCCGTATTTTGTTTTTATCGACACCTCTCTCTCAAATCATGTGGACATGTTCTTCGATATCGGCTTTCTCTTGAGGACAAGCGAGGTCTAAGATTGGGGGAGTTGATACGTACATTTTGCATCATGTTTTCCCACTGTTATTTATAATGTTTTTATGCATAATAATAGTAATTCGAATGCCCTTTTCTCTCATAATTTGCAAGGTTTACACAAAGAGGGAGAATACCGGTAGCTGGAATTCAGGACCTGAAAAAGCATGTCAGAGATACCTATTCTGCACATCCCCAATGGAGCTGAAACTTTACGGAGAATTTTTATGGAATAAATGAAAAAAACTGGAGCAAAAATCTATCGGAGGGGGGCCACCTGGTGAGGAACATACACCAGGGCGCACCAGGCCCCCCAGGCGCGCCCTGGTGGGTGGTGCTCATCCAGGCCCACCTCCGGAGCCCATCTTCTGGTATAAATTCTGGAAAAACCTAGAAAAATAAGTAGAGGACTTTCGGGACGAAGTGCCGCCGTCTCTAGGCAGAAGTTGGGCAGGAGCATTTTGCCCTCCGGCGGAGCGATTCCGCCGGGGGAACTTCTCTCCTGGAGGGGGAAATCGAAGCCATCATCATCACAAACAACCCTCTCATCTTTGGGAGGCCGTTCTTCATCAACATCTTCAACATCACCATCTCCTCTCAAACCCTAGTTCATCTCTTGTGTGCAATCTTTGTATCGAAACCTCAGATTGGTACCTGTGGGTGACTAGTAGTGTTGATTACCTTGTGTAGTTGATTGCTATATGGTTTTTTTGGTGAAAGATTATATGTTCAGATACATTATGCTATTCAATAAACCTCTGATCTTGAGCATGCATATTATTTGTGAGTAGTTACCTTTGTTCTTGAGGTCACGGGAGAAGTCATGTTGCAAGTAATCATGTGAATTTGATATGTGTTCGATATTTTGATGATATGTATGTTGTGATTCCCTTAGTAGTGTCATGTGAACGTCGACTATATGACACTTCACCATCCTTGGGCCTAAGGGAATGCATTGTGGAGTAGTTATTAGATGATGGGTTGCTAGAGTGACAGAAGCTTAAACCCTACTTTATGCGCTACTTCGTAAGGGGCTGATTTGGGTCCACATGTTTAGTGCTATGGTTAGACTTTGTCTTAATACTTTTCTCGTAGTTGCGGATGCTTGCGAGGGGGTTAATCATAAGTAGGTTGTTAGTTCAAGTAAGAACATCACCTTAGCACCGGTCCACCCACATATCAAATTATCAAAGTAGCGAACACGAATCAAACCAACATGATGAAAGTGACTAGATGAAATTCCCGTGTACTCTCAAGAACACTTTGCTTATCATAAGAGATAGTTTTGGCCTGTCCTTTGCCACAAAAGTATTGGTCTACCTTGCTGCACCTTACCTATTGTTACCGTTACTTGTTCGTTACAAATTACCTTGCTATCAAACTACTTGCTACTTACAATTTCAGTGCTTGCAGAAATTACCCTGCTCAAAACCGCTTATCATTTCCTTCTGCTCCTCGTTGGGTTCGACACTCTTACTTATCGAAAGAACTACGATTGATCCCCTATACTTGTGGGCCATCAAGACTATTTTCTGGCGCCGTTTCCGGGGAGTGAAGCGCTCTTGGTAAGTGGAAATCGGTAAGAAAAAACTTATACTACGTGCTGAAATTTATTGTCACTTGTTACTATGGAAAGCAATCCTTTGAGGGGTTTGTTCGGGGTATCTTCACCTCGACCGGAACCACAATTAATTGCCCCTCAACCTACAGCATCTACTGAAAATATTGGTTATGAAATTCCTTCGGGTATGTTAGAACAACTGCTAGCTAATCCTTATGCAGGACACGGAACTGAACATCCTGATATGCACCTAATACATGTGGATAAAATTTGTTGATTATTTAAGCTTGCAGGTTTATCCGGAGATGAAGTTAATAAGATGGTTTTCCCTTTATCTTTGAAGGGAAAAGCATTGACATGGTATAGGCTATGTGATGCTATTGGATCATGGAACTGGAATCGATTGAAATTGGAATTCCATCAAAAGTTTGATCCTATGCATCTAGTTCATCGTGATCGGAATTCTATATATAATTTTTGGCCACGTAAAGGAGAAAGCATTGCTCTAGCTTGGGGGAGGCCTAAATCAATGTTATATTCATGCCCCAATCATGATATCCTGAGAGAAGTTATTATTCAGAATTTTTATGCTTGGCTTTCTCATAATGATCAATCCATTCTCGATACTTCTTGTAATGGTTCTTTTATGAAGAAGACAATTGAATTCTAGTGGGATCTCTTAGAAAGAATTAAACACAACTCTGAAGATTGGGAACTCGACGAAGGTAATGAGTTAGGTATTACGCTTGACTTTGATTGTGTTAAATCTTTTATGGATACCGATGCTTTTCACAAGTTTAGCACTAAATATGGACTTGACTCTAGGATAGTAGCCTCTTTTTGTGAATCATTTGCTGCTCATGTTTATCTCCCTAAGGAGAAGTGGTTTAAATATCATCCCCCTATTAAAAAATAAATTAAAGAACCGGTCGTAGCTAAAGAAGAAACTATCATTTACAATGTTGATCCAGTTGTGCCTACTACTTATATTGAAAACCACCTTTCCCTGTTAGGATAAAGGAACATGCTAAGGTATCAACTGTGGTTCGCAAGAGTAATATTAGAGCACCTAATCCCTATGAAAAAATTAAGGTAGAACCTAGTTTTGCTATGGTTAAAGATCTCTTGGTAAAAAATATTGATGGGCATGTTATTTACTTCTGTGATGAAGTTGCTAGAATTGCTAAACCCGATGAAAAAGACAAACATAGACCCGTAGTTGGCATGCCTGTTGTCTCAGTTAAAATAGGAGATCATTGTTATCATGGCTTATGTAATTTGGGTGCTATTGTGAGTGCTATTCCTTTTACCTTATATCAAGAAATTATGAATGACATAGCACCTGCTGAAATAGAAGATATTGATGTTACTATTAAACTTGATAACAGAGACACCATCACACCACTTGGGATTGTTAGAGACGTTGAAGTCTTGTGTGGGAAAATAAAATATCCTACTGATTTTCTAGTTCTTGGTTCCCCACAAGATGACTTTTGTCCCATTATCTTTGGTAGACCTTTCTTGAACACTTTTAATGCTAAGATAGATTGTAATAATGAAACCGTCAGTGTTAAGTTTGGTGATGTGTCTCATAATTTTATTTTTTCCAAGTTTAGTAGACAACCTCATGATAAAGAATTACCTAGTAAGGATGAAATAATTGGTCTTGCTTCTATTGCCGTTCCTCCTACCGATCCACTAGAACAATATTTGCTAGACCATGAAAATGATATGCACTTGTGTGAAAGAAATGAAATAGATAAAAATTTCTTTGAACAACAACCTCTACTAAAGCACAATTTACATATTGAAACTCTGGGAGGTCCTCCTCCACCTAAAGGTGATCCCGTGTTTGAATTAAAATAATTGCCTGACACTCTGAAGTATGCTTATCTTGATGAGAAAAAGATATATCCTGTTATTATTAGTGCTAACCTTTCAAAACATGAAGAAGAAAAATTATTAAAAATTTTGAGGAAGCACCGGGCTGCTATTGGATATACTCTTGGTGATCTTAAGGGCATTAGTCCCACTCTATGTCAGCACAAGATCAATATGGAACCTGATGCTAAACCCGTTGTTGATCACCAACGACGATTGAATCCCAAGATGAAAGAAGTGGTAAGAACTGAAATATTAAAGCTTCTGGAAGCAGGTATAATCTATCCCATAGCTGATAGTAGATGGGTAAGTCCCATTCATTGTGTCCCTAAGAAAGGAGGTATTACTGTTGTTCCTAACGATAAAAATGAACTTATCCCACAGAGAATTGTTACTGGCTATAGAATGGTAATTGATTTTAGAAAATTAAATAAAGCTACTAGAAAAGATCATTACCCTCTGCCTTTGATTGATCAAATGCTTGAAAGATTATCTAAGCACACACACTTTTGTTTCCTGGATGGATATTCTGGTTTCTCTCAAATACATGTGTCTCTGATCAAGAGAAAACCACCTTTACTTGTCCTTTTGGAACTTATGCTTATAGATGTATGCCTTTTGGTTTATGCAATGCACCTTCTACCTTTCAAATATGTATGACTGCTATATTCTCTGATTTTTGTGAAAAGATTGTGGAGGTTTTCATGGATGATTTTTCCGTTTACGGAACTTCTTTTGATGATTGCTTAAGCAACCTTGATCGAGTTTCGCAGAGATGTTAACAAACTAATCTCATCTTGAATTGGGAGAAGTGCCACTTTATGGTTAATGAAGGTATTGTCTTGGGGCAAAAAAATTCCGAACGAGGTATTGAGGTGGATCAAGCTAAAGTTGATGCAATTGAGAAAATGCCATGCCCTAAAGATACTAAAGGTATTCAAAGTTTCCTTGGTCACGCTGGTTTATATAGGAGGCTTATTAAAGACTTCTCAAAAATTACTAGGCCTCTTACTAATCTTTTACAAAAGGATATTCCCTTTGTTTTTTATGATGATTGTGTAGGAGCCTTTGAAACACTTAAGAAAGCCTTAACCACTGCACCTATTGTTCAACCACCTGATTGGAACTTGCCTTTTGAAATTATGTGTGATGCTAGTGATTCTGCCACTGGTGCTGTTTTAGGACAAAGAGTTGATAAGAAATTAAATGTTATCCATTATGCTAGCAAAACTCTAGACAGTGCCCAAAGAAATTATGCTACTACTGAAAAAGAATTTTTAGCGGTTGTGTTTGCTTGTGATAAATTCAGATCATACATTGTTGATTCCAAAGTTATTGTTCACACTGATCATGCTGCTATAAAATATCTTATGGAAAAGAAAGATGCTAAACCTAGACTCATTAGGTGGGTTCTCTTGCTTCAAGAATTTGATTTACATATCACTGATAGGAAAGGAGCTGAGAACCCCGTAGCTGATAACTTGTCTAGGTTAGAAAATATTCTTGATGACCCACTACCTATTGATCATAGTTTTCCTGATGAACAACTAGCTGCAATAAATGTCTCTCAAAACACTCCTTGGTATGCTGATTATGCTAATTACATTGTTGCTAAATATATTTCACCTAGTTGCACATACCAACAAAAAAAATTCTTCTATGATTTAAGACATTACTTTTGGGATGACCCACATCTTTATAAAGAAGGAGTAGATGGTATTATTAGACGTTGTGTACCTGAGCAAGAGCAGGAACAAATCCTACGGAAATGTCATTCCGAAGGTTATGGAGGACATCATGCGGGAGATAGAACTGCTCATAAGGTATTGCAATCTGGTTTTTACTGGCCTACTCTCTTCAAGGAAGCCCGTAAATTTGCCTTGTCTTGTGATGAATGTCAAAGAATTGGTAACATCGGTAAGCATCAGGAAATGCCTATCAATTATTCGCTTGTTGTTGAACCATTTGATGTTTGGGGTTTTGATTATATGGGACCTTTTCCTTCCTCTAATGGGTATACTCATATTTTGGTTGTTGTTGACTATGTCACTAAGTGGGTAGAAGCTATTCCAACCAGTAGTGCTGATCATAACACTTCCATTAAAATGCTTAAAGAAGTTATTTTCCCGATGTTTGGAGTCCCTAGATATCTAATGACTGATGGTGGTTCACATTTTATCCATGGTGCATTCCGTAAAATGCTTGCTAAGTATGATGTTAACCATAGAATTGCATCACCCTATCATCCTCAATCTAGTGGTCAAGTTGACCTTAGCAATAGAGAAATAAAATTGATATTACAAAAAACTGTCAATAGGTCCCGAAAGAATTGGTCTAAGAAATTAGATGATGCACTTTGGGCTTATAGAACAGCTTATAAAAATCCTATGGGTATGTCTTCATACAAAATGGTATATGGGAAAGCTTGTCATTTGCCTCTAGAGTTAGAACATAAAGCATTTTGGGCAATTAAAGAACTCAATTATGACTTCAACTTGCCGGTGAGAAGAGGTTATTTGATATTAGCTCATTAGATGAATGGAGAACCCCAAGCTTATGAAAATGCCAACCTATTTAAAGAAAAGGTTAAAGGATGGCATGACAAAAGAATCCAAAAGCGAGAATTCAAAGTTGGAGAATATGTTATTTTGTACAATTCTCGTTTCAGATTTTTTGCAGGAAAACTTCTCTCCAAATGGGAAGGACCATATGTTATCGAAGAAGTTTATCGCTCTGGAGCTATCAAGATTAATAATGCCGAAGGTACTAACACAAAGGTGGTCAATGGACAAACAATTAAACACTATATCTGAGGTACGCCTATTAATGTTGAAAGCAATGTTATCCAAACCATGACACCGTAGGAACACATAAGAGAAACCTTCCGAAACACTCCAGAATCGTGAAAAATAATAGGTACGTGATACGGTAAGTAAACGGACTCCGAAAAATTCGCAAAAATATTTTTTTATTAGTTTTGGAATATTTTAGAATTTTGGGAATTAAGAAATAAACGGGAAGGCAACCGACGTGAGCACGATACACCAGGGCGCGCTTGCCCTCCCTGGCGTGCCCTGGTGGGTGGTGCCCACCTCGGGAACCTTCCCGACTCCGTTTTCCTTCCGTTTGCTTGATTTCCAAGAATAAAAATTCTCTCTATATATACCCCCGATTATTTTGACCACCGCATCGCGAGATTTTCCTCTGTTCTTGTTTCGTGCTGTTTTCCTAGCAGATCTATCAAGCCAGGCATCATGTCTTCGTCCTCCCCCAATAACGTAGAAGAGGATGCTTGGTTAATGAAGATGGAGCTGAAGAGAGAAGATCCAAAAGAAGCCAATAATGAGGACAAGGGCAAGGAAGCTATGTAGGATTAAGCCCTAGAAGGAGGGCAACCCATGCCCACAGAAGAGGAGGAAGAAGAAGATATCCTCCTACCTTATTATGATCACCTTGCCCCTATTGAAATTCAAGCTTTTAGGGCCTTTGAAGCGGTTCGTGTCCAGAATAAGTTTCTTATTCGTGAAAATATTTTGCTAGAGGAGCATATCATCACCCTTAGGAGCGTCATCCATAAATTGAAGTATTTACTGGAGCTAAAGTGTGACGCTTCATCACCACCTCCTTCATCATCATCACCACCAAAAAAGACTTGAGTACACGGGTATGGGCACTCCCCTTGGCTTGAGCCAAGCTTGGGGAGGTGTCCCGGTATCGTATCACCATCACTTTTTACCTTTGCTTTTTATTTTGATCTTTAGCTTTTTCGTGATTCAGTTGATTAAAAGTTTAGTATGATCTATTTTCAAGTGCTAGGTTCGTGATCTATCTATCTATGTAATCGAGTGAGAGTTATATAATAAAATTTAGTTTGAGCTTTTGCCTCTTTACTTTCTTGTTGCAACCAAAATAAAAAAGAAAATAAATGAAAAGGATCATATGCCAATCTTATGGTGAGTAATGACATCACATAAAGAAAAGTGTAAGTGGTAAAATTTATTGGAGATTGACAAACATAGCATTAGTCAATGATGCAATTCATGAAAGAAATAATTAGGGAAGAGAAGATTCACATGCAAATACACTATCATGGACATCTTTATTGATTGTGAGCCCCCGTTAAATATTATATGCCAAAATTGTTGACGCTGGACAAGGAAGACAATGTACTGATTTATGCTTGTTCATATTCACATAGAAGTTATATTGTTATAGATCCTTCAACATGTGGTGCTTGCTCAATATCTTTGCTAGCCAAAATTCCGCACTAAGTATAGATACTACTTGTGCATCCAAAAAACCCAAACCCAAACTCATGTTTGAGAGTCCACCATACCTACCTATGGATTGAATAAGATCCTTCAAGTAAGTTGTCATCGGTGCACTAAGGCAATAAAAATTGCTTCTAAAAGTGTTGGATCAATT
Organism: Elymus sibiricus; assembly: GCA_039707655.1. Lineage (NCBI taxonomy): Eukaryota > Viridiplantae > Streptophyta > Magnoliopsida > Poales > Poaceae > Elymus > Elymus sibiricus. Next base: position 37,372,317 of record CM077663.1, on the reverse strand, counting down.
AGTGTAAGAGAAAATTGAGCGTTGCATGAACTTGTGATGGCAAAGTAATAAAAGCGACAGACTGCATGATAATTTTTGCCATCACAAGGGGCAATACAACGTGACGTTATTTTACGCTAAGGGATTTGGCATACAAATTTAAAAGCGCATGACAACCTCTGGTTCCCTCTATGAAGGGCCTATCTTTTACCTTTAAGTATTTACTTATATGCAAGAGTCAAAGTATTCTTCCCTATTCCTTTTTATTTCTCTCCTTTTGCAAGCATCATGTGGTGAGGAAATATCTAGGCACATATATCCAGTTGGATATGAGTGAGCATGAGTTATTATTGTTGACATCACCCTTGAGGTGAATACGTTGGGAGGCAAAACTATAAGCCCCTATCTTTCTATGTGTCCGGTTGAAAATTTTTGCTCATGGGTATGCTGTGAGTGTTAGCAATCATAAAAGATTAAATGATGGTTGAGTATGTGGACTTGCCAAAAGGCTCCTACATGAGACCCTTCCTGAAAATATGATGAATTGAAGTTGCAAAGTTGACTCAGAACATAGTTTGTTGGTTTCCAATAAGGTTTATGCTTTATACTTCCAAGTTGTGATGAATTGTTACTTGCTCATAAGAAGTTATATGATGTTGTATTGAAATAAAAGTTATATATTAAAGTTTGTTGCTGTTATGATAATAAGCATGATGCTACTATGTCCGTATTTTGTTTTTATCGACACCTCTCTCTCAAATCATGTGGACATGTTCTTCGATATCGGCTTTCTCTGGAGGACAAGAGAGGTCTAAGCTATGGGGGAGTTGATACGTACATTTTGCATCATGTTTTCCCACTGTTATTTATAATGTTTTTATGCATAATAATAGTAATTCGAATGCCCTTTTCTCTCATAATTTGCAAGGTTTGCACAAAGAGGGAGAATACCCGCAGCTGGAATTCGGGACCTGAAAAAGCATGTCAGAGATACCTATTCTGCACATCCCCAATGGAGCTGAAACTTTACGGAGAATTTTTATGGAATAAATGAAAAAAACTGGAGCAAAAATCTATCGGAGAGGGGCCACCAGGTGAGGAACATACACCAGGGCGCACCAGGCCCCCCAGGCGTGCCCTGGTGGGTGGTGCTCACCCAGGCCCACCTCCGGAGCCCATCTTCTGGTATAAATTCTGGAAAAACCTAGAAAAAATAAGGAGAGGACTTTCGGGACGAAGTGCCGCCGTCTCGAGGCGGAACTTGGGCAGGAGCACTTTTGCCCTCCGACGGAGCGATTCTGCCGGGGGAACTTCCCTCCCGGAGGGGGAAATCGAAGCCATCGTCATCACCAACAACCCTCTCATCTTTGGGAGGCCGTTCTTCATCAACATCTTCAATATCACCATCTCCTCTCAAACCCTAGTTCATCTCTTGTGTTCAATCTTTGTACCGAAACCTCAGATTGGTACCTGTGGGTGACTAGTAGTGTTGATTACCTTGTGTAGTTGATTGCTATATGGTTTTTTTGTTGAAAGATTATATGTTCAGATACATTATATTATTCACTACACCTCTGATCTTGAGCATGCATATTATTTGTGAGTAGTTACCTTTGTTCTTGAGGTCACGGGAGAAGTCATGTTGCAAGTAATCATGTGAATTTGATATGTGTTCGATATTTTGATGATATATAAGTTGTGATTCCCTTAGTAGTGTCATGTGAACGTCGACTATATGACACTTCACCATCCTTGGGCCTAAGGGAATGCATTGTGGAGTAGTTATTAGATGATGGGTTGCTAGAGTGACAGAAGCTTAAACCCTACTTTATGCGCTACTTCGTAAGGGGCTGATTTGGGTCCACATGTTTAATGCTATGGTTAGACTTTGTCTTAATACTTTTCTCGTAGTTGCGGATGCTTGCGAGGGGGTTAATCATAAGTAGGTTGTTAGTTCAAGTAAGAACATCACCTTAGCACCGGTCCACCCACATATCAAATTATCAAAGTAGCGAACACGAATCAAACCAACATGATGAAAGTGACTAGATGAAATTCCTGTGTACCCTCAAGAACACTTTGCTTATCATAAGAGATAGTTTTGGCCTGTCCTTTGCCACAAAAGGATTGGGCTACCTTGCTGCACCTCACCTATTGTTACCGTTACTTGCTCGTTACAAATTACGTTGCTATCAAACTACTTGCTACTTACAATTTCAGTGCTTGCAGAAATTACCTTGCTGAAAACCGCTTATCATTTCCTTCTGCTCCTCGTAGGGTTCGACACTCTTACTTATCGAAAGGACTACGATTGATCCCCTATACTTGTGGGTCATCATTGTGCAACTAAGAAGACATGCGAGAACGTTTAAGAAAATAATGAGAGAGGCAATATGTGGATTGACATGGATTGAACAGGCCCTGTTCCAATTGATCTTGTCGCAAACATGGAGGTACAACTCGATGGGGAGGAAGTTGACTGGAATTATGACTTATCCGATGAGGACTACAACTATGAAGAAGATTCAGATGGGCATATAGTGAAGAGGAAGAGCAAGTGCCCAAGATATAACAATGATACTAAAATACTATTCACAAAGCTTTGAGAAGATATTGAATAGTCACAAAAGGAGTATTGAATTCTTAAAATCATAGCCAGATAGAGTGAGGGCCAAGTGTGGATGGCCTGGTTGTCCTTGGCTATTATTTGCAACAAAAAATTCAAGAACTTCAAGAATGCAAGTGGTTACCTTCAATGATGGACATCATTGTGCTCAGAAACAAGCAAAACATACTTGTGATTGCTAAAGTGATTGCACAAAGATATGAACACTTCATACTAGCTAACCCAATGTGGAAGATTGACAGCATGAAAGCAAGAGTTCTCCAAGATATATTTTCCTATGTGTCGACTTCTAAGTGTAAGCAAAATAGATTGTCATGGATAGATTGATGTGTGGTATGAAGAAAGAATACACTCGAGTGTTTGATTATCAATTGGAACTATTGAGGAGCAATCCTAGAAGCACTATTACAGTATGTTTGGACCCAACAAACATGGATCAAAACATATTTCAGAGTTTTTTATGTTTGCTTTAATGCAATCAAACTTGGTTTCAAAGCTCGCTGCAGGAAAGTAATAGGGCTCGATGGTTGTTTCTTCAATGGAGAAGTGAATGGGGAGCTCTTGCGTGCAATAGCAAGAGATGTCAACAACCAGATGTATCAAGTGGCTTGGGCTATAGTTGAGAAGGAAACAAATGAAAGTTTTAAGTGGTTTGTTGGGCTACTTATCAAAGAGCTGGATATCAACAACAATGGAGTTGGCTGGGTTTCTTATTTCAAATCAGCAAAAGGGATTAATAAATGCAATGCAAGGCTATCTTCCAAATGCAGAACACATGATGTGTGATAGGCACATATATGCTAATTGGAGAAAGAAGCATAGATCTCATGCGTCGCAGAATTTCAACTATCGCAAAGCAAAACTTGCTCAAGAGACACCTGATGGAGTGAGGAAAATTAGGAGGACAGAGCCTATGCACTGGGCAAGGGCTTTTTTTCAGCTAGGCTCAAATTGTGAGTCTGTCGACCATAACCTTTATGAGCCATTCAATCACTCAATATTAGATGCAACGTTTTATCCAATAATTTCCATGCAAGAGAGAATCAGGAAGAAGATATATGTCAGAGTGCAAGAACATAGGGCAAAGAGTGAGAAGTGGAATGGAAAAAATATGTCCTAGCATTTTCAAGAAGTTGAAGGCAAGTATTGCAAGGACACGGTTTGTTGAAGTGCTTTGGAATGGCACAAATGGATTTGAAGTGAAGCACATCAGTGACAAAGGAAGACAATACACTGTAAATCTTGATAAAGGACATGCTCATGTGGATACTTCCAGTTGGCAAGTCTTCCTTGCTGCCATACAATTAGTGCTATCTACAAGTGTAGAAAAATAGTAGATGATTTCATCCATCCATGCTATTCAGTTGATGTGTAGAAAAGAAATATGACCACTGTTTGTAGCTTGTTGAGGGTGAGGAGATGTGGTCAGTTTCTCCAAATCCTAGGCCACAAGCACCTAGATATATGAAAATCCCAGGCAGACCTTCTAATAATGACTTCAAGATGGGAGAAAGAGAGAAGCCGAAGGGTAAGAAATTGAGAAAACATGGAACTGTGATCAAGTGTTTATTGTGCGGTGGCATTGGACGCAACAAGGCTGGTTGCAAAAAGAATCCAGACAGAGGAAAGAAAAAGAATGCACACATAGTTAAGAGCAAGAAAGCAGATGCATGTGTCCTGCATTTAGATGAATATAGAGATATTAAATGATTTTAGATGAACACTACATAATTTAGAGGATATTACAGATTTTCAAATGAATATTTGAGTTCATTTTGTATTTTACTTATTAGAGAATTTAAATGATTTTATTTTAGATGAACACTACAGAGTTTAGACGAATATATAGAATTTCAAATGAATATTTGAGTTCATTTTGTATTTTACTTATTTCTATAGCAAGCACAAGGTAGTACTTCTCAACCTGCTGCCCCAACTGCACCCAGTTCTCAACCTACTGCCCCAGTTGCACCAAGAACTCATACTGCCTCCCCAGCTGCACCAACAATTGCTCAAGTTGTAGCCCAAACAAACACGTTCAAACCTCCAAGAAAAAGATCTGCACCCTCTCAACCTGGAGCATCTTGAGTACCTGGTGGAATATCTTCATCTTCACTGCCTGGAACAAATGCTTCTAGAACTGGAGCAAAAAGGGTCAGAGGAAAATCTTCATCTTCAATGCCAAGTATGCATATTTCACTTGCAATGGCAACTACTAGTGCCAAAGTCACGTGTCATGTGGCCCTGAAATTTTGTCGATTATGTTGCAAGCACTGCCAAGTTTAGTTTAATGTGGCAAACATGTAATGTTTATGCACTGCCAGGCGTTGCAGGATATTGTCAACTTTGGTGTAATGTCCCAGGTTTATGAACTATGAATCTCACAGGTTTATGCCAAATATTCGTCCCATATTGGAGTTCATATCTTGTATGAAATGGTACCAAATGCCCCAGATATATTTCTGCGGTTTATATGTACCAAATGTCCCAGGTTTATTTCTGCAGTTTATATGTACCAGATGGTACCAGATGTCCTAGATTTATTCCTTGCAATTTGCCTCAGGTCTATGCTAAATATTTGTCCCATATTGGAGTCAATATCTTGCATGTGGTTCATTTCTTGTACTATAGTTTATTTCTGTAGTTTATATGTACCAAATGGTACCAAATGTTCCTTCTAGATTTATGCCGAGTATTTATTCCAGGTTTATGTCAACTATGAATTTCTCCAGTTTATAACCCCGTCATTTTGTTGGCCCACTACTGACAAGAATCCCGGTCAAACATTGCCATGTCAGCATTTTTGGCAGCAAAGCAAACGGATGTAAGGTTCGATTTAGATTGAGAATTGTTAGTTCAGGGTCCTAATTTCAGGGATTGAGAGTTTAAAATGGACTTCTTCCTTTTAGTGGCGTCACGCTCTGTTGATTGGTGTCTAGGCTTGGCATCACCAATACCGTGTCATTCTCTGCCATGGTTGAGAGGACTTGATAGGTGGATCTAAGCGCCTAGCGCCGTCATTTTCCGTGGCCAATCTTTTTAGCTAGTTTGCTAGTTTGAGGACACAAATAAGGCGGGAGGACTCAGCACGACGACGGCTCTCTAAAGATGAAATAAGGTTCTTCCCGCCTAACCCTCGTCCCAGTGGTACGTCTAACATCGTCAGTGGGTGTGTGGAGGCGTGTCTTCGGCGGATCTTTCTTTGATGGATTTGCTCGGGTATGGTCATCGTACATCTACGTTCGTGTGTTTTTATGTTGGACTTTTCGTATCTACGCTATTCCTCATCGATGGTGGTTGCTGTTCTGATGCGTTGGTACTATGGGGCCTTAGCAAGTAGACTTTCCTACTGTCTACTACAACAAGTTTTGCCCGGCTCCAACAAGGGATTGGTGATGATGGCGGCACGCCTTCGACTTGCTTCGGTGCTTGTAGTCATCGCTAGTGCTATACATATTTAGATGTAATTTTAATTATTTTTGGTGTTTGTTGTACTGCCATGATTGAATATGAATACATCGGAAGTTTTTTCAAAAAAGGCGTTGTCCATAGTCGATAGTTCAGGGATAAAACTGAGCGCTTGCGTTTGTATTTAAAAAAAAATGATATTTTTTTAATCGAAATTGTTATTTTCCGAACGTTCGGACTTTTACAACAGGCACGAACGCAGGCGATGTCGTTCTTTTTGAATCGCACGGTGCGCGCGTTGGCAGTTAATTTCGCGGATGACGCGGTGTGGTAGGAGGAGGGCCACGCCGATTTTTACTCGCGATGATCCACTTCTCGCGCGATCGAACTTCTCGTTTTTTTACTCGCGTGGATCCATTTCTCCCGTGATCGAAGTTATTGTTTCCTCATTTTTCTGGTACGGTAAAAAAGTTGCAAAAGTGGGAGTCGAACATTTTTCTGGTACGGTAAAAAAGTTGCAAAAGTGGGAGTCGAACCCCACACCTCCTGGTAGATAACTGTGGTACGTAACCACATGGCCTAGACTGGGATGTGTTCGCATTTAGGCTAGGTAATGTTTTGTACGTGTACGTAACGCGAAGTGAAAAATAAGCCTTCCTTTTTTCTTTTCTTTTTTTACACTATTTTTTCCTTACCATCTTGACCTTTTTTCCTTTTCTTTCCTGTCCGATGAGTCATCTACTTTATTACTATGGTTATATGTGCAACATCTAGTTTATAATTTAGGTACAAACGCTACAGTAACATTTTGTCCGGTGAAAAAAGTTGTTAAATACATAGCTCGGTGATTTTAGTATAAATAGTATGATGATATATGCATAACAGAGCCGATAACTCATGCATAAATAGAAATTGTTATTTTTGAAATATACCCCCATAATTTCATGTGTAATTAACGTGATAATAGACACACATATGGCTTGATAAGTTACACACAAATACTTTTATAATTTTAAGCCAGGAAAAATAGTTAATGAAAATATACCATCGATAACTTATGTATACATAGCATGGTAAATTACATGCCACAAAGTTGATAACTCACGCACAAACATCATGGTATTTTTTACCCGCAAAAAAGTATCCCGGTAACTTTTTATATAAACATCATAGTAATAACGCATCATGTACATGATAACTTAGGTACAAACACCATTATAACTTGGACCCCGAGGAAACATTATTGAAAAATGACCCCGGGATAAAAGTTTATTGAAAAACATATCCTGTTAACTTGTGTGTAAATAACATGGTAATATACATCCACCAGAGCTGATAACTTACTTAATCCAAACGTGGTAACTTTTTTACCAGGAAAAAATGTTGTTAAAAATACCTCCCAATAACTCATGTGTAAACAACATGATAATACGCACACATGAAAGATGATAACTCATATACAAATATCACGATAATTTTTTGACCGAGGAAATGAAAATTGTTGAAAAACATATCCCGATAACTTTTGTGCAACATGGTAATATACACAACAAAGCTGACAACTCATTGCAAACTTCATAATCACTTTTTGACCTTGGGATAAAAGTTTGTTGAAAACGTACCCCAAAAACTTTTGTGTAAATGACATGGTAACTTATGTATGGTAGACGTGATAACTTACGTAGCCGAGATGTGGTAACTTTTGGTCCAAAAAAAAGTCATCAGAGCATATCAACATGGGATCTAGTTTCAAAGATTTCGCCGAGACGATTTTTTTGTGAAGACGGTTTTTCAATCGAAGCGACGATTTGAGCTACAAAACATTTTGAAGTTTGAAAAAAGAAAGAATCAGCTTTTCGTCCTCTAATGCATATATGCATGTAATTACAGGGAGAAGTGTATGTGAAAAGAAAATTAGTCATTGTAATACATGCATTTGTATAATAGAGTGAAATAAGGATCGTTATTGCCTATTGCTAAAATCGGAACGTTTGGTAGTTATAAATGTCTTTTTTAATTATCTTAAAAACAACTTATTGTTTGACGTCTCTAACCCCCTTTTTTTTGACAGCTCGTCTCCAAACCCCATTTGACTGAATGTTTAAAGTTGAAAAATGAAGGTTTTCAAAAAAAAAAAACAAGGTCGTTATTTACGGGAGAGTACAGTTCAACTGGCGACCGTCCGATCCCCCAGTGATTATGCAGAGCATGAACCACCGTCGATGGTGTGTGCCCCAATCCGTTTTCCGCTTCGGCTCACGCCAACGGCGGCGCCGCCCACCGGCGTGCGACCACGCTGGACCCTGTGCCCCAATCCCCTTCCATTCCCTTCCGAGCACGGCGACGTCGCCGTCGCAGTGGAGCCTCTCATCTCACAGGTGGTATGCGCGCTCATTCCCCTAAGTTGCCCGCGCTGCGATCTGGGTCTGTTGACCTCTCCTTCCCCGCCGGCCGGCAAGGGCGACCGCGCAACTGACGCGGGTCAATTCGGTTCAATCCCTTGAGCCATCAAACCACTGGCATATGCATTCAGCATTGATTCGATGCTGACTGACCGGCATTTCAAGACTCTGTTTAAGGGGGCCATAGCAGCAGACGTGGAGAGGGTTTGTGAAGGTAATCACTAATAATCAGTTTAAGGGATGATTGATGGTCATTCCTATCATTCTGGTTCCTTCCTTCTTGTTTTACTTCAGCTTTCTTGGTTAGGTTTGCAAGTTTCCGCTGTGTTGTTCTTTATTGCAATCCCTGATGTAACTTAATTTATGAGCAGCAGAGTTAAGAGTCTCCATTGGTAATTTTGTGCCGTTGATTGATGAAATCGCAGCTTTGCTAGGGACTTTGTATCTATACTAATTGTACCATTCAATGTTCCAACTCGAAAATCAAAGAAACAGAGGAGACAAAACAAGGTTTTTCCCCACTGTTGATGGTCATCACTTTTATTTTCCTCCTGTTGTGCTCTTGGGCAGTACACCCAAGTTTTGAGCATCTACATTAGCCAAAACCCATGAATTGGTTATAAAAGATAACCCTGATTTTTTTTTACACAATATGAATAAGCCATTATTTCTCGGTTTGGTTTGGTTTGAACTTCTAGTCTTCAACAAACTGATAATGAACCTTGATTGTTAGTAATTACAACTGTCTTCCCCATACTCATTTTGAATCATTATGTGCTTTTTATTTATTTTTTGCCGTTACTAAGAGCATCTACAGTCGGAACTTGCAAATCCGGCCCCTCAAACGCCCGCGGACAGTGACCGGGCGTGTCCGTTTTGAGCCCCTACTTTTTCGTCCGCGCAGCCGCACTTTTCATATTTTTCCTCATATGTCCGGTCACTTGCACGTGATTGGTGAATAAGAGGAAAGAGAGAAAAAAAAATGAATAAAGAAAGAGAAAAAGTGGTTCGGGTGGGGTCGCGTTCTATGTGGCGGATTGACCGGGCATGCCCGGGCGCGTCCGCGAGCCCTCATATCGTCCTCATATTTGAGATGGATATGAGGGGTGCCGATCAATCCGAGCGTTTGAGATGGGTACGAGGGGTCCGTCTGGGTCGACTTTTTGTGACCGGTCAGTGACCGGGCGGCCTGCCCAGTGATTTGAGACGGATAGGAAGGATCCGGTTGTAGATGCTCTAACTGTACATGATTTTTCAATACCTTCCCGTGTCTTTATGTGATTCAATGCTGTTAGTAAATGGTGCTGGACAGTGGATGCACGGTGGTGCCAGAGGGACGGGTGAGAACAGCACTCAGCACAGCAGGGGTGGTCACATGATGCTGACCACAGTAGTGAAAATGTTGATGGGTCATAATTGTTTGGCAGAGAGGGCAGTGGTGAACAGTGTTCCTTCGGTCAAGTCTCTCTTACTCACACGTGAAATAATTGAAGCAGGAGGAGAGAGCTAGGTTATCTGCCTTCCCTCAATCATTGTGGTTCACTTCATTTCCTCTCATCCTCCATGGCGGCCGCCTCCACACCTCCCTGCTTTGATCTCAAATTTGCAAGGTAAAGAATATGCTGCACTGCTTTTCTTTTCTTCCTTTGTTAGATCAAAAAAAGCCTCTGTTTTCCTTCTTCAGAATGTATTTCTGAGGGAGCATGCTACTTTTTTCAAAAAAAAAATTCTCCTGCATTGCATTGCTGATGTAACTTATGAGTGTTAGGGATAAAGTTTGAGAAGGTAATCACCGTATATAAGTTCCTCGCTGGTTTGTGTACAAATAGATGCATACAGCTGTGGTTCAATCCCAGTGTGCGCTGAGCGACAACCTCAGGTTAGTACATTGAGACTTTGTATCTGTAGTTCTGGCATTATCTGCGGGTCTGCGGATCTAAGAATATGAGACTATTATTGACACTAACAACCGAATCCAGTAGGTTTCTAAGCAAGACGAAATTAGGCAATAAAACAAGTGCTTGTATGTTCAGATTCAGAAATCAAAATTATTATGGTTATGCAGAGAGTGGTTGATGAGTAGTAATTGTTATGCAGAGAGAGAGGACAGTGGTGATGAAATAATTGAAGCTGAGAAGGGATCTAGGTTGTCTGCCCTCCCTTAATTATTGAGGTTCATTTCATTTCTTCTCACCCCCAAACCCTACGCTGGTCACCATGGGTGGCTCAAGATAAGGCTTTGGATCAAGCTTGCAAGGTACATCCACTGGACATGGTGATATTGCGATTTGGTTTGGTGCTTGTTTGTTATGAATTTCTGTACCTTAGTCTGCCGACTTACAGAGAATTGACTCTGTTCAAACTTTTCTCCAGGATGTATTTCTGAGGGGGCGTTCCACTTTTCTTTGATCAAGTCTGGTCTCTTCGTTGGTCTCTGATGATGTAACTTATGAGCAGCTGAGAGAGGGTTTGGAAAGGTCACCACTATAATCAGTGAAGGTTCTTCATTGATTTGTTTACAAATGCATATGTACAGCTGTCGCATCATGGTTCATTCCCAATGTGTGTTGATGGTGTGGCAACCCCTGCTCCATACAGACTTTGTATCTATAGTTCTGCTATTACATTTCAGTTTCTACAAGGATAAACATATACCAATTATAAAACAAAATTTTCCAAGTAGGGGATGATTCACAGCCATTGCTCTTCTTCCTCCTTTTATACTGTAGGGAGTACAAACCAGTTTTGAGAATTTAAATTAGTTCTTCAAATGAATCCTCATGCCTACTACATTCTCATAAGGCAAGCAAAAAAAAAGGGTGAAATTACATTTTTGTTCTGCAGCGCTTAAGAGTTAATCTCATTTTGGAGCCACCAGATTGAACAGAAGAAAGTTCTATTATACTGAGTGATGCATGGATCTTTTGCAGCTATTAACATGGTTAATCTCTCCATGCAGATTAAAGTGTATGCTGTAAAACATACCTTAAGCGTGCTACTCCTCTTCGATTAAGTCTTGTCTCCTGCATTTCATCTCCGATGATGTAATTTATAGCAGCTGAGAGAGTTTGAGAAGGTAATCACTATATAATCAGTTAGTGGCAAGCTCTGCTTCATATGGACTTTGTATCTTTAGTTCTGGCATTTCATGTTCAGATTATAAAAGAACAATTCGCCAACTGGGGATGATTCATAACCATTGCTGTTCTTGCTATTTTTATACTGTTTGGGGCATAAACAAGTTTGAAGCATTTAAATTAGACAGAGCCTGAATCTACTGTACAACCTATAAAAGCCATTTGGGTTGAACCTGATCCCAACAAATGAACCCTCATGATATCTCAATTGGGAACCACCGGATTGAACAGAAGAAAGTTCTGTTATACTGAGCGATATACGAATCTTTTGCAGCTACTAACATGGTTGATCTCTCCATGCAGATTAAAGTGTATGCTGTAAAATATCTTCTAAGACACACTGGTTGCCAACTGTGAAACCTAGCTGCATCAAAGTGGAAGCAAATGGCTGAGACAGTAATTCTTTCAGCTGTGATGAAGATTGGCGTTACTCTAGGGACTGAAGCACTAACGCAGGCTAGCTCGCAGTTCCAAAAGTCCATTACACAACTGACAGAACTTCATGGCAGGATGGGTCGCATCAGAAGTGAACTCAGACTAATGCATGGATTTCTTTACCGGGTGGACATCCGGAATATGAAGAATCTGAATTATGGAATCTGGGTTCAAGAGTTGAGGATGCTTGCCCATGGGATTGAGGACATTGTGGATGAGTATTTGCATCTTGTTGGTCATAAGCATGATGTTGGATGGGGTACCTATCTTAAGAAAGGGTTTAAGCGACCAAACGTGTTGCTTTCCTTGAACCGGATAGCATTATTTGTTAAGGAAGCAGAGGATAATCTTATGCACCTCTTCCAAGCTAAAGATAGGTGGGTTCCAATTGTCGGTGGTGGGGATTCTGGTGACTCGAGTTACATTGTTGAGAGGTCCCAACACCTCGCAAGCATTTCACGTTCCCTTGATGAAGAAGATCTTGTGGGGGTGGATACAAACAGAGAAAAACTTGAGGGGTATTTGGCAGGTGATGATTTGGTACGTTCTGTGATAGTGTTGCATGGAATGGGAGGACTTGGTAAAACAGCTTTGGCTGCTAATGTCTACAAGACAGAGAAAGAGAAGTTTGAATGCCACGCCTGGGTTTCCACCTCTCAAACTTATTCCATAAAAGATGTTCTGAAATGTCTGATTACTGAACTTTACAAAAATAGAGAAGACAAACCAGGTAACATAAACATATTCCATCTCCCAAACATATTCCAAAAAAAATGTTCTTCTGCTTCTAATTACTGATCTTTACAAAGACAGAAAAGACACACCTGGTAATAACATCAACGACATGGACATTAATGGCCTTCGAGATAAATTGAGGACCTTCCTACAGGACAAGAAATATTTGATCATATTGGATGATGTTTGGGCTCCAGAAGTTCTTGATGACCTATTTGGATCACTCGCTCAAAATCAGGAGAGGAGTAGAGTACTTGTGACAACACACATTGATGGTGTAGCCCACCATGCTCTCCAAAACCACAGGATAACAATTGAAGCTCTACCAATACCTGACTCATGGAAGCTCTTCTGTAAGGTGGGGTTTTCGAGAGATACAGATCATAAATGCCCAGATGAACTGACAGAATTAGCACATGAAATCGTCAGCAAGTGTAAAGGCATACCTCTTGCAATTGTTGCTGTTGGTAGGCTCCTCTTCATGCGCGACAAGACCAGAGAGGAATTCAAGCGAATACGGGACCAGCTCGACTGGGAGCTAGTTAACAATCCAAGCATGGAGCATGTCAGGAATATTCTTTATTTGAGTTTCAGCTACCTCCCGACACATTTGAAAAATTGTTTCCTGTATTGCAGCTTATTTCCAGAGGACTATCTTTTCAAAAGAAAACATCTTGCACGGTTATGGTTAGCAGAGGGGTTCATCGAAGAAAAGGGTGCAAGCGCATTAGAAGAAGTGGCAGAAGGTTATATGAAGGAGTTGGTTCACAGAAACTTGCTACAACTTGTTGAAAGAAATTCATTTGGCAGGATAAAGAAATTCAGAATGCACGATATGTTACGTGAATTGGCAGTTGATTTGTGTCGGAATGATTGCTTTGGTGTTACATATGACGAAGAGAAATGTGGGGGATATCTTGAGAAGGATGGTCGGGGATTGGTAATACACAAACTAAAGAAGGACATTAAACAGTCAGTTCCAAGTATACACCAGCTCCGATCCGTCATTGCATTGGACAATAGTATGCCATCACTCAGTCTAGTACCTCTGCTTTCTGAGAAGTCAAGATATATGACAGTGCTAGAATTAAGTGGTCTACCTATCGTGAAGATTCCATATGCTATTGGGGATCTGTTCAATCTCCGCCATTTGGGTCTGCGTAATTCAAAAGTGAAGATGCTCCCGAATTCTATTGAGAAGCTTCTGAATTTGTTGACTCTGGACCTTTATAATTCTGAGGTAAATGTGTTGCCTAGTGGGATTGTGAAACTGAAGAAGCTTAGACACTTATTCGCCCAGAAATGGAATGATAAATCTGGTAGAGCTCTGCAGTTATTCAGTGGTGTATACATCTCCAAGGGTCTTGGTAACCTAACAAATCTGCAGACACTACAAGCACTGCAAGCACAGGATGAGTCAGTTAGACAACTGGGAGAGCTGAGGCAACTGAGAAGCCTGAGGGTAGTGAATGTGAAGAGAATCTACTGTGAACACCTCTGTGAGTCTCTCGCTCACATGCAGTTTTTGTCCTACTTAGATGTTTCCGCAAGTGATGAGAATGAGGTTCTCCGGTTGAATGCCCTTCCGTCAAACCTGCAGAAGCTACGTTTGAGAGGAAAATTGGACGAACAGACCTTACATGAGTCCCTTATCTTCCAAGCTGCAGGTGGAAACTTGTATGCGTTGCGTCTAAATTGGTCAGGGCTGATAGAAGATCCCCTACGATCTTTTTCTCGGTTGACAAATTTGACGGAGCTATCAATCACCAATGCATACAACGGAGATCAGCTGGTATTTCGCAACCAGTGGTTCCCCAACCTGAAGACTCTTGAGTTACGAGACCTGCATCGTCTGGAGCGGCTAGAGATACAGGAAGGTGCTATGGCCACTCTGGAAAAACTATTCCTAGGCAACCTCAACAACATGACGGAGGCCCCGCGTGGCATTGAGTTCCTCGTGACACTCCAGGAGCTATACTTCCTAGAAATCACCCCACGATTTCTTATGCTGCTGGGCGAATGTCCTGGTGGTATTCGCCAGTTTCGGTATTCTCTCAGAGCTTGATTGCTGCCTTCTGATCCACAAAATGTGTATGTAAGTCCTTCAGCTGCATGCTAAAGATTATTTGCACTAGTGCCTCTCCTTACATCAGTGCATTTTAATTACTAGCTTAACATGTGTTGGTGCTGAGTTGTTTCCTATTTAATGTAGGCCACTGGACTGAAGCAAGCAAGCAAGCAAAATGTGTTCATCTGATGTTTGAAGACTCCTGCAACCAGCTCCTCTTGTCAAAGATCCGACTACCGATACCAGCATCTCATGTTCCACCGTCCTGCTACTTCCTGTTCGCAAAATTACAGCTAAGCACTAGTATTACTACTGGCATTCCGCTTGCGAAGTGTTTTTTACGTTATGGCTTTGTAACAACATGGCACTTATTGTCATCAAGACTGCTGTTGGGTTGTGGTTTGATCTTTCTCAGACCTTACTTTTGCATTGCTCCGTTCAATTACCTACTGCTGTTAGGTGTGTTTGGGGTCTCTGTACTGTGACATTTTTCGCCTATATATTTCAGTTGTAATGAGTGTAAAATAATTGAAAACATTTGATGACCTACATACCACTATGGTTTGTAATTTCATAATGCTCGGACCACATTCATTTTCATTGTCGTATTTTGTTGCTATATATCTGGGACCGTTGAAATCGTACCAGCTTATATGTGCCATGAGCCCGTGACTCACATATTGGGTTCGAGTTCAAATTTTGTACTATATTCTTTCATCTAAAATTTGTGCACTACATATATCGTTGAGAGTAGCAAATTGTTGCTGACGGTAAGGGTTGTGTGCATGGATTTATCCATTTAATTCATGTTCTCAACTCTTTAAATTTACTTGTACACTTTCTTCAACAACGAGAGATGTTTGTTTTGTGTTGACAGATCAATGAAAATTAATTCCTCTGCTCATGCATGCTTAGCGTCAGAACTTGCTTCTCTGCTGCAGCTAATCGATCAGAACGGCTCGTAATATAATTATAGTCCTGACTTGAATTAGTTTACAAACTACCCCTGCTAAATCTGAATGTGTTTTATCCAATTCTGAGAAGAGCACACACTTGTGTATCATCCAGCAGACAATCTTGCATAAATATTGGACACCCCTAAGCTAGTGATCGTAAACCTAATCCTAACAAAGATACCTTGGCATACACAAACAATCTTCTCATGAAGTGTGTTACCACGGTAAGTGAATGCTATAGACGGTGAAGTGTGTCCGCTTTGTTGCTGCTTATTGGAATTGCTGATGTAACTTTATGAGCAGCAGAGGTAAAGAGTTTCCATTGATTTTTTTTTTTGATTGATGACCTCACAGCTTTGCTCTGGACTTTGTATCTACTCCTATATACTGATTGTACCATTTCATGTTCCAAGTCCAAAATCAGAGAAATTTAGGAGACAAAAGAAGGTTCTCCTCGAGTAGGGGATGTTATGGTTGACGACATCACGGGTTTGCTATGGACTTTGTATCGATATACTGATTGTACCATTTCATGTTCGAAGTCCAATATCAGAGAAATTAGGAGATACAACAAGGTTTTCCCCAAGAAGGGGATGGTTGGTTGATTAGTCATCACTATTATTTTCCACCCTTTATGCTGTTTGGTAGCATACACAACAAACCTTGGGTTGTGGTTATGGTTAAGTTTTGACTATCTACATTAGCCAAAAACCTTTTAAATTGGTAAAAAATAATAACCCTGATTTTTTTTGTATAAATTAAGAATAAACCATTTGGTTTGAACTTCTTGTGCGAATGGCGGGAACGTCTTACCTCTTCCTGAGGGGACAAGTTGCATGTTTATAGGGAGGGGCGCAAGATCCCTGGAGCACATACACGGTTGAGATTTTACACGAGATACAAGCCTTGGAGAGGAAGTGATAGAGATGGTTACAATGGATAGATATTCAGCTAACCACCTAACCTATTCCCTAGTCGGCTAGGACTCCTGGTTGTGGCGTGTAGGTCTCCTGATATGACATGGGACAAGTGCGTTTAACACCCTCCCTTAATCACAACTAGGTTAAGTTTAAATTATGCTTGAAGTCTTCAAAACTTCATGTAGATAGAGGTTTTGTAAATCCATCTGCAATTTGATCTCTGGAATGCACAAACCGGATGTAAAGTTGCTTCTGGGCAACTCTTTCTCTCACAAAGTGAAAATCTATCTCAATATGTTTTGTTCTAGCATGAAAAACTGGGTTAGCAGATAGGTAAGTAGCACCAAGATTATTACACCATAAACATGCGGGTTGAATGCTCTTTACACCAAGTTCCTTTAGCATGGATTATACCCATATAATCTCAACTGTGGCATTAGCTAATGCCTTGTATTCTGCCTCTGTACTGGACCTGGAGACAGTGGCTTGTTTTCTTGCACACCACGATATTAAGTTAGGGCCAAAAAATAGCTCAAAACCATCAGTTGAGCGACTGTCATCTAGGCATTCTGCCCAATCAGAATCTGAGAACGCACTAACAAGTATGAATGATGAATTGCTGAAATTAAGACCAGCATTAAGAGTATTTGAGACATATCTGACTATACGTTTAGTTGCAGTCCAATGAACTGTAGTAGGTGCATGAATCAACTGACAAACTTTGTTAACATCAAAGAAAATATCAGGTCGAGTAAGTGTCAAATACTGGAGTGCACCTACTAGACTTCTGTATTTTGTGTTGTCATCTGAGCTCAAAGGTTGCCCTTCTATAAGAGACAATTTTTCTGAACTTGATAATGGAGTGGGTGAGGGTTTACAACCTTGCAGGCCAGCCTTTTTTACCAGATCTATTGCATACTTTTCCTGAGAGAGATGAAGTCCATCGTCATGTTTCTTCACTTCAATCCCTAGGAAATAGTGCAAATATCCAAGATCCTTGAGAGCAAATTCTGCACTAAGATCTTTCAAAAGTCCTGTGATGGCCTCATCAGATGAACTGGTGACAATGATGTCATCAACACATATGAGAGCGAATGTGCATGTGTTGTGTTTATTGTAGATAAACAGTGAGGTGTCAAACTTAGAAGGAGAAAAACCAAGTGTTTACATTTTGTTTACAAACCCAGGAGGTTGCTTCATGTACACTTCCTCTTCCAGATTACCATGAAGGAACGTGTTCTGCAGATCTAGATGTCTGAGACTCCAACCCCTGAAAACAACAATAGACATAACAAGACGGATGGTGGCAGCTTTACAACAGGACTAAATGTGTCCTCATAATCTATTCCATATCGCTGTTTAAAACCTTTTGCGACAAGTCTAGCCTTGTAGCGATCAATGGTTCCATCAGATTTCCTTTTGATCTTGTATACCCACTTACAGTCAATGCCATTTTTTCCCTACTGTGCAGGAACCAGATGCCATGTTTTATTTTCCTGCAGTGCCATAAATTCTTCATTCATAGCCTTTTTCTATTTTTCATCACCAATTGATTCTTCAAACGTATGTGGTTCACCTAGTTCACGTGTAAAACAAACCATCCCATATTTGGTTATGTGTTTGTAATTAACAGGTTCTGTTACCCCTCTTTGTAGCCGTGTACAAGGTGGAGGCAGTGCAATTGAAATCAGTGGCGTAGAGGATCCCGTGATAGGATATGAAACAGCAGCGACAGGCTCCACCTGAGCCAGATCTTCTATGGCGGTTGGTGAAGACGCGGCTGCTGTAGTGGCCACGGAAGATCCCACCCCACATGCCTCATCATTACCGCATGATGGCGTGTTCCAACCGGGACCGGGATGGGACCCCGCGCCAGTCGGATGGCATAGATCGCGTCGCTTGTAGCAGATTGGTTGGGTCGGGAAACGAGCCCCGGCACACCCAGCAGCAGGCCACCAAGTGGCGGCGTCCGGTTGGTGCGGGGCGGGGGAGGCGCTGCCCCAGTCGCAGGTTGCCGCGTGTCGGGCTCGGAGGCGCTCGCGGTCGCACGCCCGACAGCTCCCGACGAGGTTGGTGGTGCGGATCCTGGCACAGATCTTGCTAGCCCACCTGCCGTGTCTACGTGCGTGGATACTAGAGGGGATGCGGCTGACGCGTCTGACGGCGTGGATCCGAAGAGGGCTTTGCTCCCTATGACGAAGCACATGAAATATGGCTCTAATGAGCTCATTTCTTCACCGTTTTGTCCTCTGTTTTCTTCATTGCCTGCTCCTGCATCATCACAAGGCTCATATATAGTGGTAAGAGGGTTATTCAACATATGATCATCACAGCTATTTCCCCCTTGATCAATGCCGGTTAGGTGAGATGGCAAAAGGAGAATTTCTTGGCGAAGTAGTGCCCCGACATTAGGGTGGAGGTCAGCAAAAGGAAATTTTGTCTCATTAAAAACAACATCATGAGAGATGTAGACATGTCCGGTAGAGACATCAAGACATTTTACACCCTTGTTTTGAGCACTATACCCAAGAAAAACACATTGTTTGGAGCGGAACATGAGTTTGCCATTGTTGTATGGACCGAGATTAGGCCAACAAGCCCAATCAAAAACACGAAGGGATTTGTAGTCTGGTTTGATTTGAAGAAGACTTTTAGTAGGAGTATCATTATTTATAACTCGACTTGGGAGCATGTTAATGATATGCACGGCTGTAAGAAAGGCTTCATCCCAGTAATTAAGAGGCATAGAAGCACCAGCTAGGAGAGCAAGACCAACTTCAACGATGTGTCTATGCTTGCGTTCAGCAGAACCGTTTTGTTGTGAGCATGGGGACATGACACATGGTGAGATATGCCACGAGTTTGAAAGAAGTAATTTAACTTTTCGTATCCCCCTCCCCAATGAGATTGGACAACAATGATCTTGCTAACAAACTTGCGTTCAACGAGTGCTTGGAAGTTCTGAAACGCTTGAAAAACTTCAGATTTTTCTTAAGAAGATAGAACCATTAAAATTTGCTATGGTCATCAATGAAACTCACATAATATGTGTGTCTACCAATAGAACTAGGGGCGGGACCCCAAACATCGGAAAATATTAATTGCAACGGTTGAGTAGAAACACTAGTAGAAATAGGATAAGGCAATTGATGACTTTTGGCTCTTTGCAGGAACCACAAATGGTTTCAACATTGCGCTCACCAACAATCGGGAGCTTATTTTTCCTAAGAAAACGTTCAACTAAAGAAAAAGAAGCATGTCCAAATGATACGTCTCCAACGTATCAATAATTTATGAAGTATTCATGCCATGATTGCCTATGTTTACAATACTTTTATATGGTTTTGATGCACTTTATATGATTTATTTAGAACTAACCCGGACTGACGCTGTTTTCAGCAGAATTATCGTGGTGTTGTTTTTGTGCAGAAAATGAAAGTTCTCGGAATTGTCCGAAACTTTTTGGTGATTTTTTTGGACCAAATAAGCAATATTGGAGCGAAGAACCACCGGAGAAGAGCCACAAGGTGGGCACAATCCACCAGGGCGCGCCAGAGGGCCCAGACGCGCCCTGGTGTCTTGTGCCCTCCTCGTGGCCCATCTTGGCGTGAAACCAACGCCCAAAAATCCTATATATATATATATAGAAACCATCAGAAATAACCCTAGACACTCCACGCCGCCGCCGCAACTCTCTGTATCGACAAAAAACCAATCTGGAGACGTTCCAGTACCCTGCCAGAGAGGGGAATCCATCTCCGGTGGCCATATTCATCATCCCGGCGGAGGCCATGACGAGGAGGGAGTAGTCCACCCTCGGGACTGAGGGTATGTACCAGTAGCTATGTGTTCAATCTCTCTCTCTCGTGTTCTTGAGATGTCACGATCTTGATGTATCACGGGCTTTGTTAATATAGTTGGATCATATGGTGTGTTTCCCTTACTATCTTGCTGTTGTGAATTGAATCTTTCCCTTTGAGATATCGTTATGTTGGATTGAATATTGGATTTGAGAACACTTGATATATGTCTTGCATGTGGATACCCGTGGTGAAAATGGGGTGTTCTATTGATTCACTTGATATATGTTTTGGTACTCAACTTGCGGATTCCCGCGGTGACATTGGGGTAATCTATGCATAGGGGTTGATACACGTTCTTGTCCTACTTTCTCCGATAGAAATCTTGGGGTACTCTTTGAGGTTCTTTGTGTTGGATTGAGTATTATGAATCTGAAATTGTTTGATGCGTATCGTATAATTAACTCATGGATACTTGTGGTGACATTGGAGTATCTAGGTGACATTAGAGTTGGTTGATGCGTATCATATGGTGTTATTCTAGTATGAACTCTTAGATAGATCAATCGGAAAGGATAACTTGGTGTTATCTTAGTACGAACTCTTGGATAGATTGATCGGAAAGAATAACTTTAAGGTGGTTTCGTACCCTACAAACAATTTATTCTTATGTTCTCAGCTAGATAAGAACTTTGGAGTGATTCTTCGTTGCACGTTGAGGAACGGTTATGTGATCCAATTATATTACCATTGTTGAGAGATTGCACTAGCGAAAGTACGGACCCTAGGCCTTGTTTCCAAGCATTAATATACCGTTTTGCTCGTTGTTTATTATTTGTTACCTTTCTGTTTTTATATTTTCAGATTACAAAAACCTATATCTATCATCTATATTGCACTTGTATCACCATCTCTTCGCCGAACAAGTGCACCTATACAATTTGCCATTGTATTGGGTGTGTTGGGGACACAAGAGATTTCTTGTATTGGATTGCAGGGTTGTTTGAGAGAGACCATCTTCATCCTACACCTCCCACGGATTGATAAACCTTAGGTCATCCGATCCACTTGAGGGAAAATTGCTATGTCCTATAAAACTCTGCGCTTGGAGGCCCAACATAGTCTACAAGAATAAAGTTGTGTAGTAGACAATCACCTAACCGATCGTGCCATCGTGTTGACGAAAGTTTGACAACACCATAAGCTTTTTTATTAAATCTTCTAGGCTCCGGAAGCAATGGAGTAAAGTCCTCGAACACATCTACCTTGATAGAGTATTTTATTCGTGTCCTGATCCTTCATCAAAAAGAAAAAAAGTATGAAACTCAAGTCGAACATGATTGTGAGTAGCAATTCTATGAATGGACAAAAGATTTTTATGGGCACTACGGACATGCAATTTTTTTCAAAGATTAGGGGTATGTATAACAGAATGACCAATGTGACATATCATCATACCTACACCATTGGTCGTGTGAATATGCTCCTTGCCGTGGTATTTTTCATGAAGTGTCTCCTTCTCAGGCTCGCCGGTAAGATGGTTGGTGGCGCCACTGTCAAGGTACCGGTTGGTGTTGAAGTCGTAGGAGCCATCCGCCGCAGCCGCAACCTTCTCCTCACCTTCGGAGCAGGCTTCATCCTCATCAAATCAGTACCAGCAGTCTTTAGTCGAGTGCCCGAGCTTGCCACAGATCTAGAGGATTTGGATCCTGTTGTTGTTGGAGGAAGGGCGGCTACTACATGATTTGGATCCGGAGGAGTTGCCAGTTCCTTCGTTCTTGCCCTTCGAGCGAGGAGGGCTAGGGTTGCCAGAGAAGTGGCCAGCCCAGCCACGGGTCACGGCGTTTATGGACGACCTGAAGTTGCTCGATCCCTCAAACATGGCCATGCGCTGATCAAAGTTACTAAGCATGGGAAAATGTTCATCGAGAGAGACCGGGGTGGTGCGGGCGTCAAGGGCCAAGACTAGAGGTTGATACTCCATGTCAAGGCCGTGGAGGATGTAGGAGATGAGCTCGTCATCCGGAAGGGGCTTGTCGGCGGCCGGCCGCTCGTAGGCAAGGCCACACATGTGGGAGAAGAAAGTGGTCATCGATTGGGTGCCCTTCTGAGCACTCACCAGGGTCATGCGAGTGTTATTGACACGGCTCAAGGATTGACATGAGAACATGGCCGCGAGCATCATCCAGAGCGCGTGCGTCGTGGTTACCGCGGTCACCTCCACGAGCACCTCTTTGGAGAGGTTTTTCAGTAGGTAGCCTAGCACTTGTTGTTTCCCCCGGACCCAGATCGGCTGGAGAGGGTTTGGCTCAGAGGATTCTTTCCCATCCTTGCCTTTGGTGGTGAGAAACTTGGCCAGCTCCGGTGTAGTGTCGTCGGCATAGCCGAAGACACCCACGCCCCTTAGCTGCGGTGTGATCTGCGCGCGCCAAAGGATGTAGTTGGTGTGGGTTAGCCTCTTCATGACTTGGCCATTAAGGTTTGGCTGGGAGGCGCTAGAGGAAGGCATAGCTGGAGGTTTGGCTAGATGATTTGGAAAAGAATAGCTCTGATTACCATGTGCAAATGGCGGAATCGTCTTACCTCTTTGTGAGGGGATGTGTTGCATGTTTATAGGCAGGGGCGCAAGATCCCTGGAATGCATACATGGTTGAGATTTTATACAGGAAATACAAGTTTCGGAGAGGAAGAGATAGAGATGGTTACAATGGACAGATATTCAGCTAACCACCTAACCTATTCCTTACTCGGCTAGGACTCCTGACTACGACTTGTAGGTGTCCTGATATGACACGGGACAAGTGTGTTTAACGCTTCTAACCTACAACAAACTGATAACAAACGCTGACCGTTAGTAGTATAAGGTTTTCCCTCACAAGTGAGATTATTTTCCCTTTTTGTTCTGCATCGCATGGGATGTCTCATTTTGAACTTAACATGAATTTTCAATACCTTCCCGTGTCCTTATGTGAATTTTTTTAATGGTCACCGGGAGGGGGGGGACTAGTTTATGAGGGAAACCGGCCGAAAACTGTACAAGAAAGGGTAGAACAAGAAGAGAAACTACAAAATGGGCGCCCCAGACAAGGCACTCCTAGCTAGCAGACCAAGGACAACAGCATGAAAGACACAAGTAGATGAGGGGGTCGTCAAAGGATGCATGGCAACACCAAGACTTGGCAAGCGGCCTAATGCACCGCACCGGCGTGCGTACCGAACACCACGGCGCAACAGAGGAGCATCCACAATCAACGCGTAGCAGGAACGAACATTGACTGGGGACTCCGCCATGAAAATTCGGTAAAGATTAGCAGGTTGGGGAGGCATCTTGCAACATCATTGAGCAAAGATGAACCAAGACAACATCAAAAGCACGAAGCTCGCAACACCACAACGGCAGCCATGGGAGGTCTTGAGCAAGCACAACAATAGTGGCGACACCGATATCACCATACCACCGTTGACAAATCCGGCCGAACCACCACCACCAACATCCCGTAGCTTGCACCACCCACACGTCAACCAAGAAGACCCCAAGATGATGCCTTCAAGAAGGGCCGCCACACCAGTGCGCCTTCATCATCCGCACCAGGAGGTCCTGGGCTAGGGGTTTCCCCCGGGGTCTCAACTTCCATCTTCATCTTTTTTTAAAGGAGGTTAAACCCCCGGCCTCTGCATCAATCGAAGCATGCAACCATCTTTATTAATTATTCCACAAAGGTCTAACAAGAACATACATCAATCCACCCGTAGCCACCACTCACACCTACAAACTCGATAATGTGGAGTGCTCTCACTCCGCATATCTAAAACCGGTGTCGTCGCCAATCCATCCACATAACGTATCGGGACAATAGCCGGTGCAGCAGACCTAAAGTGCACACCACATGCACATGTTTTAGAAGCTGCCCTCATCATCGGACCACTGACCCATCTTCAGGAGAGAGATCCGCATCATCCTTGCCTGTCCGGACATCCGCCGGCGCCACCACGGCGCCCAACGGCACCACCGCTCTGTGCTCGTCCATCCAGACACGAAGACTCTAGAATATCTGTCGTATGTAGCACCTGCCAACCAGGCATGGCAAAGCGTAGCACCTATCGGCCAGGCATGACTTGACAGCTCCACCAAAGCTCCGTGCAAGACGAAGCCGCTCCACCTCCTGCCTCTGTCTTCTAGCACTGCTCCACAAAGGATGCTCCCAAGAGAGAAACGGCAACGCAGTAGCTAGCGCCATCGTCCGATCTGGAAGACCATCAACAAGGTAACGGCGCAAAACGCCACCATCGCCCACTAACAGCTTGTTTTCACTGGCAACTATGTCTCCCCAACTCGCAGCCGGGACTAGATGATGGATCTTGAGATCCGACCACCTAGCCACATGACGACCACCTCCGGCGAAGGAGCTGACCACCACTGCCACACCCAGGGCCAGAGCCTCTGACTTCCTCGGGTTGCAGGTAGAGCCCAGTGGCAGTATGCCGTTGACAGAACAGGGATGGTACACGACAGCATCTTGTGTGGCCCGCCGAAGACCAACTGGGATCAGATCGGGCACCCAAGCCACCATCGCAGGACCCGCCGCCGTACTCCGCTGCCTGCATGCCGAAACTGGCCGCCGCCACCCCGCATCACTGCCTTATGTCCGGCTGACGAGGACCGCTGCCCCCAGACCGGGTTTGGCCGAGAAGAAGCAATGCCGCCACCGCTGTGGCGCACGGGCTTTGCCTGCGAGCCCCAGGCGGCGGCGGTAGGGGAGATGGCTTTGGACAGGACCGGAGGAAGGGGACGGGGGCGCTCCGGTGCGGCGGGGCGGGACCGCACGGGAGCGGGAGCGGGGGTAGGTTCGTCTTTAAAATGGGGAAAGGACTAGGCTCCATCTTCATCTGACCAAGCAAGGAGAGCCTTGAACGTTGGTCGTTTGGTCGCCACCAACAACACCCCGCAAAGGGGAGAGGTGTCGTACGGGAACGAGGTGATCCAGAGAGGATCACACCTCGCTAACCCGGCTTCGGAAGGAAGAATCGAAACCACTCGAAAGAGTGGCCGAGCCTAGATGACGCAGATAGAGCAGCACCTCCTTGCATCCTTGCAGCAAGAAGCCATCAATCTCACCAACCGAGTGCGACTCCAAGATGAGGCCTTCAGAAAGGGACACGATGTAGCCGCTAAAAGAAAATAGTGCTTCACAGTGGCTGCACAGTGCCCAGTAAAGAGGGGTCAGAAGCACTCAGCATGGCAGGGGTGGTCACATGATTTCTGAGGAAGGGGTCACCACAGCAGTGAAATTGTTTTGCGGAGAGGATAGTGATGATGAATAGGAGTGTTCCCTCAATCAGTCTCACTTTTCAGTGATTATTAGAGGTTTTCTGCCCTCCCCCAGTTATCCAAGAGCGGACTGCTGCATGTGCTGCTTTCTGCTCTGTTTTTTCTCCTCTGATGATGAACATGAGTAGTATTTCTAAGGGAAGGAGCCTGCTACTTTTCTTTGATTAATTGCATCTCCGATGATCAGCTGAGACCTGAGTGAGAGTGTTTGAGAAGTTTCTCACTGTTTGCGTACATAGAGCTTAATTGTGCTTGTCTGATAGCGTGTCCTACTTTTCATTGATTACCATATAATTTTATCTCCCGAAATTCCCCCTTAATCTGCATATGAGTGCATAGTCTGTCATTCCCAACGAGTGACAACCATAGCTTTGGTTCAGGCTTTATACCTGTAAAGACAGCAAGGATGTAAAACAGAAACTCCCAAGTTAGGGGACGATCTCCTCCTACACTATTTATTGGGAGCATATATAATTCTCAAACCCATGAATATCGATGTTCTATTTGGCTTCAACATCTTTCTTACCTGCTCTAAACAGATGCCTGAATGTTAGTACACTAGTAGAAAACAGGGCTTTGATCCGGGCCATATCAGATCATTAGTCCCGGTTCTGTTACGAACCGGGACCAATGGTTGCATCAGTCCCGGTTCGAGCGGCCAGGGCGTCGGCCGGGCCTTGGCAGGAACCAGTCGCGGTTCGTCTGACCCCTTTAGTCCCGGTTCCAGACACGAACCGGGACTAAAGGACCTCGCTCCTGGCCCAGCCCCTTTAATCCCAGTGCTAGCCACCAACCGGGACTAAAGAGACACCATTAGTCCCGGTGCTAGCCACCAACCGGGACTTAAGAGTTGCCTATATATATGCTCGCCCCTGCCCGCTCACTCCTTTGTTTTTTGGCCGGCCGGCGTGTGGGAGGTGTGCTGCTCTCTGTTCTCACCTCCTATGCACATGAGGTGTTCGATGAAATGCCGCAGCCACATTTAAGCTTTCTCCTCTCCAAGCTCGACCTCCAAGCTACAGTTTCCCCAAGATTTGTTTAGGTTTGGCATTGCACAAACTACACAAGTGTTCTAAAAGGTTAACGACTTCATCGTTTCATCTCTCACTGCTAATTTGGCTCATTTCAAATGCTCTAGAAGTAGAGTGTGGTTTGTGGGTTTTAGTGGAGGAGTGTATGTGGGAGTTCTTTTGATTTAGACGCACAATTAGAGCTGAAATTAACTTCTTACAGTCTGCACATGTGTAGGGTGCTGTTCCCGTCCCCGTCCTCACCGTCGTCGATCGCCCGTGCCGATCTCGTCGCCGGCACCACAGTGGTGGGCCTCTTGTTCTTATCTTCTTTTTTTAAAAAAAATTCTTACTTGTATGATTTACATAGATACTTGTATTAATTTGGCCACTTCTCTATTCATGATGTTGTGTAATGGTTTTTTATACACTTAATTATATAATGCACGCAGATGAACCGGCAATGGATGTACGGTGACCGACGCACCTCCGAGTACATTGAGGGCCTCCATAAATTTCTCGAAGTGGCTAAGGCAAACATGCAGAATGGTTTTATGTATTGTCCATGTACTGTCTGTGAGAATACGGAGGATTACTCTAACTCGAAAACCCTTCACTCCCACCTGCTTGAGAAGGGTTTCATGCCACACTATAATGTTTGGACCAAGCACGGAGAAAGAGGGGTTATAATGGAAGACAACGAAGAAGAAGAGGATGATGACAGCTATCCTATGTTCCCTAAAGACGGTGATACTGCAACGGGGGAAGCTGAAGATCAAGAGGCACCAGACGACGTGCCCAATGATGATCTTGGCCAGGTCTTTGTTGATGCACAGAGAGAATGCGAAAGTGAAAGGGAGAAGTTGAAGTTCGATCGCATGTTAGAGGATCACAAAAAAGGGTTGTACCCAAACTGCGAAGAGACAACACAAAGCTCGGTACCACACTGGAATTGCTGCAATGGACAGACAATGGTGTATCTGACAAGGGATTTGGTTCGCTACTGAAAATAATGAAGAACAAGCTTCCAAAGGATAACGAATTGCCCGACAGTACGTACGAAGCAAAGAAGGTTCTCTGCCCTCTAGGATTGGAGGTGCAGAAGATACATGCATGCCCTAATGACTGCATCCTCTACCGCGGTGAGTACGAGGAATTGAACGCATGCCCGGTATGCGGTGCATTGCGGTATAAGATCAGACGAGATGACCCTGGTGATGTTGAGGGCGAGCGTCCCAGGAAGAGGGTTCCTGCCAAGGTGATGTGGTATGCTCCTATAATACCACAGTTGAAACGTCTGTTCAGAAACAAAGAGCATGCCAAGTTGTTGCGATGGCACAAAGAAGACCGTAAGAAAGACGGGAAGTTGAGAGCACCCGCTGACGGGTCGCGGTGGAGAAAAATCGAGAGAAAGTGGGGGGACTTTGGAGGTGACGCAAGGAACGTATGGTTTGGTTTAAGTGCAGATGGCATTAATCCTTTTGTGGAGCAGAGCAGCAAGCATAGCACATGGCCCGTGACTCTATGTATCTATAACCTTCCTTCTTGGTTGTGCATGAAGCGGAAGTTCATTATGATGCCAGTGCTTATCCAAGGCCCTAAGCAACCCGGCAATGACATTGATGTGTACCTAAGGCCATTAGTCGAAGAGCTTTTATAGCTGTGGAATGGAAAAGGTGTACGTGTGTGGGATGAGGATAAACAAGAGGAATTTGACCTGCGAGCGTTGCTGTTTGTAACCATCAATGATTGGCCTGCTCTTAGTAACCTTTCAGGACAGACAAACAAGGGATACAATGCATGCACGCACTATTTAGATGATACCCAAAGTATATATTTGGAAAAATGCAAGAAGAATGTGTACTTGGGACATCGTCGATTTCTTCCGACCAAGCATGCCTTAAGAAAGAAAGGCAAACATTTCAAAGGTGAGGCAGATCACCAGAAGAAGCCTGTCCTCCGTACTGGTGATGATATACTTGATATGGTCAAGGATTTACAAGTAATCTTTGGAAAGGGTCCTGGCAGACAATCTGTTCCGAATGACGCTGAGGGACACGCACCCATGTGGAAGAAGAAATCTATATTTTGGGACCTACCCTATTGGAAATACCTAGAGGTCCGCTCTGCAATCGACGTGATGCACGTGATGAAGAATGTTTGCGTGAACGTGCTAGGCCTCTTGGGCGTGTATGGGAAGACAAAAGATACACCGGAGGCACGGGAGGACCAGCAACGTATGAACAAAAAAGACGGCATGCATCCAAAGCAGTATCAAGGTCCTGCCAGCTACGCTCTAACCAAAAAGGAGAAGGAAATCTTCTTTGAATGCCTTCTTAGTATCCAGGTCCTGTCTGGCTTCTCGTCGAATATAAAGGGAATAATAAACATGGCAGAGAAAAAATTCCAGAACCTAAAGTCTCATGACTGCCACGTGATTATGACGCAACTGCTTCCGGTTGCCTTGAGGGGGCTTCTACCAGAAAAGTTCGATTAGCCATTGTGAAGCTATGTGCATTCCTCAATGCAATTTCTCAGAAGGTAATCGATCTAGAAATCCTACCAAGGTTACAGAATGATTTGGTCCAATGTCTTGTCAGCGTCGAGTTGGTGTTCCCACCATCCTTCTTTAATATTATGACGCATGTCCTAGTTCACCTAGTCGACGAGATTGCCATTCTGGGTCCTGTATTTCTACACAATATATTCCCCTTTGAGAGGTTCATGGGAGTCTCGAAGAAATATGTTCGTAATCGTGCTAGGCCAGAAGGAAGCATCTCCACGGGCCATCAAACAGAGGAGGTCATTGGGTTTTGTGTTGACTTTTTTCCTGACCTTAAGCCGATTGGTGTCCCTAAATCATGGTATGAGGGGAGACTGAGTGGAAAAGTCACGCTAGGAGCGGATTCAATAATATGTAGGGCGGGCATTTCTGGGCGCAAGCACACTACACAGTTCTACAGAATTCTACCTTGGTGGCCCCGTATATCAATGAACACAAGAATATTCTACGCTACAAACACCCGGAGCAGTCTGACGACTGGATTACACGTGAACACATCGGGACTTTCGGCGGTTGGTTGCAAATGCATCTCATGAGTAACAACACTGTTGGAGATGACCTGTACTTGTTGGCCAGGACACCATCTTTGACTGTATGGACTTACCAAGGGTACGAGATAAATGGTAATACATTTTACACGATCGCCCAAGATAAAAAGAGCACCAACCAAAACAGTGGTGTCCGCTTTGATGCAGCAATCACCAATAGGGCAAAGGACACATATTATGGTTACATAGAGGATATATGGGAACTTGACTATGGACATGAATTTAAGGTCCCTTTGTTTCGCTGCAAATGGGTCAATCTGTCAGGAGGCGGGGTACAGTTAGACCCGCAGTACGGAATGACAACAGTGGATCTCAAAAATCTTGGGTACACAGACGAACCATTCGTCCTAGCCAATGATGTGGCGCAGGTTTTCTATGTGAAGGACATGTCTACCAAACCGAGGAAAAAAAGATAAGGAAGCGAATACATCAAACGACGAGCCAAAGCGCCACATAGTTCTTTCACGGAAAAGAAACATCGTGGGAGTGGAGGACAAGACAGACATGTCTGAGGATTATGAAAAGTTTCATGAAATTCCTCCCTTCAAAGTGAAGGCTGACCCAAGCATCCTGTTAAAAGATGAAGATTATCCATGGTTACGGCGCAATAAGGAAGGGACACACGCGAAGAAAAAGTGAAGACTTTCTCTCCACAACTATTCTCATGATGGCTTTGATCTAGAATATCACTGCAGTTACATGTCAAGAATTGAAATCCCTTTTGTAATAAATGAGTTTTCGTCCGAAACCCTGTTACTTCGAAAGAGATTGTCGAGTTTGTACATGAAGTGCATCCAGTTTTTCCCGTAACCCTCGTAACTTTTTAGCATATGCTATGTGGGTGAAATTATGATACCATGCCAAGTTTCAATCTTTTCAGAGTTCATTTGCAGTGATTTTCAAATTCAGGGTCATTTAGCTCAAAATAAATCATGAAATGCATGAAAAATAGCAAATGAAGTCAGAAAAGGTTTGAAAAATGATGATGTGGCTTTGAATGGTGCATATTGAATGCAGAAAAAGTCTGGAGTTAAAATATGTTAAAAAATTCAAATCCCTTTTGTAATAGATGAGTTTTTGTCCGAAACCCTGTTACTTTAATAGGAAAAAGAATGAACTAAAAAGCTTTTATAAAACTTTAATAAGAAAAAGAATGAACTAAAAAGATTTTATAAAACTCTAATAGCAAAAAGAATGAACTAAAAAGATTTTATAAAACTCTAATAGCAAAAAGAATCAACTAAAAAGAATCAAAATAATATTAACTAAAATTATCAAAGTATTTATTTGTTAAAAACTTTAATAGTAAAAAGCTTTTATGAAACTCTAATAGCAAAAGGAATCAACTAAAACATATGCAAAAAAATTAAAATTAAAATTTAAAAAACATAATATATGCAAAAATTAAAAAAAAGGCCCGCCTTCTAGCCACAACGGCCTGCATACGACTAGAAACCCTAGAAATGGGCCAGGATGCAGGCCCGCAGTGCTAGCAGGCCCAATTGGGCGTGAGATAGGCATGTACTACCTGCAATAGAGAGGAGATCGAGAGGGCAGTGGCATCAGAGCTTATAAACCACTCCAAGCCCCTCTCGACTAGCAAGGTGGGACTAAACATTTGGCGGCGGGAAGCAGAGCCCTTTAGTCCCGGTTGGTGGCTCCCATCGGAACTAAAGGGGGGCCTTTAGTCCCGTTTGGAGCCACCAACCGGGACTAAAGGGCTCTGCTTCGCGCCCTTTCGCCTGGCGAAAACTACCTTTAGTCCCGGTTGGTGGCTCCAACCGGGACGAAAGGGGGGACTTTAGTCCCGGTTGGAGCCACCAACCGGGACTAAAGGTGGGACTATATAAGCGGGACTTGGAAAAATTTCCAAATCCATCTGCTTTCCATCTCCCCTGACGGCGCCGAAAACCACCTCGACGCTGCCAGGCTGCCGGATTTTTCCGTCGCCTCCCCGACGCCGTCGCCTCCCCGAGCCCGCTCGCTCCTCGTCGCCGCCCCGTGCCCACTCCCCCTCCTCCTCCTGCTAGGTGAGCCGCCGGCTGGTACGTCTCCAACGTATCTATAATTTTTGATTGTTCCATGCTATTATATTATCGGTTTTAGATGTTTTATATGCATGAATATGCTATTTTATACTATTTTTTAGGACTAACCTATTAACCTCACTACAGGAATCAGGTTCTTTGCCGTCCGCCATGGCAGACGGCAAAGGCACAACCACGGACAGCAATTTTGGGCCGAATAAACTCAGGCAAAGAGGTCCTTTGCCGTCTGCCTTTTCATAGAGGACGGCAAAGATTCTTTGCCGTCAGCCTGCAGACGGCAACGAGCCTGGACGGCGTAGTACTGCCGTTAGCACCGTTAGGTGGCTAACGGCCCCACCAAAGACTTTGCCGTCTGCCCCGGACGACCTCGCCCAACCCTTTGCCGTCCGCCCCCACCCAACGCTTTGCCGTCCGCCCCCGATATGCCGACGGTGGCCGTCGGCAAAGAAGCCACCCTTTGTCGTCCGCCCCCGCTATGCCGACAGCCACCGTCGGCAACGAAGCCAAATGGCCCCAGGCCTGGCGCTCCCAGGTTTAACAGGTGGCTGCCACGTGTCCTCTTTGCCGACGGCGGCCGTCGGCATAGCGGCTTTGCCGTCTGGGGCAGACGGCAAGCGGCTGTATTGCCTCTTTTTTGTTTGTTTTTGCTATATTCAACAATTTTCACAGGCAAATATATGACATGTTCACAGAAACAATATCCCTGCCATATGGATATGATCAACCAACAATTATACCAAATTAAAAGTATCAAATGTCACATTGTTCACCATATTACATTAGTTTCATCCATACATACATAGTCTCATACATAGGTAGAAAGTTTCACGTACGTTCATCGATACAAAATGAAAACAGAAATTAAAGACTAGCACTACATCAAAGCAAGCTGCCGTGAACTCAATCAAATCTGCAAAATTGGAAATAAGAAAGTTAGAATAAGAATACTAGAAGAAGTAGAAGAAGATCTAGAAGTAGAAGAAGATCTAGAAGAAGAAGATGATGAAGAAGCATTTTTCTTCTCTCTCTTTCTCCTCTTGTTTTTCTTCTCCTTATTGCTTATTTATGTCATTTTAGAGCTAACCTAGGTAATTATCACATTTTTTACCTAACTAAGCTTATTGTGTCATTTTGCAAGAAAATAAGCTAAGTCTATGGCATCTATGAGGTTACCAAGTCTATTATGCCATTTTTGAGTTAACTAAGCTTATTACGTCATTGTGGAGGAAACAATGCTAAGTATAGGTCATTTTAGAGCTAACTTAGGTACAATATGTCATTTTGGAGGTAAGTAAGCTTACTATGTATTTTTAGAGGAAACAAAGCTAACTTAGGTAAAATATGACATTTGTCTAAGTGCTAAGTTTGTCTTTGTGCTAAGTTTGTGCTAAGTTTGTCTTAGTTTGAGAAAATGAGCTAAGTAAGTGGCATATTACGGCTTACCGTCCTCGTCATCACGGAGGTGAAGCATCGGGGTTGCTCGGGCCATTGTCACCTGGAGCACTACTTGGCCCTGGAGAAGGATCGTGCGATGTGGCTCGGGAGTTATGCTGACGCTGAAATGTTAAGACTACTAACTAATGAACATTGAAATGAAACTCACTGTTCCAGCCGTGGTAATGACTGGCATCGGCGGAGGGGTCTGGCCGGTCTTCTCGCACAAAGACTGCACATTTGGTTTTGACAAGTCAATCATATTGGTTATTAATGAAACGAACATGTAGTGCATGATTTGGCTAATATGAAGAAGAAACTTACCACGAGGAGCTCGTACATGGCCCGGTGAGACGCATCGTTCTGTGCCCTCTCCTCCTCCAACAACCTAGCCATCCTCTCCTCCAAATCCCTCTTCTCCTCCGCCGCCTGCCGGGCCTGTTCCGCCAGAAGCGCCTGGGTTGCCTCTCTCTCTTTCTGCAGAGCAGCCTGCAACACAACTCCTCGTTAGCATTGTAATCATCTTTGTTCGCACACACAATATAATGGAGGAAAGCTATCTGAGTCCGTATGACTAACCTCGATGGTGAGCTGGACTGGCCGTGGACGAGGCGTTATCTCAGACAGGAGCTCGTTTGGCGCGCCTTGATCTGCCGGAGAGTGCGTGAAGACCGTATAAGTCCATCTCCAATGGCTATATGGCCATGGGGCCTCCCGCCGCCAGCTATCATCACCAGCTCTCGATCAATAGGATGCTGGCTCGGGTTGAAGTCCTCCCCATTCACCGCCTTCCCCACATCTCTGTACCTCACGAGCTTGTTGTGGGAGGAGATGTTGGTGAAGTTGTCGGGATTATCGAGGTCAAACTCAGAGAATGCCTTGGCCTTCTTGTACGAGGCAGGATGGGCCATGGCATAGAGGTCGTACACCTGTGGCACCTCCGTCTTATTGTAATGCGCCTACAAGAGAGGAACAAAGTATTAATAAAGGGGTTAAGCTAATGAATTGCAAGAATCATGAAGCAAACCACATACCCAGTTCCGCCCGAACTGAAATAAGTTGGCGCTGCCTTGATGGTGTGGCACACCTTCCATTTAGGCACGCAGTTCCTTGGCATCATCGTGGACGGCTCGCCATTCGTCAGAGCACCACTCATTCACCAACGCCTCCCAACAATCCATCTTATCCGCACACCATCTCGGGGGCACCTAAGTTAGTAAAGAGAAATTTGAGAGATACGCCTACGAATCAAAGCAAGGAAACTAAGTACAAGGCCTTAAGAATAGGTAATTACCTTCATGTACTGCTCCTTGTGCAGAAACTATCCGCGACACGATGACTTGTCCCTCTTAATACGCCGCGAGGCGTAGTAGTCTCGAACAGCCTGTACCCGAGCCTCGTGCCGTAAGTTCTGTAGTAGGCGCCTGCACTCGTCATTGATAACCTTTGCCGCGGCCTCCTCGTATCCCTCCTCACACCTGTAGAAGGTCTGCAATCAAACGAGACAACACTGATTAGTACAATAACTAGCTATTATTGATTTTTTTATTGTGTAAAGGAGAAATTACCCAGAACTTTCTGATCACCATGTCGGCCCTCGTGTGGCACAACACATCATCGATCATCTCCTCCGGTGGGGCCGGGGCAGCCAAGTTGTGCTCCCAGTTCAATCCTAACTCTGGAAGCTTACCCTCGCCGGGCAACGTGACAAACCCCGGGAAGTTATGCCGTAAAATCACACCAAGGATGGAGTTGGGCCTGCAGACATCCTTGGCGTGAGTCCACCCCCTGCAGTATGACAGAGCCAACGCATTAGATATGTGAAGAAACGTGAAGGCAAAAGGTTTAAAAAGAGTAAATGCACTTACTTCTCCTTTTCAGGCCTAATCGGCCACCTCTGCTCACGGGTCGCCGGCACGGGCGGGAGCCGTGTACACCCACGCTGGTAGACAGTGGCTGTCGGGGATATACCCTGCGGTATAACCCGGCCGGAAGTATGACCCGGCCAGGACTTGGCGACTCACTGGTGACCCGGTCGAGACTTGGCGGTTCATTGGTAACCCGGCAGGCGGGTCAGACGAGCGACAAGGACCAAGGCCTAGCGAGCAAGCCGGCGCAAGGCGGCTCATGGACGGGCTTGGAGGGGCGGCTCATAGAGAAGACCCAAGGAGAGGAAAGACTCCATCACGAAGGAAACAAGACCCGGATTAGGATTCATGAAAGACTAGTCCTAGTCCTACTCCCAGTAGGACTCTACATGTAAACCTACCCCTTCCACTTATATAAGGAGGGGTAAGGCGCCCCAAGAGGGACAAGTTGACAAGTTCAAGTCATTAGAGATAGACAGATTAGAGGCTCTCGA
Source organism: Elymus sibiricus (assembly GCA_039707655.1). Lineage (NCBI taxonomy): Eukaryota > Viridiplantae > Streptophyta > Magnoliopsida > Poales > Poaceae > Elymus > Elymus sibiricus. Next base: position 37,336,557 of record CM077663.1, on the reverse strand, counting down.
GATTAGAGGTAGCAAGACAGCACCCTTGTAATCGAGATCACCCTCATCATCAATATAGACACAAAGCAGGACGTAGGCTTTTACCTCCATCGGAGGGGCCGAACCTGGGTAAACTCGCGTCTCTCGATTCCGACCAACCCCTCTCAAGCCGCCACATAGTTGCGATGGCCTCACACCTAAGTTCTCTCATGAGGACATCTTGCCATGACAAAAACCACGACAGTTGGTGCCCACCGTGGGGCCAGTGCATGGTGGTGTTGTGTTCTTGGAGGGAGCTCTTTCAGGGATCGAAAAAAAGCTTGCAATTCGCCGGATGAAGAAAACCGACACGGAAGATCTACATCGAATCTGAATTCATCAGTTGATATAGCCCACGGATCTGTCGCGCGTACGCCTTTGCGTCTAGAGGAGATACTCATAAACAACACATGGATACGGCGAGTGTTTCAACCAACCGCACCTCCAATTATGGGATCCATAGGAAGGATCAGCACATGCAACCAAAAAGAAAGGAAGTCAATATGATCCCAATGGCCACAACTCCGCATCGTGACCTGCAGCTATGCATCCATAAATCAAACAAGGAAGGCCTGGTTCCAATGCGACACGCATCCGATCAAAGGATTAAAAAAATGATGTCAAGCATCCAGGCAAAAAAGAGACACATGAAGTTGACAATGTCCAGGCAAAAAATCTCAGAGCCGGATCCGCCTCTGGCTCTGCCTCTCCGAGCCGGATCCTGTCACCCCACCTCTTGCTCTGCCTCTCCGAGTTGGATCCGCCTCGCCTATGCGGGGTCGTCCACCAACGCCACCGCTCCGCGACCCTCCACCACCGCATCGCGCCTCGCCTACACCGCCGTGCCTCGCTTTGCCCCGTCACACTGGCCTCCGCCACCCGCGGTCTCATACTGCCACACCCGCGTCCGCCGGCTCTCACATGCCGCGGTGCCCGCCTCCGCCGGCTCTCGCCGCCATGTCTCAATCTCACCTCGCCTCCGCGCGCCGTCCTGCCGTGCTCCCCGTTTTCCACTTTGCCTCACCACGCCTCGGCTATCTGCATCTACCATCACGCGAGTCGCCGCCTGCTCTGAGCCGCCCGCTGGATCAGCGCACCCGCCGGCCGCTGCCTCACCTCACTTGCCGCGGCCGCTATGGCTTGTCTCGCCTTTGCCGCGTCCGCCGAGCCGCGGCTTGCTGCCCTGGCTCCGCCACCCGGCTCCACCTCTTTCCCTGCTGCGCCTACCGCGCCGCCGGTGCCTTGCCTCGCCTCGACGTCACGGAATCGCCTCAAGCCGGCTCCCCGCTGCGCCTTCGAGCCGCCCTGGCCGTGCTCCGCCTGCCGCCCGCTGCGCTATGGCCGGCTCTACCTCGACTCGCCGGCGCGCGATGAGCCGGCCTCCGCTGCGGATTCGCCTCGCTGCCACACTTGTCTCTACTCCCGTGACCGCCTCGCAGCACCTACGGGCCGGCCTGCGCTTGCCTTGCCCCCCCAGCTGCGCTTGCCTCACCGCGCTTGCGAGCCGCCCGCTTGCCCACCTCTGGCCGGCCGCATCGTTCATGGCTCCACCCCGTCGCACCTTGGGCCGCCACCGCGCCTTGAGCCGTCGTGGCATCAGCCTCGCCCGCCTCGCTTGCCTCTACGACCGCGACCGCACCTCCGAGCCGGCCTGCACCCGCCTCGCCTGCCTCCGTCGGCTCGCCTCCGCCGCCGCGACCGCACCTCTGAGCCGGCCTGCGCCTACACCCGCCTCGATGCCCCGCGCCGGCCCGCCGGCTCTGCTCTGCCCGTTTCCACGTTTTGTCCACCGCTGGCCGATTTGACACCACCAAAGAAAGAACGAAAGGGGCGGCTGACTGGGTGACAAAAAAAAGAGTGGGGGCCGCCTAAAAAAGGTGGATTTTGACTCGACCGAATAAAAAAGATCATTCAAAGTTAGACCTACATTTGTTACGGATCATCAATATTTCCTCCTAAAAAATTATCAGGTGCTATTCACCCTATTTATTTCGTCAGTACATTTTAATTCCACCAAGGATGGTTATTTCTGCTTTAATATTTTATATGCAGGATAATTGTCATTGTTCATAAGAAGACCCGGCGAGCATTCGTTCATGCCGCATTGTCCGACGAACATCGTGTAGGCAGCCACCCATGTGGTCCGGTCTACATCAACATACCGGGGCCGCACCCGTCGTACAAGCCGCCCAATGGACGCACGCAAGTCACCGCTGCCGCGGTCTGATCTATGTCAACACACCGGAGCCGCACCCGTCTGCACGAGCTGCTTAGTGAGCACATGCAAGTCGCCGCTCCTGCGGCCCGGTCTATTCCAACAAATTCTGGAGCAAGTAATAATATATTATCATCCTCCGCCTGCACCGGATGACTCAATGGACAGACGCACAAGTCGCTGCCACTGCGGTTTGGGTTAAGTTCAACAACCAGCCGGGACGAACCATCGACCGGATTATTGAAACAACTCATACATGATCATCCATAACCCGCCACGGTCGACCTCAACCGTCCGTGGATTCACATTGCGTTGTCAATGCCAAGGACATACGATGAGCATCACGAATATCATCAACTCGCCACATCGTCTCCAGTTTGGATAAATTCCATCATCCAGCCGTGAAATATATGCCAGCTTATGCCACAGTAAACTATGAAGACTCTCAAGCCACCTCTTCGAGTCAACTTAAGACTCGGGGGTTACATACATGGCTCGACACATTTGTTCGTTTTCAACGAGAACCCCGGGTCATTGCAAGGAAGTTAACCCGATCCCGGGGGCTACTACATTATTGGCGGAAGAGTTAAAAGTTTCCCAAGAGGACGAGCCGCCATGATGCACCGTTCAAACATGGGTGCCCTGAGTTATTGGATCATCATAAAGTCACTTGGAGTTTCTGTCGTTTCTTCAAAAAAGATGGCGGCTTACAAGATGGTGGCTTACAAGATGGTGGCTTACAAGATGGCGGCTTACAAGATGGTGCAACAATGTTGATGCTTCAACAAGGTCATTTGGGGGCTTCCAACCCACCGGGTTTAGCTTACACACCCTCTTGATCGGCTCTTCAGCCACTGTAAGGCCGGGTTATATACCCAAAAAGTTGACTCCGTCAAACAAGGTCATTTGGGGGCTTCCAACCCACTGGGTTTAGCTTACACACCCTCTTGATCGGCTCTTCAGCCACCGCAAGTTCGAGTTAAACCTGCCTGTAGGCTGCTGCTCCGCCAGGTGACCCGCCGAACTCTTACCAGTTAATCTCGACTAGAGACCCTGAGCTGTTCAAAGCATTTGACAGTCACTCTCACTAGAGACCCTGTACTGGTCAAGATTAAACCGGTGGCTCTTGTCACGTGAGGGCCGGCGTACGGAAAGTGAGGATAAACTCACCCATCTGCTGCCGACTCTCCGCTATGTGGCCCGTTCGTACTCTTAAACAGTTACTCTTTTAAAGACCCTGCACTGTTTAAGGTTCAAACGACGGATTTATGTCACGTGAGAGGTAGCTTATGGGCCCTGGGGGTACTCATGCCCTGCTGCGCCTCTCTATGGTTCGTTGTACTCTTACCAGTTAATCTCGACTAGAGACCCTGAGCCGCTCAAAGGAGTTGACGGTCACTCTCACTAGAGACCCTGTACTGTTAAGAGTTCAAACAACGAGTTCATGCCAGGAGAGCCGGCATATGAGTTTTCAAAAACCAAAAAGAAAAAGCAAGGTCATAAAGGATTTAACATCTTTGGGTTGTGCTTCTCAAGCCGCCCTCAAAACGATACAGGATATACTCTGTCTTGTTTGTTTTTGAAGGTCTTATCTCCTAAGATAAGCCGCCATTAAGTGTGAAGAAAGATGGTTATGGCCATACATTGCATCTTGCATTACATCATCCTGCATTGCATCATCATATCATGCATCATCATACATGCATATCTATATTTGTTTATGCTGCGGAAAGCCGGTCACCAAACCGGGTTACACCGTAACCTCTGCAGGAACAAATAGATCTTTAATAGCCAACATGGCTGGATCTTCATCATGGTTTATCATAACCAGTATTAAATGATTGGGGTTTTTCAAGCCAGCTTGGAAAATTGATTATTCTTGAAGAGTCGCCCTATCAGATATAATGCCGTGTCATTTAATTGACTGACTCTTGGATTTCTTCAACCTGTGCTCTGTAGTATACTACAACACTCATGGATTTCTCAGACATATATTTGCCGGGTTGCACCGCAACCATGAGCAGGGATTTTCATTTTCAAGGGTAAAGGCATTATTCCAGGATATTCGACAAAATACCGGGTTACAACCACAGTCAAGGATTCATTCAACAAATTATGATGAGTCATATTATTCTCACACAGTCCCGAGTCGCCGCAGGCAGATGACCCGGCACTTGGGGGCTAATGCAAGTTGCTTTTCAAATCATTACATGGTCAACAGATCCTGTTGTCTCAAGGAGATGAGCCAGCCTTTCTGTATTTTTCTAAGTCCCAGCCCAGTACTTCTTACTGACCCGACACTTGGGGGCTACAGTATTCAGCTGTTTAACAGACTATGAGGTTCAAATTGAAGACCCGGCCCATCACATACTGATGAGCCGGCCCTTGGGGGCTACACCAGCTGAAGCTTTATAAGGTATAAGACAGTTACAAGTCCCAGGCTGCTGCAGGCAAGACAACCCGGCACTTGGGAGCTACACAATCAAAGATATAATTGCAAAGCACCAAGTCATCATGGATAAACTTGGAGCTTGGGGGCTACAGGTAATATGGATATATCAAAAAATTGAAGAGAGTTTTCAAGATGTCAATTGTGAGTGAGACCGGCTCAACAGATTCTTATTTTAGCCGAAGTATTAAAAGACCGGTTCTACATCAGATGGATTTTCATCCCAATATTTTTATCAAGTCAGCTGGAGTCTAGATGTTTGACCCGGCGTCACCAACAATCATGACCCGGCATTATCAAAAGATCATAACCCGGCAAAGTTTATATAAGCAACCCGGCTTCACAAGTTGAAGAGTATTGGAGGCCAACTCAATGGCATATGGGTGTTGTATTCCCAATATTTTAATTCAAAGGACACTGACAAGCAAGACGATTGAGAAGACGGCTCGTTCATATGAAGAAGAAACCCGGATTTTCAGGAGCTACTTCATTAAGCCGGCCAGTGGAGCAAGCCGGTCACTTAACATATTTATTCTTATTTCAGGAGCTTAGCATGAATAAATTCAAGCTAACCTGGGGGCTAATGTCAGGGATATACCCCGCGGTATAACCCGGCCGGAAGTATGACCCGGCCAGGACTTGGCGACTCACTGGTGACCCGGTCGAGACTTGGCGGTTCATTGGTAACCCGGTAGGCGGGTCAGACGAGCGACAAGGACCAAGGCCCAGCGAGCAAGCCGGCGCAAGGCGGCTCATGGACGGGCTTGGAGGGGCGGCTCATAGAGAAGACCCAAGGAGAGGAAAGACTGCATCACAAAGGAAACAAGACCCGGATTAGGATTCATGAAAGTCTAGTCCTAGTCCTATTCCCAGTAGGACTCTACATGTAAACCTACCCCTTCCACTTATAGAAGGAGGGGTAAGGCGCCCCAAGAGGGACAAGTTGACAAGGTCAAGTCATTAGAGATAGACAGATTAGAGGCTCTCGAGATTAGAGGTAGCAAGACAGCACCCTTGTAATCGAGATCACCCTCATCATCAATATAGACACAAAGCAGGACGTAGGCTTTTACCTCCATCAGAGGGGCCGAACCTGGGTAAACTCGCGTCTCTCGATTCCGACCAACCCCTCTCAAGCCACCACATAGTTGCGATGGCCTCACACCTAAGTTCTCTCATGAGGACATCTTGCCATGACAAAACCACGACAGTGGCCTCCTCAGCCACCTCGTCCCCGCTATCAGAAAACTGATCCCCGCCACCATCAGCATGTCCACTCGGCTCCGGCTGATGCAGATCCGGCCAGGTATCCCATCTGGTCGAAGTGTGTGGAGTCTCGTAGGACGAAGCGTCTGGCACAGGAGTCTCGCGGGACGAAGCGTCTGGCACAGGAGTCTCGCGGGTCGAAGCGTGTGAGATAGAAGGATCGTCGACCCGAGGCTTGTGGACAGGAGTCCTTGTAGCCTCCACCTCAGACGGGTCCACCGTAGCAGTCCTGTGCTTGGGTGAATCAGCTGGGGGTGGCGGCGAGGAAGCCGTAACAGCCTTCCTACCTCTCCCGCGGCCACCACGTGTACCTTTAGGAGCCTTCCTACCTCTCCCCCGACCTCCTCTCCCGGTCAGCAACTTCGCCGACGAAGAAGCGCCCTCGGGTGTCCCAATACTGTCGTACAACGCTCTCCGGGGAGTTTGGGGTGGAATGGAAGTACCCCTCCCACCACGCGCAGACGAAGGAGCCTCGGATCGCTCTCGACCCGCGCCCACCATCTTTCAACACCTGCCATGACAAAGAGTAAACGAAATTAGTACAACATAAAAAAATTGAATACCGACATGAATAATAATATGTATATATATAATTTGAGTGTATCATCATCATGTATATAATAAAAATTGAATAATACCTGACATGAACTAATAATAATCTTCATCGTCTATATATGCTCCAGGATCAATAAATGAATCATCATCATCACTATCATCAATAAATGCATCATCATCATCACTATCGGGAACAACATGTGGAAGGCCTCCTTTATGTAATCGGTCAAGCATTGAGAGGTCATCCGCAGCAGTAACCTCTTCTTCTTCCGTCTCTTCTTGTTCCAGCTCAGGGGTGAAGTCGGATTCACTGTCGCTGTCTACTTCAATGTTCTGGGGTGAAGTAGAGCGGTTCTTGAAACGTTTTTTGGAAAGACGTGTTTCTTGGAAGAATTCTCCTTCATATGTGTCTGGGTTAATGTGAGGTTCATAATCATCTTCATTGAGGGGAGGTGGTCTAAAACGTGGCGGCACATCATAAACGACATCCCAACCATTCAGATTTGGATCAGTTTGGCAGGCCCACGGTAGATAAAAAACTTGGGTCGCCTGTTGAGCCATAATATAGACATCAGGAACATCTAAATGGGTGCTTTGTTTGATTTCTACTAGCCCTATATGTTCACGAGTCCTTCTAGTCTCCTTCGGCTAGAACCAATAACATTTGAAGACTACGACGTTTGGTGGGTTTTCACCAAAGAATATAAGTTCATAAATTGCTTCAACTCTTCCATAATACTCGACACCTCCTTCGCCGATAGCAGAGACACAACAATTTGTAGACTTTCGGTCGGCCATAGATAGCTCTTTGCCAAAAGTACGAAAGCGATACCCGTTGATGTCGTATTTGTCAAATGAATGGACCTTATAGTCAAAACCATTAGCGACTTGTCTCAATTCGGCGTCCATAGACTCTGACTTAGCCTACAAGTTTAATACGAAAGGATTGTTGCATTAGCCGCAAACTAGACGAAGAAATGAAATGGTCTAATCGAAATTACCGTTTGTTTGAACAAAAAGATGAAACCGGGATAGCCGCGTCCATGCTTTGCCAGAAGCTCATACTCTTTGATGGAATCCTTTTGGATCACCGCTCCATCCGAGAATTTGGCGACGTATCGACTGTATCACATATCCAGGAATAAGAGCACTTCAAAGGAATTAGAAGTTGCGAAACAATGTACCGAGAACTTACTCGATGTACGGCCACACTTCTGTTAGGTTGTTGAAGATATACAACAAAATGGTCCGCCATTCTTCGACATCCAACGCTATTGCTTTCGAAGCACCAGCTGGTGCGAGCTTCCCTTTGAATAGGCTGAGGTTGGATCGACCTTTTTCCCTATCGCCATCATTGTACCGAGGCTTCGGATTATACTAATGACGATTCTTGGCTTCGTAGTGTGCTGTCACGAAGTTTGCCGCCTCCTCAGTAATGAATGCCTCGGACATCGATGCTTCAATTCTACGTTTATTTTTACATTTTGCTCGAAGCGTCTTCTGCATCCTCTCAGTTGCGAAGCACCAACGATTTTGCACGGGCCCCCCAATCTTGCCTCGGTCGGGAGATGCAAAATCAAATGCTGCATTGGATTAAAGAAGCCCGGTGGAAAGATCTTTTCTAACTTGCAGATCAACTCCGGCGCCAACTCTTCCAGTTCATCTAGCACGTCAGGCGATAGTTCTTTCGCACAAAGAGCACGGAAGAAATAGCTCAGCTCTGCTAGTACTAGCCATTCATCCTCAGGGATAATGCCACGCAACATCACCGGCATTACCCGCTCAAGCCATATGTGCCAATCATGACTCTTGAGACCAAATATTTTCAATTTGTCAAGACTCGCTCTTCTCTTTAGATTCGCTGCATACCCATCAGGGAACATGAACTGCATTTTCACCCACAAGATCATTTCCCTCATAGCTGGCCTTCCAAGATTGAACCATTCCTTTGGCTTCCTCCAGTTCTTCTTTCCTTTCGGTTGTCGCATGTTTTGTAACGGTCTATCACATAGAGCCTCCTGATCGACTCTAGCCTTAGGATTATCCTTTGACTTCCCCTCTATGCCGAACAATGTACCAAAAAGGGCCTCGGCGATATTGTTTTCAGTGTGCATCACATCGATGTTGTGTGGGCAAAGAAGGTCTTTAAAGTAAGGCAGATCCCACAAGCATATCTTGTGAGTCCAGGCGTGTTCCGAATTATACCCTTTGAAATATCCTGGACGCTCTGGATCAGGCTCGAGAGCGTTTAACTGATCCACGGTCTGTTGGCCTGTCAATGCAGGTGGTGCAGAGTTTTTGACAACTCTACCTTTGATGAAATTCTTCTTGTCTTTTCTGAACTTATGGCGAGGATCCAGGAACTGTCTATGCAAGTCGAAGCAAGAATACTTGCGACCCGCCTGCAGCCAACGGAACTGAAGAGCTGCCTTGCATGTGGGGCACGGGAACCTTCCATGCACACACCAGCCAACGAATAGCGCATACGCCGGCAAGTCATGCGTGGAGTACATGTACCACACATGCATTTTGAAGTTTTGTTTTGTAGCGGCGTCATATGTCTTGATCCCATTATCCCAAGCTTCTTGCAATTCATCCTTAAGCGGCTGCATGTACACATTCATATTCTTCCCCGGATAGTTGGGCCATGGAATTATCAACGTCAAGAAAATGTTCTTTCTTTTCATAATCTCTCCGGGGGGAGATTGAGTGGAATGACAAATACATGCCAACAACTGTATTGGGTTGCCGTCATACCAAACACATTGAACCCATCCGTGCTAATGGCGACTCGAGGATGCCTTGGATCTGCCGCATTATCCTTATGTAATGCATCGAAGTGCTTCCACGCAAAAGCGTCTGATGTGTGTCCCAACATCGGATTCCCATCTGCATCTAGTTCGGTTCTTTTACCCAATTTGTGCCACGTCATCTGTCTGGCCATTTCTTCGACCATGAAAAGGCGTTGAAGTCTTGGTATGATTGGCATATACCGAAGAACATTAATTGGGATTTTGGTCTGACTCTTCTCACCCATACCGTTGTCTACCACAACATACCTGGAAGACTTGCAAATGGGACAATAGTTCAAGCCCGCATACTCAAGCCTAAATAAGGCACATCCATTCTCACAGGCATCTATCTTCTCATAGGGCTTCTTAAGCGCGCGTAGGATTTTGTCCGACTGGTACAGGTTTGCAGGCAATACATGGCCTTTGGGTAGAAAGCGTCCAAATATTGTCATCATCGCGTCGTAGCATTCTCTGCCCAGGTTGAACTGAGCCTTCAGAGCCATTACTTGCGCGATGACATCCAGCTGACAAAGCTCAGTGTGCTCGTGGAGAGGACGTTTTGAAGACTCCAACATTTCATAGAAGGCCTTTGCAGATTCCTCCATCTCATCATCCGAATCCCTAGCATCATCAAAGTCTTGCACCATGTCTTCGATCCCGGTACCATGCTCGTCAGTGCGACGACGAACCACCTCAGCTATGGCACGTTGGGCAGACTCACCATGAAATCTCCACACCATATAATCAGGCGTAAAACCCCACTTCTGCAAGTGTTTACCCATTTCATCCCGTGTCCACTTTTTATGGTTGTCGCACCGGACACAGGGGCACCAGGTTATTTCCTGGCCATTTGCAAATGCGGCTCTCAGAAACCCCTTGGTTTTTGTTAACCATTCAATGGTCATGTCTTTCTGACTAGGGTGACCGGTGTACATCCACGCACGATCACTCATCTTACCTACCTACTAAACACACAAGAAATATATATATAATTCATCATCTATATTCATCAGTTAATCAAGTTTGTCAGTTTTATTACGTCCATGCAACCTACACGCTAATAGGTAAAGATAGGTCCTAATCCCACCCGAGTATGTGTAGATTGGGTTCATTTTCCCATGCTCTGCTCCGGATCCGACGCAGAATTTCGGCAGCACCTCCCCGTTGTTCTCCTGGTACACGTCTCGGCAATAAGCAGAGAGGATGTGTACCCGAAGAACAACAAGGAGGCACTGATGAAATTACGCATCGGATCCAGAGCAAAGCATAAGGGAAAACGAACCCAATCTACACATACTCGGGCTGTCCATGGATAACGTTGGACAATTCGAAAGGATGGCGGTTATAAATATGCAAATACATGCATATTTATAGATGCCGCCCTTTCGAACGGGAGACGCATACTGGTCACGCATACTAATGATTGAAGACACCTATAGCTAGCAAGTTTCATCGGCACGAAAACCGGAATAGAGCAAACTAAGGGGGGGAGGAGATGTCATTTGTGCTCACCCACGAACGCGTCGGGGAGCTCGTCAAACGCATGGGGAGGTCGTCGAACACCAGACCCTCGCAGCGACGAAACAACTGCACATTGAAATCCACCCGATCAACACAAATATGATGTTTTTCATAACAGCTAGAATCGGAATATATATATGACCTAACTCATAATTTACAAAACTATGACCCCGTGGCCTCTGTAAGGCCGAGGAGGACCTTTTCGGTCAACAGGAGGCCGAAGAGGTGTCGGGGGTCGGGGGTCGGGGTGTCTTCTTATCCTCCTCTCCTCTTTCTTCTTCTTCTCCTTATCTTCTTCTTCTTCTTCTTTTTCTTCTTTTCATTTTTCCTCTTCTCCTTCTCCTCCTCTCCTCTTTCTTCTTCTTCTTCTTCTTCTTCTTCTTCTTCTTCTTCTTCTTCTTCTTCTTTTTTCTTCTAGTTTTTTTCTTCTCTTCTTTTCTTCTAAGTTTTTTTTTTCTATCTAAGTTTTTTTCTTTTCTATCTAATTTAATAGTAAAAATAGAAAATAAACTAACTATCTAAATTAACTATCTAATTTAAAAGAAAAAAACAGAAAAAAACTAATTATCTACAGAAAAAACAGAAAGGTGAGGGGTGGGGGGGTGGGCCGGGCAATCACCGGAGTTGGGGACGGCCGGGGTGGCGGGAGGAGGGGGAAGCCGCAGGGAGGGGGAGCCGCGGGGAGGGGGCGGCACCGGGAGCCAGCGAGGGGAGGGGGCGGCTGGGGAGGGGGCGGAGCCGGGGGCGGGGGAGGGGTGGCCGATGGGGAGGGGGCGGCGCCGGAGGCAGGGGAGGGGTGGCCGCTGGGGAGGGGGCGGCGCCGAGGGCGGGGGAGGGGTGGCCGCGGCGAGGAGGTCCGGCGAGGGGGCGGCGCCAGGAGCCAGCGAGGGGAGGGGGCAGCTGGGAGGATGGCCGGCGCCGGAGGCATGGGAGGGGGCGGCGCCGGGGGCGGGCGAGGGGTGGCTGCGGCGAGGGGTGGCGCAGGGAGCTGCGGTGGTGGTGGATCCGCGCGGTGTGTGGGTCGAGAGAGAGAGGGGCGGGGGAGAGAGTGGGGGTAGTGGAGCGGGGGGGGGGAATGGCCGTTATAGGCACGGCCCCTTTGCCGTCCGCTAGCGGACGGCAAAGCGCCCCAGGGCTGACGGCAAAGGCCAGGAGGACGGCAAAGAGTCTGTCCGTTGGACCTTGCCAGGCCCAAGGTCCAGTGGGACCCATCTTGCCTCTTTGCCGTCTACCTGTAGGATCTATGCCGTCCGCTGGCAGACGGCAAAGGACAGGCGGATGGCAAAGAGTACCTTTGCCATTAGTCAGCTCTTTGTCGTCTGCTTTATGGTAGCACACGGCAAAGACCTTCTTTGCCATCTGCCAGCACACGGCAAAGATCTGGCAGACGACAAATAACTGAATTCCAGTAGTGCCTAGAGCCCAGTGCGAGTTTCTGTTTTTTCCTTGTTTTTAAGTTTTACAGAAAAGGAATATCAAACGGAGTCCAAACGGAATAAAAACTTACGATGATTTTTTATGGACCAGAAGAAGCCCACAGGGGATTGGAGTTGGGCCAGAAGAGCCACGAGGCCACCACAAGCCTAGGGGGCGCCCCCCTAGGGCGCGCCCCCCTGGCTTGGCGTCGTCTCGTGGCCCCCCTTGACTTGTTTCCAACGCCCAATTTTCTTATAAATACAGAAACCCCCAGAAAGAAACCTAGATCGGGAGTTCCGCCGCCACAAGCCTCTGTAGCCACGAAAAACCAATCGGGAGCCCGTTCCGGCACCCTGCCGGAGGGGGAAACCATCACCGGAGGCCATCTTCATCATCCCGGCGGTCCCCATGACGAGGAGGGAGTAGTTCACCCTCGGGGCTGAGGGTATGTACCAGTAGGTATGTGTTTGATCTCTCTCTCTCGTGTTCTTGAGATGGCACGATCTTGATGTACCGCGAGCTTTATTAATATAGATAAATTATATGGATTTTTCCCCTCTCTATCTTCTTGTGATGAATTGAGTTTTCCCTTTGAAGTTTTCTTATCGGATTGAGTCTTTAAGGATTTGAGAACACCTGATGTATGTCTCGCGATGGGATATCCGTGGTGACAATGGGATGTTCTATTGATCCACTTGATGTATGTTTTGGTGATCAACTTGCGGGTTCCGTGACCTTGGGAATCTATGCATAGGGGTTGGCACATGTTTTCGTCTTAACTCTCTGGTAGAAACTTTGGGGCACTCTTTGAAGTTCTTTGTGTTGGATTGAACATGATGAATCCGAAATTGTGTGATGCATATCGTATAATCAAGCCCATGGGTACTCGTGGTGACATTGGAGTATCTAGGTGACATTAGGGTTTTGGTTGATGTGTATCTTAAGGTGTTATTTTAGTACGAACTCTAGGGCTGTTCATGACACTTATAGGGATAGCTCATAAGATTGATCGGAAAAGATAACTTTGAGGTGGTTTCATACCCTACAATAATTTCATCGTTTGTTCTCCGCTATTTGTGACTTTGGAGTGAACTCTTTGTTGCACGTGAGGGATTTACATATGATTCAACTATGTCAGCATTGTTGAGAGAACTTGCACTAGTGAAAGTATGAACCCTAGGCCTTGTTTCTAAGCATTGCAATACCGTTTGTGCTCACTTTTATCATTAATTACATTGCTGTTTTTATATTTTCAGATTAGAAAAACCTATATCTACCATCCATATTACACTTGTATCACCATCTCTTCGCCGAACTAGTGCACCTATACAATTTACCATTGTATTGGGTGTGTTGGGGACACAAGAGACTTTTTGTTATTTGGTTGCAGGGTTGTTTGAGAGAGACCATCTTCATCCTACGCCTCCCACAGATTGATAAACCTTAGGTCATCCACTTGAGGGAAATTTGCTACTGTCCTACGAAACTCTGCGCTTGGAGGCCCAACACGAGTCTACAAGAAGAAGGTTGCGTAGTAGACATCAAGCTCTTTTCTGGCGCCGTTGCCGGGGAGGTGAGTGCTTTAAGGTATATCTTTAGATCTTGCAATTGAATCTTTTAGTTTCTTGTTTTATCACTAGTTTGGTTCTATAAAAGAAAACTACAAAAAATGGAGTTTAGGTTGCATCATTTGTTTCGTCTCTATAATGTCTTTCGTGAAAATAAGGATTCCGAAAGTTGTGCTCAATTGGTAGAGGAAGAAATTATGAAAATACTTAATGAGAATTACTTTAATGATGAGCATGATTGCAATGTTGCTAGTATGAATTCTCTGAATATCCATGATGCTAATGATATGCAAAGCCACAAGCTTGGGGATGCTATGTTTGATGAAGATGATATTTTTAGTCCCCCAAGTTTTGATGAGCAAATTTATGATGATGATGGCATGCCTCCTATCTATGATTATTATGATGATGACATGTATGCTATAAAGAGTGATAGTAAACATGAAACTTGTCATCAAGATTTCAATATTCAAAGTGGTTATGTCAAACAAGTATCTCATGATAGTTATTTTGTTGAGTTTGCTCCCACTATTATGAATGAGAAGAAATATGCCTATGTGGAGAGTAATAAATTTTCTATGCTTGTGGATCATGAAAAGAATGCTTTATGTGATGGTTATATTGTTGAATTCATTCATGATGCTACTAAAAATTATTATGAGGGAGGAGTATATGCTTGTAGGAATTGCAATAATATCAAGTTTCCCCTCTATGTGTTGAAAATCTTGAAGTTTTGCTTGTTTTACCTTCCTATGCTAGTTGATTCTTGCTCCCATAAATTGTTTGCTCACAAAATCCCTATGCATAGGAAGTGGGTTAGACTTAAATGTGCTTGTCATGAGATTCATGATGCTCGCTTTTATGTTTCAATTCTTTACTTTTATGTGAGCATCATTGAAATCATCATGCCTAGCTAAAAGGCATTAAAGAAAAGCGCTTGTTGGGAGACAACCCAACACTTATACTTTCTGTTTTTGTGTGTTCACATGATTAAGCTACTGTAGTAATCATGTTTCGTATCTTTTACTTCAATAAAGTGCCAAGTAAAGCCTTTGGGATGACTCACAAGATGAGTAGAATTGATGCTGAACCGAAACATAAACTTTTGACTCCAGTATAGGAATTTTCATTTTTTACTGGAGCGTGATAATGATCTGAAATTTATACAGTCTTAATATACAAACTCTTCAGGTTGTCCTAATTTTTCAGAATTTTTAGAGACACGGAAGTATGGTTACACTACAGATCTTCACAGACTGTTCTGTTTTTGACAGATTCTATTTTGCATGCATAGTTTGCTTGTTTTAGTGTTCCCACAGCTTATATTCAGTGATATAAATTATGGTAATGATAGAATACAGTAGGTATCATGTGGGAACAATTATGAATCTTGTCTTGACAGTACCTAAGTGAATTATTTATCTTTATTACACTAACCCTTCTCACGAAGTTCCGTTAAGTTTTGTGTGATTGAAGTTTTCAAGTTTTGGGTGAGACACCGATATGAGGAGAACAATGAGTGACAAGAACCTAAGCTTGGGGATGCACAAGGCACCCCAATGTAATATCCATGGAATACTCAAGCGCCTAAGCTTGGGGATGCCCCAGAAGCATCCCCTCTTTCGTCTTCAACATTATCGGTATATCTTACTTAGAGCTATATTTTTATTCGTCACATAATATGTGCTTTGCTTGGATCGTCGTTATATTTTTTTATTTTCTGTTAGGTGTTATTCATAATCTTGTTTTTCAATAAAAATTTCCAAGAATTGTCTTAGGATGCTTGCATTGCATGTTTTGATGTGTGCTGTGTAAAAACAGAAACTTTTGCTGTAATGTTTGAATTTTCATATTTTAATGAAACGTGGAAAGTTTCTGAAATTTTTACACAGTGTTTTCATATAAATTATTTAGCACTTCCTATATTTTCATAATTTTTTGAGTTACAGAAGTACACTGTTTTCATAAATTGCTACAGACTGTTCTGTTTGGACAGATTGCTGTCATAGTTTTGTTATCTACTTATCCTATAGTTTCCATAGCCTATATTGGTAGATATAAATTGTGGAAATGATAGTAAACAGTAGATGATGTTTGATAATTATTGTGCAACTTGTCTTGGCAGTACATGAAGTGTTGGTTTATTCTTATGTGTACTAACCTATCTCACGAGTTCTTGTTGAGTTTTGTGTGGATGAAGTTTATAAGAATTAGGGAAACCATGATATGAGAGGAATTAAGGAGGCACAAGAGCTCAAGCTTGGGGATGCCCAAGGCGTCCCTAATTAATATTTAAAGAAGTCTCAAGCATCTAAGCTTGGGGATGCCCCGGTTGGCATCCCACCTTTCTTCTTCAACAATTATCGGTTAGTATCGGTTGAACCTAAGTTTTTGCTTCTTCACATGATATGTGCTATCCCTGGAATGTCATTTTGTTTTGTTTTGCTGTTTGAATAAAATACTTAAGATCTGAAATTCTTAGATGAGAGAGTCTTCACATAGTTATTTAATTGTTGGCTACTCATTGATCTTCACTTATATCTTTTTGGAGTAGTTTGTCTTTTGCTCTAGTGCTTCACTTATATCTTTGTAGAGCACGGCGGTGGTTTCATTTTATAGAAATTGATGAACTCTCATGCTTCACTTATATTATTTTGAGAGTCTCTAAACAGCATGGTAATTTTCTTAGGTTATGAATTTAGTCCTAATATAATGGGCATCCAAGAGGGATATAATAAAAACTTTCATATAAAGTGCATTGAATACTATGAGAAGTTTGATTCCTTATGATTGTTTTGAGATATAAAGATGGTAATATTAGAGACATGCTAGTGAGTAATTGTGGATTGGTAGAAAGACTTGTGTTAAAGGTTGTGATTCCCGTAGCATGCACGTATGGTGAACCTTTATGTGACGAAGTCGGAGCATGATTTATTTATTGATTGCCCTCCTTTGTGTGGAGTCCGGGATCGCGCGATGGTTAACTCCTACCAACCCTTCCCCTAGGAGCATGCGTGTAGTACTTTGTTTTGATAACTAATAGACTTTTGCAATAAGTATGTGAGTTCTTTATGACTAATGTTGAGTCCATGGATTATACGCACTCTCACCCTTCCATCCTTGCTAGCCTCTCTAGTACTGCACAACTTTCACCGGTGCATTAAACCCACCATATACCTTCCTCAAAATAGCCACCATACCTACCTATTATGGCATTTTCATAGCCATTCCGAGATATATTGCCATGCAACTTCCACCGTTCCGTTTATGAGACGCATCATCATTGTCATATTGCTTTGCATGATCATGTAGTTGACATCGTATTTGTGTCAAAGCCACCGTTCATATTTTTTTATACATGTCACTCTTGAGTCATTGCACATCCCGGTACACCGCCGGAGGCATTCATATAGAGTCATATTTTGTTCTAAGTATTGAGTTGTAATTCTTGAGTTGTAAGTAAATAAAAGTGTGATGATCATCATTATTAGAGCATTGTCCCATGTGAGGAAAGGATGATGGAAGCTATGATTCCCTCACAAGTTGGGATGGGTCTCCGGACTTTACAAAAAATAAAAGAGGCCAAAGAAGCCCAAATAAAAAAAAGTGGCCAAAGAAGCCCACCAAAAAAATGACAGAAAAGAGAGAAGGGGCAATGCTACTATTCCTTTTTCCACACTTGTGCTTCAAAGTAGCACCAGGATCTTCATGATAGAGAGTCTCCTATTTTGTCACTTTCATATACTAGTGGGAATTTTTCATTATAGAACTTGGCTTGTATATTCCAATGATGGGCTTCCTCAAATTGCCCAAGGTCTTCGTGAGCAAGCGAGTTGGATGCACACCCACTTAGTTTCTTTTTGGGCTTTCATACACTTATAGCTCTAGTGCATCTGTTGCATGGCAATCCCTACTCACTCACATTGATATCTATTGATGGGCATCTCCATATCCCGTTGATACGCCTAGTTGGTGTGAGACTATCTCCTTCTTTTTGTCTTCTCCACAACCACCATATTCTATTCCACCTATAGTGCTATGTCCATGGCTCACGCTCATGTATTGCGTGAGAGTTGAAAAAGTTTGAGAACACTAAAGTATGAAACAATTGCTTGGCTAAAACCAGGGTTGTGCATGATTTAATACTTTGTGTGATGAAGATGGAGCATAGCCAGACTATATGATTTTGTAGGGATAACTTTCTTTGGCCATGTTATTTTGAGAAGACATGATTGCTTTATTAGTATGCTTGAAGTATTATTGTTTTTATGTCAATATTAAACTTTTGTTTTGAATCTTATGGATCTGAATATTCATGCCACAATAAAGAAAATTACATGGATGAATATGTTAGGTAGCATTCCACATCAAAAATTCTGTTTTTATCATTTACCTACTCGAGGACGAGCAGGAATTAAGCTTCGGGATGCTTGATACGTCTCCAACGTATCTATAATTTTTTATTGTTCCATGCTATTATATTATCGGTTTTGGATGTTTTATATGCATGAATATGCTATTTTATACTATTTCTTGGGACTAACCTATTAACCTAGAGCCCAGTACCAGTTTCTGTTTTTTCCTTGTTTTTAAGTTTTACAGAAAAGGAATATCAAACGGAGCCCAAACGGAATAAAAACTTACGATAATTTTTTCTGGACCAGAAGAAGCCCACAGGGGATTGGAGTTGGGCCAGAAGAGCCACGAGGCCACCACAAGCCTAGGGGGCGCCCCCCCTAGGGCGCGCCCCCCTGGCTTGTCGTCGCCTCGTGGCCCCCCTTGACTTGTTTCCAACGCCCAATTTTCTTATAAATACAGAAACCCCCAGAAAGAAACCTAGATCGGGAGTTCCGCCGCCACAAGCCTCTGTAGCCATGAAAAACCAATCGGGAGCCCGTGCCGGCACCCTGACGGAGGGGGAAACCATCACCGGAGGCCATCTTCATCATCCCGGTGGTCTCCATGACGAGGAGGGAGTAGTTCACCCTCGGGGCTGAGGGTATGTACCAGTAGCTATGTGTTTGATCTCTCTCTCTCGTGTTCTTGAGATGGCACGAGCTTGATGTACCGCGAGCTTTATTAATATAGATAAATCATATGGAGTTTTCCCCTCTCTATCTTCTTGTGATCAATTGAGTTTTCCCTTTGAAGTTTTCTTATCGGATTGAGTCTTTAAGGATTTGAGAACACTTGATGTATGTCTCGCGATGGGATATCCGTGGTGACAATGGGATGTTCTATTGATCCACTTGATGTATGTTTTGGTGATCAACTTGCGGGTTCTGTGACCTTGGGAATCTATGCATAGGGGTTGGCACATGTTTTCGTCTTGACTCTCCGGTAGAAACTTTGGGGCACTCTTTGAAGTTCTTTGTGTTGGATTGAACATGATGAATCTAAAATTGTGTGATGCATATCGTATAATCAAGCCCATGGGTACTCGTGGTGACATTGGAGTATCTAGGTGACATTAGGGTTTTGGTTGATGTGTATCTTAAGGTGTTATTTTAGTACGAACTCTAGGGCTGTTCGTGACACTTATAGGGATAGCTCATAAGATTGATCGGAAAAGATAACTTTGAGGTGGTTTCGTACCCTACAATAATTTCTTCGTTTGTTCTCCGCTATTTGAGACTTTGGAGTGAACTCTTTGTCGCACGTGAGGGATTTACATATGATTTAACTATGTCAGCATTGTTAAGAGAACTTGCACTAGTGAAAGTATGAACCCTAGGTCTTGTTTCTATGCATTGCAATACCGTTTGTGCTCACTTTTATCATTAGTTACATTGCTGTTTTTATATTTTCAGATTATAAAAACATATATCTACCATCCATATTACACTTGTATCACCATCTCTTCGACGAACTAGTGCACCTATACAATTTACCATTGTATTGGGTGTGTTGGGGACACAAGAGACTTTTTGTTATTTGGTTGCAGGGTTGTTTGAGAGAGACCATCTTCATCCTACGCCTCCCACGGATTGATAAACCTTATGTCATCCACTTGAGGGAAATTTGCTACTATCCTACGAAACTCTACGCTTGGAGGCCCAACACGAGTCTACAAGAAGAAGGTTGCGTAGTAGACATCACCGGCCACATCGCCGTTCCCCTCCTCCTATCCCCCCCCCCCCCCCCCCCCCCGCGGTCACCGTCGTCGCCCGCGTCCGTCGCCGGCCGAAGCAGTGGCGGCGTGGGATCCAATTAAAGATCTGCCGTCAAGTTAAATTCCTACTTTATACTTTTAAATTTTTACTTTACAAATTTGGTCGCTAATTCATGATATGAAACAACTATAACTGTGATTTCTTCCAACATTTTTGAACCGCTTTTGTGCGTGCATATTCAATGATAAGAATATCATTCTTTTGGTCGTATGTGGATATCCATAGTGTATTGGGATGTGTTTGGTTCAAGGGACGAATTAGGATGGATATGGGTATCCCCATCCAGCTGGATATGGATAGCCTATTTTTTGTTTGGTTGGATGGGTGAGGTTAGCCCATATTTTGTTTGGTTTGAAGGATAAGATATATGATTGAGGATTGTCAGTGAAGTGTATGGTTGACGTATAGATGATGGATAGGAGTTCTATGATCCACCCATCAGTACACAGCACCCAATCCATGAATCATGACAGAGCAGCACACACACCATGCGTCAGTTCGCGGCACGAGACGCACACCAAAAACACTGCTTCTTCAAGCTTCGGCCGCGCTCGTTGTCCTCCACCTGCAGCGGCGCTTACCCATGCAAGCCCTCCGTAGCGGTCAGCTGCCACGCGCCCTTTTCTAGACGTGGTTACAGAGAATCGAAGTAGGAGAATGGACATGAGCAGAGAGCCTCTCGTTCAGGCCACCGCAGGCTCTTCTGGCTGCCGACCAACGTGTGGAGTTTCAATCATATTCATTTGAGTGGTACTTACACAATTAATTAATGATGTTTAAAAGAATTTGATGAAGTATTTGACTAAGCAAAAATCACTTGCCGAATCATTGATCTATAGCAAGAAGCATTTTACAAAATCAAATCTCGGTGAGAGAGCACATAGAAAATGAAGGGGATGTGTGGTATACATAGAGTCTCATAATTTGGTTCGTAGGATATATATAGCTAGGATTATCATAGGATAGAATTAGGCCTCCTTTTGGTTCATAGGATAGGATTATCATAGGAATATATAGGAAATTTGTAGGAAATGAGATGACATGCATCTCAAATCCTATGAGTAGGATTAGAAAAATATATGTCATTTTGGTTCACATCATAGGAATTTTTCCATTGAGTCTAGTCTCTTTTTTGTTTTCCTTTGAAATGTTATTTGCTATGTTATTTGCTATATATAGGATGATATTTGCTATGTTATTGTTGTTAAATAAAATGATATTTTCTATAGCCACAATTTGTTCTTGTCGACGATGCCAATCCCGCATCCTCGTCGTCGACTCGGCGCCGACAACCAGTTTGAGAGGCGCCATGTCCGGGACTGGGCTCCGCCGGGCTGGCACTGGCAGGTGCTACCTTGCGGTGCGCGCACCTTGGTGAGAAATCCGGGTCTCGTCGTCGACCCGGAGCTTCTTTGGTGGCGATCGCGTGGGCCACTATCGGTGGAGAGGGAGCCGGCCCCCGCGGAGGTGGTACGTCGCCGTGTCAGGGAGGAGGACGAGCACGTCCGTCGCTACATGGCTGCGTTGGACGCCAGGTTCTCCAATACCTGGCAGGTTATTCAGGGATCTCACCCGAGCTATGATCCGGCGATGGTTCCTTCTCTTTGGGTGTCCACCGCCTGCGCCGTGAGACGTCAACTCGATCTGTATTAATTAATGATATTATATGATATATTCGAGCTGTATTATCGATAATATTCGATGCTTCATTAACTGGATTATTTGAGTTGTGTTTCTTAGGTTGCAATAAGGCATGTCATGTTATGAGTTTTTAAAAGATTCACATTATATATCATAACTTACATCTATGAACTATTCTACATTCGGAGATGAAATATAAAAAAAAGTGTTAATTGCAGTTTCTTACGTTTGACAACTGCTTGGGCTTATTAGGGACCATGAGGCGTAAGATCTGCAAGGTGTGCCAAAATTCATGTATGGACAGTCTTGAAACTTCAGTGCAGTTCGGGGTATATTTGAGAACGGGAATTCAAAAATCAGTGATAACGGTCTTTAACTTGAATTTGTATTGAATTTTGATCATTTGTTTCCCTTTTTTACTGACTTTATTTTTGATTATTAACTGCTGCATAGTGTGTTCCAGGCAACATAAGGGAGGACTTCAACAATTCATATGGTAACGTGTTGTACTTTGAGGATGATGAGGAGCGCGAATTCGAATTGGATCTGCGCAAAGGAAAGAATAAAACCATCATATATGGTGATGGATGGGAGTAGTACATTGCAGTGAACAATTTCAAAGGAGGAGAACTCGTAGCTTATTCTTTAATAGGAGAGGTGAATAGGTTAAGGACATTATATGTCCAAAGCGATGATGATGACGATGACGAAGATGACATCGTCAGCCAAGATGACCAAGATGATATCGACAGCCAAGATGAAGATGAGGACATCCAAGATGAAGATGAGGACAACCAAGATGAAGAGGAGGACATCCAAGATGAAGATGATGGTCCTATCCTTTCTGCAATTTTTTCTCAAAGGATGAAGAAGCTTACTCGGGATGATAAAGCTAGTGTGAAAGAAATGTTGCCATCCTCTTCGGCGTTCTTGGGGAAGCCCTTTGTGCATATCTAAAACCGGTGTCGTCGCCAATCCATCCACATAACGTATTAGGACAACAGCCGGTGCAGCAGACCTAAAGTGCACACCACATGCACATGTTTTAGAAGCTTCCCTCATCATCGGACCACTGACCCATCTTCAGGAGAGAGATCCGCATCATCCTTGCCTGTCCGGACATCCGTCGGCGCCATCACGGCGCCCAACGGCACCACCGCCCTGTGCTCGTCTGTCCAGACACGAAGACTCTGGAATATCTGTCGTGTGTAGCACCTGCCAACCAGGCATGACAAAGCGTAGCACCTATCGGCCAGGCACGACTTGATAGCTCCACCAAAGCTCCGTGCAAGACGAAGCCGCTCCACCTCCTGCCTCTGTCTTCTAGCACTGCTCCACAAAGGATGCTCCCAAGAGAGAAACGACAACGCAGTAGCTAGCGCCATCGTCCGATCTGGAAGACCAGATCCTAGGGTTTCCTTCGAAGCAGCACGAGTGAGTCGACAACAGTTACACGACGATGCCCTCAACAAGGTAACGGCGCAAAACGCCGCCATCGCCCGCTAACAGCTCAGTTTTCACCGGCAACTATGTCTCCCCAACTCGCAGCCGGGACTAGATGACGGATCTTGAGATCCGACCACCTAGCCTCAGGACGACCACCTTCGGCGAAGGAGGTGGCCACCACCGCCACACCGAGGGCCAGAGCCCCCGACGTCCTCGTGTTGCAGGTAGAGCCCAGTGGCAGTATGCCGTTGACAGAATAGGGGTGGTACACGACAGCATCTTGTGTGGCCCGCCGAAGACCAACTGGGATCAGATCGGGCACCCAAGCCACCGTCGCAGGACCCGCCGCCGTACTCCGTTGCCTGCATGCCGAAACTGGCCGCCGCCACCCCGCATCATTGCCTGATGTCCGGCCGATGAGGACAGCCGCCCCTAGACCGGGTTTGGCCAAGAAGAAGCAACGCCGCCATCGTTGCGGCGCACAGGCTTTGCCTGCGAGCCCCTGGCGGCGGCGGCGGTAGGGGAGATGGCTTTGGAGAGGACCGGAGGAAGGGGACGGGGGCGCACCGGTGCGGCGGGGCGGCGCCGCACGGGAGCGGGAGCGGGGGTAGGTTCGTCTTTAAAATGGGGAAAGGACTAGGCTCCATCTTCATCTGACCAAACAAGGAGAGCCTTGAACGTTGGTCGTTTGGTCGCCACCAACAACACCCCGCAAAGGGGAGAGGTGTCGTACGGGAACGAGGTGATCCAGAAAGGATCACACCTCGCTAACCCGGCTTCGGAAGGAAGAATCGAAACCACTCGAAAGAGTGGCCGAGCCTAGATGACGCAGATAGAGCAGCACCTCCTTGCATCCTTGCAGCAAGCAGCCATCAATCTCACCAACCGAGTGCGACTCCAAGATGAGGCCTTCAGAAAGGGACACGATGTAGCCGCTAAAAGAAAATAGTGCTTCACAGTGGCTGCACAGTGCCCAGTAAAGAGGGGTCAGAAGCACTCAGCATGGCAGGGGTGGTCACATGATTTCTGAGGAAGGGGTCACCACAGCAGTGAAATTGTTTTGCGGAGAGGATAGTGATGATGAATAGGTGTGTTCCCTCAATCAGTCTCACTTTTCAGTGATTATTAGAGGTTTTCTGCCCTCCCCCAGTTATCCAAGAGCGGACTGCTGCATGTGCTGCTCTCTGCTCTGTTTTTTCTCCTCTGATGATGAACAGGAGTAGTATTTCTAAGGGAAGGAGCCTGCTACTTTTCTTTGATTAATTGCATCTCCGATGATCAGCTGAGACCTGAGTGAGAGTGTTTGAGAAGTTTCTCACTGTCTGCGTACATAGAGCTTAATTGTGCTTGTCTGATAGCGTGTCCTACTTTTCATTGATTACCATATAATTTTGTCTCCCGAAATTCCCCCTTAATCTGCATATGAGTGCATAGTCTGTTATTCCCAACGAGTGACAACCATAGCTTTGGTTCAGGCTTTATACCTGTAAAGACAGCAAGGATGTAAAACAGAAACTCCCAAGTTAGGGGACGATCTCCTCCTGCACTATTTATTGGGAGCATATATAAGTCTCAAACCCATGAATATCGATGTTGTATTTGGCTTCAACATCTTTCTTACCTTCTCTAAACAGATGCCTGAATGTTAGTACTGTAACTGTCTTCTCCCACAAGCTAAGCAAAAAAGGGATTAATTGTTCTCCAACTATCTAAGGGGCTAATTTTCCTTCTTGTTCTGCAAGGCGGAGGTCAGGCCATCTGATTTGAAGACATGCATTTGTGATTTGCATATCCACGAGAAAGAAGACATGCATATGTGATTTGAAGATGCCGAAAGACATGTCGTTGCCTGACATTGTCTGCACGGTGCCCACAAAGGACGGGTCAGCAGCATTGATGATGCTCCCTCGGTAAATCTCACTTTTCACTCACATGTGAAATAATTGAGCGGAGGAGGCAGCTAGCTCACCCCACAGATCTCCTATAAATAGTGGCTGGGAAAGCGTTGGTTCATCATCTCATATTAGTCACTTCGACCCCCTTCCTTCAATCCTGCCCCTTAAATCTGTTCTAGCTACCAACTAAGGAAGGACATGGTCATGATGAGAGGCAACAATGTCAAGACCTTGGCATTGATACTCGTAGTTGTGGGTCTTGTGGCCATGGAGCAAACCCAGCAAGCACAAGCATCCCACTGCTGTTGTCATCTTGACTCGGTCCCTACCTATTTTGACTGCCGCGATAAATCTGATAGCACCGTCTCAGAGTGCTGCGGTGTTTCTGCTGGCTATATATCAGACGACGTTGGGTCTGAATGCAAGTCCGGTTATATAGACATAGAGACAGCCCTACAAGGTATGCATGATCGCCCCCCGTTTTTTTATTTACTAGCTTGTGAAGCCCAGTGGAATATATGTAGTGCAAGAGATGGGCCGATATATGTTTAATTTTTCCTTGGTTACATTTACATCCATATACGCTGCTGCTGCCTGCTTGGAAACAGCCGTCAACTACTGCAAGCTGGGGTGCAGGGGTTCCTTGTGCAACAAATTAACTGCATCTGGTAAGATTCTCGATCGGTTGCTACTTCTTCAGTCACTAACACCAAGCCCAGACATAACATGGCATGCTGCTACAAATCTCAAGGCAATACAACTTGATAAATTTTCAAACAAAATGCATGCAGTCCCCAAAAAGTCTCATACTGTAGTAAAAGTCACACCTAAATATAACTCCTTACTCGCATGTATCACCTAATTATTATTATTTTGTTCATCAGTTGCTGGCGGTAGCAACGATGCCATGGAACGATGCGCCAGTGGATGCCATGATCTATGCACCAAGAACAACGCCGAAGTTCAAAAAGCCCGTGACGCTTAACTAGTTAAGCCAAGGAGCTGCATCTCAAAAGCCTGCCAAGGAGTTTTAATGCTGCCTTCAATAACTGGATATCATATCCAATATGAGTAGATGTCAAATGTTACTTGTGTTTCAATTTTAGTATTTCCAATAACGATCATGAGATGTACAATGCATCTTCCTGCGAGGATGTATGGTGTTCATCATGTTAAATGTTTGTGTTGTATCCTTGGCGTACGGCATGATGACTTCATGGTTTTAATGAAATCTTGTTTAATTTGCAAATTATTACAGTGTTTCATTCATCGTGCCCTTGGTTTTCCTTTTCCCTTTTGACATGGTAGAGGTGTCAATAAGCTTGCTGCATGCAAAGCTTTTTGCTCTGTTTTCATCGTCAATTTTTTCAACTCCCGTCTATTTAAACTTTGTTAAATTTGTTTTCTCACATACTTTCCTGGCCGCGATTTTCCTCTCGTCGAGCTCCATCTTCTGCATTGGTATTTTCCATCAACATGTTAAACCTCTCCTCTTTATTTTCCTCCTTGACCTCGTTGCGTTTGTACATGCCTCCTCTTCCGCCAACATGTCCTCTAATGGGACTCCACTGAATACCATTGTGCTGTTGTCGCGTGGGACTCCACCCAACAATCTCAAGTATTGCCCTCATTCTTGTGGTACAACGCCGATACGTGCACGGGATGGCAAAGCAATACCATCACGTGTTCAAGGTCAACACGTTGCAACATAGAGCGAAAGAACACGAAGCAATACTTACGAGCTCATGGAGTCCCACGCGGCAATGACACAATCCTGCCTCCTCTTTTTCCAACAAGTCCTCCAAATTCTCCGGCAAAATAGTTTTATGTGTGGCACAATACTTAGGAACTCATGAAGTCCCACACGAAACATGTCCACCAAGTATTCGGTGGGCCAACACGGCAACGGCACAATGGTCCTCAATGGAGAGGGGCTCGAGCCTTCGCGGCCTCACCAGCCGCATGTACCTTTATCTCTCGCTTGACCTCATGAGTCGGTCTTGGCGTTTCATAGTCCCTAAGTTCACCGGTGCGGACACGGGAGGGTTAGGCGGGATGCCAAACATGGTGGTAAGCTGTAGCAGATTAATCACGGTGGTGGCTCAGCTAGGATGGGATGTGGGCGACTGCATAGGCGCTGAGTAGGCCGAGTGTCAGTGGCGGGCGCGAAAAGAGAGAGGCTAGATTGTGAAATTATGCGGTTTTCGACTAGGTTTTGGGTAGTTCTTTGTTGCCAGACAACGACGTGGCGGGCAGCCGGACTCATGTAGACCACTCACTCCCAAAACGATTTGGGGCCGGACTGAGGGTTTTCAGACCTCCGGACCTGTCCGACCGAAAATGGTCAGCCACGTTGATGACTAATAGTGTTTGGACCGTTCGGTCTGAACATAAAGGGGGTGTTTTGGCAGTTTGCATAATTTATGGAGTGCTCTCCCAATCGAGCGCCCCATCCAATATATTTGGATCGGGGGGGACCATCTTCATCCTACGCCTCCCACGGATTGATAAACCTTATGTCATCCACTTGAGGGAAATTTGCTACTATCCTACGAAACTCTACGCTTGGAGGCCCAACACGAGTCTACAAGAAGAATGTTGCGTAGTAGACATCACCGGCCACATCGCCGTTCCCCTCCTCCTATCCCCCCCCCCCCCCCCCCCCCCCCGCGGTCACCGTCGTCGCCCGCGTCCGTCGCCGGCCGAAGCAGTGGCGGCGTGGGATCCAATTAAAGATCTGCCGTCAAGTTAAATTCCTACTTTATACTTTTAAATTTTTACTCTACAAATTTGGTCGCTAATTCATGATATGAAACAACTATAACTGTGATTTCTTCCAACATTTTTGAACCGCTTTTGTGCGTGCATATTCAATGATAAGAATATCATTCTTTTGGTCGTATGTGGATATCCATAGTGTATTGGGATGTGTTTGGTTCAAGGGACGAATTAGGATGGATATGGGTATCCCCATCCAGCTGGATATGGATAGCCTATTTTTTGTTTGGTTGGATGGGTGAGGTTAGCCCATATTTTGTTTGGTTTGAAGGATAAGATATATGATTGAGGATTGTCAGTGAAGTGTATGGTTGACGTATAGATGATGGATAGGAGTTCTGATGATCCACCCATCAGTACACAGCACCCAATCCATGAATCATGACAGAGCAGCACACACACCATGCGTCAGTTCACGGCACGAGACGCACACCAAAAACACTGCTTCTTCAAGCTTCGGCCGCGCTCGTTGTCCTCCACCTGCAGCGGCGCTTACCCATGCAAGCCCTCCGTAGCGGTCAGCTGCCACGCGCCCTTTTCTAGACGTGGTTACAGAGAATCGAAGTAGGAGAATGGACATGAGCAGAGAGCCTCTCGTTCAGGCCACCGCAGGCTCTTCTGGCTGCCGACCAACGTGTGGAGTTTCAATCATATTCATTTGAGTGGTACTTACACAATTAATTAATGATGTTTAAAAGAATTTGATGAAGTATTTGACTAAGCAAAAATCACTTGCCGAATCATTGATCTATAGCAAGAAGCATTTTACAAAATCAAATCTCGGTGAGAGAGCACATAGAAAATG
Source organism: Elymus sibiricus (assembly GCA_039707655.1). Taxonomy (NCBI): domain Eukaryota; kingdom Viridiplantae; phylum Streptophyta; class Magnoliopsida; order Poales; family Poaceae; genus Elymus; species Elymus sibiricus. The sequence goes on along the minus strand of CM077663.1, from coordinate 37,308,019 downwards.
AAGGGGATGTGTGGTATACATAGAGTCTCATAATTTGGTTCGTAGGATATATATAGCTAGGATTATCATAGGATAGAATTAGGCCTCCTTTTGGTTCATAGGATAGGATTATCATAGGAATATATAGGAAATTTGTAGGAAATGAGATGACATGCATCTCAAATCCTATGAGTAGGATTAGAAAAATATATGTCATTTTGGTTCACATCATAGGAATTTTTCCATTGAGTCTAGTCTCTTTTTTGTTTTCCTTTGAAATGTTATTTGCTATGTTATTTGCTATATATAGGATGATATTTGCTATGTTATTGTTGTTAAATAAAATGATATTTTCTATAGCCACAATTTGTTCTTGTCGACGATGCCAATCCCGCATCCTCGTCGTCGACTCGGCGCCGACAACCAGTTTGAGAGGCGCCATGTCCGGGACTGGGCTCCGCCGGGCTGGCACTGGCAGGTGCTACCTTGCGGTGCGCGCACCTTGGTGAGAAATCCGGGTCTCGTCGTCGACCCGGAGCTTCTTTGGTGGCGATCGCGTGGGCCACTATCGGTGGAGAGGGAGCCGGCCCCCGCGGAGGTGGTACGTCGCCGTGTCAGGGAGGAGGACGAGCACGTCCGTCGCTACATGGCTGCGTTGGACGCCAGGTTCTCCAATACCTGGCAGGTTATTCAGGGATCTCACCCGAGCTATGATCCGGCGATGGTTCCTTCTCTTTGGGTGTCCACCGCCTGCGCCGTGAGACGTCAACTCGATCTGTATTAATTAATGATATTATATGATATATTCGAGCTGTATTATCGATAATATTCGATGCTTCATTAACTGGATTATTTGAGTTGTGTTTCTTAGGTTGCAATAAGGCATGTCATGTTATGAGTTTTTAAAAGATTCACATTATATATCATAACTTACATCTATGAACTATTCTACATTCGGAAATGAAATATAAAAAAAAGTGTTAATTGCAGTTTCTTACGTTTGACAACTGCTTGGGCTTATTAGGGACCATGAGGCGTAAGATCTGCAAGGTGTGCCAAAATTCATGTATGGACAGTCTTGAAACTTCAGTGCAGTTCAGGGTATATTTGAGAACGGGAATTCAAAAATCAGTGATAACGGTCTTTAACTTGAATTTGTATTGAATTTTGATCATTTGTTTCCCTTTTTTACTGACTTTATTTTTGATTATTAACTGCTGCATAGTGTGTTCCATGCAACATAAGGGAGGACTTCAACAATTCATATGGTAACGTGTTGTACTTTGAGGATGATGAGCAGCGCGAATTCGAATTGGATCTGCACAAAGGAAAAAATAAAACCATCATATATGGTGATGGATGGGAGTAGTACATTGCAGTGAACAATTTCAAAGGAGGAGAACTCGTAGCTTATTCTTTAATAGGAGAGGTGAATAGGTTAAGGACATTATATGTCCAAAGCGATGATGATGACGATGACGAAGATGACATCGTCAGCCAAGATGACCAAGATGATATCGACAGCCAAGATGAAGATGAGGACATCCAAGATGAAGATGAGGACAACCAAGATGAAGAGGAGGACATCCAAGATGAAGATGATGGTCCTATCCTTTCTGCAATTTTTTCTCAAAGGATGAAGAAGCTTACTCGGGATGATAAAGCTAGTGTGAAAGAAATGTTGCCATCCTCTTCGGCGTTCTTGGGGAAGCCCTTTGTGCATATCTAAAACCGGTGTCGTCGCCAATCCATCCACATAACGTATTAGGACAACAGCCGGTGCAGCAGACCTAAAGTGCACACCACATGCACATGTTTTAGAAGCTTCCCTCATCATCGGACCACTGACCCATCTTCAGGAGAGAGATCCGCATCATCCTTGCCTGTCCGGACATCCGTCGGCGCCATCACGGCGCCCAACGGCACCACCGCCCTGTGCTCGTCTGTCCAGACACGAAGACTCTGGAATATCTGTCGTGTGTAGCACCTGCCAACCAGGCATGACAAAGCGTAGCACCTATCGGCCAGGCACGACTTGATAGCTCCACCAAAGCTCCGTGCAAGACGAAGCCGCTCCACCTCCTGCCTCTGTCTTCTAGCACTGCTCCACAAAGGATGCTCCCAAGAGAGAAACGACAACGCAGTAGCTAGCGCCATCGTCCGATCTGGAAGACCAGATCCTAGGGTTTCCTTCGAAGCAGCACGAGTGAGTCGACAACAGTTACACGACGATGCCCTCAACAAGGTAACGGCGCAAAACGCCGCCATCGCCCGCTAACAGCTCAGTTTTCACCGGCAACTATGTCTCCCCAACTCGCAGCCGGGACTAGATGACGGATCTTGAGATCCGACCACCTAGCCTCAGGACGACCACCTTCGGCGAAGGAGGTGGCCACCACCGCCACACCGAGGGCCAGAGCCCCCGACGTCCTCGTGTTGCAGGTAGAGCCCAGTGGCAGTATGCCGTTGACAGAATAGGGGTGGTACACGACAGCATCTTGTGTGGCCCGCCGAAGACCAACTGGGATCAGATCGGGCACCCAAGCCACCGTCGCAGGACCCGCCGCCGTACTCCGTTGCCTGCATGCCGAAACTGGCCGCCGCCACCCCGCATCATTGCCTGATGTCCGGCCGATGAGGACAGCCGCCCCTAGACCGGGTTTGGCCAAGAAGAAGCAACGCCGCCATCGTTGCGGCGCACAGGCTTTGCCTGCGAGCCCCTGGCGGCGGCGGCGGTAGGGGAGATGGCTTTGGAGAGGACCGGAGGAAGGGGACGGGGGCGCACCGGTGCGGCGGGGCGGCGCCGCACGGGAGCGGGAGCGGGGGTAGGTTCGTCTTTAAAATGGGGAAAGGACTAGGCTCCATCTTCATCTGACCAAACAAGGAGAGCCTTGAACGTTGGTCGTTTGGTCGCCACCAACAACACCCCGCAAAGGGGAGAGGTGTCGTACGGGAACGAGGTGATCCAGAAAGGATCACACCTCGCTAACCCGGCTTCGGAAGGAAGAATCGAAACCACTCGAAAGAGTGGCCGAGCCTAGATGACGCAGATAGAGCAGCACCTCCTTGCATCCTTGCAGCAAGCAGCCATCAATCTCACCAACCGAGTGCGACTCCAAGATGAGGCCTTCAGAAAGGGACACGATGTAGCCGCTAAAAGAAAATAGTGCTTCACAGTGGCTGCACAGTGCCCAGTAAAGAGGGGTCAGAAGCACTCAGCATGGCAGGGGTGGTCACATGATTTCTGAGGAAGGGGTCACCACAGCAGTGAAATTGTTTTGCGGAGAGGATAGTGATGATGAATAGGTGTGTTCCCTCAATCAGTCTCACTTTTCAGTGATTATTAGAGGTTTTCTGCCCTCCCCCAGTTATCCAAGAGCGGACTGCTGCATGTGCTGCTCTCTGCTCTGTTTTTTCTCCTCTGATGATGAACAGGAGTAGTATTTCTAAGGGAAGGAGCCTGCTACTTTTCTTTGATTAATTGCATCTCCGATGATCAGCTGAGACCTGAGTGAGAGTGTTTGAGAAGTTTCTCACTGTCTGCGTACATAGAGCTTAATTGTGCTTGTCTGATAGCGTGTCCTACTTTTCATTGATTACCATATAATTTTGTCTCCCGAAATTCCCCCTTAATCTGCATATGAGTGCATAGTCTGTTATTCCCAACGAGTGACAACCATAGCTTTGGTTCAGGCTTTATACCTGTAAAGACAGCAAGGATGTAAAACAGAAACTCCCAAGTTAGGGGACGATCTCCTCCTGCACTATTTATTGGGAGCATATATAAGTCTCAAACCCATGAATATCGATGTTGTATTTGGCTTCAACATCTTTCTTACCTTCTCTAAACAGATGCCTGAATGTTAGTACTGTAACTGTCTTCTCCCACAAGCTAAGCAAAAAAGGGATTAATTGTTCTCCAACTATCTAAGGGGCTAATTTTCCTTCTTGTTCTGCAAGGCGGAGGTCAGGCCATCTGATTTGAAGACATGCATTTGTGATTTGCATATCCACGAGAAAGAAGACATGCATATGTGATTTGAAGATGCCGAAAGACATGTCGTTGCCTGACATTGTCTGCACGGTGCCCACAAAGGACGGGTCAGCAGCATTGATGATGCTCCCTCGGTAAATCTCACTTTTCACTCACATGTGAAATAATTGAGCGGAGGAGGCAGCTAGCTCACCCCACAGATCTCCTATAAATAGTGGCTGGGAAAGCGTTGGTTCATCATCTCATATTAGTCACTTCGACCCCCTTCCTTCAATCCTGCCCCTTAAATCTGTTCTAGCTACCAACTAAGGAAGGACATGGTCATGATGAGAGGCAACAATGTCAAGACCTTGGCATTGATACTCGTAGTTGTGGGTCTTGTGGCCATGGAGCAAACCCAGCAAGCACAAGCATCCCACTGCTGTTGTCATCTTGACTCGGTCCCTACCTATTTTGACTGCCGCGATAAATCTGATAGCACCGTCTCAGAGTGCTGCGGTGTTTCTGCTGGCTATATATCAGACGACGTTGGGTCTGAATGCAAGTCCGGTTATATAGACATAGAGACAGCCCTACAAGGTATGCATGATCGCCCCCCGTTTTTTTATTTACTAGCTTGTGAAGCCCAGTGGAATATATGTAGTGCAAGAGATGGGCCGATATATGTTTAATTTTTCCTTGGTTACATTTACATCCATATACGCTGCTGCTGCCTGCTTGGAAACAGCCGTCAACTACTGCAAGCTGGGGTGCAGGGGTTCCTTGTGCAACAAATTAACTGCATCTGGTAAGATTCTCGATCGGTTGCTACTTCTTCAGTCACTAACACCAAGCCCAGACATAACATGGCATGCTGCTACAAATCTCAAGGCAATACAACTTGATAAATTTTCAAACAAAATGCATGCAGTCCCCAAAAAGTCTCATACTGTAGTAAAAGTCACACCTAAATATAACTCCTTACTCGCATGTATCACCTAATTATTATTATTTTGTTCATCAGTTGCTGGCGGTAGCAACGATGCCATGGAACGATGCGCCAGTGGATGCCATGATCTATGCACCAAGAACAACGCCGAAGTTCAAAAAGCCCGTGACGCTTAACTAGTTAAGCCAAGGAGCTGCATCTCAAAAGCCTGCCAAGGAGTTTTAATGCTGCCTTCAATAACTGGATATCATATCCAATATGAGTAGATGTCAAATGTTACTTGTGTTTCAATTTTAGTATTTCCAATAACGATCATGAGATGTACAATGCATCTTCCTGCGAGGATGTATGGTGTTCATCATGTTAAATGTTTGTGTTGTATCCTTGGCGTACGGCATGATGACTTCATGGTTTTAATGAAATCTTGTTTAATTTGCAAATTATTACAGTGTTTCATTCATCGTGCCCTTGGTTTTCCTTTTCCCTTTTGACATGGTAGAGGTGTCAATAAGCTTGCTGCATGCAAAGCTTTTTGCTCTGTTTTCATCGTCAATTTTTTCAACTCCCGTCTATTTAAACTTTGTTAAATTTGTTTTCTCACATACTTTCCTGGCCGCGATTTTCCTCTCGTCGAGCTCCATCTTCTGCATTGGTATTTTCCATCAACATGTTAAACCTCTCCTCTTTATTTTCCTCCTTGACCTCGTTGCGTTTGTACATGCCTCCTCTTCCGCCAACATGTCCTCTAATGGGACTCCACTGAATACCATTGTGCTGTTGTCGCGTGGGACTCCACCCAACAATCTCAAGTATTGCCCTCATTCTTGTGGTACAACGCCGATACGTGCACGGGATGGCAAAGCAATACCATCACGTGTTCAAGGTCAACACGTTGCAACATAGAGCGAAAGAACACGAAGCAATACTTACGAGCTCATGGAGTCCCACGCGGCAATGACACAATCCTGCCTCCTCTTTTTCCAACAAGTCCTCCAAATTCTCCGGCAAAATAGTTTTATGTGTGGCACAATACTTAGGAACTCATGAAGTCCCACACGAAACATGTCCACCAAGTATTCGGTGGGCCAACACGGCAACGGCACAATGGTCCTCAATGGAGAGGGGCTCGAGCCTTCGCGGCCTCACCAGCCGCATGTACCTTTATCTCTCGCTTGACCTCATGAGTCGGTCTTGGCGTTTCATAGTCCCTAAGTTCACCGGTGCGGACACGGGAGGGTTAGGCGGGATGCCAAACATGGTGGTAAGCTGTAGCAGATTAATCACGGTGGTGGCTCAGCTAGGATGGGATGTGGGCGACTGCATAGGCGCTGAGTAGGCCGAGTGTCAGTGGCGGGCGCGAAAAGAGAGAGGCTAGATTGTGAAATTATGCGGTTTTCGACTAGGTTTTGGGTAGTTCTTTGTTGCCAGACAACGACGTGGCGGGCAGCCGGACTCATGTAGACCACTCACTCCCAAAACGATTTGGGGCCGGACTGAGGGTTTTCAGACCTCCGGACCTGTCCGACCGAAAATGGTCAGCCACGTTGATGACTAATAGTGTTTGGACCGTTCGGTCTGAACATAAAGGGGGTGTTTTGGCAGTTTGCATAATTTATGGAGTGCTCTCCCAATCGAGCGCCCCATCCAATATATTTGGAGGGGGGGACCATCTTCATCCTACGCCTCCCACGGATTGATAAACCTTATGTCATCCACTTGAGGGAAATTTGCTACTATCCTACGAAACTCTACGCTTGGAGGCCCAACACGAGTCTACAAGAAGAATGTTGCGTAGTAGACATCACCGGCCACATCGCCGTTCCCCTCCTCCTATCCCCCCCCCCCCCCCCCCCCCCCCCCCCCCCGCGGTCACCGTCGTCGCCCGCGTCCGTCGCCGGCCGAAGCAGTGGCGGCGTGGGATCCAATTAAAGATCTGCCGTCAAGTTAAATTCCTACTTTATACTTTTAAATTTTTACTCTACAAATTTGGTCGCTAATTCATGATATGAAACAACTATAACTGTGATTTCTTCCAACATTTTTGAACCGCTTTTGTGCGTGCATATTCAATGATAAGAATATCATTCTTTTGGTCGTATGTGGATATCCATAGTGTATTGGGATGTGTTTGGTTCAAGGGACGAATTAGGATGGATATGGGTATCCCCATCCAGCTGGATATGGATAGCCTATTTTTTGTTTGGTTGGATGGGTGAGGTTAGCCCATATTTTGTTTGGTTTGAAGGATAAGATATATGATTGAGGATTGTCAGTGAAGTGTATGGTTGACGTATAGATGATGGATAGGAGTTCTGATGATCCACCCATCAGTACACAGCACCCAATCCATGAATCATGACAGAGCAGCACACACACCATGCGTCAGTTCACGGCACGAGACGCACACCAAAAACACTGCTTCTTCAAGCTTCGGCCGCGCTCGTTGTCCTCCACCTGCAGCGGCGCTTACCCATGCAAGCCCTCCGTAGCGGTCAGCTGCCACGCGCCCTTTTCTAGACGTGGTTACAGAGAATCGAAGTAGGAGAATGGACATGAGCAGAGAGCCTCTCGTTCAGGCCACCGCAGGCTCTTCTGGCTGCCGACCAACGTGTGGAGTTTCAATCATATTCATTTGAGTGGTACTTACACAATTAATTAATGATGTTTAAAAGAATTTGATGAAGTATTTGACTAAGCAAAAATCACTTGCCGAATCATTGATCTATAGCAAGAAGCATTTTACAAAATCAAATCTCGGTGAGAGAGCACATAGAAAATGAAGGGGATGTGTGGTATACATAGAGTCTCATAATTTGGTTCGTAGGATATATATAGCTAGGATTATCATAGGATAGAATTAGGCCTCCTTTTGGTTCATAGGATAGGATTATCATAGGAATATATAGGAAATTTGTAGGAAATGAGATGACATGCATCTCAAATCCTATGAGTAGGATTAGAAAAATATATGTCATTTTGGTTCACATCATAGGAATTTTTCCATTGAGTCTAGTCTCTTTTTTGTTTTCCTTTGAAATGTTATTTGCTATGTTATTTGCTATATATAGGATGATATTTGCTATGTTATTGTTGTTAAATAAAATGATATTTTCTATAGCCACAATTTGTTCTTGTCGACGATGCCAATCCCGCATCCTCGTCGTCGACTCGGCGCCGACAACCAGTTTGAGAGGCGCCATGTCCGGGACTGGGCTCCGCCGGGCTGGCACTGGCAGGTGCTACCTTGCGGTGCGCGCACCTTGGTGAGAAATCCGGGTCTCGTCGTCGACCCGGAGCTTCTTTGGTGGCGATCGCGTGGGCCACTATCGGTGGAGAGGGAGCCGGCCCCCGCGGAGGTGGTACGTCGCCGTGTCAGGGAGGAGGACGAGCACGTCCGTCGCTACATGGCTGCGTTGGACGCCAGGTTCTCCAATACCTGGCAGGTTATTCAGGGATCTCACCCGAGCTATGATCCGGCGATGGTTCCTTCTCTTTGGGTGTCCACCGCCTGCGCCGTGAGACGTCAACTCGATCTGTATTAATTAATGATATTATATGATATATTCGAGCTGTATTATCGATAATATTCGATGCTTCATTAACTGGATTATTTGAGTTGTGTTTCTTAGGTTGCAATAAGGCATGTCATGTTATGAGTTTTTAAAAGATTCACATTATATATCATAACTTACATCTATGAACTATTCTACATTCGGAGATGAAATATAAAAAAAAGTGTTAATTGCAGTTTCTTACGTTTGACAACTGCTTGGGCTTATTAGGGACCATGAGGCGTAAGATCTGCAAGGTGTGCCAAAATTCATGTATGGACAGTCTTGAAACTTCAGTGCAGTTCGGGGTATATTTGAGAACGGGAATTCAAAAATCAGTGATAACGGTCTTTAACTTGAATTTGTATTGAATTTTGATCATTTGTTTCCCTTTTTTACTGACTTTATTTTTGATTATTAACTGCTGCATAGTGTGTTCCAGGCAACATAAGGGAGGACTTCAACAATTCATATGGTAACGTGTTGTACTTTGAGGATGATGAGGAGCGCGAATTCGAATTGGATCTGCGCAAAGGAAAGAATAAAACCATCATATATGGTGATGGATGGGAGTAGTACATTGCAGTGAACAATTTCAAAGGAGGAGAACTCGTAGCTTATTCTTTAATAGGAGAGGTGAATAGGTTAAGGACATTATATGTCCAAAGCGATGATGATGACGATGACGAAGATGACATCGTCAGCCAAGATGACCAAGATGATATCGACAGCCAAGATGAAGATGAGGACATCCAAGATGAAGATGAGGACAACCAAGATGAAGAGGAGGACATCCAAGATGAAGATGATGGTCCTATCCTTTCTGCAATTTTTTCTCAAAGGATGAAGAAGCTTACTCGGGATGATAAAGCTAGTGTGAAAGAAATGTTGCCATCCTCTTCGGCGTTCTTGGGGAAGCCCTTTGTGCATATCTAAAACCGGTGTCGTCGCCAATCCATCCACATAACGTATTAGGACAACAGCCGGTGCAGCAGACCTAAAGTGCACACCACATGCACATGTTTTAGAAGCTTCCCTCATCATCGGACCACTGACCCATCTTCAGGAGAGAGATCCGCATCATCCTTGCCTGTCCGGACATCCGTCGGCGCCATCACGGCGCCCAACGGCACCACCGCCCTGTGCTCGTCTGTCCAGACACGAAGACTCTGGAATATCTGTCGTGTGTAGCACCTGCCAACCAGGCATGACAAAGCGTAGCACCTATCGGCCAGGCACGACTTGATAGCTCCACCAAAGCTCCGTGCAAGACGAAGCCGCTCCACCTCCTGCCTCTGTCTTCTAGCACTGCTCCACAAAGGATGCTCCCAAGAGAGAAACGACAACGCAGTAGCTAGCGCCATCGTCCGATCTGGAAGACCAGATCCTAGGGTTTCCTTCGAAGCAGCACGAGTGAGTCGACAACAGTTACACGACGATGCCCTCAACAAGGTAACGGCGCAAAACGCCGCCATCGCCCGCTAACAGCTCAGTTTTCACCGGCAACTATGTCTCCCCAACTCGCAGCCGGGACTAGATGACGGATCTTGAGATCCGACCACCTAGCCTCAGGACGACCACCTTCGGCGAAGGAGGTGGCCACCACCGCCACACCGAGGGCCAGAGCCCCCGACGTCCTCGTGTTGCAGGTAGAGCCCAGTGGCAGTATGCCGTTGACAGAATAGGGGTGGTACACCTAAATATAACTCCTTACTCGCATGTATCACCTAATTATTATTATTTTGTTCATCAGTTGCTGGCGGTAGCAACGATGCCATGGAACGATGCGCCAGTGGATGCCATGATCTATGCACCAAGAACAACGCCGAAGTTCAAAAAGCCCGTGACGCTTAACTAGTTAAGCCAAGGAGCTGCATCTCAAAAGCCTGCCAAGGAGTTTTAATGCTGCCTTCAATAACTGGATATCATATCCAATATGAGTAGATGTCAAATGTTACTTGTGTTTCAATTTTAGTATTTCCAATAACGATCATGAGATGTACAATGCATCTTCCTGCGAGGATGTATGGTGTTCATCATGTTAAATGTTTGTGTTGTATCCTTGGCGTACGGCATGATGACTTCATGGTTTTAATGAAATCTTGTTTAATTTGCAAATTATTACAGTGTTTCATTCATCGTGCCCTTGGTTTTCCTTTTCCCTTTTGACATGGTAGAGGTGTCAATAAGCTTGCTGCATGCAAAGCTTTTTGCTCTGTTTTCATCGTCAATTTTTTCAACTCCCGTCTATTTAAACTTTGTTAAATTTGTTTTCTCACATACTTTCCTGGCCGCGATTTTCCTCTCGTCGAGCTCCATCTTCTGCATTGGTATTTTCCATCAACATGTTAAACCTCTCCTCTTTATTTTCCTCCTTGACCTCGTTGCGTTTGTACATGCCTCCTCTTCCGCCAACATGTCCTCTAATGGGACTCCACTGAATACCATTGTGCTGTTGTCGCGTGGGACTCCACCCAACAATCTCAAGTATTGCCCTCATTCTTGTGGTACAACGCCGATACGTGCACGGGATGGCAAAGCAATACCATCACGTGTTCAAGGTCAACACGTTGCAACATAGAGCGAAAGAACACGAAGCAATACTTACGAGCTCATGGAGTCCCACGCGGCAATGACACAATCCTGCCTCCTCTTTTTCCAACAAGTCCTCCAAATTCTCCGGCAAAATAGTTTTATGTGTGGCACAATACTTAGGAACTCATGAAGTCCCACACGAAACATGTCCACCAAGTATTCGGTGGGCCAACACGGCAACGGCACAATGGTCCTCAATGGAGAGGGGCTCGAGCCTTCGCGGCCTCACCAGCCGCATGTACCTTTATCTCTCGCTTGACCTCATGAGTCGGTCTTGGCGTTTCATAGTCCCTAAGTTCACCGGTGCGGACACGGGAGGGTTAGGCGGGATGCCAAACATGGTGGTAAGCTGTAGCAGATTAATCACGGTGGTGGCTCAGCTAGGATGGGATGTGGGCGACTGCATAGGCGCTGAGTAGGCCGAGTGTCAGTGGCGGGCGCGAAAAGAGAGAGGCTAGATTGTGAAATTATGCGGTTTTCGACTAGGTTTTGGGTAGTTCTTTGTTGCCAGACAACGACGTGGCGGGCAGCCGGACTCATGTAGACCACTCACTCCCAAAACGATTTGGGGCCGGACTGAGGGTTTTCAGACCTCCGGACCTGTCCGACCGAAAATGGTCAGCCACGTTGATGACTAATAGTGTTTGGACCGTTCGGTCTGAACATAAAGGGGGTGTTTTGGCAGTTTGCATAATTTATGGAGTGCTCTCCCAATCGAGCGCCCCATCCAATATATTTGGATCGGGGGGGACCATCTTCATCCTACGCCTCCCACGGATTGATAAACCTTATGTCATCCACTTGAGGGAAATTTGCTACTATCCTACGAAACTCTACGCTTGGAGGCCCAACACGAGTCTACAAGAAGAAGGTTGCGTAGTAGACATCACCGGCCACATCGCCGTTCCCCTCCTCCTATCCCCCCCCCCCCCCCCCCCCCCCCCGCGGTCACCGTCGTCGCCGGCCGAAGCAGTGGCGGCGTGGGATCCAATTAAAGATCTGCCGTCAAGTTAAATTCCTACTTTATACTTTTAAATTTTTACTCTACAAATTTGGTCGCTAATTCATGAGATGAAACAACTATAACTGTGATTTCTTCCAACATTTTTGAACCGCTTTTGTGCGTGCATATTCAATGATAAGAATATCATTCTTTTGGTCGTATGTGGATATCCATAGTGTATTGGGATGTGTTTGGTTCAAGGGACGAATTAGGATGGATATGGGTATCCCCATCCAGCTGGATATGGATAGCCTATTTTTTGTTTGGTTGGATGGGTGAGGTTAGCCCATATTTTGTTTGGTTTGAAGGATAAGATATATGATTGAGGATTGTCAGTGAAGTGTATGGTTGACGTATAGATGATGGATAGGAGTTCTGATGATCCACCCATCAGTACACAGCACCCAATCCATGAATCATGACAGAGCAGCACACACACCATGCGTCAGTTCACGGCACGAGACGCACACCAAAAACACTGCTTCTTCAAGCTTCGGCCGCGCTCGTTGTCCTCCACCTGCAGCGGCGCTTACCCATGCAAGCCCTCCGTAGCGGTCAGCTGCCACGCGCCCTTTTCTAGACGTGGTTACAGAGAATCGAAGTAGGAGAATGGACATGAGCAGAGAGCCTCTCGTTCAGGCCACCGCAGGCTCTTCTGGCTGCCGACCAACGTGTGGAGTTTCAATCATATTCATTTGAGTGGTACTTACACAATTAATTAATGATGTTTAAAAGAATTTGATGAAGTATTTGACTAAGCAAAAATCACTTGCCGAATCATTGATCTATAGCAAGAAGCATTTTACAAAATCAAATCTCGGTGAGAGAGCACATAGAAAATGAAGGGGATGTGTGGTATACATAGAGTCTCATAATTTGGTTCGTAGGATATATATAGCTAGGATTATCATAGGATAGAATTAGGCCTCCTTTTGGTTCATAGGATAGGATTATCATAGGAATATATAGGAAATTTGTAGGAAATGAGATGACATGCATCTCAAATCCTATGAGTAGGATTAGAAAAATATATGTCATTTTGGTTCACATCATAGGAATTTTTCCATTGAGTCTAGTCTCTTTTTTGTTTTCCTTTGAAATGTTATTTGCTATGTTATTTGCTATATATAGGATGATATTTGCTATGTTATTGTTGTTAAATAAAATGATATTTTCTATAGCCACAATTGTTCTTGTCGACGATGCCAATCCCGCATCCTCGTCGTCGACTCGGCGCCGACAACCAGTTTGAGAGGCGCCATGTCCGGGACTGGGCTCCGCCGGGCTGGCACTGGCAGGTGCTACCTTGCGGTGCGCGCACCTTGGTGAGAAATCCGGGTCTCGTCGTCGACCCGGAGCTTCTTTGGTGGCGATCGCGTGGGCCACTATCGGTGGAGAGGGAGCCGGCCCCCGCGGAGGTGGTACGTCGCCGTGTCAGGGAGGAGGACGAGCACGTCCGTCGCTACATGGCTGCGTTGGACGCCAGGTTCTCCAATACCTGGCAGGTTATTCAGGGATCTCACCCGAGCTATGATCCGGCGATGGTTCCTTCTCTTTGGGTGTCCACCGCCTGCGCCGTGAGACGTCAACTCGATCTGTATTAATTAATGATATTATATGATATATTCGAGCTGTATTATCGATAATATTCGATGCTTCATTAACTGGATTATTTGAGTTGTGTTTCTTAGGTTGCAATAAGGCATGTCATGTTATGAGTTTTTAAAAGATTCACATTATATATCATAACTTACATCTATGAACTATTCTACATTCGGAAATGAAATATAAAAAAAAGTGTTAATTGCAGTTTCTTACGTTTGACAACTGCTTGGGCTTATTAGGGACCATGAGGCGTAAGATCTGTAAGGTGTGCCAAAATTCATGTATGGACAGTCTTGAAACTTCAGTGCAGTTCAGGGTATATTTGAGAACGGGAATTCAAAAATCAGTGATAACGGTCTTTAACTTGAATTTGTATTGAATTTTGATCATTTGTTTCCCTTTTTTACTGACTTTATTTTTGATTATTAACTGCTGCATAGTGTGTTCCATGCAACATAAGGGAGGACTTCAACAATTCATATGGTAACGTGTTGTACTTTGAGGATGATGAGCAGCGCGAATTCGAATTGGATCTGCACAAAGGAAAAAATAAAACCATCATATATGGTGATGGATGGGAGTAGTACATTGCAGTGAACAATTTCAAAGGAGGAGAACTCGTAGCTTATTCTTTAATAGGAGAGGTGAATAGGTTAAGGACATTATATGTCCAAAGCGATGATGATGACGATGACGAAGATGACATCGTCAGCCAAGATGACCAAGATGATATCGACAACCAAGATGAAGATGAGGACATCCAAGATGAAGATGAGGACAACCAAGATGAAGAGGAGGACATCCAAGATGAAGATGATGGTCCTATCCTTTCTGCAATTTTTGCTCAAAGGATGAAGAAGCTTACTCGGGATGATAAAGCTAGTGTGAAAGAAATGTTGCCATCCTCTTCGGCGTTCTTGGGGAAGCCCTTTGTGCATATCTAAAACCGGTGTCGTCGCCAATCCATCCACATAACGTATTAGGACAACAGCCGGTGCAGCAGACCTAAAGTGCACACCACATGCACATGTTTTAGAAGCTGCCCTCATCATCGGACCACTGACCCATCTTCAGGAGAGAGATCCGCATCATCCTTGCCTGTCCGGACATCCGTCGGCGCCATCACGGCGCCCAACGGCACCACCGCCCTGTGCTCGTCTGTCCAGACACGAAGACTCTGGAATATCTGTCGTGTGTAGCACCTGCCAACCAGGCATGACAAAGCGTAGCACCTATCGGCCAGGCACGACTTGATAGCTCCACCAAAGCTCCGTGCAAGACGAAGCCGCTCCACCTCCTGCCTCTGTCTTCCAGCACTGCTCCACAAAGGATGCTCCCAAGAGAGAAACGACAACGCAGTAGCTAGCGCCATCGTCCGATCTGGAAGACCAGATCCTAGGGTTTCCTTCGAAGCAGCACGAGTGAGTCGACAACAGTTACACGACGATGCCCTCAACAAGGTAACGGCGCAAAACGCCGCCATCGCCCGCTAACAGCTCAGTTTTCACCGGCAACTATGTCTCCCCAACTCGCAGCCGGGACTAGATGACGGATCTTGAGATCCGACCACCTAGCCTCAGGACGACCACCTTCGGCGAAGGAGGTGGCCACCACCGCCACAACGAGGGCCAGAGCCCCCGACGTCCTCGTGTTGCAGGTAGAGCCCAGTGGCAGTATGCCGTTGACAGAACAGGGGTGGTACACGACAGCATCTTGTGTGGCCCGCCGAAGACCAACTGGGATCAGATCGGGCACCCAAGCCACCGTCGCAGGACCCGCCGCCGTACTCCGTTGCCTGCATGCCGAAACTGGCCGCCGCCACCCCGCATCATTGCCTGATGTCCGGCCGATGAGGACCGCCGCCCCTAGACCGGGTTTGGCCAAGAAGAAGCAACGCCGCCATCGTTGCGGCGCACAGGCTTTGCCTGCGAGCCCCTGGCGGCGGCGGCGGTAGGGGAGATGGCTTTGGAGAGGACCGGAGGAAGGGGACGGGGGCGCACCGGTGCGGCGGGGCGGCGCCGCACGGGAGCGGGAGCGGGGGTAGGTTCATCTTTAAAATGGGGAAAGGACTAGGCTCCATCTTCATCTGACCAAACAAGGAGAGCCTTGAACGTTGGTCGTTTGGTCGCCACCAACAACACCCCGCAAAGGGGAGAGGTGTCGTACGGGAACGAGGTGATCCAGAAAGGATCACACCTCGCTAACCCGGCTTCGGAAGGAAGAATCGAAACCACTCGAAAGAGTGGCCGAGCCTAGATGACGCAGATAGAGCAGCACCTCCTTGCATCCTTGCAGCAAGCAGCCATCAATCTCACCAACCGAGTGCGACTCCAAGATGAGGCCTTCAGAAAGGGACACGATGTAGCCGCTAAAAGAAAATAGTGCTTCACAGTGGCTGCACAGTGCCCAGTAAAGAGGGGTCAGAAGCACTCAGCATGGCAGGGGTGGTCACATGATTTCTGAGGAAGGGGTCACCACAGCAGTGAAATTGTTTTGCGGAGAGGATAGTGATGATGAATAGGTGTGTTCCCTCAATCAGTCTCACTTTTCAGTGATTATTAGAGGTTTTCTGCCCTCCCCCAGTTATCCAAGAGCGGACTGCTGCATGTGCTGCTCTCTGCTCTGTTTTTTCTCCTCTGATGATGAACAGGAGTAGTATTTCTAAGGGAAGGAGCCTGCTACTTTTCTTTGATTAATTGCATCTCCGATGATCAGCTGAGACCTGAGTGAGAGTGTTTGAGAAGTTTCTCACTGTCTGCGTACATAGAGCTTAATTGTGCTTGTCTGATAGCGTGTCCTACTTTTCATTGATTACCATATAATTTTGTCTCCCGAAATTCCCCCTTAATCTGCATATGAGTGCATAGTCTGTTATTCCCAACGAGTGACAACCATAGCTTTGGTTCAGGCTTTATACCTGTAAAGACAGCAAGGATGTAAAACAGAAACTCCCAAGTTAGGGGACGATCTCCTCCTGCACTATTTATTGGGAGCATATATAAGTCTCAAACCCATGAATATCGATGTTGTATTTGGCTTCAACATCTTTCTTACCTTCTCTAAACAGATGCCTGAATGTTAGTACTGTAACTGTCTTCTCCCACAAGCTAAGCAAAAAAGGGATTAATTGTTCTCCAACTATCTAAGGGGCTAATTTTCCTTCTTGTTCTGCAAGGCGGAGGTCAGGCCATCTGATTTGAAGACATGCATTTGTGATTTGCATATCCACGAGAAAGAAGACATGCATATGTGATTTGAAGATGCCGAAAGACATGTCGTTGCCTGACATTGTCTGCACGGTGCCCACAAAGGACGGGTCAGCAGCATTGATGATGCTCCCTCGGTAAATCTCACTTTTCACTCACATGTGAAATAATTGAGCGGAGGAGGCAGCTAGCTCACCCCACAGATCTCCTATAAATAGTGGCTGGGAAAGCGTTGGTTCATCATCTCATATTAGTCACTTCGACCCCCTTCCTTCAATCCTGCCCCTTAAATCTGTTCTAGCTACCAACTAAGGAAGGACATGGTCATGATGAGAGGCAACAATGTCAAGACCTTGGCATTGATACTCGTAGTTGTGGGTCTTGTGGCCATGGAGCAAACCCAGCAAGCACAAGCATCCCACTGCTGTTGTCATCTTGACTCGGTCCCTACCTATTTTGACTGCCGCGATAAATCTGATAGCACCGTCTCAGAGTGCTGCGGTGTTTCTGCTGGCTATATATCAGACGACGTTGGGTCTGAATGCAAGTCCGGTTATATAGACATAGAGACAGCCCTACAAGGTATGCATGATCGCCCCCCGTTTTTTTATTTACTAGCTTGTGAAGCCCAGTGGAATATATGTAGTGCAAGAGATGGGCCGATATATGTTTAATTTTTCCTTGGTTACATTTACATCCATATACGCTGCTGCTGCCTGCTTGGAAACAGCCGTCAACTACTGCAAGCTGGGGTGCAGGGGTTCCTTGTGCAACAAATTAACTGCATCTGGTAAGATTCTCGATCGGTTGCTACTTCTTCAGTCACTAACACCAAGCCCAGACATAACATGGCATGCTGCTACAAATCTCAAGGCAATACAACTTGATAAATTTTCAAACAAAATGCATGCAGTCCCCAAAAAGTCTCATACTGTAGTAAAAGTCACACCTAAATATAACTCCTTACTCGCATGTATCACCTAATTATTATTATTTTGTTCATCAGTTGCTGGCGGTAGCAACGATGCCATGGAACGATGCGCCAGTGGATGCCATGATCTATGCACCAAGAACAACGCCGAAGTTCAAAAAGCCCGTGACGCTTAACTAGTTAAGCCAAGGAGCTGCATCTCAAAAGCCTGCCAAGGAGTTTTAATGCTGCCTTCAATAACTGGATATCATATCCAATATGAGTAGATGTCAAATGTTACTTGTGTTTCAATTTTAGTATTTCCAATAACGATCATGAGATGTACAATGCATCTTCCTGCGAGGATGTATGGTGTTCATCATGTTAAATGTTTGTGTTGTATCCTTGGCGTACGGCATGATGACTTCATGGTTTTAATGAAATCTTGTTTAATTTGCAAATTATTACAGTGTTTCATTCATCGTGCCCTTGGTTTTCCTTTTCCCTTTTGACATGGTAGAGGTGTCAATAAGCTTGCTGCATGCAAAGCTTTTTGCTCTGTTTTCATCGTCAATTTTTTCAACTCCCGTCTATTTAAACTTTGTTAAATTTGTTTTCTCACATACTTTCCTGGCCGCGATTTTCCTCTCGTCGAGCTCCATCTTCTGCATTGGTATTTTCCATCAACATGTTAAACCTCTCCTCTTTATTTTCCTCCTTGACCTCGTTGCGTTTGTACATGCCTCCTCTTCCGCCAACATGTCCTCTAATGGGACTCCACTGAATACCATTGTGCTGTTGTCGCGTGGGACTCCACCCAACAATCTCAAGTATTGCCCTCATTCTTGTGGTACAACGCCGATACGTGCACGGGATGGCAAAGCAATACCATCACGTGTTCAAGGTCAACACGTTGCAACATAGAGCGAAAGAACACGAAGCAATACTTACGAGCTCATGGAGTCCCACGCGGCAATGACACAATCCTGCCTCCTCTTTTTCCAACAAGTCCTCCAAATTCTCCGGCAAAATAGTTTTATGTGTGGCACAATACTTAGGAACTCATGAAGTCCCACACGAAACATGTCCACCAAGTATTCGGTGGGCCAACACGGCAACGGCACAATGGTCCTCAATGGAGAGGGGCTCGAGCCTTCGCGGCCTCACCAGCCGCATGTACCTTTATCTCTCGCTTGACCTCATGAGTCGGTCTTGGCGTTTCATAGTCCCTAAGTTCACCGGTGCGGACACGGGAGGGTTAGGCGGGATGCCAAACATGGTGGTAAGCTGTAGCAGATTAATCACGGTGGTGGCTCAGCTAGGATGGGATGTGGGCGACTGCATAGGCGCTGAGTAGGCCGAGTGTCAGTGGCGGGCGCGAAAAGAGAGAGGCTAGATTGTGAAATTATGCGGTTTTCGACTAGGTTTTGGGTAGTTCTTTGTTGCCAGACAACGACGTGGCGGGCAGCCGGACTCATGTAGACCACTCACTCCCAAAACGATTTGGGGCCGGACTGAGGGTTTTCAGACCTCCGGACCTGTCCGACCGAAAATGGTCAGCCACGTTGATGACTAATAGTGTTTGGACCGTTCGGTCTGAACATAAAGGGGGTGTTTTGGCAGTTTGCATAATTTATGGAGTGCTCTCCCAATCGAGCGCCCCATCCAATATATTTGGAGGGGGGGACCATCTTCATCCTACGCCTCCCACGGATTGATAAACCTTATGTCATCCACTTGAGGGAAATTTGCTACTATCCTACGAAACTCTACGCTTGGAGGCCCAACACGAGTCTACAAGAAGAATGTTGCGTAGTAGACATCACCGGCCACATCGCCGTTCCCCTCCTCCTATCCCCCCCCCCCCCCCCCCCCCCCCCCGCGGTCACCGTCGTCGCCCGCGTCCGTCGCCGGCCGAAGCAGTGGCGGCGTGGGATCCAATTAAAGATCTGCCGTCAAGTTAAATTCCTACTTTATACTTTTAAATTTTTACTCTACAAATTTGGTCGCTAATTCATGATATGAAACAACTATAACTGTGATTTCTTCCAACATTTTTGAACCGCTTTTGTGCGTGCATATTCAATGATAAGAATATCATTCTTTTGGTCGTATGTGGATATCCATAGTGTATTGGGATGTGTTTGGTTCAAGGGACGAATTAGGATGGATATGGGTATCCCCATCCAGCTGGATATGGATAGCCTATTTTTTGTTTGGTTGGATGGGTGAGGTTAGCCCATATTTTGTTTGGTTTGAAGGATAAGATATATGATTGAGGATTGTCAGTGAAGTGTATGGTTGACGTATAGATGATGGATAGGAGTTCTGATGATCCACCCATCAGTACACAGCACCCAATCCATGAATCATGACAGAGCAGCACACACACCATGCGTCAGTTCACGGCACGAGACGCACACCAAAAACACTGCTTCTTCAAGCTTCGGCCGCGCTCGTTGTCCTCCACCTGCAGCGGCGCTTACCCATGCAAGCCCTCCGTAGCGGTCAGCTGCCACGCGCCCTTTTCTAGACGTGGTTACAGAGAATCGAAGTAGGAGAATGGACATGAGCAGAGAGCCTCTCGTTCAGGCCACCGCAGGCTCTTCTGGCTGCCGACCAACGTGTGGAGTTTCAATCATATTCATTTGAGTGGTACTTACACAATTAATTAATGATGTTTAAAAGAATTTGATGAAGTATTTGACTAAGCAAAAATCACTTGCCGAATCATTGATCTATAGCAAGAAGCATTTTACAAAATCAAATCTCGGTGAGAGAGCACATAGAAAATGAAGGGGATGTGTGGTATACATAGAGTCTCATAATTTGGTTCGTAGGATATATATAGCTAGGATTATCATAGGATAGAATTAGGCCTCCTTTTGGTTCATAGGATAGGATTATCATAGGAATATATAGGAAATTTGTAGGAAATGAGATGACATGCATCTCAAATCCTATGAGTAGGATTAGAAAAATATATGTCATTTTGGTTCACATCATAGGAATTTTTCCATTGAGTCTAGTCTCTTTTTTGTTTTCCTTTGAAATGTTATTTGCTATGTTATTTGCTATATATAGGATGATATTTGCTATGTTATTGTTGTTAAATAAAATGATATTTTCTATAGCCACAATTGTTCTTGTCGACGATGCCAATCCCGCATCCTCGTCGTCGACTCGGCGCCGACAACCAGTTTGAGAGGCGCCATGTCCGGGACTGGGCTCCGCCGGGCTGGCACTGGCAGGTGCTACCTTGCGGTGCGCGCACCTTGGTGAGAAATCCGGGTCTCGTCGTCGACCCGGAGCTTCTTTGGTGGCGATCGCGTGGGCCACTATCGGTGGAGAGGGAGCCGGCCCCCGCGGAGGTGGTACGTCGCCGTGTCAGGGAGGAGGACGAGCACGTCCGTCGCTACATGGCTGCGTTGAACGCCAGGTTCTCCAATACCTGGCAGGTTATTCAGGGATCTCACCCGAGCTATGATCCGGCGATGGTTCCTTCTCTTTGGGTGTCCACCGCCTGCGCCGTGAGACGTCAACTCGATCTGTATTAATTAATGATATTATATGATATATTCGAGCTGTATTATCGATAATATTCGATGCTTCATTAACTGGATTATTTGAGTTGTGTTTCTTAGGTTGCAATAAGGCATGTCATGTTATGAGTTTTTAAAAGATTCACATTATATATCATAACTTACATCTATGAACTATTCTACATTCGGAAATGAAATATAAAAAAAAGTGTTAATTGCAGTTTCTTACGTTTGACAACTGCTTGGGCTTATTAGGGACCATGAGGCGTAAGATCTGCAAGGTGTGCCAAAATTCATGTATGGACAGTCTTGAAACTTCAGTGCAGTTCGGGGTATATTTGAGAACGGGAATTCAAAAATCAGTGGTAACGGTCTTTAACTTGAATTTGTATTGAATTTTGATCATTTGTTTCCCTTTTTTACTGACTTTATTTTTGATTATTAACTGCTGCATAGTGTGTTCCATGCAACATAAGGGAGGACTTCAACAATTCATATGGTAACGTGTTGTACTTTGAGGATGATGAGGAGCGCGAATTCGAATTGGATCTGCACAAAGGAAAAAATAAAACCATCATATATGGTGATGGATGGGAGTAGTACATTGCAGTGAACAATTTCAAAGGAGGAGAACTCGTAGCTTATTCTTTAATAGGAGAGGTGAATAGGTTAAGGACATTATATGTCCAAAGCGATGATGATGACGATGACGAAGATGACATCGTCAGCCAAGATGACCAAGATGATATCGACAGTCAAGATGAAGATGAGGACATCCAAGATGAAGATGAGGACAACCAAGATGAAGAGGAGGACATCCAAGATGAAGATGATGGTCCTATCCTTTCTGCAATTTTTTCTCAAAGGATGAAGAAGCTTACTCGGGATGATAAAGCTAGTGTGAAAGAAATGTTGCCATCCTCTTCGGCGTTCTTGGGGAAGCCCTTTGTGCATATCTAAAACCGGTGTCGTCGCCAATCCATCCACATAACGTATTAGGACAACAGCCGGTGCAGCAGACCTAAAGTGCACACCACATGCACATGTTTTAGAAGCTGCCCTCATCATCGGACCACTGACCCATCTTCAGGAGAGAGATCCGCATCATCCTTGCCTGTCCGGACATCCGTCGGCGCCATCACGGCGCCCAACGGCACCACCGCCCTGTGCTCGTCTGTCCAGACACGAAGACTCTGGAATATCTGTCGTGTGTAGCACCTGCCAACCAGGCATGACAAAGCGTAGCACCTATCGGCCAGGCACGACTTGATAGCTCCACCAAAGCTCCGTGCAAGACGAAGCCGCTCCACCTCCTGCCTCTGTCTTCCAGCACTGCTCCACAAAGGATGCTCCCAAGAGAGAAACGACAACGCAGTAGCTAGCGCCATCGTCCGATCTGGAAGACCAGATCCTAGGGTTTCCTTCGAAGCAGCACGAGTGAGTCGACAACAGTTACACGACGATGCCCTCAACAAGGTAACGGCGCAAAACGCCGTCATCGCCCGCTAACAGCTCAGTTTTCACCGGCAACTATGTCTCCCCAACTCGCAGCCGGGACTAGATGACGGATATTGAGATCCGACCACCTAGCCTCAGGACGACCACCTTCGGCGAAGGAGGTGGCCACCACCGCCACACCGAGGGCCAGAGCCCCCGACGTCCTCGTGTTGCAGGTAGAGCCCAGTGGCAGTATGCCGTTGACAGAACAGGGGTGGTACACGACAGCATCTTGTGTGGCCCGCCGAAGACCAACTGGGATCAGATCGGGCACCCAAGCCACCGTCGCAGGACCCGCCGCCGTACTCCGTTGCCTGCATGCCGAAACTGGCCGCCGCCACCCCGCATCATTGCCTGATGTCCGGCCGATGAGGACCGCCGCCCCTAGACCGGGTTTGGCCAAGAAGAAGCAACGCCGCCATCGTTGCGGCGCACAGGCTTTGCCTGCGAGCCCCTGGCGGCGGCGGCGGTAGGGGAGATGGCTTTGGAGAGGACCGGAGGAAGGGGACGGGGGCGCACCGGTGCGGCGGGGCGGCGCCGCACGGGAGCGGGAGCGGGGGTAGGTTCGTCTTTAAAATGGGGAAAGGACTAGGCTCCATCTTCATCTGACCAAACAAGGAGAGCCTTGAACGTTGGTCGTTTGGTCGCCACCAACAACACCCCGCAAAGGGGAGAGGTGTCGTACGGGAACGAGGTGATCCAGAAAGGATCACACCTCGCTAACCCGGCTTCGGAAGGAAGAATCGAAACCACTCGAAAGAGTGGCCGAGCCTAGATGACGCAGATAGAGCAGCACCTCCTTGCATCCTTGCAGCAAGCAGCCATCAATCTCACCAACCGAGTGCGACTCCAAGATGAGGCCTTCAGAAAGGGACACGATGTAGCCGCTAAAAGAAAATAGTGCTTCACAGTGGCTGCACAGTGCCCAGTAAAGAGGGGTCAGAAGCACTCAGCATGGCAGGGGTGGTCACATGATTTCTGAGGAAGGGGTCACCACAGCAGTGAAATTGTTTTGCGGAGAGGATAGTGATGATGAATAGGTGTGTTCCCTCAATCAGTCTCACTTTTCAGTGATTATTAGAGGTTTTCTGCCCTCCCCCAGTTATCCAAGAGCGGACTGCTGCATGTGCTGCTCTCTGCTCTGTTTTTTCTCCTCTGATGATGAACAGGAGTAGTATTTCTAAGGGAAGGAGCCTGCTACTTTTCTTTGATTAATTGCATCTCCGATGATCAGCTGAGACCTGAGTGAGAGTGTTTGAGAAGTTTCTCACTGTCTGCGTACATAGAGCTTAATTGTGCTTGTCTGATAGCGTGTCCTACTTTTCATTGATTACCATATAATTTTGTCTCCCGAAATTCCCCCTTAATCTGCATATGAGTGCATAGTCTGTTATTCCCAACGAGTGACAACCATAGCTTTGGTTCAGGCTTTATACCTGTAAAGACAGCAAGGATGTAAAACAGAAACTCCCAAGTTAGGGGACGATCTCCTCCTGCACTATTTATTGGGAGCATATATAAGTCTCAAACCCATGAATATCGATGTTGTATTTGGCTTCAACATCTTTCTTACCTTCTCTAAACAGATGCCTGAATGTTAGTACTGTAACTGTCTTCTCCCACAAGCTAAGCAAAAAAGGGATTAATTGTTCTCCAACTATCTAAGGGGCTAATTTTCCTTCTTGTTCTGCAAGGCGGAGGTCAGGCCATCTGATTTGAAGACATGCATTTGTGATTTGCATATCCACGAGAAAGAAGACATGCATATGTGATTTGAAGATGCCGAAAGACATGTCGTTGCCTGACATTGTCTGCACGGTGCCCACAAAGGACGGGTCAGCAGCATTGATGATGCTCCCTCGGTAAATCTCACTTTTCACTCACATGTGAAATAATTGAGCGGAGGAGGCAGCTAGCTCACCCCACAGATCTCCTATAAATAGTGGCTGGGAAAGCGTTGGTTCATCATCTCATATTAGTCACTTCGACCCCCTTCCTTCAATCCTGCCCCTTAAATCTGTTCTAGCTACCAACTAAGGAAGGACATGGTCATGATGAGAGGCAACAATGTCAAGACCTTGGCATTGATACTCGTAGTTGTGGGTCTTGTGGCCATGGAGCAAACCCAGCAAGCACAAGCATCCCACTGCTGTTGTCATCTTGACTCGGTCCCTACCTATTTTGACTGCCGCGATAAATCTGATAGCACCGTCTCAGAGTGCTGCGGTGTTTCTGCTGGCTATATATCAGACGACGTTGGGTCTGAATGCAAGTCCGGTTATATAGACATAGAGACAGCCCTACAAGGTATGCATGATCGCCCCCCGTTTTTTTATTTACTAGCTTGTGAAGCCCAGTGGAATATATGTAGTGCAAGAGATGGGCCGATATATGTTTAATTTTTCCTTGGTTACATTTACATCCATATACGCTGCTGCTGCCTGCTTGGAAACAGCCGTCAACTACTGCAAGCTGGGGTGCAGGGGTTCCTTGTGCAACAAATTAACTGCATCTGGTAAGATTCTCGATCGGTTGCTACTTCTTCAGTCACTAACACCAAGCCCAGACATAACATGGCATGCTGCTACAAATCTCAAGGCAATACAACTTGATAAATTTTCAAACAAAATGCATGCAGTCCCCAAAAAGTCTCATACTGTAGTAAAAGTCACACCTAAATATAACTCCTTACTCGCATGTATCACCTAATTATTATTATTTTGTTCATCAGTTGCTGGCGGTAGCAACGATGCCATGGAACGATGCGCCAGTGGATGCCATGATCTATGCACCAAGAACAACGCCGAAGTTCAAAAAGCCCGTGACGCTTAACTAGTTAAGCCAAGGAGCTGCATCTCAAAAGCCTGCCAAGGAGTTTTAATGCTGCCTTCAATAACTGGATATCATATCCAATATGAGTAGATGTCAAATGTTACTTGTGTTTCAATTTTAGTATTTCCAATAACGATCATGAGATGTACAATGCATCTTCCTGCGAGGATGTATGGTGTTCATCATGTTAAATGTTTGTGTTGTATCCTTGGCGTACGGCATGATGACTTCATGGTTTTAATGAAATCTTGTTTAATTTGCAAATTATTACAGTGTTTCATTCATCGTGCCCTTGGTTTTCCTTTTCCCTTTTGACATGGTAGAGGTGTCAATAAGCTTGCTGCATGCAAAGCTTTTTGCTCTGTTTTCATCGTCAATTTTTTCAACTCCCGTCTATTTAAACTTTGTTAAATTTGTTTTCTCACATACTTTCCTGGCCGCGATTTTCCTCTCGTCGAGCTCCATCTTCTGCTTTGGTATTTTCCATCAACATGTTAAACCTCTCCTCTTTATTTTCCTCCTTGACCTCGTTGCGTTTGTACATGCCTCCTCTTCCGCCAACATGTCCTCTAATGGGACTCCACTGAATACCATTGTGCTGTTGTCGCGTGGGACTCCACCCAACAATCTCAAGTATTGCCCTCATTCTTGTGGTACAACGCCGATACGTGCACGGGATGGCAAAGCAATACCATCACGTGTTCAAGGTCAACACGTTGCAACATAGAGCGAAAGAACACGAAGCAATACTTACGAGCTCATGGAGTCTCACGCGGCAATGACACAATCCTGCCTCCTCTTTTTCCAACAAGTCCTCCAAATTCTCCGGCAAAATAGTTTTATGTGTGGCACAATACTTAGGAACTCATGAAGTCCCACACGAAACATGTCCACCAAGTATTCGGTGGGCCAACACGGCAACGGCACAATGGTCCTCAATGGAGAGGGGCTCGAGCCTTCGCGGCCTCACCAGCCGCATGTACCTTTATCTCTCGCTTGACCTCATGAGTCGGTCTTGGCGTTTCATAGTCCCTAAGTTCACCGGTGCGGACACGGGAGGGTTAGGCGGGATGCCAAACATGGTGGTAAGCTGTAGCAGATTAATCACGGTGGTGGCTCAGCTAGGATGGGATGTGGGCGACTGCATAGGTGCTGAGTAGGCCGAGTGTCAGTGGCGGGCGCGAAAAGAGAGAGGCTAGATTGTGAAATTATGCGGTTTTCGACTAGGTTTTGGGTAGTTCTTTGTTGCCAGACAACGACGTGGCGGGCAGCCGGACTCATGTAGACCACTCACTCCCAAAACGATTTGGGGCCGGACTGAGGGTTTTCAGACCTCCGGACCTGTCCGACCGAAAATGGTCAGCCACGTTGATGACTAATAGTGTTTGGACCGTTCGGTCTGAACATAAAGGGGGTGTTTTGGCAGTTTGCATAATTTATGGAGTGCTTTCAGCCCGATCTCTTCCTCCCACTCAAGCTAGATTGTGAAATTATGCGGTTTTCGACTAGGTTTTGGGTGGTTCTTTGTTGTTAGACAACGACGTGGCGGACAGCCGGACTCATGTAGACCACTCACTCCCAAAACGACTTGGGGCCGGACTGAGGGTTTTCAGACCTCTGGACCTGTCCGACCGAAAATGGTCGGCCACGTTGATGACTAATAGTGTTTGGACCGTTCGGTCTGAACATAAAGGGGGTGTTTTGGCTGTTTGCATAATTTATATAGAGTGCTTTCCCAATCGAGCGCCCCATCCAATATATTTGGAGGCGGGGGGAGGGGGGGCTCATATGGAGTGGCCTCATTACGCAACCGCTCGGGTGGGAGGAAAGTTTCAGCCCGACCTCTTCCTCTCGCACGTACCTCGAAAAATGGCAAATTGGCAATGTCGTCCGTAGGGCTACCGCTTTCGCCACAGTCGATGGCTCGGTCGCATTTCCACCTGGAAGTGCGTGCATTGATGGTTGTCGATGTGTTTCCTACCAGAGATTCCCACACACATACGCCAATTCTGCCCCCCTTTGCTGCCAGATCGCATCCTTTCACAGGATATATAAAGCCCACCAGCCCGCCACGCCTTCCTCACAAACCTTTTTACGGTGAGACTGAAAGAAGGTGTTGGGAGAGAGTACAAGGAGAGGACATTACTCCCAGTGGGTCGAGGGGGAGCGGTGAATCAGCTATCGGTTGCGGCCACCTCCCCTCCCCTCTCTCCTACTTTGCACGCATGTTGATGGCCGCCTAGGCAGAAATCAATTACGCGCTCACATCGGCCTTCGGGATTGTGGCCTTATGCCGTGTCCAGGATGCACATGCGGTTGTCGACCGCGTGACGACAGAAGTCGCGGCAGCCGAAGCCTCCCCGCCCACAAGGTCTCTTACAAAGGAAGGAAGAGCCCATAGTTTAAATTGTAGTCGTAGTTTAAATGATTGTTAAAATCCTAGTGGTAATCCATGTTGAAGTCGAAATTCATGTCAAAATCTTTGTTGAAATCCGTGTTTATATGTAGTATGAAAAATCTTGTATTGTACATGTGGGGAAGAAAGAGGTCTTATAGCCAATGACAAATGGGTCCCACACAGAAAAAATGTTATGAAGAAGCAAGTCCGTTAGAGTAATTCTGAGTTTGCACATCGCCTAGCGAGTCTTCAAATTCTTACTTCATTTTGCAAAATAAATGATTTTTCCTACTGCACGGTCCACGGACAACAGAGTAATTAAGTAACTGGAAAATCTATACACTACGATTTGTAGTACTAGTGCATGGACCTCACAATGTGGCCTCTTCCTTGATTTGAATGACATGTTGGCAGTATATCATGCAGGCTGTCGACTCGTGTAACACGAGGCGACAGTGCCCACTTTTCATCATGCACCCTGGACCTCCACTAGTTGCTGGCTGTCAGCACGCACTATGCATGAGTGACAGGTGCATGCTTCAACTAGGCCCAGTCGTACGTTACTTACTGTTGTTTCATTATCACAGTGAAATACTCCATGAGCAACGTTTACCACTACGCCCATAAAATTCAAAAATGCAATGGTGGACATGAGTGCACATCTACCTCCTTGCAGAAAAAAAGTGCACATGTACCTGAATTTTACAAAATATAAAATTGTAAAAACCGGTCCGGTGCACTCATGTGTCGTCGCCCCCGTTTTCCACCAATCCACCTTCAGAGAAGAGCCTAACGCACCGACCTTGCTAGGCCTCTCTAGCATCGGCGCTATCATGACGCCACACAGCGTCCTCCTCCTACGCGAGTCCACCTCCACACATCGGACGCCGAGTCTCCATTGCGCCACGCCACCAAGATCCGTCGCCATCAATGAGTAAGATGAAGCACCGCTCCACCAAAGAAGCCATATAGTGGTCCCTTGAGTCCATGTACACCTTCAAGAATGACGCCCCCAAGGGGAAAACGACACCAGAGTGCCGCCGTTATCTGATCTACCGATCTAGGGTTCCCCCCGAAGGTAGTGAATAGAGGTCTGAGCTTCTCCATGGCGATGCCATCAAGAAGGTAACGACACAAAAGAGTGCCGCCATCGCTGGTCTTGGCAACAAGCCGAGAACCAGGTTTTCACCCGGATCCGCTCGACGAACCTCCATCAAGCATCGTGTGCCCGGGTCGCCACCGATCTGAGCCGCCGCGTAATGAGTAGGCCGCACAGGCCAGATGAGATCTGTCCGGAGGCCAGACCACACATGGCGCCGCCCCGTCCACCAGGCCCTCCATGCCGCGGCCGCCGATCCGACGCCAGATGGCCCGTTGCCGCAGACGGTAGCTGCCACCGAACGCATCCAACGCCGCTACCCAAGCAAGGCCGGCCCACGTGCGTCGTGCCGCCGCCGGCCAAGGCAGAGGTGATTTTGAGAATGCTTATTGGTGAATGACATGTGGGACTGAACGAACGAGGGTATCATTAACCTGACATGGGTTGAGTTCCGTGTAGGTGGTGATTCGCGAGTAGGAGAAAAGAGAGCGGTGCGCCATTGCTCGGCCCTCCACTCCTTCCCTAGCCAGTGGAGCTAGACAGATGGGGGGGGGGGGGGCAAAAGCTAAAAAGATTCTCATCTAAGCCGTCACTTTTTTTTCTTCACAAGTTGTTTGAACGTTGGGGGGGCCACAGCCCAGCCAGGAGCCTACATAGCTCTGCCTTTGTCCCTCGCCATCCCTCTCTATGTGTCTCCACCTCGTCATGTTGTGGGTGCTCCACCTCGCAGCATGGAGTCATGGTTAGCCGGAAGCCCCTATTTAACGCTTCACACGTATAGGGCATCATCTCACTGGGTCGACCAGATAGAAAACCTATCACGAGCCAGCTAGACCCGAGGGGTTACCGTAGCGGCCAATTTTTTGATTGTTTTCATAAAATTTTGATACTATTTATAAAAATTGAATATTTTTTGTCCATATTAGAACTTATTTCAAAATGTTTATGAACATTATTTAGAGACACAATAATTTTCTTAAATTTTTATCATTGATCAAATTACATGAAACATCAACATTTTCTTCAAATTACAACAGTTTTTTAAAATTTCAACACTTGTTAAAACAGGAACTATTTTGGAAATTCTGAACAATTTTTTAGTTTTTCAAACTCTGAACATATTTAGACAAATAATAGAACACCCAAAAAAACAAAATGAAAATAAAACATCATGGAAAATAAAAAAAAACTAGATCTGAACAAAAAACAAAGCTAGAAACTGCATTTTTTTACGGGTAAAACCAAGTTTATCCATCAAAAGCCACAACAAGTGGGATAAAATTTGTGTCATGGAGTTGGCTAAACCATATATGGCGCCCCGGCCCTAGTGATAATGAAAACTTTGCTTGACTATGTGCTTCCGTATTGGCAGTGCGGCCTTGAAAAGTAATATTACAAATAAATTGATTTTTTTAGATTGATCTCACTAACTATAGCCCCATAGCTACCTCGGCTACCACTACTAATATCAGATACAACTTGCTTCAAATCAGAAGCGGTAATGAAACGCCAAAACCCTCCCGACATGCGATAGCCTCCAAAATCGCTGGAAACTGCTAAAAACAGAATTTGGAATTCTGTAGGAGGAGGTAAGAACAACTTTCACATGACACTACCTCTATGCAAATTGGCGAGTATTTGAAGCATTATGCGTCAAATAGGAAACACCCAGTTAGTCTGCCTCTTTCCCGTTTCTCTGCCCACTACAACCGTTATGATAGCGCTCGCCCACTACATGCGCTACTGGCCGGCCGACCCATTAGCGCATAGGGGAAGCGGCCAGGAGGGTTTTTGGTTCAGTTTTAGGAACCCTCCTTCCACTTTTACGTAGGTTCCATCGGTTTACTATTTTTGTTAAACCCGTGAATATGTTTTAGATGATGAACATGTTTTCCTATTTTATGAGCATTTTTTAAATTCATTAATTTTTTCCTAATCCACAGTTTTTTTTCCAAATTGTAAAAATATATTTTTAAAATTTGTGAACTCTTTTTAATTCACAGCATTTTTTATTTTCATCAATTTTTTGAAATAACGAAATGAATAGATAGGCTGATTTTTCATGAACATGAGAGAAAATAAAAGTGAAACGAGCCTAAAAAAAGCAAACATGCGAGTGAAGAAAAAAAACAAGCGAGCAGAGGGAGCAATTGTGAGCTTCATGTGCCATTCCACCAACGCGGCCTAACGTCAGCGATATCAATCATACCGCTAGGCGAGTCTATGTCTCGCTTCTAGCGAGGCAGAAGAACACGTCGCCTCAAGGCACCTTGAAATGAGTCGGGCCAGTTAACGTAGCTCCATTTTTCTTAGGTTTTGTTGTTTATATACAGTAGTTTATATTGTTCATTTTTTAATAGAATTAATGTACTTACGATCTCGAGTCACTGTCGTCGAGATGAGCCTCCTGCTTAGGTGATTCTCCTGACTTTGCCTGCCCTGCATCGCCATTTTGCTCGGGTCTGCTAGGATTTGTAGACCCACAGCCGAGGTGATGTCCAGAAACGGCTGGTCAAGCCGGGTGTGAGCCACGTACGGTGTGCTTAATAAGTCTTGCTAAATAAGAAAGAGGCATTATCCACGCAAAGGCTGAACGCCGTCTATCTTCTGTTCTCTAAAACATTAGTGTTTCAGATTCTCTTCATTGCAATTTGTTCATATTTTCCAATCTCTGTGGACTGAGATTATGTAACCTAGCTTTGTAACATATACTTCCAATTTTAGTGTAAAAATTGATCTGATAATAGAATAACATCCTTACTAAATTGTGAAGTTCCAATTTTATCTTACCATCCTAATTTTTAGTTGGGATCATTGTTTCCAACTTTTTGTTAGTAAAAATAATTTGAAACTTACGCCCTAGAAAGACAAGGTCTGAGAAAATAGGGGCGGCACGAGGCCAACGCGGAAAACAAATGTTGCCATGGTTGTGAAACTGGACTACTGATGCTAGAAAACGGTTTCACTCTTAAAGTTTAGTTGAACTTATCTATGTCGCATAGACATCTATTTGTCATCTACCTACATTATAACCCGTAGCAATGCACGAGCATTTAACTAGAGAATTCTAATAAAGGATATGCCTCTTTCTTATTTAATGCACTCTTCGCCCAGTAGAGTTTCAGCTCACTGTGCATTTGTGTCACTGAAAGATGTCATGTGAAACTTGCTCCCATCTGCTCTCATTATATATTTTTTCAAAATTTTAAGCTGATTTTCCCAACATTTCGTGTAAGAGTGTCATTTTTTACGTAACTAGAAACCCTTCCAA
Organism: Elymus sibiricus; assembly: GCA_039707655.1. Lineage (NCBI taxonomy): Eukaryota > Viridiplantae > Streptophyta > Magnoliopsida > Poales > Poaceae > Elymus > Elymus sibiricus. The sequence goes on along the minus strand of CM077663.1, from coordinate 37,275,609 downwards.
TTGTTAGATCTATGTTCCAACATGTTACTTGGGTACACTCAATGATTTTTCTTGTTTCATTATGGTTTGGAGATCCATGTACTAAAAATATAATTGTTTTTTCTCGTCGCTTTTGTTAAATTAAAGAGCACCCTGCATCTAAAGGAAACGGTGCAGCCACTGAAGGGAAAAATCAATGTTGTCAAGTATAAAAAATCACTTTTGCTTCAGTAGACCCCCCCTAACATAAAGACTGTCCAGATTCGCCGATGCCTCTTCATAACCAGGGGCAGGATGGGCATATTTTAAAAAGATGGCCGCCCGCCCGCCCAGCCGCGTAGCTCCTGTACGTATACGGATACGGCGGGATTGTTTTTTTTTAAGACCAAACGCGCGGTTTGGTAAGTGCCCACGTCGTGCGCACATTACGGCGGTTGACCGCATTAACCTCGCCTGCCAAGCAACTGCCCCGCCGCCTTCTTCCTCGCCTGCCGCGCCACCGCGTCGCCGCCTTCTCCCTCGGCTGCGGCGCCGCACTGACCGGTCGGTCGTCCGCCTCGCCCTGCCGCGCCGCTCGGACCGGTCGGTCGACCGCCTCGCCCTGCCGCGCCGCCCGGACCGGTCGGTCGACCGCCTCGCCCTGTCGCGCCGCTCGCCTCGCCCTGCCGCATCGACTGCCGTGCGTGATGACCGGTCGGCCGCCTGGGCTGCCGCGCGTTGGCGCTAGCGCCTGGGCTGCCGCGTGCATTAATGCCGTGGATCGGCCACGCGCCGGCACCACGACGCCTCGCCTGCCCTCGCGGGGCTATAAATCCCGACGCGGCGCTGCTCTCCACCGCGCCTCCCCTCAACCTCTTCTCCCCCTCCCCCCACCGCGCCGCCCCATCACCCTCTTCTTCCTCCACAACGCCGGCATGTCCAGCGACTCCGACAGCGACGGGGCGGTGCCGGCCGGCTACTGGCCGTCCAGCCTGACCATCGGCCAGACCGAAGATCTGGCCCGGTTTGGGCTGTACGTGCCGCCGTCGGCGAAGCTGCCACGGCCGTGGCGAATCTCCGCCGACGGCTACCCAACCCTCGGCCCACCGGCGTCGAAGGAGGAGCTCCGGCGGCACGTCGGCGGCCGGTATAACCGGAGAGTTATATAATAAAAAGTAGTTTTAAGTTGAGGGCTTTGCTTGCTTGCTATGATCTTGAGAAATAGAAATAAAAAGAAGAATAGAATTAAAGCAAAGAGTATATATGATGATCTTATGGGGAGTGATGACTTCACATATAAGAAGTATGTCGATTGAAATTTGTTGTGAGTTGACAAACATAGCGATTGGTCATTTCTGCAATGAAAAGGAAGTAATAAAGAAAGAGAGGTCCACATATAAATATATTATCTTGGACATCTTTTATGATTGTGAGCACTCATTAAAATATTATGTGCTAAGAAGTTGATGTTGGACAAGGAAGACAACATAATGAGTTATGTTTGCTTATTTCTGAATAGAAGTTATATGGTTATAAATCCTTTAACATGTGACGCTTGCTTCCACCCCATATCTGCCAAAACTTCCGCACCAAGTAGAGATACTACTTGTGCATCCAAACACCCTCAACCCAGTTTTGCCATGAGAGTCCACCATACCTACCTATGGATTGAGTAAGATCCTTCAAGTAAGTTGTCATCGGTGCAAGCAATAAAAAAATTGCTCTCTAAATATGTATGATCTATTAGTGTGAGGAAAATAAACTTTATACAAACCTGTGATATGGAAGAAATAAAAGAGACAGACTGCATAATAAAGTTCTCTATCACAGGGGGCAATATAAAGTGACGTTCTTTTGCATTAAGGGATTGTGCATCCAACTATAAAACTGCATGACAACCTCTGCTTCCTTCTGCGAAGGGCCTATCTGTTACTTTTACTTTCTAGTACTTACCTTTATGCAAGAGTCACGGTGATCTTCACCACTTCCTATATTTCGCCTTTTTCTCTTGGCAAGCGTCATGTGTTGGGGAATGATCTACACACATATATCCACTCGGATGTGGGTGATCATGAGTTATTTCTGTTGACATTACCGTTGAGGTAAATAGTTGGGAGGCAAAACTATAAGCCCTTATCTTTCTCTGTGTCCAATTGAAGCTTTGACCTCATAAGTACCGCGTGAGTGTTAGCAATTATGAAAGACTAAAAGATGATTGAGTATATGGATTTGCTTTACAAGCTCTTATATTAACTCTTTCTGATGTTATGATAAATTGCAATTGCTTCAATAACTGAGATCATAGTTTGTTGGTTCTCAATAGAGTTCTTGATTCATACTTTACCTTGTGAATGAATTGTTACTCTATCATAAGAAATTATCTGTCAATAAGTATTGCTGTTCTAAAGATGATCATGATGCTCTCATGTCCGTATTTTATTTTATCGACACCTCTATCTCTAAACATGTGGACATATTTATCGATTTTGGCTTTCGCTTGAGGACAAGCGAGGTCTAATCTTGGGGGAGTTGATACGACCATTTTGCATCATGCTTTTATATTGATATTTATTGCATTATGGGCTGTTATTACATATTTTGGTACAATACTTATGCCTTTCCTCTCTTATTTTACAAGGTTTGCATGAAGAGGGAGAATGCCGGCAGCTGGAATTCTGGGCTGGAAAAGGAGCAAATATGAGAGACCTATTCTGCACAACTCCAAAAGTCCTGAAAAGTTACGGAGAATTATTTTGGAATATATAAAAATATTGGGCGGAAGAAATACCAGAGGGGACCCACCAGGAGGCCACAAGCCTGGGGGGCGCGCCCTACCTCCCAGGGCGCGCCCCTGTGGCTTGTGGGCCCCCTGGCAGCCCTCCGGTGCCCATCTTCTGCTATATGAAGGGTTTTGACATGGAAAAAATCAAGAGAGAGCTTTCGGGAAGAAGCGCCGCAGTCTCGAGGCGGAACTTGGGCAGAACCAATCTAGGGCTCCGGCGGAGCTGTTCTGCCGGGGAAACTTCCCTCCCGGAGGGGGAAATCGAAGCCATCGTCATCACCAACGATCCTCTCATCGAGAGGGGGTCAATCTCCATCAACATCTTCACCAGCACCATCTCCTCTCCAAACCCTAGTTCATCTCTTGTATCCGATCTTAGTCTCAAAACCTCAGATTGGTACCTGTGGGTTGCTAGTAGTGTTGATTACTCCTTGTAGTTGATGCTAGTTGGTTTATTTGGTGGAGGATCATATGTTCAGATCCTTAATGATAATTAATACTCCTCTGATTATGAACATGAATATGCTTTGTGAGTAGTTACGTTTGTTCCTGAGGACATGGGATAAGTCTTGTTATAAGTAATCATGTGAATTTGGTATTCGTTCGATATTTTGATGAGATGTATGTTGTCTCTCCTCTAGTGGTGTTATGTGAACGTCGACTACATGACACTTCACCATTATTTGGGCCTAGGGGAAGGCATTGGGAAGTAATAAGTAGATGATGGGTTGCTAGAGTGATAGAAGCTTAAACCCTAGTTTATGCGTTGCTTCGTAAGGGGCTGATTTGGATCCATATGTTTCATGCTATGGTTAGATTTATCTTAATTCTTCTTTCGTAGTTGCGGATGCTTGAGAGAGAGGTTAATCATAAGTGGGAGGCTTGTCCAAGTAAGGGCAGCACCCAAGCACCGGTCCACCCACATATCAAATTATCAAAGTAACGAACGCGAATCATATGAGCATGATGAAAACTAGCTTGACAGAAATTCCCATGTGTCCTCGGGAGCGCTTTGCTTTATATAAGAGTTTGTCCAGGCTTGTCCTTTGCTACAAAAAGGATTGGGCCACCTTGCTGCACCTTTGCTACATTTGTTACTTGCTACCCGTTACGAATTATCTTATCACAAAACTATCTGTTATCGATAATTTCAGTGCTTGCAGAGAATACCTTACTGAAAACTGCTTGTCATTTCCTTCTGCTCCTCGTTGGGTTCGACACTCTTACTTATCGAAAGGACTACGATAGATCCCCTATACTTGTGGGTCATCAAGAAGTCATTTGATAACGGGATCACATCATTAGGAGAATAATGTGATGGACAAGACCCAAACTATGAACGTAGCATATGATCGTGTCAGTTTATTGCTATTGTTTTCTGCATGTCAAGTATCTGTTCCTATGACCATGAGATCACGCAACTCACTGACACGGGAGGAATACCTTGTGTGTATCAAACGTCACAACGTAACTGGGTGACTATAAGGATGCTCTACAGGTATCTCCGAAGGTGTCTGTTGAGCTGGCATGGATCGAGACTGGGCTTTGTTACTCCGTATGACGGAGAGGTATCTCAGGGCCCACTCAGTAATACAACATCACAATAAGCCTTGCAATCAATGTGACTAAAGTGATAGCCACGGGATCTTGTATTACGGAACGAGTAAAGAGACTTGCCAGTAACGAGATTGAACTAGGTATACAGATACCAACGATCGAATCTCGGGCAAGTAACATACCGAAGAACAAAGGGAACAGCATACGAGATTAACTGAATCCTTGACATAGAGGTTCAACCGATAAAGATCTTCGTAGAATATGTAGGAACCAATATGGGCATCCAGGTCCCGCTATTGGTTATTGACCGTAGAGGTGTCTCGGTCATGTCTACATAGTTCTCGAACCCGCAGGGTCTGCACACTTAACGTTCGGTGATGTTTCGGTAGTATTGAGTTATGTATGATGGTGACCGAAGGTTGTTCGGAGTACCGGATGAGATCCCGGACTTCACGAGGAGCTCCGGAGGTAAAGATTGATATATAGGAAGTCTCGTTTTGGTCACCGGAAAAGTTTCGGGTATTTCTGGTAATGTACCCGGAGTGCTGGGAGGGTTCCAGGGGTCCATCGGGAGGGGCCACCCATGCCGGAAGGCCACATGGGCCTTAGGGGTGGCGCACTAGCCCTTAGTGGGCTGGGAAAGCCAGCCCCTAAGGGCCCATGCGGCTAGGAGGTGGAAATAGGAAAAAGCCCAAGAGGGGGAAGGGTTTCCAAGTGGGGGAGGAATCCTACTAGGAGTAGGATTGGAGTTGGACTCCTCCACCTCCCCACTTCGGCCGACTCCTAGGGGGAGCCCTAGGGGCGCCGGCCCCTCCCCTCCCTCCTATATATACTAGAGGGAGAGAGGGCCAAAGACACCCAACCCTAAAGGCCACGGTGTAGCCCTCTCTCCCAATAGATCGTCTCCTCTAGTTTTCGGTGGTGCTTAGGCGAAGCCCTGCCGGAATAGTTCCACCACCGCCGCCGCCGCGCCGTCGCGCTGCCAGAAAACTCATCTACCTCTCCGCTCCCTCTTGCTGGATCAAGAAGGCGGAGATCGTCATCGAGCTGTACGTGTGCTGAACGCGGAGGTGCCGTCCGTTCGGCGCTAGATCATGATTGGATCGCGGGACGGCTAGCGATTTGGATCGCGAAGACGTTCGACTTCATCAACCTCGTTTCTTAACGCTTCCCGCTTAGCGATCTACAAGGGTATGTATATCCACTCTCCCTCTCGTAGATGCTCATCACCATGGATAGATCTTGCGTGTGCGTAGGAAAATTCTTGTTTCCCATGCAACGTTCCCCAACACTTACCACCTGTTAAGTACAAGAGTTATGAGGATAAGAAAAGTACTGATAATCAGAAAACCAATCAAACTGAAGATAAGTTGAATGTATTAAGGAATTTTCGCAAATCCAAGGGCCTGTGTTTTATCTGTGGTGAGAAATGGTCTCGAGATCATACATGCAAATCTTCAGTTCAATTGCATATTGTCCAAGAGTTGATACATCATATACAGTCTGAAGATCCTGTCTCTTCTGTCACTTTAGAAACAGAGCAGTTGTCAGTTTATAGTATCAGTTTGTCTGCAGCTGCAGTTGGCAAAACTTCTAGTGCTCCTACTTTACAGTTGTTGATATAGTTGCAGGATATGGATCTGATTTTTCTGGTAGATTCAGGAAGTACACATTCCTTCAAATATAGTGGATTGAAACATAAGTTGAGTGGAGTACAACAGATATCTCCTATTTATGTAGCTATTGTTGGTGGTGGTGTTTTGAAATGTACCACAATGTTGCCCAATTGTGCCTGGAGTTGTGGAGGTGTCCAGTTTACTAATGACTTTAGAAATTTGCCTCTAGCCAGTTATGATGGCATAATTGGATGAGATTGGTTGGCTAAACACAGTCCTATGCAAGTTGATTGGGTGCAGAAATGGATGTCCTTCCCTTATCAAGGCCAGATAGTTACTTTGCAAGGATTGTTACCTGAAGATGTAGCTGTTACAATGTTCTCTGTGTCCTTAATAAGGCCATTGTTGAGAAAGTTAAGCATCCTGATTGCAAATTTTGTTGGATAAGCATGCAGTTGTGTTTGACACACCCACTACCCTGCCTTCGAGAAGACTTAAAGATCATACCATTCCATTAATTCCTGGGGCAAGACCAGTTTCTGTCAGACCATACAGGATTGCTCCACATCTTAAAGATGAACTGGAAAAATAGATTAAGGAATTGTTGGATCTGGGCATGATTATTCATAACAACAGTGCTTTTTTCCTCTCCTATTTTACTGGTTAAGAAAAAAGAAGAAGGAACTTGGGGAATGGTGGTGGATTATAGACATCTTAATGCCATTACATTAAAAAGCAAGTATCCAGTACCTGTCATTGATGAGTTATTGGATGAATTGTCAGGTGCGTGTTGGTTTTTTAAACTGGATCTGAAGGCTGGTTATCATCAGATAAGATTGGCCCCTAGGGAAGAATATAAAATGACATTTCAAACACATAATGGACATTATGAGTTTAATGTTATGGGTTTTGGTCTCACTGGAGCACCCAGTATTTTCCAAGGCACTATGAACTATGATTTATCTCCTGTTTTGATAAAATGTGCAGTGGTGTTCTTTGATGATATCTTAGTGTTCAGTAAAATATTGGAGGAGCATTGGGACCATTTGGATGAAGTTTTATCTATCCTTCATAAGGAACAGTGGAAAGTCAAGATGTATAAGTGTGATTTTCCTCAACCTCAGATAGCATACTTAGGCGATGTCATTTCTGCTGAAGGGGTGTCTAGTGATCCAAAGAAAATAGTGGCAATACAACAATGGCATGTTCCCAAGAATGTGAAGGAAGTTAGGGGGTTTCTTGGCTTGAGTGGCTATTATAGTAAAAAATTTAAGCATTATGGAATTATAGCAAGGCCTCTGACTGAGTTGCCGAAGAAGGGAGTTCCTTTTGTGTGGGATAGCATTACAGAAGAAGCCTTCACTACACTTAAGCAAGCTCTGGTGTCTGCTCCTATTTTAGCATTGCCAGATTTTTCCAAACCTTTCATGATTGAAATTGATGCTTGTGAATATGGTATTGGTACAGTACTAATACAACAAGGGCATCCCCTGGCTTTTGTCAGCAAGACTCTGGGTCCCAAAAATAGAGCCCTCTCAGTATATGAGAAAGAATATTTGGCTCTTCTCTTAGCAGTGGATAGGTGGAGGCCTTATTTGCAAGTGCAGAAGTTTATCATTAAGACTGATCAAAGGAGTTTGGCTCATTTGCAAGACCAAAGATTGCATACAGTTTGGCAGCAGAAATGTCTGACCAAGTTGCTGGGACTGAATTATCAGATACAATACAAGCAAGGCAAAGAAAATTCTGCAGCAGATGCTCTATCACTACTGCAAGATGGTCCAAAGACGACACATCAATCATAGACCCTTCGACGAAACTGTGTGCGATGCATGAATCACAAATTGTATAGTTCAAGCTCCGTCGCTAACGAGACGAACTGTATGTGATGGTGGATCCATCAAATACGATTCAGAAAATAGTTACGTGTGCGATCTATGGCAGACAGTTTGTTCTTATGGACTGTTTATGATTAGCAAAGGTATCAGAAACGGTTAACAAAACTACATACGTGTGCGAAGTCCGGCATACACTTCACTCGGATAAACTGTTTGCGCTGATCTAGTACAACACAAACGGGTTAGCATAAGAAGGTGTGTGTGTTGTGGGCAGACGGTTGCGGCCAAACAATTGTCAGCGATTGATGAAATCATTAGCGACGCAACGCAGGGAAGTGTCGTTTGCCCCTATTAATATCGCAGACGTTCTATTCTTATTACCCTTCTGCCAGCGCATCACCCCTTCTTCCCCTCTCACATTTTATAACCGCGATTTCGCCCGAGGATTCCAGTACTGCACGCTTCGGCACCGCACAGGTGTTTCTTTCGGCCACGTTCCCGCGCGCAACCGCGCATGTTCCCGCGCAAGCTTCCACATCGGTTTCCCACCAGAACCGAATGAAAATAAAAGCCGACGCACGACATACGCAGATGCATACCTAGTGTAGCCTAGTCCATCTACCAGGCATGCCAACACGACCAAGCGCCGCCTCTACAATCAACCTCCTCGACGACGAAAACGATCCGGTCCAGGCGAAACGGCCTGTCGAGGCCGATGACGTGCTCGGCGACGCACCGGACAATGCTGTGCTGTGCGCCATCACAAGGGTTGAGCAGACCCTTGGCGCAGGGTGCAGCAGCACCACCGAGCAACATGGCCGCCTCACCGCCGAGAGGCTACAGCGCGTATGCATCGAGAGGGCAAGGAGCGCCACACAACAAGACCGATGCAGGGCCGCAGAGCGAGAGGCGCGGCGCGCGACAGAGAAAGAGCGGTTCCATCCCCGCTTGTCTGCTACCCCACCCGACATGACGTTGCAGCTGTGTCCAAGGCACGTCAGTAGACTGATTTGGCGCCAGGAATGGGCAGAGGCCGTATGCGCCGTACTTGCACCAGAGCTCGGCCGCACCGTACTTGCACCGGAAGCCGGTCACGCCATTCGCATGGGTCGCGCTGTTCGCCTTGTCCGTGGCCCCCTCGATGCCAACGGGCTGGTCGGTAGGCTTGAGCGCCTCCTTGGCCCAGGTGTCCAGTGGGGAGCAGTAGAAAAAAAATGGCCGTCACATCCTCGAGATTGTAATCTCCGACGAAATAGCCAGCTTGGAGCTCGAGATCGCGCTCCAGCTGTACCGCGAGCGTGTAAACCGCATGGACGAACGCCTGACCGAGTTCAGGCAGAGCCAAGAGCTTCCGTAGGTTAGTGTGGTAGTCATGGACACCTTTTATTTTGTTGAATCATTTTGATGTCGATCCCAATGTCTGGACAACAATCATAATATTGATATGTTTCGATGTGTGAATGACTTATGTTTTATTGTTATGTTTCAGTATGTGTAACAGTTAGAGTCTAGAGATAGAAATTCAATACGAAAATAGATAGAAATGTGAAACAATAATACATATTAATTGTTCAATAGCTCATTGCAGACATGATACACACACACATATATATATATAGATATATAGGATAGTACTTAACTAATACGTACAATTAATAAAAACTAAAATAATAATAACCCCTCCTTGAGCGGGGAGCAGTAAAGCGGCAGCCTCTCGCCAGCAGTTCCCTGGTGCATGGTGGCTTCCCAACGCGGAGGGAGTTTGCCGCCTCCTCCGCCTCGCAGCGCTCGATGTGCCGATCAGCCTCTTTCTGGCAGAGACGCGCGACCATGCAGGACATTTCACTAGGCGTCCACCAGAGCTCTTTGGCGGTGGCACGCTCGAGCTTATCGGCCCATGCCCACGCAGCGGTGAGGCGCCTAGCGCCTCTGGCTTTCATTGCGTGGTACCGGCCATCTTCGTACACCTCCTCTGCTCGTCAACGCGCCCGCCGCCAAAGCTCCAGCTCCTCCTTTTCCGATGCGGCACTAAGGGCATTCCAGGCCGCGAGGTCCCTGGCGCGCTCTTGAGCCCACTCCTTCTTGAACGACACCTGCCTGGCTCTCTTAGCCGGCGACAACGCCTTCCACAAAGCCAGATTGTACTGGCCCCAAAACCAATCTTCAGTTGGGGGGTCTGGTGCGACCTCATCTGGGGGCACGAAGGGGTCCTCCTCGTGGCTGCATTTCGCCCTGTCCTCGCGGGGTGGCGCCTCCTCCTCTTCTTGTGCACAGACCAGCCGCGCCATGGCAGAGTTTTGTGCGAGGGTTGGGGGAGAGAGACGAGAGAATGCAGGCAGGATGTCGTCTCGACGGGCAGCATTTATAGGCGGCTTGAATCTTGATCGATGCCAGCAGAAAAACGAGGAGGGGGGAGACTGTAACGGACGCGCCGGCCGCCGGAATTCAATGGCTCAATTGGACACGATTTCCTAGTCAACAACCGTGTGTGACTTAACATCACCGACGGTTCCCAATGCATGACCGCGTGTGATTAATGGCCCACGAAAATTGGCTTTCAAAACTCGAAACGCGAAACATAGTGCCAATCATGTGGGACCCGTTCGTCTTGCCAAATATTTACATATCTATCGAAATGTAATGCGTGCGTGCAATTTGTGTTACGGAAGCAAGTCTAATACTTTAACCACGGCATCTTGGCCCCATGGCGGGAAATCGTGCATTTCAGAGCATTTTTTCATTTTTTGAATTTAGAAACCTAGATTCTCAATGCTTGTGTCCGAACCGTTACTGAAGACGTTTGGAAATCCTTCAAATTTATTGCATGGGGCAAATATACAGAAGCAAGTAGTACGTAAATATGATTTTTCCAGCAGTTTTTGCTTCAGCTTGCATGTTCGTGTGTTTCAGTTTTGAACTATGGCCATTAAATTTCTAGAAACTACCTTAATGTATAAAAATGTCAATAGAACGCCAATTTTTTTAAAATTTTAGGATGTCGGTCGTATTCGTGCATTGTAACGATGAAAAAAAACTAGGTCGAATGAGATAGCGATTGGCGGTTCGTCATCACACATGGCCCCACGTTCCCTCTCGAAACCGTGCGCCTTCGTGTGATGCTCCGGTTTGTGAGAGGCACGTGTCTCAAGCTGGGGATTACTCAGGCGGGTATTGGAGGCCCATCACCGTCCCCATCACCGCCCTCCCATCCCCGTCCCCGTCTACGTACCTGTGCGCGGGGATAAAAAGTTTCCCATCCCCGTCCCCACCGGGTTCTTTTATCCCCGTGGGGAAACCCACAAATGCATTTAAGAACAACCTTCGCGTATTTCAGTAGAAAACATAGTATTTCAACGCAATAAACAATATGTTGTGGCTAGGTTTGGGATTTCTTATGGAATTTTGGGCCAAAGGGGTGGGATGTGTGGAAATTTGGGTGACTGAGGCCACAAATTACGTGGGGTCTACTAATTTAAGATCGCACATGTAAGTACTTCAATTCATGGGTAAGGCGGGTAATTCTATCCCATCCCCATCCCCGTCCTGCACGCTCGGTAAGGTATTTGACCCACCAGCTTCCCGATGGGCATTCAAGCTGGCACCCGTGCCCTAATAGAGTAATTATCCATGGGGATGCGTGTAACGATTAACCATGGTGTCAAAGCTTATCGCGAACGAGACGTTACTTTGACCACGACATCTTGTCCCCATGTCGGGAAATCATGCATATTTTCACGTACTTCGGCGCATTTCTTTCATTTTTGAATTTAAAAAGCTAGATTCCCAATGCTTTTGTGTCCAAACCATCACTCAAGTTTTTTGGAACTCCTTCAAATTTATTGCACCTGGCATATATACGGAAGCAAGTAGTACATCAATATGATTGTCCAGCTGTTTTTGCTTCATCTTGCATGTTCATGTGTTTCAGTTTGGAACTATGGCCATTATATTTCTAGAAACTAAACTAATGTATAAAAATGCAAATAGAACGCCGAAATTTTTCAAATTTTAGGATGACAGTCGTATTCGTACATTGTAACGATGAAAAAAAAACTAGGCCGAATGAGGCAGCGTTCGGCGGTTCATCATCGCACAACGACCCGCGTCCCCTCTTGCAACTACGAGCCTGCATGTGATGCTCCGGTTTGTGAGAGGCATGTGTGTCAAAGCTTATCTCGAACAAGCAGTTACTTTGACCACAGCATCTTTGGCCCCATGTGGGGAAATCATGCAAATTTTCATGTACTTCAAAGCATTTTTAAAAAAAAAATTAATTCAGGTGACAATTGACAAGCATGCATGCATACATGAGCAAGGGAATTAATTCCCTTTTTGTGATTCCGCGATACTGGTGGAACCTTGGTTTCCAACACCATATAAAAAACAAGTAGGTGTTTCTCACAAAGCGTGGCAGTTCATTTTTTCATGAACATTAGTGAAGGGATAGACAAAACAGGAATCAAATGGACAAATCCATGCATAGAAGTTACCATTAGTTAATTACAACGGACAATTTGTTGTTCTGGCATATTCACGCGGTAGAAATTTTGAACTGAGATCCAAATGATCTCTGAAACAGAAACATAGAAATTTTGAACTGAGATCCAAATGATCTCGTAATTATTTATTTAAGCACGAAGTAGCGGCTCGAAAAGCAAAGCACAGTGAAAACTTGAGATGTAGCAGGAATCATGGAATCTTTGATCAGAGGAACTAGCAGCAGGAGTCTTGAAACATCAAACGAAGACATCATCCTTTCATCCTTCTTTCCAGCAACATGTACATATAGCCAACAACTCGCATCAATACATGTCAAACTATTGGTTGATATGCACAAGGAAACGAGGAACTAGTGCAAAGAAGCGTTGGCAGTGGAGTGACTTACTCCCTCCATTCCCTTATACAAGGCCAGAAACTCAGATTACAGGTACCAAGGTAAAATTTAATGACTACTTTGCAAGTCAACTTTTTTTCTCCTTAACTGGGATCATTAATACGGTGCACGCATGCAAGGAAGAAAATGAGAAGAAAGTAGCTAAGTGACATTCACTACCAGAAAAGAGCTCTACCCCGACGGCCAAAACAATGCCGACGGCTGCCATCGGCCTAGACTGAGCTATGCCGACAGCCAAGGCCAGGCCGTCGGCCTATATAAGCCGTCGGGCTATAGCAAGATATCGGCCGTCGGCATATCTCCGTATACGCCTACAGCAGCCGTCGGCATACCTGGGCCATCGACATAGATGTGGGCCCGGAAGCCCGGCGTGCAACGGACGGTTCACGGCGTCAGATCTGTACCGACGGCAGGGATGGCGGCCGTCGGCAAAGCTATGCCGACGGCTTAGCCATCGGCATATCGTGCCTCCACGTCATCGATCCGCCGCCCCTGCCAAGTCATCGATCTGAGGCACGGATCTCAGCTAACCAGTGCGCATCTATGCCGACGGCTTTGCCGTCGGCATACATATATATATATATATAATTTTTTAGTTTTTGTATATACTTTTAATTTTTTTTATGTATTATTATTTTATTAACTTAAATGTAGCATATGTAAATATAAACATACATAAATTATTTATCGATTTGGTGAAGAATTTTCCCTAGATTATGAATATGTAGTTTGTATTTTTTTTTCGAGTATGTTAATAATGTGACCTCATGTTCTTTTGAATATAGGTCCACATACTTTATTAAAATCAAAAACAGCTATGCCGACGGAAGTGTTGTGGCGGTTGCAAACGCCCCGACATGCGTCTCCGGAGTGTGACCCCCTTCACGGACGGCGCCTCCGCCGGCACCTGGAGGGGGTAAACGGCCTCGTCGGGTCTACACAGAGGTGATCTTGCTGTGGGTTTGGCCCGGACATTGCTCCCAAGTGTTCATATGTGCTAACCTACCACAACCGGGTGGAGATGTGCACTGGTCAAAGCCCGTCCGGGGAAAGTCAAAGGGTTAGATCTCGTGGTCAACCGCTCCAGGGTTAGGCGGGACGGGTGTAGTTTGGGGGGTAGCTATGCCGCCATGTCTTTCGCTGGGCCATCCTACACGTCCGGAAGTGCGGTGGCGGGTGCAAGCACCCGGCACGGGGCTCCGTGGTGTGACCCCTTCACTGACGTCGCCGCCTTCGTCGCACGGAGGGGGGGACGGCCGCGTCGGGCAGTAACGGAGGGAATCTTGTGGTGGGTTGTGCCCGGACCTTGATACGAAGTGTACCTAGGGGCTTGGCTATCACAGCCAGATGAAAATGTCCATCGGTCAAACCCCGTCCGGGAAAAGTCAAAGGGTTAGATCTCGTGGTCAACCGCTCCAGGGTTAGGCGGGACGGGGCCCCTGGGGGTAGCAATGCCACCGGAGCATCGCACCGGGCCCTCATACACGCCTTAAGGTGTGGTGGCATGTCTGAAGAGGCGGCACGCGTCTCCGGGGTGTGGCCCCCCTCACGGACGGCGCCGCCGCCGGCACCTGGAGGGGGTAAACGGCCTCGTCGGGTCTACACAGAGGTGATCTTGCTGTGGGTTTGGCCGGGACGTTGCTCCCAGGTGTTCCTATGGGCTGACCTACCACAACAGGGTGAAGATGTGCACTGGTCAAAGCCCGTCCGGGGAAAGTCAAAGGGTTAGATCTCGTGGTCAACCGCTCCAGGGTTAGGCGGGACAGGTGTAGTTTGGGGGGGTAGCTATGCCGCCAGGTCTTTCGCTGGGCCCTCCTACACGTCCGGAAGTGCGGTGGCGGGTGCAAGCACCCGGCACGGGGCTCCGTGGTGTGACCCCTTCACCGATATCGCCGCCTTCGTCGCACGGAGGGGGGGACGGCCACGTCGGGCAGTAATGGAGGGAATATTGCGGTGGGTTGTGCCCGGACCTTGATACGAAGTGTACCTAGGGGCTTGGCTATCACAGCCAGATGAAAATGTCCATCGGTCAAACCCCGTCCGGGAAAAGTCAAAGGGTTAGATCTCGTGGTCAACCGCTCCAGGATTAGGTGGGACGGGGGCCCTGGGGGGTAGCAATGCCACCGGAGCGTCGCACCGGGCCCTCATACACGCCTTAAGGTGTGGTGGCATGTCTGAAGAGGCGGCACGCGTCTCCGGGGTGTGGCCCCCCTCACGGACGGCGCCGCCGCCGGCACCTGGAGTGGGTAAACGGCCTCGTCGGGTCTACACGGAGGTGATCTTGATGTGGGTTTGGCCGGGACGTTGCTCCCAGGTGTTCCTATGGGCTGACCTACCACAACCGGGTGGAGATGTGCACTGGTCAAAGCCCGTCCGGGGAAAGTCAAAGGGTTAGATCTCGTGGTCAACCGCTCCAGGGTTAGGCGGGACGGGTGTAGTTTGGGGGGGTAGCTATGCCGCCAGGTCTTTCGCTGGGCCCTCCTACACGTCCGGAAGTGCGGTGGCGGGTGCAAGCACCCGGCACGGGGCTCCGTGGTGTGACCCCTTCACCGACGTCGCCGCCTTCGTCGTACGGAGGGGGGACGGCCACGTCGGGCAGTAACGGAGGGAATCTTGCGGTGGGTTGGGCCCGGACCTTGATACGAAGTGTACCTAGGGGCTTGGCTATCACAGCCAGATGAAAATGTCCATCGGTCAAACCCCGTCCGGTGAAAGTCAAAGGCGTAGACCGACCGGTCAATGGTGCCAGGGTTAGACGGGACGGGTGTAGTTTGGGGTGTAGCTATGCCGCCAGGTCTTTCGCTGGGCCCTCCTACACGTCCGGAAGTGCGGTGGCGGGTGCAAGCACCCGGCACGGGGCTCCGTCGTGTGACCCCTTCACCGACGTCGCCGCCTTCGTCACACAGAGAGGGGGGACGGCCACGTCGGGCAGTAACAGAGGGAATCTTACGGTGGTTGTGCCCGGACCTTGATACGAAGTGTACCTAGGGGCTTGGCTATCACAGCCAGATGAAAATGTCCATCGGTCAAACCCCGTCCGGGAAAAGTCAAAGGGTTAGATCTCGTGGTCAACCGCTCCAGGGTTAGGCAGGACGGGGGCCCTGGGGGTAGCAATGCCACCGGAGCGTCGCACCGGGCCCTCATACATGCCTTAAGGTGTGGTGGCATGTCTGAAGAGGCGGCACGCGTCTCCGGGGTGTGGCCCCCCTCACGGACGGTGCCGCCGCCGGCACCTGGAGGGGGTAAACGGCCTCGTCGGGTCTACACGGAGGTGATCTTGCTGTGGGATTGGCCGGGACGTTGCTCCCAGGTGTTCCTATGGGCTGACCTACCACAACCGGGTGGAGATGTGCACTGGTCAAAGCCCGTCCGGGGAAAGTCAAAGGGTTAGATCTCGTGGTCAACCGCTCCAGGGTTAGGCGGGACGGATGTAGTTTGGGGGGGTAGCTATGCCGCCAGGTCTTTCGCTGGGCCCTCCTACACGTCCGGAAGTGCGGTGGCGGGTGCAAGCACCCGACACGGGGCTCCGTGCTGTGACCCCTTCACCGACGTCGCCGCCTTCGTCGCACGGAGGGGGGGACGGCCACGTCGGGCTGTAACGGAGGGAATCTTGCGGTGGGTTGTGCCCGGACCTTGATACGAAGTGTACCTAGGGGCTTGGCTATCACAACCAGATGAAAATGTCCATCGGTCAAACCCCGTCTGGCGAAAGTCAAAGGCGTAGACCGCCCGGTCAACGGTGCCAGGGTTAGACGGGACGAGTGTAGTTTGGGGGGTAGCTATGCCGCCAGGTCTTTCGCTGGGCCCTCCTACACGTCCGGAAGTGCGGTGGCGGGTGCAAGCACCCGGCACGGGGCTCCATGGTGTGACCCCTTCATCGACGTCTCCGCCGCCGTCGCACGGAGGGGGGGACGGCCACGTTAGGCAGTAACGGAGGGAATCTTGCGGTGGGTTGGGCCCGGACCTTGATACGAAGTGTACCTAGGGGCTTGGCTATCACAGCTAGATGAAAATGTCCATCGGTCAAACCCCGTCCGGCGAAAGTCAAAGGCGTAGACCGCCCGGTCAACGGTGCCAGGGTTAGACGGGACGGGTGTAGTTTGGGGGGTAGCTATGCCGCCAGGTCTTTCGCTGGGCCCTCCTACACGTCCGGAAGTGCGGTGGCGGGTGCAAGCACCCGGCACGGGGTTCCGTGGTGTGACCCCCCTCACCGACGTCGTCGCTGCCGTCGCACGGAGGGGGGGGGGGGGAACAACCACGTATGGCAGACTGGGCCCAACAGACACGCGTGGTGTGTCTATGTATGTTTATATTTAGATAAGACACATTTAAATTAATCAAATTTCTATTTAGGAAAAAAATAAAAATAAAAAAAATTATAAGAAATAAAAAAAATGAAAAAGAGCTATGCCGACGGCAAAGCCATGGGCATAGCTCTTTTTCCATTTTTTTCTTTTATTTTGTTCATCTTATCCCCTCGCATCTCCCTGGCCACTCATTCTCTCCACACCCGCACCCGCGCCTCCACACTTACCCGCGCCGCCGCCGCCTCCACACCCGCGCCACCGCCTCCCCCACCCGCCCCGGCCACCCCGCCGGCCGCACCGCCGCCCCGGCCTCTTCCCGACCCCGCCGCCGCTTCCCCCACCCGCCCCGGCCACCCCGTCGGCCGCACCGCCGCCTCGGCCTCCTCCCGACCCCACCGCCGCCTCCTCCACCACACCCCGACCACCCCGCCGGCCGCACCGCCGCCCTGGCCTCCTCCCGACCCCACCGCCGCCCAGGCCTGCCCCCGACGCTGCGCGCCGGCCGCCCCGACCACGGCTGGCCGCGGATCCGCCCTGCCCGCGCCCCTGCCCGACCGGCCCTGCTGGTAGGGGTGGCAGGCGCCCTCTTCTGTGCTCCGGCTGGCCCCGCCCCGCCCCGGCCCTCCCGTCCCCGGCCTCTGCCTCACCAGCCCTCCACCAGCCTTCCACCGCCGGCCCCTGCCACCCCCCTCCCAGTGAGCTAGCATTCCTCTTTTTTTCATTTTTTGCATTATTTTGCTACTGTTGGATGGATGAATGGATGCATGGATGGATGTTGGATGTTGTTAGGTTGATAGATGGATGTTGTTAGGTTGATAGATGGATGTTGTTAGGTTGTTGTTCATAGTTATGTAATTAGATGGATGGTTAGATGGATGGATGCATTATGTATGATGATAGTTAGATGATAGATGATTTGATGATAGTTAGAAATGTGAGAAATGCAAGAAATGCAAAAATTTAACAAGAATGCAAGAAATGCAAATGATAGATGATGATGTTGATGATGATAGATGATGATGTTGATGATGATGATTTTTTTATGCTCCGATGATTGTTAGGTGATGATAGATGATGATGATGATGAAGATATTGTGATGTTCTTAATTTTGGTCACGGTGCAATTTGCAGGTTGTGTGGTGTTCCATCTCGGTGGAGAGATCGTAGGAGCTGTTGGTCCCCGATCGTACCTCCGCTGTTGGACTACTTCCTCTACAGCCGAGGGTGAGCTACGAATCATGTCACTAGATTTTATTTTCAAGTCAAGTCGCGTAACCTAGGCGTCTCCCGTCCGAAAGGGTTGCATTGATAAAAATGCATTCAATTGCATATTTATCACCGCAGCTCTTTCGGATTGTCCAGCGTTTTCCACGGACAGCCCGAGGATGTGTAGATTGGGTACGTTCTCCATGTTTTACCCCGTTCAGAGACAGGATTTCGGCGGCGCCTCCCCGTTATTCTCCGAAGCACATTCTCTCGGCTATTTACCGAGACATGTATCTGGAGAACAGCGGGGAGGTGCTGCCGAAATTTTGTCTCGAAACGGGGTAGAGCATGGAGAACGTACTCAATCTAGACATCCTCGGGTGGGATTAGGACCCATCTTTACCTATTAGAGATGTAGGTGGATTCAACGCGGTAGAAAATAAAAATTTGATGGGATTAATTTAAATGAATCCTTAATTTTGTTGTGTGGCTCCCAATAAAGCAGAGATGGCAGATAATCAGTGGATGTACAGTGGTTTTACCCGTCGGAATCGAGTAACATCAGAGTGGATCGCGAAAACCGATGTGTATTTGAAGGAGATATTCCGTAGTCCAATGAGAATTATCCCACCATGCCCCTGTGCTCAATGTGCCAGACATCACCGTAGAAATCAGAAGGACATGACTGACCACCTTCGCACTCACGGATATATGCCAAACTTTGACATGCCGCCGATAAACTTAGCCGAGCAGGACCGTGGTAGAGAGGAGGTGATGCGACAACGCATCGATGGTTATGCAGACGACGGGGTCAGGGACATGCTAGATGATGTCATTGCTATAGAAACGGCACATGCGACACCTTCAGAGAATGAACTGGAGGAGCCGGAGGCAACCACAAAGGCCTTTTTGGAGGTCTTGGCCTCGTCGAAGAAACCTCTTTATGCGGGTGCCAAAATATCTCAGCTGGATGCCATCTCGCAACTGGTTGCAGTCAAGGCTGAGTACGGCTGTAGCCAGAAATGCTTCGAAGCATTCCTGGGAGTATGGGCTAACAGCCTCCCTGAGGGTCATGAACTGCCGAAAAGCATGTACGCTACAAAGAAACTCATGAATGCACTCTCTATGGATTATGAGAAAATACATGTTTGTCCGAAGAATTGCCTTTTGTTTAGGCACGAATATGCGGATGACCAGTACTGTAGGGAGTGTGGTTCGTCTCGGTACCTTGAGGTGGTCGGTGAGGATGGTGAGAAAAGGCAGCTAGATATCCCCGCTAAGGTTCTTCGGTATCTCCATTTCATAGAAAGACTGCAGCGCCTTTTCATCACGGAGGAGTCTGCCAAAATGATGAAGTGGCACAAGGAAGGTATAAGGTACCATTCAAATAAAATCGTACACCCATCAGAAGGCGAAGCATGGAAGTCGTTCGATAAAGAATACCCCGAGGAAGCAGACGAGGCCGGGAATGTCAGAGTTGCGATAACAGGTGATGGGTTCAATCCATATGGTATGTCGTCCAATCCATACAGCTGCTGGCCTGTGTTTGTTATTCCGCTCAATCTCCCTCCCGGTGCCCTAATGCAACGCAAGACCATGTTCTTGTCGCTCATCATTCCAGGACCTGAATACCCGGGGAAGAATTTGGCAGTGTTTATGCAGCCGCTGGTGGATGATTTGCACCATTCTTGGTACTTCCCGAGGTTGACGTACGACCGAGATCTGCAGAGAAATTTCTTGATGAAAGTTTGGTTGATGTATTGCATGCATGACTTTCCCGGCTATGCCCTATTCTGTGGATGGTGTACAAGTGGGAAGTTGCCATGCCCAGTGTGCATGCAGGCTCTGCGTTTGATTTGGCTACAGAAGGGTGGCAAGTATTCAGCCTTTGACCTGCATCGACAGTTCCTCCCTCCAGACCATCCAGACAGGGAAGACAAGAAGAACTTCACGAAAGACCGGGTTGTCCATGAAGTAACCGAGATTCCAACATTTTCGGGGGCAGATGTTCTTGCTCAGCTAAAAGCTCTCAAGCCTAAAGTCAAAGGCAAAGCCAAAGCCAAAGCCAAAGGCTTCGAGGGATATGGTGAGACGCACAACTGGACTGACATTACCCCCTTCTCGAAGCTTCCCTATTTCAAGGACCTCAAACATCCTTACAACATCGATATGATGCACACCGAAAAGAATGTCGCAGAGTCCCTTTTCCGCACAATCCTCAACATTCCTGATAAGACGAAGGATAACGTTAAAGCTAGAGCCGATCAACAGAGAATTTGTGATAGACCACGTCTAAACATGAAGCCTCCCACAGTCGGTCGAAGAAACTGGGTCAAGCCAGATGTTGACTTTGTCCTTAAACCGCCAGAAAAGAAGGAAGTACTTATCTGGATGAAACTCATTTTGAAGTTCACCGATGGTTATGCATCGAATATAAGTAAGGGAGTCAATCTTTCAACGGGCAAAGTGACCGGGCTCAAGAGTCATGACTACCATGTGTGGATTGAGCGGATAATGCCGGTGATGGTTCGAGGCTATGTCCCCGAGCATGTCTGGCGAGTGCTTGCCGAACTAAGCCATTTCTTCCGCACGCTCTGTGCTAAAGAAGTAAGTAAAGACGTGATTGAACAATTGCATAAGAAGGCACCGGAGTTGATAGTCAAGGTAGAGAAGATCTTTCCGCCAGGCTTCTTTACTCCGATGACACATCTCATTCTGCACCTCGCGAACGAGGTATTGTTGGGGGGGGGCCTGTGCAGAATCGTTGGCAGTACGGCCCTGAGAGACAGAACAAGCATCTCCGACAGAAATGTGGAAACAAAGCTAAGATTGAAGCTTCCATAGTTGAGGCAGTTATCCTAGAGGAGGTGTCAGACCTCAGGACATCGTACTATCCAGACCACGTTCCCCAAGCCTGGTGAGGCCAAGTACTACGGCAAGACCGCGGAGAAGAAGGAGGACTACTCTCAGGCGTATCAGAAGCTACATCCTGACACACCTGACCCCATCAAGGCGCCTTTCGACGACAGGGTGGTGGTTGCCATGGGGCCGAAGGCTCATGGTCGGCAGCCGGTTATGGATGTTGTGGTCACTCCTTCTATCTCCTTCACACAGCTCCGAGCTACCGACCAGAGCCTGAGACAGCGCACGACCACGACCACTGCGCAGTCACAGTCCCTCCTAGCCGAGCGGCACACTGTAAGTATTTTCCCTCTTATCTTCATTGCTCACTTTATTTTCCGCATTTAGATGTTTTATGAGTTCCATCGTGTCATATTGCAGGCCTACATGGAGTACGCACGCCAGGAGACCATGGCGTGGCAGGCGAAAGTTGCAGCACGCGAGGAACACAGCACTCGCATGATGGAGGTTAGTTTAGCCCCTTTCATTTCACTTCCATATTTGCACTTTCATTTCTTCTTACATTCATGTTTGCTTTGTCGATTAACATGCAGCTCGTTTTTTAGAGCATGAGGAACGACACGATTCCTGAAATGGAAGCACCACCACCACCTGCAGGACCACAACCAGTGCTGCTTACCTTTGAGGAATTTCTAGCACAGCAACCGGGGACAACGGCGGTTAGTATATCCCCAAACTATTCAACTACCGCTTACTATTTATTCAACACAATAACATCCACTGAACATGTCTTTTCAAACATCCAGGGAACCGGTGGATCATCCGTTTGTGGTGGTGCCGGTCTTCGCATCACTCCCGAGTCACGAAGCCCGGTCACTCCGATCCACCGAGGTGGTAGCAGCGGCGGTCTTGGCGGTAGCGCTGCCGCTAGCAGTGACGACCTGGGCTTTGGCGGACTTGGCGGTGACGACCTTGGCGGTGGTGGTGGACGTACTGGCGCTTAAGCTCTTTTACGCTACTTCCGATGACTTGTGTGCTTCTTAGCTAGATGCTTATGTTTCTGATATGCTTATGTTGTTTGGTTGTGAGGATGTGATGGTGGTGGTGTTGGTTGTGAGAACATATATATTTATGATGCGCTTGATGGTGGTGCTGTTGGTTGTGATGGTGGTGTTGTGCATGTCTATTTCGTTATATATACCTGCTATTTGAATTGAAATGAATTGATATGAAACAGGAAAAAGGGGGAAAAATCAGACGAACACTACGCCGACGGCTTAGCCGTCGGCATAGATAGTGTGCGAGTTACCAGTTGCCGCCGCGTGGCACATATGCCGACGGCCTAGCCGTCGGCGTAGTTGTGATAGCTACGCCCCAGGAAAATGCCAACGCCTGCCACGTGGCGATAGATATGCCGACGGCCTAGCCGTCGGCACAGTTGTGCCAGATGCCGACGGCCTAGCCGACGGCGTCGCTACGGTTCGGGAATTGCCAGTGGCAGACACGTGGCCAGCCTACGCCGACGGCTAGGCCGTCGGCGTAGCTTCGCCACGTGGCGGTCACGGGTTGGGAGGCTCTTGACGGCGACGCCGTCGGATGCCGTTTGGCGTGGAACTATGCCGACGGTCTGGCATAGTTGTACGGACACCGTCGGGGTAGGCATCTATGCCGACGTCCTTTCTATGCCGACGGTTACCTGGGGTACGCCGACGTATATGTTGCCGACGGTCCTACGCCGACGGGTGCCGTCGGCATAGGTCTATCCCGACGGGAATCAGGCCTATGCCGACGGCCTGAGCCGTCAGCATAGAGGTTTATTCTGGTAGTGATTATGACTACATGCATGCAAGCATTAAACAAGTTGCTAGTACAAGAAAACATCATTAATTTTTATCTCGATTACTGTTAGTGGCCTTATATAGATGCAAAAGGTATCTTTTATAGTGACCTTGTATAAGGGAATGGAGGGAGTACATAACCATTTACAGATCAGAAGACACCAACCTGCGTGAGAGGGTCAAGTTTTGAGAGAATACTCCAACCGACTCATACCACCAATTCTAGGACAGTCACGCAGCAACACCGAATATCCAGAGGTGATTTCATGAAAGCCTACATACTGGAGGTTCATGAGGAACTTAATGCTAGGTTCAACCTCCATCAAGCTGCTAAGCTTGATTACTAATAATTTTTCCAGAGTCGCCATAGCACCTTCCTCTATCTCGAGCCGCTTCAGAAGAGGCAGGTCTCGTAACTTAAGAGCCTTCAGGTTGGGGAACCACTCCTTGCGAAATACCAACTGCTCACATGCTGCGGTGAAATTTAGCTCCGTCAAATATGTCAACTGAGAGAAGAATGGTAGGGGGTCTTCTTTCAACCCTGACCAATAAAGACCCACTGAATACAAGTTTGGGCCTCCAGCTTGGAAGAGATAAAACTCGTGTAATGTCTCTACGTCTAACAGTCCTCTCAAACCCAGCTTTTGCAGGTTAGGAGGGAGGGCATTCAACTGGAGAAGCTCATTTTCATCACATGCATTCACAAATAGGGTGGACAAAAATTTCAACTGAACTAGAGACCTGCAGAGGTGTCCACAGTATATTCTCTTTACATTCAGTAACCTCAGGCTTTTCAGTTGCTTCAGCTCCCCCAGTTGTCTAACAGACACATCCTCTAGTACCAACGCTTGTAGGGTCTGCATGTTTGTTATTTTACCAAGACCCTTGCCGATGCTTACACCACTTGACCAATGGAAAACCCTACCAGATGGATCATTGAATTTCTGAGCGAATAAGTGCCTGAGATTCTTCAAGTTCACAATCCCACTAGGCAACTTTTGTATGTCAGAATTATGAAGGTCCAGTGTCAAAAAATTTGAAAGCTTATCAATAGACTCTGGGAGCATCTTCACTTTTGAATTACGCAAACCCAAATACCGGAGATTGAAAAGATCCCCGATAGCATATGGAATGTTCGATATAGGTAGGCCACTTAATTCTAGCACTGTCATAAATCTTGACTTCTCAGAAAGGAGAGGTAGTATACTGACCGATGGCATACTATTATCTAGCGCAATGAATGATCGAAGATGGTGTATACTTGAAATTGATTGTTCGATCTCCTTCTTTAGTTTGTCTACTACCAATTGACTCGCATCATTCATAACAGACATCCCATATTTGTTTTCCTCATATGTAACACCGAAACAATCACTCACAAATGAACTGCCAGTTCATGTAGGATATCATGCATTCTGATTTTCTTTATCCTACCGAGTGAGTTCCTTTCAATAAGTTGTAGCATGTTTCTGTGTACCAATTCCTCCATATATCCTTCTGCCAGTTCTTCTAATGTGCATGCTGGCCTCTCCTCGATGAAACCCTCTGCTATCCATAACCGTGCAAACTTTTTTCTATGGAAAATATAGTCTTCTGCAAATAAACTGCAGTGCAGGAAACAACTTTTCAAGGACGTTGGCAGATAGATGAATCTCAAATAAAGAATATTGCTCACGTGTTCCATGTCTGCACTAGTGCAGAAAAGCCTAGCTATGGCGTGGCAAAAAGGGCCTTGCTGGCGTAGACACCCGACGCCAGCAATATGGCGCCACAGTTAAAAAACAGTGATGGCGTTGGAGACGACGCTAGCAGTATTTCACATGTTTATGGCGTGCATTGTTGATCAACGCCAGCAATTTGTTTTTTTCATAATAAAATATAATAATACTTCACAAACTTAAGAGCTTAAACTTCACAAAAGATACTGATCATTTAAACATACTCATAAACTACATACTTTAAAACTTAGTTCTGATCATTTAAACATACTCATAAACTACATACTTTAAAACTTAGTACTGATCATTTAAACATACTCATAAACTTCATAGTTTAAAACTTAATAATCAACTAACTACTCTTCATCATTAAGGATTATCCTCAGCTGGCGCATCTTCTTCCGATTGCTCTCACCATCTTGTTTGAAATGAGCAACGGTTGTCTGTAGCTCAACCCTCTCTGTCCTGAGTTGTTTTTTCTTCAGCTTGAGTTGATCCCTATCATCTGTCAACTTATCCCTCAGCTCACTCAGTTTGTCGACCTTAGTGAGGGCATTAGCACCCTTTAGGAGCAACTCATCCCTTTCTTTCTTCAATTCGGCATTGTGTTTTTCCAGTTTTTTGATGCTCCACTCTGACTCCTCTAATCTCCACTGATTCCACTTCTCCACGTCGCCCACCGATTCGTTGTTGTTCGCTGAATTTTCCATGCTGAACTATGTACACAAGCAAATTAAAACTTGTAATGAAACCAAGCAAACTATGTACACAAGCAAATTATAACTTGTAATGAAAGCAAGAAAACTATGTACACAAGCAAATTAAAACTTGTAATGAAACCAAGCAAACTTTGTACACAAGCAAATTATAACTTATAATGAAACCAATCAAACTTTGTACACAAGCAAATTATAACTTGTAATGAAACCAAGCAAACTATGTACACAAGCAAATTATAACTTGTAATGAAACCATGCAAACTATGTACACAAGAAAATTATAACTTGTAATGAAACCAAGCAAACTTGTAATGAAACCAAGCAAACTATGTACACAAGCAAGCAATTGTGTAGTTGCTGATTAAAAATATAAGAACAATTGTACCTATTCTTAGTACAACAAGATATTAAAAATATAAGAATAATGCCGAATATTACTGGTTGCTAGGTTTGTAATTATAATTTATCTTAAGACATGGTATTGTTTATAATTTATTGAACCAAAACATCAAAATCCTTACGATGAATGATAGATGTACCTGTGCTTGAGTCTTGGGCGTCGGGCGGGGCGGTCTCACGCTGCTCCTCCGACGAAGATGGGCCGGGTCGGGCGGGGCGGCGTCGGGCGGGGCGGGTCAGCGTCGGGCGGGGCGGCCTCACACTGCTCCTCCGACGAAGACGGGTCGGGTCGGGCGGGGCGGCGTCGGGCAGCTACGGGCGGCGGCGGCGGCGGGTGGGGCGGCGGCGGGGATCGAGAGGAGAGGACGTGGAGTTTGGAGTGAGCACCAAAGGATAAGGTTTCACTGCGCCCGGAGCTGTTAAAACCGAATAGTGCTGGCGTGGGCCTATTTGGGCCTGAATGTGCAACGCCGGGCCTAATTTGCAACGCCAGCACTAAGCAAATAGCTATGGCGTATGATTTTAGCCCACGCCAGCACTTTTGAAAATATTAGTGCTGGCGTTGGCAAGAAATGGCGCGCCACGAACAAGAGTTGTGGCTAGCCATTTCTCCACTAGTGCTGGATGGTTAGCTAGCTCCCAGTCCAGCTAGTCACGTATTCGCTTAAATTCCTCTCTGGTCTTGTCATGCACATGCCAACAGCGACAATTGCAAGAGGTATGCCTTTACACTTGCTAACGATTCCCTGTGCCAATTTTGCCAGTTTAGTGGGACATTTATAATTTTTATCTCTTGAAAAGCCCATTTTCTAGAAGAGTTCCCATGAGTCATCTTTTGATAGAGCTTCAAGTGTTATTCTCCTGTCTTGGAGAGCATGGTTGACTACCGCATCAATGCGTGTTGTCACAAGCACTCTACTACTCTTCAAATTTTGAACAAGTGCTCCAAATAGTTCATTGACAGCTTCCGGAGCCCAAACATCATCCAATACAATCAAGTACCTCTTATCCTCTAGGAATCTCTTCAGTTTATCTTGAAGGTCTATAGTTTCCATGTGTTCCATGTTACCTGGTGTACTATTTCTACCTTTGTACAATTCAGTAAGCAAACGTTCTAGAACTTCTTTTATGGAATAAGTTTGAGAGATGGAAACCCAGGCATGGCATTCAAACTTTTCTCTCTTTTTCTTGTATATATTTGCAGCCAAAGTTGTTTTGCCGAGCCCTCGCATTCCTTGCAGCGCTATCACAGAGCATTACAAATCATCACCTGCCAACAACTGCTCAAGTGTTTCTCTGTTTTTATTAACCCCCGCAAGATCTTCTTCACCGAGGGAACGCGAAATGCTTGCGAGATGCTGGGACATTTCAACAATATAACTTGAGCCACTGGAATTCCCACCATCTAGCATTGAAACCCACCTATCTTTAGCCTTGAAAAGGTGCACAAGATTGATTTCTGCTTGATGAACTATTTTCATGTGACGAAGGTACACATTCTTTTACATGGTGCAACAAACCTTGGTAGACCTATTTAGAAGCTAAAATCAACTTGATCTGTGCATTACGGTAACTAATCTGGGTTTGTATTCAGCTTGGGGTTCACATAACTTAGCACTTTGAAGGGTCAAAAGATACATTGAACACAAAATTTCAGTACAGCTATCGATGTATATGTACATACCTGCTATTGATGCGACCCGAAGCTCTTGCAATCCTCGTGCGTTTATTGGAAATTGTTCAACCCTTTCCAGAGTTATGGCTTTTTGCATACAACGTGTTCTAGCCCCTCTACAGTTTGGCTGTGCTGGTTATCAGTGTAGCATTGCTCTGGCTGACTTCTTCTAACAACTAACCCAATAATTCAGTTCAGTTTTAACCAACATGGCGCAGCTACTGGCAAGTTGAAGCTAAAGAAAGAGAGACTTGAATAGTTGTCTGTTGTCTACCAGAAATTAACCACATTAGAGATCCAGAAAAATCAACCACATTAAAGATAAAAAAATAACAAGAGAGCAAATTTAGATGGACTGGTGCAGACGGGGAACTCTGGCTAGCTTCAAATAGAATGACATCTTTCATATGATTTTGCTACCGAACAGTGTGTCAATTCATCGAGAGAAAAAAAGTGCACTATTAACGGCTGCGCTACATATCGTGTCAAATATTGCGAGTATGATTGGTAGCATGAATGCTTTACTTCAGACAAACAATGATAGTTTGGGATGGAAGTACTCCTTTTTTTCCGAATTTTTTGCCTGATTGAATTAATAGAGCAGGGCATTTATGCACAAACTTTGCTGAGAACCAGCCCCCCCCTCCTCCCAAAAATGAAAAAGAAACTACATGAGGCAAGCCAAACCCTTCGGTCCGTCAGACATCCAAACCATGACTTTGTTCTTGATGAAGTTGAGAATTGTTGGCAGAGGCACAGACTTCTTAGTGACACTGGCTACCGAGGAAGAGTCATCCTCCATTTTGTGCTGGTGCTGTTTGTTTCCAAATTAAACCACTAGTAGAAAAAGGGCCTTTAGTCCCGGTTCCAGAGGGCCTTTAGTCCCGGTTCTGGAACCGGGACTAAAGGGTCGGGACTAAAGCCCAAAACCTTTAGTCCCGGTTCGCTTACGAACCGGGACCAAAGGGGCTCCACGTGGCCGCTGCGGGAAGCCCAGGCAGGAGGACCTTTGGGACCAAAAGGCATCCACGTGGCCGCTGCGGGGAGCCCAGGCAGGAGGACCTTTAGTCCCGGTTGGTCACACCAACCGGGACCAAAGGTCATCCACGCGTGAGCTTCTGGCAGCAGCTGGGGTTTTTTTTTTTTTTTTTTTGAAGGGGGGGGGGGTTGGGGGGTTTTGGAGGGTTAATTTAGGGGTTTCATATTGTGTTAGCTAGCTAATAGGGAGAAGTGTCCTCTCTTTCTCCGTGCTCGGTCGACGGTAGCTACTATAGAGAGAACTCGACACCCTAGCTAGTAAGCAAATGAAGGAACCATTAAGTACACAAGATCGTCATGAACATATACAGAGAGAAGTGATCGACCTCTCTTTCTCCGAGAGATTGGTCGAACAACAAGTTTTCGTATATCTATCCGACGGTACTACATATATACAATATAACATCTTTTACAATCCCTAACATCATGTACCTAAGATCCAATCACAAATTCGAATGGTATTCTCCGTCTTTAGGTATGACGTGGTCAAGAAAGAATCCCGCCAATTCCTCTTGAATTG
Organism: Elymus sibiricus; assembly: GCA_039707655.1. Lineage (NCBI taxonomy): Eukaryota > Viridiplantae > Streptophyta > Magnoliopsida > Poales > Poaceae > Elymus > Elymus sibiricus. The sequence goes on along the minus strand of CM077663.1, from coordinate 37,246,682 downwards.
CTCGTATGCGATCATGTGGTAGGAGTTCATCCCGCATCTGCCAGATCTAATTTAAAGAAGGGGGCCAATACATGCATATATATGAATAAAACACAACACAATTGATGGTAATATATAAAATAAAATTGTGAATATTATTTACGTACTTCAAATTGTTTGTCAGAGAAGCCCCGCTCAGAGGTCGAGTGGCGAATGAACTCGCATACGTAGTATGCACATAAAACAGTCCCTTCTTTCTGGTACAAGCACTTTACGAGAATAGAGTTCAATCAAACTGATAAGCAAGCATGGTAATGATATATTGATGAAAATTTAAATCAATTAGAGATGCGTGGAACTAGCTAGTACTACTTACTTTGGGGTGCGTAAATCGCAACTCTTTGTTTAGACCGGGAACCTTTCGGGTGAACTTCTTCCAAACCCTGCCAGGCAAAGAAAATGATTACTTGATATCAGGAAATTAATGAAAGTTGCATGCCGATATGGTCCCGGTATTGACTGAACTTACTTCTTGAGCATTGCAGTCATGTCCGCATAATTCTCGGGATCTTTACGTCTCGAGTCTAAGACAGTTACTAATGCCCCGTCAAGCTTAATGGATAGCAGAATAAAGTGGAAACTGCGCACGCATATATAACTCATCAATTACATTACTTAACCTCGAGTAAGCGAAACTGAGTATACAGAGAAGACAGCAATACTCACTTGAAGTTGTAAGGAAAGAGTATTTCCCTTTTGTTTTGATGTATAAGGAATGACTGTAGCAAGTTCTCCTCGGTCTCTTTGATTGAGTTTTGTACCGTCCATTCATTTACGGCATCTGGGCTAATGAACCCAACGTCGAAGATTCCTACTTTTTTGCATTCGAAGATCTTCAATCTGCATAATATAGTGAGGATAATTATATATACATGCAATGAACGAACTGAGCTAGAGACTTAACTATAGAAGTAATACTTACAGACAGTAGGAAGTCATGAGTTGTTTGTCGAGGGCCAGTTGATTGTATAACTGAAATAACTCCACAAATTCAACAGGCATCACGGAAAGTCCAATGAATTCGTGCTCTGGTTTCACTGCCATATACATAGTGTCTCTCCCAGACTCCCTGCAGGTTTTCATGTACCACTCATGCAATTTGTACATCATCGTTGTTAGAGGAGGATGATCAGGTTTGACGAGAGGCTTCCCGTGCACGTATTTATATTCTTCTTTTGTTACCTCAGCCGTTTGAAAAATTACATCATCCCCCAAGTAATCACCAGGATTGGTACCAGGCACCATCCCCGGATGATTAGCGACGATATCGCTAGACACCTTGAGCGGGGGGCACGATTTCTTCTCCTGTTTGCCGAGCTGGGGAATTGTTTTCCCACTTCTTCGTTCTGCTAACCTTGCATCACTGGAAGTACTTCCCGACCGCCGCGCTTCTTCATATGTCTTTTTAAGAATGCGGACATAGTTGGAATCCGGCGGAGGCGGTGGTGGTCGCTTCAGGGCATCGATAGTGCGCTTCACTTTCACCGGATCTAGCTTCTCCTTCGGAGGTGGAGTTTTCTTTGCAAAATGGTCCCTCACTTGGGCACGACATATGTCCTCGTTTTCCTGCTCGGTCCTCTCATATGGTAACTTTTCCACAGGCTTGAGAGATGGACCGTATCTGAATTCCCTCCCGCCTCTGCTTGTACTGCTAGCCGCCGGAGCGGCGGCGTCTCTCTTCCGTCGTTGCTGACGAGGCGGAGAAGGAGGCGGAGTGCTCCGACGCGCCGGAGTAGGCGAAGGAGGAGGCGGAGTGCCCTCACGCGTCGGAGGAGCCGGAGAAGGAGGCGGAGTGCCCTGATCACTCGCCGGAGGAGGAGGAGGAGGAGGCGGAGTGCCCTGACTCGCCGGAGGAGGAGGAGGAGGCGGAGGCGTCCAGTTTGGAAGCTTGATGTACTCCTTCTGCCATAGACATGTACTCCTCAGAGCACGAACCAGCTGATTCTCCCCTTCACCTGTAGAGTGGTAAAGCTCGAGCTCCTCAAATCCCTCCATTACTTCATCCACCATCACAACAGCATAGCCATGTGGAATCGGAAGGCAGTGAAAAGTTCCGTTGGGTTGAGGAGGTGCAACAGAGCCGAGAGCCGCCTTGAAAGTGAGGTTATGGCATTTCGTCATAAGCTCGCAATTTTGAGCCTCCGTGATAGTATCCACGGGGTAGATAGGCTCCGTGAAGTCAGTCTGAACGGGCTCCATTTATCTCGTACCCTTTGTAAGTCAATACAGTCGAAGATGGTCCCCTGGCCAACGAGTACAGCTCATCAGAAACAGTGTTGTCACCCATGAGACGTGTTTGCAACCAACTGCCGAAAGTCCTGATGTGTTCATATGTAATCCAGTCGTCACACTGCTCCGGGTGTTTGGAGCGCAGAATATTCTTGTGTTGATCGACATACGGGGTCACCAATGTAGAATTCTGTAGAACTGTGTAGTGTGCTTCAGACCAAGAATGCCCGTCCCTACATATTATTGAGTCCGCTCCTAGCGTGCCTTTTCCAGTCAGTCTCCCCTCATACCGCGATTGAGGGAGACCAATCTTCTTAAGGTCAGGAATGAAGTCAACACAAAACCCAATGACATCCTCTGTTTGATGGCCCATGGAGATGCTTGCTTCTGGCCTAGCACGGTTACGAACATATTTCTTTAAGACTCCCATGAACCTCTCAAAGGGGAACATATTGTGTAGAAATACAGGGCCCAGAACGACAATCTCGTCGACTAGATGAACTAGGACGTGCGTCATGATATTGAAGAAAGATGGTGGGAACACCAGCTCGAAACTAACAAGACATTGCACCAAATCACTCCTTAACCTTGACAGGATTTCTGGATCGATCACCTTCTGAGAGATTGCATTGAGGAATGCACATAGCTTCACAATGGCTAATCGAACGTTTTCCGGTAGAAGCCCCCTCAATGCAACCGGAAGCAGTTGCATCATAATCACGTGGCAGTCATGAGACTTTAGGTTCTGGAACTTTTTCTCTGCCATATTTATTATTCCCTTTATATTCGACGAGAAGCCAGACGGGACCTTCATACTGAGCAGGCATTCAAAGAAGATTTCCTTCTCTTCTTTGGTAAGAGCATAGCTGGCAGGACCTTCATACTGCTTTGGATGCATGCCGTCTTTTTCATGCACACGTTGCTGTTCCTCCCGTGCCTCCGGTGTATCTTTTGTCTTCCCATACACTCCTAAGAAGCCTAGCAGGTTCACGCAAAGATTCTTCGTCACGTGCATCACGTCGATTGCAGAGCGGACCTCTAGGTCTTTCCAATAGGGTAGGTCCCAAAATATAGATTTCTTCTTCCACATGGGTGCGCGTCCCGCATCGTCAGTCGGAACAGATAGTCCGCCAGGACCCTTTCCAAAGATTACTTGTAAATCATTGACCATATCAAGTATGTGATCACCAGTATGGAGGGCGGGCTTCTTCCGGTGATCTGCCTCACCTTTGAAATGCTTTCCTTTCTTTCGACATTGATGGTTGGTCGGAAGAAATCGACGATGCCCCAGGTACACATTCTTCCTGCTTTCGTCCAAATATATACTGTCGGTGTCATCTAAACAGTGTGTGCATGCGTGGTATCCCTTGTTTGTCTGTCCTGAAAGGTTACTGAGAGCAGGCGAATCGTTGATGGTTACAAACAGCAACGCATGTAGGTCAAATTCCTCCTGTTTGTGCTCATCCCACACACGTACACCTTCTCCATTCCACAGCTGTAAAAGTTCTTCAACTAATGGCCTTAGGTACACATCAATGTCGTTGCCGGGTTGCTTAGGGCCTTGGATGAGCACTGGCATCATAATGAACTTCCGCTTCATGCACAACCAAGGAGGAAGGTTATAGATACATAGAGTCACGGGCCAGGTGCTATGATTGCTGCTCTGCTCCCCAAAAGGATTAATGCCATCTGCACTTAAACCAAACCATACATTCCTTGCGTCACCTGCAAAGTCCCCCCACCTTCTCTCGATTTTTCTCCACTGCGACCCGTCAGCGGGTGCTCTCAACTTCCCGTCTTTCTTACGGTCTTCTTTGTGCCATCGCATCAACTTGGCATGTTCTTTGTTTCTGAACAGACGTTTCAGCCGTGGTATTATAGGAGCATACCACATCACCTTGGCAGGAACCCTCTTCCTGGAGCGCTCGCCCTCAACATCACCAGGGTCATCTCGTCTGATCTTATACCGCAATGCACCGCATACCGGGCATGCGTTCAAATCCTCGTACTCACCGCGGTAGAGGATGCAGTCATTAGGGCATGCATGTATCTTCTGCACCTCCAATCCTAGAGGGCATAGAACCTTCTTTGCTTCGTACGTACTGCCGGGCAATTCGTTATCCTTTGGAAGCTTCTTCTTCATTATTTTCAGTAGCGAACTAAATCCCTTGTCAGATACACCATTGTCTGCCTTCCATTGCAGCAATTCCAGTGTGGTACCGAGCTTTCTGTTGTCATCTTCGCAATTTGGGACAACCCTTTTTTGTGATCCTCTAACATGCGATCGAACTTCAACTTCTCCCTTTCACTTTCGCATTCTGTCTGTGCATCAACAATGACCCGGCGAAGATCATCATCGGACACATCGTCTGGTTCCTCTTGATCTTCAGCTTCCCCCATTGCAGCATCACCGTATTCAGGGGGCGGGTAGTTGTCATCATCCTCTTCTTCTTCGTTGTCTTCCATCATAACCCCTCTTTCTCCGTGCTTGGTCCAAACATTATAGTGTGGCATAAAACCCTTCTCAAGCAGGTGGAAGTGAAGGGTTTTAGAGTTGGAGAAAGCCTTCGTATTCTCACAGACAGTACATGGACAATGCATAAAACCATTCTGCTTGTTTGCCTCAGCCGCTACTAGAAAATTATGCAGGCCCTTAATATACTCGGAGGTGCGTCGGTCACCGTACATCCATTGCCGGTTCATCTGCGTGCGTTATATAGTTCTCATTATTGAACAACATATAACTCTCTAGAGCATCTAATTAAAACATACAAGTAAGAACTTTTTTCTTTTAGAAAGAAGATAAGAAGAAGAGGCTAACCACGGTGGTGCCGGCGCCGAGATGGACGCGGGTGATCGACGGCGGTGAGGACGGGGACGGGACAGGACGGACCGCCAAACCTAGACAAATCTTGAGGAAAATGGAGCTTGGACAAGGAGCTTCGAGAGGAGAAAGCTTAAGTGTGGCTCGGGCATTTCATCGAACACCTCATGTGCATAGGAGGTGAGCTAGAGCACCACAAAAGCTCTCCCACGGCCGGGCAAAAAAACAGAGCAGTGCACTGCTCTGCTCGCGGGCAGGGGCTATATATAGGCCAACCATTGGTCCCGGTTTGTGGCTGGAACCGGGACTAAAGGACCCCATTTGGTCCCGGTTCCCGCCACGAACCGGGACCAGGCGCATTGGTCCCGGTTTGTGGCTGGAACCGGGACCAAAGGGGTCACCTTTAGTCCCGGTTCCAGCCACAAACCGGGACCAATGGTTGTGGGCCAGGAGCGAGGCGCATTGGTCCCGGTTCGTGTCTGGAACCGGGACCAAAGGGGTCAGACGAACCGGGACCAATGGCCCACGAGGCCCGGCCGGCGCCCTGGCCTCACGAACCAGGACCGATGCCCCCATGGGTCCCGGTTCGTGAGTGAACCGGGACTAATGGGCTTCTCAGGGGTGGACCGAAGCCCTGTTTTGTACTAGTGAACATTGTTTTATCTTTTATAATGCAGCAAGCAGTGTTATGGCTCTTCAAGTGTCTTTTGTGTGTGTGTGTGGGTGGGGGGGGGGGGGGGGGGGGGACATAACTGTGACAGTTTGCTACTATGTATGGCCATCTCATCATGTCATGCGAGTGTACATTGTTTTTGGGAAAAAGAAGGTGAATATATAAGAGCAATGAATATCACCTAAAATCGACTTGATCTGCATATTTGCGCAACTAATTTGGCTTTGTACATAGAAGCTTGTGGTGCTCATAGCTTAGCTGTTGCACCTTGTCCATTGCTGATGCCAAAGATATATTGAACATGAGATTTCAGTACAGATATCGATGCGTATGTACATACCTGCTATTGATGCCACCCGAAGCTCTTGCACTCCTCGTGTGTTTATCTGTGCAACCCCGTTCAGAGTTTAGGCTTATGCATACATGGTGTTCTAGCCCATCTACAGTTTGGACGTGCTGGTTATATCAGCGTAGCATTGCTCTGGCTGGCTTCTCCTAACAACCAACCCAATAATTAAGTTCAGTTTCAACTAACACGCGCAGCTACGGGCAAGTTGGAGCTAAAGAAAGCAAGACTTAACGGGTATCTGAGTCAAGCACGGCAATGGAAAGCATCTTCTTCCTCGGTGCAAACAATAGCATTTCTTATTGAGATTAGATAGCATATTGATGACCAATGTTTTTATGGCGTAACGCGTTTTATGGCGACCGACCCCCTTCTTAACATTATAACGCTTATGGCGTATGGCGTGGCGACATCATAGACACAACCTTATGGCAAATGATAGACAATTAAATCACAATTTCATAGAGATAATCTAAATCTGTAATCTGTATGAGCTGTACACGACTACTATCAGATGTATATAGTGCACTGTGTATATACCCCATTATACAAGGGGCATCATGCTTATTTCCCCAGTAGTATACTAGTACGTTTCAGCCCTTTGGGCTCATATCGAGCCAGGGAAAGTCCCTGACCTAGCACCACGCTGCCACGCCCCCCGCAACTTCTCGATCTCTCTCCCCCCACCCCAAATATTCCCCCTCTTCTCACGATCCAGATCCAGACCCAGCCGCTCCCTCCTCCCCTCGATCCAGCCGGCCGGCACACCCTCCCTCCATACCGGCGACACCGACCACCTCGGCCATGGCTGGCCAGTGCTACCCCACCTCCCCGGGTCGGGCTGGTCCTCTCCTACCTCTCCCCGTCGCACCTCATCCACCACAGACTCCTCGGCTCTCCGTCCTCAGCCACTGGAGAGGACGAGGTACGCGGCTAATTTTCCCCGCCATGGCCGCCTCTCCCTGTCTCTCTCCTTTCACGAGCCATGAATATTGCGAGCATGGACGCCATGGGCTGCGACCGCGCCACAGCGCATACCGACGCCTTAAAAACCATGTTCATGACCTAAAAATAGAAGGATAGTGCTTTCATTTTCGACATCGAATCGATGGAGTAGACAATCCGTAATCGTTGGCTATAATTAACCCTGAAAACTGATGTTTCGTTGCTGACAGAGATTTGATCTGATCACACGATTTAAATAAGGGATTCATACGTCAGTGCCAACAACAAGCTTAATCCGATCAATTGCAGTGTCATTTCAACAGCTCCAGACGTAATGATACCCCAGGATGGTAAATTAGGTTTTAATTTGGTGCCACTGTAAAGTGGCACGGATGGCAGGGTGATGTGGCGATTACATGTCCTTTGGTAGCTGGGGATTAATTCCAAAAGGTAGTGAGCAGGAACTTACAGTATGTCCTCCTATCACTTTTGAGAAACTACAAGAGGTTTGTTTCAGTCCACCCTAAATTGGTGGTAAGTACTGTCACTGTTTGTGATAACATCTTATAATATAGGATGGAGGAAGTAGTACCTTACAGTATCTTCTCCTATCACTCATTTTTAGAGTGAACATATATTAAAATGAACACATGATTGTGGTAATATTGTTAATTAAGTAGTAGTAGTATATAACAGGTTAATTAAGTAGTAGTATATAACAGGTTTTTGCACCCATTTCAGGTTTTTGCACTAGATACCATGGAACAAACAGGGAGGCGAAACTGCAGGAGGGACATACAGAACAAACATGTATTGTTCAATTGGTTTGCAAAAAAACAAAATTAACACTGTATAATTCTAAAATGACTGTAAGCTTCTTTCGGTACGCACCCTTTGCAATCAGCTGTGTCAGATTGGCAAGCTCACCACACTTGACGTGACGTCTTGCGAGAAAAAAAAATCTGCTCAGCCACTGGACTCCTGTGAAATTATCGACCACATATTACCTAATATAATTTTTAGATAAACAACGAAGCATATTAGACTTATATGGCCTTCTGAAACCCTTCTTCTCACACCTTCTCGGAGACGAAACAATCCCGCTCTGGCGCTTCGACTTAAATGACCTTTACCCGGACCATGTTCCGCAGCTCTCTCACAATTCAGGATGCTTTCTTCCAAATGAACCCTCACAATAGCCCCGGCTGGGTTCAGGTTTCTATCGTCGCTTCTGGCACACGGTTGAGCACCTCATTCTTTCCTTTTTCTAACGATTTCACCTCCCTTCAAGTCTTGGTCGGCCGTTTCAATAGAGCCCACTTGATCCTGCTACATAAGAACGATTCCGCCAGAACTCCTGACGCCTTTCGACCTATCTCGTTGCAAAACTGCCACCCCCCCCCCCCCCCAACCGAAACCTATCGCTAAAGTGATAACTAACATGCTCAAACGTCTCATCCCCTTGGTCGTTAATGACAACCAAACAGGTTTGATCTCAGGAAGAAACATAGCTGAAAACTTTATTTTTGCCGCCAACCTTCCGAGCACAGACCACCTAGGGAAGGCTCCTGCAATGATCTTCAAACTGGACTTTCGGAAAGCCTTTGAACTCCTTCTGCTGGGAATCCCTCCTGCTCATTCTTGTGGCTAGGGGTTTCCCCTCCATGTGGGTCTCCTGGATAAAGATCCTCCTCATCTCCAGTAAGACGGCCATTATGCTCAAAGGTGTCCCCGGAAATTGGATCTCTTGCAAGAACGGCCTTCGCCAAGGGGACCCTCTCTCTCCCTACATTTTAATCATAGTGGCAGACTTACTGCAATGCTTGATCTCGCGAGCTTTCTTTCCAGTCTGTCTCTGTCATCCGATCTATCCTGACCGCCCTCCCACTTTGGATGAAACTCTGAAGAAAGTTCACTCGAAATAGGTTGTCGCTACGTTTTATATATAAAGCAAAAAATCACACAAAGTACACAACCGAACGATACAAGATGGTGAGGTAACCTTCTTTGTCACGGTTGTCCTTGCCCTTGCCATTTCCATCTTTGTCGTGGAAGTAGCGGTCGACGACGCAAAATGGATCGAGTCGGATCTGCTCACTATTGGAACTATCCGATCCGTCACTTAATCAGAGCTTCTAATTTTTTTCCCTTCAACGAATACACCACAACCGGGGGGAGGGGGCGTTGGTGGGCGTCGCCCCCCTGAACTACTAGTAGCTCCGCAACCTCTCCTTGGTAGATACCATTGGCATTGAAAAGAAGTTGAATCCCGAAAGAAAGCACACTATAACAAATCATTCAAAATACCCTTATTGTTGTCCTCCATACAGAAAAATGCTACCATAAAGAACACAAAATCAATTAGAGCATCTCTAGTAGATCCCGCCAATCGGGGTCCCGCATAAATCGTTTACAGAATCCCATAAGTGCTTTTGGCAGGACGCCTCCCTCTCTGCAAGAATAGCTACCGCAAATCGATACCGCAAATTCAAACAAAGTAGTTCGCGCTAAAAGCAGCTACAGAACAGATACCGCAAATTGATACCTCAAATTCAAACAAAGCAGTTCGCGCTAAAAACAACTACCGGAGTTCATCACCAAACAAAGCATAGCATAGTGGTTCATCACACGCATAGGGGGTTTTGAGTTTTACAAACCATAAATACACATAAATAAAATAGAATTTAAAAACCCTAGATCTAGTTGCTACAGGAGTCGCTGCCGAAGTCGATGGCGTCGGCGGGCGGGGGCTCGTCTCCATCCAGGGTATGGTACATCAGGTTGGAGCGCAGGGTGGCCTGCAGGTCAAACACCTCCCGCAGCACCGGCAGCCGCGCGGCAGTAGCCACATTGCCGGTTGCGGCGGCCTCCTTCGCGTGGAACCAAGCGAGCTCTTTCTGCCTCTCTGACACGGAAGGGCGGAGGTCGGAGCCGCCCCCCCCCCCCACCCCACCGACCGAAAGCGTCACCGCCTCCACGCCCTGCGCCAGCGCGCACGCAATCACCGGAGAGATCCGGTGACCGGAGGGGAAGGGATTTGTCGCCGGAGGGGAAGGAATATATCGCCGGAGGGGATGGGATTTGTCGCCGGAGGGGATGGGATTTGTCGGCGGAGGTGGCTACGGGATTGTGGGACAGGAACCGTATATCCCTCCGGCACCCGAATATATAGCGGAACCGGAGGCGGTTTAGCGTGCCTCGTCTAAAAAATTTAGAGGTCGGACCCCTTTTACACTAGTACAAAACAGGGCATTGGTCCAGGCCAGATCGAGCAACAGTCCCGGTTCTGTTACGAACCGGGACTAATGCGTGCATCAGTCCCGGTTCGAGCGGGCAGGACGCCGGCCGGACCCCTTTAGTCCCGGTTTGTGGCTGGAACCGGGACTAAAGGGGCCGATACCCTTTAGTCCCGGTTGGTGTTACCAACCGGGACTAAAGGCTCCACCTTTAGTCCCGGTTGGTAACACCAACCGGGACTAAAGGTCCTCCCTCCCCCGCCCCAGGCAGCGCCACGTGGATGGCCTTTAGTCCCGGTTGGTGTCTCCAACCGGGACTAAAGGGGTTGTACTGTAGCTAGCCTTTTTTTTTTCTGTTTTTACATTTGTTTTGTGTTTTAGTTTATGTTTTAATTTGCTTATATCTTTTAGGATATTTGATGTTTTTGAGTGATTCTTTTTGCATTGGATTCAAAATTTTGTCTAGTTTCTGTTTGTGCCATTAGTTTTAAAATTTGAATGGTTTAAATTTGAATTTATTCAAATTTGCTTCAAACCCTAGATTGTGAATAACTTGAGTTTACAAATAGTTTTTAATTTAATTATTTTTGCTCCTAGTCACGTGTTAGATTCTTGTCACAGTAAGATTTATTTGGTTATTTTTAGAATAATTTAAATTAGGATTTTAATTAAAACAATATTGTTTTGCTGATTTAGTTGTTTTAGTCATTTAATTGTTGTTTTTTTATTATTTTTAGTTAGTTCTTTCTGTAGATTTTAACATGTTGTAGTATGGTGCATATTGAATGCACAAAAAAGTCTGGAGTTGAAATAAGTTTAAAAAATGAAATGCCTTTGTAACAGATGGGTTTTCGTCCGAAACCCTGACACTTCGAAAGAGATTGTTCATTTTGTACACGAAGTGCATCCAATTTTTGCCGTAACCCTCTCAAATTTTTAGCACATGCTATGTGGGTGAAATGATGATACCATGCCAAGTTTCAACCTTTTCAGAGTTCATTTGTAGTGCTTTTCAATTTCAGGGTCATTTAGCTCAAAAAAACCATTAAATGCATGAAAAATAGCAAATGAAGTTAGAAAGGGTTGAAATTTGAGGATGTGGCTTTGAATGGTGCATATTGAATGCACAAAAAGTGTGGAGTTGAAATAAGTTTAAAAAAATGAAATGCCTTTGTAACAGATGGGTTTTCGTCTGAAACCTTGATACTTCGAATGAGATGGTCCAGTTTGTACACGAAGTGCATCAAGTTTTTGCCGTAACCCTCTCAACTTTTTAGTAGAAGCTATGTGGGTGAAATGATGATACCATGTCAAGTTTCAACCTTTTCAGAGTTTATTTGTAGTGCTTTTCAATTTCAGGGTCATTTAGCTCAAAAAAATCATTAAATGCATAAAAAATAGCAAATGAAGTTAGAAAGGGTTGACTCTGGCTTGGTTAACCTTAGTTGTGACTCTGGCTGGGACGGTGCTAGCAGATGTGTAGTCGACGGTATGATTGGATGGACACCAACCCGGACTAAAGGGGTTCTGAAATTTTCTAACTCTACCCCCCCTGGACCGCCTTTTTTAGTTTTGTAAAAAATAAACAAAATGATAAAATCTTCAAAAAATAAAATCCTTTGAGATGTAGTTAGGTTTTAGTGTCTAGTTGGTATAGAAATTTTGAAATATGAATTTTGACCTTTTTTGCAAAAAAACGAAAAAATGTAAAACGGCCATAACTTTTGCATACGATGTCGAAAAAAAAAGTTTAATATATAAAAAAAAACTAGAGAAAAACTGGGACTCAATTTCACCCGGGTTTACCCGGTGAAGTTTTCTCAGATTCTCAAATATCCAAAAGGAAAAAAGTTATTTCAAATCAAAAAAATAATTTTAAAAATTTTAAAAAATAATTTTAAAAAAAATAAATGATGTCATATTTGGATTCCTCACATTTTTCTGATAATAATGGATATATTATTTGTCGAATTTCGATTTACAGATTTAAAGATATTAATTATGTCATATTAAATGAATAAATGGCAAACAAATTAATAAAATAATATTATTACTTATTTTATTTTCATTGAAATTCAATATTATTAGTATTTATTTTGTTTATTTTAATAATTGTTTAGAATTAAAAAAATTAAATCATATGACATCAAGACCTAAGGGTTAACAGGATTGATAGCTTAAGATTGTCAGGAAAACTAGGGGAGATAGAACCTGAAAGTTAAGCGTGCTGGGGCTGGAGTAGTGAGAGGATGGGTGACCGGCCGGGAAGTTAGACGATTTGAAATGAGTGCTGATTAGAGACTAGAGATTAAATTCTGAAACAGTGAGGAGGGGTGATTACAGATTAAATTGTGAAAATCAGAAAAAAAATTAAAAACAAATCAAAAAATTTGAAAAAAAAAATTGAATTTTTTTTTTGTTACCAACCGGGACTAAAGGCTCCACCTTTAGTCCCGGTTGGTAACAAGGTCCTCCAGCCCACGCACAGAGAACGGCCACGTGGAGGGCCTTTGGTCCCGGTTCGTAAGCCAACCGGGACTAAAGGTCTTGGGCATTAGTCTCGACCCTTTAGTCCCGGTTCCAGAACCGGGACTAAAGGCCCTTACGAACCGGGACTAAAGGGGGTTTTTCTACTAGTGTTAGAGAGGATCTGCGCGAGCCATTTTTCTGGCCGTCCCGCAAAACGCAGTTTGTCGGAATTATACCGGATCTGCTAGACAAGCTCTTAAGGTTGGTAATCCGAACGTTGGAGATGTCGGAGATGTTGGGCGGGCATCGCACCATTCTATTTATTTTATGATGACAGGATGAAAAGCAGACCACACGAGGTGAGCATGACTAGCCACGCACACATGATAAGCCTTGAGCAACTTGTTCATCTCCTCCACAAAGCGGTCCATGGCAGGCCTCGGCAACGCGACCGGCACGGCCACCTCATCATCGTCTTCATCCTCCCCGCTGCTGCTCTTGACGGAGACAAGGAAGGTCTCCCAGAACATGACCTGGGTAGGCCCACCGTACAGCGGCTTGCCCCACCCGAAGTCTAGGCGGTGGAACCCGAGGTGCCGGAGGTCGGACACGGGAACATCTCCGCCACGGGAAGGGGCCGCGTCCCGTGCAGCAGCAGCAGGTGGCGGCCGCCTTCGCCTGCCTCACGAGCTCCACTGCGTCGTCCAACGAGCCGCCCGTCAGCACGCCGGCGGGCGCTACCGCTCGGACAGGCGCGCACGCGTTGCCGTAGTAGCCGGCGGGCAGGCGCAGAGCGGCGTTGCTCCTGAAGTTCCCGATGACTGTGAGCACCGCGTCCTGCCCCGGCGGGAGAGCGAGCACCCTGGTGCGAGCCACCCAGAGGGACGCCGCGAGGAGCTTGTACCTCGTCGTCGCCGCGCGGAGGCCCGGAAGCGACAGGTTTCTCTTTAGCGCCGCGATGTCTGCGGGGGCAAAGATGAAGGAGCGTCTTACCATGTCGTCAACCTGAGCGGTCGTCGGTTCCCTGTTGCTGGTGTTCGGGGCTGTGGGGAGGGATGCACGCGGCCGCAGCCCCGTCCTCGGCTTGAAGCTCGCGGCACCACGCGGGGTCGATCACCGGCGAAGGCAGACCTCGAGCGAGGTCGGCGATGGCGGCCAGGAACTGGGCAATGCCCAGGCCATCGCAGATGGTGTGGCAGAAGCGGACACCGACGATGAAGCCTCCACACACAAGCCGGGTCACCTGGATCATGAACAAGGGACCGTCATCGAGTGCGTCGTCCACGTCGAGTTGCAGCTGATCCATATTGTACGGGAACGGCAGTCGGAGCCCGGCGGCTTCGAGCTCCTCTAGCCGGACGTCGGCTTCGGCCACCGCGAAAAGCACCCCGTCGCCGGTGCAGTCAACGACGAGGCCCTGCCCACCCACCACCTCCCTGATCCGCCCGGCGAGTGGGTAGTAGTGCACCAGCGCCTCGGAGAGGGCTCGGCGGATGACAGCCACTGGGTCACCGCGCGCCGGCGGCCCACCGCCGCCGCGGTAGTTGAAGACGGCGGGCATGTAGCACGGCGGCCACTCCGTGCAGTCGATGTCGGAGAGGCGCTTCATCCCTCGGGGCGTCGGCCTGGCTGGGGCCACCAGCACCGGCTCGTGCCTGCGCACCGCGAAAGAGAGCGTCGTCATGGTGAACGATCGAGGTAGCTTCAGAGGCAGTGATGCAGGAGGCGTGGGAGTACGTATCCTCAATGGTGTGTATGATTGATTGGCATCAACATATCATGAGCCAGTCATGTAGCTCGGTATAGTTTTTGTATATTTGTCATGAACATGTGCATGCTTGAGTTCAGTGGCGGACCCAGATATTGAGGGTTGCCGGGGCGGTAGATGACGATGAAGCTTCACTGCACTGCGTCGATGGTCGCTAGGCACGGGAGATACCCTGTTCCGTCGCCGGAGAGCCGGGGCGGCCGCCCCAGCTCGCCCCAATGGTGGAACCGCCACTGCTTGAGTTGTTTATTCAGCTGCTTCACGTGTCCCCAAGGTAGATCTTTCTTGAAAGAGGAAGCTAAAAATCGATATCCCGGCTTGAGGTTGAGGGAATCTTCAACTACTGATAAAACTAACAAGAGGTCAACAGAGAGTGGGTAAGGGAAGAAGATGAATAGGTTAACTAACAGATGATGGAGCCGCTAGACCCCGCTATCCCTAGTCTGTGTGCTAGCGACGGCGAGGGACGGGGGACTTGATTTTTCATTTTTTCTACGGCAGTGACTAAGGGACCGAGCAAAAGGCAGGCAGCCTCAGCTCTTTCACCTTCTTCGACCACGACCGCCACACTTCCGGTTGGTATTCCGGTGGAGCGGGACCTATTCCCGCACTCCCCGGTCTACGCGTTAACGACGGTGGAGGACGTGGGGCATGCTTCGACGACGACCAGGGTACGGAGCCTGAGGCAGGCGGCCTCAGTCCCCTCCCCTTGGTAACGGTGCGAGCATTACAAAGAGGAATTTCTGATCAAACACCCCTGCTTGTCGACTCCGGTGAAGCGGTTCATCGGGACAACAAAGATATTGTTTTTTTTGAAACTTCGTGGTTCGAGAGAGTAGACTTCATTGCTTTGATTGCCAGGGAATGGGCAAAAGAGCAGCGAGGTGAATCGAATATTGACAGATGGAAATTTAAGATTCGACATCTACGACAGTTCTTGAACGGGCTAAGAATGATAGTGGAGTATATAAGCAGTAGAAATAGAGACGGCTTAATATAATTAATGATCTTGATATAAAAGCTGAGAGATGTACCCTAAGTACGGATGAAAGCGTGACCAAACGAGAAGCTGAGGTTAGTTTAGCAAAGCTCCTTTGAGAGGAAAAGATCAAATGGGCGCTTAGAGCAAAAGTAACGCAAGTGGTTCAAGGAGATAGTAATACATAATTTTTCCATATGATCACCAATGAGAGACATAGGAAAAAGAGGATCTTGCAACGTGAACAGGATGAGGGCACGATCGTAGGACACGAAAATCTCAAAATGTTTATTTTCCTTTTTTATAAAAAATTGTTTGGGGCCCCTGTGGAAAACTATGTTACTCTCAATGAGGATTTGGTTGAGGACGTAGATCAGCTGGGAGAGGATGGGAATGAAGTTCTCACCAACCCTTTTACAGAAAAATAAGTATTTGAGGCGATTTCGCAAATGAAAAAATAACAAAGCACCTGGTCCGGATGGGTTTCCTGCAGAATTTTACAAGAAATGTTGGGATAATATTAAAGGAGACCTGATGCCGATGTTCCATGATCTGTTTAATGATCACTTATAATTATTTAAGCTGAACTTTGGGACAATTACATTGTTATCAAAGAAGGATGAGGCGGTTCGCATTGAGCAGTTCAGATTGATACATTAGTAGAAAACGGCCCATTTGTCCCGGTTCCAGAGGTCCATTTGTCCCGGTTCTGGAACCGGGACTAAAGGGTCGGGACTAAAGCCCAAAACCTTTAGTCCCGGTTTGTTTACGAACCGGGACCAAAGGCCCTCCACGTGGCCGCTGCGGGGAGCCCAGGCAGGAGGACCTTTAGTCCCGGTTGGTAACACCAACCGGGACCAAAGGGCAGCCACGCGTCAGCAGCTTGCAGCCGCTGGGGGTTTTTTTTTTGGAAGGGAGGGTTTTGGGGTTTTGGAGGGTTAATTTAAGGGTTTCATATTGTGTTAGCGAGCTAATAGAGAGAAGTGACCTCTCTTTTTCCGTGGCTTGGTCGATGCTAGCTACTACACATATAGAGAGAACTCGACGCTAGCTAGTAAGCAAATAAAGGAAACCATTAATTACACAAGATCGTCATGAACATATATAGAGAGAAGTGACATCTCTTTCTTCGTGCTTGGTCGAACAACAAGTTTTCGTATATCTATCCGACGCTGCTACATATGTACAATATATAACATCCCTTACAACCATTTCAATTTCAGATGGTATTCTCCGTGTTCAGGTATGACGTGGTCAAGAAAGAATCCCGCCAATTCCTCTTGAATTGCTCGTATGCGATCATGTGGTAGGAGTTCATCCCGCATCTGCCAGATCTAATTTAAAGAAGGGGGTCAATACATATATATGAATGAAACTCAACACAATTGATGGTAATATATAAAATAAAATTGTGAATATTGTTTACGTACTTCAAATTGTTTCTCAGAGGAGGCCCGTTCAGAGGTATAGTAGCGAATGAACTCGCATACATAGTATCCACATAAATGAGTGTTGGGTGCCTGCAACAAGCACTTTACGAGAATAGAGTTCAATCAAACTGATAAGCAAGCATGATAATGGTATTGATGAAACTAGAATCAATGAGAGATGCGCGGAACTAGCTAGTACTACTTACTTTGGGGTGTGTAAATCGCAGCTCCTTCTTCAGACCCGGAACCATAGCGGTGAACGTTTTCCAAACCCTGGCAGGCAAAGAAAATGATTACTTGATATCAGGAAATGAATGAAAGTCGCCGATATGGTCCCGGTATTGATTGAACTTACTTCTGGAGCATTGCAGTCATGTCCGCATAATACTTGGGATCTTTACGGAGCGAGTCTAAGACAGTTACTAATGCCCCGTCAAGGTTAATGGATAGCAGAATATAGTGGAAACTGCGCACGCATAACTCATCAATTACATTACTTAACCACGAGTAAGCGAAACCGAATATGCAGAAGACAGTAACACTCACTTGAAGTTGTAAGGAAAGAGTATTTCCCTTTTGTTTTGATGTCTAAGGAACGTTTCTAGCAAGTTGTTCTCGGTAGCTTCAGCCTCCTTTCGTATCGACCATTCATTTACGGTATTTGGGCTAATGAACCCAACGTCGAACATTCCTGTGTTTTTGCATTCGACCATCTTCAATCTGCATAATATAGTGAGGATAATTATATATACATGCAATGAACGAGCTGAGCTAGAGACTTAATTATAGAAGTAATACTTACAGACAGTAGCAAGTCATGAGTTGTTTGTCGAGGGCCTTTTGATTGTATAATTGAAATAACTCCACAAATTCAACAGGCAGCAGGTCGACTCCAGGGAAGTCATGCTCTTTTTTAATTCCGACAAACAAACTGTCTTTCCCAGACTTCCTGCAGGTTTCCATGTACCAGTCATGCAATTTTTGCATCATCGTTGTTAGATGAGGATGATCAGGTTTGACGAGAGGCTTCCCGTGCTCGTATCTAAAGATGTCTACTACCTCAGCCGTTTCAAATTGTACATCATCGAGCAGGTAATCATCAAGAGTGGTACCGGGCAGTAGCACCGGATGATTAGCGATATCGCTAGACACCTTGAGCGGGGGGCACGATTGCTTCTCCTGTTCGCCGAGCTGGGGAATTGTTTTCCCACTTCTTCGTTTTTTCACTCTTGCAGCACTGGAAGTACTTCCCGACTACTGCGCTTCAGCATGTGTCTTAGTAATTATGCGGTCATAGTTGGAATCCGGCGGAGGCGGTGCAGGTCGCTTCAAGGCATCGATAGTGCACTTCGCTTTCACTGGATCTAGCTTCTCCTTCGGAGGTGGAGTTTTCTTTGCAAAATGGGCCCTCAATTGGGCCTGACATATCTCCTCGTTTTCAGACTCGGTCCTCTCATATGGTAACTTTTCCAGAGGCTTGAGAGATGGACCGTATCTGTATTCCCTCCCGCCTCTGCTTGTACTGCTAGCCACCGGAGCGGCGGCGTCTCTCTTCCGTCGTTGCTTACGAGGCGGAGAAGGAGGCGGAGTGCTCCGACACACCGGAGGAGCCGGAGCGGCGGCGTCTGTCTTCCTCCGTTGCCGACGAGGCGGAGGAGGAGGAGTGCCCTCACGCGTCGGAGGAGCCGGAGAAGGAGGCGGGGTCCCCTGATCACTCGCCGGAGGAGGAGGAGGAGGAGGAGGCGGAGTGCCCTGACTCGCCGGAAGAGGAGGAGGAGGCGGAGGCGTCCAGTTTGAAAGCTTGATGTACTCCTTCTGCCATAGACATGTACTCCTCAGGGCACGACCCAGCCGATTCTCCCCTTCACCTGTAGAGTGGTCAAGCTCGAGCTCCGCAAATCCCTCCATTACTTCATCCACCATCACAACAGCATAGCCATGTGGAATCGGACGGCAGTGAAAAGTTCCGTTGGGTTGAGGAGGTGCAACAGAGCCGATAGCCGCCAATAAAGTGAGGTTCCGGCATTTCGTCATAAGCTCACAATGTTGAGCCTCCGTGATAGTATCCACGGGGTAGCTAGGAGACGTGAAGTCAGGCTGAACGGGCTCCGTGGAAGCGACGCTGCTTCTCCGCTGAGATGGCGGGGTTGCTTCTGGGGTTGCTTCGTGCCGCTCAGATGGTTGGCCGGCAGCTCGCTGGCTCTCAGCTTCCTCTAGCTTTTGTAGTCTTGCATTGAGCTTCTGAATTTCGCTCAGCTCCGCTTTCCTCTTTCTCTCCCGGCTTCTGTAACCGCCTGCATCGGGAAACCCAACCTTCCACGGAACGGAGCCTGGTGTGCCTCGTGTTCGTCCAGGGTGCTCAGCATTCCCTAGGGCCTTAGTCAGCTCGTCCTTCTCTCTGTCGGGAATGAACGTCCCTTCCTGCGCTGCGGTGATATACTCCTGAAGCTTGTTCATGGGTATTGCAAGTTGCTCGTTCGTCCAGCGGCACTTCCCTGTTTCAGGGTCCAAAGTTCCCCCAACCCCGAAGAACCAAGTCCTTGAACGGTCTGGCCAGTTCAATGTCTGTGGTACGACGTTTTTAGCAATCAGGTCATTCTCAGCTTTGTCCCACAACAGCCGGGCTTTGAGGTAGCCACCTGACCCCGTGTGATGGTGATACTGCTTCTTTGCAGCATTGATCTTGTTTGTCTCTGACATTTTCTTACTCTTGTCCGATGTCTTGTAGGCCACAAATGCGGGCCAGTGATCTCCTATCTTCTCAAATCGGCCGGTGAATTCTGGAGTCTTCCCTTTGTCGACAAACTTTGATTTCAACTCATTCTTCCACCTCCTGAATAGATCTGCCATCTTCTTAAGAGCACACGCCTTGACCAGTGGCTCTATAACTGGCTTATTCGGATCCTCCTCTGGCGGTAGGGTGAAATTTGCCTTCAGCGCGGTCCAAAGATCATCTTTCTGTCTATCGGTGACATAATCACCATCAGGGGCGCCGTCCTTAGGCTTATTCCATTGCTTGATGCTGATCGGGATGTAGTTCCTAACAATAGCTCCGCACTGAGCAGAAAATGCATCATTGGTCCGCTTGGGTTCAATCGGATGGCCATCGTGCGCGAGTGCTGTGATCGTGAACTTTTCATCCTTGCGCAACCTCTTCTTCGGGCCTCGTCTCGTTACCGAAGTTTGGCTCGATTCGGAGGGCTATAAAAGAAGAAAGAAGAGTTAATATATCAAAACAATTAATGCATCGATTAGCTAGTCAGCACAGGCTTAATTAATATATATACCTCGCCGGACTTTGCAACAGCTCCCTCCTCCGTTCGGTCACCGGAGCCGTCATCATGGTCTCCTTCTTCCTCCGGCATTCGGTCACCGGAGCCATCATGATCATGTCCTTCCTCCTCCATTGTTCGATCACCGGAGCCGTCATCCTCTCCTTCCAGACCATCGGTGTCGTTGAGAAACGACAAGACATCACGTCCGTCGCGGATTATATCCCCCAACAACTGTTCTTGTTCCAAGTCTCTTTGATCCATAGTTTCTGCAAATATTACAACATGGCAAAAAATTGGATCAACTTGTGCACATCCATAATGGGGGCATTCTTGATAAATCTATGTTACCGGAGTTTTCTTCATTTAACTTGGTAAATTTGGGTGGCCTCGACAACGCTTCTAGGGTTTGGGGTGGCCTCGACAACACTTCTAGGGTTTGGGGTGGCCTCGACTACGCTTTTTCAGTCCCGGTCTGGCGAGAGGGGGTTGATCGATCGACGTCCCCCCTCATGTTGGAGAGTTACCGGAGTTTTCTTCTAGGGGTTTGGGTGGCCTCGAGAGTTTGTCGGGTAGGGGCGGGAGGGGGTAGGAGATCGACAACGCTTTTTTCTAGGGTTTGGGTGGCCTCGAGAGTTGGTCGCCCGATATGTCCGACGTCCCCCCTCATGTCGAAGTTATCGGGGAGTGGGTAGATCGACAACGACGTCGCTCTTGCTTCTATGAATAAAAAAAACATCATCTCTAGAGCACAAGAGCTCCGATCGAGACTATTCCAGATCCGTTGGAAAGCTCTCGGGGAGCCGATGCCAATGTGATGATAGGGGGGGTGCTCCCATGGCCTTGTTGGCATCTCTAGAAACATACATCTATGATCCCTCATACATACAAAACATACATCTATAATACCTCATACATACATACATACAAACAAAAAATACATCTAAAAAAAATACATATATGATCCCTCATACATACATACATCTAATAAAAATACTCCCTCATACATACATACACCTAATCTATGAACAAATTATGAACAAAAAAAACAGCATATAAGAAAAAAAACAGAGGGGCCGGGGCGGCGAGCTCACTGGGGGCGGCGAGGCGACGGCGACGTCGGGCGGGCAGGGGCGCGGCGACGGCGACGAGGCAGGCTCGGGGGCACGCGCGGCGACAGGGAGAAGGGAGAGGCGACGGCGACGTCGGGGGCGGCGAGGCGACGGCGACGTCGGGCGGGCAGGGGCGCGGCGACGGCGACGAGGCAGGCTCGGGGGCACGCGCGGCGACGGGGAGAAGGGAGAGGCGACGGCGACGGCGACGTCGGTGGCGGCGAGGCGACGGCAACGTCGGGGGCGGCGAGGCGACGGCGACATCGGGCGGGCAGGGGCGCGGCGACGGCGACGAGGCACGCTCGGGGGCACGCGCGGTGACGGGGAGAAGGGAGAGGCGACGACGACGGGGAGAAGGGAGAGGCGACGGAGACGGGGCAGTGCGGCAGCCTGGCGGCGACGGGGGAGAGGAGAGATCGAAGGAAGTGAATCGAAAAATTGCAAAGTGTTGTTTATATACCCAGGGAATTGGTCCCGGTTGGTGGCACCAACCGGGACTAAAGGCCCCCCTTTGGTCCCGGTTCGAACCACCAACCGGGACCAAAGGTGTTTTTCGCCAGCTCAAAGGGCGGGAAGCTCAACCCTTTGGTCCCGGTTGGTGGCACGAACCAGGACCAAAGGGTGGTATTGGTCCCGGTTGGTGGCACCAACCGGGACGAAAGGGTGACATTCGTCCCGGTTGGTGGCACCAACCGGGACCAAAGGGCTGCGGCTGGCACCGGTGAATGTTTAGTCCCACCTCGCTAGCTGAAGGGCGCCGAAACCGGTTTATAAGCGCTGGTGTGCCTCCCCTATCGAGCTCCTCTCTTATGCAGGCTTTCGGGCCTAAACCACGCACTGCCTGTGGGCCTACTGTGCCCTGTGGCAGGCCCGGTAGGCGGCAATTTTTTATTTTTTTCCAGTATTTTTGTTTTGTTTTTTCCTTTATTTATTTTTTAAATTTTTTTTTCCAGTATTTTCTTCTGTTATTTTAGTTCATTCTTTATAACAAATAAATAATTCGATCATTTTAGTTAATATTTTAGTTGATTCTTTTTAGTTCATTCTTTTTAACAAATAAATAATTTGATAATTTTAGTTAATATTTTAGTTGATTCTTTTTAGTTCATTCTTTTTAACAAATAAATAATTTGATAATTTTAGTTAATATTTTAGTTGATTCTTTTTAGTTCATTCTTTTTAACAAATAAATAATTTGATAATTTTAGTTAATTTGATAATTTTAGGCGGGATTTTTTTTATTTTTTTCCAGTATTTTTGTTTTGTTTTTTGCTTTATTTTTTTTTTAATTTTTTCCAGTATTTTTATTCTGTTATTTTAGTTCATTCTTTTTAACAAATAAATACTTTGATGATTTAGTTGCATACTTTCCATTATTTTTGTTTTATTTTTCGCTTTATTTATTTCCAGTGTGTTTTATCATTATATTCTTTTTGCTATTAATGTTTTAAACAAAAAATACTTTGATAATTTTAGTTGCATATTTTTTATATAATTATAGTTTCAAAAATACTAAAGGTTTATAAAAGCTTTTTAGTTGATTCTTTTTTGAACTCCACTCCCACGATGTTTTGAAAGAAATTAAAAAGCACTTCAAATGAACTCTGAAAAGGTTGAAAGTTGGCATGGTATCATCAATTCACCCACATAGCATGTGCTAAAAAGTTGAGAGGGTTACGGCGAAAACTGGATGCACTTCGTGTACAAAATGGACAATCTCTTTCGAAGTATCAGGGTTTCGAACGAAAACTCATCTGTTACAAAGGGATTTCATTTTTTTGAACTTATTTGAACTCCAGACTTTTTGTGTGTTCAAAATGCACCATTCAAAGACACATCAACAATTTTCAACCCTTTCTGAATTCATTTGGTATTTTTCATGCACTTACTGATTGTTTTGAGCTAAATGACCCTGAAATTGAAAAACACTACAAATGAACTCTGAAAAGGTTGAAAGTTGGCATGGTATCATCATTTCACCCACATAGCATGTTATAAAAAGTTGAGAGGGTTACGGCAAAAACTGGATGCACTTCGTGTACAAAATGGACAATCTCTTTTGAAGTATCAGGGTTTCGGACGAAAACTCATCTGTTACAAAGGGATTTCATTTTTTTGAACTTATTTGAACTCCAGACTTTTTGTGTGTTCAAAATGCACCATTCAAAGCCACATCATCAATTTTCAACCCTTTCTGACTTCATTTGGTATTTTTCATGCATTTACTGATTTTTTTGAGCTAAATGACCTTGAAATTGAAAAGCACTACAAATGAACTCTGAAAAGGTTGAAAGTTGGCATGGTATCAGCATTTCACCCACATAGCATGTTATAAAAAGTTGAGAGGATTACGGCAAAAACTGGATGCACTTCGTGTACAAAACGGACAATTGAGCATCATCCTTTCTATTTGTCTTTTGTTTCTTTCTAAGTGTCTTTGTAAAAATGGAGTTGGAAAAATGAAATATACCGTCGGAAAATGAAAGGATTTCTAGATAGATCAACAAAACACACGGTTTCCCCTGCATACAGCCCGACGGTGGCTCGTGAGTGCCCGCATATGAAATGCACCGTCGGACCGTATGCAGGGAATCCGAATGATTTGTATTCGGTCGATGAACTAAAGGATTTCTAGATAGATTAACAAAACACACGGTTTCCCCTGCATACAGCCCGACGGTGGCTCGTGAGTGCCCGCATATGAAATGCACCGTCGGACCGTATGCAAGGTATCCGAATGATTTGTATTCGGTCGATGAACTAAAGGATTTCTAGATAGATCAACAAAACACACGGTTTCCCCTGCATACAGCCCGACGGTGGCTCGTGAGTGCCCGCATATGAAATGCACCGTCGGACCGTATGCAGCGAATCTGAATGATTTGTATTCGGTCGATGAACTAAAGGATTTCTAGATAGATCAACAAAACACACGGTTTCCCCTGCATACAGCCCAACGGTGGAAATATGAAATGCACCGTTGGACCGTATGCAGGGAATCCGAATGATTTGAATCCGAATGAGTACACACACTAAGTGTCGAACATGTCCGAGAGGTGGGTTATATATAGGGTCGTGTGCCTCTTTAGTCCCCGTTGCTAGCACGAACCGGGACTAGTCGTTATAGTGCTAATCCAACAGCTCACAAGCGCTTGAAAGAAACACACGATCCGTGTGCTTCTTCCTGATTGGTACAACCTTCACCGCCCAAGGTTATAAAGAGTTGAGAGGGTTACGGCAAAAACTGGATGCACTTCGTGTACAAAACAGACAATCTCTTTCGAAGTATTAGGGTTTCATACGAAAACTCATCTGTTACAAAAGGCATTTCATTTCTTCACATGTAACTGCAATGATATAGTTGTGGAGAGAAAGTCTTCACTTTTTCTTCGCTTGTGTCCTTTGCTTATTGCGCCGTAACCATGGATAATCTTCATCGTTTAAGAGGGTGCTTGGGTCAGCCTTGACTTTGAAGGGAGCAATTTCATGAAACTTTTCATAATCTTCAGACATGTCTGTCTTGCCCTCCAATCCCACGATGTCTCTTTTTCCTAAAAGAACTATGTGGCGCTTTGGCTCATTGTATGATGTATTCGCTTCCTTATCTATTCTTTTTCTCGGTTTGGTAGACATGTCCTTCACATAGAAAACCTGCGCCACATCATTGGCTAGGATGAATGGTTCGTCTGTGTACCCAAGATTGTTCAGATCCACTGTTGTCATTCCGTACAGTGGGTCTTCCTGTACCCCGCCTCCTAACAGATTGACCCATTTGCACTGAAACAAAGGGACCTTGAAATCATGTCCATAGTCAAGTTCCCATATGTCCACTATGTAACCATAATATGTGTCCTTTCCCCTATTGGTTGCTGCATCAAAGCGGACACTGCTATTTTGGTTGGTGCTCTTTTGATCTTGGGCGATCGTGTAAAATGTATTCCCATTTATCTCGTACCCTTTGTAAGTCAATACAGTCGAAGATGGTCCCCTGGCCAACGAGTACAGCTCATCAGAAACAGTGTTGTCACCCATGAGACGTGTTTGCAACCAACTGCCGAAAGTCCTGATGTGTTCATATGTAATCCAGTCTTCACACTGCTCTGGGTGTTTGGAGCGCAGAATATTCTTGTGTTCATCGACATACGGGGTCACCAAGGTAGAATTCTGTAGAACTGTGTAGTGTGCTTGAGACCAAGAATGCCCGTCCCTACATATTATTGAGTCCGCTCCTAGCGTGCCTTTTCCAGTCAGTCTCCCCTCATACCGTGATTGAGGGAGACCAATCTTCTTAAGGTCAGGAATGAAGTCAACACAAAACCCAATGACATCCTCTGTTTGATGGCCCATGGAGATGCTTGCTTCTGGCCTAGCGCGGTTACGAACATATTTCTTTGAGACTCCCATGAACCTCTCAAAGGGGAACATATTGTGTAGAAATACAGGGCCCAGAACGACAATCTCGTCGACTAGATGAACTAGGACGTGCGTCATGATATTGAAGAAGGACGGTGGGAACATCAGCTCCAAACTAAAAGACATTGCACCAAATCACTCCTTAACCTTGGCAGGATTTCTGGATCGATCACCTTCTGAGAGATTGCATTGAGGAATGCACATAGCTTCACAATGGCTAATCGAACGTTTTCCGGTAGAAGCCCCCTCAATGCAACCGGAAGTAGTTGCGTCATAATCACGTGGCAGTCATGAGACTTTAGGTTCTGAAACTTTTTCTCTGCCATATTTATTATTCCCTTTATATTCGACGAGAAGCCAGACGGGACCTTCATACTGAGCAGGCATTCAAAGAAGATTTCCTTCTCTTCTTTGGTAAGAGCATAGCTCACTACTAGAAAAAAGGGTGTTAGTGGCGCACCTATTTTGGCTATTAATGGCGCACTATAGGTGCGCCACTATTATCATGCCACTAGTAACAAATACTAATGGCGTACCACTGGTGCGCCATTAGTATCCCAGATAATAGTGGCGCACCACATAGTGCGCCATTACTATGTCAACGGTGCGCCATTACTTTGCCTCCTAGGGGGGCATATATACCTTCACCTATGCCCCCAAGTGCGCCATTACTATGCCCCATAATGCGCCACTGGTATTTAGGCTTGGTGCGCCACTAATGTTCAATATGGGGCGCCACTACTATGAATATTAGGAAATATTTTTTTTTGATTTTCTGGTATTTGCACAGGTTACAAAATACAATATACAGCACAGAAAAATATGCACAGAATATATAGTACAATACAGCACCACAATTAGTCAAGTATAAACATCACATAATATATACAATTCATCATATTAGTCTCCGAATTCGAAATAGTGAACAAACTTCAAACATTAGCGAAGTTTAGGTCTCGAGACCGCGAGTAGCGAGTTTGTCGTCACATTACAAAGTCGATATCGATCATCTAAACTACCATCACATAGAAGAGAGATGCGGTCACGATGAGCATCATCGCGATGAAACTGGTCTTCATCCGGTTCCTCCTCCGCTCCCTCCTCTCTCCCGCTAGATAGCGCGCGTATCTAACTTCCGCCTCCGCCCTAGTGGTGTACCCTTTGTAACTGTTACCGCTGAAACGGTGAACCTGTCTCCGACACTCCTCCCAGTCGTCGTAGACTCCGGGAACCTCACCCTTGTACACGACATACGACGGCATCTCTATGCACTAGACAAACAAAATGTTAGTAGCAATTCACAGATAATATATAAGCAATATATAAGTATGCAACAAAAGGATCGGAAGAGAAAAGCAACACATTAATAGCACGATTCATGGTCCTACTAATAAATAGCATCGATTACATATAAGTTGAACGACTGTCCAAACTAAAGAGACATACAAGTTCATTAAAGTTTAATTACAACATGAGCTAATCGATATTTCAGAACTACATAGCATCAATACTTTCGACTCGACTCAGGGACCGGAGCGTGGATGAAGCCGCCGTCTTTCGTGATGGTCATGAATGTGCGGTCGTTGTCAGCCTGCATTTGTAGCGTTGTTTCTATTTCACTGTTGGACGGTTGATAGTTGAGGTAGAACTGCCCCGAGGTATGAAGGACATCTTGATAGATGATTTCCGCAAACTCCGACTGGATGCGAAAGAATTCTTGTCTGATGTCGTCGTCCTGGATTGCCGACAAGCGTGCGGCCCATTCTTTGAGATTATTTGGTAGCATAAGGTGATGATGGTTCCGTACGATCGCCCGCATGTGATGGAGGGCGTAGTAGGCATCCTTCTTACTGTCAGGCGGCTGCTTGACGCAGGGGAACGTCGTTACGTGGGTGAACACGTGCTTGCCGTACCTACAAATTGGCCTCCTGAAGGTGCCTCCAGATTTGGCGTAGCCGGGGAGAGCATCATCAAGAACTTTCTTGATATTTGTGTAGTCTTTCTTCGACTGACGGTCCGAGTCGAAATACGTGGCCATGGAATATTTCGGGCTTAAGAGGATGAGTGTGCACTGTGTGTCACTGCACAAAACACGGAATGTTAGAAAAAAAAGAACGATCGAAATCTAAGAAATCATATGTTACGGGGCGGTGAGGGGATGACTTACTCTTGGCCCATATGTGAAATACCGGTCTTCTTTTAGGACGCTCTTGGCCAATCTGACACGGAACATCGGGACCTTCTCTCCAGCGTAGCTCAGCTCCCAGATCTCCTCGATCCTTCCGTAGTATCTGTCCTTGTCGTTACCGGTGTAGGATTCCATCGTTACCCCGGAGTTCTGATAATCGCTCTTCATGTCCTTTTCCTCAGTGTAGAATGTGTAGCCGTTGATATCGTACGCCTCATAGGTCATCAGGTTGTGCTCGGCGCCCTGTGACAAGGCGAATATGAGTTTTTCTTCCGCGGAAGAATTCTCATGTAAAGGGTACGACAGAAGCTTGTCCTTGAACCAACGCGTGAAACATGAGTTGTGCTCTTTGATTATATCTCCGTCCGTCCTCTGTTGGCAGCTCTTGCGTTACCCGTCTGCTTGAGAAGCAGCTCTTGAATATGAGGGTCCTGCACCCAGCCCATCGATGGTCCATCGTCGTCTGCTCCGGCATCTTCATCTTCATGATCATGCCCTTCGTCTTGATCTTCCTCATCATCATGTCCGGCATCTTCTACATGATGACTGTGTCCTGCATCTACTTCGTGATCATGTCCTGGAGATTCTTCGTCTTCTCGCCCGCCCTCGCCGCTATTGTCTTGCTGCCCTTCCTTATTTCTTGCCCGGCCCCCATGGACGACTTCATAATCATCTTCATCACCTTGCCACCGATAGCCATCCATGAAACCACGCACGAGCAGGTGGTCCCGCACCTGTCTGGAATCCGGGTCCATAAGGCTCTTCAGCTTGCATCTTCGACACGGACATCTTATCTCCGTCTCGTTCTTTTGAAGCATCTCGGCCTTCGCGGAGCTCAAAAACCTATTCACGATGCCGTCGGTCATCGTGCGGACCATGGTCGCCTGCGGGGTAGAGCAAAACAATATTTTAGAACCAAAAAAATATTTGGCATGACTTTGCCTAAAAATAGGACCAAAAAGAATGCATAGTGCCAAATTCTTGCCGAAACGGAAATGAATCAACATTCCGGCAAAATATTGGCAACTATCGCATTTCAAATACCGGTACCTGCAAACACAAACATATGCAACACCACAAACATACGTAGATCTAGCTCAATGAGAAAAGTGTAGATCTAGGCCATAAAAAGTGTGTACGTTGGAGGGAGAAAAAAGTAGATCTAGAACATAAAGAAAGCTTTCCCCTTACTTACCTATCAAAAAAAGGAAATTTAACCACTTAATTTGGGTGAATATATGGTGCAAATGAGGTGAGGAGGAGGAGGCAGCCGAGACCAAGCTTGGTAGAGGTGGAGAGAATGAAGTGGGGAAAGTGAGTGTGGTAGGTGGCTGTCAAAAATATCTAGCTGCTCTCAGGTTACCAATGGCGCACCTCCTAAGAATGCGCCATTGGTAACCAGGGTTACGAATGGCGCACCTGGTGTGTGGTGCGCCATTACTAGTTTTGAAAAACAAAATTGTTAGTAGTGGCGCACCGTGGGTGTGATGCGCCATTACTAGTTAAAACTAGTAATGGCGCACTTTCCCCTGGTGCGCCACTGCTAAGTCTGGGGAGGGGTGTGGGGCCAGGACAAACTTAGTAGTGGCGCATCGTGGGTGTGGTGCGCCATTACTAGTTAAAACTAGTAATGGCGCACTTTTCCCTGGTGCGCCACTGCTAAATCTGGGGAGGGGTGTGGGGCCAGGACAAAACTAGTAATGGCGCACCACACACCAGGTGCGCCATTAGTAATATGACCATTAATGGCGCACCCATATCTGGTGCGTCATTAATGTCCATATTAGCTATAGCCGTTTTCCTAGTAGTGGCTGGCAGGACCTTCATACTGCTTTGGATGCATGTCGTCTTTTTTATGCACACGTTGTTGTTCCTCCCGTGCCTCCGGTGTATCTTTTGTCTTCCCATACACTCCCAAGAAGCCTAGCAGGTTCACGCAAAGATTCTTCGTCACGTGCATCACGTCGATTGCAGAGCGGACCTCTAGGTCTTTCCAATAGGGTAGGTCCCAAAATATAGATTTCTTCTTCCACATGGGTGCGCGTCCGGCATCGTCAGTCGGAACAGATAGTCCGCCAGGACCCTTTCCAAATATTACTTGTAAATCATTGACCATATCAAGTATGTGATCACCAGTACGGAGGGCGGGCTTCTTCCGGTGATCTGCCTCACCTTTGAAATGCTTTCCTTTCTTTCGACATTGATGGTTGGTCGGAAGAAATCGACGATGCCCCAGGTACACATTCTTCCTGCATTTGTCCAAATATATACTGTCGGTGTCATCTAAACAGTGTGTGCATGCGTGGTATCCCTTGTTTGTCTGTCCTGAAAGGTTACTGAGAGCAGGCCAATCGTTGATGGTTACAAACAGCAACGCATGTAGGTCAAATTCCTCCTGTTCGTTCTCATCCCACACACGTACACCTCTTCCATTCCATAGCTATAAAAGTTCATCAACTAATGGCCTTAGGTACACATCAATGTCATTGCCGGGTTGCTTAGGGCCTTGGATGAGCACTGGCATCATAATGAACTTCCGCTTCATGCACAACCAAGGAGGAAGGTTATACATACATAGAGTCACAGGCCATGTGCTATGCTTGCTGCTCTGCTCCCCAAAAGGATTAACGCCACCTGCACTTAAACCAAACCATACGTTCCTCGGGTCACCTGTAAAGTCGCTCCACTTTCTCTCGATCTTTCTCCACTGCGACCCGTCAGCGGGTGCTCTCAACTTCCCGTCTTTCTTACGGTCTTTTTTGTGCCATTGCATCAACTCGGCATGCTTTTTGTTTCTGAACAGACGTTTCAACCGTGGTATTATAGGAGCCTACCACATCACCTTGGCAGGAACCCTCTTCCCGGTGCGCTGGCCCTCAACATCACCAGGCTCATCTCTTCTGATCTTATACCGCAATGCACCGCATACCGAGCATGCGTTCAAATCCTCGTACGCACCGCGGTAGAGAATGCAGTCATTAGGGCATGCATGTATCTTCTGCACCTCCAATCCTAGAGGGCATAGAACCTTCTTTGCTTCGTACGTACTGCCGGGCAATTCGTTATCCTTTGGAAGCTTCTTCTTCATTATTTTCAGTAGCGAACTAAATCCCTTGTCAGATACACCATTGTCTGCCTTCCATTGCAGCAATTCCAGTGTGGTACCGAGCTTTCTGTTGTCATCTTCGCAATTTGGGTACAACCCTTTTTTGTGATCCTCTAACATGCGATCGAACTTCAACTTCTCCCTTTCACTTTCGCATTCTCTCTGTGCATCAACAATGACCCGGCGAAGATCATCATCGGGCACATCGTCTGGTTCCTCTTGATCTTCAGCTTCCCCCATTGCAGCATCACCATATTCAGGGGGCGGGTAGTTGTCGTCATCCTCTTCTTCTTCGTTGTCTTCCATCATAACCCCTCTTTCTCCGTGCTTGGTCCAAACATTATAGTGTGGCATAAAACCCTTCTGAAGCAGGTGGAAGTGAAGGGTTTTATAGTTGGAGAAAGCCTTCGTATTCTCACAGACAGTACATGGACAATGCATAAAACCTTTCTGCTTGTTTGCCTTGTTGGGGAACGTTGCATGGGAAGCAAAAAATTTCCTACGCACACACAAGATCTATCCATGGTGATGAGCATCTACGAGAGGGAGAGTGAATCTACATACCCTTGTAGATCGCTAAGCGGAAGCGTTAAGAAACGCGGTTGATGTAGTCGAACGTCTCCGCGATCCAAATCGCAAGTCGTCCCTCGAACCGATCACGAACTAGTGCCGAACGGACGGCACCTCCACGTTCAACACACGTACAGCTTGATGACGCCTTCACCTCCTCGATCCAGCGAGCGATGGTGAAGTAGTAGATGAGTTCCGGCAGCACGACGGCGTGGTGATGGTGGTGAGGAACAATCTCTGCAGGGCTTCGCCAAGCGCTACGGAGATTATGACGGAGGAACTACAGGGTTCGGGTTGCCGGCACACGGCTTGGGGAAATCTTGATGTGTCCCGTGTGCTAGCCCTGCCCCTCTATTTATATGTTGAGCCTTGGGGTCTAAACTTGGAGTAAAAGCCTCCTCCAGGTCGGTTTTGCCCGCACAAGGTCGGTTTGGCCCGCAGGAAAAGAGTCCAACTCGGATCCCTGTAGTACCGCGCACAAGCGGTAGTACCGCTTCACACAAGCGGTAGTACCGCTTGGGCGGTAGTACCGCTTCACACAAGCGGTAGTACCGCTTACGCGGCAGTAAAACTACTTTTTGCACTTTCCAATACCTCGTGGGCTTTTTCCTTTTGGCCCATATAAAGTGTTGCTGCACCCGAACACTTCGGTAAACATCCAGAACCCCTTCCGGTAAATTCCGGAACCCTTCCGGAGATCAAAACACTATTATCACATATATCAATCTTTACCTCCGGACTCTTCCGGAGATCCTCGTCATGTCCGGGATCTTATCCGGGACTCCGAACAACCTTCGGTCACCAACACAATAACTCAACTATACTAATCGTCACCAAACGTTAAGTGTGTAGACCCTGCGGGTTCGAGAACTATGTAGACATGACCAAGACACCTCTACGGTCAATAACCAATAGCGGGACCTGGATGCCCATATTGGCTCCTACATATTCTACGAAGATCTTTATCGGTCGAACCTCTATGTCAAGGATTCAGTTAATCCCGTATGCTGTTCCCTTTGTTCTTCGGTATGTTACTTTCCCGAGACTCGATCGTCGGTATCTCTATACCTAGTTCAATCTCGTTACCGGCAAGTCTCTTTACTCATTCCGTAATACAAGATCTCGTGGCTAACACTTTAGTCACATTGCTTGCAAGGCTCATTGTGATGTTGTATTACCGAGTGGGCCCTGAGATACCTCTCCGTCATACGGAGTAACAAATCCCAGTCTTGATCCATGCCAACCCAACAGACACCCTCGGAGATACCTGTAGAGCACCTTTATAGTCACCCAGTTACGTTGTGACGTTTGATACACACAAGGTACTCCTCCGATGTCAGGGAGTTGCATGATCTCATGGTCATAGGAACAGATACTTGACATGCAGAAAACAATAGCAATAAACTGACACGATCATATGCTACGTTCGTAGTTTGGGTCTTGTCCATCACATCATTCTCCTAATGATGTGATCTCGTTATCAAATGACATCTCATGTCCATGGCTAGGAAACCTTTACCATCTTCTGATCAACGAGCTAGTCAACTAGAGGCTTACTAGGGACACAGTGTTGTCTATGTACCCACACATGTATTTGAGTTTCCAATCAATACAATTATAGCATGGATAATAAACGATTATCATGAACAAGGAAATATAATAATAACCAATTTATTATTGCCTCTAGGGCATATTTCCAACATGCCTCAGCCGCTTCGAGAAAATTATGCAGGCCCTTAATATACTCGGAGGTGCGTCGGTCACCGTACATCCATTGCCGGTTCATCTACGTGCATATCATGAATAGAGAAGTGACCAAATTAATAGAAATTCATCATCACATTAAAGCCAAAGTACAGTAGTGACCAAAATAAATACATAACGTTCATACATAGTTCTCATTATTGAACAACATATAGCTCTCTAGAGCATCTAATTAAAACATACATTGAAACTAGCAAATTTAAATGCAACAACAAATGCGATCATAACCGCAACTAAGGTACCAATTGATCCAACGGCATAATGATACCAAGCCTCAGTATGAATGGCATATTTTCTAATCTTTCCAATCTTCAAGCGCATTGCATCCATCTTGATCTTGTGATCGTCGACGACATCGGCAACATGCAACTCCAACTTCATCTTCTCCTCTTCAACTCTTTGTAATTTTTCTTTCAAGTAATTGTTTTCTTTTTCAACCAAATTTAACTTCTCAACAAGAATTTCTATGTCGGTTGGAATTTCCGGTTCACATACCTCCTAGATTAAAAAATCTATGTCTCGTTGGTCGGCATAATTGTCATAAACACTAAATAAAACAAATAGTTATAAAAGATAATATATACCACATCCGAATCATAGACCGGACGAGAGCCGACGTGGGCGGATACCATGACCATGGCACTATATAATAACAAACAATAATAAAAGTAAGAAAATTACACAAGTATCTATCTAAATGATACAAGTAAGAACTTTTTCTTTTAGAAAGAAGATAAGAAGAAGAGGCTAACCACGGTGGTGCCGGCGCCGAGATGGGCGCGGGCGATCGACGGCGGTGAGGACGGGGACGGGACAGGACGGACCGCCAAACCTAAACAAATCTTGAGGAAAATGGAGCTTGGACAAGGAGCTTCGAGAGGAGAAAGCTTAAGTGTGGTTCGGGCATTTCATCGAACACCTCATGTGCATAGGAGGTGAGCTAGAGCACCACAAAGCTCTCCCACGGCCGGCCAAAAAAAAGTGAGCAGTGGACTGCTCTGCTCGCGGGCAGGGGGTATATATAGGCCGACCATTGGTCCCGGTTTGTGGCTGGAACCGGGACTAAAGGACACCATTTGGTCCCGGTTCCAGCCACAAACCGGGACCAATGGTTGTGGGCCAGGAGCGAGGCCCATTGGTCCCGGTTCGTTTCTGGAACCGAGACCAAAGGGGTCAGACGAACCGGGACCAATGGCCCACGAGGCCCGGCCGGCGCCCTGGCCTCACGAACCGGGACCAATGCCCCCATTGGTCCCGGTTCGTAAGTGAACCGGGATTAATGGGCTTCTCAGGGCTGGACCAAAGCCCTGTTATGTACTAGTGATATGTCCGCTCAATGTTAGTTTTAAAATATTCGCAAAAGTCGGTACGAATGGTCTCATGCACATTGTGCATTCTGTGGTTCAGCCGACTCAAACAACTTTCATGCCTGGACGACATATACTGGAAGGGGTGGTCATTCTTCATGAGACCCTTCATGAAATCCACTCGAAGAAACTTGATGGAGTAGTTTCAATGTGGATTTCGAGAAGGCATACGAGAAAGTGAAGTGGACTTTTTTTACAGCAAGCCTTGCGTATGAAAGGTTTTGATGCAGCTTGGAGGAAGCATGTCGAATCTTTTGTACATGAAGGTAGCGTAAGAATCATGGTTAATGACAACATAGGTCATTATTTCCTGATGCGAAAAGGATTGAGACATGGAGACCTGATGTCTCCCATCCTTTTCAATGTGGTTGCTGATATGTTTTTTTTTCAAACCAATTGAACAATACATGTTTGTTCTGTATGTCCCTCCTGCAGTTTCGCCTCCATGTTTGTTCCATGGTTCTAGTGCAAAAGCCTGAAATTGGTGCCTCTCAAATTCAATCGAACTAATGGGTTTTAAAAAAGGGTTAATTGGATCAATGCGACTATAACTTTCACGAGTTGGAAAAATGCCATTACAATTTTGCACATTGGAAAAATGTCATTACAATTCTTCCATTCTCCTCTATATGCCTTTACGTTAAATTTGAGACACAAATACCCTTGTCTTCCTCCTTTCACCCTACCCCCATCTTCTTCTACCAAACTGACCTGCCATTAACTCCGGAGAGCATGGCACCGTGCGAAAAATAGCTTCCAGCACAGACCATGGCGGCTGTTGTGTCTCACATATCAAAGGATTAAGCTAGTCTTGTGCAGGCACGTGCCAGCAACCAGATCGGTTCTTGCCTGATGGGCGACTCCGGCTGGAAGCTCACGTAACAGGACACACACATGTGGAGACTTGGCTGATTGTCACACGCACTCAGGCGGGAGCCTGTTTCTGTTTTATTGATTCTTTAATGTGGTTCGTTTACAGGGAGCTGCACATATATATAAATATACACGAGGTAGACCATGTCGCTGCAACACTAGCAGGAAAGAAAGATGCTCGCCGGAGTTAATGACACGGTTGTCAGTTTGGTAGAAGAAGATGAGGGGAGGGTGAAAGGAGAAAGACAAGGGTATTTGTGTGTATGAATTTAACATAATGGCATATAGAGGAGAATGGAAGAATTGCAATGGCATTTTTCCAATGTGCATAATTGTAATGGTATTTTTCCAACTCGTGAAAGTTGTAGTGGCATAGATCCAATTAACCCTTAAAAAAATGCAGTTTCTGCCTTCACATTGAACATATCCATATTCGAAGAACCGAAGCTTTCACCATTGAGTTGCACAAGTTCTGACGAAAACTGATACACTTCTCTTTCAACTACTGTCTTTCCTGAATCTATTATTTCAAACCTCAACATAACTTGATACGTGAGCTACTGACTGGTACTTCCACATTCTCTTTTCTCTAGAAATGAAAATTGTATTTGAGACAATAAATTGATAATGTTCCTAATTTTTTGCATGTAAATTTATAATGTTCCTAAATGTTTGCATGTGGGGAATCCTGTGGTTGAAGTTCTCAATGAGCATTAGCCTCATTTGAAGCTCTCTGGGGTATGGACCTCATTAGACTCACCCACTCACCCTTGGATTAGAGTAACAATTTAATGCTCAGAACAAGACTCTTGTTCAGTCACCACGATAATAAAAGAAATAGCGCACACTCCCTTTCTCCCACTTTCCTTTCTGATTCACCCACCACTTGACTGGCGCATTTCTTTGGCATGCCCAAGGCAGACAATAAGATGGTGAAAGCATGTGCTGAGCTTATTGTAATGTAAAATTGCAGTCAGTACGAATTGTTTGACTGCAACACATGCGAGCTCTGCATACATACAGTTGTTAATCTAGGAAGAAACCATTAATTAGCTGGCTGCTTTGATCCCAGCGCTTGACTCAGCTTCCTATGCAGTGGTAGCATGAGGCTTTGCAACTTTATGAAGAAAGCTACTGCGGTTCTACAATTCACACCTACATTTTTGTACAATCACTAGGAAAGAGGATCGTGGAAACATTTTTCTATAAGGATAGGGGTATATATAATTATATACTACTACTACTTACTTAACAATATTACCACAATCATGTGTTCATTTTAGTATATGTTCACTCTAAAAATGAGTGATAGAAGAATATACTGTAAGGTACTACTTCCTCCATCCTATAATATAAGATGTTATCATAAACCGATATATGAATAGATCAGTTTTAATAACATCTTATATTATGAAACGGAGACCGTACTTACCAGCAATTTAGGGTGGACTGAAACAAACCTCTTGTAGTTTCTGTAAGTTCCTGCTGACTACCTTTTGGAATTAATCCCCTGCTGACTACCTTTTGGAATTAATCCCCAGCTACCTTTACCATCCTAGGGTATTACCAAATTAAAACCTACTTTACCATCCAACAAGATTAAAACCTACTTTACCATCCTACTTTACCAAATTAAAACCTACTTTACCATCCAACAATATTACCAAATTAAAACCTACTTTACCATCCTAGGGTATCATTACGATCTGGAGCTGTTGAAATGACACAGCAATTTATCGGATTAAGCTTGTTGTCAGCACTGACGTATGAATCCCTTATTTAAATCGTGTGATAAGATCAAATCTCTGTCTGCAACGAAGCATCAGTTTTCAGGGTTAGTTATAGCCAACGATTACGGATTGTTTACTCCATCGATTCGATGTCGAAAATGAATGCGCTATCCTTCTCTTTTTAGGTCATGAATATGCTATCTAATCTCAATAGGAAATGCTATTGTTTGCACCGAAGAAGAAGATGCTTTCCATTGCCGTGCTTGACTCAGATACCCGTTAAGTCTTCCTTTCTTTAGCTCCAACTTGCCCATAGCTGCTCCATGTTAGTTGAAACTGAACTTAGTTATTGGGTTGGTTGTTAGGAGAAGCCAGCCAGAGCAATGCTACGCTGATATAACCAGCACGGCCAAACTGTAGATGGGCTAGAACACCATGTATGCATAAGCCTAAACTCTGAACGGGGTTGCACAGATAAAAACACGAGGAGTTGCAAGAGCTTCGGGTCGCATCAATAGCAGGTATGTACATACGCATCGATAGCTGTACTGAAATCTCATGTTCAATGTATCTTTGGCATCAGTAATGGACAAGGCGCAACAGCTAAGCTATGAGCACCGCAAGCTTCTATGTACAAAGCCAAATTAGTTGCCCAAATACACAGATCAAGTCGATTTTAGGTGCTATTCATTGCTCTTATATATTCACCTTCTTTCTCCCCAAAACAAATGTACAGTCGCATGACATGATGAGATGGCCGTACATAGTAGCAGACTGTTACCGTTATGTCCCCCCCCCCCCCCCCCACACACACACACACAAAAGACACTTGAAGAGCCATAACACTGCTTGCTGCATTATAAAAACTAAAACAATGTTTAATTTGGAAACAAACAGTTCCAGCTCAAGATGGCAACGGGGACGAAACCCACTGGGTTTTGCCTTCTCAAACCCATCCCCACAAGAAAATCGCAAGCCCGTCCCCGTCCCCATTAACGTGCGCGGGGCTAGCTTTTTGCCCGTCCACTAAACCCATCATGTTTTCTAAACCCATGTGGAAATCGGCACATTGAAGCAAGCATTGTAGCAACACAAAATCGCGAGACAAAGGCTGCGGGAGGCGAGATCGGGCGTCGGCGATGGGATTGCTAGGTTTAGGTGTGTGAGAGGGAGGCTGCAGGAGCGACTGTGAGGCGGAGACCTAGCGAGGCTGGGGCTGGGTGTGGATTTGGAGCTGGGGTCTGGGACACTGGAGCTGGGACGCTGGGTGGACAGGTGTGTAGTCGAGGCTGAATGGCCCAATACGCTTAGTGTAGTATTTTGACGGGGATGGCGGGTTTCGGGTTCGGATATTACTGAAACGGGTTTGAACCCACGAAACGTTTCGGGTTTTATACTTTACCCAACAGCGGCCCCGCGGGGTTAAAAAGGCGCCCATCCCCGTCCCCTAATAGGGTAAAAACCCGTGGGGACGCGGGTTTCGGGGCCCCATTGCCATCTTGAGTTCCAGCACAAAATGGAGGATCGCTCTTCCTCGGTAGCCAGGGTCACTAAGAAGTCTGTGCCTCTGCCAACGATTCTCAACTTCATCAAGAACAAAGTCATGGTTTGGGTGTCTGATGGAGCGAAGGGTTTGGCTTGCCTTGAATTTGTGGAGGCTGGTTCTCAGGGAAGTTTGTGCATATATAAATGCCCTGCTCTATTAATTCAATCAGGCAAAAAAATCGGAAAAAAAAGGAGTACATCCATCCCAAACTATCATTGTTTGTCTGAAGTAATTAAAGCATTCATGCTACCAATCATACTCGCAATATTTGACACGATATGTAGCGTAGCCGTTAACAGTGCACTTCTTTTCTCTCGATGAATTGACAGAATGTTCGTTAGCAAAATCATATGATAGATGTCATTCTATTTTAAGCTAGCTAGAGTTCCCCGTCTGCACCAGTCCATCTAAATTTGCTCTCTTGTTATTTTTTATCTTTAATGTGGTTGATTTTTCTGGATCTCTAATGTGGTTAATTTCTGGTGGACAACAGACATCCTTCACGTCTCTCTTTCTTTAGCTTCAACTTGCCCGTAGCTGTGCCATGTTGGTTCAAACTGAACTCAATTATTGGGTTAGTTGTTAGAAGAAGTCAGCCAGAGCAATGCTACACTGATAACCAGCACAGCCAAACTGTAGATGGGCTAGAACACGTTGTATGCAAAAGCCATAACTCTGAAAAGGGTTGATCAATTTCCGATAAACGCACGAGGATTGCAAGAGCTTCGGGTCGCATCAATAGCAGGTATGTACATATACATCGATTGCTGTACTGAAATTTTGTGTTCAATGTATCTTTTGACCCTTCAAAGTGCTAAGTTATGTGAACCCCAAGCTGAATACAAACCCAGATTAGTTACCGTAATGCACAGCTCAAGTTGATTTTAGTTTCTAAATAGGTCTACCAAGGTTTCTTGCACCATGTAAAAGAATGTGTACCTTTGTCACATGAAAATAATGCTACTAGATTCATCACAAAAAGTTATTTTACATCATTATACTTTTAAGAATTCCTGACAGTTAACTACAAAAGGGAAATATGAGTTTATTTTAAAGATTTTACCATAAGGTTTGATAACCTGTAGCTTACCTTTACAGTTTTGGAATTATTTTTATAATGCTTAAATAGTTTCTTACCATGATGTACCTTTACTTTGTATATTAGGGTGTAAATTAAAGAATCACTGAAGGTGTTGTGCAACCTATAGCTGCATCCAAGTTGAAGAAATGGCTGAGGCAGTGGTTCTTTCAGCTGTGATAAAGATTGGTGTTGCTCTAGGGAATGAAGCACTAATGCAGGCTAGCATGCAGTTCCAAAAGTTGATTACACAGCTAACAGTGCTTCAGGGTAGCATGGGTCGGATCGGAAGGGAGCTCAGGCTAATGCATGCATTTCTTTGCCGAGTGGACGTACGGAATCGGAAGAATCAAACCTATGAAATATGGGTTCAGCAGTTGAGAATACTTGCCCACGGAATTGAGGACATTGTGGATGAGTATTTGTATCTTGTTGGTCATAAACATGATACTGGATGGGTTACCTATCTGAAGAAAAGTAAGGGAGCAAATGTGTTGCTTTCTTTTAAACGGATAGTTTCATTGGTTAGGGAAGCAGAGATCAATCTTGTGCACCTTTTCAAGGCTAAAGATAGGTGGGTTTCAATGGTAGATGGTGGGAATTCCAGTAGCTCAAGTTATATTGTTGAAATGTCCCAGCATCTCGCAAGCATTTCGCGTTCCCTCGGTGAAGAAGATCTTGTGGGGGTGAATAAAAACAGAGAAACACTTGAGCGGTTGTTGGCAGGTGATGATTTGGAATGCTCTGTGATAGCGCTGCATGGAATGGGAGGGCTCAGCAAAACAACTTTGGCTGCAAATGTCTACAAGAAAGAGAGAGAAAAGTTTGAATGTCATGCCTGGGTTTCCATCTCTCAAACTTATTCCATAAAAGAAGTTCTAGAATGTTTGCTTACTGAATTGTACAAAGGTAGAAATAGTACACCAGGTAACATGGAACACATGGAAACTAAAGACCTTCAAGATAAACTGAAGACATTCCTAGAGGATAAGAGGTACTTGATTGTATTGGATGATGTTTGGGCTCCGGAAGCTGTCAATGAACTATTTGGAGCACTTGTTCAAAATCTGAAGAGGAGTAGAGTGCTTGTGACAACACGCATTGATGCGGTAGCCAACCATGCTCTCCAAGGCAGGAGAATAACACTTGAAGCTCTGTCAAAAGATGACTCATGGGAACTCTTCTGTAAAATGGGCTTTTCAAGAGATACAAATTATAAATGTCCCACTGAACTGGCAAAATTGGCACGGGGAATCGTTAGCAAGTGTAAAGGCATACCTCTTGCAATTGTCTCTGTTGGCAGGCTCCTCTTCGTGCGCGACAAGACCAGAGAGGAATTTAAGCGAATACGTAACCAGCTGGACTGGGAGCTAGCTAACCATCCAAGCATGGAACACGTGAGGAATATTCTTTATTTGAGCTTCATCTATCTGCCTACGTCCTTGAAAAGTTGTTTCCTGCACTGCAGTTTATTTCCAGAAGACTATATTTTCCATAGAAAAAAGCTTGCACGGTTATGGATAGCAGAGGGTTTCATCGAGGAGAGGCCAGCAAGCACATTAGAAGAAGTGGCAGAAGGATATATGGAGGAATTGGTTCACAGAAACATGCTACAACTTGTTGAAAGGAACTCATTTCGTAGGATAAAGGAAATCAGAATGCATGATATCCTACGTGAACTGGCAGTTCATTTGTGTCAGAGTGATTGTTTTGGTGTTACATATGAGGAAAACAAATATGGGATGTCTCTTAAGAATGATGGGCGTCGATTGGTAGTACACAAACTAAAGAAGGAGATTGAACAATCAATTTCAAGTATACACCATCTTCGATCATTCATTGCGTTGGATAATAGTATGCCATCGGTCAGTATACTACCTCTGCTTTCCGAGAAGTCAAGATTTATGACAGTGCTAGAATTAAGTGGCCTACCTATATTGAAGATTCCATATGCTATCGGGGATCTTTTCAATCTCCGGTATTTGGGTTTGCGTAATTCAAAAGTGAAGATGCTCCCAGAGTCTATTGCTAAGCTTTCAAATTTGTTGATACTGGACCTTCATAATTCTGACATGCAAAAGTTGCCTCGTGGGATTGTGAACCTGAAGAAGCTCAGGCACTTATTCGCTCAGAAATTCCATGATCCATCTGGTAGAGTTGTCCATTGGTCAAGTGGTGTAAGAATAGGCAAGGGTCTTGGTAAACTAACAAACATGCAGACACTACAAGCGTTGGTAGTAGAGGATGAGTCTGTTAGACAACTGAGGGAGTTGAAGCAACTGAAAAGCCTGAGGTTACTAAATGTGAAGAGAATATACTGTGGACACCTCTGCAAGTCTCTAGTTCAGTTGAAATTTTTGTCCACCCTAGTTGTGAATGCAGGTGATGAAAATGAGCTTCTTCAGTTGAATGCCCTCCCTCCAAACCTGTGAAAGCTGGGTTTGAGAGGACTGTTAGACGTAGAGACATTGCGCGAGTCTTATCTCTTCCAAGCTGGAGGCCCAAACTTGTATTCAGTGGGTCTTTATTGGTCAGGGCTGAAAGAAGACCCCCTACCATTCTTCTCTCAGTTGACGAATTTGACGGAGCTAAATTTCACCGCAGCATATAATGGAGAGGAGTTGGTATTTCGCAAGGAGTGGTTCCCCAACCTGAAGGATCTTAAGTTACGGGACCTTCCTCATCTGAAGCGGCTCGAGATAGAGGAAGGTGCTATGGCGACTTTAGAAAACTTATTAGTAATCAAGCTTAACAACCTGATGGAGGTTCCACCTGGCATTAAGTTCCTCGTGAACCTCCAGTATGTAGGCTTTCATGAAATCACCTCTGAATTTTTTCTGTTGCTGCGCGACTGTCCTAGAATTGGTGGTATGAGCCGGTTGGAGTATTCTCTCCAAGCTTGACCCTTTCAACACGCCGGTTGGTGTCTTCTGATCTTAAATGGTTATGTAAGTAACTCCACTGCCAACGCTTTTTTGCACTGGTTCCTCGTTTCCTTGTGCATATCAACCAGTAGTTTAACATGTATTGATGCGAGTTGTTGGCTATATGTACAGGTTGCTGGAAAGAAGGATGAAAGGATGATGTCTTTGTTTCATATTTCAAGACTCCTGCCGCTAGTTCCTCAAACATTCCATGATTCCTGCTACATGTCAATATTTCACCGTGCTTTGCTTTTCAAGATGCTACTTTGTGCTTACATAAATAATTACGCCATACTGCAATTTCTGTGTTTCTGGAGTGTGTTTAATATGGCTTTTCAATAACATGTAATTAAGATTACATGCCATTTGGTTGTGATTTGATATTGCTCAGACTTCAATTTTGTATCACTTCTTTCAATACTGTGCTATTCACTACTAGGGAAAACCTTATACCCAGAATGTTATCAGTAGCGAGTTTATGGGACAGGCGCTACTGCTACCTATCAGTAGCGCGCTAATAATCAACGCGCTACTGCTATAAAGTTACCTGTAGCGTGTGCTGTCAAACAAGCGCTACTGCTAACTGGGGCCCAGGTGCCTCTCGTGGTGGAGCATTTGTAGCAGCGTTGGCACAGAACCCGCGCTACAACTAACGATGTAGTTGTAGCGCTTGTTAGGCAGGCCGCGCTACTGCTATGTTTAGTCCCACCTTATCCACCCGCGCGCCCCCCTCTCCCTCACTCTCCCCCTCACACTCTCGCTGCTCTCTGCACCACCGCCGCCGTCGCCAACCGCCGCCGCCAGCACCACCGCCGCCCGCACCACCGCCGCCGTCCACCGCCGCCGTCGGCCGCCACAGAGCGAGGTAGCCTACTCCCTCCTCCTCCCTCCTCCTCCCTCCCTCCTCCCTCCCTTCTGC
The DNA here is from genome assembly GCA_039707655.1 of Elymus sibiricus. Classification (NCBI taxonomy): domain Eukaryota; kingdom Viridiplantae; phylum Streptophyta; class Magnoliopsida; order Poales; family Poaceae; genus Elymus; species Elymus sibiricus. The sequence continues at coordinate 37,202,882 of CM077663.1, read as the reverse complement.
CTCCCTCCCTCCCTCCCTAGCTCCCTTCTCTCTCTGTTATTTAGAATGTAAATTATTTGAATGTAGATTGATGGATGGATTGATTGTGATGAGTAGTTGTGATGTAGGTTATGAACCCTAGTTAATTAGAGTAGTATGAACCCTAGTTAAAAAATGTTGGTTCTTAGAATAATGTAGGTTCTTAGAGTAGTTATTTGAATGTAGGTTATGAACCCTAGTTAATTAGGTGGTATGAATCCTAGTTAAAAAAAACCTAGTTATTTGAATGTTAGTTCTAGGTATTTGAATGTAGGTTCTAGGTATTTTAGGTGTTTTCGGTGTAGTTAACAGAATTCTAGGTATTTATTTATTTTAGTTAAAGCAATTTTTGCTATTGTATTAGTTAAAGCAATTGTTGGGACATGTCATATTTTGAACATGTCACATTTTGGACATGTCATATTTTTTCGAGTGGCCTATGTTTTGCCGGAATGTTGATTCGTTTCCGTTCCGGCAAATTTCGGGCGCTCGATATGTCCTGTTTTTAGCAAAGGTCATGCCGAATTTTTTTCATGAATTTTAGCATGACTTGTGCTACAATGTAGGACATATCGAGTGCTTGTGATTTTTCAGAACGGGAATTCAATGATATTCCGGCAAAACATAGGGCATTTTTCTATCATTTTTTCTGCCGAGTGCGATTACTGCAGCGACGACAGGGGTATGTGCAAAAGACAACCGCACCTAGATGACGGTACATGCTTCTCCCTCACGCTTAAGGCGGGCTTCAAAGTGGTTACGGTATGTAATTTCAGTAGCACATGTTTCTTCTTAATTGAGCATGGCTTAAGATTTTTGCTTTAACGTGTAATTTCCATTTTTTATAATTCTACTAGTGCATACCCTGCTATGCAAGACCATATGTCCTTGACAAGCTAGCTTTCAAAGAGATGAACAAGGTGGACACGAAGATAGCTCACCTGAAAACGCAACATGGTTTCGATTTCGAGGTTGAGATCTTCAATAAAGTAGGTTGGACTCATTTTGGAGGTTCAAATTGGGAAAGATTATGCAAGGCATATGGATTTGAGGAGGATATGAAGATAACATTCGATCTTGGCAATTCTGAAGCAGATGGAAACATTTGGCTTGATCCGAACATGATTCCGATTCTGCCTCCGTGTGAGTTTGTTAAACATATTTATTATGTAATTTATATTGTTTATTTCAAAATAGTTGACAGCTTATTTTCATTCTTCAAAAAATGTACGGAAGATGGTAGACAGAACCTACTACTACAATGATGAAGCAGAATTAACTTATAAGGAGAAAGTTCATCTTATCGCATTTATTAATGATCTTGAGAATTACAATAGCTATTATCAAACTCCTCCACATTATAGTCAATACGTGCCACTAGTGCACGTGGTGAACTACGGTAACATGCATGGAGATTGCATGGTAAGATTTTCTACTATTACGACATCCGTGCATCTTTTGCATAAATTCTTCTAAAACTAAACTACATTGCTAACTACAAAGTTATTACTATGTTTTTCAACAGAAAATCCCGAAGGATTGTGTGCCTTATCTGATGTTTCCGAGAGGTCGCGTTGATGTTATGAGCTTACGGCCAGCACGGCCAGGTCAGCCTACGCATCACTCCTGTCCATACCGGATTTCTAAAACCGATGAAGACATGACAATCAAAGATTGGAAAAAATGTATGGTCAATCGTAGAGAGCTACTTGGAAGCAACATTGTGCGTAGGCCAAGAATTGGAGACAGGATGATCTCCATTCTCCATAATGGAGAGTCAGGGCCTATCTTGTTTTATGATATTTTACCTAAGAGAGGGTAGAGTAGGTCCTATGAGAGAGGAGTAGGTCCTAGGTACAATGTGTTATTATGTGCTACAATGTGTTAGCGTTGATGATGATGAGGAGGAGGAGTTGTGATTATGACTAGTCACCAACTTGTTATATGATGTCTCATTGACGAAAATGATGATTAAATAGTGTTGGTGGTAATGACTATGATGATTATTAGCTATAGTGGTGTTGGTGATGATATGATGCAAGAGTTTTTATATTAATATGATGATGATGTTGATCATGATTATCATGATGATTTGTTATTATGATCATGATTAGTTATTATATCATTGGGGGAAGGAAAGCGGATTAGATTCATGTGGATGGATCAAAAGTGACCAAAACTTGAATTAGTAGGATCGTCGTCCTACTAATTCAACTTTTGATCACTTTTGATTCATTTGGATGAATAAAATCCATGTTTCTTCCTCACAATGATATAATAATTCATCATGAACATAATGATATAACAACCTCTTAATTGGTACTGTATCAAAATTTGTATAACGGCGTATAAATAAACTAAAAAAAAAAAAAAACAGATTACTAGTAGCGCAGGTTTGCAAGAACGCTACTAATAGTTGTCTTATCAGTAGCGCTGGTATGATACACGCTACAGCTATATGTCTTAGCAGTAGCGCGTCTTACACGCGCTACTGGTAAGTAATAGCTGTAGCGCCTTACTAGTAGCGCGTCCACCCGCGCTACTAGTAGGCACTAAACCCGCGCTACTACTAGGCTTTTCCCTAGTAGTGATTGTCCGCGTGTGCTTGGGATGTGTATAATATGTTTTTTTGCCTATATATTTCAGTTGCATTGTTCCGACTGTGAAGTAACTGAAAACATCTGTATGGCCCACCTACCTACCACTATTGGCTTGTAATTTCATTTTTTTTTCGATAAAGGGCGTTTTATTACTTAAAAGGTTTAAGCATTACACCCGGCCTCTGCATATGTGGAATGCACACAGCCGCAACAAGTCCGAACACAACAAGAAAAAAAAAAGAAAAAGACGTAATACAAAAATCTTGAAGAAATTGTATGACGCCTAAGTAGATGGGTGTCCAGCAGACTCTCAGAATGAAAGGTTTTTCTGCAGAGTGGCGAGCTCTGATCCAAAGTTTTGTTTCTGGAGGTAGTGTGGCCATCAAAGTCAACGATGACGTTGGCAGATACTTCCAAACGAAAAAAGGATTTAGACAAGGCGACCCAATATCGCCCATACTATTTAACATAGTGGCTGATATGTTAGCTGTCATGATTGAGCGCGCAAAAAATGAGGGCCTAATTGACGGGGTAGTTCCTCATCTAGTTGATGATGGACTTTCTATCCTTCAATATGCCGACGATACAATACTCTTTATGGACCATGACATCGAAAAAGCAAGAAATCTGAAATTAATCTTATCAGCCTTCGAGCAACTTTCGGGTCTTAAGATAAACTTCCACAAGAGTGAATTGTTTTGTTTTGGTGAGGCTCAGGACGAGGTCCAACAGTATGCTGAACTATTCGGCTGTGGACAGGGCCAGTTTCCAATTAGCTATCTAGGTATTCCGATACATTATCGGAGACTTACAAATGCTGAATGGAAACATGTCGAGGAGAGATTGCAAAAACGTTTAAGTGGTTGGAAAGGAAAATAGCTATCTCTGGGCGGTAGATTGGTACTCATAAATTCGGTACTCAGTAATATGGTATTGTATATGATATCATTCTTCCTGTTGCCAAAAGGGGTCTTACAACGGTTGGATTATTTCCGATCAAGATTCTTTTGGCAAGGAGATAGTGAGAAGAAGAAATATCGGCTGGCTAAATGGAGTGTGGTTTGTCGTCCCAAAGATATGGGTGGACTGGGTATTCCTGACCTTGAGGTCAAAAATACTGCCCTCCTAGGTAAATGGCTTTTTAAGTTACTTACCGAAAACGGTGTATGGCAAACCCTCCTGAAAAGAAAATATGTAGGCTCAAATGCGTTATCCCAAGTTAGCTGGAAGCCTGGGGACTCGCACTTTTGGGCTGGTCTAATGGCTACGAAGAAACACTTCTTCCGTTTTGGATCATTTTCTATTAAGGATGGCTCGGAAATTCGTTTCTGGGAGGACAAGTGGCTTGGAAATGCTACTCTTCGGGAACAATATCCAGCTTTATGCAGCATCGTGCGTCACAAGGGTGATACTATTGCCACGGTGTTGGAATCTCTCCGACCAAACGTGACATTCAGGAGAGATTTAATCGGCCCAAGACTTGCATCGTGGAACGCTTTATTGCAGCGTTTGACAACGGTGCAATTGTCACAGGGTGCTGATGAGTTTCGTTGGAACTTACATGAGAGTGGTAAATTCTCTGTGGATTACATGTATAAAGCGTTAGTCCATCCGATTGTGCCAGTCGATAGTAACAAGAAGATCTGGAAGATGAAGATACCACTAAAGAATAATTTTTTTGCATGGTATCTTCGTCGAGGAGTCATTCTTACAAAAGATAACCTTGTTAAGAGGAATTGGCAAGGAAGTACGAGCTGTGTTTTTTGTCATCACGATGAGACAATTAAACATTTGTTCTTCGAATGCAAATTCGCTCGATCTATATGGTCAGTCATCCAAATAGCTTCTGGCCTGTATCCTCCGCGTAGCGTTGCTAATATATTTGGCAATTGGCTACATGGAGTGGCTCACAGGTTTAGGACTCTAATTAGGGTGGGAGCGCTAGCCATTATTTGGTCGCTTTCGCTATGTAGAAATGACAAGGTTTTTAACGATAAAAATTCATCTCTTATGCAGGTAATCTACAGATGCACAAGTACTCTCCGTTTATGGTCATCTCTACATCGTGTGGAGTTTCGCGACCTGTTTACGGCGGTCTGTATACGCTTGGAGGATACGGCGAAGGATATTTTTATCCAACATGGATGGCAGCGTGATCTACGGATTGGATTCCTATCTACTTGGGCGTCATACAATTTCTTCAAGATTTTTGTATTACGTCTTTTTTTTTCTTGTTGTGTTCGGACTTATTGCGGCTGTGTGCATTCTAGATATGAAGAGGCCGGGTGTAATGCTTAAACCATTTTAAGTAATAAATCACCCTTTATCGAGAAAAAAAGTAGATGGGTGTCCAAACCGTAATACAAAAATCCACTATTGGCTTGTAATTTCATTATGCTCAGACATTCATCTTCATTGTCACACATATTGTTACTGCGTTTTTAGTTTGTAGTGTGTACATAGCAGATATATGTGGGATCCTTATAATAGTTAGTGCTTATATGTGTCCTGTTTCAGATATAATTTGTCGGGATCCTTGTAATGGTTAAAGCTTATATGTGTCCAGCTTCTGAGATAACTTGGACCTCAGTTTGAATTTTGTACTGCTTACGTGAATGTCAGAGCCATAAATTCTTCTTGATAATTAACTAATGGTAGCTGATATGCATGGATTTGCCCATTTGATTCCTGTTTCGTCTATCTCTTCGCTAATTTTTACCAAAAAAATGAACCCTCGCACTTTCTCAGCAACAACAAATACTTGTTTGTTATCTGCTGTTGGAAACCCAAGGTTCCACCAGTATCGCGAAAATGCAAAAAGGGAATTAATTCCCCTTCTCATGTATGCAAGCATGCTTGTCCATTGTCATGAACAAGAATTATTTGCCCGCGTGATGTGGAAGCGTCAAGCGATGATGTTCTCTGCTTCTGCACTGCGTCTGAACTTCTCTGTTCCAGCCTCGCTACTGGAATCCACAGGTACGCCGAGTGCCAGAAACACTCGGCAAAGACTTTGCCGAGAGTTGCACCCGGCAGAGTCCACCCGGTGTACACCTCTCCGGCAAACAGGAATTTGCCGAGAGCCATAACACGGACACTCAGCAAACTCTTTGCCGAGGGTAAAACAGTGCCTCTTGGCAAAATACAGTGACTTCATGTCTGCTGGTTTCGTCAGTTCTTTGCCGAGAGCCACTCTCAGCATAACTGCCACAACAAAGTGCCAAGGCCTCCCAGCTGACCGTGCCGTTATCCGCCGCCGGATGTGCCATGTGGCAAAACTTTGCCGAGTGTTGCCGTTTTGCCAAAGCCTACTTTCGGCAATATCCTGTGTTTGCCGAGATGCCCCTGTTGTCGAGGGGCCCTCTAGGCGTCTGTTACTTCACTCTCGGCGAATAGTCTGGCACCCGGCGTATAGGAAAATTCCAGTAGTGCCACCAAGTAGGCTTTGCATATTTTGTTCTGTTTATCTGTTTTCAGTCCGTTGCATAATTTTATTCCTGGAGTCTAAGTGGAGCTAGCTATAGCTGTTTCCATGGCGATTTCGTTAGCCAATCTTATTAGTTTTCTGGTCTCGCCTCAATTTAGACCATCGTATGGATCGTAACTAATCCTTATCCCCCTTAAATTTAGTGACATCTTGAGCTGCTTTTCCTCATTGCTCTGGTCTACCTCCTTCCCGTTGATGTCTCTCATTTCTTTCTCACCATGTAAGGACGGGTGAGAAAATTCAGAAAAATTCAGAATTAGGTTGGATGTCTAAGAAGGTTGGATGCTTACTAGTACTGCAGTACTAGGTTATATTCTTAAAAATTCAGAAACACAAATTATTTCGGTTTGGTGCATTAGCAATGCCAATCTATAAATCAGAAGAGGCAAATATCAATGCATTACCCAGAAGGGATTTGGAAGCTCGGGACCAGGAACTCCAACGTGCGACGATTCCTGTTGTGAGCATTGTTGAGCACGAAGAGCGGACTAGAGTTTTTTTTTTTTTTGCAAAGATCGGACTGGAGGTTTTTTTTCTCCATGCCGCCTGCGAGGGCTCGTCTCGGCGCGGTGGCGGCGAATGAAGCACCCCTGCTTTTCTCCCGCAGGCCTGGCCGTGATGGTCGGCATACGATAGATTGGCGGCGTCGACCTGGCACGAGGTAAGGAAATGATACCCCCCCCCCCCCCCCTCCTAAATTGAATCCCATGTTCGTGTTAGTCGGCAAGAAGAATTTGGGCATTGTAAACAACAGCACCAAATCAAAACCTGGTTTTAGATGCCTTCTCAGTTCAAACATCTCATCAACCATACCTAATTTTCTCAGATTCAAGCCGTATGGATTTCAACTGTTACAGGTGCTCCAGTTCAACCACTGTGTTGATAGGTTGATGTTTAAACCTAGGTGTATTCAAATCTGGTGGTGGTGGTGGTGATGATTTTTGCATCATATTGCCAGCCTTGGTAGGATTGTATTGCAGATGTGAGGGCTGCCGGCTGCATAGTGCTGGGAAGAGCCATCCTACCATCCTACGTTGGAAATGAGTAAACTATTTACAGAGTACACCCTACCAGACACGAGTGATTAAAGGTCACTCAATGGATAGCCAATGAAACAGGACCAGTATTTACGGTAAAAATAATAATCTCACACTGGTCGACATCAAATAAGTTTTGCATTTCCTGAATAATCTAACATGCTTTCTTGTTTGTCTGAAAAATTAGGCAATCTGTGGTTGATGATTCCTATGGAGTGCAGTGGCGGACCAGTAATTTTTCGTGGAGGATGTCAATGGCAACTGTCCGAGATGGTAGGTATTATGCTAGTATCTTTCATTCACTCCACATATTCTCAATCATGTTGTTCTCTCCTGCAGTTTTATCTGCCTGTTTGTTACATGGTATCCAATGGAAAAGCTGAAATCAGTGCATCTCAAATTCTGTTGAACTATTGGATATTTTTCTTCAATGCAGTTTCTGCAATCCCATTGAACAAATCCATATTTCGAGTTGTCACCATTCGAGTTGCTGAAGTTCTGACAAAGGACAGGACACACTTCTCTCTCAACCAATGCCTTTCCTGAATCTTCTATTTCAAACGGCAACATAAGTATATAACTGGATATGTGACCTACTGACTGCTACTTGTGCATTGTCTTTTCTCTAGGAATGGAAGTTGCATTTGATACAATAAATTTATAATTTTCCTAAAAAATTGCATGTGAAGAATCCTGCGATTAAAGTTCTCAATGAGCACTATTTAGTGTGTAGCTCTCTCAGGTATGGTCCTGTAGACTTATTTGAGACATCCACACTCACCAACTTGGTAACCCTCGCTTAGTTATTATTACTCTCGCTTTTTCCCCTCTTTCCACATTAGTTTAGTGTGTAGCTCTTGCTACACTGAGAAAGAGAGGAAGGAACAGCACAATAACTTTTTTACTGTCACCCTCATTTTCTTCCCTCTTTCCTGCCTCTCACCACCCTTCCTCTGACTCATAAACCACGCGACTGATACGTTTCTTCTAGTCATTTGCCATGCTCAGGGCAGACAGGAAGATCGTGAAAGCGTGTGCTGAGCTTATTGTAATGCAAATTGCATAAGTACTTCTTGTTTGACGCACAACCGATGCGAGCCGTCCGTACATATAGTTGTTAATCTAAGCTGTAATCATTAATAAACCGGGTGCATTGATCCCATTGTTTGACTCAGCTTGCTGTGCAGTGCTAGCATGCAAATATATACAACATGATGCCACCAAAGTGTTCGTTGGCCCAACATTATGAAGAAAGGAAGTGTGGTTCTACAATTCACACCTCGACTTTTGTGAACTGTCAACTGCTCGACTGTCACTAGGAAAAAGGATCATCGAAGCACTTCCTCTCAAGGAGAGGGGTGCATATATATACTCCCTCTGTTCTATATATAAGGCATTCTGGAAGTTCACATTAAACTGCCAAAACGTCTTACATTTAGAAATATAAGTAGTAGTTGATTAATAATATTATCACAATCCTTCATACATTTGGATATATATTCACTAAATAAGAATGACAAGAGGGTATATTGTCAGTTATTATTATTTTAACTAGAAATGATAGGGTGTACCGAAGCCAATCTCTTATTGGTTTTGAAAAGTTTGGAAAGAAGGAAAAACTATTTCTCAAAAGTTCCAGAGTACTATAATTTGAAATGATTCGCAGAATAATTTGTAATCCATACCAAAAAACTTCCTTCTCAAAACAGAATTTTTAACATGTATTGCAGTTTCCTATGCAGCATTGGGTGGATGGCATGTTACTTCACCTTGGAGTAAGCAACCCACTAGCAATTTCTTTGCCTCAATCGATGTACTGCAGATCTGGACAAGCTCTTGTTAAAAAATATCGTGAGCGAGTACATCCATGGCCAACTTGTGCTGTCTTGCTCCCAGTGGAACTCACGTGCATGATTCTCTGCTAACCAGTAGGTTTTTCCTTGCCTATAGACAATGGGGCATCTCCTTCTTCCAACTACACCACCATTGCATTGCCATTAGTGTGGGAACCCTGACAAGCCGAGAGAACTCAGAGTGACCAACAATGGAAAAATTTCTGGTGAGCGCAGCGACGGGAGCGATGACATCCCTCCTGGGTAAGTTGGGCACCATGCTGACCGATGAATACAAGCTGCTCAAGGATGTCCGTGGTGATATTGAGTTCCTCAAGGATGAGCTCGAGGCGATGCAGAGATTCCTCCTTATGATGGCAGATGTGGAAGAACCTGACCACCAAGCTAGACTTCGTGCTGATGCTGTGTGGGAGCTGTCCTATGATATTGAGGACAAAGTCGACAAGTTTATGGTACTTGTCAACCACAAGTCCAGTTCCAAGTTGGAAAGCTTCAAGGAGCTTTTTAGGAAAAGCTTGAAAAAGATTGCGAGCATCAAGACTCGCCATAAGATTGCCAAGGATGTCAAAGACATTAAGAGCAAAGTCGTGGAGATCAGCGAGAGATATGCAAGGTAAGGAATAGAGCATACAGGCTAGAGGGTTGCTAGGTGAGGCACTACGTGTGCATCATCATGCCCAAAAACTTTGTATTAAAGTCATCTGTCTTTCAAGACCTTCTTTTACCATCACTGACACATATGGTATCTCCCTAATTTTTCGTCACTTATATCTAATTTCTTGCTCCTCCACTGAAGGTACACGATCATTGAGTCTTCCATGACAAGAAATGAAAAGGTTGACCCACGACTTTGTGCGGTCTATAAAGACACAACTGAGCTTGTTGGCATTGATGCCCCAAGATATGAGCTTTTGGAATTGTTGAGTGATGAGGAAGGTGAATTGAAAAATCAGTTGAAAGTTGTCTCTATTGTTGGGGCTGGTGGGTTAGGTAAGACGACTCTTGCTAGACAGGTCTATAACAAGCTTGAAGCAAAGTTTGATTGCCGAGCTTTTGTGTCAATCTCACAAAGCCCAAATATGACGAAGATCTTGAGTTCTATATTATCCCAATTGCGCAACCAAGATGAAGCTCATGCTGGCGCAGGGGATCCACAACTCCTCGTTGACCATATCAGAAAAAATTCTGAAAGATAAAAGGTACGAAATTACTTCAGCTACTTCTTCCATATTTTTTTGAAAAAAGTTATCATACAGATTGTTCTCAGATTGTAGTTGCCTATTATCTAAGATTCAACCACTTCTTTTATTATCTTTCAAATTTATAAATTGCACAGATTGAATTCATAATTGTGTTAACAGCCAAATGATTTCAATATAGACAGTATAATCAACCTGTGCATGGTTTATACGCACACAACCAACATTACACATTGGTATGTCTCTGTTTTCCGGTTTCAGCTATTTTCCCTTGCGAGTTAACAAGCTTTTGACGGTTAATACTGATGGAATTGCTTTTGTACGTTACTTCATATGTCTATATAATGTTAATTGATCTAAGATTTTTCTTTCAGATTGTTAAGCTATCTTGATTTTTTTTTTGCATCATATGCAATGTTTAAATTTTGTTTTCACTCATGATGATTTTTATGCCATTTCCTGTATTGTGTGCTTGAGGTGTGTGATGTTGCCATACTACAAATGAACCTGCCCCTTTCTACTTATGCATGTGGTGATATCAGCATCACCATATGCATGCATGCATTCTTATCTTTGTTTTAGTAGAAAAGTATGTTTTTTGTCCCTCAAATTTACCAAAACTATACAAATGACCCCTTAAGAATTTATGGGTGACATTTGGTCCCTGAAGTCAAAAAAACGGGTAAGTTTCGTCCCAAACCTGGTTTCGGTGAAAAATCGGTCAAGTGGCAGGGATTTTTCTCTCCGCAAATCAAAGAAAAATTAGATCGAGGTCGCCAACACTAACTTCGTGCGCTGCGCCGCCATGGCCTCGGGGGGTGGAGGGGGGGGGGGGAGTTGCTGCTGCAGCCGGCCATCATCACGGATGCGGATGAGAGAAAAGAAGGATACGAAATTCACATGTAATCAGTAACTACTCGTCGATGGAGGGGTTCCTGGTGGACTACATTGTCGACGGTGCTGCCCCGGGTGGAGGAGAGGAGTTGGAGGGAGCGGGCAGTGGTGGTTAATGGAGAGGACGCTCGTCGTGAGGTCGGGAGGGCATCCTCCATGCCACGCGCGGTGGTGGTCGTTGTCGAATCTAGCAGGGAGCACCACGGGGAGGTCATGGGAGGGGAGCCGTGCATGGACCCACCTCGTCCCAGACCGGGGTTAGAGGAGAGACGGTGACTTCGATTTGGAGTAGGGGACTGGATCAGGCGGAGATGGAGGAGGATGAAGACAACGTGATGCAGGGCGCGAGCTCCTGCGAGTCGAACGCATGGGGCAGCTCTTTGGGTTGCGCTGAGAAGTAAACTGTAGTGAGGCTCTTGATCCGGAGATCACCATGAAGGAGCCCCGGAACCGTGCTTGATCGAGAACGGAAGTCATCGATGGGAGGTGCCAAACACTAGATCCCGGCCACCGCTGCCTGGATCCACTAGGCAGGGAGGCCAGATAACGGGCAGGACCAGCGGCCAGAATCGTCGGGTCCGAGCTCTATCGGGGTCGCACTTTTTCTCCTGCTCTGCGCGTCAAGAGGACAGAAGAACACACGCAGGAGGCTGGACCAGATTCAGTGAGGAGAGAGAAACTGGGAGCACGTGGCCGGTTGTCCTCTATAATCTGGTTTTGGAGTAGTTATGTCCGGTTTTGAAATTTTTGAGGAACCAAATTCTTGAGGGGCTATTTGTGTACTTTTGGTAAACTTGAAGGACAAAAAACATATTTTTCTCTTGTTTTAATTCCTGCACACACATGCAAATTAGCATTATCTCTCCTCCAAGAATTTGTTGAACCTTAAGATAACTTGCATCGTGTATGAATTATTTGTCTATGCATTTGTACCTTGGAGGCTGTCGTTTTTAATTTGATCGGAATCCGGACTTCCTCTTGCGATTGGGGTACTTATCTAGACTTGTATGCTCATATTTTATTTTGCGCAAATACTGTAACACTTTGCATTTTAGTTTAACGTACATTTTGCTGGTTTGGTTTTAATTATCATAGTAAAGAACCATAAACCAAGCCCTAGTAAAAAAGGACACTCAAAAGACATTCTGTATTGCTTGAAACTATAATATCGGGGAATTACTATCTTCCGTGCAAAATTGAAGGGAGCCTTGGCACAGAGGTAAAGCTAATGCCTTGTGACCATGAGGTCACGGATTTGAGTGCTGAGAACAACCTCTTACATAAATGCCCTGCACAAACGGGAGCTACGTGCACCGGGCTGTCATTTTTTGTGCAAACTTGTTAAATTGTTAGAATTTATTTCAATTGAATATAGAAGACTGAACTAGGATTGCCGGTGTACCCATTGCCAAACATACATTACCTTTTATTTAATTACCGTGAAATCCTCTGGAATATGCTTATATACTCCATCACATATAATTTGACGTATTTCTGCCAAAACTCTACTGTAGGTACATGATCATAATTGATGACATATGGGATGTACCAACATGGAATATTTTGGAATGTGCTTTTGTCAAGGGCAGTCATGGCAGTAGAGTAATGTGCACAACAAGAAATAATGATGTAGCAAGATCATGCTGCTCTTTTGACATGAATCATGTCTATAAAATCAAACCACTTAGTGATGCTCACTCGGCAAAGTTATTTTTCAAGAGAATATTTGGTTGTGAAGAAATGTGCCCTTTTAACTTGAAAGGAGCCTCAGAAGATATTTTTTAAAAGTGTGCTGGTTTGCCACTGGCTACCAATGCCATATCAAGCTTGTTGGCAACTGGGAAAACAGAACAAGAGTGGAATCGGGTTCGAAGTTGTATTACCTCCGCAGATGGAAAAAGTTCGGATATAGAGGCCATGAAATACATATTATCTCTGAGCTATTTTGACCTTCCACTCCATCTAAGAAGCTGCCTACTATACCTGACTATGTTTCCTGAAGATTATGAGGTCAAAAGGAAGCGGTTAGTACAGAGATGGATTTCTGAGGGTTTTATATGTGGCGAAGATGGAGAAGATCTTGTTGCATTAGGAAATATGTATTTCCACGAGCTTGTTAACAGAAGTTTAATACAGCCAGTGAACATAAATTATAATGGCAAGGCATCAAGTTGCCGAGTCCACGACACCGTTCTTGATTTCCTCATTTATATTTCTGATAAAGAGAACTTCTCTACTTTGTTAAGCAATAAATCAAAGCTAGATCATAGAATCCGTCGTGTTTCTCTGATGGGAAATGAAGATCAAGGAATCATCAAGCAATTGGATTTATCGCATGCTCGATCTCTTGGTGCCTTTATGCCTACCAAGCAACTGCCTTCACTTGTGAACTCAAATGCTCTGCGTGTGTTGGACCTAATTGATTGTGAATATTTGGAAGATTATCATATCAAATATATTGGAAGACTTATGCAGCTGAGATATCTGAACATCGGTAAGTCAGATAACCTAACCGAGCTTCCTAAAGAAATTGGCGACTTGGAGTATCTAGAGACGCTCATTGCAGAGACCCATGATGGTTTTGTGCTACCTGAATCTGTTAGCCGGCTGAAACGACTAACACGTTTGTCTGTTTCACATCTCACTGAATTGCCAGATCTGATTGGCAATATGACAAATTTGCAAGAGCTTGGGGAAATAGACCCTTTTGGTCAGTCGCTGAATGTTGTGGAAGGGCTTGGCCAACTAAGAAATCTGAGGAAGCTGACACTTCGTTGGTACGAGTCCGAAAATGCAAGTTACACGGGAAAGTTAGTATCATCCCTGTGTAAACTGGATAACTGCAACCTTCACACCCTAGATATTATATTAGGTATTTATGAAGAAGATGAATTTGTAGACATCTGCCTTCCAAGTCTCAATTGTGTCCAAAACATTTGTCTTGAGACTGGAGAAATCCGTTGGATTGCCAAATGTCTGCCTTCATTTGCCAACCTGCAAAAATTGGACATCCGTTATGGGAAGATAGAGCAACAGGACGTCGACATGGTAGCAAACATATCTACTCTAGTCAAATTTTGTTCGTTTGCTGAGTGTGATGGTCCAATTATCATCAGCGGGGGATTTCAACGGTTGCAGAAGTTTGAATTCATACCTTCTAAAGGGTTGACGTTTGAAGCAGGGGCTATGCCGAATCTCAAGAAGCTTGGATTCAATTTTTACCTAGGACTTGATGACAGAGTTTCTGGAAGTGGTTTTGTTTCCGGCATCCAACACCTCACCAACCTCGTTAGCATCGGTGCCTGGATAAATTGCTTTGGAGCCAAGGCCGGGGATTTGGAGGTTTTGGTGTGTGCTTTGAAGAGCATTTTGCCGAGGGAAACCCCAACCATGCTACATTGGAAATCCGTAAAATAAGTTAAGAGCGCTTGTAACCACATTTTGAGTGATAAAGGACTGAAAATGTACCGGAAGCTAGCCAAGAGGTTGTGTGGGCGAGCGTGGCTCTGATGGATACGCATGTTGAATCTGATTCCTATTAGATGTGAAAAACTTCTGTCGTTTTTGTTCATTTGCATTTCAGTCCTCCCATGCCTCGCCGTTCTTGCTAGGAGCAGCTGTAGGTTGATGCCTGCAGCTGTGAAATTTAGTAAGCTGAGACGAATAATTTTAATGTTGTTTTCATTCAAAAAAAAAATTAATGTTGTAATCGTGGGATCAATTTGGTATTGTGCTCCGAAACAATGTGATTTGCTATTAATTAAGTGTTTTACAGTACTTTACTTTTATGGTCGTCTTTACATCTACTGCCTCATAAGATTGAATCTATTCCGTGTTCCTGGTAGCCTTTTGGTGTGACTAGCACACAGCAAAAAGGAAATCGCTGAGATGCACGGTATGCCTAGCTGGGGCTTATGGATCAGTACACTGAAGACCGTGAAGCAATGCCCTGAGGGTGGCCAGCCCATGTGATGCCACTCTCTCGCTGGAAAGGGATGTGTGGGCTATGCCACAGCGACGCGGCGGCTGCGCGGCGACTGGACTCTGGAGCCCACTGGTTTTCTCCGGCAGGCTTGTCCGCGGTGGCCGGCGTACGGTAGATAAGGTAAGAAAGCCAGTTCCCCTTCTAAGAACTGTAAGTGAGTTCACCATTACAGAAGAGAAGATACGTTTGTGTAAATCAACATCATCGAATCTAGATTTTTTCTGGAGCGTCTTGCAGAGCATGACCATGTTGAGTCGTTGGTTTCATTCGTGTAGACCACCTCTATAGGCAGGAGGGATCAAGGCATATGATTTAAATAACTCATTCCTCACCGGCGACACCAACCTTAATGATGTGATAAATTATGATGGTCAACGGTGTTACGGGCGGGTCAGATCGGGCCCGGGGCGGATCGGACCTTTTGCTTCTGGTAGGAGAGGTTGGGATTGACCCTGGATGTGCTCGCAGGGATGCTCGGGTAGGACAGGTACGGTGCTCGTTGGTGGTGGTCGTGATACCGGTGTGTCGGTGCACGGATCGGCGACGGTGACCGCGGGCATGGCGTCGGGTGAGCTTGCCTGGCCATGGGCTTGGGGCTGGCTCGCCGGCGGCCGGCGGCAGTCAAGGAGTCGTGTCCCCTCCAGTCCACTGGGTATTGGCGGGGGACACAGGTGTGGATGCCTCCTACGGTGGAGGCGTCTACCCAGACTCGGGGACTGATGCCGGGCTAGGAGTTGATGGACTGGCATCGCTCTTCCTACCGTGGTTGTGTGCGACGTGAGGTGCGCGACCGGCGGTATCCCACGACAGGGATACCGGGGCGGCGGCCCCGGGATGAGGGTCACATGCTTGCTCTCCGGCGGGCAGAATTGCGATGATGGTGGCTCCCTTCCCGGGTTGTGAGAGGGCAACGGGAGGTGGGGTGGCGGGTAGCTCGAACGTGCTTTCTCTCCCAGAAAGGTGGCGTCCTGATCCAGATATGGGGACCTAACATTGTCGTGCTCCTCTTGACGGCCTCGTAGTGGCACGGGTGAGTTGCCGAGCGAAAGCTCCGTGCCTTGGTGCCGACGACGGCGACACCCGTGGGTGCCGTGCTCTTCTTGAAGACGTCATTGCGGTTCTTCTCCTCGTGTCAGGGCTCCGGGTGAAGACCTTTGTTCGGTGGAATCGGCGCCGGCGGCGCTCTGCGTCGTTTTCCCTCTTGAGGGCGTTGTCGTGGAGCCTAGGTATGCTAGGTCGTAGTGTGGGGGTGTTTAGCTCGCCCGATGCGTGCTACCGGTAGCATAGTCGATTTTACGTGTGTCGGGTATCTCAGGATCGACTTTGTAAGAGGGCTACCTCACCATTTTGTATCGTTTGACCGTGTACTTCTGTGATTGTTGCTTTATATATAAAACGGGACGAAAGCCTGTTTCGAGAGGGGGGGGGGAAGGGGAGCAAGCCTTTGGCTATGTAGCTCTGCTTCGTCCAGGATCAGAGGAGAAGCGGGAGATTCTAGAGAGGATAAGGTGGACAAGATAAGGCTAAGAGGAGATGCAGTTGGCAGGACCCACAGGGAGCACGTGTCTATCAGAGGAGGAGGTTTGACGGGAGAGAAAATCATCCGGGTGAAATAAACAGTTTCCCTTTTCCTATGATTAAATTATACGGAGTACTATGTTGTAAAGCTTATTAGCTTTCGGGAGAGTGCCGCTTAATTCAGGACCGTGCGATCCTGATCCAGCGGTGAACATATGCATAGAAGAACCACTCTCAATCTCAATCCTGCCACAATCCCCTTCCTATCCGAGCACCGCGACGGCCCACCGGCCGCCGGCGCGCTCGCGATGTGGCGCCACCGCGACTGCTAAGACCCATCCATCCACCCATCCCAGGTGCCACCGCCACTGCCGGATGTCCATGGACGAATTTTCCATCTCCAGCGGAAAAGCCTGTGCTCTGCCTTCAATTCGATGGACATTTATGGAAACCAACCACTGTGTATGCCTTCAGTCTTCTGATGTGGCTTTCTACAAGTGCTATTGAGAAGCTTTTAAATTTGTTGACGCTGGACCTTTGTAATTCTGAGGTAAATGTGTTGCCAAGTGGGATTGTGAAACTGAAGAAGCTTAGGCACTTCTTATTTTCTCAGCAATGGAGTGATCGATCTTGTGGAGCTATGCAGTGGTTCAGTGGTGTGCACATCTCCAAGGATCTTGGTAACCTAACAAATCTGCAGACACTGCATGCACTGCAAGCACAGGATGAGTCAGTTAGACAACTGGGAGAGCTGAGGCAACTGAGAAGCCTGAGGGTATTGGATATGAAGAGAATCTACTGTGAACACCTCTGTGAGTCTCTCGCTCAGATGCAGTTTTTGTCCTACCTAGATGTTTCCGCAAGTGATGAGAATGAGCTTCTCCGGTTGAATGCCCTTCCGTCAAACCTGCAGAAGCTACGTTTGAGAGGAAAGTTGGACGAACAGACCTTACATGAGTCCCTTGTCTTCGAAGCTGCAGGTGGAAACTTGTATGCGTTGCGTCTAAATTGGTCAGGGCTGATAGAAGATCCCCTGCCATCCTTTTCTCGATTGACAAGTTTGACAGAACTAGTTTTCATCAAAGCATACAACGGAGAGCAGCTGGTATTTCACAACCAGTGGTTCCCAATGTTTTGGATTCCGAATGGATGAATTTTCTCGTGGGGGGGCGAGATTCTCGGTTACCACGGTTACCGAGTAATACCGAGCATATTTTGGACGAAATTTATAATTAAAATTTGAATTCAAATTCTTTTAAACTAGATATAGATACGACTTGAACATATATAGACCACAAAAGTGACAGTATCTCAGTGGAGTGTCCTTTACATGCGCGCCAAGCGAAGAGGTCGCGAGTTCGACTCCTCCAGTTTTGGTCCTTATTTTTTAAGGTAGAACGGGACTCGAACTAGCGACCTCTCATGTAGGGAACAAGATGGTTACCACCACGACAGAGCCATGTTTGGTGATATTATTGACAAGCTGACCTATTTTAGTACGCTTTGGATGTAAAAATTCAAAAAAATCGGGATTTTTTGCTCGGGATAGGTCTTTCTCGTTGGGCAGCGAGAAGCTCGGTATCCGCCCGGTAACCGTTTTTCTCGGGCGGTACCCAAAACCATGGTGGTTCCCCAACCTGAAGACTCCTGAGTTACGAGACCTGCATCGTCTGAAGCGGCTAGAGATAGAGGAAGGTGCTATGGCGACTCTGAAGAAACTATTCCTAGGCAACCTCAACAGCATGACGGAGGCTCCACGTGGCATTGAGTTCCTCGTGACCCTCCAGGAGCTATTCTTTCACAATATTACCACAGAATTTCTGTGGCTATTGCAGCAATGTCCTGAAATTTGTGGTATGGCCTGGGCAGGCTATACTCTCAGAGCTTGACTGCTGCCTTCTTATCTGCGAGATGTGTATGTAAGTCACTGTGCCGCATGCCAAAGATTTTTTGCACTAGTGCCTTGTTCCCTCATGCATTTTAATTACTAGCTTAACATGTGTTGATGCTGAGTAGTTGGCTATATATGTAGGTTGTGGGAGTGAAGGAAGTCAAATTTCTTTGCCTGGAGTTCTCAAAAAAAATTAAAAAATCTTGGCCTGGTGTTTCAAGACTCCTGCCGCTTGCTCCTCGCATCAAAGATTCGACAACTACTGCGTTGCTTTTCATGCTGCTTCTTCCTGTGTATGAAAGGGAAAACAGCATACTGCTAGTGGTGTGCTTGTGAATCTGAAGTGTGTTTAATTAATAGTATGACTTTGTAATAACATGGCACCTACTGTGAGACTGCCATTGGCTTGTGGTCTGATTTTGCTAAGACTTCAAATTTCACGTTACTTTCCTATTTCGACTAAGTACTTCCGTTGGCATGTGCTCTAAGATCTGTATTACGTGTCATTGTCTCCTATATATTTCAGCTGTATTGTACTGGCTGTTAAGTCACTGAAATTGCTTGGCTCACCTACCTACCACTACTGGCTTGTGAGTTGATTATGTTCAGGCATTCATTTTCGTCAAATACTCAAACGTAAAGAAATATAAGATATTTTATAGATCACTAAATTAGTGATCTAAACGCTCTTATATTTCTTTACAGTGGGAGGATATGGCGACTGTCTAGTAGATGAGATCCCTGTAACGGTTACAACATCTGCCCTGTTTCAGTGATACTCTGGTAATAAACTCATGGTGCCTGCTATGCATGTATTTGTCCATTCGATTCCTGTTCTGCCCGCTTTCTTCAGCAACAAAATGTACCTGTTTCTTATTTGGTGCTGAAAAGCCAAATGGTTTCACCAGACCATTGCACAGAAAATGGAATTTATTCCCCAGACCATGCATTATTGCTTGTCATGAACTAGAATTGTTTGCCCGCGTGATTTGAGAGCGTCGGCCAACTGTCTTCTCTGCTTCTGCACAACATCTGAACTTGTCTCCTTCAGCATGCAACCAGAATTGTATATTTGGTTTTGTTTGTTTGTTTTCTACTTGCGTGTATTTCGTTCTTGGTGTTTGAATCTAGAGATATGTTGTTTTATTCTGTAGATTAGTCCTGCGCCCGGTAACGGCGGACTCGGCGGGACGGGTGGTTCCACGACAGGATTCTCCGCGGTCTTCTTCGGGCGCGGGTTCTCACGACGTACGGATGGAGGTCCAGGTGACTCCCCCGCGTCAGGTGACGGCGGACTCGGCGGGACGGGTGGTTCCATGACTGGGTTCGCCGCGGTCTTCTACGGGCGCGGGCTCTCTCGACGCACTTATGGCGGCGGAGGGGCTGCCTCCCCAGGACGGCCATGGGGTTCCGGGTGGGGCTGCTACTTCGCCCCCTGTTAGTCCACCGGTTACCAATTCTATTACTGTTGAGTCTGAGGCAGGAGGCCACAGTCATACAGTGATATCTACGGAGGACGTGATCTCGTATGGCGGGATACCGGATCCGACATCAGGAGACCGACGATTTAGTCAACGCATCCAGGAGCAGCCGGATGTCGACGACATGATGCTTGGACGGGCACAGAGGGCCGCCAAGCTTCGAGACGTCGAGGAAACTACAGGTATGTCGGTTAATATTAATGCATCAATTCTGCACTTTTCGGATTATGAGATTATGCAAAATGCTAGCGACATAGGTATCTCAATTGGGTCTGATGGTAAACAAATGGCTCGAACGATAAATGATATTCTAGACTTAGAAGCAGAAAGAGCCATAGAGTTCATCCAAAATCTAGCTGCAATAAAACCGATGAATGAGTCAGACATTAACGGGTTAGGTGGTATAGAATTACAAAGTTTATGTGAAGGAATGCTAAACATAGGGGGAGACCAGGAGGATGAGGATGACATAGAGTCGGAGGGGTATATGGCCACTTCGACTGACGGTTGTCATTCTCATGAAATACCTTCTCAAACTGCCATAGAAGTGGCACAGGATAAGCAAAAAAAGGCCTTGGAAAAGAAAGGTATATCCTGTGTCAGCGGTATGGAGAAGTGCAAGACTGAAACATAAGAAAAAATTCCATGATGACATATGAAAGGAATCTTTTGGAATAGCAGAGGTCTAGCGGACTTGGCTAAAAGAAGATTTCTTAGAGAAGCATCACTAGAACATAAGCTTGATTTCATGGCATTACAAGAAACGGGTAGGGATAACTTCACATCATCATTTCTTAATACTCTATCAGGAGGTGTGGATTTTGATTGGCACTGTTTGCCACCCAGGGGTAGATCTGGAGGGATCTTACTTGGGGTGAAGTGCGAAACATTAGAGGTGATGAATGTGGTATATGGAGAGTTTTCTGTCAAATTTCGAGTGAAGTCGAAAGTTGATGGATTTCGATGGGCTCTAGTGGCCGTATATGGGGCGGCGCAACCAGAGCTAAAACCAGATTTTCTCGCAGATTTAGTCAGAATTTGTGGAGATGAGAGATTACCCGTTATGGTTGGGGGGGATTTCAATTTCATTCGTCGACAAAATGAAAAAAATAATGACAACTTCGAGGGAAGATGGTCAACAATGTTTAACATGGTAATTGAGAGCCTTGATTTGAGAGAAATCGATCTTACCGATAGGCAGTTCACATGGGCAAACTCACTGCCAGTTCCAACATATGAGAAGTTGGATAGGGTACTGGCCAGCGTTGAGTGGGAACAGAAGTACCCGCTCGTTACAGTTCATGCTCTACAACGTGCCATCTCTGACCACACACCTCTATTGGTTGACTCAGGGGGGGCCAATCATATGGGGAATAGAAATAATTTCTCTTTTGAACTAGGATGGTTCGAGAGAGAAGGATTCATGGATCTTATAGCCACTGAATGGGCTAGGGACTCTGCTGGATCATCCAGTACTGAAAGATGGCAAAATAAAATCCGACACTTGCGCCAGTTCTTGAGAGGATGGGCGAAGAATCAGAGCGGGTTATACAAAGTGGAAAAAGAGAGGCTTATTCGACTAATTGAGGAGTTAGATGTGAAGGCTGAAACTAATCTCCTCAACTGGTCGGATACAAATATGAAAACTGAGGCGGAGAAGAAATTGCAACAGCTTCTGAGAGAGGAAGAGATGAAATGGGCACTTCGAGCTAAGGTGACGAAGGTAGTCCAGGGAGATGACAACACACAATTCTTTCACATGATTGCGAATGGCAAGCATCGAAAGAAAAAAATAATTCAACTAGAGCAAGATGAAGGGACAATAATAGGTCACGAGAATCTAAAAACTTATATTTCAGAATACTATAAGAAGTTATTTGGGGCGCCAGAGGAGAATTTTGTTTCTCTGAATGAAAACACAACGCATGATATTCCTCAGATTAGTTCTGATGAAAATGATGTGCTATCAGCTCCATTCACAGAGAAGGAGGTGTTTGATGCTATATCTCAAATGAAACAAAACAAGGCACCGGGACCGGATGGGTTTCCGGCAGAATTTTATAAAAAATGCTGGCATATCATTAAGGGCGACCTTTTGCCTATGTTCCATGACTTATTTAATGGCCATCTACAGCTTTTCCATCTAAACTTTGGAACAATTACGTTGTTGCCAAAGAAGGTGGAGGCTGTACGCATTGAGCAATTTAGACCGATATGCTTGCTCAATGTTAGTTTCAAAATATTCACAAAGGTGGGCACGAATAGACTGTCAAGGATAGCTCATTCAGTAGTCCAACCAACACAAACAGCGTTTATGCCTGGACGACACATCTTAGAGGGAGTCGTTGTCTTGCATGAAACATTGCACGAAATACATACGAAGAAACTCGATGGGGTTGTCTTTAAGGTGGATTTCGAAAAGGCATATGATAAAGTTAAATGGTCATTCCTACAACAGGCATTACGAATGAAAGGGTTCAATGATAAATGGCGGGATCAAGTGGATGCTTTCATTAAGAAAGGCAGCGTGGGGATCACAGTTAATGATGACACAGGTCACTTCTTTCAAACACACAAGGGATTGAGGCAGGGTGACTCTATGTCTCCGTTATTGTTCAACATTGTAGCAGACATGTTGGCAATACTCATTGGTAGAGCTAAAGAACAGGGGCATGTAGGAGGACTAGTACCTCACTTAGTGGAGGGGGGGTGTCCATACTACAATATGCGGATGACACGATAATTTTCATGGAACATGATATGGCAAAGGCAAGGAATATGAAACTAGTCCTGTGCTTATTTGAACAACTTTCAGGGCTAAAAATAAATTTTAACAAAAGCGAAATATTTTGCTTTGGAAAGGCAAAGGATGAGCAAGACGCTTACAGGCAGCTATTTGGATGTGAGGTGGGATCACTACCATTTAGTTACCTAGGGATTCCTATTCATCATAGAAGATTGACGAATAAGGAATGGAAATGTGTTGAGGAAAGATTTGAAAAGAAACTAGGTTGCTGGAAGGGTAAGCTCATGTCATATGGAGGGAGGCTAGTATTAATAAACTCAGTATTAACAAGCCTTCCGATGTTTCTGCTGTCTTTCTTTGAAGTGCCTGTAGGGGTACGCAAAAGATTAGACTTTTTTAGATCTCGTTTCTTCTGGCAAAGTGATGAGTCTAAGAAGAAATATAGACTAGCGCGATGGGATATCATATGCAGGCCAAAAGACCAAGGAGGTCTTGGAATCGAAAATTTAGAAGTGAAGAACAAATGCCTGCTTAGCAAGTGGCTATATAGGCTATCCACGGAGACTGATGGGATGTGGGTACAATTGTTGAAGAACAAATATCTGCATTCCAAAACACTAGCTCAGGTGACAGCTAGACCAACTGACTCACCTTTCTGGAAGGGGCTAATGAAGATAAAAGCAACCTTTTTTAGAAGGGTGAAGTTCGTAGTGGGTAATGGCACCTCAACAAGATTTTGGGAAGACACTTGGCTTGGGGATTCGCCATTAGCAACTCAATACCCTTCGTTATATAACATCGCGCAACGTAAAGAAGAGTTAGTGTCCACGGTGTTACAATCGGTACCCCTGAATATGCAATTCAGACGAGCTTTAGTGGGAGCACGCTGGACGGCATGGTTACATCTGGTTAGGAGATTGATGCAAGTGCAACTTGGGGGTCAGCCAGACAGTATTCGTTGGACTTTACTGGGGAATGGTGTATTTTCTGTAAAGTCTTTTTACAACGAATTGATAAACACTGGACCACTATCACGATCTCTCCACATTTGGAAAATTAAGGTTCCCCTTAGAATTAAAAATTTTATGTGGTTCATACACAAAGGAGTGGTATTAACCAAAGACAATTTGGCAAAACGAAGATGGCGAGGCAGAATTAATTGTTGTTTTTGTGATCAGAATGAGACTATACAACACCTCTTTCTCGAGTGTCCTCTGGCAAAGTTATTATGGCGAACAACTCATATAGTGTTTAATATAAACCCACCCACATGCATAAACTCGCTATTTACAACGTGGCTCAATGGAGTAGACGTTACAATAGCGCAACATATCAGAATTGGAATTTGTGCTTTATTTTGGGCTATATGGAACACGAGGAATGATATGATTTTTAATGGAAAGAAATTTAATAACTTTTTGCAGGTTATCTTCAGAGCAACAACTTGGATCCGTATGTGGTCATTACTCAGTCATGTGGACTTCAGGAAGCATATGGATATTGGGTGCAACCGGTGGGAGATGGTCGCACGGGTTATCTTCAACCAGTTTGGATGGCGTGCTAATAATAGGCTAGGTGTGTAGGCATCGTAGTCTATTGTTACATAGCGCCGAGTGTGGCAGCTCGATTTTTATTCCACATTTACTATACTTTGTAATACAGGCTGGACGCATTGTGGACCTGGCACTTTGGTTTGGAACTTTTTAATAAGATGGCTGCATGCATCAATCGATGCAGAGGCCGGGGGCTTCGATCCTCCTTTTCCACAAAAAAAAAGTTACAAATCAGCTATCCAGTAGTTCCCAGTGATCTGTTAAGCTACTTCCTTTAGTTTCCCGGTCTCGCTCGAGTTGTTAATCTACCGCATATCGATATTGCTTCCCCAACCGTACGCCCTGCACCGCATATGCATACTGAACCTCTAGATAAGAAGAAACTTTTTGTTACTTTCCCTGTTTGCACTCGAGTACTTGTATGATCGGCCAACAATTTTGTAGTTGGAGATATTCACCGTGGATCTTGCAACTAGACTATTTGATTTTATATTGTTCATTTCCCATGTTTATGTTTTTTTCCATCGTGCTACTTCGTATTTAAGAGTTGTTGGATTCAATTTATTTATGTTTTTCTTGGTAACTTTGTTGGAGTGTTTTGTAACACGGAACGGTAAGGTTATTTAAGAATTATTTAATTCAGTTTATTTGTGTGTTTTCTGGCAACATTATTAGAGTATTTTGTACTCCCTTTGTACCGAAATAATTGGCGCCGGGAGATTGTCTCCGACCAGGTGAAAACGAACAAAAGTACAAAACTACCCCTAGTTTGAAAACAGATGGTCGTCTTCCTCCGCCAGCGCTCGCCTCGTCTTCCTCCGCCCTCCACCTCCTCCAGCTGCTCGTCCCCGTGGTCAGCAGCAGGCCTCTCCCTGTCATCCACCAGCAGGACCCTCCGCCAGGCTCATCCCTGTCGTCCAGCTGCTCGTCCCCGTCGCCAGCAGCAGGCCCCTCCTCCTCCGCCCTCCACCAGCAGGACCCTCCACCTGCCAACCTCCGCCCCAGCTTGGTCCTCGCCTGCCCAGCCCAGGCAGGTAGTCCTCGCCTTAAATTACAAAAGCTAACAATAGAAGATTGATTCAGTTAAACAGCGCAACAGCAGAATTTGAGGAATCAGTAGAATTTGAAAACAAACAAATAACAGTCGCAAGTGCAGTGAAATTCAGGAGTTAACTGAAATAAAGGAGACAAATAAAGGAGGCAAGTGTATAAGGTGTATGTGCTGCAACAGGTCCAGTGTGCAGCCTTGATCCCACATTTTCCATCATTTTCCATCAGGCATTTGCTGCTTGTTTCTTTGGTTGGTGTCAATGATATGTTAATCTGGACCAACTTTAAAGGTAGAATACGATACTGTAGGGACATCATCAGGCGACAAAATAATTCTGCAGTAAAATTCCTGCCAGTGCCCTTCTTCAAGAGAAACTTGCAAAAATAGAAAGTTGCCTATTTTGAGGAAAGGAGTTTTGGTACCTTAATCTACAAACCATGCTCATTGAGATGATTAGAAGCTCACCCCAGATGCATACAGATCAAACTTCAGGGAATTACGGTATTCAGAAGGAAAAATAATAATGTACCCTTGGAAGTGCAATTTTTTGCCATTACAGTATGTAACTGTTGGTAACAGGAGATGTCTATACTCTATACCACAGCTTTAGTAAATGATGATGGTGCACAGGACAAATGCGAATTCATGTTCCAAGCCTTGTGCTCGCGCTCACCTTGGCCCTGAAAGGACGGGTCTATCTGAAGAGTTGCGGCAATGTTCCCACGAAGGCACGAACTTCTCTACTCCATGAGAGGTCCAAATCAAGCTCGGTTTCAACATCCATTGCACCATCCAGGACTTTGACAGCTTCGATCATGGAAGGGCGTCGACGGCTTACAAACGACATAGCTCAAGGCTGTCAAAGCGTCACAAGGACTGAAAATGTTAAGATGACAACGCTAGTTCATCGACAAGCTTCACCTCACCTGCACTGCCGCTGCAGACGAATGTAGCAAGAGACCGCCATCCTTCTGCAACCATCCTCCTCCACCCTGCCGTTCGAAAGCAACACAGCAGAGTGTGAGAGGGTACAGTCCTTGACTAGTTTCAGCTGAGCATGGGGAGGGCCATTGAAATGCATGTACCTTATATCATCAGTGCAGATTGCAGTGATCTTGTTGTCCTCCAACTCTCACTCCCTGTTCAAAACAGCATAGCTGCAGTAACTTATACTCCAGCTTGACCTGAAAATATGAATTCAGTAAAAATGACATTAAAAGTGAATTTAAGTGCATATAAATTTAGCAAAATGCACATTAAAAGTGAATTTAAGTGAATCTCCAGCAAAGTGCTTGTAAAAGCACTTTGTTGAATTTATATGCACATCAAAATCCATATTTGAGTATGTTTGCATTCATGAGACAATTTCATTTAGTTTTCGTTAAAGGAAAGTTTTCAATTAATTATGATTAACTCAAAAGGTTTCATTTAAGAGAAAGATAAGAGAGCAAGAAGAGAGAAGCAAGAATTCAGTTACTTTTAATTAACTGAAAAAGGATTCAGTTAATTCAGTTAGCAAGTTTCAGCAGAAGAGAGAATTGAGAAGAAGTGAGAAGAGAGAAACTAAAGCAGCAGTACACTACTCCTAATTAACTGAAGAAGATCTTGAGCCTTTTGCCTTCTGCCATTAATTCAGTTAACACTACTCCTAATTAACTGAAGAAGATCTTGAGCCTTTTGCCTTCTGCCATTAATTCAGTTAACACTACTCCTAATTAACTGAAGAAGATCTTGAGCCTTTTGCCTTCTGCCATTAATTCAGTAACACTACTCCTAATTAACTGAAGAAGATCTTGAGCCTTTTGCCTTCTGCCATTAATTCAGTTAACACTACTCCTAATTAACTGAAGAAGATCTTGAGCCTTTTGCCTTCTGCCATTAATTCAGTTATACACTAATCCTAACTAACTGAAGAAGATCTTGAGCCTTTTGCCTTCTGCCATTAATTCAGTTATACACTAATCCTAACTAACCGAAGAAGATCTTGAGAAACTACAGCAACAGTACACTACAGAGCAAGAAGTACTGACACGAAGTAACAAAAAAATTGCATCAAGCAGGAACAAAAAAATTGTTCAAGCACTGACAGAAAAAGGCATGCAAAAACTACTCCATTTTAATCTGTACTCCATTAATTTGTACTCCACTCCACTAACAGAGACAAGCATATGTTCTGATTGATCTCAAATTCAGATATGAAGCACACAGGGCAGTTGAACATAGAAATTTCTACTGCAAATGTAAAGAAGATACTGTAGAGCAGTTTTGATCTCAAATTTTTACAGTAATGGTCTAATCCCAATTCCAATTGGAAGCACAACATTTAATTTAATATCAAATTTGACCAGTCCACATGCATAGATTTGACCCACATTCAGAATTTATTAATGGAAAAGTTTCATTCAGTTTTAATTAAAGGAACAATTTCAGTTAATTATAATTATCTGAAAAAGTTTCATTTAGTGGGTGTGCTCAGACAAGAAAATCACTACTCCAAAACAAGCAAACTTGCAAGCACTACAGTAAGAGTACATGTTCAGAACAGGGTCAGAATACAAGAATCACAGGAGCATCACTAAGCTTGTTTACTCCTGTAGATTTGCTTGTCCAAGTGTATGCTTAGATCCAGCTTGGAGATATTCATCAGCACGTTTACTGGAAATATCCAGCTTGGGAATACTTAGAAGCATGATAGGAGTATTTATGCTCAGAATACTTATGCTTGTATGCTCAGATTTCAGAACATATACTCCTCTACTCAGTTTAGAGAAGTGACAGAGTTACTGAATCTGGACAAGTTAAATCTTGTTAAATACTCCAAACAAATACTATAAGAAAAATACTCCAAGCAATTACTCCATGGCAATCTTGTTAAACAAATTCAGTGGCAGAATACCAAGCAATATTGGAGTACTCCAAATTCATACAGCTGCTACTCCAAATTTGTGCAAAACTAATTGTAGGTTCATTTGAAAATTCAGTACACGGACCGCTTGTCCTGCGACTCCTTGAGCAGCAGCAGCAGCAGCAGCTTGTTGAAGGCCTCCGTGGAGGACGAGGAGATGACCCAGTCCTTGGAGTCGAACCCCGCGACGAAGCCAGTCCAGGAGAAACTGGTTCAGTGCTTGATTCCCGGCTCTCTTTGCTGATTCTGTTTCTCGTTAGAGATGATTGATCATCGGCTTTTCAGTCAGTTCATCAGCTTGCTAAATGCCAAGTGAAGTGAGGGAGCATAATCGATCAGCAAGACGAACAATTTATCCTCAAGTGGGTGATATCTCTGTCACCCCATTCAGAGCCTCTCTGCAGCAGAGGAACTAGTAACACTTCACTGGCTGACACCTTGATCTGCTTCTCCTCATTGATTTCCTCTTCCTGCCTCTTGTTCTCGTAAATGTCACCATTACTACTAGTATTATTACTTTTTTTTTGGAAAAGGAGGTTAAAAACCCCGGCCTCTACATCAATCGATGCATACAGTCATCTTTATTTATTATTCAATATAGGTCTAACAAGAACATACATCAAGTCACCCGAAGCCACCACTCACACCTACAAAACTCGATAATGTGGAGTGCTCTCATTCCCCATATCTGAAACCGGTGCCGTCGCCGATCCATCCACATAACTATTTTTGCTGTGTGAATTGTGTTACTGGTTCAAGTAGGTTGGGCTTGCTTCCTTGCTTGTTTGTCATGCTCATGCCTCTGCTGGCGGGAGCTGAGTTTGTGCTTTTCTGACCGCTAGAGTGCTATACTTTTCATTGGTTATTAAGTTTTGTCTCCTGCATTTCTGATGTATCATATGAGCAGCAGAGTTGAAATATGACCAGTAATCTGTCGGCAGCACTTAGCAGGGTCACAGTTTGTATTTTTTAGCAGAGGAGGGCTTACGGCCTTCATCTGAAAAATAAAACAAGGGCTTGCGGCCCAGTACAGCCAAGCTCATGGATGAAGATTGCCCCCCCACCCCCCTCACACCGAAAGAAGTCCAGATAACCCCCTGGGGTTTCATAAACCAGCTAATCCGTCCCCTCAGCTCTAAAACCAGTCCAGTTAAGTAACCCCCTGAGGTCTCTAATACAAGGCAAAATCACCCCCTTGCGCTGATTATACTGGTTTCTGCGGGCGGTTTTGCTTGCGTGGCGTTGGACGACTGCCACGCCGGCTTGATGGAAGGTGCCAAGCGATTTCAACCCTGCTGAATAATTCCCCAATCCCAAGTTCCTGGATATGGCCGCCAGCTCAAGCTCGTCCTCCCATGTTCTCTGGTTCCTCTCTTCCCTTGTTCATCACCATGGCAGCCAGCTGAAGTTCTTCCTCCCCTGTTCCCTAGTTCCTCTCCTTCCCTATCGGCAGCTTCCAATTTAGCCCAAGCTTCTGGTCTTCTAAAATCCAGCAACCACGTTTGCAGACGCTAGGTAAGACCATTTCGTAGTAACATTCACATGATTCCAATTTAATGCCTACTATCCTCTCCCCGAACTATTAAAGTAGAAAGAAAAGAAACATCAGCTCATATATCAGGACAAAAAGAAAACATCAAACGAGTATGAGATTTCTGTACTCATTTAAAATAGCTGAAACCGTATAAGATCTAGATAAAATTAGATTACTAATTCTAATTTTGGTAACTAGTCGTCAACCCGTGCTTCTCCACGGGCTAGAATTTGTTGAAAGATTATAATATTCGACATAGAAAGTTTTTATAAGTATTATTTTCAGTAAACCTTATAAAAATTAGGTGGAGAGTGGTTTTTTTAACCCACGCTCGGTGCACCCATGCAAGAAAACTTATCAAAACATTTCAAAAAATTCTGAAATTTTATGGGAATGTTCTTTAACAAATGTTATGGACTCCTGCAAAGTTTGGTGGTCAAATAACATTTGAGGAGCTGTGTACAAAAAAGACAAAATCACTGAAAAATAGTCAAAATGTAAGTACACTGTTTGAGCAGATTTTGTAATTTTGTCTTTTTTGTACAGAGCTCGTCGAATGCTATTTGACCACCAAACTTTACATGTGTCCATAACATTTGTTGAAGAACATTCCCACAAAATTTCAAAATTTTTTAAAATGTTTTGATACGTTTTCTTGCGTGGGTGCACCGTGGGTGCACCGAGCGGGGTTCAGCCACTACTTTCCCAATTAGGTGTATGAAAAATTATAAATATCTTTTACTACCTATTTCATGGCAAATAAAATATTGTATTTCCCAACTTTAGCAATGACTAAATATGAATATGCCTTTTATTTAGCCAAAAAATTCCATTATACATACATCATCTATGCTTTTTCTCTGGGAAAAGATAACTCCCACACATGTGGCAGTTTGCACTTCGTCCACACACGTCTATCCACATTGATTCTATTTTGCACGAATCTTAAAGAATCTGTTGGAATTTCTGTGCCACGTAGGCATCATCGTGTGTGTGGGAGTTGGAGAGTTCGACCACACGACCCACAACCAGGGCCGGGCCATAGATATACGGGGCCCAGGGGCCCTTGTTTACTCAAAAGCTCAAAATATTTTTTATTTCAAAACAAAAGTAATATCCAATATATAGCATAGTCTGATGATCTTAATTTGGACTCTAAAACTGTCAGTACAATTTATTTATCGATCAAGTGAACTACACCATGATAGTAATGAAATGATGTAGTTTGACAAAAGCTCTCTTTGCACAAAAGCTTGCATTCCTAAATTTGAATGGGGACTTCATTTTGTTCTGCAAAACAAAAACTCCTGTCAAAACTGATTGCTACTTAGATCTTTTGTGCTACCATCAGATAAAAAGTTAGGCATGAACTTACATTTCTTTCTAGTTCCTCCCCAATCCGCCATGTTCTTCACTCCAAAATTCTTCACCCGGATAGTAACTCAATTCTTCCAAACATTCCTGCTCAAGGCATAGTAAAGTAATCTGAGCATTTCACATCTATCAGGAATACTAGAACTTGGAAATTCTTCTAACACTTCTAGAAGCAAAGTCATCGATTATTGCATCAACATTTATTTCATCCAACTTATATTTCTCAATACATAAAGTAGCAAGACCATTTAATCTTTCTTGTCACATTATTGACCTCAAGTAGTTCTTTAACAATTTCAACTTGGAAAAGCTACGCTCCGCTGATGCTACGGTCATTGGTACAGTGAACAAAATTCGATAAGCAATTAAAACATTTGGAAAATAGTCAATATCTCTAACAAACTAAAAAATCTCAGTTGGTTGTTTTTCAACACTTACTATGGCCAATTCCAGGGGATCTCTAGAAGAACTACCAGGTTTGAAAATTTTGTTAAGTGATCCTTTTATGGATTGTATCTCTTCATCTTTTTGCTTTTTTCTCTTCCTTTTGTTACTACCAGATAAATGCTTTCTAGAGGACATGTTACTAATCAAGAATAGGCAGCATAAAATGATTAAAACAGGGAACAAAAGCACCTGAATGAGGATGTAGACGACCATGAACGGCCCTTCTCCAGTTCAGCGGTTCCTGAGGAATCACACCAGGCCCCTCAAATAGATCCACTGAAGCCTGAAGAGAGGAAGATAAGAAGAAGAGATGCAGATTGCTGGTCATCGGAGGGCAGATCTATTTAACTGAAAGGAGGAACGGGATCACGTGGAGGAAGAAAAGAAGAACACGTACCGTCTCCCAATCACAAACGTCTAGCTGATGAGGAAGTGGGGAACGGGCAGAGCGTTTAAGAAGGAAGGAGAGCCGATTGGGGAGTCGATTTGCGCCTTTAGTCTCCATTAATGGCCGGCGGCAATCTTGGAATCGGAGAAGGCACGGGAACGGCGGCGCTGTTCTGGGAGTGTGGGATTTGGGGAGGAGGATTCGAGGTCTCGAGGAGGCGAGGAGCACGGTCAAAGATTGACACCGAACGAGCCCTCTTTTACTCCCCTGTCGCTGTTTTCTTGGGCTTCCTGTACGTATACACAGAGGAATAATACCTGGCCTGGGGCCCCTGCCTTCCGGAGGCCCAGGGCGGGCGCCCCGTTTGCCCGGGCTATGGGCCGGCCCTGCCCACAACCCGCGGTGGCCAGCTGTACCGTGTGGGCGAACTGGTTTCTGCCCACACAGTCGTCACCTAGTCCACCGCGTGTGGGCGAACTGCTCTTCGCCCACACATCGCTCGTACGTTGCTAGATGGCAACTGCAGTGCGCGCACGTGGCAACTACGTAAACACACATGACAACTACGATTCGTTGCTAGATGGCAACTGCAGTTGCGCGTACGTGGTAACCAGGTAAACACACATGGCAACTACGATTCACGCGGCAACTAGGTAAACACACATGGCAACTATCCCCGGGTAACTAAAGTGTTATCCCGCGGGTAACTATAGTTAACCAAAACAGAGAGAGTTGCCATGCTTTTACAACTACAGTTGCTATCCGGGATAACTAGAGTTGCCATCCCAGGGGATAACTAGAGTTGCCATCCCGCGAGTAACTAACGTAGCTGCGGGAGGACGTGTGGGCAGATTTGCTTCGTGCCACACACGCGGGTGGGGATGACTAGTACTTGTTGGGCGTGTGGCACGAAGTAGACATGCCCACACGTGTGGGCAGTTCTATTGTTTGCCCACACACGATCCGTGTGGGCTGCCTCCTACGTATGCCACACATGGTGTATGGACGCATGTCTAATATGCCACACGTATGGTGAATATCGGGACCCTTTTCTCTCTACGTGTTACTATTTCCACGGTTACCTTCATGCTTCCCATGCATACGCATGATTAAAATATTTCAACAAAAAAATGTGTGGCGAACAACTATTCTTCGAGAAGTAGTAAGTGTCATGCCGACGACAACCCTGTCCATAGGTGCTCTTCCTCAGTCTCTCTCTAGACTATCAAGCCTCTTTTTCACACGCACGCATACGCGCGCGCGCACACACACACATATCCCTATCTCACTCATGCCTACTCAAACGTTCAAGTGTGCTTCAGTTTAACATGCCGGTGTGCCGCACGCCCCGCTATGGGACCCAACTCAGTTAAAGTTTTATTTGCTGGGAAGCCGAGTTAGAGGTTATCCTTATACTTTTAAATGTTTGGAGGATTACTGAGCTTAATAAAGTTTGTTCTAAAATTTATGGAAGCCATTTTTCTCTTTTCTATAATTATTCATGGCAAGTTTTTATTACTTGGACTGTAACGTTCTAGAAGTCATGAATATGCTATCTAATCTCAATAGGAAATGCTATTGTTTGCACCGAAGAAGAAGATGCTTTCCATTGCCGTGCTTGACTCAGATACCCGTTAAGTCTTCCTTTCTTTAGCTCCAACTTGCCCATAGCTGCTCCATGTTAGTTGAAACTGAACTTAGTTATTGGGTTGGTTGTTAGGAGAAGCCAGCCAGAGCAATGCTACGCTGATATAACCAGCACGGCCAAACTGTAGATGGGCTAGAACACCATGTATGCATAAGCCTAAACTCTGAACGGGGTTGCACAGATAAAAACACGAGGAGTTGCAAGAGCTTCGGGTCGCATCAATAGCAGGTATGTACATACGCATCGATAGCTGTACTGAAATCTCATGTTCAATGTATCTTTGGCATCAGTAATGGACAAGGCGCAACAGCTAAGCTATGAGCACCGCAAGCTTCTATGTACAAAGCCAAATTAGTTGCCCAAATACACAGATCAAGTCGATTTTAGGTGCTATTCATTGCTCTTATATATTCACCTTCTTTCTCCCCAAAACAAATGTACAGTCGCATGACATGATGAGATGGCCGTACATAGTAGCAGACTGTTACCGTTATGTCCCCCCCCCCCCCCCCCCCCACACACACACACACAAAAGACACTTGAAGAGCCATAACACTGCTTGCTGCATTATAAAAACTAAAACAATGTTTAATTTGGAAACAAACAGTTCCAGCTCAAGATGGCAACGGGGACGAAACCCACTGGGTTTTGCCTTCTCAAACCCATCCCCACAAGAAAATCGCAAGCCCGTCCCCGTCCCCATTAACGTGCGCGGGGCTAGCTTTTTGCCCGTCCACTAAACCCATCAGGTTTTCTAAACCCATGTGGAAATCGGCACATTGAAGCAAGCATTGTAGCAACACAAAATCGCGAGACAAAGGCTGCGGGAGGCGAGATCGGGCGTCGGCGATGGGATTGCTAGGTTTAGGTGTGTGAGAGGGAGGCTGCAGGAGCGACTGTGAGGCGGAGACCTAGCGAGGCTGGGGCTGGGTGTGGATTTGGAGCTGGGGTCTGGGACACTGGAGCTGGGACGCTGGGTGGACAGGTGTGTAGTCGAGGCTGAATGGCCCAATACGCTTAGTGTAGTATTTTGACGGGGATGGCGGGTTTCGGGTTCGGATATTACTGAAACGGGTTTGAACCCACGAAACGTTTCGGGTTTTATACTTTACCCAACAGCGGCCCCGCGGGGTTAAAAAGGCGCCCATCCCCGTCCCCTAATAGGGTAAAAACCCGTGGGGACGCGGGTTTCGGGGCCCCATTGCCATCTTGAGTTCCAGCACAAAATGGAGGATCGCTCTTCCTCGGTAGCCAGGGTCACTAAGAAGTCTGTGCCTCTGCCAACGATTCTCAACTTCATCAAGAACAAAGTCATGGTTTGGGTGTCTGATGGAGCGAAGGGTTTGGCTTGCCTTGAATTTGTGGAGGCTGGTTCTCAGGGAAGTTTGTGCATATATAAATGCCCTGCTCTATTAATTCAATCAGGCAAAAAAATCGGAAAAAAAAGGAGTACATCCATCCCAAACTATCATTGTTTGTCTGAAGTAATTAAAGCATTCATGCTACCAATCATACTCGCAATATTTGACACGATATGTAGCGTAGCCGTTAACAGTGCACTTCTTTTCTCTCGATGAATTGACAGAATGTTCGTTAGCAAAATCATATGATAGATGTCATTCTATTTTAAGCTAGCTAGAGTTCCCCGTCTGCACCAGTCCATCTAAATTTGCTCTCTTGTTATTTTTTATCTTTAATGTGGTTGATTTTTCTGGATCTCTAATGTGGTTAATTTCTGGTGGACAACAGACATCCTTCACGTCTCTCTTTCTTTAGCTTCAACTTGCCCGTAGCTGTGCCATGTTGGTTCAAACTGAACTCAATTATTGGGTTAGTTGTTAGAAGAAGTCAGCCAGAGCAATGCTACACTGATAACCAGCACAGCCAAACTGTAGATGGGCTAGAACACGTTGTATGCAAAAGCCATAACTCTGAAAAGGGTTGATCAATTTCCGATAAACGCACGAGGATTGCAAGAGCTTTGGGTCGCATCAATAGCAGGTATGTACATATACATCGATTGCTGTACTGAAATTTTGTGTTCAATGTATCTTTTGACCCTTCAAAGTGCTAAGTTATGTGAACCCCAAGCTGAATACAAACCCAGATTAGTTACCGTAATGCACAGCTCAAGTTGATTTTAGTTTCTAAATAGGTCTACCAAGGTTTCTTGCACCATGTAAAAGAATGTGTACCTTTGTCACATGAAAATAATGCTACTAGATTCATCACAAAAAGTTATTTTACATCATTATACTTTTAAGAATTCCTGACAGTTAACTACAAAAGGGAAATATGAGTTTATTTTAAAGATTTTACCATAAGGTTTGATAACCTGTAGCTTACCTTTACAGTTTTGGAATTATTTTTATAATTCTTAAATAGTTTCTTACCATGATGTACCTTTACTTTGTATATTAGGGTGTAAATTAAAGAATCACTGAAGGTGTTGTGCAACCTATAGCTGCATCCAAGTTGAAGAAATGGCTGAGGCAGTGGTTCTTTCAGCTGTGATAAAGATTGGTGTTGCTCTAGGGAATGAAGCACTAATGCAGGCTAGCATGCAGTTCCAAAAGTTGATTACACAGCTAACAGTGCTTCAGGGTAGCATGGGTCGGATCGGAAGGGAGCTCAGGCTAATGCATGCATTTCTTTGCCGAGTGGACGTACGGAATCGGAAGAATCAAACCTATGAAATATGGGTTCAGCAGTTGAGAATACTTGCCCACGGAATTGAGGACATTGTGGATGAGTATTTGTATCTTGTTGGTCATAAACATGATACTGGATGGGTTACCTATCTGAAGAAAAGTAAGGGAGCAAATGTGTTGCTTTCTTTTAAACGGATAGTTTCATTGGTTAGGGAAGCAGAGATCAATCTTGTGCACCTTTTCAAGGCTAAAGATAGGTGGGTTTCAATGGTAGATGGTGGGAATTCCAGTAGCTCAAGTTATATTGTTGAAATGTCCCAGCATCTCGCAAGCATTTCGCGTTCCCTCGGTGAAGAAGATCTTGTGGGGGTGAATAAAAACAGAGAAACACTTGAGCGGTTGTTGGCAGGTGATGATTTGGAATGCTCTGTGATAGCGCTGCATGGAATGGGAGGGCTCAGCAAAACAACTTTGGCTGCAAATGTCTACAAGAAAGAGAGAGAAAAGTTTGAATGTCATGCCTGGGTTTCCATCTCTCAAACTTATTCCATAAAAGAAGTTCTAGAATGTTTGCTTACTGAATTGTACAAAGGTAGAAATAGTACACCAGGTAACATGGAACACATGGAAACTAAAGACCTTCAAGATAAACTGAAGACATTCCTAGAGGATAAGAGGTACTTGATTGTATTGGATGATGTTTGGGCTCCGGAAGCTGTCAATGAACTATTTGGAGCACTTGTTCAAAATCTGAAGAGGAGTAGAGTGCTTGTGACAACACGCATTGATGCGGTAGCCAACCATGCTCTCCAAGGCAGGAGAATAACACTTGAAGCTCTGTCAAAAGATGACTCATGGGAACTCTTCTGTAAAATGGGCTTTTCAAGAGATACAAATTATAAATGTCCCACTGAACTGGCAAAATTGGCACGGGGAATCGTTAGCAAGTGTAAAGGCATACCTCTTGCAATTGTCTCTGTTGGCAGGCTCCTCTTCGTGCGCGACAAGACCAGAGAGGAATTTAAGCGAATACGTAACCAGCTGGACTGGGAGCTAGCTAACCATCCAAGCATGGAACACGTGAGGAATATTCTTTATTTGAGCTTCATCTATCTGCCTACGTCCTTGAAAAGTTGTTTCCTGCACTGCAGTTTATTTCCAGAAGACTATATTTTCCATAGAAAAAAGCTTGCACGGTTATGGATAGCAGAGGGTTTCATCGAGGAGAGGCCAGCAAGCACATTAGAAGAAGTGGCAGAAGGATATATGGAGGAATTGGTTCACAGAAACATGCTACAACTTGTTGAAAGGAACTCATTTCGTAGGATAAAGGAAATCAGAATGCATGATATCCTACGTGAACTGGCAGTTCATTTGTGTCAGAGTGATTGTTTTGGTGTTACATATGAGGAAAACAAATATGGGATGTCTCTTAAGAATGATGGGCGTCGATTGGTAGTACACAAACTAAAGAAGGAGATTGAACAATCAATTTCAAGTATACACCATCTTCGATCATTCATTGCGTTGGATAATAGTATGCCATCGGTCAGTATACTACCTCTGCTTTCCGAGAAGTCAAGATTTATGACAGTGCTAGAATTAAGTGGCCTACCTATATTGAAGATTCCATATGCTATCGGGGATCTTTTCAATCTCCGGTATTTGGGTTTGCGTAATTCAAAAGTGAAGATGCTCCCAGAGTCTATTGCTAAGCTTTCAAATTTGTTGATACTGGACCTTCATAATTCTGACATGCAAAAGTTGCCTCGTGGGATTGTGAACCTGAAGAAGCTCAGGCACTTATTCGCTCAGAAATTCCATGATCCATCTGGTAGAGTTGTCCATTGGTCAAGTGGTGTAAGAATAGGCAAGGGTCTTGGTAAACTAACAAACATGCAGACACTACAAGCGTTGGTAGTAGAGGATGAGTCTGTTAGACAACTGAGGGAGTTGAAGCAACTGAAAAGCCTGAGGTTACTAAATGTGAAGAGAATATACTGTGGACACCTCTGCAAGTCTCTAGTTCAGTTGAAATTTTTGTCCACCCTAGTTGTGAATGCAGGTGATGAAAATGAGCTTCTTCAGTTGAATGCCCTCCCTCCAAACCTGTGAAAGCTGGGTTTGAGAGGACTGTTAGACGTAGAGACATTGCGCGAGTCTTATCTCTTCCAAGCTGGAGGCCCAAACTTGTATTCAGTGGGTCTTTATTGGTCAGGGCTGAAAGAAGACCCCCTACCATTCTTCTCTCAGTTGACGAATTTGACGGAGCTAAATTTCACCGCAGCATATAATGGAGAGGAGTTGGTATTTCGCAAGGAGTGGTTCCCCAACCTGAAGGATCTTAAGTTACGGGACCTTCCTCATCTGAAGCGGCTCGAGATAGAGGAAGGTGCTATGGCGACTTTAGAAAACTTATTAGTAATCAAGCTTAACAACCTGATGGAGGTTCCACCTGGCATTAAGTTCCTCGTGAACCTCCAGTATGTAGGCTTTCATGAAATCACCTCTGAATTTTTTCTGTTGCTGCGCGACTGTCCTAGAATTGGTGGTATGAGCCGGTTGGAGTATTCTCTCCAAGCTTGACCCTTTCAACACGCCGGTTGGTGTCTTCTGATCTTAAATGGTTATGTAAGTAACTCCACTGCCAACGCTTTTTTGCACTGGTTCCTCGTTTCCTTGTGCATATCAACCAGTAGTTTAACATGTATTGATGCGAGTTGTTGGCTATATGTACAGGTTGCTGGAAAGAAGGATGAAAGGATGATGTCTTTGTTTCATATTTCAAGACTCCTGCCGCTAGTTCCTCAAACATTCCATGATTCCTGCTACATGTCAATATTTCACCGTGCTTTGCTTTTCAAGATGCTACTTTGTGCTTACATAAATAATTACGCCATACTGCAATTTCTGTGTTTCTGGAGTGTGTTTAATATGGCTTTTCAATAACATGTAATTAAGATTACATGCCATTTGGTTGTGATTTGATATTGCTCAGACTTCAATTTTGTATCACTTCTTTCAATACTGTGCTATTCACTACTAGGGAAAACCTTATACCCAGAATGTTATCAGTAGCGAGTTTATGGGACAGGCGCTACTGCTACCTATCAGTAGCGCGCTAATAATCAACGCGCTACTGCTATAAAGTTACCTGTAGCGTGTGCTGTCAAACAAGCGCTACTGCTAACTGGGCCCAGGTGCCTCTCGTGGTGGAGCATTTGTAGCAGCGTTGGCACAGAACCCGCGCTACAACTAACGATGTAGTTGTAGCGCTTGTTAGGCAGGCCGCGCTACTGCTATGTTTAGTCCCACCTTATCCACCCGCGCGCCCCCCTCTCCCTCACTCTCCCCCTCACACTCTCGCTGCTCTCTGCACCACCGCCGCCGTCGCCAACCGCCGCCGCCAGCACCACCGCCGCCCGCACCACCGCCGCCGTCCACCGCCGCCGTCGGCCGCCACAGAGCGAGGTAGCCTACTCCCTCCTCCTCCCTCCTCCTCCCTCCCTCCCCCCTCCCTTCTGCCTCCCTCCCTCCCTCCCTAGCTCCCTTCTCTCTCTGTTATTTAGAATGTAAATTATTTGAATGTAGATTGATGGATGGATTGATTGTGATGAGTAGTTGTGATGTAGGTTATGAACCCTAGTTAATTAGAGTAGTATGAACCCTAGTTAAAAAATGTTGGTTCTTAGAATAATGTAGGTTCTTAGAGTAGTTATTTGAATGTAGGTTATGAACCCTAGTTAATTAGGTGGTATGAATCCTAGTTAAAAAAAACCTAGTTATTTGAATGTTAGTTCTAGGTATTTGAATGTAGGTTCTAGGTATTTTAGGTGTTTTCGGTGTAGTTAACAGAATTCTAGGTATTTATTTATTTTAGTTAAAGCAATTTTTGCTATTGTATTAGTTAAAGCAATTGTTGGGACATGTCATATTTTGAACATGTCACATTTTGGACATGTCATATTTTTTCGAGTGGCCTATGTTTTGCCGGAATGTTGATTCGTTTCCGTTCCGGCAAATTTCGGGCGCTCGATATGTCCTGTTTTTAGCAAAGGTCATGCCGAATTTTTTTCATGAATTTTAGCATGACTTGTGCTACAATGTAGGACATATCGAGTGCTTGTGATTTTTCAGAACGGGAATTCAATGATATTCCGGCAAAACATAGGGCATTTTTCTGTCATTTTTTCTGCCGAGTGCGATTACTGCAGCGACGACAGGGGTATGTGCAAAAGACAACCGCACCTAGATGACGGTACATGCTTCTCCCTCACGCTTAAGGCGGGCTTCAAAGTGGTTACGGTATGTAATTTCAGTAGCACATGTTTCTTCTTAATTGAGCATGGCTTAAGATTTTTGCTTTAACGTGTAATTTCCATTTTTTATAATTCTACTAGTGCATACCCTGCTATGCAAGACCATATGTCCTTGACAAGCTAGCTTTCAAAGAGATGAACAAGGTGGACACGAAGATAGCTCACCTGAAAACGCAACATGGTTTCGATTTCGAGGTTGAGATCTTCAATAAAGTAGGTTGGACTCATTTTGGAGGTTCAAATTGGGAAAGATTATGCAAGGCATATGGATTTGAGGAGGATATGAAGATAACATTCGATCTTGGCAATTCTGAAGCAGATGGAAACATTTGGCTTGATCCGAACATGATTCCGATTCTGCCTCCGTGTGAGTTTGTTAAACATATTTATTATGTAATTTATATTGTTTATTTCAAAATAGTTGACAGCTTATTTTCATTCTTCAAAAAATGTACGGAAGATGGTAGACAGAACCTACTACTACAATGATGAAGCAGAATTAACTTATAAGGAGAAAGTTCATCTTATCGCATTTATTAATGATCTTGAGAATTACAATAGCTATTATCAAACTCCTCCACATTATAGTCAATACGTGCCACTAGTGCACGTGGTGAACTACGGTAACATGCATGGAGATTGCATGGTAAGATTTTCTACTATTACGACATCCGTGCATCTTTTGCATAAATTCTTCTAAAACTAAACTACATTGCTAACTACAAAGTTATTACTATGTTTTTCAACAGAAAATCCCGAAGGATTGTGTGCCTTATCTGATGTTTCCGAGAGGTCGCGTTGATGTTATGAGCTTACGGCCAGCACGGCCAGGTCAGCCTACGCATCACTCCTGTCCATACCGGATTTCTAAAACCGATGAAGACATGACAATCAAAGATTGGAAAAAATGTATGGTCAATCGTAGAGAGCTACTTGGAAGCAACATTGTGCGTAGGCCAAGAATTGGAGACAAGATGATCTCCATTCTCCATAATGGAGAGTCAGGGCCTATCTTGTTTTATGATATTTTACCTAAGAGAGGGTAGAGTAGGTCCTATGAGAGAGGAGTAGGTCCTAGGTACAATGTGTTATTATGTGCTACAATGTGTTAGCGTTGATGATGATGAGGAGGAGGAGTTGTGATTATGACTAGTCACCAACTTGTTATATGATGTCTCATTGACGAAAATGATGATTAAATAGTGTTGGTGGTAATGACTATGATGATTATTAGCTATAGTGGTGTTGGTGATGATATGATGCAAGAGTTTTTATATTAATATGATGATGATGTTGATCATGATTATCATGATGATTTGTTATTATGATCATGATTAGTTATTATATCATTGGGGGAAGGAAAGCGGATTAGATTCATGTGGATGGATCAAAAGTGACCAAAACTTGAATTAGTAGGATCGTCGTCCTACTAATTCAACTTTTGATCACTTTTGATTCATTTGGATGAATAAAATCCATGTTTCTTCCTCACAATGATATAATAATTCATCATGAACATAATGATATAACAACCTCTTAATTGGTACTGTATCAAAATTTGTATAACGGCGTATAAATAAACTAAAAAAAAAAAAAAAAACAGATTACTAGTAGCGCAGGTTTGCAAGAACGCTACTAATAGTTGTCTTATCAGTAGCGCTGGTATGATACACGCTACAGCTATATGTCTTAGCAGTAGCGCGTCTTACACGCGCTACTGGTAAGTAATAGCTGTAGCGCCTTACTAGTAGCGCGTCCACCCGCGCTACTAGTAGGCACTAAACCCGCGCTACTACTAGGCTTTTCCCTAGTAGTGATTGTCCGCGTGTGCTTGGGATGTGTATAATATGTTTTTTTGCCTATATATTTCAGTTGCATTGTTCCGACTGTGAAGTAACTGAAAACATCTGTATGGCCCACCTACCTACCACTATTGGCTTGTAATTTCATTTTTTTTTCGATAAAGGGCGTTTTATTACTTAAAAGGTTTAAGCATTACACCCGGCCTCTGCATATGTGGAATGCACACAGCCGCAACAAGTCCGAACACAACAAGAAAAAAAAAAGAAAAAGACGTAATACAAAAATCTTGAAGAAATTGTATGACGCCTAAGTAGATGGGTGTCCAGCAGACTCTCAGAATGAAAGGTTTTTCTGCAGAGTGGCGAGCTCTGATCCAAAGTTTTGTTTCTGGAGGTAGTGTGGCCATCAAAGTCAACGATGACGTTGGCAGATACTTCCAAACGAAAAAAGGATTTAGACAAGGCGACCCAATATCGCCCATACTATTTAACATAGTGGCTGATATGTTAGCTGTCATGATTGAGCGCGCAAAAAATGAGGGCCTAATTGACGGGGTAGTTCCTCATCTAGTTGATGATGGACTTTCTATCCTTCAATATGCCGACGATACAATACTCTTTATGGACCATGACATCGAAAAAGCAAGAAATCTGAAATTAATCTTATCAGCCTTCGAGCAACTTTCGGGTCTTAAGATAAACTTCCACAAGAGTGAATTGTTTTGTTTTGGTGAGGCTCAGGACGAGGTCCAACAGTATGCTGAACTATTCGGCTGTGGACAGGGCCAGTTTCCAATTAGCTATCTAGGTATTCCGATACATTATCGGAGACTTACAAATGCTGAATGGAAACATGTCGAGGAGAGATTGCAAAAACGTTTAAGTGGTTGGAAAGGAAAATAGCTATCTCTGGGCGGTAGATTGGTACTCATAAATTCGGTACTCAGTAATATGGTATTGTATATGATATCATTCTTCCTGTTGCCAAAAGGGGTCTTACAACGGTTGGATTATTTACGATCAAGATTCTTTTGGCAAGGAGATAGTGAGAAGAAGAAATATCGGCTGGCTAAATGGAGTGTGGTTTGTCGTCCCAAAGATATGGGTGGACTGGGTATTCCTGACCTTGAGGTCAAAAATACTGCCCTCCTAGGTAAATGGCTTTTTAAGTTACTTACCGAAAACGGTGTATGGCAAACCCTCCTGAAAAGAAAATATGTAGGCTCAAATGCGTTATCCCAAGTTAGCTGGAAGCCTGGGGACTCGCACTTTTGGGCTGGTCTAATGGCTACGAAGAAACACTTCTTCCGTTTTGGATCATTTTCTATTAAGGATGGCTCGGAAATTCGTTTCTGGGAGGACAAGTGGCTTGGAAATGCTACTCTTCGGGAACAATATCCAGCTTTATGCAGCATCGTGCGTCACAAGGGTGATACTATTGCCACGGTGTTGGAATCTCTCCGACCAAACGTGACATTCAGGAGAGATTTAATCGGCCCAAGACTTGCATCGTGGAACGCTTTATTGCAGCGTTTGACAACGGTGCAATTGTCACAGGGTGCTGATGAGTTTCGTTGGAACTTACATGAGAGTGGTAAATTCTCTGTGGATTACATGTATAAAGCGTTAGTCCATCCGATTGTGCCAGTCGATAGTAACAAGAAGATCTGGAAGATGAAGATACCACTAAAGAATAATTTTTTTGCATGGTATCTTCGTCGAGGAGTCATTCTTACAAAAGATAACCTTGTTAAGAGGAATTGGCAAGGAAGTACGAGCTGTGTTTTTTGTCATCACGATGAGACAATTAAACATTTGTTCTTCGAATGCAAATTCGCTCGATCTATATGGTCAGTCATCCAAATAGCTTCTGGCCTGTATCCTCCGCGTAGCGTTGCTAATATATTTGGCAATTGGCTACATGGAGTGGCTCACAGGTTTAGGACTCTAATTAGGGTGGGAGCGCTAGCCATTATTTGGTCGCTTTCGCTATGTAGAAATGACAAGGTTTTTAACGATAAAAATTCATCTCTTATGCAGGTAATCTACAGATGCACAAGTACTCTCCGTTTATGGTCATCTCTACATCGTGTGGAGTTTCGCGACCTGTTTACGGCGGTCTGTATACGCTTGGAGGATACGGCGAAGGATATTTTTATCCAACATGGATGGCAGCGTGATCTACGGATTGGATTCCCATCTACTT
Organism: Elymus sibiricus; assembly: GCA_039707655.1. NCBI lineage: Eukaryota > Viridiplantae > Streptophyta > Magnoliopsida > Poales > Poaceae > Elymus > Elymus sibiricus. The sequence goes on along the minus strand of CM077663.1, from coordinate 37,158,295 downwards.
GGGCGTCATACAATTTCTTCAAGATTTTTGTATTACGTCTTTTTTTTTCTTGTTGTGTTCGGACTTATTGCGGCTGTGTGCATTCTAGATATGAAGAGGCCGGGTGTAATGCTTAAACCATTTTAAGTAATAAATCACCCTTTATCGAGAAAAAAAGTAGATGGGTGTCCAATCCGTAATACAAAAATCCACTATTGGCTTGTAATTTCATTATGCTCAGACATTCATCTTCATTGTCACACATATTGTTACTGCGTTTTTAGTTTGTAGTGTGTACATAGCAGATATATGTGGGATCCTTATAATAGTTAGTGCTTATATGTGTCCTGTTTCAGATATAATTTGTCGGGATCCTTGTAATGGTTAAAGCTTATATGTGTCCAGCTTCTGAGATAACTTGGACCTCAGTTTGAATTTTGTACTGCTTACGTGAATGTCAAAGCCATAAATTCTTCTTGATAATTAACTAATGGTAGCTGATATGCATGGATTTGCCCATTTGATTCCTGTTTCGTCTATCTCTTCGCTAATTTTTACCAAAAAAATGAACCCTCGCACTTTCTCAGCAACAACAAATACTTGTTTGTTATCTGCTGTTGGAAACCCAAGGTTCCACCAGTATCGCGAAAATGCAAAAAGGGAATTAATTCCCCTTCTCATGTATGCAAGCATGCTTGTCCATTGTCATGAACAAGAATTATTTGCCCGCGTGATGTGGAAGCGTCAAGCGATGATGTTCTCTGCTTCTGCACTGCGTCTGAACTTCTCTGTTCCAGCCTCGCTACTGGAATCCACAGGTACGCCGAGTGCCAGAAACACTCGGCAAAGACTTTGCCGAGAGTTGCACCCGGCAGAGTCCACCCGGTGTACACCTCTCCGGCAAACAGGAATTTGCCGAGAGCCATAACACGGACACTCAGCAAACTCTTTGCCGAGGGTAAAACAGTGCCTCTTGGCAAAATACAGTGACTTCATGTCTGCTGGTTTCGTCAGTTCTTTGCCGAGAGCCACTCTCAGCATAACTGCCACAACAAAGTGCCAAGGCCTCCCAGCTGACCGTGCCGTTATCCGCCGCCGGATGTGCCATGTGGCAAAACTTTGCCGAGTGTTGCCGTTTTGCCAAAGCCTACTTTCGGCAATATCCTGTGTTTGCCGAGATGCCCCTGTTGTCGAGGGGCCCTCTAGGCGTCTGTTACTTCACTCTCGGCGAATAGTCTGGCACCCGGCGTATAGGAAAATTCCAGTAGTGCCACCAAGTAGGCTTTGCATATTTTGTTCTGTTTATCTGTTTTCAGTCCGTTGCATAATTTTATTCCTGGAGTCTAAGTGGAGCTAGCTATAGCTGTTTCCATGGCGATTTCGTTAGCCAATCTTATTAGTTTTCTGGTCTCGCCTCAATTTAGACCATCGTATGGATCGTAACTAATCCTTATCCCCCTTAAATTTAGTGACATCTTGAGCTGCTTTTCCTCATTGCTCTGGTCTACCTCCTTCCCGTTGATGTCTCTCATTTCTTTCTCACCATGTAAGGACGGGTGAGAAAATTCAGAAAAATTCAGAATTAGGTTGGATGTCTAAGAAGGTTGGATGCTTACTAGTACTGCAGTACTAGGTTATATTCTTAAAAATTCAGAAACACAAATTATTTCGGTTTGGTGCATTAGCAATGCCAATCTATAAATCAGAAGAGGCAAATATCAATGCATTACCCAGAAGGGATTTGGAAGCTCGGGACCAGGAACTCCAACGTGCGACGATTCCTGTTGTGAGCATTGTTGAGCACGAAGAGCGGACTAGAGTTTTTTTTTTTTTTGCAAAGATCGGACTGGAGGTTTTTTTTCTCCATGCCGCCTGCGAGGGCTCGTCTCGGCGCGGTGGCGGCGAATGAAGCACCCCTGCTTTTCTCCCGCAGGCCTGGCCGTGATGGTCGGCATACGATAGATTGGCGGCGTCGACCTGGCACGAGGTAAGGAAATGATACCCCCCCCCCCCCCCCTCCTAAATTGAATCCCATGTTCGTGTTAGTCGGCAAGAAGAATTTGGGCATTGTAAACAACAGCACCAAATCAAAACCTGGTTTTAGATGCCTTCTCAGTTCAAACATCTCATCAACCATACCTAATTTTCTCAGATTCAAGCCGTATGGATTTCAACTGTTACAGGTGCTCCAGTTCAACCACTGTGTTGATAGGTTGATGTTTAAACCTAGGTGTATTCAAATCTGGTGGTGGTGGTGGTGATGATTTTTGCATCATATTGCCAGCCTTGGTAGGATTGTATTGCAGATGTGAGGGCTGCCGGCTGCATAGTGCTGGGAAGAGCCATCCTACCATCCTACGTTGGAAATGAGTAAACTATTTACAGAGTACACCCTACCAGACACGAGTGATTAAAGGTCACTCAATGGATAGCCAATGAAACAGGACCAGTATTTACGGTAAAAATAATAATCTCACACTGGTCGACATCAAATAAGTTTTGCATTTCCTGAATAATCTAACATGCTTTCTTGTTTGTCTGAAAAATTAGGCAATCTGTGGTTGATGATTCCTATGGAGTGCAGTGGCGGACCAGTAATTTTTCGTGGAGGATGTCAATGGCAACTGTCCGAGATGGTAGGTATTATGCTAGTATCTTTCATTCACTCCACATATTCTCAATCATGTTGTTCTCTCCTGCAGTTTTATCTGCCTGTTTGTTACATGGTATCCAATGGAAAAGCTGAAATCAGTGCATCTCAAATTCTGTTGAACTATTGGATATTTTTCTTCAATGCAGTTTCTGCAATCCCATTGAACAAATCCATATTTCGAGTTGTCACCATTCGAGTTGCTGAAGTTCTGACAAAGGACAGGACACACTTCTCTCTCAACCAATGCCTTTCCTGAATCTTCTATTTCAAACGGCAACATAAGTATATAACTGGATATGTGACCTACTGACTGCTACTTGTGCATTGTCTTTTCTCTAGGAATGGAAGTTGCATTTGATACAATAAATTTATAATTTTCCTAAAAAATTGCATGTGAAGAATCCTGCGATTAAAGTTCTCAATGAGCACTATTTAGTGTGTAGCTCTCTCAGGTATGGTCCTGTAGACTTATTTGAGACATCCACACTCACCAACTTGGTAACCCTCGCTTAGTTATTATTACTCTCGCTTTTTCCCCTCTTTCCACATTAGTTTAGTGTGTAGCTCTTGCTACACTGAGAAAGAGAGGAAGGAACAGCACAATAACTTTTTTACTGTCACCCTCATTTTCTTCCCTCTTTCCTGCCTCTCACCACCCTTCCTCTGACTCATAAACCACGCGACTGATACGTTTCTTCTAGTCATTTGCCATGCTCAGGGCAGACAGGAAGATCGTGAAAGCGTGTGCTGAGCTTATTGTAATGCAAATTGCATAAGTACTTCTTGTTTGACGCACAACCGATGCGAGCCGTCCGTACATATAGTTGTTAATCTAAGCTGTAATCATTAATAAACCGGGTGCATTGATCCCATTGTTTGACTCAGCTTGCTGTGCAGTGCTAGCATGCAAATATATACAACATGATGCCACCAAAGTGTTCGTTGGCCCAACATTATGAAGAAAGGAAGTGTGGTTCTACAATTCACACCTCGACTTTTGTGAACTGTCAACTGCTCGACTGTCACTAGGAAAAAGGATCATCGAAGCACTTCCTCTCAAGGAGAGGGGTGCATATATATACTCCCTCTGTTCTATATATAAGGCATTCTGGAAGTTCACATTAAACTGCCAAAACGTCTTACATTTAGAAATATAAGTAGTAGTTGATTAATAATATTATCACAATCCTTCATACATTTGGATATATATTCACTAAATAAGAATGACAAGAGGGTATATTGTCAGTTATTATTATTTTAACTAGAAATGATAGGGTGTACCGAAGCCAATCTCTTATTGGTTTTGAAAAGTTTGGAAAGAAGGAAAAACTATTTCTCAAAAGTTCCAGAGTACTATAATTTGAAATGATTCGCAGAATAATTTGTAATCCATACCAAAAAACTTCCTTCTCAAAACAGAATTTTTAACATGTATTGCAGTTTCCTATGCAGCATTGGGTGGATGGCATGTTACTTCACCTTGGAGTAAGCAACCCACTAGCAATTTCTTTGCCTCAATCGATGTACTGCAGATCTGGACAAGCTCTTGTTAAAAAATATCGTGAGCGAGTACATCCATGGCCAACTTGTGCTGTCTTGCTCCCAGTGGAACTCACGTGCATGATTCTCTGCTAACCAGTAGGTTTTTCCTTGCCTATAGACAATGGGGCATCTCCTTCTTCCAACTACACCACCATTGCATTGCCATTAGTGTGGGAACCCTGACAAGCCGAGAGAACTCAGAGTGACCAACAATGGAAAAATTTCTGGTGAGCGCAGCGACGGGAGCGATGACATCCCTCCTGGGTAAGTTGGGCACCATGCTGACCGATGAATACAAGCTGCTCAAGGATGTCCGTGGTGATATTGAGTTCCTCAAGGATGAGCTCGAGGCGATGCAGAGATTCCTCCTTATGATGGCAGATGTGGAAGAACCTGACCACCAAGCTAGACTTCGTGCTGATGCTGTGTGGGAGCTGTCCTATGATATTGAGGACAAAGTCGACAAGTTTATGGTACTTGTCAACCACAAGTCCAGTTCCAAGTTGGAAAGCTTCAAGGAGCTTTTTAGGAAAAGCTTGAAAAAGATTGCGAGCATCAAGACTCGCCATAAGATTGCCAAGGATGTCAAAGACATTAAGAGCAAAGTCGTGGAGATCAGCGAGAGATATGCAAGGTAAGGAATAGAGCATACAGGCTAGAGGGTTGCTAGGTGAGGCACTACGTGTGCATCATCATGCCCAAAAACTTTGTATTAAAGTCATCTGTCTTTCAAGACCTTCTTTTACCATCACTGACACATATGGTATCTCCCTAATTTTTCGTCACTTATATCTAATTTCTTGCTCCTCCACTGAAGGTACACGATCATTGAGTCTTCCATGACAAGAAATGAAAAGGTTGACCCACGACTTTGTGCGGTCTATAAAGACACAACTGAGCTTGTTGGCATTGATGCCCCAAGATATGAGCTTTTGGAATTGTTGAGTGATGAGGAAGGTGAATTGAAAAATCAGTTGAAAGTTGTCTCTATTGTTGGGGCTGGTGGGTTAGGTAAGACGACTCTTGCTAGACAGGTCTATAACAAGCTTGAAGCAAAGTTTGATTGCCGAGCTTTTGTGTCAATCTCACAAAGCCCAAATATGACGAAGATCTTGAGTTCTATATTATCCCAATTGCGCAACCAAGATGAAGCTCATGCTGGCGCAGGGGATCCACAACTCCTCGTTGACCATATCAGAAAAAATTCTGAAAGATAAAAGGTACGAAATTACTTCAGCTACTTCTTCCATATTTTTTTGAAAAAAGTTATCATACAGATTGTTCTCAGATTGTAGTTGCCTATTATCTAAGATTCAACCACTTCTTTTATTATCTTTCAAATTTATAAATTGCACAGATTGAATTCATAATTGTGTTAACAGCCAAATGATTTCAATATAGACAGTATAATCAACCTGTGCATGGTTTATACGCACACAACCAACATTACACATTGGTATGTCTCTGTTTTCCGGTTTCAGCTATTTTCCCTTGCGAGTTAACAAGCTTTTGACGGTTAATACTGATGGAATTGCTTTTGTACGTTACTTCATATGTCTATATAATGTTAATTGATCTAAGATTTTTCTTTCAGATTGTTAAGCTATCTTGATTTTTTTTTTGCATCATATGCAATGTTTAAATTTTGTTTTCACTCATGATGATTTTTATGCCATTTCCTGTATTGTGTGCTTGAGGTGTGTGATGTTGCCATACTACAAATGAACCTGCCCCTTTCTACTTATGCATGTGGTGATATCAGCATCACCATATGCATGCATGCATTCTTATCTTTGTTTTAGTAGAAAAGTATGTTTTTTGTCCCTCAAATTTACCAAAACTATACAAATGACCCCTTAAGAATTTATGGGTGACATTTGGTCCCTGAAGTCAAAAAAACGGGTAAGTTTCGTCCCAAACCTGGTTTCGGTGAAAAATCGGTCAAGTGGCAGGGATTTTTCTCTCCGCAAATCAAAGAAAAATTAGATCGAGGTCGCCAACACTAACTTCGTGCGCTGCGCCGCCATGGCCTCGGGGGGGTGGAGGGGGGGGGGGAGTTGCTGCTGCAGCCGGCCATCATCACGGATGCGGATGAGAGAAAAGAAGGATACGAAATTCACATGTAATCAGTAACTACTCGTCGATGGAGGGGTTCCTGGTGGACTACATTGTCGACGGTGCTGCCCCGGGTGGAGGAGAGGAGTTGGAGGGAGCGGGCAGTGGTGGTTAATGGAGAGGACGCTCGTCGTGAGGTCGGGAGGGCATCCTCCATGCCACGCGCGGTGGTGGTCGTTGTCGAATCTAGCAGGGAGCACCACGGGGAGGTCATGGGAGGGGGGCCGTGCATGGACCCACCTCGTCCCAGACCGGGGTTAGAGGAGAGACGGTGACTTCGATTTGGAGTAGGGGACTGGATCAGGCGGAGATGGAGGAGGATGAAGACAACGTGATGCAGGGCGCGAGCTCCTGCGAGTCGAACGCATGGGGCAGCTCTTTGGGTTGCGCTGAGAAGTAAACTGTAGTGAGGCTCTTGATCCGGAGATCACCATGAAGGAGCCCCGGAACCGTGCTTGATCGAGAACGGAAGTCATCGATGGGAGGTGCCAAACACTAGATCCCGGCCACCGCTGCCTGGATCCACTAGGCAGGGAGGCCAGATAACGGGCAGGACCAGCGGCCAGAATCGTCGGGTCCGAGCTCTATCGGGGTCGCACTTTTTCTCCTGCTCTGCGCGTCAAGAGGACAGAAGAACACACGCAGGAGGCTGGACCAGATTCAGTGAGGAGAGAGAAACTGGGAGCACGTGGCCGGTTGTCCTCTATAATCTGGTTTTGGAGTAGTTATGTCCGGTTTTGAAATTTTTGAGGAACCAAATTCTTGAGGGGCTATTTGTGTACTTTTGGTAAACTTGAAGGACAAAAAACATATTTTTCTCTTGTTTTAATTCCTGCACACACATGCAAATTAGCATTATCTCTCCTCCAAGAATTTGTTGAACCTTAAGATAACTTGCATCGTGTATGAATTATTTGTCTATGCATTTGTACCTTGGAGGCTGTCGTTTTTAATTTGATCGGAATCCGGACTTCCTCTTGCGATTGGGGTACTTATCTAGACTTGTATGCTCATATTTTATTTTGCGCAAATACTGTAACACTTTGCATTTTAGTTTAACGTACATTTTGCTGGTTTGGTTTTAATTATCATAGTAAAGAACCATAAACCAAGCCCTAGTAAAAAAGGACACTCAAAAGACATTCTGTATTGCTTGAAACTATAATATCGGGGAATTACTATCTTCCGTGCAAAATTGAAGGGAGCCTTGGCACAGAGGTAAAGCTAATGCCTTGTGACCATGAGGTCACGGATTTGAGTGCTGAGAACAACCTCTTACATAAATGCCCTGCACAAACGGGAGCTACGTGCACCGGGCTGTCATTTTTTGTGCAAACTTGTTAAATTGTTAGAATTTATTTCAATTGAATATAGAAGACTGAACTAGGATTGCCGGTGTACCCATTGCCAAACATACATTACCTTTTATTTAATTACCGTGAAATCCTCTGGAATATGCTTATATACTCCATCACATATAATTTGACGTATTTCTGCCAAAACTCTACTGTAGGTACATGATCATAATTGATGACATATGGGATGTACCAACATGGAATATTTTGGAATGTGCTTTTGTCAAGGGCAGTCATGGCAGTAGAGTAATGTGCACAACAAGAAATAATGATGTAGCAAGATCATGCTGCTCTTTTGACATGAATCATGTCTATAAAATCAAACCACTTAGTGATGCTCACTCGGCAAAGTTATTTTTCAAGAGAATATTTGGTTGTGAAGAAATGTGCCCTTTTAACTTGAAAGGAGCCTCAGAAGATATTTTTAAAAAGTGTGCTGGTTTGCCACTGGCTACCAATGCCATATCAAGCTTGTTGGCAACTGGGAAAACAGAACAAGAGTGGAATCGGGTTCGAAGTTGTATTACCTCCGCAGATGGAAAAAGTTCGGATATAGAGGCCATGAAATACATATTATCTCTGAGCTATTTTGACCTTCCACTCCATCTAAGAAGCTGCCTACTATACCTGACTATGTTTCCTGAAGATTATGAGGTCAAAAGGAAGCGGTTAGTACAGAGATGGATTTCTGAGGGTTTTATATGTGGCGAAGATGGAGAAGATCTTGTTGCATTAGGAAATATGTATTTCCACGAGCTTGTTAACAGAAGTTTAATACAGCCAGTGAACATAAATTATAATGGCAAGGCATCAAGTTGCCGAGTCCACGACACCGTTCTTGATTTCCTCATTTATATTTCTGATAAAGAGAACTTCTCTACTTTGTTAAGCAATAAATCAAAGCTAGATCATAGAATCCGTCGTGTTTCTCTGATGGGAAATGAAGATCAAGGAATCATCAAGCAATTGGATTTATCGCATGCTCGATCTCTTGGTGCCTTTATGCCTACCAAGCAACTGCCTTCACTTGTGAACTCAAATGCTCTGCGTGTGTTGGACCTAATTGATTGTGAATATTTGGAAGATTATCATATCAAATATATTGGAAGACTTATGCAGCTGAGATATCTGAACATCGGTAAGTCAGATAACCTAACCGAGCTTCCTAAAGAAATTGGCGACTTGGAGTATCTAGAGACGCTCATTGCAGAGACCCATGATGGTTTTGTGCTACCTGAATCTGTTAGCCGGCTGAAACGACTAACACGTTTGTCTGTTTCACATCTCACTGAATTGCCAGATCTGATTGGCAATATGACAAATTTGCAAGAGCTTGGGGAAATAGACCCTTTTGGTCAGTCGCTGAATGTTGTGGAAGGGCTTGGCCAACTAAGAAATCTGAGGAAGCTGACACTTCGTTGGTACGAGTCCGAAAATGCAAGTTACACGGGAAAGTTAGTATCATCCCTGTGTAAACTGGATAACTGCAACCTTCACACCCTAGATATTATATTAGGTATTTATGAAGAAGATGAATTTGTAGACATCTGCCTTCCAAGTCTCAATTGTGTCCAAAACATTTGTCTTGAGACTGGAGAAATCCGTTGGATTGCCAAATGTCTGCCTTCATTTGCCAACCTGCAAAAATTGGACATCCGTTATGGGAAGATAGAGCAACAGGACGTCGACATGGTAGCAAACATATCTACTCTAGTCAAAATTTGTTCGTTTGCTGAGTGTGATGGTCCAATTATCATCAGCGGGGGATTTCAACGGTTGCAGAAGTTTGAATTCATACCTTCTAAAGGGTTGACGTTTGAAGCAGGGGCTATGCCGAATCTCAAGAAGCTTGGATTCAATTTTTACCTAGGACTTGATGACAGAGTTTCTGGAAGTGGTTTTGTTTCCGGCATCCAACACCTCACCAACCTCGTTAGCATCGGTGCCTGGATAAATTGCTTTGGAGCCAAGGCCGGGGATTTGGAGGTTTTGGTGTGTGCTTTGAAGAGCATTTTGCCGAGGGAAACCCCAACCATGCTACATTGGAAATCCGTAAAATAAGTTAAGAGCGCTTGTAACCACATTTTGAGTGATAAAGGACTGAAAATGTACCGGAAGCTAGCCAAGAGGTTGTGTGGGCGAGCGTGGCTCTGATGGATACGCATGTTGAATCTGATTCCTATTAGATGTGAAAAACTTCTGTCGTTTTTGTTCATTTGCATTTCAGTCCTCCCATGCCTCGCCGTTCTTGCTAGGAGCAGCTGTAGGTTGATGCCTGCAGCTGTGAAATTTAGTAAGCTGAGACGAATAATTTTAATGTTGTTTTCATTCAAAAAAAAAATTAATGTTGTAATCGTGGGATCAATTTGGTATTGTGCTCCGAAACAATGTGATTTGCTATTAATTAAGTGTTTTACAGTACTTTACTTTTATGGTCGTCTTTACATCTACTGCCTCATAAGATTGAATCTATTCCGTGTTCCTGGTAGCCTTTTGGTGTGACTAGCACACAGCAAAAAGGAAATCGCTGAGATGCACGGTATGCCTAGCTGGGGCTTATGGATCAGTACACTGAAGACCGTGAAGCAATGCCCTGAGGGTGGCCAGCCCATGTGATGCCACTCTCTCGCTGGAAAGGGATGTGTGGGCTATGCCACAGCGACGCGGCGGCTGCGCGGCGACTGGACTCTGGAGCCCACTGGTTTTCTCCGGCAGGCTTGTCCGCGGTGGCCGGCGTACGGTAGATAAGGTAAGAAAGCCAGTTCCCCTTCTAAGAACTGTAAGTGAGTTCACCATTACAGAAGAGAAGATACGTTTGTGTAAATCAACATCATCGAATCTAGATTTTTTCTGGAGCGTCTTGCAGAGCATGACCATGTTGAGTCGTTGGTTTCATTCGTGTAGACCACCTCTATAGGCAGGAGGGATCAAGGCATATGATTTAAATAACTCATTCCTCACCGGCGACACCAACCTTAATGATGTGATAAATTATGATGGTCAACGGTGTTACGGGCGGGTCAGATCGGGCCCGGGGCGGATCGGACCTTTTGCTTCTGGTAGGAGAGGTTGGGATTGACCCTGGATGTGCTCGCAGGGATGCTCGGGTAGGACAGGTACGGTGCTCGTTGGTGGTGGTCGTGATACCGGTGTGTCGGTGCACGGATCGGCGACGGTGACCGCGGGCATGGCGTCGGGTGAGCTTGCCTGGCCATGAGCTTGGGGCTGGCTCGCCGGCGGCCGGCGGCAGTCAAGGAGTCGTGTCCCCTCCAGTCCACTGGGTATTGGCGGGGGACACAGGTGTGGATGCCTCCTACGGTGGAGGCGTCTACCCAGACTCGGGGACTGATGCCGGGCTAGGAGTTGATGGACTGGCATCGCTCTTCCTACCGTGGTTGTGTGCGACGTGAGGTGCGCGACCGGCGGTATCCCACGACAGGGATACCGGGGCGGCGGCCCCGGGATGAGGGTCACATGCTTGCTCTCCGGCGGGCAGAATTGCGATGATGGTGGCTCCCTTCCCGGGTTGTGAGAGGGCAACGGGAGGTGGGGTGGCGGGTAGCTCGAACGTGCTTTCTCTCCCAGAAAGGTGGCGTCCTGATCCAGATATGGGGACCTAACATTGTCGTGCTCCTCTTGACGGCCTCGTAGTGGCACGGGTGAGTTGCCGAGCGAAAGCTCCGTGCCTTGGTGCCGACGACGGCGACACCCGTGGGTGCCGTGCTCTTCTTGAAGACGTCATTGCGGTTCTTCTCCTCGTGTCAGGGCTCCGGGTGAAGACCTTTGTTCGGTGGAATCGGCGCCGGCGGCGCTCTGCGTCGTTTTCCCTCTTGAGGGCGTTGTCGTGGAGCCTAGGTATGCTAGGTCGTAGTGTGGGGGTGTTTAGCTCGCCCGATGCGTGCTACCGGTAGCATAGTCGATTTTACGTGTGTCGGGTATCTCAGGATCGACTTTGTAAGAGGGCTACCTCACCATTTTGTATCGTTTGACCGTGTACTTCTGTGATTGTTGCTTTATATATAAAACGGGACGAAAGCCTGTTTCGAGAGGGCGGGGGGGAAGGGGAGCAAGCCTTTGGCTATGTAGCTCTGCTTCGTCCAGGATCAGAGGAGAAGCGGGAGATTCTAGAGAGGATAAGGTGGACAAGATAAGGCTAAGAGGAGATGCAGTTGGCAGGACCCACAGGGAGCACGTGTCTATCAGAGGAGGAGGTTTGACGGGAGAGAAAATCATCCGGGTGAAATAAACAGTTTCCCTTTTCCTATGATTAAATTATACGGAGTACTATGTTGTAAAGCTTATTAGCTTTCGGGAGAGTGCCGCTTAATTCAGGACCGTGCGATCCTGATCCAGCGGTGAACATATGCATAGAAGAACCACTCTCAATCTCAATCCTGCCACAATCCCCTTCCTATCCGAGCACCGCGACGGCCCACCGGCCGCCGGCGCGCTCGCGATGTGGCGCCACCGCGACTGCTAAGACCCATCCATCCACCCATCCCAGGTGCCACCGCCACTGCCGGATGTCCATGGACGAATTTTCCATCTCCAGCGGAAAAGCCTGTGCTCTGCCTTCAATTCGATGGACATTTATGGAAACCAACCACTGTGTATGCCTTCAGTCTTCTGATGTGGCTTTCTACAAGTGCTATTGAGAAGCTTTTAAATTTGTTGACGCTGGACCTTTGTAATTCTGAGGTAAATGTGTTGCCAAGTGGGATTGTGAAACTGAAGAAGCTTAGGCACTTCTTATTTTCTCAGCAATGGAGTGATCGATCTTGTGGAGCTATGCAGTGGTTCAGTGGTGTGCACATCTCCAAGGATCTTGGTAACCTAACAAATCTGCAGACACTGCATGCACTGCAAGCACAGGATGAGTCAGTTAGACAACTGGGAGAGCTGAGGCAACTGAGAAGCCTGAGGGTATTGGATATGAAGAGAATCTACTGTGAACACCTCTGTGAGTCTCTCGCTCAGATGCAGTTTTTGTCCTACCTAGATGTTTCCGCAAGTGATGAGAATGAGCTTCTCCGGTTGAATGCCCTTCCGTCAAACCTGCAGAAGCTACGTTTGAGAGGAAAGTTGGACGAACAGACCTTACATGAGTCCCTTGTCTTCGAAGCTGCAGGTGGAAACTTGTATGCGTTGCGTCTAAATTGGTCAGGGCTGATAGAAGATCCCCTGCCATCCTTTTCTCGATTGACAAGTTTGACAGAACTAGTTTTCATCAAAGCATACAACGGAGAGCAGCTGGTATTTCACAACCAGTGGTTCCCAATGTTTTGGATTCCGAATGGATGAATTTTCTCGTGGGGGGGCGAGATTCTCGGTTACCACGGTTACCGAGTAATACCGAGCATATTTTGGACGAAATTTATAATTAAAATTTGAATTCAAATTCTTTTAAACTAGATATAGATACGACTTGAACATATATAGACCACAAAAGTGACAGTATCTCAGTGGAGTGTCCTTTACATGCGCGCCAAGCGAAGAGGTCGCGAGTTCGACTCCTCCAGTTTTGGTCCTTATTTTTTAAGGTAGAACGGGACTCGAACTAGCGACCTCTCATGTAGGGAACAAGATGGTTACCACCACGACAGAGCCATGTTTGGTGATATTATTGACAAGCTGACCTATTTTAGTACGCTTTGGATGTAAAAATTCAAAAAAATCGGGATTTTTTGCTCGGGATAGGTCTTTCTCGTTGGGCAGCGAGAAGCTCGGTATCCGCCCGGTAACCGTTTTTCTCGGGCGGTACCCAAAACCATGGTGGTTCCCCAACCTGAAGACTCCTGAGTTACGAGACCTGCATCGTCTGAAGCGGCTAGAGATAGAGGAAGGTGCTATGGCGACTCTGAAGAAACTATTCCTAGGCAACCTCAACAGCATGACGGAGGCTCCACGTGGCATTGAGTTCCTCGTGACCCTCCAGGAGCTATTCTTTCACAATATTACCACAGAATTTCTGTGGCTATTGCAGCAATGTCCTGAAATTTGTGGTATGGCCTGGGCAGGCTATACTCTCAGAGCTTGACTGCTGCCTTCTTATCTGCGAGATGTGTATGTAAGTCACTGTGCCGCATGCCAAAGATTTTTTGCACTAGTGCCTTGTTCCCTCATGCATTTTAATTACTAGCTTAACATGTGTTGATGCTGAGTAGTTGGCTATATATGTAGGTTGTGGGAGTGAAGGAAGTCAAATTTCTTGGCCTGGAGTTCTCAAAAAAAATTAAAAAATCTTGGCCTGGTGTTTCAAGACTCCTGCCGCTTGCTCCTCGCATCAAAGATTCGACAACTACTGCGTTGCTTTTCATGCTGCTTCTTCCTGTGTATGAAAGGGAAAACAGCATACTGCTAGTGGTGTGCTTGTGAATCTGAAGTGTGTTTAATTAATAGTATGACTTTGTAATAACATGGCACCTACTGTGAGACTGCCATTGGCTTGTGGTCTGATTTTGCTAAGACTTCAAATTTCACGTTACTTTCCTATTTCGACTAAGTACTTCCGTTGGCATGTGCTCTAAGATCTGTATTACGTGTCATTGTCTCCTATATATTTCAGCTGTATTGTACTGGCTGTTAAGTCACTGAAATTGCTTGGCTCACCTACCTACCACTACTGGCTTGTGAGTTGATTATGTTCAGGCATTCATTTTCGTCAAATACTCAAACGTAAAGAAATATAAGATATTTTATAGATCACTAAATTAGTGATCTAAACGCTCTTATATTTCTTTACAGTGGGAGGATATGGCGACTGTCTAGTAGATGAGATCCCTGTAACGGTTACAACATCTGCCCTGTTTCAGTGATACTCTGGTAATAAACTCATGGTGCCTGCTATGCATGTATTTGTCCATTCGATTCCTGTTCTGCCCGCTTTCTTCAGCAACAAAATGTACCTGTTTCTTATTTGGTGCTGAAAAGCCAAATGGTTTCACCAGACCATTGCACAGAAAATGGAATTTATTCCCCAGACCATGCATTATTGCTTGTCATGAACTAGAATTGTTTGCCCGCGTGATTTGAGAGCGTCGGCCAACTGTCTTCTCTGCTTCTGCACAACATCTGAACTTGTCTCCTTCAGCATGCAACCAGAATTGTATATTTGGTTTTGTTTGTTTGTTTTCTACTTGCGTGTATTTCGTTCTTGGTGTTTGAATCTAGAGATATGTTGTTTTATTCTGTAGATTAGTCCTGCGCCCGGTAACGGCGGACTCGGCGGGACGGGTGGTTCCACGACAGGATTCTCCGCGGTCTTCTTCGGGCGCGGGTTCTCACGACGTACGGATGGAGGTCCAGGTGACTCCCCCGCGTCAGGTGACGGCGGACTCGGCGGGACGGGTGGTTCCATGACTGGGTTCGCCGCGGTCTTCTACGGGCGCGGGCTCTCTCGACGCACTTATGGCGGCGGAGGGGCTGCCTCCCCAGGACGGCCATGGGGTTCCGGGTGGGGCTGCTACTTCGCCCCCTGTTAGTCCACCGGTTACCAATTCTATTACTGTTGAGTCTGAGGCAGGAGGCCACAGTCATACAGTGATATCTACGGAGGACGTGATCTCGTATGGCGGGATACCGGATCCGACATCAGGAGACCGACGATTTAGTCAACGCATCCAGGAGCAGCCGGATGTCGACGACATGATGCTCGGACGGGCACAGAGGGCCGCCAAGCTTCGAGACGTCGAGGAAACTACAGGTATGTCGGTTAATATTAATGCATCAATTCTGCACTTTTCGGATTATGAGATTATGCAAAATGCTAGCGACATAGGTATCTCAATTGGGTCTGATGGTAAACAAATGGCTCGAACGATAAATGATATTCTAGACTTAGAAGCAGAAAGAGCCATAGAGTTCATCCAAAATCTAGCTGCAATAAAACCGATGAATGAGTCAGACATTAACGGGTTAGGTGGTATAGAATTACAAAGTTTATGTGAAGGAATGCTAAACATAGGGGGAGACCAGGAGGATGAGGATGACATAGAGTCGGAGGGGTATATGGCCACTTCGACTGACGGTTGTCATTCTCATGAAATACCTTCTCAAACTGCCATAGAAGTGGCACAGGATAAGCAAAAAAAGGCCTTGGAAAAGAAAGGTATATCCTGTGTCAGCGGTATGGAGAAGTGCAAGACTGAAACATAAGAAAAAATTCCATGATGACATATGAAAGGAATCTTTTGGAATAGCAGAGGTCTAGCGGACTTGGCTAAAAGAAGATTTCTTAGAGAAGCATCACTAGAACATAAGCTTGATTTCATGGCATTACAAGAAACGGGTAGGGATAACTTCACATCATCATTTCTTAATACTCTATCAGGAGGTGTGGATTTTGATTGGCACTGTTTGCCACCCAGGGGTAGATCTGGAGGGATCTTACTTGGGGTGAAGTGCGAAACATTAGAGGTGATGAATGTGGTATATGGAGAGTTTTCTGTCAAATTTCGAGTGAAGTCGAAAGTTGATGGATTTCGATGGGCTCTAGTGGCCGTATATGGGGCGGCGCAACCAGAGCTAAAACCAGATTTTCTCGCAGATTTAGTCAGAATTTGTGGAGATGAGAGATTACCCGTTATGGTTGGGGGGGATTTCAATTTCATTCGTCGACAAAATGAAAAAAATAATGACAACTTCGAGGGAAGATGGTCAACAATGTTTAACATGGTAATTGAGAGCCTTGATTTGAGAGAAATCGATCTTACCGATAGGCAGTTCACATGGGCAAACTCACTGCCAGTTCCAACATATGAGAAGTTGGATAGGGTACTGGCCAGCGTTGAGTGGGAACAGAAGTACCCGCTCGTTACAGTTCATGCTCTACAACGTGCCATCTCTGACCACACACCTCTATTGGTTGACTCAGGGGGGGCCAATCATATGGGGAATAGAAATAATTTCTCTTTTGAACTAGGATGGTTCGAGAGAGAAGGACTCATGGATCTTATAGCCACTGAATGGGCTAGGGACTCTGCTGGATCATCCAGTACTGAAAGATGGCAAAATAAAATCCGACACTTGCGCCAGTTCTTGAGAGGATGGGCGAAGAATCAGAGCGGGTTATACAAAGTGGAAAAAGAGAGGCTTATTCGACTAATTGAGGAGTTAGATGTGAAGGCTGAAACTAATCTCCTCAACTGGTCGGATACAAATATGAAAACTGAGGCGGAGAAGAAATTGCAACAGCTTCTGAGAGAGGAAGAGATGAAATGGGCACTTCGAGCTAAGGTGACGAAGGTAGTCCAGGGAGATGACAACACACAATTCTTTCACATGATTGCGAATGGCAAGCATCGAAAGAAAAAAATAATTCAACTAGAGCAAGATGAAGGGACAATAATAGGTCACGAGAATCTAAAAACTTATATTTCAGAATACTATAAGAAGTTATTTGGGGCGCCAGAGGAGAATTTTGTTTCTCTGAATGAAAACACAACGCATGATATTCCTCAGATTAGTTCTGATGAAAATGATGTGCTATCAGCTCCATTCACAGAGAAGGAGGTGTTTGATGCTATATCTCAAATGAAACAAAACAAGGCACCGGGACCGGATGGGTTTCCGGCAGAATTTTATAAAAAATGCTGGCATATCATTAAGGGCGACCTTTTGCCTATGTTCCATGACTTATTTAATGGCCATCTACAGCTTTTCCATCTAAACTTTGGAACAATTACGTTGTTGCCAAAGAAGGTGGAGGCTGTACGCATTGAGCAATTTAGACCGATATGCTTGCTCAATGTTAGTTTCAAAATATTCACAAAGGTGGGCACGAATAGACTGTCAAGGATAGCTCATTCAGTAGTCCAACCAACACAAACAGCGTTTATGCCTGGACGACACATCTTAGAGGGAGTCGTTGTCTTGCATGAAACATTGCACGAAATACATACGAAGAAACTCGATGGGGTTGTCTTTAAGGTGGATTTCGAAAAGGCATATGATAAAGTTAAATGGTCATTCCTACAACAGGCATTACGAATGAAAGGGTTCAATGATAAATGGCGGGATCAAGTGGATGCTTTCATTAAGAAAGGCAGCGTGGGGATCACAGTTAATGATGACACAGGTCACTTCTTTCAAACACACAAGGGATTGAGGCAGGGTGACTCTATGTCTCCGTTATTGTTCAACATTGTAGCAGACATGTTGGCAATACTCATTGGTAGAGCTAAAGAACAGGGGCATGTAGGAGGACTAGTACCTCACTTAGTGGAGGGGGGGTGTCCATACTACAATATGCGGATGACACGATAATTTTCATGGAACATGATATGGCAAAGGCAAGGAATATGAAACTAGTCCTGTGCTTATTTGAACAACTTTCAGGGCTAAAAATAAATTTTAACAAAAGCGAAATATTTTGCTTTGGAAAGGCAAAGGATGAGCAAGACGCTTACAGGCAGCTATTTGGATGTGAGGTGGGATCACTACCATTTAGTTACCTAGGGATTCCTATTCATCATAGAAGATTGACGAATAAGGAATGGAAATGTGTTGAGGAAAGATTTGAAAAGAAACTAGGTTGCTGGAAGGGTAAGCTCATGTCATATGGAGGGAGGCTAGTATTAATAAACTCAGTATTAACAAGCCTTCCGATGTTTCTGCTGTCTTTCTTTGAAGTGCCTGTAGGGGTACGCAAAAGATTAGACTTTTTTAGATCTCGTTTCTTCTGGCAAAGTGATGAGTCTAAGAAGAAATATAGACTAGCGCGATGGGATATCATATGCAGGCCAAAAGACCAAGGAGGTCTTGGAATCGAAAATTTAGAAGTGAAGAACAAATGCCTGCTTAGCAAGTGGCTATATAGGCTATCCACGGAGACTGATGGGATGTGGGTACAATTGTTGAAGAACAAATATCTGCATTCCAAAACACTAGCTCAGGTGACAGCTAGACCAACTGACTCACCTTTCTGGAAGGGGCTAATGAAGATAAAAGCAACCTTTTTTAGAAGGGTGAAGTTCGTAGTGGGTAATGGCACCTCAACAAGATTTTGGGAAGACACTTGGCTTGGGGATTCGCCATTAGCAACTCAATACCCTTCGTTATATAACATCGCGCAACGTAAAGAAGAGTTAGTGTCCACGGTGTTACAATCGGTACCCCTGAATATGCAATTCAGACGAGCTTTAGTGGGAGCACGCTGGACGGCATGGTTACATCTGGTTAGGAGATTGATGCAAGTGCAACTTGGGGGTCAGCCAGACAGTATTCGTTGGACTTTACTGGGGAATGGTGTATTTTCTGTAAAGTCTTTTTACAACGAATTGATAAACACTGGACCACTATCACGATCTCTCCACATTTGGAAAATTAAGGTTCCCCTTAGAATTAAAAATTTTATGTGGTTCATACACAAAGGAGTGGTATTAACCAAAGACAATTTGGCAAAACGAAGATGGCGAGGCAGAATTAATTGTTGTTTTTGTGATCAGAATGAGACTATACAACACCTCTTTCTCGAGTGTCCTCTGGCAAAGTTATTATGGCGAACAACTCATATAGTGTTTAATATAAACCCACCCACATGCATAAACTCGCTATTTACAACGTGGCTCAATGGAGTAGACGTTACAATAGCGCAACATATCAGAATTGGAATTTGTGCTTTATTTTGGGCTATATGGAACACGAGGAATGATATGATTTTTAATGGAAAGAAATTTAATAACTTTTTGCAGGTTATCTTCAGAGCAACAACTTGGATCCGTATGTGGTCATTACTCAGTCATGTGGACTTCAGGAAGCATATGGATATTGGGTGCAACCGGTGGGAGATGGTCGCACGGGTTATCTTCAACCAGTTTGGATGGCGTGCTAATAATAGGCTAGGTGTGTAGGCATCGTAGTCTATTGTTACATAGCGCCGAGTGTGGCAGCTCGATTTTTATTCCACATTTACTATACTTTGTAATACAGGCTGGACGCATTGTGGACCTGGCACTTTGGTTTGGAACTTTTTAATAAGATGGCTGCATGCATCAATCGATGCAGAGGCCGGGGGCTTCGATCCTCCTTTTCCACAAAAAAAAAGTTACAAATCAGCTATCCAGTAGTTCCCAGTGATCTGTTAAGCTACTTCCTTTAGTTTCCCGGTCTCGCTCGAGTTGTTAATCTACCGCATATCGATATTGCTTCCCCAACCGTACGCCCTGCACCGCATATGCATACTGAACCTCTAGATAAGAAGAAACTTTTTGTTACTTTCCCTGTTTGCACTCGAGTACTTGTATGATCGGCCAACAATTTTGTAGTTGGAGATATTCACCGTGGATCTTGCAACTAGACTATTTGATTTTATATTGTTCATTTCCCATGTTTATGTTTTTTTCCATCGTGCTACTTCGTATTTAAGAGTTGTTGGATTCAATTTATTTATGTTTTTCTTGGTAACTTTGTTGGAGTGTTTTGTAACACGGAACGGTAAGGTTATTTAAGAATTATTTAATTCAGTTTATTTGTGTGTTTTCTGGCAACATTATTAGAGTATTTTGTACTCCCTTTGTACCGAAATAATTGGCGCCGGGAGATTGTCTCCGACCAGGTGAAAACGAACAAAAGTACAAAACTACCCCTAGTTTGAAAACAGATGGTCGTCTTCCTCCGCCAGCGCTCGCCTCGTCTTCCTCCGCCCTCCACCTCCTCCAGCTGCTCGTCCCCGTGGTCAGCAGCAGGCCTCTCCCTGTCATCCACCAGCAGGACCCTCCGCCAGGCTCATCCCTGTCGTCCAGCTGCTCGTCCCCGTCGCCAGCAGCAGGCCCCTCCTCCTCCGCCCTCCACCAGCAGGACCCTCCACCTGCCAACCTCCGCCC
Source organism: Elymus sibiricus (assembly GCA_039707655.1). Lineage (NCBI taxonomy): Eukaryota > Viridiplantae > Streptophyta > Magnoliopsida > Poales > Poaceae > Elymus > Elymus sibiricus. The sequence goes on along the minus strand of CM077663.1, from coordinate 37,137,830 downwards.
CAGCTTGGTCCTCGCCTGCCCAGCCCAGGCAGGTAGTCCTCGCCTTAAATTACAAAAGCTAACAATAGAAGATTGATTCAGTTAAACAGCGCAACAGCAGAATTTGAGGAATCAGTAGAATTTGAAAACAAACAAATAACAGTCGCAAGTGCAGTGAAATTCAGGAGTTAACTGAAATAAAGGAGACAAATAAAGGAGGCAAGTGTATAAGGTGTATGTGCTGCAACAGGTCCAGTGTGCAGCCTTGATCCCACATTTTCCATCATTTTCCATCAGGCATTTGCTGCTTGTTTCTTTGGTTGGTGTCAATGATATGTTAATCTGGACCAACTTTAAAGGTAGAATACGATACTGTAGGGACATCATCAGGCGACAAAATAATTCTGCAGTAAAATTCCTGCCAGTGCCCTTCTTCAAGAGAAACTTGCAAAAATAGAAAGTTGCCTATTTTGAGGAAAGGAGTTTTGGTACCTTAATCTACAAACCATGCTCATTGAGATGATTAGAAGCTCACCCCAGATGCATACAGATCAAACTTCAGGGAATTACGGTATTCAGAAGGAAAAATAATAATGTACCCTTGGAAGTGCAATTTTTTGCCATTACAGTATGTAACTGTTGGTAACAGGAGATGTCTATACTCTATACCACAGCTTTAGTAAATGATGATGGTGCACAGGACAAATGCGAATTCATGTTCCAAGCCTTGTGCTCGCGCTCACCTTGGCCCTGAAAGGACGGGTCTATCTGAAGAGTTGCGGCAATGTTCCCACGAAGGCACGAACTTCTCTACTCCATGAGAGGTCCAAATCAAGCTCGGTTTCAACATCCATTGCACCATCCAGGACTTTGACAGCTTCGATCATGGAAGGGCGTCGACGGCTTACAAACGACATAGCTCAAGGCTGTCAAAGCGTCACAAGGACTGAAAATGTTAAGATGACAACGCTAGTTCATCGACAAGCTTCACCTCACCTGCACTGCCGCTGCAGACGAATGTAGCAAGAGACCGCCATCCTTCTGCAACCATCCTCCTCCACCCTGCCGTTCGAAAGCAACACAGCAGAGTGTGAGAGGGTACAGTCCTTGACTAGTTTCAGCTGAGCATGGGGAGGGCCATTGAAATGCATGTACCTTATATCATCAGTGCAGATTGCAGTGATCTTGTTGTCCTCCAACTCTCACTCCCTGTTCAAAACAGCATAGCTGCAGTAACTTATACTCCAGCTTGACCTGAAAATATGAATTCAGTAAAAATGACATTAAAAGTGAATTTAAGTGCATATAAATTTAGCAAAATGCACATTAAAAGTGAATTTAAGTGAATCTCCAGCAAAGTGCTTGTAAAAGCACTTTGTTGAATTTATATGCACATCAAAATCCATATTTGAGTATGTTTGCATTCATGAGACAATTTCATTTAGTTTTCGTTAAAGGAAAGTTTTCAATTAATTATGATTAACTCAAAAGGTTTCATTTAAGAGAAAGATAAGAGAGCAAGAAGAGAGAAGCAAGAATTCAGTTACTTTTAATTAACTGAAAAAGGATTCAGTTAATTCAGTTAGCAAGTTTCAGCAGAAGAGAGAATTGAGAAGAAGTGAGAAGAGAGAAACTAAAGCAGCAGTACACTACTCCTAATTAACTGAAGAAGATCTTGAGCCTTTTGCCTTCTGCCATTAATTCAGTTAACACTACTCCTAATTAACTGAAGAAGATCTTGAGCCTTTTGCCTTCTGCCATTAATTCAGTTAACACTACTCCTAATTAACTGAAGAAGATCTTGAGCCTTTTGCCTTCTGCCATTAATTCAGTAACACTACTCCTAATTAACTGAAGAAGATCTTGAGCCTTTTGCCTTCTGCCATTAATTCAGTTAACACTACTCCTAATTAACTGAAGAAGATCTTGAGCCTTTTGCCTTCTGCCATTAATTCAGTTATACACTAATCCTAACTAACTGAAGAAGATCTTGAGCCTTTTGCCTTCTGCCATTAATTCAGTTATACACTAATCCTAACTAACCGAAGAAGATCTTGAGAAACTACAGCAACAGTACACTACAGAGCAAGAAGTACTGACACGAAGTAACAAAAAAATTGCATCAAGCAGGAACAAAAAAATTGTTCAAGCACTGACAGAAAAAGGCATGCAAAAACTACTCCATTTTAATCTGTACTCCATTAATTTGTACTCCACTCCACTAACAGAGACAAGCATATGTTCTGATTGATCTCAAATTCAGATATGAAGCACACAGGGCAGTTGAACATAGAAATTTCTACTGCAAATGTAAAGAAGATACTGTAGAGCAGTTTTGATCTCAAATTTTTACAGTAATGGTCTAATCCCAATTCCAATTGGAAGCACAACATTTAATTTAATATCAAATTTGACCAGTCCACATGCATAGATTTGACCCACATTCAGAATTTATTAATGGAAAAGTTTCATTCAGTTTTAATTAAAGGAACAATTTCAGTTAATTATAATTATCTGAAAAAGTTTCATTTAGTGGGTGTGCTCAGACAAGAAAATCACTACTCCAAAACAAGCAAACTTGCAAGCACTACAGTAAGAGTACATGTTCAGAACAGGGTCAGAATACAAGAATCACAGGAGCATCACTAAGCTTGTTTACTCCTGTAGATTTGCTTGTCCAAGTGTATGCTTAGATCCAGCTTGGAGATATTCATCAGCACGTTTACTGGAAATATCCAGCTTGGGAATACTTAGAAGCATGATAGGAGTATTTATGCTCAGAATACTTATGCTTGTATGCTCAGATTTCAGAACATATACTCCTCTACTCAGTTTAGAGAAGTGACAGAGTTACTGAATCTGGACAAGTTAAATCTTGTTAAATACTCCAAACAAATACTATAAGAAAAATACTCCAAGCAATTACTCCATGGCAATCTTGTTAAACAAATTCAGTGGCAGAATACCAAGCAATATTGGAGTACTCCAAATTCATACAGCTGCTACTCCAAATTTGTGCAAAACTAATTGTAGGTTCATTTGAAAATTCAGTACACGGACCGCTTGTCCTGCGACTCCTTGAGCAGCAGCAGCAGCAGCAGCTTGTTGAAGGCCTCCGTGGAGGACGAGGAGATGACCCAGTCCTTGGAGTCGAACCCCGCGACGAAGCCAGTCCAGGAGAAACTGGTTCAGTGCTTGATTCCCGGCTCTCTTTGCTGATTCTGTTTCTCGTTAGAGATGATTGATCATCGGCTTTTCAGTCAGTTCATCAGCTTGCTAAATGCCAAGTGAAGTGAGGGAGCATAATCGATCAGCAAGACGAACAATTTATCCTCAAGTGGGTGATATCTCTGTCACCCCATTCAGAGCCTCTCTGCAGCAGAGGAACTAGTAACACTTCACTGGCTGACACCTTGATCTGCTTCTCCTCATTGATTTCCTCTTCCTGCCTCTTGTTCTCGTAAATGTCACCATTACTACTAGTATTATTACTTTTTTTTTGGAAAAGGAGGTTAAAAACCCCGGCCTCTACATCAATCGATGCATACAGTCATCTTTATTTATTATTCAATATAGGTCTAACAAGAACATACATCAAGTCACCCGAAGCCACCACTCACACCTACAAAACTCGATAATGTGGAGTGCTCTCATTCCCCATATCTGAAACCGGTGCCGTCGCCGATCCATCCACATAACTATTTTTGCTGTGTGAATTGTGTTACTGGTTCAAGTAGGTTGGGCTTGCTTCCTTGCTTGTTTGTCATGCTCATGCCTCTGCTGGCGGGAGCTGAGTTTGTGCTTTTCTGACCGCTAGAGTGCTATACTTTTCATTGGTTATTAAGTTTTGTCTCCTGCATTTCTGATGTATCATATGAGCAGCAGAGTTGAAATATGACCAGTAATCTGTCGGCAGCACTTAGCAGGGTCACAGTTTGTATTTTTTAGCAGAGGAGGGCTTACGGCCTTCATCTGAAAAATAAAACAAGGGCTTGCGGCCCAGTACAGCCAAGCTCATGGATGAAGATTGCCCCCCCACCCCCCTCACACCGAAAGAAGTCCAGATAACCCCCTGGGGTTTCATAAACCAGCTAATCCGTCCCCTCAGCTCTAAAACCAGTCCAGTTAAGTAACCCCCTGAGGTCTCTAATACAAGGCAAAATCACCCCCTTGCGCTGATTATACTGGTTTCTGCGGGCGGTTTTGCTTGCGTGGCGTTGGACGACTGCCACGCCGGCTTGATGGAAGGTGCCAAGCGATTTCAACCCTGCTGAATAATTCCCCAATCCCAAGTTCCTGGATATGGCCGCCAGCTCAAGCTCGTCCTCCCATGTTCTCTGGTTCCTCTCTTCCCTTGTTCATCACCATGGCAGCCAGCTGAAGTTCTTCCTCCCCTGTTCCCTAGTTCCTCTCCTTCCCTATCGGCAGCTTCCAATTTAGCCCAAGCTTCTGGTCTTCTAAAATCCAGCAACCACGTTTGCAGACGCTAGGTAAGACCATTTCGTAGTAACATTCACATGATTCCAATTTAATGCCTACTATCCTCTCCCCGAACTATTAAAGTAGAAAGAAAAGAAACATCAGCTCATATATCAGGACAAAAAGAAAACATCAAACGAGTATGAGATTTCTGTACTCATTTAAAATAGCTGAAACCGTATAAGATCTAGATAAAATTAGATTACTAATTCTAATTTTGGTAACTAGTCGTCAACCCGTGCTTCTCCACGGGCTAGAATTTGTTGAAAGATTATAATATTCGACATAGAAAGTTTTTATAAGTATTATTTTCAGTAAACCTTATAAAAATTAGGTGGAGAGTGGTTTTTTTAACCCACGCTCGGTGCACCCATGCAAGAAAACTTATCAAAACATTTCAAAAAATTCTGAAATTTTATGGGAATGTTCTTTAACAAATGTTATGGACTCCTGCAAAGTTTGGTGGTCAAATAACATTTGAGGAGCTGTGTACAAAAAAGACAAAATCACTGAAAAATAGTCAAAATGTAAGTACACTGTTTGAGCAGATTTTGTAATTTTGTCTTTTTTGTACAGAGCTCGTCGAATGCTATTTGACCACCAAACTTTACATGTGTCCATAACATTTGTTGAAGAACATTCCCACAAAATTTCAAATTTTTTTAAAATGTTTTGATACGTTTTCTTGCGTGGGTGCACCGTGGGTGCACCGAGCGGGGTTCAGCCACTACTTTCCCAATTAGGTGTATGAAAAATTATAAATATCTTTTACTACCTATTTCATGGCAAATAAAATATTGTATTTCCCAACTTTAGCAATGACTAAATATGAATATGCCTTTTATTTAGCCAAAAAATTCCATTATACATACATCATCTATGCTTTTTCTCTGGGAAAAGATAACTCCCACACATGTGGCAGTTTGCACTTCGTCCACACACGTCTATCCACATTGATTCTATTTTGCACGAATCTTAAAGAATCTGTTGGAATTTCTGTGCCACGTAGGCATCATCGTGTGTGTGGGAGTTGGAGAGTTCGACCACACGACCCACAACCAGGGCCGGGCCATAGATATACGGGGCCCAGGGGCCCTTGTTTACTCAAAAGCTCAAAATATTTTTTATTTCAAAACAAAAGTAATATCCAATATATAGCATAGTCTGATGATCTTAATTTGGACTCTAAAACTGTCAGTACAATTTATTTATCGATCAAGTGAACTACACCATGATAGTAATGAAATGATGTAGTTTGACAAAAGCTCTCTTTGCACAAAAGCTTGCATTCCTAAATTTGAATGGGGACTTCATTTTGTTCTGCAAAACAAAAACTCCTGTCAAAACTGATTGCTACTTAGATCTTTTGTGCTACCATCAGATAAAAAGTTAGGCATGAACTTACATTTCTTTCTAGTTCCTCCCCAATCCGCCATGTTCTTCACTCCAAAATTCTTCACCCGGATAGTAACTCAATTCTTCCAAACATTCCTGCTCAAGGCATAGTAAAGTAATCTGAGCATTTCACATCTATCAGGAATACTAGAACTTGGAAATTCTTCTAACACTTCTAGAAGCAAAGTCATCGATTATTGCATCAACATTTATTTCATCCAACTTATATTTCTCAATACATAAAGTAGCAAGACCATTTAATCTTTCTTGTCACATTATTGACCTCAAGTAGTTCTTTAACAATTTCAACTTGGAAAAGCTACGCTCCGCTGATGCTACGGTCATTGGTACAGTGAACAAAATTCGATAAGCAATTAAAACATTTGGAAAATAGTCAATATCTCTAACAAACTAAAAAATCTCAGTTGGTTGTTTTTCAACACTTACTATGGCCAATTCCAGGGGATCTCTAGAAGAACTACCAGGTTTGAAAATTTTGTTAAGTGATCCTTTTATGGATTGTATCTCTTCATCTTTTTGCTTTTTTCTCTTCCTTTTGTTACTACCAGATAAATGCTTTCTAGAGGACATGTTACTAATCAAGAATAGGCAGCATAAAATGATTAAAACAGGGAACAAAAGCACCTGAATGAGGATGTAGACGACCATGAACGGCCCTTCTCCAGTTCAGCGGTTCCTGAGGAATCACACCAGGCCCCTCAAATAGATCCACTGAAGCCTGAAGAGAGGAAGATAAGAAGAAGAGATGCAGATTGCTGGTCATCGGAGGGCAGATCTATTTAACTGAAAGGAGGAACGGGATCACGTGGAGGAAGAAAAGAAGAACACGTACCGTCTCCCAATCACAAACGTCTAGCTGATGAGGAAGTGGGGAACGGGCAGAGCGTTTAAGAAGGAAGGAGAGCCGATTGGGGAGTCGATTTGCGCCTTTAGTCTCCATTAATGGCCGGCGGCAATCTTGGAATCGGAGAAGGCACGGGAACGGCGGCGCTGTTCTGGGAGTGTGGGATTTGGGGAGGAGGATTCGAGGTCTCGAGGAGGCGAGGAGCACGGTCAAAGATTGACACCGAACGAGCCCTCTTTTACTCCCCTGTCGCTGTTTTCTTGGGCTTCCTGTACGTATACACAGAGGAATAATACCTGGCCTGGGGCCCCTGCCTTCCGGAGGCCCAGGGCGGGCGCCCCGTTTGCCCGGGCTATGGGCCGGCCCTGCCCACAACCCGCGATGGCCAGCTGTACCGTGTGGGCGAACTGGTTTCTGCCCACACAGTCGTCACCTAGTCCACCGCGTGTGGGCGAACTGCTCTTCGCCCACACATCGCTCGTACGTTGCTAGATGGCAACTGCAGTGCGCGCACGTGGCAACTACGTAAACACACATGACAACTACGATTCGTTGCTAGATGGCAACTGCAGTTGCGCGTACGTGGTAACCAGGTAAACACACATGGCAACTACGATTCACGCGGCAACTAGGTAAACACACATGGCAACTATCCCCGGGTAACTAAAGTGTTATCCCGCGGGTAACTATAGTTAACCAAAACAGAGAGAGTTGCCATGCTTTTACAACTACAGTTGCTATCCGGGATAACTAGAGTTGCCATCCCAGGGGATAACTAGAGTTGCCATCCCGCGAGTAACTAACGTAGCTGCGGGAGGACGTGTGGGCAGATTTGCTTCGTGCCACACACGCGGGTGGGGATGACTAGTACTTGTTGGGCGTGTGGCACGAAGTAGACATGCCCACACGTGTGGGCAGTTCTATTGTTTGCCCACACACGATCCGTGTGGGCTGCCTCCTACGTATGCCACACATGGTGTATGGACGCATGTCTAATATGCCACACGTATGGTGAATATCGGGACCCTTTTCTCTCTACGTGTTACTATTTCCACGGTTACCTTCATGCTTCCCATGCATACGCATGATTAAAATATTTCAACAAAAAAATGTGTGGCGAACAACTATTCTTCGAGAAGTAGTAAGTGTCATGCCGACGACAACCCTGTCCATAGGTGCTCTTCCTCAGTCTCTCTCTAGACTATCAAGCCTCTTTTTCACACGCACGCATACGCGCGCGCGCACACACACACACATATCCCTATCTCACTCATGCCTACTCAAACGTTCAAGTGTGCTTCAGTTTAACATGCCGGTGTGCCGCACGCCCCGCTATGGGACCCAACTCAGTTAAAGTTTTATTTGCTGGGAAGCCGAGTTAGAGGTTATCCTTATACTTTTAAATGTTTGGAGGATTACTGAGCTTAATAAAGTTTGTTCTAAAATTTATGGAAGCCATTTTTCTCTTTTCTATAATTATTCATGGCAAGTTTTTATTACTTGGACTGTAACGTTCTAGAAGTCATCATTATTTATTTTCAAACTTAAAATAAAACTTTCGAAGATTTTCATGAATATTTTTTAAGTTGACATGTAATTTTCTAGAAGCTCGCCCGTCCGTTGTCTGAAAATTCCCCTAAATTACTGGATGCCCGCCTATAAGAATTTTTATGTTATTTTGTACACTGTCAAAAATTGATCCTGTTAACATCCAAACTGAGCATTTGAAAAAAGCAATGGACGCATTTCTCTAGGTGATGACCGCTAGCATCCGTATCCTAACCCGTGATATATAGCTTTAAGTGACTGCCACCTATGCCATTACATTACATTTATCCGGACTTGAGCATATCACTCATTTTTGGCGACTAATAAATTAATATTTTATTAACTAAGCACTCTTGCATTGATGTGCGCTTACTTCTTTAATATCTCATATATGAAACTTAGACTACATCCCTGACTTTTGATATCAGTGGGATTTTAAAATATATATATTTGGGACATATATTAATAAATTTTTGACATTATTTTTTTATATTTTAGGAAACACTACGTGCATTGTCACATACAAATTTGGAAGCTTATATTTAATGTGATTTATGGACAGGAAAAGTTTGTTCTTGTATGGATGCATGTATGCATTATGGTTGTGTGCGTTGTGATTTCTAGATGAGAACAATTATTCACATACCTATATGTATGCACGACATCTTTCAAAAAAATGTACGTACACCACATTGAAGCGCGCTCAAAGAAACAATGAAGCATTATACACAAATTTTTAGATAGGTGAGTAACGTTGTTGATCTGTGATAGTTATGGTTTTGTGCAATGCGATTTCTGGATGAGAAAATTTATTAACCTACCTAGATGTAAGCACGACATGTTTCAAAAAAATGGAAGTATACCACAGTGAAATCCGGTGAAAGAAATAATCAAACATTGTACACAGATTTTTAGATAAGTGGGCAACGTAGATCTGTGATATGTATAATGCTAGCTTTGTAATACATGCATGAGTAACTTTACCGGTATATTTGTGGAAAAAAATCATTAGTTTATTAAGTTATTTTAGTTTGCACGTTTCCCTCTCTTTTGTAAACACTTGCATTTTTCTTTCCTAGAGTAGCACGCATGGATGCCTTCTTTTTTTTTAAACACTTGCGTGTTTTCTTCCTAGAGTACTACGCATGGACTCTTTGTCCCAATCGGATCTCCCTTTTAACCGTATAGACTGCCTAATTATTCCCATGTTTTGTTTAATCCTAGACGCTCAATCAAGATCTAATGGTTATTTGTTAGTAGTATTTAAGGATTAATGTGGAGCCTCATATGGTGCATCCAATTAGTAAATATAAGAAGATTATTCCGTACGCGTACGATCCGGTGACCATGTTTACAGCCGGCCGGAGGTAATGGTAATATTAGAATACTAATTTTGGTAATTATTCGATCAGGACATTTAATTTACTTTTTTTGTGGGCAAAATTGGTGTACTTGTGGACGTAAATACTTCTATTGGGCTGGAAGCAAGCTGGACACACATGCTGGAGTTGTGACAGCAAGCTTCAGAGTTTGCAACGAAGCTAGAGTGTCAAGAAAAGCTAGGTGCACAGAAGCTTTTAGAAGATCAGAAAATGAAGAAACTTGCAATGTTGTTCTGCCTTGTTTCAGTTGTTTTAGCATTTATCTGTGGAATGGTAGTGTCGGCTTTGTTAGTACGAGAGTGAATTAAGCAGTACTTTGGCATTGTGGCAGTATGAGAGATCATAAAAATAGTGAATGTAATATGGAATTATTGCTGAATTTTGGATATGTCCTGTTTCTTAATTTTTCTTTTCAAATTAGTAGTATTTGGGCTATGTGGTGTTGCTTACTTCCTATGTGAATTGGTAGTATTCTCAGAGTTGTATTAGCTGACCAAACCTGAACATGCAAGGAGTATTTGCAATGCCTTCGGTTCGCCGCCGACTAGCTCTCTGTTTCAGTGGTAGCGGCCCGTGGCGTGTCGCCATTGTTCATCGCTGGGAGCTAGGGACTCACCTGCTCGTCGTTGCGCCGCCTCCCGTCAAACACCGATCATCACGTCTTGCCCTGCTTTGGCGTCCTCGAAGGAAAGAAGAGAGACAAGGACGAAACAGAAGGAGGAGCAGTTAACTAGACCCACCCCATCAAGCCAACGTGGTAGTCAGTCTGACGCCACGCAAGCAAAACCACCCGCAGAAACCACTATAATCGGCGCAAGGGGGTGATTTGCCTGGTATTATAGACCCCAGGGGTTACTTAACTGGTTTTAGAGCTGAGGGGTGGATTAGCCGGTTTATGAAATCCCAAGGGTTCATCTGGACTTCTTTTCCCCCCACCTGCTATTCTCTTCAAAGCTGGATAAATGGGACGTGCTAGTTAGGCCGACACGTGCTAAACGTGCCCTGCTCGGCACGCAGCACGCCAGGGGCCTTGCTTAGACCTGAAGGCTGGGCACGCGGGCCGGCACGACACAGTCTGTTTATTTATTTTATTTTCATTTAGGATTTGTTTATATATGTAACCTAAAGAATGGGGTGGGGAGGAGGGTTTTGGCTCCCGGAAGCACATGCTCCCAGGTGAACAGGACCGTGAAAAAATAGTCAAAAAATTCTGATATTTTTTGTGGATGTTAGTGTTAGTGCCACAAGAATGCTTAACAATTTTCATGCGAAACGGAGCGGCAGAGTTTCGTCTGGAAATAAATAAATCTGATGACTTTGGTGTCCATTTTTTTTTGCTCAAAAATTTGCAGTGACTAGTGTAAGTTACTAGTGTAAGTTACTCTTCAATTTGACTAGTCTTATCTATACTACTTATAAAAGAGCAAACAAAATCTTCTCTAAACGCACCCATAAAACGTACACGGACCCATTACCGCCGCATGATTAGATCAATTAAACTTGATCTAACAGTTAGTCTTAATCTAATCCATTTTTTATGTACACTTAATATTTTACGTTGACTGACCGTGCTCCACCTCAAAGAAAAATACGAAGCTCCGCGCCCACGCCCGCAATCCCTACAATCACGACGCGAGGCACGCGAAAAGGAAACGGATCGCAATCCCCTCAATTTGTGGGCTGCCTTGCTCAAAACAACTCCCCCCGCGACCCACCCAGCCTGCCGCCTGATCCTCCGCCACAGTCGCCGCGGCAGAATCGACCAGTGCGCCGCCCCTTTCCCACAGCGACCCCCGACGCCGGCAGCACCTACCACTCCCTCCTATCATCTTCCCCTTCCGTACGCACTGGACGGCCAGAGGAGTTGGAGCCGACGTCTCCCTCCTTCACCTACACCGACGACGAGCTCCAACGGCGCCGTCTCGCCGTGCACGTCCCTGACATGGATGGCACCGCCGAGCCCGTGGCCCTTATCCCCTGGTTATCGAATCCAGCCGAGATTCGTCCCGTCCGTTCTACCACCGGGGCGCATCAACTTCTCGCGTCTCCCACATCGGCCTCCATGGTCGTCCTCTGCACCCAAGCTCTGCCTACAAGCTTCATGTGCATCAGCAGATTTGAGCTGAGTATCTGGATCGAGCAGGTCATAGGAGCTTGCCGGCAACACCCGATCATTGATCTGGTATTCTGGTTTGAAGTTCGTCTCAGGTGATTTCTACTCTGTAAAATAGTTTGGAACATCAAAAACTGCATTTTGAAATCGTTCATACAAACTGAATTTTATCGATCGTACATTCATGAAAATATATGGATAAGACAATCGTTCGTGTTTGCTTCCAGGCGTTCTGGCGTATCAAATCGCTCTGAACATCCATACATTGAGGTTGAAGCGATGCCATGATTGTTGGCATTCACGCTGGGAGGAATGAGATCAGCTCCATCATCTCCAATTAGTCTTCTTTCTTGCTATCCAGGTCTTAAATGAGCAGACAGTCTTTGAACAAGGGGTGGATGGGAGTACACGTTTTGGACCCCTCTGCAGAATTGAAACAATTTTCTGATACATAGATTACAATTTTCGGAACTTAAACACAGGTAGGTTCCAGTTGCGATTCCAATGTATAATTCCGATTAGTATTTTTTCATGTTACTTCATCATCCCCTTTTGTTGGCGCTTAGACTTGGAACATTTATTCCCACCGGCTGTATATACTGCTATAGTGAACCGACCTATTTTGTGAAATTTTGATTAAATTTGTAATGCATGGCATGTCCGCATATATTGTCTATCTTGTTCATTTGTAAGCCCAGCTACACTAATTATGCCAGTTGTATTTGATTGAGAAATAACATGAGCTTACAATTCGCAAGCTTGTGATTTGATTTCGCATATTAGTTTGTCAAGTCCGGTTGTATTTTGTAACCTATTTTTAATTTTCAGTTCCTTTTAGGGGAGCGGCCTACTGATTATTATGTCTGATAGTTTGCAGACACGGATGGCGGCGACCATCTTTCACTATCCGACATCGCCTCGGCCAACTGGAGAAACCTAGCACCGCTGACGGTTCATCTTGGTTTGTCTCTCTTCCTTGCATTTTGGTTCCAGTCATAGGCTTTTTTTCAGGATACATCTTGCTTGCGAGGATGATTGTTCTAGCCACACGAAGCAGAATTGGAGTGCAACCCGGTGCGTCGTCCCCTTCTACTTAAGTGAGACTGGTTTCCTTCGGGGGCCTTTTGCCATTTGGAAAACTTGTGATTCTGAACCTGTATCTCTGCTCATCTCCCCTTCCCTGAAACTCTGAACCTGCTGCACTCTTTCTTCTCTGATTACTACTCTCTGTCACCTGAATTCTCTATCCTATGAAGATAGAAATACCAAGCGGGTGGGTGTGTATGCTGGTTCTGAACATAACTGGATCGAATTACTCCGCTGGACTGGTGCCTCAAGGTACTGCGATTTTGGCTTCAAAGAAGAATAGTGACTCAGCAGGACATGTATATGCATCTCTCCCTGCCATAAGTAAGCATGGAAACAAATTTCGGTATGCAGCAGCAGATATATTCAGTCAATGAATTATGTACCTAATTGAACGAACAAAATTTCAGCCACTGAATTCTTTCATACAGTTGCAGCGATTACTTGAAGGAGATATAACGAGTAATATGCATCGACAGAATATAGGTCCATAAAGACCATCTTTCCTTAGGCATTGCATTCTAAAATTATTTTTCTTCTTTCCGATTAGCTAACTAATTGTGCCAAGCACACCAAATGCACATTAACAAGAGCAATGGTTAATTGGCAACCAAGTTTAGGGACCAACCACACACCGGTTCACTTTTCAATACCAAAATAGGATCTCATATGGTCATATGGAAAGAATATCATATTCCAACAATCCAGCATGAATAGGCCTTCTATTTCCAATTTTTGTCCGCCCAACTTGTTTGGGACTAAAAGCTTTGTTGTTGTTGTTGTCGTCGTCGTCGTTGTTGTTATTGTTATTGTTGTTGTTGTTGTTGTTGTTGTTTTGTCAGCCCTTTGAGAACCTACTCATAGATTATGGAATATGTGAGAGGGTTGTGATTTTTAGAAGACATCGACAATGTCCCATTAGCCATGTTAGTGTGTGATTGTTGTACATCAATTATTTTTTGAGCTGGTTAGTGTAAAAAATGGTCACTAGAGCTTTTCTTAGTGCATCGGAATAGTTTCTTTAGTGATGGGTTCAAGTGGCTGCAATGCAAATATGGTTTCTACTATGATGCCATGTAAACATGTAAGATGGTTCACTAAAGAGCAGTAACTAATTAGATTGTCCTTCCTAAAGAGTTCTAACACTGTAGTGGCTGATGAGTTGAACAACATTGTATTAGCTGGTGTGGCTCCATTACTTCTGTCAAATAGAGACTATATTTTATTCTTTTTAAGATTCTTCTTGTATCCTGGAGATTACAATGGTCTCCTAACATCTCAACTTGATAAACAAAGAATTTAATTTTATATGTTCTTGTGCTTATCTGGTAGATGTTTATTAGGTATTGTTATAAATATGATGAACTCAGTTAGATGGTTCGCTAAATCGCGGTAACTAATTATATTAACTTTGCTAAAGAGTTAAACAACACTGTATTGGTTGATGAGTTGAACAACATTATATTAGTTCACACAGCTCCATCACTGGTGTCAAAGTTGTATCATATTTATCTCACGGAATAGTCTACATCTCGAGAGCCTTAACCTGCTCTTCTCACTTGTAAAGATACATGATTCCAGTGTAAGGAGCACTCATTTGAGACTTAGATCACAAGTTTTGTTTAATTTGGTTAAGTTAAACTAATGATTATCATTTAGTATGCCCTGTTGCACACCATGATTGAAGCATGGAGCTCACTGGAACTGCATGAAAGCTGCAATGCTATTTTATTTATTGAATTTACTTATTTTGGTAATGGCGCCCTCTCATGTTTATTTTAGATCAAACATGTACAACTCAATGTGTACACACAAAGGTAAGGCTCTTCAAAACCTGTGGTAGCAGTTTGTCAATAACTCCACGATATCTCCAAGTAGGAGGGATTTTTGAGTTGTTCTTGTGCGGATTTTTGACTGGACGTGAGGATCTCCGAGATCGAAGAAATGCGACCACACACTATGTGAGGATCGGTTTAGAATCTCAGCTTCCCTTGCTAAATTATTTGACAAACTATAAAGATGTAAGTTACTTGTTCACGTGTTCATTTGAATTTAGATAGTTACTTGTTGTAAGGAGAGCGGCCTATTGCATTGTGGTGTCTCAACAATAACTCAGATTGGCAGAACCATAGGAGAGCATTCTGAAAGCATCTCTAGCAGACCCGTATAATGGTCAAACCTGTAAAAAAACGACGCGTTTACAGTTTCGGTTGGAAAAACGGCGCCTAACAGACCCCGTAAAACTTGTTCGACCCGTAAACTTTTTAAGGGGCACGGTAAATCCATTCGTGAAAACCTTATATGTACAGTTTTGAAGGCGGTATACAGTTCAACCCGTAAACCGGTCAAACCTCGTCGGAGCAGACGTGCCGCCGCGAAACTAGCCGGAATCTACCTGGAAATCACTGGAATCCGTCGCCGCACGTCGGAAGAAGCCGCAGCACGCCGGAATTTGCCGCCGCCGGTCCGAATTGCGGCCAGCTCGACCTCCACTGCCGAGGCGAGGCCGTCCACGGGCAGGGCGGAGCAGGCCACCGGCGGCTTGAATCAGGGCGGGGCGGCACCGGAGAAGAGCGGGGCGGGGGTGGGAGAGCTCGCGCGGCCACGACGGGGAACGCGTGCATGCGACGGCGGGCAGTGTCGGGCTCAATCGGAGACGGGCGGGCGCGCCAGGGAGCGCACGGTCGGGGTGGGCGGCGCTGGGCTCCTCCACTGCATGTGTGGTAGGGAACGGGCGGCGCCAGAACGAGCCGGGGGCGAGGTAGGCGAGCCGGGGCGCTAGGGCGAGGCACGCCGTCGCCGGAGACAGACTAGCCGGGACGGGAGGAAAAAAGAAAAAAAATGGGCTATAGTGGGGTACAGTTTTATTTACGGGGTCTGTTCTGTCCGGGACAATTTCACATCGTAAAAACAGTTTACAGTGCCCCTTATACGCGTTTTTAAGAGGTCTGCTAGAGATGCTCTGACTCCTAACCTATAAGGAAGCAAACTGTTACTTGCTTCTATGTGATTGAACCGTGTGCATACACCATTTTTCTTGTACTCCCACCTGAGGAACAAATTGACTGTGACCTGGTCAAGAGAGTCAGCCACCAATATGAACTCATAAAAGCTTGAGGTATTTCTATTTTTGGCTGGGAATAATTGTTGGATTGATCAGCTCGAAGTTGGGATCAATGTTCTTTTTTGACGGAAGGATATTCTAGGCATGCAGACACTCTGCACTCTATACACTCCTTGGAGCACAAAATATGTTGAGCTGATATGTATTTAGTTGGTGTGGGCCTTTATTATGTTGTTTTTTACCTAATTAGTATAATTTCGTAATATTAAACAGCCTTTATAGTTAGGGTAATATTTCTAAAAGCATGAACAATTAAGTACATATATGGATAAACTATTGTTAAAAGAATTGTAAATATATTGATCAATAGTAGGATCGTGCGTTGCACGTGCATGTTTACTAGTCATTCCAAGGTAGAAAAACTACTCCCTCCGTCTGGGGGCATAAGTCATCTTACGAAAACCAAATAATCTCAAAACACTTAGGCGCGGTAAAACTCTCACCTCGTTTCTTGTTTTTTGACATGAATAAAAGAATCAACCAATAAGAGATGTGTGACGTGTATGTTTTTAATGACTTGAGACTACCTAGCAGAGCATGCAGTGGTCAGTTCATTGCATGCAATGGTATTAATTAGCAAATGAACATTAAATTCTTCCGTTTTCCTCTTCGCCTTGGTCACGGTGCACAACATAAGAGCAAGTACAATAGTGGGCTTATAGCCCACTTATATGGCATTTTTGCCTATGTGGAGGAGAGAGAGATGAAAAAGTAAGGAGAGTGGGCTCTCATGCAAGAGCCTAGCTATATGCGCATTCCTAGACAAATGCAATAAATATAAAGAAAGAGATAGAGAGAAGGTGCAAAAAAGTAGTGCTTTTATAGCCAACCTTATAGCTAACCTTATTGTATGTGTGGCTATAAGTGATGACTATACGTGACATGGCAACATCATATAGCCAGCCGTTGGCTATACTATTAACCATGCCCTAAGATGACTTAGGCTTCTTCCAATGCATCGGTGCTTAGATGAGGTGCTAAGTGTATTAAAATCTTAACAACTAATCTCCCCAATGCATAGGTGCTTGACTTTTGTTGCTAAGCTTCCCTCATGGAATTTTTTAATAATTAAACTTCTTCATGCATTGGTTGGTAGTCATTTTACATAGGTTCACGCGCTTAGCACCGTTTCTTTCTGGGTCACCATAATGCTCTCTCTCCTCTTTAATTGCTTTGTCACATCACTTTTTTGCCTGTGTGGCACCCTTAGCATCGATGCACTGGGAAAGGCCGACTACCCGCAGTGAAAGTAACATAGGTAGTAACATAGATGACACCTAAGCGAGAAATATGATGTGTCAGCTAATTAATGAGAATAGAGAGAAATTAAGTAACATAGCTAGTTACTCATACTATGAGTAACATAACACATACCAAGACAAGATGAGTCTATAAGCTAATAAATGAAAGGCTCAATGTTACTACCCCTATGTTACTAGCCACTGTAAATGTAGTAACTTAGACTAGTAACATATGCATGTTACTACATTATGTTACTTTTCATTATGGGTAGTCTTATACACCGGTACGGAGGGAGTAGTAATTGTCATCGAAACAGGGTGTCTGCACTGAAATGCTTCCCATTAATTGCCATGCTTGACTCAAACACCCACCAACTTGCCGGTACCTACCATACGCCGTGTTGGTTCAAACCAACAAGTTGGCTCAATTATTGGGTTAGTTCTTAGTCAATGCTAATTAAGTTGGCCAAAGTAACTAGCTAGCACCATTAAACAATAGATGGCCACTATAGACCACCATGTGTGACATGACGACAGAGGAAATCATCCCATGTATTTTTCCAAGGCATGGATACGGAAATAATTACTTAATCTACACATCTCCTAATTCAGTGATTTGGTATTGGTGCTCTTCATACATAAAGTATAGGACAGGGACACCTCTCCCCTACAGGCTAACTATAATCCTATTCCTGAGTAATCATTAAAGCTCTATCTTGCTAATTCAGAAAAGGAAGAGGGAAACAGCTTCATGTGGCTCATTGTTTGTTGAAAGGCCGCCTCCCAGCGGAGCACCATTTCACCATCATAATCAATTTATTTATGCTTGTTGTTGTCAGTGAGGTATGCAAAATATTTAAACCATATTGGTTTCGTGCCTTGATCTGGTCCTCCGTGTGAAATGTCTGCCAGCAGGGAAGCATCAGTTATCAGCATTAAATATGGGCAATGATTACAGATGGTTTACTCGATCAACTCAATGCCGAAAGCGAAATGTCTTAGCAATAGTTTGAGGGGTTAACAAGTACTGAAGATGGCTCCTGTTGCCGTGCTTGACTCGGGCACCATTCAAGTCTCTCTTCTTTATCGCCAACTTGTTAGCACCTACACCATGTTAGTTCAAAGTTCAAACTAACAAATCAAACTCAATTATTGGAGTAGTTAACCATCATCACATCTAACTAAACTATACACGGTTAGACCACTGTGCACAAGTCCAAAACTCTAAAGGGATTGCACAGTTTCTCTCATAGCCCCACAATGGCCGCAATAGCTTTGGGATCAGATCGTCGTATCAAAAGAAGGTATGTGTGTACATACTCAGCGTTAGCTGTATTGAAACTTTGTGTTCAACATATCTCTGTCTGATATCCTTGGAATGCTTCATCGTATCAGAATTGCTGAAACGACAGTTGACAGATAGTCCTACCGAGGCAGCTGAGTAATCCATACATTGGCAGGTATGAACATGTTGTCTCAGTCTTTCTTCCCGAGTAAATATGCATTCATGATTCTCGGCAGTTTGCAGTAGACGGCTTGTCCTGCTGGTACAGAACTACAGATATATGTTCTTCTTCCTCTGTCTGTATGCATACTTTAGTTGCCACTTTCTCACGCACAACACTCTTTGCCACGCATAGCAGTCTAAAAAGCAAAATTTCATAAAAGAAACGAACAGAAGCACCACAAAAAAGTGGATGCCCAACAAAGGAGCCAAGTCTCTCTTGATTGTTGTTGGATGCGAGACCTGGATGGTTTTAAATTTCAGTTTCCAAAAAATTTCAGGAGTAGTAGCTAGACAACAGTCTACTACAATTTTGTTTGATGTCTAAATGTGGTTAATTTTGTTGAAGGAGAATAGGAGTAGTAGCTAGACAACAGTCTACTACAATTCACTACTCAACAAGCAAATGCGATTGAGAGGCTATTGGGATTCAAAGGGATAAGGAAGCAACCATGGGTTGAAGATCAAACCCAAAGTCATTTGCAAGCATGTATGCGATCTTTTTTGAACCTGTTCGGTTTTGTTAGTTGTGGCTGTCAATTCAAGCATGATTCTTCTCTAGCTAATTGTCATACGAAAGACAAGAAGACTCACATACATGAGAATTGAAGATCAAAACTATAGCTACGGATTTAACTTTATTGACTTGACTTACAACCTTACTGCAGGTTCTTTACTTAATAAGTTAATAATTGCTTCGATAACAAAGACTACATACCGTTCATCACTCTCACAAAACCATGCAATTGTTCTGATGATTTTAGATTGACAAAGACACAAGGGGTTCACGGTCATCGAATGCAACACATTCGAAAGCTGGTACGCAATGTTTTAGTTTGTACTCCAAGCTAATTTCATTTCTAGCTTAGGATGTATTTCAAACCATTTCTTTCAATTATAAGATAGTATATATGAGTAATGTACTGGAAGTTCTTGTAGAAAGTACCAAAAGCACAATGATGATTTGTCTATGGAACATCAAGGAACTGACATTGATTCTAGTTAAAACATTAGTAAATTACAATAATATTTACCACATAATGATATAATAGGTCTATCATTATCAAAATAATAATAATGTATAACAAGTTCTATCATCAATAATCTAATTAGTCAGTTCGATGCACAAACTTTGAAAGGGCATGTTCCATGCCTTTTTCTCATCTTTGTTTGTTATGCTGCAATAAACAAAGAATCTTTGTGCATTTTTCTGGTCAACTTTGTTAAGGAATGGCAGATTTGTCATTCTCATGTGATGATTCCATCATGTGTTTCACTGTTCCATCATTCTACTGATGGTTAGTGAATCTTTTTCCTGCCCTCACCAAAAAAAAGCAAATAGGCTATATGAGAATCTCAATATCATCATAAATAGCAAAGTGAATAGATTTATTTTTTTTACATAAACAAGAGCTCAGAAACATCAACAAACCGAGTGAGATGGCACATTGACATGGTATTTGGCTCGGGCGATGACCCGAGCACCTGCCGGCACATATCGTGAGCCATGCAACAAATTCGCTCACCCTTTTCGGGGACATGAGGTAAATAGCACACGTGGAACTGCCACCGTGCCTACTTCCAAAGTCTCATCCACTTCGTACATCCTTCGATGTATGCCCTGCTATTTTACCCTTCATAGTCACCCGCCAGTGCCTAGAAGCAATTGCGTATGACTGATGGTAGCGCCGGTTTCAAAGTACTAGATACCGAGAGGGGAGGAGGATCACCTTCACTTCATTGAGGAAGACGGCTTGTGGCCTAACAAGGTCTATGGTTGTGGCCTCGGTCACCACTGTCATGAGTAACACGTACTCCTTTTCCTCATCAATGCGAATGAGGTTGGTTGGTTCTCACGGTCACGCTTCGCCTTTCGACATTCTTTGGCGTAATGCCCGTGCTTGACACAGTAGTGGAAGTTGCCATTTTTCTATTTTCCAAAGCCACTGCTACTTGGTAATGATTTATCAACGCTTGAGACTTGAATTTAGCATGTGGCTTCCCCTTCTTGTCACCGCCAGTAGTGAGCCGCTTGGAGAGCTTGTCGATGGCCATCGCCTCCATTTCGAGGAGTGATTCAATGGTGAAAGATATCTTCATGTACTTCCACGGCCCCGCACACAATAACATGACCACAACTTTGTGTTGGGTCATTGAGCAGCTTCAAATTGGTGTTGATGTAGGTGAGACGCAATGTAAAATCCTCGATGGACTTGCCGTCATTGAACTAGATCTCCTCGAATTCACAGAAGGGCACATGTGCCTTCTCCTTCCCATGCGCGCTCGTAGCCCATGCGGAGAGTTTTCATCGTGTCACATGCCATCTTGGCAGAGCCCTTTCCCTTAAGCAGCACCCCCCTGAAGGTGGCAGATATAGCAGAACATCCATAGCAATGATCACTGGTATCATTGTCCACTTCATCCATAGTCTTGTACCTGTAGCTAAACCAGCATCACAAGAGACCACTCAATGTCATAGGTGCGTGCCCAAGACAGATTAGATTATGGTAGCTTCTCTCCCAAATCACACGCTTGGTAACGTAAAGATTTTGTGGTCGGTACTCCCACCCGAGGTGCTATAGTCCGGTCAGTCGTGTCAAGTGGATCGGAGGTCCCGTCCTTCTTCATGGTCTTGCTCTTGCCATCGGCCATGGCCTAGGCATATCGAACATGGTTCAACTGCGGACATGGATCAAACAGCAAAGAACTGCTACCAAATGTTCTTTCCAAACACGCAGTCACACACACTTCAGATCAAGGAGAGCACACACCGAGACAATGGAGCAGCCAAAAGTTGCAACGTTTTCTATTGTGTTTACTTTCTATTTATTAGGGATACAAAAGAGAGGAGGTAACTAATGTTGGAATGATTGAATCAGGTGACTAGAGGGGGAAGGGGTGAATAGGTGACTACAAATTTGAACTTAATTGTCACTTTTAGGTTAGGTGCTGATAAAGTAATTTCTTTTGATATGCAACTAGTTGAGAACACCTATATGGAAAGCAAGCAAACAAGCTAATTAGCAAGCCAACAAGCATACAAAGAAAGTAAAAGGAGGGGAATGAATAAACATAAGTGAGTCGAGGACGCGGATGTATCCCAAGTTCACACTCTTTAGGAGTACTAATATTTGTTGGAGACGTGCTGAAGCTAACGTTCCGGAGTGCCACCAAGTGGCTCACCTTATTTTGCCTCTGAGTCAACCCCAATGGATGAGCCTCAAATTACTCGGGGTTAGTCTTGAAGACGATCATAGAAACTCTACAAACTTCCCGGCGCACACCACAAGCAATGAAACTTTTGAGCCTTGACTCTTTGAAAGTGCGTTATGTCAACCAGAGGGGAAGGGTGATTGGGCGATTTTCACAAATTCGTCACTAAATAATTACTAAGTGAAGAAATTCAGGGTGACGAGAAATGCTATGCAGCAGATAAAGTACTCAAGTGCTTGCAAAACATAACAGCAACAAAGTCATGATGATTAAATAAGGTATACACGAGGAATGAGTAGCAAGCGATCAGGATAAGCAGAAGGGAAGTGCAGTGACTGAAGAATTAAGATGGACGAAATTGAGAAAGTCAAAGTCTTCAAAGAACAGGGAGAAATTTCATGAATATATGAATGTGGAAATGAAAAGTTGAAGAAATAGAACTCGTAGCTTGGTGAAGACACCTGATTTGTTTGACTAGTCCCAAGTGCTGCGATAGTGGTATGTCTGAGATTGAACGCCAAAGACACTAAGTCTTCACCGTATCCCCCTTGAGCTAGTGTCACTTAGATCCGTCCAATCACTCGTGGTAAGTCTTCATGATAGACTTCCAAACCTTCAAAGAAATAGGTAGGTTTATGTTTTTGAGCATCACTTCAGAGATACACCTATTTATAACCTAGAGCCCCTTTAACAGTATGGTATTTCCTATGACTCAAAATAAGAAGAAAGAAACTACGAAAACAAAGTCTTCAAGCTTCCAATTCTTCACTTCAATTTCTTCAAAGGTCGCAACAAATTCTTCACCTGAAGAAATACATTTTTAGGGGTCGTGTTTCGTCGGTTAAACTAAATCTTCAGGGAGTGTTTCTCGTGTGTACACTCACAAACACTTTAGTGCCTTAACACATTTGTCATCTATACTACAAAATCACTAAGGGGGCGCTAGATGCACTAACAATCTCCCCCCCCCCCCCTTTTTGGTAATTGATGAAAAATAGGTTAAGTTTTCAACGGGGATAAAATTAGGAATTGTAAGTAAAGAGTATGAAGAATTTGATTGCAAGATATAGAGGAACTCCCCCTGGAGATGTGCATATTTAAGAATTTGCGTTGGATTGAAAATGCACATGGCACGATGAAATTGTGGAGATCTTCCCCTATATCTTGGAATCCAGCCATGCATTGAACATATAGTATGAAGAAATTGCAATGCATGATGGAAATTGCTGTCGAGTGAAATACAACTATCGCCACCCGCACGACCCTGCCGTGGACCAGCCCCGGCAATACCAGATCTGGCCTCGACCCCGCCGTCCCTGGCGACCAAGGCACGCCCGCCAACGCTGCCCCGTCCAACGCACCACCGCCACGCCACCGCCGTGGACCAGCCCCAGCACGCCGTCGTGCTACCGCGTCCGGCGCCCAGCGCGGCACCCATGCCCGGGTGAGCCGCCCCGCGTCTCGCCACCCGCACGATGGGAAGAAGAGTGCTCGTCGACGTCGGCGGCGGCTGGGCTTCGCCCAGTTGTGCCCCCTGGCGGCGGCGAGGGAGGGGAGGAGAGGAGGAGGAGCGCCCGGCGGCGGCTAGGGTTAGCTTTCCGAGCGCCCGCGGGGGCGACGCGGGAGGAGGGGGGAGGGGGGACGGACAACTTCAAGTTTCACGATTGTCATTATTATATATGATCCCGAGGGATACATCACAGCGTTTCCATGTGGATCACACAAATCAACACACGAAGGGATGTTGAGGAAATATCATCGGTTGACCAGTTCATCTAGATTATTTAACTTGCCACCCTCAGGTCTAGGAATTCCTGCATTAAATCCAAACACACTGAATCTGATGCATGAGCAAATTGAATGGAAGGAAGCAAGAGTCCATGAATTGGGGATTGAAAAACACACCATCAGGCTATAGGACTGAGCAATGTATAAAGGAGGAATATGTACCTGTAGAGGCATTCAGATTCACTAACTGGCATCTGCGGCGACACGGCGAGTGTGGTGAGGGTTTCAACTTCTCTTCTCGAGCACATGTGGATAGCTTCGACCGTGGGCAGTGCACTAACTTTTCAGGAGAGAAAAGTAACTAATCTGGATAAGGAGTGCGTACACCTAGCGGCGGTGGTGACGAAAGGAATGGAGAAGATGGGGTGGTAGTAGAGAGTCCATCAGATTCTTTTGGAAAAGAGAGCGGTTTTTTGTAGACTGAGCTCCATGGTACCTTCTATCATATCCGTCGGTCTTCCCTCGAGATCTGGGCCATTCTCTGCCATTGAGTGTTTGTCCCGTAGTGATTAGCAGGACGAACATTGGACGATTTGTAATTTCCCGGGTTGAGTGCTGCAGTCTAGTGCATGTGAGGGAGCTGTTCATGACAAGAGGTTGCATGTGCCTCTGACTCTCTCCCCGTGCATGCAACTCTTCTCTTTTTCTTTTTACTAGTAAATTTGCACGTGCAATGCATGTTAAACGTTCACCAAAAAAATATGAATTTGATTAATACACAATGTTGTTATCTCACTCCAAGTTGTTTTTCCAAAAATGAGACATCATTGTGGTCATGCCATATTGTTTAATGTGTTCTGATAGGCTATAAGATAAAAAAGAAATATAGTTATGATTGAAAAGAAACCATGCATTGTGTTTAGTATGTGGAGATGCAATCCAAGAATTTGTCTAAATATCGTGTAAGCAATGGATAACAATTTGTCAGGCCTAGTTGTTTGCCCGTGCATTGCCACGGGAAAATAAATTTAGGCAGTATAAAATAACAATTTAAATAAACTATTATGGACACTTTTATTAAGGTATTTCATCTCCATCCATTTTTTTTAGCAATTCACACTTTAAATATGGTCATATGTCTCTCCTTTAGTGTGTCATTCTTATCCGGACTAATTGATAATATATGAGACCCTTGGTTTAACTCGGTCAAAATGCCCCATAGTCCATCGTAATGAGTAAAATTCGCAAAATCATCTTTCTTTAGTCAATGACAGAAATGAGACGGATGAAAGGGCAAAACTGCCCTCACTTAATCCCCCAAAAATTACTTGTGATGTGCCTATCCAAAGGCTCAAAAGGAAGTCCAGCGCCAGCTTTGTCCTCCAGCCTTCGCTTCAATCGTCGAACATGTAGCGCGTACATATCCTCCTCCACGGACCCCAGTCACTCTGTCCTCGTCCTCCTAATCCTTCGGCGTGCCTTAATACGGTAACATGTCAATATGGCTTTTATAAACCAGCTAGGAGCAAAACCTAGAAATTCAACATTTGCAGCAAAAAAAAAACATTTTTTTGATTTACAGGAAATTGCCTGGACAAAATATTGGTAGAATAGAATTCCACATAAATATAAGAAACAAAGTTTTAGGGACAGGTTGTCCCATGTAAAACTATTGTAAGTGACCACGCACTGAACCAGAATACTAAACTGGAGATGCTAGATATTAAGATAATACCTTCTAATCCAGAACAAGCCACTCACCACTTGAATCATCTATTACAGTCCCACCTATGACCATATTTACTGAACTTTACTCGACAGCCAAATGAGTCCTGTCACGGTAGATGCTGTCCTTATTGCCACAATGCAACTAAAGCACCCATGGTTTCATCAAGTTAAGGATCTGAACACAGCTCAGTCACAAATCGCATGGAGCACAAACATGATCTAATCTGTTTCTCCGATTTCCATTGACGCGACAGTAATTTTCTTAAGTCTGATGGATAAAGAAACTCACGTATTTGCCCAAAGTAACTCACGTATAGACGTGAATTCCTCAAGATAACCAACTGAGCACCGAAAATCCGTTTCTGAGCTCGGGCTCAGATGAGCCCGAAATCTTCACCAACGATTCACATACAGATCCGTGCCATGCACTGTATTACACCATCGTATTTCTGTTTTTCCATTCAGCCGTTGGAGCACAATCATTGCAACGGCGCGTGACAGACGGAGAGGCGGAACAGGGTCCGCCTCGATGGCTCGGCTCGTTATCTGAGCCAGTCCCGCTGACGGCCTCCAAACGGCCAGTGGACGGGCTGGCTTTAAATGCACCCACCCACCGTCTTCCCATCCACACTGAGCAACACACAACCAAAAAAATCCCCATTTCCCCTAGTCCAGCTCCACTTCGGCATTGGTTGTGCTGGTGGCCACCAGGCCAGATGATTTCTACAACGCTTGCACTTATTGTAAGGACCAATTCAAATTTTGAAATGGATACCTGCCCAAGCCTCCGTCACGAATACCACGTAACTCATACAAGTATCAGTACAAGCCCTCAAATGGTACCCCTACCTGAATGATTCCAGCAGAAACAAGATTCAGTAAAAAGCCTGAAGCATCCCAATCGGTCAAGCAAATACATGCAGTCTACCGTTTAAACAAACATCATATTACAACTGACCATTAATCATCTTATTCGCACTAACATACACTGCCTCATGAAATGAAGGAACAAGCGTGCAGCAATACTCATAGAAGCACACTAGAAAATCCTCTGAACATATTTTAGTACAGATTACAAATCTAAATTTCAGACTTCAGTTTTCAGCAACGCCCGTACGCCTTGTGGACGTCGTACGGCGGTGGCCTTCCATGCGGCAATTCTTACAACTCCAAGGCTTCCATGGCTTTTTCGGTGCATCTCCTCTTTCGGGGCAAGTGCTCTGTTTGTGCCCCTCGCGCCGACGTATGCTGCAAAATCTGGTTCGCTTACTCAGACCCTCATATGCTGCCTTCTCCCTGCTATTTGTCGGTCTACCAACACCCCTTTGTTTATCTGGAGCTGTTAGGCCATGGAGAGCATTGACACTCCCAGAGTTTGCAGTGCTGTTGACTTTATCAACACATTCGGCGCCAAAATATGCAATCTCTCAATTGCCAGGTAATGTACCGGGAGCTAATTCATCCATGTGGTCCTCAAAACCCAGACCATCCCTTCTCTCCGCGAAAGGTGTGCCACTCACCAAGAGAGCTTCAAGTCCACCAAATGTGTGATCAAATGCTTCTGCACTAGAATCACCCAACCTCACTACCTCCATTAGTTTTAGGTAAAGGGTTGAGTGCCTGCATGTGAACGACATGTTAACTGGATTATCTTTCTGGTACTGAACCAGATGTAGGGGAAGTATGTCCCTCACGTCTTTGGTCCACCGCTTCAATATATGCTTCGCAGGTATCTCCTCCACATGAAGTATCTCCATGACCTGAATCATCACGAAAACACTTTAATTTTCCCTGCACGACGGCACTATTTTTTTATAAATGAACCAAGAAATGTTAACGGAATTTTACCCTCAAAACATGGCTGCACAACGTTCCAGTGTGTTCGAACTGACCACATTCACATGTATACGCTGTTTGGTCTTAATTTATGTTCACCTCATACTCAACCCTGCTCCATTTCTCTCTTTTTTTCTGAACTGTTGTGAATGGTTACAGACTTCCTCGTCTTCTCCTTTTCTGTGACATCTGTCAGTGGGATACCAACTTTACCTTGTTCAGCCAATCAATCCTGTATCCCGCGATGTCCAAGTTCATCATAGTGTCGATGTAATCCCAGTTTGTTTCACCGTCATCCCTGCAAACCTCTTCCTGTATTTTTGAAACGAGAGAAACATAAGTATGACCAGGTGGAATCACAGAATTTTTCTTTCTCCTTTTCTTTAAAAAAAATTCCCACTCACAACGAAGCATGGGTCGAAAAGAAGCTACCAATTATGCTGTACACCTTCCCCTGAGCTGCCTTATCAACCGAACCAAAGAAGCTACCAATTATGCTGTACACCTTCCCCAGGTTGACATTGTTTTCCCTGAGCTGCCTTATCAAATCTTTCGTGTATACGTCAATGTGCTTGTGAGATGGCCAGTGCACTTTCTCGCCCATTGTCAGTGACATAGAATGATTGTGGCTTTCACGGTGCTCCGTGATGTACCACCCATTGTCGGAAGACCGAAGGAGCCTGATCAGAGCGGGGCATTCACACCTGCACGACCTGCTGTTTTCTGCTTCAGGTTTCCCCTGCAGGGGCAAAAGCCACAGAAAGAAGAAAGAAATTCGCACGTTAGAGATTTAATGCTGACAGATTTTTTTCCATTCGGTACAAAGCCTTATTTAGTTTTTTTCCCCCATTTTTTTATCGAATATATGAAAGACTCACCGAGCAACCACAAACAATTTCTTGCATGCTCTTTGTCCTTTCAGCGTTCAGCCTGCTCTTGCCGTACCTTATTCCAAAACCAATCTCCCAGGAATACAAATTATAGAAGTCGTATGCCTCGCCCAACGAATCAAAACTGAGACCTAGCTCTGGGCGTATCACACTCTTGTCTGGTTGCTCTGCATACTTGCGGATCGATGTCTCGAGTGCACTCATCCTCGAAGGGCATGGCGCCCTGTCGGGCGGCGCACTCCCCAGCCGAAGCCTGCGTTTTTAATAGCAGAAAAACAGAATGTTTTTTTAGACACTTTAAAACCAAAATGAAGTAGTATATGGTTAGTTTGCCTGATCCGATTTTTATTTTACAATTGTATTTTGGCAACAGAACCTTACAATTATATCTCTTCGGTTTCATTGGTTTTTCCTAACATCCGTTGATGGATTAAAGGTTGAACAGTCATATAAGGAGAATCATTTGGGTTTTAAGCAAAACAAAAGAACAAATTTGGTTGCCACGGGAGGAGGGAGTGGGAGGGAGATGGACCTTTTTGTCCAGCCAGCTGCTTCTGGGCTCACCCTGTCCGTGGACTGGGCAGATTTCGTCGGAGACGCATCTCGCCGTCGCCGGACAGCCTCAGGGTCACCAGGCGACACATCCCCCCAACCTTCTGAGCCACAGCAGACACACCGTTCGACTGAGCAGCTCCCGTAACCCGAACCCCGTTTTCTAACAGGTAAAGGAGCGGGATCGGATCTGGTTGTTCAAGACTGTCTGCGAACCCCTCGCCAACCGGGAACCTGCGGAATCAACAGGGGAAATCGCCGGCTTAATTCCCATCTCGCCAAAGTACGCACACAACGGATGCAGCTCTCCCACGTATTTTTCCCAAAAAGCTCGAATACATAGATGTGTCGGGGCCTAACCTGTCGACCGCGTCAAGCAGGAACTCCATGCCCGAATCGCTCGTCACGCAGCTCCGGCGAGTGGCTCCGACGGCGCAGCTCCGACGATTTTGCTCCGACGGCGCAGCCCCGCCGAGTTCCTTGCGACCCACCGCCCCCACCCCACCCTCTTCGATCTGCCGCGCACCCTCACACGCCCCTACGCCGGGACCTTACTCACAATAGCGCTGGCGGCGGCGAGGGTTTCCGAGAGTGAACCAGCCGAGAGGGGAAAATGGTTGGATCCCTTTTTTTCAAGCCCACGGACACGCACGTGTGGTGTCCAGCCGACCGGCAGAAAGTGGCTTAGACGCGCGGTTGCCGTCGTGGACCCATTATCTGGTCCGTGGCCCAGACAAAAAGCAAACGTCCTGGCCCACGGCCCACCACGAGGGGCCGCGCCGTCCGTCTGTCTCGTCCGACGTCGTCGTCACTGTTGTTGCCGTATTCGCCGGTATTCACGATTTTCCAGCGCTCGCATCTGACATGTCAGCTGGATTTGTTCTGATCCCGAGACCACAACCGACGAGTTGGATTTCGGGCTCAGCTGAGCCCGAGCACCGAAACGCTGCTCTCACTGAGCACAACATACTCACTAATCCCGTGGACTAAAGAAACTACCGACACTGGTTTCCACACGAATATCACAGGCAGTGGTAAACCATTTACATCTACGTCCATCCTGATGTGTTCTTCCTTGGCCTCACCTCATTCCCACTCGGTGTCCAATAGGAGAAGGCTTTGCCCATGATGATGGGGATGCAAGGCTGATGGGTAGGTAGAGGGTGCGAGGAGGAGCCGGAGCCGGTCAGCCAAGTCCCTCTCCATGTCAGCGCCACGGACCTCCGTTTTGTCGGGAAAATTAGGGAGCGAGAAGGACTGCTTACATTGACAGCGGCTGCATCGGGTTTCCTGAGGATCCGGATCAGGTAGCACGGGCCGACCAGCACCACCGCTACACTCCTCCTCCCTCTCTTCCTCTCTCTCTCCCTGTGCTGGATGAAGGCCGTCAGCACCGCCGCTGCGCTCCTCCCTCTCTCCTTCCTTCGCTTCCTCTCTCTACGGGCGGAAGGCCCCTTCCGGCATCCGACAGCGAACCGCGAGGTGTCGTGCGTGGGGACGGTGCGTCGAGCACAGCCGGCGTTGGGAGAGAGATGGGATCCGGGGCCCGCGGGGCTGGGGTGGGGCGTGGGGGCGGGGTGTGGAGGCTGGGCGGCGGCGGGGCGCGCAGGCCGCCGGCGGGGCTGGGGTGGGGCGTGGCGGCGGGGCGTGGAGGTTGGGCAACGGCGGCGGGGCGTGGAGGCTGGGCAGCGGCGGCGGGGCTGGGAGGCGGCAGGGCGCAGGCCGCCAGCGGTGCTGGTATGGGGCGTGAAGGCTGGGCAGCGGCGTCGGGGCGCGCAGGCCGCCAACGAGGATGGGCTGCGGGGCGGCGGGGCGGCGTGGTGTGGAGGCGGTGGGGCAGTGCGGCGGCGTGGCGTGGAGGCTGCGGGGCGGCGGGGTTGTGCGGCGGCGTGGCTGGGATGCGGTGGGATGGGGCGGCGGTGGGGGGGGGCAGCAGGGTTGGGGATGCTGGAGCGGTTGGCTGGGCGATGTGAGACGGGCGCGATGCGGGCTGGCGTTTCAATAACGAAGCCAGTTTTGTTAACGAAACCAATTATGTTAACAATGTTTTTGACCCTTGATGATGTGATTAAATGGTTCAGATTTTAAATTGGATTTACCATCTCGTCCTTTTTTAGGGGTTGTAGATTCTCTCTACGCGGTATTTAATTCTAGCATCTTTATTCTCTTTGCCGTCCGCTGTGTGTGAGGTCTGAGTAACCAAGCACCATGGATCTGACCGCCGGCGAGGTAGCTTCATTCAACAAGGATTCAGGCGAGGACACTGCTGATGCAGAGGAGCCCATCATGGCAAGAAGCCGAGAACAGATGTTGGCCAACAGGCGTTGATTGGGAGATTGGCCAACAGATGTCTCCATCTGCCAAATGAAAGCGAGGTATGCAGTCCCGCCTGCTCAGAGCCCCCTGACCTTGGCCATGGTTACCGGAGATTGCAGCCACGACCAACGAACTGTGGATCTAGAGGGAGGGAGGGGGAAACGGGTGGACTGCTCTGGATAGGAACGGAGGGGCGGCTGAATAGACTTGCGCGTGGAGTACCCTGCGACCGCCGGTTTTTGCACTCAGGCTCTGACACAAGGTGGGCGATGACAGCTGTGGTGCACGCTGGACTTACGAGCGAATCTTATTACTGTTCACGAAGCCAGTGCATCTCTGACCAATGACTCTGACACTACAGTGTAGGGATCGAAAGTAGGTCTAGAGGGGGTGATTAGACTACTCGACCAAATAAAAACCTAACCTTTTCCCAAGTTAATTGGTTGGCAGATTTTAGCAATTCTAGCATATCAAGTACACCCTACACATGCATGTCTACGAGTGTAACGATCGCGAGTGCTCCACCCACGAAGGGTTCCACGAAGAAGCAACCTTGTCTATACCATGATGGGATACGTCCACGGAGGACTAGCCTAACACGGGGTAGATCTTCACGAAGTAGGCGATCTCCTTGTCCTTACAAACTTCTTCGTTCAACTCCACAACACGAAGTAGGAGGCTCCCAAGCGACACCTAACCAATCTAGGAGGCACCACCCTCCAAAAGGTAATAGGCTCGATAGTAATGATGAACTCCTTGCTCTTGTGTTTCAAATGATAGTCTCCTCAACACTCAATCACTCTCTCACAGATTTGGCTTGGGTAGAAGAGATTTATTGGGTGGAAAGCAACTTGGGGAGGCTAGAAATCAAGATCCATATGGTTGGAGTGGATGATCTTGACCTCAACACAAGGGTAGGTGGTTCTCTCTCAGAAATTTGGATATGGGAAGTGTGGGTCTGTTCTGAGTTCTTCTCTTGCGAGTAGGATGTGGTGGAGGGGTATATATAGGCATCTCCAAAAATCCAACCGTTACAACATTATTGCCCAACTCGGTGAAACTGAAGTGAAAACTCGGTTGCACCGACTAGTGCAAAATGTGGCAACTTTGGCGTTTCGGTGAGACCGATATATAATTCTCGGTGGTACCGATATGAGTGGCCGAGGGCAGTTACACAACTCGGTGAGACCGATTCACAATTCTCGGAAATTCCAATTCTTGTGAAACAGGCAACATGAAGTTGGTCACTGAAACTCGGTTGCACCAAAGTGGAAGTTGGTAGTACCGAGAAGTGGGTTTTGGCTAGGGTTTCTGTCTAGGATTTTGACTCGGTGTAGCCAATATGGAAATGTTGGTGCCACCGATTTTGAGTGGCAGGTTCTAGAACATAATCTTTGTGAGAGAACTTGTGGGTGTTTTTGGTGACTAACACTTGATCATTTTGAGCAATTCATTCACCATTAATACCGCACCCCCTTTTGATTGGCTTTCCTATGGACTCAAAGTGATTTCTCACAAAGTAAAATCTAGAGTCTTCATGCTTGTAGCTTGGCCAATCCTATGCTTGCATCTTGAGGTCTCCTCACAATCCTTTGCCAATCCTAACTTTGAACTTTTTCCTGAAATATACTTAGTGAAAACATTAGTCCAATGAAATATATGTTTTTATTAATTACCAAAACCACCTAGGGAGAAGTTGTGCTTTAAATCTCCCCCTTTTTGGTAATTGATGACAACATATAGATCAAAGCTTCGATAGAGATATAATCAATGAATATCATCGTCACTTTGAGAGGTATGTGATAAGCATGAGCTCCCCCTAAATTTGTGTATTGTTTTAAATTTGCATTTGAATGCAAATGCCCAATCGATTAGGATCATGGGTCACTCTTCCATGTCACATACAACTTGGTGGTGCGCGAAAATTAATATGAGTAAATTTCATAAGCACATCACACCAAACATTAAGTGAATGATCATCATGTAAACATCTCAAATATAAGCAATAGTAGCATCACACTAGAGTATATGATCAAACACTGACAAAAGTTTGCAACACCAAACGATAAACCGAATGTTTTTGAAAAGCAGAGAGGAAT
Source organism: Elymus sibiricus (assembly GCA_039707655.1). Classification (NCBI taxonomy): domain Eukaryota; kingdom Viridiplantae; phylum Streptophyta; class Magnoliopsida; order Poales; family Poaceae; genus Elymus; species Elymus sibiricus. The sequence goes on along the minus strand of CM077663.1, from coordinate 37,104,752 downwards.
CAAAATGCAACGCTCTCTCTCTTGAAGCCCTATGATCTATAACCTCTCCCCCTTTGACAACAAGTTACCAAATAGTTCAAAGTTATAGAGCTACTAGTCGCTCTGGGAACGATCTCCTCCTGTGGCAGTCGATGGAGTCGAGAGAACAGCATCCGCGAAGGCTTCAGCTGAAGTCCTCTGAGGTGGTGGTGTAGACAGTGGAGCTGAAGGAGTTGCTGCTGGTGCTGAAGAAGAAGGCCTCATCTCTGGAGCTGGCATTGTAGGAGTTTTGGCCTGAGTTTTGAACTGGGTGCTGGTCCTGAGAGGTGGACTAACATCATCATCATCATCGTCAGTGGAATGAGGGCTAGACACTGCATGCACTTCCTTCTTCAGCTCATTCACAGTCGTCGTCAGCTCATCTACTTTGTTGTTCAGTGTGGAAAACCTGTCCTTCACAATCCTCACAAGACTCCTGATTAAGTTGGATGGTCTTGATGTCCTTATGCATGCCCTGAATGGTGCTAATAAGAAAATCCATCTGCTCACTCTTGGTCCTTGGCACCTGAGCATTAGCGGCTCTGGCTGCCTCAGCCTCTGCCTATGCAGCGGATGAAGTGGGATGACTAGGATCCATCACCATGACATTGTCCTCAAAATCTGGCTGGAGTGACAAATGTGGGCCATCAAGTGCATATACATTCTTCTCTAACTTAGAGTTGATAAGCATCTGAATGTATGGTGCATATCCACATGATCTCTTCTGGTCTGTAGCTGTCCTCTTCACTGTCTCAACAATAAGATCCATCACCCTGAACCTGGTGTGGGTGTCAATGTGGTGCAGAATGTTGATTGAGTAGCCTCGGATCATATTGTCATCTCCTGACTTGGGCATCAATGTATATCTCAGAATGATGTTGGTTGTAGGCAACCCTGCTTGCAGATAGTAAACTAAGCCAAATTTATGTGAATGCACATAATCTGCAGGAATCTCCTTGTACATCCTTACCATAGAGTTATGACTCATCTTGGCCTTAGTGTACACATCCAAGTCACCTTCCTCAACTGGTGGAGCTCCTAAGATGGTAGCCCGCTCTTCAACAGTAGATCGGTACCTTGTACCCTCAGTCATCCACACTATCCTGCCATCTGGATAGAAGTGAGCAATGGAGTATAATTGCATAATCATCTCATCATTCCAGGCAGTGAACTCCCTTCCAACAAAGTTTTCAATGTCAATGCACTGGAAGTTATCTTGCACACTTGGAAAATAATCTTCATTTTCCTTGATGAAGGCCCAGTCAACATATCTGATGTCACTGACTGCTGGGCTCTTGTCCAATAGGACAGACTCATAGAAGTCTTGTTGTTCCTTGGTGTGGAATCTGGCATCCATAGCAGTCCTTTTCCTGGAGGCATAGGGGTCATTTGCTCTCCGCAATCTCAGCCCTGAGTCCTTCCTCTTCTTCATGTCCTCAGCTAAAGGATGAGCATCATTATGCTCTGGCAGATGGGGCTTGAGCTTCCTCAACACTGGCAAGTCCTCCTCAGCATCTCTGGAGGTTGATGTCTTGTTCTTGGCAGCTAGAGGGATGTCTCTAGTGGTCTTCTTGGACTTTGGAGCAGCTGACTTCTTGGGTGTAGATTTCTTGCTTGTAGAAGCTTGCTTAGGCATTGCATCAGCAAGGAGCTTCTTCTTCTTGGCAGGAGTAGCCTGGGCAGCTGGCTCTTCCTCCACTTCCACCTCTTCAGCTTCAGGTGGATCCTCATACATGGATGTAGGTCTGCCAATGACCTTGACAATCCTCTTCCTTGCTCACTTCTTCTCTCCTTCCTTCTTAGGCATGCATGGAGCTCCTAGTTGGCTCAACGAAAACTGAGGTGTTGGCCCTGGCACTCTCAGGTGCCCTCATAGCATCAGCACTTGCATAGACCTTCTTGACATGTGTCTTGGAAGAAGTGGCATCTGTTGTTGTGCTCTTGGCAGCCTTCTCTTTCTGCCTCTTGGTAACTTCTTCCTTTGGCACAAAATCAGAATCCTCATCATCAGAATTCAGCTTGTTTCTTGCCCTGGTGGCAGCCTTGGGTAAGTCAGGTGAGCTAGGGTTATCATCATAAGAAGATGAACTACCCTCAGGAATAGTGCCTGAACTCATCTCCACATCCCTTTCTCTGAAGTTGTTCTGACTGTCATCTGATCCTGACATGCTGACCATGTGAATAGAGCATAGAGAGTAGAGAGATTGAGCCTCACAAAATACAGAAGTTTAAAAAAAATTGAACTCAAATTCTTAGTTTTGAATTTCAGCTAAGTGGGTTTCGGTACCACCGAGTTAGAAAAATCAGAGCCACTGAGACAAACACTCTCCTGTTACAGGAACTTGGCAGCCCTTTTCGGTGAGACCGAAAAGAGGAACCGGTTCCACCGAGAGCGTTCTCGGTTGCCCTAATTCACATATCGGTAAGACCGATAATTTCAACTCGGTGTCACCGAGACACACATGGTGGAAACTCAACCCTAAAAACTTTCGTTCTTCTACTCTAATGGAAGTTTTTCGAGGATGGATCAATCTCAAACTGTGGCTTATCGATAAAACGACCCTAATGCGCAAGAATTGGATCGAGGAGCGCAAAGGGGATCGAAATCTCACCCTAGTTCAGTGAGGAGTCCGCTACGGCGAAGACGGCGGTGAAGATTCCATCGACGGCAAGGATCCCAGCGGCGAGGGCGCACAGGGAGGCAAGGGTGACGACCAGGGGTCCACGGGCGGCATCTAGGGTTTGGAGGAAACAGACGTTTGAAGATTTGATTTCAAAAGTCGGGTCCGCCATAATATATATCCCTCGCTGTCGGTGACACCGGTTCAAAATTATCGGTGCCATCGAGTTCCTCAACTGTCAGTTGACAGGGAAACTCGGTGAAGCCGAGAATATGGAATCGGTGTTACCGAGATTGGAAAACCAGATCAACCTTAGGCATCGGTGAGACCGAGATTTTTGTGTTGGTTCCACCAAGTTGCACTTGGGAGGTTTTGGTGGTCAGCTCTTGACGAAACGGAATTCCGAGTGCTCCTCACACAGAGGGTTCGAGAAGTGCTTGCTCAAATTTTTTGATGTAGAATGAATAGAATTTGAGACGAGAAAGCATAGATAGCTAGAGAGGGGTCCTAGGCATTCTTGTATATACAATTGGCCAAATAAAATTGAAAGACAAATAACAACAATTAGATATCCTTGAATGAGAAAAGAAATGCATACCAACATGCTCACACAATAAGATGTCAAATGAAATATGGCAAAAATGCAAAACCACTGTAGTATCTCCCAAACACTTTGGCGATGACGGAGTCATCTATATATGAGTATATTGACTTAGTAGACAAGTAAGAATACTTGATCATAGGTCATACTCATCGTTTAAACACAAGTGGGGTTACCACTTTTACATAAAGCATTTAATGTGTTCACATGTTTAAGAGATGCTTTCGCTCAAGTCTTAGAGTAAAGCTCCCCCTTGATGTGACATCTCCCTAAGAGGGATAAACTAACCTTGGGTTTTGTCATAGAAGACTTCATGTGGGTGATGTAGTGGTGGATGTTCATAGTTGATGAAGATCATCTTGAGTTGGGAGCAATCCTCATTGTTTCTTACTCTTCTCACCTACATGGGTTAGTCCCAAACGAGAGACAAATACAAGGATATCTACGGACATGGAGTGCAAAGCATACATGATGATGTCCATGGATTCATTAATTACCTTGTCCCTTGCTTACCTTTGAGGGAATGTGTGACTCCTTGAACTATTGTATAAAGTTGGAGTTGATTGAAAATAGTCCTTGCCAAAAATGAATGTGAGTGAATTTTGTTGTCGGAGTCACCCCTCAAGAACTTCTCTAGTTCTTATTCTTTGGGATCCACATCAACTTGATGGGAATCCTTGGAGTTGAAGTAGCAGTTTAAGAAGTTGAGCTTGTAGTAGCCTTGGGAACCCACTTGACCATGGCTTTGGATTCATCTTCATATGAGTCAATCTCCTCTTGAAGCTTGTCCTTGCCCTTGAGCTTGTGGTCTTGTGGTGGAAGGTCATCTTGAGCTTTTGTTCCCTTGGGGAGAGTATGTTCATACTTCTCCCTTTGAGGAACAAACTTGGGCTTGGAGTATTGACCTACATCCCATTCAACTCCATTGGCGTTGAAGTAGCCAATGCCATGGTTCTTACAGTATCCCCCATGCTTGCGTACAATTTCCTCAAATGGCTTACACCGGCAAGACTTTTGTAGATACCTTTTTCTATAATCCCTTTCAATAGATCATTTTCTTGCTCAAGTGTAACTTGGCTAAGAAAATCGTTAGTTGAATCAATAGAACTACTAGAAGCAATATCATTGGATTTATCATTTTTATTGCTACTAGTTGAAGAACCTTTCTTGCCTTTGTTACTAGTTTGCTTAGCCTTAACTTTTGGAATGAATGTAGACAAGAGTAGTCATTTGGATAGATAAGTGGAAGTCTTCTTTCGAAGATCGTCATTGATAGCTTTAAGAAATTCATGCTCTTGCTCCAAATTGAGCTTCTCGAAGCGGAGCTTCTCATAAGTCCTTACAAGCTCTCTACGATCTTCTAGAGTAGACTCGTGGGCTAACTTAAGAGTGTTTAGTTCTTTAGTTAGTCGCTCGATTTCCAACTTATCATCATCACACGACTTATCTTGACTAAAGTGATTACTAACAAGTTCATTTTGACTAATATCACTAGATTTGTCAAATAGCAAGTCATCATCTCCAAGTAGGTCATCCTCATCACTATTAAAGTCAAGGTATTCGGGGCGTGATACCTTGGGGCCTTTAGCCATGAAGCAACTTCCACTCCTTCATTTGGTGAATCAAATATGTCGTAGGAGTTGGAGAAAACGAGTGCAAGTCCGGCAACACCTTCATCTTGACTATAGTCGGAGTCGGAGTGATAGCTTCTCTCGGAGTGGTTGTCGGATTTGGAGCCGGAAACCCATTCACCAACATGAGCTTGATGTCTTCTTCTTGTGTAGCTCTTGGTGTACTTATCCTTCTTCTCCGAGTCTTTGCTTCTCCAGGAGGGTCTTCGTTCATAACGATCATCTCTACTCCTTCTCTCTCTTCGAGGAGACTCGTCTCTTGAGCTCTTTCTTCTAGGTGTCTCTTCCCTTCTTTTGTGGGGGGTCATGCACTCATTGGAGTAGTGTCCGGGCCTTCCACAATTGTAACAATTTCGGTCACGACTAGATGAACGCTTTTATTCATATCTTGAGTTGGAGTTTCTCTCTTTGCCTCTATTCTTATAGAACTTGTTGAATTTCTTAACCATGAGACTTATCTCTTCATTGGTTTCAAGGTTGTCGCTTGATGTAGCGGGATTGTCACTTGAGGCTTTGTAAGCACCGCTTGACTTGTTGTGAAGTTCTTCCTTGTCCTTGAGTGACATCTCATGAGCAACAATCCTTCCAATCACTTCCGTAGGCTTGAGATCTTTGTAGTTTGGCATCATTTGGATCGATATGCACACGGTGTCATACTTTCCATCCAAGGCTCTAAGTATCTTCTTGATGATGATTTTGTCGGTTATTTCTTCGCTTCTAAGCCGTCAATCTCATTTGTGATGAGAGCAAGCCTAGAGTACATTTCGGCGACTCTTTCACCATCCTTCATCTTGAACTTGTTAAGTTGACTTTCAAGCACATCCAACTTAGATTCCCTGACGGAGTCGGTACCTTCGTGCATATCAACCAAAGTGTCTCAAATTTCCTTAGCATTCTCAAGACGGCTGATTTTGTTGAATTCTTCGGGGAATAGGCAGTTGAATAGAATGTCACATGCTTGAGCATTGTATTGCAACATCTTCAATTCTTCCGCGATCGCTTCATGATCCAGTTCCTTTCCATCACCAAAGAATTCACCTTGCAAGCCAACACGAACAACATCACATACGGCGGGGTTATGACCAAGAATATGCATTTTCATCTTATGCTTCCAACTACCAAAATTAGTACCATCAAAATATGGACCTCTATGGTGATAGTTTCCCTCACTAGACGCCATGCTCTCCTTGGTTGTGAGACCAATGCGATGGAGACCAAATCTCTACTACCACTTGTAGGGATCGAAAGTAGGTCTAGAGGGGGGTGATTAGACTACTTTACCAAATAAAAATCTAGCCTTTTTCCAAGTTAATTGGTTGGCAGATTTTAGCAATTCTAGCATATCAAGTACACCCTACACATGCATGTCTACGAGTATTGCAGCGGAAAGTAAAAACAAGCATATGTAAGAGGGTGAGGGTAGGAAGATCAAACGCAATTGTAAACACGAAGATTTTTCCCATGGTTCTCACAGGTGGCGCTATCGTACATCCACGTTTATGGAGACTTCAACCCACTAAGGGTAACGGTCGCGAGAGTCCATGGAGGGCTCCACCCACGAAGGGTTCCACGAAGAAGCAACCTTGTCTATACCATGCTGGGCTACGTCCACGGAGGACTAGCCTAACTCGTGGTAGATCTTCACAAAGTAGGCGATCTCCTTGCCCTTACAAACTTCTTCGTTCAACTTCATAACACGAAGTAGGAGCCTCCCAAGCGACACCTATACAATCTAGGAGGCACCACCCTCCAAGAGGTAATAGGCTCGATAGTAACGATGAACTCCTTGCTCTTGTGTTTCAAATGATAGGCTCCTCAACACTCAATCACTCTCTCACAAATTTGACTTGGGTAGAAGAGATTGATTGGGTGGAAAGCAACTTGGGGAGGCTAGAAATCAAGATCCATATGGTTGGAGTGGATGATCTTCACCTCATCACAAGGGTAGTTGGTTCTCTCTAAGAAATTTGAATATGGGAAGTGTGGGTCTGTTCTGAGTTCTTCTCTTGCGAGTAGGATTTGGTGGAGGGGTATATATAGGCATCTCCAAAAATCCAACTGTTACAATATTATTGCCCAACTCAGTGAAACCGAAGTGAAAACTCGGTTGCACCGACTAGTGCAAAATGTGGCAACTTTGGCGTTTCGGTGAGACCGATATATAATTCTCGGTGGTACTGTGACGCCCCCATTCTCGTCCGTACGCTAATCAATCACGCAACACGTACGGCCAAGATTAGGGACTCACTGATTAGTACCACAACACGACAAAAGACACAAATAAAGAGTCATACAGCTTAATATTACAAGCCAGGGGCCTCGAGGGCTCGAATATAAAACTCCGACAAGGCACGAGTCAGCGAACGCAAAAATATCTGAGTACAGACATAAGTTAGACAAGTTTGCCTTAAGAAGGCTAGCACAAACATAAGCAACGGATCGAAAGAGGCGAGGCCTCCTGCCTGGGAACCTCCTAACTACTCCTGAACGCCAGAGAAGTCCACGTCGTAGTAGGCTCCGTCCTGGTAGCAGTGGCCTCCATCGGGGTAGCTACAGTCGTCCACCGGGTAAGCTGAATCCTGCGTCTCCTGGGCACCATCGTCTGGTCGCGGCATCGTATCAAGGGGAAAAAGGGGAGCAAAGCAACGGTGAGTACTCATCCAAAGTACTCGCAAGACTTACATCAGAACTATGCTAGGTATGCACCAGTATCTAAGGAATGGGGCTATATCTTTGGACTAGACTGCAGAAATGCCAGAAGAGAGAAGAAGGCCTAGTCCTATCGAAGACTAGCATCTTCAACATCTTGCAGCATGTGAAGAGAGTAGACCTGCAGCTCATATATAGTCATATTGTTGTAGCAAATTTTATTAAGTAACACGCCCAGAGATCCTTCCTCGACTACCTGCGAGGAAGCAATCTTGGAGCCACAATTCATTTTAATTAGTTTATGATTCTAGATGTAGTAGGTCAAAGCACAACTCCAAGTCGTCCTGTTACCGTGGACACGGCTATTCGAATAGTTTACTTCCCTGCAGGGGTGCACCACATTCCCCAACACGCTCGATAAGCTCCGGCCGGATACAATTTTCTGGTCATACCTGGCCTCGGCAGATCGACACGACGTAGTCCTACCTAGGCTCAACAGAGAGGCCAGCACGCCGGTCTACATCCTAATGGCTCGGGGTCTTGGGCCATCGCCCTCGCCATCCTGCACGTTACGCCATCGGCCGGGACCAGTCCTAGCATGCCTTAGTAACAAGCGCCATGCGTTCCAGACCACCCGGGCGCGAGTCGAAAAATGTGGCATCTGAAGAGCTTTCGGGAGAATGTACGCCGCCGAGCAGCCCATACTGATTACCCCGCGTGGTGGTTAGTGTGTATTAGGCCAACGACCTAACTCAGATCAAGTACCCAACCCATTAGCAATTTTATTAGTGATCAATAACACTCGGGTGCCTTACGGCGCACCCCACCAAGTCTCCGGATGCCTTGCGGCGCATCCCACCAAATCTATGGATGCCTTGCGGCGCATCCCACCAAATCTTTCTCACACGGGTACCCTTGGGGCCGACCCGTCTCAGAACTGTCGGGAACTCAGGTCCACCTCAACCAGGGTGGTACCGCCTGTCCCTCCAGTCCCGTCTTTCACATGTATCAAATGTCAAGTCCAAGTAACTGTGTGTCTATACACCAAGTGGGGATCCGAGGAATCACCCTCGATGGATCCCACTCGAGGTATGTGTATGGCAAGAGTCGCTATCGATAAATGGGAAGGAGGAATCACCCTCGATACCCACGATCGATTAGTTACGCTACAGAATTAACATCGGAAGTGCTAAGTGAGGTATCACCCTCGGCATTCGATGGTAGCTCTGTAGTGCCATACTAAAGGGGTGTGCGGTGATGTGAGGGTCTGGCTTGTCGATCAGTTGTCCGATTCTTCGGGTCTTCGAGTCGTCGAGTCGTCGATGAACAAGCAGGGGCAACTGGGACTAAGGGGTCACTGGGGATTCATTGCCCAACCTATACTAAGCAGTTGGTATGATTGCATGTATAGTAACAGTTCATCAAAATCAGGCTATGCATCAGAATAAGAGCTATCTAATACAGTAGCAAAATCTAATGCAAGCATAAGAGGGAGAGAGATGGGTGATATCGAAATGCTCAAGGGGGTTTTGCTTGCCTTGTTGCTCTGCTGAAAAAGGCTGGTCGTCAGGGGCGTAGTCGTACTTGGCAGCAGTGTCGGCCTCAGGGACTACGTCGGCACCGGGCTCTATCGAGAGAGAAGAGGGGGAAGAAACAGATAAATACAAGCAAACAATGTAACGCAAAACATAGCATGGCAATAAGTTGTGTCGGGTGTGTCCTAACGCAGTGTTACACGATACCGAGAAAGGGGAAACCCATCCGGGAAAGTTTTCCCGGTTCCGGACAAATGACGAACAGATGACCGGAGGGGGGGTGAAACAATAATTACACGACAGTGATGCAACAGGGGTGCATGACATGTCTAGATGCAGTGCTAGGGTGATATACTGCCCATCTAAGTGCTCTAGTTAATTTAGGAATCTATTTGGAATTACTTTTATTAAAGTCATGCACTATTCACCTATCCGAAACAGGCAAAAAGTTTCATGTTCAGATAGTTAGTGGCATCTGACAGATATGTGGGCAGCGTATTCGGATTCGCCTCGTCGTTCTGAGCAACTTTCATGTACAAAGTTTTTCGATCCGAGTTACGGATTATTTTCTATTAATTTCTACAGATTTAATCAATTTTTGGATTTAATTTAATTATTAAATCCGAACTATCCAAAACAGTAATATTTACTGTTTAAATTAATTAATTATTTAACAGATTAAATTAACAGGTTTAATTAGTGTTAATGGGGCTGGGCCCGCATGTCTTACTCTGTTTAACTAACAGAGACATTAATCTAACCTAATCAGTTTAATTAGGTTAATTAACAGATTAATCACTAATTAATTAATTACTTAATTAATTATTTTACTAATTAATTATTATTAACATTATTATTATTTATTTTACTTTTTATTTATTTTTCTTTCTTTTTTTTAAACGATTTTAGGGGCTGGGCCCCATCTGTCATAGGGCTAGGCGGACACGTCCGGCCGCGTGCCCATGCGGGCGCCGGACAGGTCCGGTGACCCGATGCGCGCACGCGGGGGAGGAGGCCGGGGGCGAGCCAGGGGCTCGGGCCAGCGGTGGTCGGCGGCCAACCGGCGGCCGTGGCCGGTGCAGGGGCCGGCGAGGGTGCCCGAAGGCCCGCGGGGATGCGGCGGTGGTGGCTAGCCGCGGCGGTGGGGCTAGTAGGGCGGTGGTGGCGAGCGCGCGGGCGCGGGCTAGCCGCGGCGAGCGGGCGCGCGGTGCGGGGGTGAGCGCGAGCGGGGGGCAACGGGCGAGCGGTTGGGCGCGGCGACAGGGCGGCCGGGGCCGCGGCGGAGCAAAGCAACAGCAGCAGGTGCGGGCGGCAGCGGCGGCGTGGGCGGCGCGGTGCGGCAACGGCGACAGCTAGCGACGGCGGGGGTAGCAGGGGAGGAGAGGGGAAGGGAGGAGCCTACAGGGGCTCACCGCGGGAGGAGGAGCGGCGGTGACAACGGGCGCGGGGAGGAGCGACGGCCGGCGACGCGTGGGGACGGCGTGGAGGCGCGGGGCGGCGCGGGGAGGATCCGAGGAGGGAGGCGAGGCGGCGCGGTGTGGTCCAGCGACGGCGTGGCGGCGCCGGTGGGGTGGAAAGGCGCCGGCGACCCGCAGGATCGGGGGCGGCGCCCGATCCAGACGAGGGGGAGGAGAGCAGCGAGGGGAGTGGGAGGGAGCTGGTTAGCGGCTAGGGTTTGCTGGGAGAGGGGGGGATTTTATCCCAGGGGGTTTTGGGTCGGTTGGGGTGGGCTGAGGCCAGCTGGGCTAGGCCCAGTTGGCCAGGGGGGTTTTCTTTTGTTTCATTTTTTTGTTTACTTTGTATTTTTATTTATTTTACTCATTTCTTTTGCTACTGTTTTATTTTATTATTAGTAGATTTTAGACTTATAAAAATATGAGACCAACACCTAAATTAGTGTTTTAAATTAGCCCTCGGTCACAAAAAGTTTCACCCCTAATAAAATAGTTTGATATTTTATAAATTATAAAAGGCATTTAATTAATTGTTTAAATTGCTGCTTTATATACTTTAGTGCATTTAAATATTTTATAAAAATGTGGTTTCAACATGACAAATATCCAGAGAATATTTGTCACACTTTGGACAATTTTGTTTTGATATTCGAAAACTTTATTTGTTTAACTTTATTTTAAATTTGAATCTGATCGGGATGCGAATCCAACGTGAGATTAGCAACAGTAATCGTGGCGACGTGGCAGTATTAGTAGCGGGTTACTGTAGCTTAACTATCCGGGCGTCACAGGTACCGATATGAGTGGCCGAGGGCAGTTACACAACTCGGTGAGACCGATTCACAATTCTCGGAAATTCCGATTCTTGTGAAACAGGCAACATGAATTTGGTCACTGAAACTCGGTTGCACCGAAGTGGAAGTTGGTAGTACCGAGAAGTGGGTTTTGGCTAGGGTTTCTGTCTAGGGTTTTGACTCGGTGTAGCCGATATGGAAATGTTGGTGGCACCGATTTTGAGTGGTAGGTTCTAGAACAGAATCTTTGTAGGAGAGCTTGTGCGTGTTTTTGGTGACTAACACTTGATCATTTTGAGGAATTCATTCACCATAAATACCTCACCCCCTTTTGATAGTATTGGCTTTCCTATGGACTCAAAGTGATTTCTCACAAAGTAAAATGTAGAGTCTTCATGCTTGTAGCTTCTCCAATCCTATGATTGCATCTTGCGGTCTGCTCACAATCCTTTGCCAATCATAACATTGAACTTTTTCCTGAAATATACTTAGTGGAAATATTAGTCCAATGAAATATATGTTGTTATTAATTACCAAAACCACCTAGGGAGAAGTTGTGCTTTCATACAGTTAGTATGCCTGATGATCCTCGTGCTGGCGCATATCTCAACAAACTGCCAACGGTACAAATATGGGGTACCGGGTAGGCCGAGCTATGAAGAAACTTTTTGTTTGGAAAATGACACGGTGGAGAAGAGGGATTGGCAGCTGGTGATTCTCGAGAAGATGCACAAGCACCAATTTCTGCTGAACATCTCTAAAGGAGAAGACGGTTGCTGAGATCTCCATTAGTTTCTTCTGCATTTCCATTGTGTGATGAAGGATGATGATTGTTCGCCTTGCCCCATCCATTTCATGCGCGTGTTTCTGGTGGGGAAATCGAGAGTCGGGGGGAGAAGCAGAGAAGATAGGCGGTCTAGACAATTAATCCAATTGTGAAGGGTTGGAAGACTTGCGCTATTAGCAGGTGGGCTTACCGCGGCACTGAATGTGCTTACCATGTTGTGTACAAAATGGGACACATGACGTGACATTATGCGGAGCAGGAGTTGCTGATGTGGTGATATTGATGAAGTGGATATGCTGCATGTTTAGATAAATAGGAAAGTGGGGATGTATCTCTTGGGGATGGCATGTACAATGCTGCTATCTGAGGAGTGCCGCATAGGATAAATGCTGAGGTGGAGGATAAAGAATTCATAAGAAAATGTTTGTTTTCTCTTATTTAAGAGATGGTCTTTTAGCACAATATGTCTCACCACGTTTTTAGGAATAACTAAATATTGTAGATAAGCCAAGAGATAACCAATGGTCGGCAGCGGCGGCTGCCTATGCTGCGGTGGCGCGCCATCTGGCTTCGGCTCAGTCGCGGCGTGGAGGGCCCGGTGGACTGCTCGGTGGCACCTCCGGTCAGATCTATTATGTCCGGTGCAACCGGCGTTGGTGGTCATCTCCTCCATCAGAGGTGGTCAGCCTGAGGCTGGGTTGTCGGATCTCGAGATCCGTCATCTAGCCCCGGTTGCGAGTCGGGGAGACATAGTTACCAGTGAAAACCAAGCCGACGGCAGGCGATGGCGGCGTTCTGCGCCGTTACCTTGATGAAGGCATCGTCGTGTAACTATTGTCGACCCACTCATGCTGCTTCGGGGAAACCCTTCGATCTGGTCTTCCAGATCGGAAGATGGTGACATTACGGTGTTGTTTCTCTCTTGGGAGTGCTAGAAGACGGAGGAAGCAAGTGGAGCGGCTTCGTCTTCAACGGAGCTTCGGTGGAGATGTCAAGTCATGTCTGACCGACAGGTGCTACGCTGTGCCATGCCTGTTCGGTAGGTGCTACGCACGACAGATCTTCCAGAGTCTCCACGTCGGGATGGACGAGTGCAGGGCGGTGGCGCCATTGGGCGCCGTGGTGGCGTCGACGGATGGTCAGACTGGCAAGGATGCTGCAGATCTCTCCCCTGAAAATAGGACAACGGTTCGATGATGATGGTAGATTCTAAAACGTGTGCATGTGATGTATGCTTTAGGTCTGCTGCACCGGTTGTTGGTTCCGATACGTTATACGGATGGATCAGCGACGACATCGGTTTTAGATGTGGGGAGTGGGAGCACTCCACATTATCAGGTTTGTAAGTGTGAGTGGTGGCTTCATGTGGCTTGATCTATGTTCTTGTCAAAACTCCCTGGAATAATTAATACAGATGGTTGTATGCATCGATTGATGCAGAGGTCGGGGTTTAACCTCCTTTTCAAAAAAAATATTAACATCTCTAAGTTACATGTAAGTCTTAAGATAAGACTTTCTTCTCAATCATTATACATGCCCGTAGACATATAAGATAGGATAGTGGGATGGGTCTCTTAAGGTATATAGGATTGGCGCAGTGGTTCTATTTTTTGATAATTTATGAACAATAGCATTGTAACAGTACTGCTTGTAAGCTTGTTCTTTATTATAAGGGCCTACTGATCACCCTCGATTTCATCTTCATGAAGAAGGACTATGTATTGATTTTGATTTTTGTACATGGTCAGGCAATGCATGCCGATCCCAGTTCGGAAATTCCTTTTTACTTCTTGCAGTAGAAAGCGCACTCTTAAAATTATGACAACAGTATATGGCTTATTCACATGAAAATTATCAAGGTCCCCCACATCATTATTTTTCTAAGAATTGTTGGCATATATCGAGGAAAGACAAAACTTGAGTTCTGGTAACATTTGAACTATAGCGGTTGATAACTTGTAGCTTTGCATTGTATACTTGGTCGAATTATGTCATTATGTACTGAAGAAATAGCTTTGTGTGCCAGCTCGGGAGTACTTAATAAGTTAGTAGTACAGTTATAGGGTTTTGGTTCCAATCCTTAATAGTTTTCTTATTTCAATGTACATTTCCTTCATAGATTATGCTGCAAAGAATCTCTGAAGACACACTGGCTAGGTACTGTGCAACCTAGCTGTAAAAAAGTGGAGGCAAATGGCTGAGGCGGTGATTCTTTCAGCTATGGTAAAGCTTGGCATTGCTTTAGGGAAGGAAGCAATAAAGCAGGCTAGTTTGCAGTTCCTAAAGTTTATTACACAGCTAACAGAGCTTCAGGGCAGGATGGGTCGCATCAGAAGGGAGCTCAGGCTATTGCATGGATTTCTTTGTGGAGTGGACGTACGGAATCGGAGGAATCAGACCTATGAAATATGGGTTCAAGAGTTGAGAATGGTTGCCCAGGAGATCGAGGACATTGTGGATGAGTATTTGTATCTTGTTGGCCATAAACATGATACGGGCTGGGGTACCTACTTGAGGAAAGGATGCAAGAAACCAAATGTGTTGATTTCTTTGAACTGGGTAGCTTCAATGGTTAAGGAAGCAGAGACCAATCTTACGCACCTCTTCCAGGCCAAAAGTCGCTGGGTTTCACTTGTGGAGGGCGGGAATTCTGGTGATTCAGGTTATATTGTTGAGAGGTCCCAACATCTCGCAAGCATTTCACTTTCCCTTGGTGAAGAAGACCTTGTGGGGGTCGGTGAAAACAGAGAACAACTTGAGCTGTGGTTGCTAGGTATGGATTCGTTACGCTCTGTAGTGATAGTGCTGCATGGAATGGGAGGGCTTGGTAAAACAGCTCTGGCTGCAAGTATCTACAAGAGGCAGAGAGAAAAGTTTGACTGCTACGCCTGGGTCTCCATCTCCCAAACATATTCCAAAAAAAATGTTCTTCTGTTTCTAATTACTGACCTTTACAAAGACAGAAAAGACACACCTGGTAATAACATCAACGACATGGACATTAATGGCCTTCAAGATGAATTGAGGACCTTCCTACAGGACAAGAAGTATTTGATCATATTGGATGATGTTTGGAGTCCAGAAGTATTTGATGATTTGTCTAGCATGCTTGTTCGCACTGATACGAGAAGTAGGCTGGTAATGACAACAAGGGAAGGCGACGTTGGTGCACTTGCCTCTCCAGAGCGTATTTTAACACTAAAAGCTTTACCAGGAGACAAGGCATGGGACCTCTTCCATAAGAAAGCTTTTCCAGGAGATACGGATCATGAATGTCCAGCGGAGCTGAAACCTTTGTCTGAGGATATAGTTAGCAAGTGCAAAGGCTTGCCTCTTGCTATTGTGTCAGTTGGTGGTCTCTTGAATGTGCGTGAGAAAACTGTGGAAGAATGGAGAAGAATAAATGACCAATTGAGTTGGGAGATAATTAATAATCCGAGGCTCGATCACATAAGGAATGTTTTGCATCTGAGCTACATCTACCTCCCAGCACACTTGAAATGTTGTTTCCTGCATTGCAGCTTATTTCCAGAAGACTATCTTTTAAAAAGGAAAATGCTTGCACGATTGTGGATAGCAGAAGGGTTCGTCGAGGAGAGGGGTGCAAGCCCATTAGAAGAAGTGGCAGAAGGATATATGAAGGAGTTGGTTCATAGAAATATGCTACAACTTGTTCAGAGGAACTCGTTTGGCAGGATAAGGAGATTCAAAATGCACGATATCATACGTGAATTGGCAATTGATTTGTGTCAGAATGATTGTTTTGGTGTTATATATGAGGAAGAGAAATGTGGGGGATATCTTGAGAAGGATGGTCGGCGATTGGTAATACACAAACTAAAGAAGGACATTAAACAGTCAATTCCAAGTATACACCAACTCCAATCCGTCATTGCATTGGACAATAGTATGCCATCACTCAGTCTAGTACCTCTGCTTTCTGAGAAGTCAAGATATATGACAGTGCTAGAACTAAGTGGTCTACCTATTGTTAAGATTCCATATGCTATTGGGGATCTCTTCAATCTCCGCCATTTGGGTCTGCGTAATTCAAAAGTGGAGATGCTCCCGAAATCTATTGAGAAGCTTTTTAATTTGTTGACACTGGACCTGTGTAATTCTGAGGTGCAGGAGTTGCCTAGTGGGATTGTGAAACTGAAGAAGCTTAGACACTTATTTTCTCAGAAATGGAATGATCGATCTTGTAGAGCTATGCAGTGGTTCAGTGGTGTGCACATCTCCAAGGGTCTTGGTAACCTAACAAATCTGCAGACACTGCATGCACTGCAAGCACAGGATGAGTCAGTTAGACAACTGGGAGAGCCGAGGCAACTGAGAAGCCTGAGGGTATTGGATGTGAAGAGAATCTACTGTGAACACCTCTTTGAGTCTCTCGCTCAGATGGAGTTTTTGTCCTACCTAGATGTGACCGCAAGTGATGAGAATGAGGTTCTCCGGTTGAATGCCCTTCCGTCAAACCTGCAGAAGCTACGTTTGAGAGGAAAGTTGGACGAACAGACCTTACATGAGTCCCTTGTGTTCGAAGCTGCTGGTGGAAACTTGTATGCATTGCGTCTAAATTGGTCAGGGCTGATAGAAGATCCGTTGCCATCCTTTTCTCGGTTGACACATTTGACGGAACTATGTTTCACCAAAGCATACAACGGAGAGAACCTGGTATTTCGCAAGGAGTGGTTCCCCAACCTAAAGGCTCTTCGTTTAGAAGATCTTCCTAATCTGAAGTGGCTAGAGATAGAGGAAGGCGCTATGGCGACTCTGGAACAACTGGTCCTAGTCAACCTCAACAGCATGTTGGAGGTCCCACTTGACATTAAGTTTCTCGAAACTCTCCAGCATCTATACTTCCTAGAAATCACCCAAGAATTTCTTACGTTGCTGCGCAGACGTCCTAGAATTGGTGGTCTGCGCCGGTGTCGGCATTCGCTCCGAGCTTGACTGCTGCTTTCTGATCCGCAAAATGTGTAGTAAGTCACTCGCTGTCAACTATATATTGTCTGCATTAGTGCCTCGTTCCCTCGTGCACTATAATTACTAGCTTAACACGTGTTGGCACTAAGTTGCTTCCTATATTTGTAGGCCGCCGGAATAAAGGAATTGTAACCGCTGTTTCAAGACTTCTGCCGCCAGCTCCTCGCATCAAAGATTCGACAACTACTGCTTCGCTTTTCACGCTGCTTCTTTGTGTGAATTAGAAGAAAAACTACATACTGCTACTGGTGCGCTTGTGAAGTGTGTTTAATTAATACGACTTTATGATAACATGGCACCTACGTACTGTGAGACTGCCATTGGTTTGTGGTCTGATATTGCTATGACTTCAAATTTCACTTTACTTTCCTATTTCGATTGCGTACTTCCGTTGGCATGTGCTCTAGGATCGGTATACTACATGTCATTTTCTCCTATATATTGCAGTTGTATATATTGTGCTTATTGAATTCATGCACCGACCAGTTGCTCCAAAAGTCCGAACTGATGGAGGGAGGCGGGCTATATATTTCAACAGTGCTGATTGTTAAGTAGCTGAAAACATTTGTGTGGCCTACCTACCTAGTACCTACCACTATTGCACTAGTGCAGAAAAGCCTAGCTATGGCGTGGCCAAAACGGCCTTGCTGGCGCAGACACCCGACGCCAGCAATATGCCGCCACAGTTAAAAAATACTACTTGCGTTGGAGACGACGCTAGCAGTATTTCACATGTTTATGGCGTGCGTTTTTTATCAGTGCCAGCAATTTGTTTTTTTTATAATAAAAAGAATAATACTTTAAAAACTTAAGAGTTTAAACTTCACAAAAGATACTGATCATAGAAACATACTCATAAACTACATAGTTTAAAACTTAGTATTGATCATTTAAACATACTCATAATTAAACTTTCATAGTTTAAAACTTAGTAATCAACTAACTACTCTTCATCATCACGGATTATCCTCAGCTGGCGCATCTTCTTCAGATTGCTCTCTCCATCTTGTTTGAAATGAGCAACGGATGTCTGTAGCTCAACCCTCTCTGTCCTGAGTTTTTTTTCTTCAGCTTGAGTTGCTCCTTGTAACGAAACCAAGCAAACTATCTACACAAGCAAATTATAACTCTTAATGAAAGCAAGCAAACTATGTACACAAGCAAATTATAACTTGTAATGAAACCAAGCAAGCTATCACAAGCAAATTATAACTTATACATCAAGGTTGACCATGTATTTTCATTTTTCGCTTTCATGTTGTCGGGATAATATTACAAACTTTACTCAAGAGAGTAGAGAATATATTTATCCCAATCTTGATAGTATATCAGAGGATGTTAAAGCTTACATTATGTTCTCCATATTGTTCCAACTTTCCCGTGGAGAAGGGTATGTTTTATATGAAGAAATTCTTAAGTATATGAGGTTACATATGTCACATGACTATATTTAGTATAAACAAATTGATCATGTAATTCCCATTTTCTACACTTTATAACTATATACGCACTCATAGGTCTTCGCTGCCATCTTCCACTGATCCATCTTCAGAGCAGGTACTGATGCATCAACCTTGTCAGGCCTGTCGTCGACGCCCCCACGGCGCCAGACAACGCCTCCTCCCCGCGCGCGTCCATCATCACACATCCATCGCCGAATCCCTGCCGCGCCATGCCGCCGAGACTCTACGTTGTCGATGCATCACATGGAAAGCCGATCCACCGCTGGAACCGCCCACTGGTCCCTCAAGCCAATGCACACCTCCAAGAATGACGCCCCAAGGAGGGAACAACACAAGTGCACCGTCATCATCCGATCGACTGATCTTGGGTTTCCCCCGGAGGTAGTGGAAGGAGTTGGGAGAATCACCTCGATGATGCCTTCAAAAAGGAAACGACGCCGAGGGCGTCACCATCACCGGCTCCGGCCACCGGTCGGAGATCAGGTTTTCACCCGGATCTGTCCCATAAGCATCCAACTGACAACATGTGCACCGTCCAGACCGCCTTTAAAGCCCCAGATCTGGCCACCCAGATCCGGCGTCCATCCACGACCGCACTGTCACCGTGGGAGCCTTGACACACCGGCCACTACTTGCGTCTGCCACCATTGATGCCTGGGAGGCATATGTTAGGTATGGCAGCAGACAAACCTTGCCAGATTGCTGGCTTCGCCAGGTTGTTTTGCAGCTAGTAACTGTACATGAATTTGAGCACCAACCAGCTTAATTACTTGGTCCCTGCTTTTGTCTCTATGTGATGTTAAGATGCTGAATCGGATTGTTTGGCATTGATGCCCCTGCAGTGAGTGGTTGATGAGTAGTAGTCGTAGTAATTGTTATGCAGAGAGAGGGCACTGATGGCAACCAGTGAGTTTTCCCTCAGATAAATGACTTGATGTCTGTGGGAAGAACAATCAACAAGGACACGCAACAAAAATTTCCCAAGTTAGGGGATGATTAACAGTCACCTCCTGCACTATTGGGAGCAAATATACAAGTCCAAAACAATGAATATCAAAGTTGTATTTGGCTTTAACGTCTATCTAACCTGCTCCAAATAGACGAACCCTGAGTGTTTGTACTATAACTGTCTTCTCCCATACGGAGGATTGAAGGCTGCACATGCGCTCAGCAGCGTCACATGCTAACATAATGCAGTGGTAAGTACATCAATCCACGCACTCTCGCTCAATTATTGTAGAGTAAAATGCAGCGTAAGTTCTTAAAGCTTTTGAGGTGTGTCAATTGGGTTGGGTCCTCAAAATTTTCTTCCTTTGGGAGTTGCTCTCAACATAGCGAAAATCACAGTCCTTGGCTATGTGGTTGTTTTTTTTACAGATCTGACACTTGTTCTCGTACTCTTCATATCCTTGAAACCCGCGCCCCTAATTGTTGTTGTAGGGAGGGCGCCAGTTGTACTTGTTGCCACCACCATTGTTGTACTGGTTGTAGCCGCTGCCGCCACCAAAGTGACCGCCGCTACCAGCAGGGTGGCCGCCGCCGCTGCCACCATAGTGGCTGCCACCACCGTAGCCACCATTGTAATGGCCGCAGCCACCGTAGCCATTTTTGCCGCTTCCAGCGAAGTGGCCGCCGCCACCCCCCGCCCCCCCCCCCCCCACCCACCACGCGGTCCTCCTCTGGAGGCACCGCGGGAGCCAGATCGGGAAGCACCATGGCATCCTCGCGAGGCTGCCATGGCAGTGGATTTGAAGGAGTCGACGCCAGTTCTGTGGCGCCAGTTCCGCGGGAGCCAGATCGGGAACATCTCCATCCGCTTATCAAAATTAGAAACCATGCTAAAAAGATCATCAGTAGAGAGGGGTTCAGTGCGGACATCTAGGGCTGAGACAATGAGTTGATAGTCCATGTCCAACCCACCGATGACGAAAGAGATAAGCTCCTCATCTGAGATTGGTTTTCCATCTGCAGCTAGCTCATCCGCCAACGAGCGCATGTATCCGAAGAAAGCGCCGACGGACTGAGTGCCTTTTTAGGCGTTGGTGAGGCTAGTGTGGATGTTGTTGACGCGTGATCTGGATTGAGAAAAAAACATGCTAACTACGGCTGACCATAGCGCATGGGATTGCTCATGTCATGCAACTTGGATGAGTACTTCTCGGGATAGGTTGTTGAGGAGATAGGCAAGAACTTGCTGGTCCTCTCGGTGCAAGATTGTATGAGCTGGGTTGGTGATGGTATGGTCTTTTCCTTCGGCGTTTTTGATGGTGATGGTTTTGGGTGGTTCTCGGGTGTAGATTGATCTAAGTATCCGTACATGCCCGCAGCTCTAATCTGCGATAGCACCTGAGCTTTCCATAGCACAAAATTTGTGCGGGTAAGCTTTTCAGAGACTTGAGAAGTCAGTATGGAGGAGGATGAGGAGGAGGACGCCATGGCAAGAGAGGAAGGTGGTTTCGGCTAGATGTGTTGGAGAAGAAGGACTCTGATTACCATGTGAAATAATGAAGCGTCTCAATCGCGCATAGGGAGACCCGCGTATGCTTATATTGATCGATAGGTTGAGTACATCGTGCAGCGCACGTCAGGAGATTACAAGCGATCGAGAGAAAAGAGGAGAGTCCGGCTAACAGAAGAAAAGGAGATAGAGAAAGTTTAAACAGAAATATCTCTAACCCTCTAACTACCTAACCGGTACATGAATATATTTAACAGGCATTTGTTTTTTTTCAAAAAGTGAGACAAAAGCTTTACCCCGTATTGCGAAGAAGATTGTCGTCTACATAAAATAAATCGATACAAACAGGGCCAAGACCGTGGGGCAAGATTAGGTGGATCGTCACTGTTATCGATGTGCAACATTTCGTATGTTTATTTGCTACGTATAGTTTTTAGAGAAAAATATGTCGCTGTTGATACTCGGTAGTTATTTGGTGGATGAAACGGTACCATATTAGATATTTCAGATTACAGAAAAAAACATGTGGTGTGCGTTCCCGTGCCCCTTCGTTCATGCGACCCTAGGCGGATAGCTAGGGTTTCCTTGCCTCTCGCCGGCGCCGCCGTCGGTCCGCTCGTCTTCTATGGTCCTAGGAGCATGAAGGCGCGGTGGATCTCCGTACTTGTAGGCGGGAGGGCTTTGTTTTTAGGTGTTTCCCTGAGTTTTGTCATGGTTGAAGATTGAAGAAGGTTATACAAACCTAGCCCCGTCCCGGAGGTGCTTTTAGCGTTGTGGGAGGGCATGTGGAGTTGTGTTTTCGGCGGATCTCGTGGGATCCGGTCGGTGTTTGTCTCCGCTTGCTAAGTTGTATATTACTGTTAGAGTGACGAACTAACAGCTTGCTAGTGACTTAA
Source organism: Elymus sibiricus (assembly GCA_039707655.1). Taxonomy (NCBI): domain Eukaryota; kingdom Viridiplantae; phylum Streptophyta; class Magnoliopsida; order Poales; family Poaceae; genus Elymus; species Elymus sibiricus. The sequence continues at coordinate 37,082,856 of CM077663.1, read as the reverse complement.
TTTGTATCTATGAATATATCTGTGGCATTTCATGTTCCAGCACTAAGAGTAGAGAAACCAAGGAGAGAAAAGAAAAGAAAATGAAAAAGATTTTGCTACTGTAGTATTCTTGGTTATTCTTCTTCTGTTGTACTGCTGGCATAGTTTTAAATAGTCCGCTATAGCCCCACTATAGCTTTGCTATAGCTTTTTCAGCAGGGTGTCCCTAAATGGTTTCATGTACAAATAGCACGCTATAGCCCGCTATAGCTTATTGGTAGGTCCGCCGCTATTTTTCATAGCCCGCTATTTAAAACACTAACTGCTGGTAGCATACCCAAGTTAGCCAAAGAGTATGAATTGATTATTGAAAATAACAACAACAACAACAACAACAAAGCCTTTAGTCCCAAACAAGTTGGGGTAGGCTAGAGGTGAAACCCATAAGATCTCGTGACCAACTCATGGTTCTAGCACATGGATAGCAAGCTTCCATGCACCCCTGTCCATGGATAGTTCTTTGGTGATGCTCCAGTCCTTCAGATCACTGTTTACGGACTTTTCCCATGTCAAGTTTGGTCTACCCCGGCCTCTTTTGACATTATCAGCATGCTTTAGCCGTCCGCTATGCACTGGGGCTTCTGGAGGCCTACGCTGAATATGCCCAAACCATCTCAGACGATGTTGGAAAAGCTTCTCTTCAATTGGTGCTACCCCAACTCTATCTCGTATATCATCATTCCAGATTCGATCCTTTCTTGTGTGGCCACACATCCATCTCAACATGCGCATCTCCGCCACTCCTAACTACTGCACATGTCGCCTTTTAGTTGGCCAACACTCAGCGCCATACAACATTGCGGGTCGAAGTGCCGTCCTATAGAACTTGCCTTTTAGCTTTTGTGGCACCCTCTTGTCACAGAGAATGCTAGAAGCTTGGCGCCACTTCATCCATCCGGCTTTAATTCGATGGTTCACATCTTCATCGATATCACCATCCTTCTGCAACATTGACCCCAAATATCGAAAGGTGTCCTTTTGAGGCACCACTTGCCCATCAAGGCTAACATCCTCCTCCTCCTCGTGCCTAGTAGTGCTGAAAGCGCACCTCATGTACTCGGTTTTAGTCCTACTAAGTCTAAAACCTTTCGATTCCAAGGTTTGCCTCCATAACTCCAACTTCCTGTTGACCCCGTTCGACTCTCATCGACTAGCACCACATCGTCCGCAAAGAGCATACACCATGGGATATCTCCTTGTATATCCCTTGTGACCTCATCCATCACCAAGGCAAAAAGATAAGGGCTCAAAGCTGACCCTTGATGCAATCCTATCTTAATTGGGAAGTCATCAGTGTCGCCATCAGTTGTTCGAACACTTGTCACAACATTATCATACATGTCATTGATGAGGGTAATGTACTTTGTTGGGACTTTGTGTTTCTCCAAGGCCCACCACATAACATTCCGCGGTATCTTATCATAGGCCTTCTCCAAGTCAATGAACACCATATGCAGGTCCTTCTTTTGCTCCCTATATCTCTCCATAAGTTGTCATACCAAGAAAATGGCTTCCATGGTCGACCTCCCAGGCATGAAACCAAACTGATTTTTGGTCACGCTTGTCATTCTTCTTAAATGGTGCTCAATGACTCTCTCCCATAGCTTCATTGTATGGCTCATCGGTTTAATTTCACGGTAATTAGTACAACTCTGAACATCCTCATTGTTCTTGAAGATTGGTACTAATATACTCCGTCTCCATTCTTCTGGCATCTTGTTTGCTTGAAAAATGAGGTTGAAAAGTTTGGTTAGCCATACTATCGCTATGTCCCCGAGGCCTCTCCACACCTCAATGGGGATACAATCAGGACCCATCGCCTTGCCTCCTTTCATCCTCTTTAAAGCCCCCTTGACCTCCGACTCCTGAATTCGCCGCACAAAACGCCTGCTAGCACTAGTAGAAAACATGACATTAGTCCCGGTTGGGAAGGGCCTTTAGTCCCGGTTCCCCAACCGGGACTAAAGTATAGAGACTAAATGGTCCAAGCCTTTAGTCCCGGTTGGCTACGAACCGGGACTAAACCCTGGCCACGTGGCCGGCAGCGCGCGCCAGGGCATGGGGTCCTTTGGTCCCGGTTGGTAACACCAACCGGGACTAAAGGTTCAGTGGTTAAGGCTTCATTGTTTATTTTTCCTTTTCATTTTGTGTTTTCCATTTAATTTTTTCCTCTAATTCAACATGATCACTTGCATCCATCCACTTTAATCAAATATATGTCATATAACTCATCATCATCTTACTCATCTAACAACTCATCATCATCTTAATCATACCAAGTTAAAATCTCATAAAACACAAAAACATCATAATAGTAATCATCCTAATCGATCATGCAAGTTAAAATAAACCAGAAAAACTTCTCCCTCATAGGACCTAGTCCTCCCTCCTAGGTAAAATGACATAAAACAGAATAACACCTATGTCTCCATGATGAAGCAAAGAGATCCAACGGTCTCCAACTTGTGGCTTGCGATCCTTCTTTATTTGTCCCCATGCTTCAATTTGGAGCCGTCTTGGTGGTTTGCGCTCAGTCGAGTATGCAAAAGAGAACTCGGGCCTCATAGGGCTTTTAATTGTCATATTACCTTCGCCATGCATCAACGGAGGCACAACTTCATTTGGCAGTTTCTGTTGAAGAACATAATAGTAGCCTAGTTAGCAATGTAATCAATACCATTTACGCAACAGTAGTGTACTTAATTAGCAACTCTTACCAAGATATTTCGGCGAATGTCATCCGCCCTCAACCTATGCACTAGTGTCCTGTACAATGTATAATTTGGGCCAGTTCCCAAATTATACGGGAAGATCTCCCTACCAACTAGGACACCAATAACAAAGTTGATAAGATCATCCTTCTCCTCCCAAGTTAGATGTGATCCATAAGTGTAGTGTGTCGTGTCGATTATGTTCTGTGTTTCACTCGAAGAAATGAAATAAGCTGTAAATTATAAATTAACAAATTTAGTATGGATGAACACCAACTATTTTTAAATATAGAATGCAAATTACTTGACAAATATGCATGGTTGACAAACTCACATGGAGGTAAAACAGGAAGCATATCGACATCCACCCAAATGTCGATGTTACCTTCAATATGATCTTCAGGACGAAGATCGAAGGTTATTTCCATATCCTCTTGAAATCCATATGCCTTGCAAAGAGCTTTCCAATTTGAGCACCCTAATTCTGTGTTTTTAAGTGCATTCATTACTTTCACCAGAAATGTGTGACCATGTTTAGTCCTCAGGTTGGCTGTCCTCGTCTCGAAACTCTCGTGCTCTTCGAAACCGAGCCTCTCCAAGAAATACCATCTTGCATGACAGGGGATGAAATAGTCGAACTGTATAAAACAGAAATTATGCGTTGAAGGAAAGAAACATAAGTCATGCTTAATTACGAAAAAACAATTGTCATCGTTGCGTACCGTAGAAATATCGAAGTCCTCGTAAAGCTTCGTGGTGAAGAACCTGCCGTCTCGCAGCCCAGGCTGGTCGCAAAGACCCTTATCTTCGCCGCAGAGTTCACACGCTTGGATCCTATCGTCGTCATCAGACGACGACATTTCCTGTGTTCATGATTAAAAAATTGATTATTACTTTCGGTCTGTCAAATATAAAACAATTAGAATGCATTCAATAAACAGAACCAGAGATATGCAAATCAATACAAGGCAATGTAACAATATGATCATATAATATGACTAATACATCATCGAATAATAGTATCACTAATACATCATCGAATAATATCACTAATACATCATCGAATAGTATCCACTAATACAGATATAGTTGGCGTCTCGCGGCGCAGGCGGTGGACACCCAAAGAGAAGGAACCATGACAGGATCATAGCTCGGGTGAGATCCCTGAAGAACCTGCCAGGTATTGGAGAACCTGGCGTCCAACGCAGCCATGTAGCGTCGGACGTGCTCGTCCTCCTCCCTAACACGGCGACGTATCACCTCCGCGGGGGCCGGCTCCCTCTGCACCGACAGTGGTCCACGCGACCGCCACCAAATAACCTTCGGGTCGACGACGCGACCCTCATTCCTCACCAAGCTCCGCTCCCCGGAAGGCAGCACCTTCCAGTGCCAGCCCGGCGGAGCCCAGTCCTGGACATGGCGCCTCTCAAGCAGGTGGTTGCCGCCAAGTCGACGACGAGGATGCGGGATGGGCATCGTCGACTCGACGGCTACGCTATGCAATCGATTCGACGGTTAGGAAAGATGCTTTATATGCAATATGTCAATTAGCAAATCAGCAACATCTAAACATTTAAAACATACATTTAAACATACATACATTTAAACTAATAAAATGTATAAACTCCCCCAACGATCGGTAAATTCTTTAGTACCTATGATCATACGTACAATGCTATAAACTCCTAGGGGTAAATTTAAACTAATAAAATGTATCATTTATTTTAATTGCGTCAAAGTGACATATTATTCTAGTATTATCAATTTTTTCTAACATACACATATACACATCAATATATCTAACATACAAATACTATAAACTCCTAGGACTCCTGATTTTATCTAACATACACATATATACACATACAAATACACATATAAATCTAACATACACATACAAATACACATACACATACACATACACATCAATTTGGAGGGCGGAGGACGGATCGGGCTTACGGCGTGGAGGAGGAGGAGCGGCGCCGGCGGAGCTGACGGCGACGGCGTGGAGGAGCGGTGCTGGCGGAGCTGAGGGCGACGGCGTGGAGGAGGAGAGCGGCGGCGGAGGTGAGGGAGGATCGGCGGAGCTGAGGGCGACGGCCGGCGGCTAGGAGGAGCGGCGCCGGCAGAGCTGAGGGCGACGGCGTGGAGGAAGAGAGCGGCGGCGGCGCGTGGACGGACGGCGCCGTCGATCGAGGGCGCGGGCGGGGCAGCCTGGCGGCGTCGCGAGTGAAGACGGAGTGAATTTGGGGGAGGAAGGAGGCTCCGCTATATAGGGAGGACCTTTAGTCCCGGTTGGTATCTCCAACCGGGACTAAAGACCCTTTAGTCCCGGTTGGTGATACCAACCGGGCCTAAAGAGGCCTTTTCGGCGGCCCAAATTCGCGCGGGAAGGGACCTTTACTCCCGGTTGGTGGATCCAACTGGGACTAAAGGTCTATTTTCTCTTTTATTGTTTTTCTGTTTTTATATTTGGAATAACTGTTTTTATATTTGCAATAACTGTTAGAATATTTATAGTTTTTAATGAATCTTTTTTGCTTTAGGTCAAAACAATTACAAACCTTCTGTTAGTGCCAGTAGTTTTCAAATTTAAATAGTTTAAATTTGAATTCTTTTGAAATTTTTGTGAATCACTAGTTTGTGAATAACTTTAGTTTAAAAATAGATTTTTGAGTGATTGTTTTTGCTGTTGTTTAATATTAGTATGTTTTATCATTAGCTTAAATTTTGGAATTTTTAGGATATTTTAAATAGGTGTTTTAATCAAAACCAGATTCTGTTTTACTCTTTTTAGTTTTATACCTTCATTTGTTTTAATGAAAATCACTATTAATTAAATCTGAAAAGGTTGAAACTTGGCATGGTATCATCATTTCACCCACATAGCATGTGGTAAAAAGTTGAGAGGGTTACGGCAAAAACTGGATGCACTTCGTGTATAAACTGGACCATCTCCTTCGAAGTATCAGGGTTTCGGACGAAAACTCATATGTTAGAAAGGCATTTCATTTTTTTAACTTATTTCAACTCCAGACTTTTTGTGCATTCAATATGAACCATTGGGAGCCACATCCTCAAATTTCAGCCCTTTCTAACTTCATTTGCTATTTTTCATCCATTTAATGAATTGTTTTGAGCTAAATGACCCTGAAATTAAAAAGCATCACAAATGAACTCTGAAAAGGTTGAAACTTGGCATGGTATCATCATTTCACCCACATAGCATGTGCTAAAAAGTTGAGAGGGTTACAACAAAAACTGGATGCACTTCGTGTACAAACTGAACCATCCCGGCTACTATTACTAGAGAAGAAAAGTGATGACGGTGCAGCCAATCACATCCCAGAGTGGGATCTTGGGGTATAAAACTTTTTCTTGGCGTGTCCCTTGATTATTCCGCCGTAACCATGGACAATCTTCATCATTTAACAGGATGCTTGGGTCAGTCTTCACTGCGAAGGGAGGAATTTCATCAAACTTTTCATAATCTTTTGACATGTCTGTCTTGTTCTCCACTCCCACGATGTTTCTTTTTCCAGAAAGAACTATGTGACGCTTTGGCTCATCGTATGATGTATCCACTTTCTTATCTTTCCTTTTTCTCGGTTTGGTAGAGATGTCCTTCACATAGAAAACTTGCGCCACATCATTGGCTAGAACGAATGGTTCGTCTGTGTGCCCAAGATTGTTGAGATCCACTGTTGTCATTCCGTACTGCGGGTCTACCATTACCCCTCCTCCAGTCAGATTGGCCCATTTGCACCGGAACAAAGGGACCTTCAAATCACCTCCATAGTCAAGTTCCCATATCTCCTCTATGTAACCATAATATGTGTCCTTTTCCTTGGTGTTTGCCGCATCATCAAAGCGAACACCACTGTTTTGGTTGGTGCTCTTTTTATCTTGGGCGATCGTGTAAAATGTATTCCCATTTATCTCGTACCCTTGGAAAATCAATATAGTCGAAGATGGTCTCTTGGCCAACAAGTACAAGTCATCTTCAACATTGTCGTCATTCATGAGATGTGTTCGCAACCAACCGCCGAAAGCCTCAATGTGTGTATGTTGAATCTAGGGGTCAGACTTCTCCGGGTTTTTTGAGCGTATAATATCCATGTGTTCCTCGATATATGGGGTGACTAAGGTAGAATTTTGTAGAACTCTGCAGTGTGCTTGCGCCCAAGAATGCCCGTCCGTACATATTATTGATTTTGGTCCAAGCATGCCTTTTCCACGCAGTCTCCCCTCATGCCGCGATTGAGGAACACCAATCGGCTTAATGTCATGAATAAAGTCAACACAAAACTCAATAATCTCCTCTGTTTCATGGCCCTTGGAGATGCTTCCTTATGGCTTAGCACGGTTACGAACATATTTCTTTAAGACTCCCATGAACCTCTCAAAGGTGAACTAGGACGTGCGTCATAATATTAAAGAAGGATGGTGGGAACACCAGCTCAAAATTGACAAGACATTGGACCAAATCATTCTGAAAGCTTGGTAGGATTTCCGGATCGATTACCTTCTGATAAATTGCATTGAGGAATGAACATAGCTTCACAATGGCTAATCGAACATTTTTTGGTAGAAGCCCCCTCAACGCAACCGGAAGCAATTGCGTCATGATCACGTGGCAGTCATGAGACTTTAGGTTCTGGATTTTTTTCTCTGCCATATTTATTATTCCCTTTATATTCGACGAGAAGCCAGATGGGACCTTCATACTAAGCAGGCATTCAAAGAAGATTTCCTTCTCTGCTTTGGTAAGAGCGTAGCTGGCAGGACCTTCATACTGCTTTGCATGCATGCCGTCGTTTTCGTGCACACATTGCTGGTCCTCCCGTGCCTCCGGTGTATCTTTTGTCTTCCCATACACGCCCAGGAATCCTAGCAGGTTCACGCAAAGATTATTCGTCACGTGCATCATGTCGATTGTAGAGCGGACCTCTAGGACTTTCCAATATTCTAGCTCCCAAAATATAGATTTCTTCTTCCACATGGGTGTGCGTCCCTCAGCGTCAGTCGGAACAGATTGTCCGCCAGGACCCGTTCGAAATATTACTTGTAAATCCTTGACCATATCAAGTATGTCATCACCAGTACGGAGGACGGGCTTCTTCCGGTGATCTGCCTCACCATTGAAATGCTTGCCTTTCTTTCTTAAGGCATCCTTGGCCGGAAGAAATCGACGATGTCCCAGGTACACATTCTTCTTGCATTTGTCCAAATATATACTTTGGGTATCATCTAAAGAGTGCGTGCATGCATGGTATCCCTTGTTTGTCTGTCCTGAAAGGTTACTAAGAGCAGGCCAATCATTGATGGTTACAAAGAGCAACGCTCGCAGGTCAAATTCCTGCTGTTTGTGCTCATCCCACACACGTACACCTTTTTTATTCCACAGCTGTAAAAGTTCATCAACTAATGGCCTTAGGTACACATCAATGTCGTTGCCGGGTTGCTTAGGGCCTTGGATGAGCACTGGCATCATAATGAACTTCCGCTTCATGCACAACCAAGGAGGAAGGTTATAGATACATAGAGTCACATGCCATGTGCTATGCTTGCTGCTCTGCTCCCCGAATGGATTAATGCCATCTGCACTTAAACCAAACCATAAGTTCCTTGGGTCATCTGCAAAGTCCGGCCACTCTCTCTCGATTTTTCTCCACTCCGACCCATCAACGGGTACTCTCAACTTCCCGTCTTTCTTACGGTCTTCTTTGTGCCATTGCAACGACTTGGCATGCTCTTTGTTTTGGAACAAACGTTTCAACCGTGGTATTATAGGAGCATACCACATCACCTTGGCAGGAATCCTCTTCCCGGGGCGCTCGCCCTGAACATCATCAACAGGGTCATCGCGACCGATCTTATATCGCAATGCATTGCATACCGGGCATGCATTCAAATTCTCGTACTCACCGCGGTAGAGGATGCAGTCATTAGGGCATGCATGTATCTTCTGCACCTCCAATCCTAGAGGGCAGACAACCTTCTTTGCTTCGTACGTACTGTCGGGAAATTCGTTGTCCTTTGGAAGCTTATTCTTCATTATTTTCAGCAACTTTTCAAATGCCTTGTCAGCTACACCATTCTCTGCCTTCCATTGCAGCAATTCGAGTGTGGTACCGAGCTTTGTGTTTTCATCTTCGCAATTTGGGTACAACCCTTTTTTGGGATACTCTAACATGCGCTGCAACTTCAACTTCTCCTTTTCATTTTCGCAGTTTCTCTTTGCATTAGCAATGGCTCGACCAAGATCATTAGCGGGCTCATCTGATGCCTCAGCTTCTTCTTCTTCATTCTCTTCCCCCATTGTAGTACCATCATATTCAGGACACCCAGGATAGTTGTCGTCATCCTCTTCTTCTTCATTCTCTTCCATTAGAACCCCTCTTTCTCCGTGCTTGGTCCAACAATTATAGCCGGACATGAAACCAGACGTAAACAGGTGGACGTGAATCTGTTTTGAGCTAGAGTAAGTCTTATCATTCTTACACACACCACATGGACAACACATAAAACCATCCCGCTTGTTTGCCTCAGCCGCACGCAAAAAACTCTGCACGCCATTAATGAACTGGGGAGAGCGTCGGTCAACGTACATCCATTGCCGGTTCATCTTCATTACACAACACCGAGAAGACCAAATTAATACAAGTTCATACATAAAGTTCATACACACTTATTCTCATAAAACAACATAAAAGTATCTAGCTAAAACATTTTAAATGCAACAACAAATGCGATCAAAATCGTAACTAAGGTAAAAATTGATCCAACAGCATAATGATACCAAGCCTCTTTATTAATGGCATATTTTCTAATCTTTCTAATCTTCAAGCACATTGCATCCATCTTGATCTTGTGATCATCGACGACATCGACAACGTACAACTCCAATTTCATCTTCTCTTCTTCAACTCTTTTCAATTTTTCTTTCAAATCCTTGTTATCTTTTTCAACTAAATTTAACTTCTCGACAATAGGGTCGGTTGGCATTTCCGGTTCAACTACCTCCTAGATAAAAATATCTATGTCAACTTGATGGGCATAATTGTCATTAACACGAAATGCAACAAATAGTTATAAAAGAGAATATACCACATCTGAATCGTAAACCGGACGAGGGCCGACGGGCACGGATATCATAACCATGGCACTATATATAACAACAATCTTACAAGAAAACTATGCAAGTAACTATCTAAATCATACAAATACGATTTTATTTATAAAAATGATAAGAACACAAGAAGAGGCTCACCAAGGTGGTACCGGCGACGGGACGGTGCGGTCGATCGACGGTGGTTAGGACGGGGACGGGAAGGCACACTAAGTAAACCACACCTACACATATGCAAACTAAGGAGTTAATTTGAGATCAAATTGCATATAAATCAAAAAAGCTATCACATAATTACATCCAAACTAAAAAACACAAATCACTATACTTATAAAGCATTGCACGAGCTGATCTAGCAATAAGAGATGAAAGGACAAAGTTGCTAACCTTCGTGAACACTTGGATGGATTGGGGTGCCTCAAATCTTGACAAATCTTGGCAAAAATGGAGGGATGAGCTCGAGCTAGGGGAAGAAACAGAGAGGGGAGTTCGAATGGAGAAAACAGAGAAATGGAGTCGGGCTGGACGAAGGGTTTATATAGGAAAAGCTTTAGTCCCGGTTAGTTATACAAACTGGGACTAAAGGTCCACCTATAGTCCCGGTTTGTATCACAAACCGGGACTAAAAGGGCTCGTGGGGGCCCCAGGCTGACACCAGCCTGCCACCACCCCTTTAGTCCCGGTTTGTGATACAAACCGGGACTATAGGTCTCGAATGAACCGGGACTAATGGGGCCCGTACACCCCGACCGCTCCTAGCCGTTGGAACCGGGACTAATGGACACATTAGTGTTGGGTAACATTGCATGGGAAACAAAAATTTTCCTACGCACACACAAGATCTATCCATGGTGATGAGCATCTACGAGAGGGAGAGTGAATCTACATACCCTTGTAGATCGCTAAGCGGAAGCGTTAAGAAACGCGGTTGATGTAGTCGAACGTCTCCGCGATCCAAATCGCAAGTCGTCCCTCGATCCGATCACGAACTAGTGCCGAACGGACGGCACCTCTGCGTTCAACACACGTACGGCTTGATGACGCCTTCACCTCCTAGATCCAGCGAGCGATGGTGAAGTAGTAGATGAGTTCCGACAGCACGACGGCGTGGTGATGGTGGTGAGGAACAATCTCTGCAGGGCTTCGCCAATCACTATGGAGATTATGACGGGAGAACTAGAGGATTAGGGTTGCCGCACACGGCTTGGGGAAATCTTGATGTGTCCCGTGTGCTAGCCCTGCCCCTCTATTTATATGTTGAGCCTTGGGGTCTAAACTTGGAGTAAAAGCCTCCTCCAGGTCGGTTTTGCCCGCACAAGGTCGGTTTGGCCTGCAGGAAAAGAGTCCAACTCGGATCCCTGCAGTACCGCGCACAAGCGGTAGTACCGCTTCACACAAGCGGTAGTACCGCTTGGGCGGTAGTACCGCTTCACACAAGCGGTAGTACCGCTTACGCGGCAGTAAAACTACTTTTTGCACTTTCCAATACCTCGTGGGCTTTTTCCTTTTGGCCCATATAAAGTGTTGCTGCACCCGAACACTTCGGTAAACATCCGGAACCCCTTCCGGTGAATTCCGGAACCCTTCCGGAGATCAAAACTCTATTATCACATATATCAATCTTTACCTCCAGACTCTTCCGGAGATCCTCGTCTTGTCCGGGATCTTATCCGGGACTCCGAACAACCTTCGGTCACCAACACAATAACTCAACTATACTAATCGTCACCAAACGTTAAGTGTGTAGACCCTGCGGGTTCGAGAACTATGTAGATATGACCGAGACACCTCTACGATCAATAACCAATAGCGGGACCTGGATGCCCATATTGGCTCCTACATATTCTACGAAGATCTTTATCGGTCGAACCTCTATGTCAAGGATTCAGTTAATCCCGTATACTGTTCCCTTTGTTCTTCGGTATGTTACTTGCTCGAGATTCGATCGTCGGTATCTCTATACCTAGTTCAATCTCGTTACCGGCAAGTCTCTTTACTCGTTCCGTAATACAAGATCTCGTGGCTAACACTTTAGTCACATTGCTTGCAAGGCTCATTGTGATGTTGTATTACCGAGTGGGCCCTGAGATACCTCTCCGTCATACGGAGTAACAAATCCCAGTCTTGATCCATGCCAACCCAACAGACACCCTCGGAGATACCTGTAGAGCACCTTTATAGTCACCCAGTTACGTTGCAACGTTTGATACACACAAGGTACTCCTCCGATGTCAGGGATTTGCATGATCTCATGTTCATAGGAACAGATACTTGACATGCAGAAAACAATAGCAATAAACTGACACGATCTTATGCTACGTTTATAGTTTGGGTCTTTGTCCATCACATCATTCTCCTAATGATGTGATCCCGTTATCAAATGACATCTCATGTCCATGGCTAGGAAACCTTAACCATCTTTTGATCAACGAGCTAGTTAACTAGAGGCTTACTAGGGACACAGTGTTGTCTATGTACCCACACATGTATTTGAGTTTCCAATCAATACAATTATAGCATGGATAATAAACGATTATCATGAACCAGGAAATATAATAATAACCAATTTATTATTGCCTCTAGGGCATATTCCCAACAGTCTCCCACTTGCACTAGAGTCAATAATCTAGTTCACATCACTATGTGATTTACATTGTAATGAATCGAACACCCATGCAGTTCTGGTGTTGTTCATGTTTCGCCCTTGGAAGAGGTTTAGTCATCGGATCTGCAACATTTAGATCCGTGTGTACTTTGTAAATATTTATGTCGTCCTCCTTGATGTAATCGCGGATGGAATTGAAACGTCGCTTTATGTGTCTGGTCCTCTTGTGAAATCTTGGTTCCTTGGCTAGAGCAATGGCACCAGTATTATCACAAAACAGAGTCATTGGGTTAAGCGCACTAGGCACTAGTCCAAGATCTGTCATGAACTCCTTCATCCAGACACTTTCCTTCGCCGCCTCCGAGGCAGCGATGTACTCCGCTTCGCATGTAGAATCAGCCACCACGCTTTGCTTGGAACTGCACCAGCTAACTGCACCCCCATTAAGAATAAATACGTATCCGGTTTGTGACTTAGAGTCATCCGGATCAGTGTCAAAGCTTGCATCGACGTAACCCTTTACGACGAGCTCTTGATCACCTCCATAAACGAGAAACATGTCCTTAGTCCTTTTCAGGTACTTCAGGATATTCTTGACCGCCGTCCAGTGTTCCATTCCTGGATCACTTTGAAACCTTCCGACCATACTTATGGCAAGGCTGACATCGGGTCTTGTGCACAGCATTGCATACATGATAGAGCCTATGGCTGAAGCATAGGGGATGACACTCATCTTTTCTCTATCTCCTGCAGTCACTGGGCATTGAGTCTTACTCAACTTCACACCTTGCAATACAGGCAAGAACCCCTTCTTGGACTGATCCATTTTGAACTTCTTCAAAACTTTGTCAAGGTATGTGCTTTGTGAAAGTCCTATCAAGCGTCTTGATCTATCTCTATAGATCTTGATGCCTAGTATGAAAGCAGCTTCTCCTAGGTCCTTCATTGAAAAACTCTTGTTCAAATATTCCTTCACGCTTTCCAATATTTCTATTTTGTTTCCAATCAGCAATATGTCATCCACATATAATATTAGAAATGCTATAGAGCTCCCACTCACTTTCTTGTAAATACAAGCTTCTCCGTAAACTTGTATAAACCCAAACGCTTTGATCACCTCATCAAAGCGAAGATTCCAACTCCGAGATGCTTGCACCAGTCCATAAATGGATCGCTGGAGTTTGCAAACTTTGTCAGCATTCTCTGGATCGACAAAACCTTCTGGTTGCATCATATACAACTCTTCCTTAAGGAAACCGTTAAGGAACGCTGTTTTGACATCCATCTGCCAAATTTCATAATCGAAAAAGGCAGCTATTGCTAACATGATTCTGACGGACTTAAGCATCGCTACGGGTGAGAAGGTCTCCTCGTAGTCAACTCCTTGAACTTGTAAAAAACTCTTTGCCACAAGTCGAGCTTTATAGACGGTGACATTACCGTCCGCGTCCGTCTTCCTCTTAAAGATCCATTTATTCCGAATGGCTTTACGCCCTTCAGGTAATACTTCCAAAGTCCATACTTTGTTTTCATACATGGATCCCATCTCGGATTTCATGGCCTCTAACCACTTCTCGGAATCCGGGCCCATCATCGCTTCTCCATAGTTCGTAGGTTCATCGTTGTCCAACAACATGACTTCTAAGACAGGGTTGCCGTACCACTCAGGAGCAGTACGCGTCCTTGTCGACCTACGAGGTTCGATATCAACTTGATCCAAAGCTTCATGATCATCATCATTAACTTCCTCTTCAGCTGATGTAGGCTCTACAGAAACATCTTTCTGTGCTGTGCTACTCTCAGGTTGAAGTAAAGGTTCAACAACCTCATCAAGTTCTATCTTCCTCCCACTCAATTCTTTTGAGAGAAACTCTTTCTCAAGAAACGTTCCATTTTTAGCGACAAACACTTTGCCTTCGGATCTGAGGTAGAAGGTATACCCAACTGTCTCTTTTGGGTATCCTATGAAGACGCATTTCTCCGCTTTGGGTTCCAGCTTTTCAGGCTGAAGCTTTTTGACATAAGCATCACATCCCCAAACTTTAAGAAACGACAGCTTTGGCTTCTTGCCAAACCAAAGTTCATATGGCGTCGTCTCAACGGATTTCGATGGTGCCCTATTTAAAGTGAATGCAGCTGTCTCTAATGCATAACCCCAAAACGATAGTGGCAAATCGGCAAGAGACATCATAGATAGCACCATATCCAATAAGGTTCGATTACGACGTTCGGACACACCATTACGCTGTGGTGTTCCAGGCGGTGTCAGTTGTGAAACAATTCCACATTGTCTTAAGTGACTGCCAAACTCATAACTCAGATATTCTCCTCCTCGATCAGATCGTAGGAATTTAATCTTCTTGTTACGATGATTCTCAACTTCACTCTGAAATTGTTTGAACTTTTCAAATGTTTCAGACTTGTGTTTCATTAAGTAAATATACCCATATCTTCTTAAGTCATCAGTGAAGGTGAGAAAGTAACGATAACCACCGCGCGCCTCAATACTCATCGGACCGCATACATCAGTATGTATGATTTCCAATAAGTCACTTGCCCGTTCCATTGTTCCAGAGAACGGCGTTTTAGTCATCTTGCCCATGAGGCATGGCTCACATGTGTCAAGTGATTCAAAATCAAGTGACTCCAAAAGTCCATCAGCATGGAGCTTCTTCATGCGTTTTACGCCAATATGACCTAAACGGCAGTGCCACAAGAAAGTGGTATTATCATTATCAATTCTACATCTTTTGGCATCAATGTTATGAACATGTGTATCATTACTATCGAGATTCAATTAGAATAAACCCCTTACATTGGGTGCATGACCATAAAAGATATTACTCATATAAATAGAACAACCATTATTCTCTGATTTAAATGAGTAACCGTCTCGCAATAAACAAGATCCAGATATAATGTTCATGCTTAACGCAGGCACTAAATAACATTTATTCAGGTTCATCACTAATCCCGATGGTAATCGAAGAGCGAGCGTGCCGACGGCGATCACATCAACCTTGGAACCATTTCCCACACGCATCGTCACTTCGTCCTTTGCCAGCCTCCGTCTATTCCGCAGTTCCTGTTTAGAGTTGCAAATGTGAGCAACCGCACCGGTATCAAATACCCAGGCACTACAACGAGAGTTGGTAAGGTACACATCAATAACATGTATATCATATATACCTTGTTTGTTGTTGGCCGCCTTCTTGTCAGCCAAATACTTGGGGCAGTTCCGCTTCCAGTGTCCAGTTCCCTTGCAATGAAAACACACAGTTTCTGGTTTGGGTCCAGCCTTGGGTTTCTTCACGGGAGGAGCAACTGCTTTGCCACTCTTCTTGGAGTTACCCTTCTTACCCTTGCCATTTTTCTTGAAACTAGTGGTTTTATTGACCATCAACACTTGATGCTCCTTCTGAATTTCAGACTCAGCGACTTTCAGCATCGCAAACAGCTCGGCGACTGACTTGTTCATCCCGTGCATGTTATAGTTCAACACGAAGCTCTTGTAGCTAGGTGGCAATGATTGAAGAACTCTGTCAGTGATAGCCTCTGGCGGAAGGGGCATCCCCAATTCAGCCAGACGGGTGGAGTACCCAGACATTCTGAGTATGTGATCACTAACAGACCCGTTCTCCTCCATCTTGCAAGCATAAAACTTATCGGAGGTCTCATACCTCTCGATTCGGGCATTCTTCTGAAAGATAAACTTCAACTCCTGGAACATCTCATATGCTCCATGACGTTCAAAACGTCTTTGAAGTCCCGGTTCTAAGCCATACAACATTGCACATTGAACTATTGAGTAATCATCAGAACGAGCCTGCCAGGCGTTCACAACGTCTAGAGACTCAACTGGAGCGGGTGGATCACCAAGCGGTGCATCAAGGACATAAGTCTTCTGGGAAGCCGTAAGGATAATCCTTAGATTACGGGCCCAGTCCACAAAGTTACTTCCATCATCTTTCAACTTAGCTTTCTCTAGGAACGCATTAAAATTCAGGGGTGCTACTGCGCGAGCCATGATCTACAACATAAATATAGAAAAGACAACTTAGACTATTGTTCTAGATAATGAGTTTAGTTAATCATATTACTTAAAAACTCCCACTCAAATAGACATCCCTCCGGTCATTCGAGTGTAACATGATCCAAATCCACCAACTCAAGTCCGATCATCACGTGAGTTGAGGTGGTTTCAATGGTGAACATCTTCATGTTGATCATATCTACTATATGACTCATGTTCGACCTTTCGGTCTCTTGTGTTCCGAGGCCATGTCTGTACATGCTAGGCTCGTCAAGTTTAACCCGAGTGTTCCGCATGTGCAACACTGGCTTGCACCCGTTGTATGTGAACGTAGAGTCTATCACACCCGATCATCACGGCGTGTCTCGAAACGACGAACTTTCGCAACGGTGCACACTCGGGGAGAACACAATTTATCTTGAAATTTAAGTGAGGGATCACCTTATAATGCTACCGTCGTCCTAAGCAAAATAAGATGCATAAAAGGATTAACATCACATGCAAATCATAAGTGACATGATATGGCCATGAACTCGTGCTTTTGATCTCCATCTCCAAAGCACTGGCATGATCTCCATCATCTTGATCTCCATCAACGTGTCGCCATGAGGTTGTCGCGCCGACTGTTGCTTCCACGACTATTGCTAACTCATAGCGATAAAGTAAAGCAAAACGGCGAAAATAATTAAAGACAACTCTATGGCTCCTGCCAGTTGCCGTACTCATCGACATGCAAGTCGTGATATTCTATACAACACATGATCATCTCATACATCACATATATCTCATCATGTAATTGGCCATATCACATCACAACATACCCTGCAAAAACAAGTTAGACGTCCTCTAATTGTTGTTGCAAATTTTACGTGGCTGCTACGGGTTTGCAAGAACCGTTCTTACCTACGCAAAACCACAACGTGGTGTAGTGATTGCTTTTTGATCTTCTAAAAGAACCATCTTCATTGAAATCGATTCAACTAAAGTGAGAGAGACAGACACCCGCTAGCCATCTTTATGCAACGAAGTTACATGTCAGTTAAAGGAACCTGTCTCGCGTAAGCGTACGCGTAATGTCGGTCCGGGCCGCTTCATCTCACAATACCGCCGAATCAAGTATCAACTAGGAACGGCAAGCAATATGTATACACCCACGCCCACAACTCGTTTGTGTTCTACTCGAGATCTCATCTACGCATAGACCTAGCTCAGATGCCACTGTTGGGTAACGTTGCATGGGAAACAAAAATTTTCCTACGCACACACAAGATCTATCCATGGTGATGAGCATCTACGAGAGGGAGAGTGAATCTACATACCCTTGTAGATCGCTAAGCGGAAGCGTTAAGAAACGCGGTTGATGTAGTCGAACGTCTCCGCGATCCAAATCGCAAGTCGTCCCTCGATCCGATCACGAACTAGTGCCGAACGGACGGCACCTCCGCGTTCAACACATGTACGGCTTGATGACGCCTTCACCTCCTCGATCCAGCGAGCGATGGTGAAGTAGTAGATGAGTTCCGACAGCACGACGGCGTGGTGATGGTGGTGAGGAACAATCTCTGCAGGGCTTCGCCAAGCACTACGGAGATTATGACGGGAGAACTAGAGGATTAGGGTTGCCGCACACGGCTTGGGGAAATCTTGATGTGTCCCGTGTGCTAGCCCTGCCCCTCTATTTATATGTTGAGCCTTGGGGTCTAAACTTGGAGTAAAAGCCTCCTCCAGGTCGGTTTTGCCCGCACAAGGTCGGTTTGGCCTGCAGGAAAAGAGTCCAACTCGGATCCCTGCAGTACCGCGCACAAGCGGTAGTACCGCTTCACACAAGCGGTAGTACCGCTTACGCGGCAGTAAAACTACTTTTTGCACTTTCCAATACCTCGTGGGCTTTTTCCTTTTGGCCCATATAAAGTGTTGCTGCACCCGAACACTTCGGTAAACATCCGGAACCCCTTCCGGTGAATTCCGGAACCCTTCCGGAGATCAAAACACTATTATCACATATATCAATCTTTACCTCCGGACTCTTCCGGAGATCCTCGTCTTGTCCGGGATCTTATCCGGGACTCCGAACAACCTTCGGTCACCAACACAATAACTCAACTATACTAATCGTCACCAAACGTTAAGTGTGTAGACCCTGCGGGTTCGAGAACTATGTAGACATGACCGAGACACCTCTACGATCAATAACCAATAGCGGGACCTGGATGCCCATATTGGCTCCTACATATTCTACGAAGATCTTTATCGGTCGAACCTCTATGTCAAGGATTCAGTTAATCCCGTATACTGTTCCCTTTGTTCTTCGGTATGTTACTTGCCCGAGATTCGATCGTCGGTATCTCTATACCTAGTTCAATCTCGTTACCGGCAAGTCTCTTTACTCGTTCCGTAATACAAGATCTCGTGGCTAACACTTTAGTCACATTGCTTGCAAGGCTCATTGTGATGTTGTATTACCGAGTGGGCCCTGAGATACCTCTCCGTCATACGGAGTAACAAATCCCAGTCTTGATCCATGCCAACCCAACAGACACCCTCGGAGATACCTATAGAGCACCTTTATAGTCACCCAGTTACGTTGCGACGTTTGATACACACAAGGTACTCCTCCGATGTCAGGGATTTGCATGATCTCATGGTCATAGGAACAGATACTTGACATGCAGAAAACAATAGCAATAAACTGACACGATCTTATGCTACGTTTATAGTTTGGGTCTTTGTCCATCACATCATTCTCCTAATGATGTGATCCCGTTATCAAATGACATCTCATGTCCATGGCTAGGAAACCTTAACCATCTTTTGATCAACGAGTTAGTTAACTAGAGGCTTACTAGGGACACAGTGTTGTCTATGTACCCACACATGTATTTGAGTTTCCAATCAATACAATTATAGCATGGATAATAAACGATTATCATGAACAAGGAAATATAATAATAACCAATTTATTATTGCCTCTAGGGCATATTCCCAACAATTAGTCCCGGTCCAAAGCCAAACCGGGACTAAAGGTTGAAACGGAAGGCCTGTTTTCTACTAGTGTAGTATCATCAAAGGAGTCGTCCAGATCAATGATAGAGCTCTCACTCTCCCCATTGAAAATAACAACCGACTTTTTTATGCAACACAGAATGTTTAATATTCATTTTGGAGGCATTGTATGTGGTTGTTTTGTAGGTATTAACTGACATGAATTTTTGGTGCATGGGCTTTATGCAATATTCCCTCCTTTCCGGTTTAGAGGGCTTATCCCAAAAATTTTAGATTTCCATTATATAAGGCCCACTTTGAGTCCAATTGAGTTAAAGAGCTTTAAGTTTCACAACACGTTTACTGAAAAGTGAGGGGATTATTGGTCATGCATGCATCTTATTCTACATACACCATGGAAATCCAATGAGAGAGAGGGTCTTGCACTTATTTCCTCGGGAGGTGAATAAGTGAGGAATATTTCATCGGGCAATTTTGTATCCACAAAACTCGTGTTATCCACTCACAGTATATCTTGATTGATAAGATTTTAAATTTAAGCCCTATAAACCGGAAAGGAGGGAGTACATGAATTTTGAAGATTTTAATTGCTTGGTCCCTGCTTGTGGCTGTGTGTGAATTTAAGATGCTGAATCAGATAGCTGTTGGCATTGATGGCCCTGCCGTGAGTGGTTGATGAGTACTAAATGTGATGCAGAGAGGGGACAGTGGTGCTGAACGCGGGTCTCTCTTGTCACGTTGCAGTCTGCACGCGCTCTGCTCACTCTCATCCCTCCCACTGACGTATTCCCACTCTCACCTCAATTATTCAAGTTCCTCGCGTTTTCTCCTCCTCATCCTGCGACACCGCCGCCGCTGGGATACAGCCTCCACCGGCCGATGGTACCTCCCACAGCCGGTCGCCGGCTAGTCCCCCGGCATCAGTGACTGTCATCTGCAGCCCCAACCCCAACCCCTCGCGGCCGGAGGAGAAGAAGCAGAGCACAATCAGGTAGCAGATCGAGGACTACGGCGACACGGATGGTTAGTCTAATTCATTCTTTTACCCCCCTCAGCACTGCAACCGGCAAAGGAGCTTGTGCATATTGAGGATGGATTTCAGGCGCGCTGTGTATGCCCTGGTTGTGTAGCTGCAGTTAAGAGTATGCAGATCGATGCTAAGCACATGTTGATTGAAGCTTTGCAGCTAGGGCACAGGGGATAATGCAATATACATACCATGATAGGTCCTTGGGAGTAGAGTGTTCTTGATTCCTGAATTATGCTATTCTGTCCTGGAAAAAGTTTGTGATACGTTCCATTCCAGATTGAGTTGGGGAAAGCAAAGTGTTCTATTTATGTGGTTGTGACTGTTCGGTTTGCTATTTCTGCGATGCATTTTTCACAACCTGTGCGCATGTAACCTTTTTACAAGACCGGCTATGTATTGCGCAAACTAAAATATGCAAGTGAAAAGCTTTAATATCCAACCTACTCCAGATAGAAGAACCCTGAATTTTAGTAGTATAACTGTCTTCTCTCATAAGCTAAGAACAACAAGGTTTAATTTCCTTTCTGTTATGCAACACCTAGGTCAGGTATCTCATTTTGGAGTCACGGTATGTGGTTGTTTTGCAGGCACACATGCATTTTCAGTAACTTTGAACTTGGGCAAGAACCAACCAACTTAATTCCTGGTCTCTGCTTGTGTTTGTGTTTTGCAGATGCAGAAAGAAGTGACGCTATTGAGCAGGGTCACATGTGAACATAATGCAGTGGAGTGAGGGGTTAGCATGACCCATCACATGCTCATTGTCAATTATTGAGCACTCCCACTCCCAGCTCACTAGTCAAAACCTTGAATATGTTGTAAGCCATGTAAACAAGCCTTTTGGCTTCAGTGTCTAACCTACTCTAGAAAGATGAACCCTGAATGTTACTCTCATAAGCTAAGGCAAAAAAGGCTTAAATTTCCTTTTTCTTATGCAACACCCAGGTCGGGATCTCTAATTTTGGAGTCATATTGTGTGGCTGTTTTGAAGGTACATGAATTGTTAGTAGACTCAGTACCTGGGTGCTTGAGCAAGGACCAACCAGCTTAATTACTTGTCTCTGCTTGTGATCTGAAGCTGCTGAAAGAAATGCTGCATGCGCTCTCAGCCTTACTCCCACTCAACTACTGAGGGGTTCCTTCCGGCCGGTTCCCTGCAATCCAAACATCCACTGCCGGTACCCCTCGCGGCCAGAGAGCAAGCATATCACAAGCAGATCAATGCAGCGCACATGGTTAGTCAGGTTGTCTTCCTCCAACCATATACCGCCGCTAGCCACCTTGTTGTGAGTAGCAACAATGGCGGGTCTTCTGGTGAGTGCGTCAACAGGGGCCATTGGTTCCCTCCTGGGCAAGCTGGGCGCGATGCTGACCGATGAATACAAGCTACTCAAGGGTGTCCGTGAGGACATCAAGTTCCTCAAGGATGAGCTCGAGACCATGCAGGCATTCCTGCTGGTGATGGCAGACGTGGAGGAACCTGACCCACAAGCCAAGCTTCGTGCCAATGCTATTCGAGAGCTGTCCTACGAGATCGAGGACAAAATCGACAAGTTCATGCTGCTCGTGGACCATGAATCCAGTTCCAACTCCGAAGGCTTCAGAGAGCTCTGTAGAAAAAGCATGAATAAGATAACCAAGATCAAGAAACGACATAGGATTGCCAAGGACGTCAAAGACATCAAGAGCCAACTCAAAGAAGTCACTGATAGATTTGCAAGGTACATAAATGAACTTTCTATTAGAGCCCTTTGCATATCCAGTTCTTCTTTCATGATTAGTAACATATACCATATGCCATAAAAGTTTACCGTTTATTTGGCCCTCTTATATCTAACTTTTGCACCACAATTGAAAGGCACAAGATCGATGAGTCCTGCAAGCGTAGGAATGCGAAAATCGACCCTCGAATGTTGGCTGTGTATAAGGATACATCAGAGCTTGTTGGCATCGATGGCCCGAGAGATGAGCTTGCAAAGTGGTTGAGCTATGAGAAAGGTGAATCAACACATCAGGTTAAAGTTGCATCTATTGTTGGATCTGGAGGGTTAGGCAAGACAACACTTGCCAGACAGGTCTATAACAAGCTTGGGCACTACTTTGAATGTCGAGCTTTTGTGTCAGTTTCGCGAAGCCCTGATATGACGACGATCCTGAGCTCTATTTTATCTCAACTGCGCAATGAAGATTATAATGGTACAGGAGATCCACAACTCACAATCAACAAGATCAGAAATTTCTTGGAAGACAAAAGGTATGTAACTATTCTAGTGTCATAATCTCCCCGCGTGAAATGCAACCATGCTAGTGCGATTGTATTTTTCCAGTAATCCCTTTAAATTTTGTTTTCGAAAAGGAAGAAAGACCCTTGGCCTATGCATACCATGATTTTTAT
This sequence comes from Elymus sibiricus, assembly GCA_039707655.1. Taxonomy (NCBI): domain Eukaryota; kingdom Viridiplantae; phylum Streptophyta; class Magnoliopsida; order Poales; family Poaceae; genus Elymus; species Elymus sibiricus. The sequence goes on along the minus strand of CM077663.1, from coordinate 37,059,908 downwards.
ATTGATTGGGGCAGTAGTGCCTGTATTACTCTATCATGCATCAAGCCTGATCCTCATGAAGATAAATAGGGTAAAACCCATGTGCCATCAGGGGTCAATTATGGGAATTGTACCCGGTTGGGTAGGCTGCACAGCTGCACGCATAACCACTGAGCCCAGGCGCTTTTGCAATCACTATTTCCCACAAGATCACTCTACTACTTAGAACTACGCACATAAATTTGTTGCCCTTTTGACCGGGAGTAGAGGATTTCCACTTCCAACTCGAATGTAATTAACTTTCTATTTTGACTGCATAGGAATCTACATTGTCTAAATCATGCTATGCCTTTTCGCATTAAAAATATTATATTTCCGAGAAAATCGTTATGCAAGAACAATAAAACATGATGACTGTTGCACATCCCAGTCAACTATGACGGCATACTGTGACGCCCCCAATTTCGACCGTACGCTAACCATACACGCAATGCGTACGACCAAGATTAGGGACTCACTGATTGATACCACAACACAACACTAGACACAAATTAAAGTCATACAGCTTCATATTACAAGCCAGGGGCCTCGAGGGATCGAATACAAAGCTCGACAAGGACGAGTCAGCAGAAGCAAATAATATCTGAGTACAAACATAAGTTAAACAAGTTTTGCCTTAAGAAGGCTAGCACAAACATAAGCAGCGGATCGAAAGAGGCGAGGCCTCCTGCCTGGGAACCTCCGAACTACTCCTGGACGTCAGAGAAGTCTACGTCGTAGTAGGCTCCATCCTGGTAGTAGGGGCCTCCGTCGGGGTAGTAGTAGTCGTCGACGGGGTGAACTGCGTCCTGGGTCTCCTGGGCTCCGTCATTTGGTCGCGGCATCGTATCAAGGGGAAAGAGGGAGCAAAGCAACGGTGAGTACTCATCCAAAGTACTCGCAAGACTTACATCAGAACTATGCTAGATATGCACCAGTATCAAAGGAATGGGGCTATATCTTTGGGCTAAACTGCAGAAATGCCAGAAGAGGGAAGAAGGCCTAGTTCTATCGAAGACTAGCATCTTCAGCGTCTTGCAGCATAAGACGAGAGTTCAGAGCAGCATATTTTAATTAACAGGGGTTAATGCAACAAGGCCTAGAGATCCTTCCTCGACTCCCTGCGAGAAAGCAATCCCGGAGCCAAATAATTCAAGTAACAACATAAGTATCCAGTTCTAGTTATCATAGATCCGGATACAACTCTGAGCGTCTGTTACCGTGGACACGGCTAATCGATTAGATATACTTCCCTGCAGGGGTGCACAAACTTACCCAACATGCTCGATAAACTCTGGCCGGATACAATTTTCGGGTCATACCCGGCCTCATCCATCGACACGACGTAGTCCTACCTAGGCTCAACAGAGAGGCCAGCACGCCGGTCTACATCCTAATGACTCGGGGTCTTGGCCCATCGCCCTCGCCATCCTGCACGTTACACCGTCGGCCGGGATCAGTCCTAGCATGCCTTAACTTACAAGCGCCATGAGTTCCAGACCACCCGGGCGCGAGTCGCTCAATGTGACATCTGAAGAGCTTTCGGGAGAATGTACGCCGTAGAGTGCTCACTTTTATTCCCGCGTGGTGGTTAGGGCGAAAGAGGCCAGAGGCCTTCTCAGATCACATATCCAAACCCGTTAGTGACTTTATAGTTTGCGGTGACGATCGGTCCCACCATCCCGTCGCCCCGTCTCGATGCTTGTGGCAAGGACATCACTGTCCGGCCACGCCTCGTAATATCCCTTTGGATGCCTTACCGGCGCATCCCACCACATCTTACTCACACGGGTACCCTTGGGGCCGACCCGTCTCAAGACTGTCGGGAACTCAGGTCCACCTCAACAGAGTGGTACCGCCTGTCCCTTCAGTCCCGCCACATGAAATATAGTGTCAAGTCAAAGTGGCTTGACGTCGGTACTCCATGTAGATATCCGAGGAATCACTCTCGAAGTATCATACTCAGGGTATGTGTGGTGATGTGTCGGTAACGGCTTGTCAGTCATGTTGACTGAGTCTTCTGTCTTCAAGTCCTCGATGACGATGGTGATGAAAGCAGGGGCAACGACAATAGTAAACTAGGAGTCACAGGGGGACACTATCCATACCTATACTATAACATTATATGAAAATAGGTATGAAAGCAGTACTCAAAAACAGGCTATGCATCAGAATAGGTATTTGTTTAAATACAGTAGCAGAATCTAATGCAAGCATGAGGGAGAGAGAATAGGTGATATCGGAATGATCAAGGGGGTTTTGCTTGCCTTGTTGCTCTGCTGAAAAGGGCTGGTCGTCAGGGGCGCAGTCGTACTCGGCAGCAACGTCAGTCTCGGAGGCTACCGGAGAGAAGAGTGGGAAGAAAAAATAAATACAAGAAAATAGATGCAACACGATGCATGACATGGCAATACGCAGTGCTAGGGGTAGTCTAACGCAGTACTACACGTCGCAGACGGATCGGAAGAATATCTGACGATATTTTCCGGGTCTCGGGTTTATCGGACAGATGAACCTATTGCAAAATGTCCATGTTCATCATGCTAGGGGCATGTGACAGATGAACGGACAGCGTATTCGGATTCGTGGGATTTTTCTGATCAACTTTCATGTATAAAGTTTTTTCATCTGAGCTACAGATTATTTTATAAGAATTTCTAAAGTTTTAATCAATTTCTGTAATTTCTGGAATTAATTTAATTACTAAAATCGAATTATCCAAAACAGTGCATTTCCTTTTTATACTCAGACTCAGCTAGCCCTAGTGTATGACCAGTGGGGTCCAGAGGCTGACTCAGCATACACAGTCAGCAGATCTTATCCAAAGGAATAGTTACAGGGCCCCCCATGTCATAGACTAGTCAACTGGATCCAGTGGGACCCAGTTGGCAGTGACTGTTTAATTTAAACGTGTTTTATTTAATCTAACCAAATAATTAGTGATGTGGGGCCCGGTTGTCAGTGACCCAATTTAGTTAATAGGTTAGTTAAATTAAACCTAATGCTACAGTACCAGGGCCCACGTGTCAGTGGGGGTTAGAGGGAGATTAGGCCCTAATGGCCTGGCAGGTGGGTCCCGCGGTGATTTAAACTGCGCGCGCGCGCCGGCGATGCTCCGGCGAGTACCAGAGAGGGCGGCGACGCTCGGGATTCTCATAGGGGCGATTGTTTCGGGCGCGGTCGGCTGCTTTCGATCGGGGACTGCACGGCGCGTCCAACTACGGCCTCGGTTCGAGCAGGGGAGGCCTCTAACGAGGGCAACGGCGATAGTGGCGGCGCCGGAGTTCGGCCACGGCAGAACTAGCAGCAGCAGGAGCGGTAACGAGGGGGAAAACAGAGGGGAGAAGCGCGGCGGCTCACATCGGTGGCAGGGAAGGCCCGGGGAAGCCGGAGGAGGACGGCGGCGAGCGAATCAACGGGCGGCGTCCGGCGAGGGGAACGGTTCGATGGCGGCGCGTTGGGGCGCTCCGGCTCGGTCCAGTGGGTGCGGTCGATGAGGGTGACAACGACGGGGTTCCAGGACCGCTCGGAATGGAGAGGGGAGGCCGGTGGCGACGGCTACGCCAATGACATGCCCATGGCGGCGGTCGGGGGTGGAGACAGAGAGGGTGAAGGAGGGAGAGGGAGTGAGGCGGAGCAGAGGCGTCCAGGAGGGAGAGGGGCCTCCCTCTTATGCATCCACGGCGGCAGGGAAGCGAGGGAGCGCAGGGGGTGCCTAGACAAGCGCGCGCGCGCCCCTGCTCGACAGCGCACCTGGCGCCGTCAGGAGGTAGGGGACGAGAGCTAGTTGGGCTGGGCCGGCCACTGTTGCACTGGGCTCAAGTGCACAGTGCACTTTTCCTTTTTCCCTTTCTTTTCCTTTTCTGTTTATTCCACAGCTTCTATTTCATTTTAATTTGGCAATATTTCCTTACTGCAAAAATATGCCACTGGGCCCAAATATTAATTGGCAATATCCAGAGTGGCCACAAAAAGTTTGGGCATTTTTGGAACTGGTGTGCATTTTCCAAAGAGTTTTTGAGCACTTTTAAAATGCCAATGTGACTCTGTTTTGATGGTGGGGTCCACACCATGAGCTTGGTGATGTTGTTTTCCTCGACAATATTTGTTTTGGATTATTCCACAAGTATGCAACATTTTTCATAAGCTGTTTGAGGATTTAAATTTATCACAATAAATCCTAGGGCATTTAGAAGTGGAATTTGAAATGATATTTGAATTTCAACTTGATCATATCCCACTTAGCAAAATGATTAGTTGCTGATCATAGTCATTACTGTGCACCATTACCTGGGGGTGTTACACATACTTTATAAGATTAGTGTTTATTCTGGATCATAGAGTAGATGCACTATTTTGTTTTCTTTTTTTTCGAAAAGAAGGATTACCCCCTGCCTCTGCATCAGAATGATGCATGCAGCCATTTTTATTAAGTTGCTCAACAGAGTCTGACAAAATAAATACAAAGATCAACCCAAAACCACTTTCGAGACGAACAAAGTCACTATACCTATAAGTATAAAGATGCGCCCTGACCGCATCAAGGGACACCATCTAATCCAGTGGCCTCAAAAAGCCGCCCGCCTGGCAAGCTGAGAGCACCAACCGGTCTAGGCGTCCCACAACGCGCACCGCTGGCATCTTCGGCCGTCCCATCTTCAGGAGGGATCATTGCATTCACCTTGCCAGGCCCATCTGTCATCGACGTCACCACGACGCCACACAACGCCACTAGCCTGCGCGCGTACATCCCACCGCGTCCAACGCCGAGACTCCATTGCTCCACGCCATCGAGACCCACCGTCTCCAATGAGGTAGATGCAACACCGCTCCACCTGTTGGCCCCTCCAGTGAACCCCTGCTCCAAAACAATGCCCTCGGGAGGGAAAATGGAACCATAGTGTTCGTCATCATCCGATCCGAGAGACCCAGATCTAGGGTTTCCCCCGAAACAAATACCCCCTGGAGGAAGAGGGGCACGCCATCTGCACCTGCCAACGAACCCGAACGGTGCCCACCAGCACAAAGCTCTCACGACGACGCCTTCAGGAAGGACACGACGCCTTTAGCGCCATCGCCGCCCACCATAATTAGGGTTTTCACCTGAGAAGCAATGAGGTGGGAAGAGGTAGAGCGGACCCGAACGATGTCTCCAAGAAGAATATCGGCACCCGTGGGCGTCGTCATCGTCGTGGCCGGCCGGAACCGACCAGGGATTATCCCGATCTGGATCCCACCTCCTGCTCCACCCACAAACCGGTCACCGGCTAGCTAGCCAACACGGCCAAGTCTGGCAAGATTCGAGCGCACCTAGACGAGACACTAGGCAGCGGACAAAACAACATAGTCAGCCGTCGCGGCATCGCTGCCGCGATCGAACCCGTCGATCGTCCGCCGGTCGCCCAAGCCGACCTCCGGCAGCCCTCCAGCCCCACCGTGCCACCAGACAGGCTAACCTCACCAAAGGGACCGCCGTTGATCCATGGATCGCAGCCCCCCATACGAGAGTCGAGCTGTCGGAGAAGGGCCACGCCGCCGCCTTCCTCGGAGCCATCCGGACATTGCCGGAGGGCGCCTGAGGCGGCGACGAGGGGAGGAAGGGGTGTCGGGGTGATGTGGCGGCAGGGGAAAGATCCGGCGGCAGCGCTAGATCACTCCCTGGTCGCGAGTCCTCCCGACTCTCGATCCGTTTTTTGCGGGCGCTCACATCTCAATGTTGCCACTAGATGCACTATGAGCGATAGATATTGAACAAGGTGCATTTTTCTATACTGGTACTAACATTAGAGAGGAGAGAAATGGAAAGTAAATAATCCAGACCATATCTATGTTGACGAGGACACCTACCCTGGGTAGGGTCATATACCTCTCATCTAGGACACACCAGCGGTCCTACAAGTTTACAGAAGTCCCTGGACTACCTTAGCACTCGGACGAATGTACAAGATACAGTCGGATCCGTGGAAGTTACTCGAACGCTATCAACCACTCGGCCTAGTTCCGACACCCGGGCGTAAAGGAGCAGAGGCGACGTGGGAGCTGCAACGTTCGAGGGACTTGATTAGCATTGAATATTATAGACGTTGCGTTACTTATAACGCTCGTAGTTAACACGGCAATTTCTAGTAACTCCATCAGTTACTAGCATTAATGACCCTCATAATGGCACTCGGCTGGCGGTGGCGCACTCTATATAAGCCACTCCCCGGCACCAGAAGAGGGGTTATGACTCTCTAAAATCATAACACATACTAAGAACACTTAGCCCTAGGGCTCGAGACGTAGGACTTTTACCACTTCCGAGTGGGGTCCGAACTCGTAAACACCGAGTGTTACACTTGCTCTGTAGCTAGGATTCGCCCTACTCATACGTACCCCCCGCACTATTGTCAGGATTACTCCCACGACAGTTGGCGCCCACCATGGGGCGGCAGTTCTAGCAAACTCCGGCGCAAGTGGAGATTCCTTTCTTTTTCCGGCCATCATGCTGGCACTCGGCGGCGAGATCCTCTTCGGAAGCCTCTGCTTCATCGCCGACGGTTCGGTTTGGTTGCACGACGCGCCGCTGGACCCGGATGCGTTCCCTGCCTGCGGGGTTGTGCATTTCAGCACAGCGACACACGGGGTTCTCCTGCGTCAGTCGTCGGAGCTATACGGCTCGGGGTCAATCCGTTCGAGCTTCGGCCGCCGCAAGCGTTCCGGATGCTCACGGTTGCAGCGGTGGCTCAAGCATGTTGTAGCGCGGCAACCTACCTCCGAGCAGGTCGTGGTGGTTGACTCCGGTGAGCCTACTCTCAGCTTGTCTCCCACATCGGGTGATGAGCTCTCCGATGAATCCGAGTGTGAAAGCAGCGGAAACGCTGCTGAGATACTGATGGCACACTCCACTGATCATGGTGCCCTTGAGTACTCGATGGGTGGTTCTCGTGGCCGAGGTGGAGGTCGTCTTGGCGACGGTCCTTCCGATGGTTATTTTCCCCAACCTCTCTCTCGAGAGCAGCGGGAAGAGAGGAGAAGGAGGGACGACGAAGTCCTTCTTATCCCTATCATGGGAACGACACCCGAGGAGATAGCCTTGGAGGCCACACGCCAGGCCACCTTGGCTGAGCGCGAGCATTTAGAGAGGCTCCAACGAGCACTCGATGATCGTGCAGCCAGAGAGAAACCAAGCTCAAGTTACGCCAGGCGGCGGCCGATCCCGAGTGATAAGCCGCCCAAGATCCCAGTAATGCGTACCCCTATAGAGAACCTAGCTGCAGCCACTCGGATAGCTGAATCTATTCCGCCGTCTGGTTCTGCGGCTAGAAAAAGCATTCGGCAGATTCAGACTCTGCTGAAGACGGCGATGAGACAAAATGCAGAAGTGTCCTAGTCGAATCAGCGTGTTTACAGCAAGTCCTTTCGGCTGACACTGTCCAGTCTACGCATAGTCCGAATGCTTATGGGAAACACCGATACTCTCCTCCTCCTCCTCTGAGAGGCCGACACGGAGGGCATTGGCGTGACGACCATGACATCAGTCGGACGCCCCCTCCGAGGGGTGGCTCACACGGCAAGCGCCCCTATGATGACGGTCGACCTCACAGAGAAGACCGCAATCGGACTCCCCCTCACCCCAGAGGTTATGTGGAAGCAGGCCGGCGCCCCCTGTTGCTCAATGCCAGGTCTACCATCACTCAGAGATTGGTGGACAAAAGCCGAGTGCTCAGAGACCGAGTGAGCGGATGGGGGACGTCAGGTCTCGAGTGTTTTTGCAGATATATCCGTAGGCCGAGATTCCCCCCAACTACAGGTTGGCGACGGGGATTGAGAAGTTCAACGGCGAATCCAAGCCTGAAACTTGGCTCGAGGACTAGCGAGTGGCAGTTCAGATTGGAGGTGGTGATGACTTCGTGGCAATGAAGCATCTTCCCCTCATGCTGGAAGGATCTGCTCGGGCATGGTTGAACCAGTTACCTTCTAGCAGCATCTATTGCTGGGAGGACCTGGCGCAAGTGTTCATCAAGACGATTGAAGGCACTTACAAGCGTCCAGGTGGATTGACAGAGTTGCAGCATTGTGTCCAGAAAAGCAATGAAACTCTCCGGGAGTACATACAACGATGGACCACTCTGCACAACCCAGTTGAGAATGTCACCGAGCACCAGGCCGTGTGCGCCTTCAAGGCAGGCACTCGATACCGGGAGCTCATCCTGAAGTTTGGCCGATCGGGAGATCTGTCTCTCAGTCGGGCCATGGAGATTGCCAATAAATATGCCAATGGCGAAGAGGAAGATCGCCTCCACAGTGGCAAAGGGCGAGTTGGCGATGCCCCTCAATCGGCGGGGAATGCAGGCAAGAGGCAGAAGCGGAAAGCCGATCCTCCGGGAAAGGCTGAAGTGGCTGCGGTTCCTGGTCAGGGGAAGCCGAAGCCCAAAAAGAATAAGAAGAAAGATTGGGCTAACAAAAAGAAGCCAGAGTACAATTTTGAAGTGCTGGATCAGCCCTGTGCTATCCACACTAAAAAGGATGAAGAGGGCAACCTCATTTACCCAAAGCACACTACTCGGGAGTGTCGAATGCTCAAGCATGAGATGGGTAAGGAGGCCTCTATAGAGAAGGACGACGATGAAGAAGGTGAGCGAGATTCCGAGTACCCTCACGTCGTCAAGGTCCTGAACATGATCTTCGCGGATGTCGAAAGCAAGAGCCGATTGAAGGTCATCAATCGGGAGGTGAACTTGGTGGCTCCGACTGCCGTCAAGTACCTCAATTGGACAAAAACTCCTGTCACTTTCGACCAGTCTGATCACCTAGCCCACATAGCCACCCCCGGGAGGCAGGCGCTGGTTGTCGATCCGGCTATCAATGGAGTCCGACTGCGCAAAGTTTTGATGGACGAAGGCAGTGGGCTGAACATAATTTACGCGGACAGACATTCCGATGTCCCGCCTGAGTAAGAGTAACATGCATTTCCATGGGGTCATCCCTGGAAAGAAAGTCGAGTCACTCGGTCAGATTACTCTGGACGTCGTCTTTGGCGGAGAGAAGAACTTCCGAAAGGAACGCCTGACGTTCGAAGTGGTTGATTTTCGGAGTGCGTATCTGCTATCCTGAGTAGGCCTGCCTACGCATGTTTCATGGCCCGACTATGTTACGTGTATCTTAAGCTCAAGATGCCTGGGCTGAATGGTGTGATCACGGTTACCGGCGATCGGAAGGTTGCTGAAGAGTGCCTCCAGCAGGGCTCTAAAATTGCAAACGAGCAAGTACTCGCCGTCGAACTCGATGGGTACAAGAAGGCAGTGAACGCTGCAGATTTGCTAAAGTCCAAGCGACCGATGACGGAATCAGCTTTCCAGTCGGCCGGCGAAACTAAGAAGGTTCACGTTCATCCCACCGATTCGATTGAGGCTTCGACCAACATCTCAACAACACTCGGTGAAACATAGGAAGCCGAGCTCATCCAGTTCCTCCATGAGAACTGGGATATCTTCGCATGGAAGCCGTCTGACATGCCGGGGTTTCCCAGGGGACTGGCTGAGCACAGACTACGAGTGGATCCTAAAGTCAAACTAGTCAAGGACCACTTGCGTCGATCCTCCGTAGAGAAGCGCAAGGCGATTGGTGAAGAGATCGCTCGACTCCTAGCTTCTGAATTCATTCGCGAAGTCTTCCATTCCGAGTGGCTGGCCAACCCCGTATTTGTGCCCAAGAAGAACAAGTCCCTCCGGATGTGCATCGACTTCAAACACCTTAATCGGGCCTGCCCGAAAGATCATTTTCCCCTTCCCCGCATAGATCAAATAGTAGATTCCATCGCCGGATGTGAACGCGTGTCGTTCTTAGATGCGTACTCCGGGTACCATCAAATCCGAATGTATGGACCAGATGAAATAAAAACAGCTTTCATCACCCTATTCGGGTGTTTCTGCGACATCACTATGCCATTCGGCCTCAAGAATGCTGGGGCAACTTTTATGCGCATGATTCAGAAGTGTTTGCAAGAGCAAAATCAGTCGGAACGTAGAGGCTTACATGGATGACATCATGGTCAAGTCCAGGAAAGGTTCCGACCTCCTGGCTGACGTCAATGAAACCTTCGCCAACCTCCGCCGTTTCCAAATAAAACTCAATCCTGCAAAATGCACATTCGGAGTGCCCTCGGGTAAGCTACTCGGTTTTCTCGTTTCCGAGCGAGGAATTAATGATAATCCGGACAAGATCGGTGCCATTGTCCAAATGAAGAAACCTGTCCGTTGTTGGAAATATGCCCTAGAGGCAATAATAAAATGGTTATTATTATATTTCCTTGTTCATGATAATTGTTTATTATCCATGCTATAATTGTATTGATTGGAAACTCAAATACATGTGTGGGTACATAGACAACACTGTGTCCCTAGTATGCCTCTAATAGACTAGCTCGTTGATCAAAGATGGTCAAGGTTTCCTAGCCATAGACATGAGATGTCATTTGATAACGGGATCACATCACTAGGAGAATGATGTGATGGACAAGACCCAAACTATAAACATAGCATTTGATCGTGTTAGTTTATTGCTATAGTTTTCTGCATGTCAAGTATCTGTTCCTATGACCATGAGATCATGCAACTCACTGACACCGGAGTAATGCCTTGTGTGTATCAAACGTCACAATGTAACTGGGTGACTATAAAGATGCTCTACAGGTATCTCCGAGGGTGTCTGTTGAGTGGGCATGGATCAAGACTGAGATTTGTTACTCCGTGTGACGGAGAGGTATCTCAGGGCCCACTCGGTAATACAACATCACTATAAGCCTTGAAAGCAATGTGACTAAGGTGTTAGCCACGGGATCTTGTATTACGGAACGAGTAAAGAGACTTGCTGGTAACGAGATTGAACTAGGTATAGGGATACCGACGATCGAATCTCGGGCAAGTAACATACCGAAGAACAAAGGGAACATCATACGGGATTAACTGAATCCTTGACATAGAGGTTCGACCGATATAGATCTTCGTAGAATATGTAGGAACCAATATGGGCATCCAGGTCCCGCTATTGGTTATTGACCGTAGAGGTGTCTCGGTCATGTCTACATAGTTCTCAAACCCGCAGGGTCTACACACTTAACGTTTGGTGACGATCGATTAGTATAGTTGAGTTATTGTGTTGGTGACCGAAGGTTGTTCGGAGTGTCGGATAAGATCCCGGACATGACGAGGATCTCCGGAAGAGTCCGGAGGTAAAGATTGATATATGTGATAATAGTGTTTTGATCTCCGGAAGGGTTCCGGAATTCACCGGAAGGGGTTCCGGATGTTTACCGACGTGTTCGGGTGCAGCAACACTTTATATGGGCCAAAGAGGTAAAACCCACGAGGTATTGGAAAGTGCAAAAGGAAGTTTTGCTACTGCCTTAAGCGGTACTACCGCTGGTAAGGCAGTACTACCGCGTAAGCGGTACTACCGCTTGTGTGAAGCGGTACTACCGCTCACGAGCGGTACTACCGCTTGTGCGCGGTATTGCAGGGATCCGAGTTGGACTCTTTCCTTGCGGGCCAAACCGACCTTGTGCGGGCAAAACCGACCTTGTAGAGGTTTTCTCTCCAAGTTTAGACCCCAGGGCTCAACATATAAATAGAGGGGCAGGACTAGCACACGGGACACATCAGGATTTCCCAAGCCGTGTGCCGGCAACCCTCGCCCTCTAGTTCCTCCGTCATAATCTCCGTAGTGCTTGGCGAAGCCCTGCAGAGATTGTTCCTCACCACCATCACCACGCCGTCGTGCTGCTGGAACTCATCTACTACTTCACCATCGCTCGCTGGATCGAGGAGGTGAAGGCGTCATCAAGCCGTACGTGTGTTCAATGCGGAGGTGCCGTCCGTTCGGCACTAGTTCGTGATCGGATCGAGGGACGACTTGCGATTTGGATCGCGGAGACGTTCGACTACATCAACCGCATTTCTTAACGCTTCCGCTTAGCGATCTACAAGGGTATGTAGATTCACTCTCCCTCTCGTAGATGCTCATCACCATGGATAGATCTTGTGTGTGCGTAGGAAATTTTTTGTTTCCCATGCAACGTTCCCTAACAGTGGCATCTGAGCTAGGTCTATGCGTAGATGAGATCTCGAGTAGAACACAAAGGAGTTGTGGGCGTGGGTGTATACATATTGCATGCCGTTACTAGTTGATACTTGATTCGGCGGTATTGTGAGATGAAGCGGTCTGGACCGACATTACGCGTACGCTTACGCGAGACTGGTTTCACTGCTGCGTGCACTTGTTGCATAAAGGTGACTGGCGGGTGTCTGTCTCTCTCACTTTAGTTGAATCGGTTCAATGAAGAGGGTTCTTTTAGAAGATCAAAAAGCAATCACTACACCACGTTGTGGTTTTGCGTAGGTAAGAATCGTTCTTGCTAGATACCCGTAGCAGCCACGTAAAACTTGCAACAACAATTAGAGGACGTCTAACTTGTTTTTGCAGGGTATGTTGTGATGTGATATGGCCAATTACATGATGAGATATATGTGATGTATGAGATGATCATGTGTTGTATAGAATATCACGACTTGCATGTCGATGAGTACGGCAACTGGCAGGAGCCATAGAGTTGTCTTTAATTATTTTCGCCGTTTTGCTTTACTTTATCGCTATGAGTTAGCAATAGTCGTGGAAGCAACAGTCGGCGTGACAACCTCATGGCGACACGTTGATGGAGATCAAGATGATGGAGATCATGGTGTCATGCCGGTGACGATGGAGATCATGCCGGTGCTTTGGAGATGGAGATCAAAAGCATAAGTTCATGGCCATATCATGTCACTTATGATTTGCATGTGATGTTAATCCTTTTATGCATCTTATTTTGCTGAGGACGACGGTAGCATTATAAGGTGATCCCTCACTTAAATTTCAAGATAAAATTGTGTTCTCCCCGAGTGTGCACCGTTGCGAAAGTTCGTCGTTTCGAGACACCACGTGATGATCGGGTGTGATAGACTCTACGTTCGCATACAACGGGTGCAAGCCAGTGTTGCACGTGCGAAACACACGGGTTAAACTTGACGAGCCTAGCATGTACAGACATGGCCTCGGAACACAAGAGGCCGAAAGGTCGAACATGAGTCATATAGTAGATATGATCAACATGAAGATGTTCACCATTGAAACCACCTCAACTCACGTGATGATCGGACTTGAGTTGGTTGATTTGGATCATGTGACACTCGAATGACCGGAGGGATGTCAATTTGAGTGGGAGTTTTTTAAGTAATATGATTAACTAAACTCATTATCTTGAACAATAGTCTAAGTTGTCTTTGCACTATTTATGTTGTAGATCATGGCTCGCGCAGTAGCACCCCTGAATTTTAATGCGTTCCTAGAGAAAGCTAAGTTGAAAGATGATGGAAGTAACTTTGTGGACTGGGCCCGTAATCTAAGGATTATCCTTACGGCTTCCCAGAAGGCTTATGTCCTTGATGCACCGCTTGGTGATCCACCCGCTCCAGTTGAGTCTCCAGACGTTGTGAACGCCTGGCAGGCTCGTTCTGATGATTACTCAATAGTTCAATGTGCAATGTTGTATGGCTTAGAACCGGGACTTCAAAGTCGTTTTGAATGTCATGGAGCATATGATATGTTCCAAGAGTTGAAGTTTATCTTTCAGAAGAATGCCCGGATCGAGAGGTATGAGACCTCCGATAAGTTCTATGCTTGCAAGATGGAGGAGAACGGGTCTGTCAGTGATCACATACTCAGAATGTCTGGGTACTCCACCCGTCTGGCTGAATTGGGGATGCCCCTTCCGCCAGTGGCTATCACTGACAGAGTTCTGCAATCATTGCCACCTAGCTACAAGAGCTTCGTGTTGAACTATAACATGCATGGGATGAACAAGTCAGTCGCCGAGCTGTTTGCGATGTTGAAAGTCGCCGAGTCTGAGATTCAGAAGGAGCATCAAGTGTTGATGGTCAATAAAACCACTAGTTTCAAGAAGAATGGCAAGGATAAGAAGGTAACTCCAAGAAGAGTGGCAAAGCAGTTGCCCCTCTCGTGAAGAAACCCAAGGCTGGACCCAAGCCTGAAACTGAGTGCTTTCATTGCAAGGGAACTGGTCACTGGAAGCGGAACTGCCCCAAGTATTTGGCTGACAAGAAGGCGGCCAACAACAAACAAGGTATATATGATATACATGTTATTGATGTGTACCTTACCAACTCTCGTTGTAGTGCCTGGATATTTGATACCGGTGCGGTTGCTCACATTTGCAACTCAAAACAGGAACTGCGGAATAGACGGAGGCTGGCAAAGGACGAAGTGACGATGCGCGTGGGAAATGGTTCCAAGGTTGATGTGATCGCCGTCGGCACGCTCGCTCTTCGATTACCATCGGGACACTACTAGGAAAACGGCTATAGCTAATATGGACATTAATGGCGCACCATGTATGTGGTGCGCCACTGCTATATAGCAGTGGCGCACCAGATATGGGTGCGCCATTAATGGCCATATTACTAATGGCGCACCTGGTGTGTGGTGCGCCATTACTAGTTTTGTCCTGGCCCCACACCCCTCCCCAGACTTAGCAGTGGCGCACCAGGAGAAAGTGCGCCATTACTAGTTTTAACTAGTAATGGCGCACCACACCCACGGTGCGCCACTACTAAGTTTGTCCTGGCCCCACACCCCTCCCCAGACTTAGCAGTGGCGCACCAGGGGAAAGTGCGCCATTACTAGTTTTAACTAGTAATGGCGCACCACACCCACGGTGCGCCATTACTATTTATGGTACGTATGGCGCACACCCTACCAGTGCGCCATTGCTATCGAAACCCACCCACGCCTCTCCTCTCTCTCTCTCGCGCGAACCCACCCAACCCCTCGTCCCCTCGTCCCCTCGTCTCTCTCCCTCTCCTCCACGATTTCCTCGCAGCCGCCACCACGCACGCCGGCCGGTTCCGGCGAGTCCCTGCTCCGCGCACCACGCTCCCCTGCCCCCCAAGCTCCGCCCCTCCCTTCCCTCCACCCAGATTCGGCGCTCAAGACCTCTCCCCACCCCCATGGTTAGGGTTTCGGGTGCCTCCCATCTTGGCCGGAATAAGCCACAACCGGCGACGGCGAGGCCAGAGCTCACCGGATCCTTCACCGGCGTGGCTGCGGTTAGTACTTCCACTCCTTCCTCGCCCGGATCCACCCTCCCCACCTCACCTTCACCTCTTATCCTTCCCTTTACTACAGGTCATCATGGCGCGGACGGGACGGGACGACGACGGCAGCAGGGCGCAGGATCCATCCTGCCCGAGGAGGAGGTGCGGGAGGGGTCTGCTCCTCTGCTTCCAAGGCGACCAAGTGGTCCTTCCCGAGCTCAATCACGACCACGATGACGCACCACCGCAGCAGGTAGCATATCCATCTCCCTCCGTCTCTCCCTATGCTCACTACCGCCAACATCGCGGTTCCCCTGTGCCCCGGGCACCGGCTCTGTCTCTGCTGCTCCCCTGCCGGCCTTTGCCCCAGCCAACGTGTTGCCAAGCTGCTGCTGCCGCTAGGCATTCCAGCATTACCGAGAGGGTAAATGATAGAATTAGCGAGAAGATGAAGCTGCCGCAGTCTGCCAAACTGCAGCAAGGTGTATGTGTTTATGTATTTCTGAACACATCGGAGAAGCAATTTCTTTCAGGTCAAATTCTCTTAGATTGGTTAGTTAGCACAGAAGATAATATACCATTTTGAAGACTGTCGATGTCTGAAATAAATATGAACTAACAAAATTTGTACTACTATTATCAGCTACACTTGTTAATTAGCTAACTAGTTGGGCTGTATTAGTTTAATGCTCCTTCCTAGTAGTTGGACTTGATGCTAGCTAGGAGCTACTCCTCCACCGAAAGTAAGAACAAAGCTAGCTAGCTATTTTACATGTAAAAAATAAAAGCTATGATGAATCTTGGACTTGAGCAGTACTTTACAAGCAGTACACATAAATTTGCTTATAAAGTATATGCCATGAGTTATTTTTGAAGTAGTTATAAGAGTCAATTAAAAAAATTCATGGTGTTAATTTTTCCGGCCCCGGGGTTAGAGTTAATCCTGGCTCCCCACTGTGTGTGCTTGCTTGCTTACCTCCCTCGACTTCGATCTAGATCGGGAAGCCCCGGCCGCCCGCCTCTTCCTCTCCCTCCCGACCACGGCGAGCCTCTTTCTCATGTATTTTTGTTATCTCAGGTATGGATTTGGGGCGTATTTCAATCTCCTCCCTGGTTCGGAGTGGTCTGCTCTGATGCTCACCTACGGATTTCCTCTCACCATCATAGGCATGGCCTTAAAGGCAAGAACTCTCCTCGATTAATATGAGTCCTTCTGACTGTCAGATATTGCTCTTCTCTAAATTATGTGTATTATGAATGGTTTTATGTTTGAAAATATGTGTTGAGAAGCTTTCAAAAAAATGTGTTGAGATGATAGGTCTCCTTACAAGTTTAGGTTGGATTGTATATTGATTTATTTGTCGAGGTATGTGTTGAATTGATTCTTGAATTATATATGCAGTATGCTGAGCTGAAACCAGTGCCCTGCATAACCTACTCTGATGCTTTTGCTCTAAGAGAAAAGTGTGCCACCCCTATCCTCAAGCAGGTAATAATTAATCATTTATGAGCTGATGGACAACAATTACTCTATTCTTCCACCACTGCATCACTCGATCAAATGTCATCATGTATCAATGATGTGAATATGTGAAAAAAATCGTATGTGCTCTGTTTTCTTATTTGGATGAAAACCAGGCAGTGTAGTCATTTTTTATAGTTTATACAGATTGAATTCCGTTCCATCTGCTGCTGCTGGTGTGTGTATCTGGTGACTGTCTGTCTAATTGTCTCCATTCATGGATTATTATGACCTGAATTTATCATGTGTGAATAAAATTAATGGAGAAGGGATTCATTCTTCTTCAGACCTTGTTTCTTTCTTTCTGCTTGAATGAATGGATACTGGTGTGCCTAAGTGGATGTGTCTTTCTGAATGTGCACTTTTAATTAGTGTGAATTAAAATCAGTGTAAATTCATATGTCTGGGCTTGATCTTTAAGTAGAAAATCTACTGTAAAAATTCAGTAATGGAAAATCAGTGTAAATCAGTGTAAATTCAGATGTCTAGGCTTGATTTTTCAGTAATGGAAAATCAGTGTAAATCAGTGTATCTGTACTCTTGAGTTCTGAAGAAAGTGGTGTTTTTCTTTAGTTGTATGGTCATGTGGTGTTCGGTTTAATTAGTTCTGTATAATACTCAGTCCATTTAGCATAAGAAGACCAACTGTCAGTCAGAAGCATACAAGCTGTGTTGAATGTTTTTGTTGTTTTGGCATCAACACTTGGCTTTAATCTAAGTAGTTGCATGCAGGTAAAGTATTCTGAATTAGTAATCTATCGTAATGATTAACTTCATTTGTGATGCCAAAATTAGGATCCAATCTTGCACCAAATTCATGTAAAACTCTGGTCAGATTTATTTCACCTCTATTTTAGAGTGAGCGTTTACCATGTAAAACTCTGGACTAGTACAAGTCGATTTCATTCTAGTCCTAGTCCATTAGAAACTGAAAAAATCACATTCCGGTGAGTTCAATTGGTTAAGTTTGCATCCTGATGATTGTTAGTACTAGTACTCTGCAGTTTGCATATACGGCCTATTCTGTTGGACTTTTATGTCTGGTTCTGGATTATGTTTTGCCGGCAAAGTGGTAGGATCTAGGGGAGGGTAGATATTTTGCTTGTTTGCAGTTAGCACTAGTATTCATCCAGACTTAGAAACTCCGCTGCATTGGACAGGACCAGCACCCTGCAAAGAATCAAATACTCCCTGCTCATAAATGAGTAACTTCTTGAATGAGTAACTTCTTGGATTCAGAATATTTATAAAGCAGATGTTATCATAATCCAGTAGTGAATACTCCAGAAAATAACTCCATGTGTGTTCACTGAATTCATTTGTTTACTGAACATTCTCTGAACATTTTGCAGAGAATTTTGTTCACTGAACATTTTGCAGAGAATCTTATACAGAAATAACGAATAGAGCGATGGGCTATCAAATTCTTTATTATCAATCTGTATCAAATTCAGTAGTAATCTGTCATGTGACAGTAGTCATGATTAATCATCTTGAGCTTTTTCATTTTAAATCTTGATAGTAGTCATGTTCAGTTTGCCATGTTTTAAAACATCATAAAATTGTTGTACCTGAAGAGCAGAGGCGCCGGGCAAGTTTGATCTTTGATCTTGCTACAGATACTGCTGATACTGAATTACTGATCAATTGTTGTTACAGATGATACTGCTACCGATGATACTCCTATGTATTGATCAATTGACCTACTGCTGATACTCTGCTTAACTGATCTCCTCTTGATCTGCAGGTGAGAAGTAGAGGATCTGCTGCTGGGCCAGCAGTGAGGTGCTGGGCGTGGAGGAGGAGCAGCGCCTGGGCCTAGAGGAGGAGCGGCACTTGGTCATGGAGAGGAGGAGCTGGGCGTGGAGGAGTAGATCAGGCAACCGAAGCTTAGGCGGGGGCAGGGAAAAGTCCAGCGACAGTCGATCAGGTGGGCGCCGGCGGGGGTGGGCGGCGGAAAGTTTAGTTTTTAAATTAGTTTTAGGATTTTCTTTTATTTCCTTGCAATTTTCCTTTTATTGGATACTTGTAAAGACATTGTAATATTCTTACTATAATAAAAAATATGATTCTATTTCATTTTTTGTTTTTAAATTATTTTTCCTTATAGGTTGTTTTCTGTAAATTTGTATTTTTTTTTGTTTTCCAAATACATTACTAGTGGCGCACCTGTAGCAATAGTAGTGGCGCACCTGTAGCAATAGTAGTGGCGCACCTGTAGCAATAGTAATGGCGCACCACATGGTGCGCCACTAGTATTTGGAATAGTAATGGCGCACCAGAGGTGCGCCATTACTATTTATTACTAGTGGCGTGTTAATAGTGGCGCACCTATAGTGCGCCATTAATAGCCAAAATAGGTGCGCCACTAACAGGGTTTTTTCTAGTAGTGGGATTAGTGATGAACCTGAATAATTGTTATTTAGTGCCTGCGTTAAGCATGAACATTATATCTGGATCTTGTTTATTGCGAGACAGTTACTCATTTAAATCTGAGAATAATGGTTGTTCTATTTATATGAGTAATATCTTTTATGGTCATGCACCCAATGTGAGGGGTTTATTCTTATTGAATCTCGATAGTGATGATACACATGTTCATAACATTGATGCCAAAAGATGTAGAATTGATAATGATAATACAACTTTCTTGTGGCACTGCCGTTTAGGTCATATTGGCGTAAAACGCATGAATAAGCTCCATGCTGATGGACTTTTGGAGTCACTTGATCTTGAATCACTTGACACATGTGAGCCATGCCTCATGGGCAAGATGACTAAAACGCCGTTCTCTGGAACAATGGAACGGGCAAGTGACTTGTTGGAAATCATACATACTGATGTGTGCGGTCCGATGAGCATTGAGGCGCGCGGTGGTTATCGTTACTTTCTCACCTTCACTGATGACTTAAGTAGATATGGGTATATTTACTTAGTGAAACACAAGTCTGAAACGTTTGAAAAGTTCAAGCAATTTCAGAGTGAAGTTGAGAATCATCGTAACAAGAAGATTAAATTCCTACGATCTGATCGAGGAGGAGAATATCTGAGTTATGAGTTTGGCAGTCACTTAACACAGTGTGGAATTGTTTCACAGTTGACACCGCCTGGAACACCACAGCGTAATGGTGTGTCCGAATGTCGTAATCGAACCTTATTGGATATGGTGCGATCTATGATGTCTCTTGCTGATTTGCCACTATCGTTTTGGGGTTATGAATTAGAGACAGCTGCATTCACTTTAAATAGGGCACCATCGAAATCCGTTGAGACGACGCCATATGAACTATGGTTTGGCAAGAAGCCAAAGATATCGTTTCTTAAAGTTTGGGGATGTGATGCTTATGTCAAAAAGCTTCAGCCTGAAAAGCTGGAACCCAAAGCGGAGAAATGCGTCTTCATAGGATACCCAAAATAGACAGTTGGGTATACCTTCTATCTCAGATCCGAAGGCAAAGTGTTTGTCACTAAAAATGGAACATTTCTTGAGAAAGAGTTTCTCTCGAAAGAATTGAGTGGGAGGAAGATAGAACTTGATGAGGTTATTGAACCTTTACTTCAACCAGAGAGTAGTGCAGCACAGAAAGATGTTTCTGTAGAACCTACATCAGTTGAAGAGGAAGTTAATGATGATGATCATGAAGCTTCGGATCAAGTTGCTATCGAACCTCGTAGGTCGACAAGGACGCGTACTGCTCCTGAGTGGTACGGCAACCCTGTCTTAGAGGTCATGTTGTTGGACAACGATGAACCTACGAGCTTTGGAGAAGCGATGGTGGGCCCGAATTCCGAGAAATGGTTAGAGGCCATGAAATCCGAGATGGGATCCATGTATGAAAACAAAGTATGGGCTTTGGAAGTATTACCTGAAGGGCGTAAGGCCATTCAGAACAAATGGATCTTTAAGAGGAAGACGGACGCGGACGGTAATGTCACCGTCTATAAAGCTCGACTTGTGGCAAAGGGTTTTTCACAATTTCAAGGAGTTGACTACGATGAGACCTTCTCACCCGTAGCGATGCTTAAGTCTGTCAGAATCATGTTAGCAATAGCTGCCTTTTTCGATTATGAAATTTGGCAGATGGATGTCAAAACAGCGTTCCTTAACGGTTTCCTTAAGGAAGAGTTGTATATGATGCAACCAGAAGGTTTTGTCGATCCGGAGAATGCTGACAAAGTTTGCAAACTCCAGCGATCCATTTATGGACTGGTGCAAGCATCTCGGAGTTGGAATCTTCGCTTTGATGAGGTGATCAAAGCGTTCGGGTTTATACAAGTTTACGGAGAAGCTTGTATTTACAAGAAAGTGAGTGGGAGCTCTATAGCGTTTCTAATATTATATGTGGATGACATATTACTGATTGGAAACAATATAGAAATGTTGGAAAGCGTGAAGGAATATTTGAACAAGAGTTTTTCAATGAAGGAGCTAGGAGAAGCTGCTTTCATATTAGGCATCAAGATCTATAGAGATAGATCAAGACGTTTAGTAGGACTTTCACAAAGCACATACCTTGATAAGATTTTGAAGAAGTTCAAAATGGATCAGTCCAAGAAGGGGTTCTTGCCTGTTTTGCAAGGTGTGAAGTTGAGTAAGACTCAATGCCCAGTGACTGCAGAAGATAGAGAAAAGATGAGTGTCGTCCCCTATGCTTCAGCCATATGCTCTATCATGTATGCAATGCTGTGCACAAGACCCGATGTCAGCCTTGCCATAAGTATGGCCGGAAGGTTTCAAAGTGATCCAGGAATGGAACACTGGACGGCGGTCAAGAATATCCTGAAGTACCTGAAAAGGACTAAGGACATGTTTCTCGTTTATGGAGGTGATCAAGAGCTCGTCGTAAAGGTTTACGTCGATGCAAGCTTTGACACTGATCCGGATGACTCTAAGTCGCAAACCGGATACGTATTTATTCTCAATGGGGGTGCAGTTAGCTGGTGCAGTTCCAAGCAAAGCGTAGTAGCTGATTCTACATGCGAAGCGGAGTACATCGCTGCCTCGGAGGCGGCGAAGGAAGGTGTCTGGATGAAGGAGTTCATGACAGATCTTGGAGTAGTGCCTAGTGCACTAAACCCAATGACTCTGTTCTGTGACAACACTGGTGCCATTGCTCTAGCCAAGGAACCCAGGTTTCACAAGAGGACCAGACACATAAAGCGACGTTTCAATTCCATCCGCGATTACATCAAGGAGGATGACATAAATATTTGCAAAGTGCACACGGATCTGAATGTTGCTGATCCGATGACTAAACCTCCTCCAAGGGCTAAACATGATCGACACCAGAACTGTATGGGTGTTAGATTCATTACAATGTAAATCACATAGTGATGTGAGCTAGATTATTGACTCTAGTGCAAGTGGGAGACTGTTGGAAATATGCCCTAGAGGCAATAATAAAATGGTTATTATTATATTTCCTTGTTCATGATAATCGTTTATTATCCATGCTATAATTGTATTGATTGGAAACTCAAATACATGTGTGGGTACATAGACAACACTGTGTCCCTAGTATGCCTCTAATAGACTAGCTCGTTGATCAAAGATGGTCAAGGTTTCCTAGCCATAGACATGAGATGTCATTTGATAATGGGATCACATCATTAGGAGAATGATGTGATGGACAAGACCCAAACTATAAACATAGCATTTGATCGTGTCAGTTTTTTTCTATAGTTTTCTGCATGTCAAGTATCTGTTCCTATGACCATGAGATCATGCAACTCACTGACACCGGAGTAATGTCTTGTGTGTATCAAACATCACAACGTAACTGGGTGACTATAAAGATGCTGTACAGGTATCTCCGAGGGTGTCTATTGAGTGGGCATGGATCAAGACTAGGATTTGTTACTCCGTGTGACGGAGAGGTATCTCAGGGCCCACTCGGTAATACAACATCACTATAAGCCTTGCAAGCAATGTGACTAAGGTGTTAGCCATGGGATCTTGTATTACGGAACGAGTAAAGAGACTTGCCGGTAACGAGATTGAACTAGGTATAGGGATACCGACGATCGAATCTCGGGCAAGTAACATACCGAAGAACAAAGGGAACCGCATACGGGATTAACTGAATCCTTGACATAGAGGTTCGACCGATATAGATCTTCGTAGAATATGTAGGAACCAATATGGGCATCCAGGTCCCGCTATTGGTTATTGACCGTAGAGGTGTCTCGGTCATGTCTACATAGTTCTCGAACCCGCAGGGTCTACACACTTAACGTTTGGTGACGATTAGTATAGTTGAGTTATTGTGTTGGTGACCGAAGGTTGTTCGGAGTCTCGGATAAGATCCCGGACATGACGACGATCTCCGGAGGTAAAGATTGATATATGTGATAATAGTGTTTTGATCTCCGGAAGGGTTCCGGAATTCACCGGAAGGGGTTCCGGATGTTTACCGAAGTGTTCGGGTGCAGCGACACTTTATATGGGCAAAGAGGTAAAACCCACGAGGTATTGGAAAGTGCAAAAGGAAGTTTTGCTACTGCCTTAAGCGGTACTACCGCTGGTATGGCAGAAATACCGCGTAAGCGGTACTACCGCTTGTGGGAAGCGGTACTGCAGCGATCCGAGTTGGACTCTTTCCTTGCGGGCCAAACCGACCTTGTGCGGGCAAAACCGACCTTGTAGAGGTTTTCTCTCCAAGTTTAGACCCCAGGGCTCAACATATAAATAGAGGGGCAGGGCTAGCACACGGGACACATCAGGATTTCCCAAGCCGTGTGCCGGCAACCCTAGCCCTCTAGTTCCTCCGTCATAATCTCCGTAGTGCTTGGCGAAGCCCTGCAGAGATTGTTCCTCACCACCATCACCATGCCGTCGTGCTGCTGGAACTCATCTACCACTTCACCATCGCTCGCTGGATCGAGGAGGTGAAGGCGTCATCAAGCCGTACGTGTGTTGAACGCGGAGGTGCCGTCCGTTCGGCACTAGTTCGTGATCGGATCGAGGGACGACTTGCGATTTGGATCGCGGAGACGTTCGACTACATCAACCGCGTTTCTTAACGCTTCTGCTTAGCGATCTACAAGGGTATGTAGATTCACTCTCCCTCTCGTAGATGCTCATCACCATGGATAGATCTTGCGTGTGCGTAGGAAATTTTTTGTTTCCCATGCAACATTCCCTAACATCCGTCTGCATGACGTCCAGAAGCTCATGGGATGCCTAGCAGCCCTGAGTAGATTCATATCTCCACTCGGTGAAAATCCCTTGACTCTTTACCGATTGATGAAGAAGTCTGATACCTTTGAATGGACCCCTGAAGCGCAAGCCGCATTCGATCAGCTCAAGGCCTTGCTTTCCACCCAGCCGGTGTTAGCTTCTCCGAGCAGCCGAGAGCCTTTACTCTTGTACATCGCGGCTACTAGCCAGGTGGTCAGCACTGTCCTCACTGTGGAGCGTGAGGAATCGAAAAAAACATTCAAAGTGCAGAGACCCGTTTATTATATTTCGGAGGTCTTCGCTCCTTCCAAACAAAGGTATCCACACTATCAGAAGTTAGTTTATGGCATTTACCTCACTGTGAAGAAGGTAGCTCATTACTTCCCAGAGCACGCGGTCACAGTTATTAGCGATGCTCCCCTATCGGAGATCCTGCATAACAGAGACGCCACCGGTCGTGTTGTCAAATGGGAGATTGAGCTCTTCCCGCTGGAGATCAAGTTCGAGGCCAAGAAGGCGATCAAGTCTTAGGCACTTGTGGACTTTCTAGCCACGTGGATTGAGTAGGAACAGCCGGCTCCTAGTGTTCCTGGACACTGGACCATGTTTTTTGATGGATCTAAGATGCTTCAAGGGTCTGGAGCTGGAGTAGTTCTTGTTTCCCCCAGAGGAGACCGATTGAGCTACGTCCTTCAAATCCATTTCGACTCGTCAAAAAATGAGGCCGAGTACGAAGCCCTCCTGTATGGGCTCCGAATGGCTATCTCGCTCGGTATCCGACGCTTGATGATATTTGGTGACTCGGACCTTGTGGTGAACCAGGTGATGAAAGAATGGGACATCCGGAGTCTGTCCATGACTGGGTACTGCAATGCAGTCCGGAAGTTGGAAAAGAACTTTGAAGGCTTAGAGCTGCATCATATACCCCGAGTGAAGAACCAGGCTGCAGACGACCTGGCTAAGATCAGATCTACTGGCGGGTAGTCCCGAAGGGCATATTCCATGAGCATCTGCACTCTCCTTCAGTCAAGGAAGATCCTTTTACTGAAGAGCCCCCGCAGGCAGTCGGACCCTCCGAGCCGACTGAAGTTGACATTCTGGCTATAGTGGATCTCGTTCAAGAGATGTTGGTGATCACTCTCGAGTGGACCCAACCTTACTTAGCTTACTTGCTCTGGCAAGAGCTCCCTGAAGATGAAGAAGAAGCCAGACGGATCGTCCGACGATCCAAATCCTTTGAAGTGATGGGAGAATAGCTATACAAGAAAAGCCCTATAGGAGTAGGGCAAAAGTGCATATCCCTAGAGCAAGGGCTGCAAATTTTGCATAAAATTCATTCGGGAACCTGTGGTTATCACGCGTCCTCTCGGATGTTGGTTGCAAAAGCGTTTCGTGCAGGATTTTATTGGCCCGAGCCAATGCAGCTGCTAAAGACATGGTTGACCTCTATGTTGGATGTCAGTTTTTCAAGAATCAGATGCACAAGCCTGCATCTGCACTCAATACCATACCGCTCACCTGGCCGTTTGCTGTGTGGGGGCCTGAACATGGTCAGTCCCCTGCGTACAGGGTCGAGTGGGTTTACCCATCTGTTGGTTGTAGTGGATAAGTTCACCAAGTGGGTCGAAGCGAAGCCCATCAAAAGCTTGGATGTTGCTACCGCAGTGTCAGTTTCATTCGGCGGATTATCTTCAGATTCGGAGTTCCCCACGATATCATCACTGATAACGGGAAGAATTTCGATTCAGATGAATTCCGTGAGTTCTGTTACACTCAAGGGACTCGGGTCAATTACGCTTCCGTAGCTCACCCGCAGTCGAATGGACAAGCAAAACGAGCTAATTGTTGCCGGTGCTTGGGTTGAAGAACTACCGTCTATCCTTTGGGGCATTCAGACGACTTCGAATCGTTCGTCCAAGCGTACTCCTTTCTTTATGGTATACGGATCCGAGGCGGTTCTGCCGAGTGACGTTCGCCACAACGCTCCCCGAGTGGAGCTTTACAATGAAGATGAAGCAGAAGTGGCACGCCAGGACGGTCTGGACCTCTTAGAGGAAGAGAGAGAGTTAGCCTTGATCAGGTCGACGTTGTATCAGCAAATACTTGAGGCGCCTTTACGACAGACAAGTCAGAAGGCGCACTTTTCAAGAAGGTGATCTCATTTTCCGATTGGACCAGTAGAAGCCTCACAAGTTAGCGCCTCCGTGGCAAGGGCCTTACGCAATCTCCAAAGTCCTGAACAATGAAGCTTACCGGTTGTACAATTTTGATACCAATGCAGAACATCCCCGAGCGTGGAACGCGGACCTGCTCCGCAAGTTCTACACTTAGTTTAAGAACACTTTGTCATTCCTGTAATGAGCTTCCGAGTGAATTCTATGAATAAAAGTCTTTGCTTTCCATACTTTTTGTTAAAACTTTTTCATTTTGTTTGTTTTCCTCACACCCAGTGGGTGCGTGGATAAACTTAGCTGCGAACCTGATTTCGCCTAAGTTAAAAACTACTCCGAGTGAGGACATCATGCACACTCGGGGGCTTAGCCGCATACCCGATTTCGCCTAAGTTAAAAACTACTTCGAGTGAGGACATCATCCACACTCGGGGACTTAGCTGCGAACCTGATTTTGCCTAAGTTAAAAACTATGCCGAATGAGGACATCATCCACACTCAGGGGCTTAGCCGCGAACCCGATTTCGCCAAAGTTCAAAACTACTCCGAGTGAGGACATCATCCACACTCGGGGTTTAGCTGCGAACATGATTTCGCCTAAGTTCAAAACTACTCCGAGTGAGGATATCATCCACACCCGGGGGCTTAGCTGCGAACCTGATTTCGCCTAAGTTAAAATCTACTCCGAGTGAGGACATCATCCACACTCGGGGGCTTAGCCGCGAACCCGATTTCGCCTATGTTAAAAACTACTCCGAGTGAGGACATCATCCACACTCGGGTGCTTAGCCACGAACCCGATTTTGCCTAAGTTAAATACTACTCCGAGTGAGGACATCATCCACACTCGGGGGCTTAGCCATGAACCTGATTTCACCTAAGTTAAAAACTACTCCGAGTGAGGACATCATCCACACTCGGGGGCTTAGCCGGGAACCTGATTTTGCCTAAGTTAAAAACTAGTCCGAGTGAGGACATCATCCACACTCGGGGGCTTAGCCACGAACCCGATTTCGCCTAAGTTAAAAACTACTCCGAGTGAGGACATCATCCACACTCGGGGGCTTAGCCGCGAACCTGATTTCGCTTAAGTTAAAAACTACTCCGAGTGAGGACATCATCCACACTCGGGGGCTTAGCCGTGAATCTGATTTCGCCTAAGTTAAAGACTACTACGAGTGAGGAAATCATCCACACTCGAGGGCTTAGCCGCGAACCCGATTTCGCCTAAGTTAAAAACTACTCCGAGTGAGGACATCATCCACACTCGGGGACTTAGCCGCGAATCTGATTTTGCCTGAGTTATAAACTACTCCGAGTGAGGACATCATCCACAATCGGAGGCTTAGCTGTGAACCTTACTTCGCCTAAGTTTAGAATCAAGACGAACGTTCAAAATGATCAAGTAAAGACATTCGAATATCAAACAGTTCAAAGCAAAAGTGCAGATAGTTGTGACCACAAGCCCACGGCAAATGTACGGGTACAGAAACCACTCGGCATACTGAGGCAAATATGGCTTAAAAGATTTTTATCCGAGATTCACTCGGCTGATGTCGGGGATGCTGCGTCGGTGAAGTTGTCAAGGTCGATAACCTCGGCCATCCGAGTGGACGTCGGCAGGAAGGTCTCCATGAAATCTTCAATCTTGGCGCTCTTTCGGTTGACGATCTTCAGTGCCTTCAGGTTCTCCTCATCTACGCCCTTGCAATGCACACGAACAAGGGAGAGCGCAATGTCTGCCCCCGCACGGGCCGCAGATTTCTTCCATAACTACACTCGGCGCGGAATGTCTCGGAGATGGTTGATAAGGGCGTCCAAGTCACTCGGGGGCTCCTCGTCAGGGGCAACTTCCTTGTCGATCTCCTTGGCCGCTTCGCTTAAACGGTTGAGGAAGATAGCCGCCTCCAAAGTGCGCTCACCGAGTCGAAGCAGTGCAAGAGCCGAGCTATCACGAAGAATACCCGCACTCGGATCTAGCTCCTTCTCGATTTTGGAGGTTTCCTCCTCAGTGTCCCAGCATAGATCTGGCGATCATTCGGGAGAAGGAAGTTAAGGGAGGAGAAGAGTTGGGATGAAACAACTCGGATCTTGGTTGTGCCTGATGCGTACCTTTGAGCTTGTCATTCATTTCGTTGCAGTGGTCCTCGATGAGATTCTCCAGCTCCTGCCTCTTCAACTCGACTTGCTTCAGTTTCGCTTCAGCCTCGACCGCCTCCGCAGTGCTCCTCCTAGCAACTTCCTCTAGAGCCTTCTTCTCCTCCTCCCACTTCTCGAACGATTTCAGCTTGTCTTCCGCTTCCTTTGCCTTCCGACTTGCCTCCTTCTGAGCGGTTGCCAGTTCGTGGTCCTTCTTCTCCAAAGCCTCCTTCATGGTCTCTATAGAAATAGAAGCCCGAAGCCTCTTAGTAAGTTGAAGGTTCTCACTACGTACATCTGATGAAATACTTTCAGTCGGACAGGGAAAAGAGTTCAAGTCCAAAAGTACTCGGTCAAGATCCGATTACCTTTCTTGTTCCAGACGCGTACTCTTGGTCTTCTCAGTCTCCAGACTAGGACGCAGCTCCTGCACTTCCTTCTCAAGGTTATTATAGTGAGTCCCGAGCTCACACACGCCCTGTCGACAAGAAACAAGGAAACATCAGTGATAACAGTCAAACATTAAGACAGATAGCTTTTGGATTTTGAGACTGTCGCCGACTACTTCAGTCGACGGCAGCCTTGGGGACTACACCCAGTGGGTGCGCTAAGCGCGCCCCCACCGGAGAACTACATGTTCTATACTCTGACGGTCAACGTTGAGAGGCTCTGGTCCATGGACCATCACCGCATCCTCTTCGACAAGTATCTCATCATTCGGATTTTACAATAATCGGATTCTGAGACTGTCGCTGACTGCTTCAGTCGATGGTAGCCTCGGGGACTACACCCAGTGGGTGCGCTAAGCGCGCCCCCACCAGAGAACTACAGGTTCTCAACCCCGACGGTCAACGTTGAGAGGCTCCGGTCCATGGACCATCACCGCATCCTCTTCGACAACTATCTCATCATTTGGATTTTACTACATTCGGATTCTAAGACTTTCGTTGACTACTTCAGTCGACGGCAGCCTCGGGGACTACACCCAGTGGGTGCGCTAAGCGCGCCCCCACCGGAGAACTACGGGTCCTACCCCTGACGGTCAACGTTGAGAGGCTTTGGTCCATGGACCATCATAGCATCCTCTTCAACAAGTATGACTACAAGATCTCCTATGAATAACATTCGAAAGTCTCGAAGACTCCACCCACTGGGTGTGCTGGGTGTGCGTCCAGTGGGTGTGCTGGGTGTGCGTTAGATGCAAACCTATTCGGAACATCAAAAACATCTACAACGCGCAAAAACATTGTCTAAAGAAGGTACTTACAGGAGTACTTACTCGGACATTCTTCTCCAAAGCCTCGCCGACGTCGCGCGCCTCCTTCGGTTTGTCATGCATCAGTCTCAGTTGGATCAGAGCCTCCTTACTTGCTCCCACTTGGTCCTTCGGGACGCGCTGCAGTCTGATGGTGTTGGACGCAGGAGGGGTGGTTAGGGGCATTCCGAGTGCTGATCCAGTTCCTGAAGAGGTTCACCGAGCTGGTGCTGGCGTTTGAACAGGTGAGACGTCCCGCATTATGACATCCACGCTAGAGGCGGGATTTGGTGGTGCGGCCCGATCGTCCACGTCGATCTCTATCACTTCGCGTGGCTCTGCAAGTATTCGAAATCCATTCGGAATTAAGCCCAAAAAGGAAATGAGGTATTCAGAGATTACATACGAGCAGGACCGAGTGTTACCTTTCGAAGTTGCGGCATCAACCTCGACCTTGTCCTTCTCCAGGGAAGCAGTCGATGTGTCGGCCCTGCAGGAGAATCACTCGGAATGTTATCGCACTCGGTTAGTCATTCGGAATGATAGTCGGAGTGAAGGTACTTATGCGGAATCCACCGGCACGTTCATCTTGGTCTTGGGCAGAACCGCCTTCCGAGGTTTGCTGGAAGTGATCTTCGGCTGCTTGGTGCTCTTCTCTGGAGATGGGACAAGCTCGGCACGCCAAAGCTTTGAAGTCCGAGTGGGAGGAACAGCGGTGGAGGACTTGGAGGCACTCGACCCCCTACGTTGCCCCCACGGACCCCAGGGTCTTGGCGCGTACTCTTACGGGGCTCAGGAAGTATCTCCTCCAAAGGAGAAGACTCCGCCTCGTCCCCTAGTTCCGATTCCTTGTCGTCCTCTCCATCTTCGCTATCTTCCACATACTCCCCCTCTCCATCTGAGTCATCATGACGCTCATTGTCGTTGGCCACGTCAGCAGGAGCGTGGTCACCAGCAGGTATCAAGCTCACCATGCCTGTGAAGGCTTGTCAAGATAAAAGTTACTCCAATCAGGATTTGATAATTGAAAGCTGCATCACTCGGAAACAGTTATGGCACTCGGAATTTACCTCGTTCGCCAGATTCTCCACCGAGTACGGAGGCACGCGCCTCGTGCCCCAGGGATTGTCCCGAGCTGGGGTGATGGCCTTAAGCTTGTTAGACACAGCCTCCTCGCTAAGATCCTCCGGGTGCGTACGCGTAATGTCATCTGGACCCGAGTAGACCCACATGGGGTGGGCTCTGGCCTGCAGCGGCTGGATCCTCCTATGGAAGCAGACCTCCAGCAGGTGCAGTCCGTTGATCCCATGATTCACTAGAGATACCATCGCAATCACGAGGATGTCTACATCTGCCCTCTCGTCCTTGGACACGGTCAGCTTGGGGAGTCGCCGAATGCGCTCAGCCAAGTATGGAGGGAGACCCGACTGACCCTCTCCGACTGGGACGTCCTCACAGTAAAACCAAGACGACTGCCAACCCTTAACAGTGTCTAGGAAAGTCATAGATGGGAAACTACTTTTGTCTCTCAGCTGAATGCCCAGCCCCCGTACAACTAAACTACATTCGTCTTCTCCTCCGTCAGATTGGTTTTCTTTACACTCATCACTTGGCACGTGAATAAGTGTTTGAACAAACCCCAGTGGGGGTGGCAACCAAGGAAGTTCTCACAAAGCGAAACGAAAGCGGCCAGATAGGTGATGGAATTGGGGGGAAGATGATGATGTTGAGCTCCGAAAAAATCCAAGAAAGTATGGAAGAAAGGATGCGGGGGCAAAGAAAAACCTCTGTCGAGGTGAGTGGTGAGGAGGACCCTCTCATTCCCGCGTGGCGCGGGCTCTGTCTCTCCCTTCTCCAGCATCCGCCAGCTTCCAGTGACCAGGAGACCCTGGCTCTCCAGGTCCTCCAACCGACTGGCTATGACCCGAGGGGCTAGCCAATTGCCCTGGACGAAGCCGGCTCGAGCGAGGTCTTCTTCGCCTTCTCAGCTCTCATAGTGGCACTCTTCGTCATCTCCGGCTAGGAGCAGCAGCAAATCGGCGCGAAGCGGAGCTTTCGATGGAACAGAGAAACGAATCGGGAAAGCAGAGAATGGAGACGTTTTTCCTACCTCCCTCCCGGTTTGCTTTTATACTCTGACTCAGCAAAATTTCAGTCGTCGGATCTACAGCAGCCGCGCAATCAATGGGCCCGCGCGGATCCGCGATATCTCTGGGGCATAGATGCGGGGACACGTGGCGAAATTATCGGTGCGGAAATCGAGGCCCTGCGGCCACTTTCCCCACTTTCCTGACACAACCGTCACGATCGCCTACGCGCACCTCCCCACGATTTCGAAATCGCCGGAGATTTCGTGGAACCGCCGTCCGAATGAACTATGTGTTCTCTAAAGCATTCTAATGCATCAAAACTGCTCGAGTGAACTCTGTGTTCAGTGGTGCATTCCGGTGCATAAAAACTGACCGAGTGAGCCCCGTGTTCATTGGTGCGTATTGATGCACCAAAATCGGCCGAGTGAGCTCCGAGCTCACTGGCGTGTTCCGACACGCCAAAACTCACCGAATGAACATAAAAGGCCCGTCGAGCACTCGGTTGAATCTAACACTGTTTCAAGAGCCTCCGAGTGAAGGTCAAACGGAAGGTTCAATAATCTTATCTCTAGGCTATAAGGTTGTTCCTCCCGAGAACTGATCTGCGCCAGGTCGAGTGACTTGAACAGTCGGGCTGTTCGAGTCATTCAAAATTTACTTAACCTGAATCGGTCACGGTTTCGATGACGAGTGAGGAGCAATCTGCCTTGCTCCCTAGCATTCCCGAAACGCTACCAACAGCCCAGTGCGTTGGTCACTCGGCTCTCAAAAATCTCAACCGATTCGGGGGTACTGACGAGGTCACCTACCCTGGATAGGGTCATATACCTCTCATCTAGGACACACCAGGGGTCCTACAAGTTTACAGAAGTCCCTGAACTACCTTAGCACTCAGACGAATGTACAAGATACACTCGGATCCGTGGAAGTCACTCGGACGCGATCAACCACTCGGCCTAGTTCCGACACCCGGGCGTAAAGGAGCAGAGGCGACATGGGAGCTGCAACGTTCGAGGGACTTGATTAGCATTGAATATTATAGATGTTGCGTTACTTGTAACGCTTGTAGTTAACATGGCAGTTTCCAGTACCTCCGTCAGTTACTAGAATTAATGACCCTCATAATGGCACTCGGCTGGTAGTGGCGCACTCTATATAAGCCACTCCCCGGCACCAAAAGAGGGGTTACAAACTCTCTGTAATCAGAACACATACTAAGCAACACTTAGCCCCGGGGCTCGAGACGTAGGACTTTTATCACTTCCGAGTAGGGTCCGAACTCGTAAACACCGAGTGTTACACTTGCTCCGTAGCTAGGCTTCGCCCTACTTATACGTAACCCCTGCACTATTGTCAAGATTACTCCCACAACATATGTGATGACTTTAAATTTGAAGTAGTATTTCAACCAACTTAAAATTATAGACACTACTTATTATTTAAATGTATTTTCCATGAAACTATATTGCAGGTACTTTATCATAATTGATGATTTATGGGATATGAAAACTTGGCGAATTTTGGACTGTGCATTATTCAAGAATAAGTGTGGCAGTGTAATAATTACCACAACACGCATACATGAAGTAGCTGAATCTTGTTGCTCTTCTAAAGACGAACTTGTCTACAAAATCCAACCACTTGGTGTTGCTGACTCGAAAAAGTTATTTTTCAAGCGCATATTTGGTTGTGAAGAAAAGTGCCCTCAAAACTTGAAAGATGCATCAGAAGATATTTTGAAAAAATGTGGTGGTTTGCCACTGGCCATCAATGCCATATCTAGCTTGCTGGCTACTGGGAAAACCAAAGAAGAGTGGGAACACCTGAGACTTTCTATTGGTTTTCCTCAAGGAAATAATTCTGAAATCGATGCCATGAATTACATATTATCTCTGAGCTATCTTGATCTTCCCCTCCATCTAAGAAGTTGCCTATTGTACCTGACTATGTTTCCTGAAGATTATAATATTGGAAGGGAGCGGTTAGTACACAGATGGATTTCTGAGGGTTTCATCCATGGCGAAAGTGGGGAAGATCTTGTTGAGTTAGGAATGACATATTTCAATGAGCTTATTAACAGAAGTTTAATACTGCCGATGAACATACAATATGATGGCAAGCCATCATCTTGCCGAGTCCACGACACTATCCTTGATTTCCTCATTTACAAATCTGCTGAAGAGAATTTCTGTACACTATTAAGCAATCATGTGATGCCAGATATCAGAGTTCGCCGGCTCTCTCTCATAGGAAATGAAGATCAAGGCAGTGTGGAACAATTGGATTTATCACATGTTCGATCACTTGGTGTTTTTTGTAATGCCGAGCAATTGCCTTCCCTTGTGAAATGCAATGTTTTGCGTGTGCTGGACCTCAAATTGTGCCGTGGCCTTGGATATCACCATGTGAGAGACATTGGAAGACTTTTTCAGCTGAGATACTTGAATTTGACTTCTACAGGTATAAGTAAGCTTCCGAGACAGATTGGAGACTTGATGTATCTAGAGACACTAGATGCATCACACACAAACATAGTTGAGCTGCCTGAATCGGTTACTAGGCTAAAACGTCTGACACATCTTTTTGTTACACGACTAGATACTAAATTTCCAGATGGTATTGGAAACATGGAGAAGTTGCAGCAGCTTGGTGAACATATACACATGTTTAAACAATCAGTGAAGTTTCTCGAAGAGCTTGGCAAACTAATAAATCTGAGGAGGCTATCAATTACTTGGGACCCTGATGAATCTGACACATATTGTTACAAGAGAGAAATGCTAGTGTCATCCCTGTGTAGGTTGGACAGAGGCAAGCTTCACAGCCTCTCCATTAGATTTTGTCTGACTGAAAATGACACAACCTCTATAGCTGGGCATCCGTTCTTCTTTCCAGCTCTCCAAAGTATCCGAGATGTTTTAGTCAGAAAAGGGAAATTCTGCTGGATTAACACATGGCTGATTTCACTTGTCAGCATAGAAAAATTAAGTCTCAGTGAGAGAGAGATAGAGCAGCAGGATGTTGAGATGGTTGGAAGCATACCTACTCTGCTCTCATTCTCTTGCGTGGCTGGAGGTGTAGGGCCCATCGTCATCAGAAGTGGACTATTTCAGCAGTTAGGGGAGTTTTATTTGTATGGCCTATGTGTGGGTTTCATGTTTGAAGCCGGGGCTATGCCAAATCTCAAGGAGCTTTTCCTTGAAGTTGATCTTTCAGACTTGGACTTGGAAGCTGCAGATGGTGGTTTTGATTATTTTGGCATCCACCACCTCTCCAGCCTTGCTTCGATCTGTATAGATATAGTGTGCGCTGGTGTGAGGGCTGCAGATGTGGAGGCTGCGGAGGTTTCTTTCAAGAGCATAGCCGATGTACATCCCAACCGTCCCACACTGGAAATCTCGAGAGTAGGTGAAGAGGACATGTTACAGGATGATGACAGTGACGATGTAATGTCTGAGGACGATGAAGACAAGCTCGAGGACGATGAAGAGGAATTCTTCGAGGATGCCGATGAGGAATTGTTTGAGGCCGACGAAGAAGAATAAAAGGACTCATGGACACTGATGTCCGGACTCGGTACGTCCCTAGCTTCCCAGACAACATATATATCAGCATTAACTTTGTGTTTCACATGGAAAATCTATGATTTAATACATATATATGTTCCTTTGTAATTTGTGAATGCGATGATTCAGGTCGGAGAGTCGATCACAAATGGACTATAAGCAGGTGGGGATGGATGGCGAACTCCCTAACTTTTGAGTAGCTAGATGGATGGTGGATCGAGACACATGCTAAAACCACTTCTATCTGGTAGACAATTCGAAGATACTCTCGTTAATTCTTCTGTTTGCATTCCACTCGTACGTATATGTATGTATAATGCGGTTTCCGGGCTGGCTCGATGCCTGCAGGGAAATTCAGAACACCGCGGCGAACAATGTTGTAACTCGCTCGAGACTTTCAGTAGGCATTAGCTAGCTAATTTCTACCATGTGGTCTTCTATTACTATTTATTTCTCCATGTTTCGACCATGCTACTTACCTCGTATTTATGAATTATTTCATTTGGCGTATTTTCATGCTTATATTAATAACAATACCGCTAGAGCATTTTATGTTTTTTTTTGGGGGGGTAGGAGCCAAAAGCTTATTCTTTCTGACTTTTTGCATCTCTTGCCCGGCCCGGCGAATTAACTAGTTGGGTGGTATTGTTGTGCTTAATTTCAGAGTTCTTTCAGGAGAGGCTCTTGTTTTTTTTTTTTTTGAGGGAACAGGAGTGAGACTCTTGCTGGTAATTACCATTGGTTGTGTTCCTGCACTAGTGATGGCGAGTTGTCGTGGCATGTTCTTCACTCAGTAGTCAGTTCCATCATCAGCTAGCATATATTGCAGAGGATTTAGTTCAGTAACATTTGCTGCTGCTCTTGCTGCTGTTAATTGGCATTAACATATTGCAGAAGAATTAGTTCAGTAACATGTGCAGCTGCTACATATTTTGCGGAAAAGGGATTTGTTTTTTTCAAAAAGTGAGACAGAAGCTTTGCCCCGTTCCATTAATTGCGAAGAAGATTGTCGTCAACATAACAAAAATCGATACAAACAGGGCCAAGCCTGGGGGGACAAGATGGTACGAGAAAGGGGGTGCCATTATTCATCAAGTTCAAGAATTAGATTCAGAAGCAAAGATGCTAGCAATCTCCTCTGGGTGTTGCTGCTCTCTGAAATAGGTACTATATCTGATGATGCTAGCAACAAGGGTTGATTTCCATTCTAAGCTCAAAGGAGAGCAATCCGAAATTCCCCGAGGTAGGATTTCCATTTGCTGAAATTTTGAGCTAAAACTTCACCCCAAAAAAAAGGAAATCACTTTTTTTAGGAAAAAAAAAAGGAAATCGCTGAGATGTTTGGTACGGCTAGCTGGAGCTTACGGCCCAGTACACTGAAGCCCGTGAAGGAAGGCCCTGAGGGTTGCCAGCCCATGTGATGCTACTCTAGGGATCTCAAAAAAAAAAAAAAAAGTGATGCTACTCTCTCTCGCTGGAAAGGGATGTGTCGGCCATGCCGCCGCCGGCTAGGGCTCGCCACGGCGACGCGGCGGCTGCGCGGCGACTGTACTCTGGAGCCCACGGCAGGAGGCAGGCTTATCCGCGGTGGCCGGCGTACGGTAGATAAGGTAAGAACTGTAAGTGAGTTCGCCATTACAGAAGAGAAGATACGTTTGCGTAAATCAACATCACCGAATCAATTCCCCTTGTGCTAGATTCCTTCTACAGTGCTACCCCTCATAAAGAAATCCAGATTCCTTCTCATTTGCTGCGAACTCGTCCTCGAGTGTCTTGCAGAGCACGACCATGTTGAGAATTGTTGGCTTCGTTCGTGCAGGCCATCTCTATACTCCCTCCGTCCTTCAAAGAGCGTACTTCCAACTTTGTTGGATGGTCAAACTATCTCAAAGTATGACCGAGTTTGTGCAAAAATATATCATTGTTTGTGAAACCAAATAGGTATATGATAAAAATATATTTTGTCATGAATCTAATGCTTCTAATTTGATAGCATAAATGTTGATGTATTATTGTATAAATACGGTTAGACATAAAAAAAATTGACTTTCCAACAAAGTTGGGAGTACACTCTTTAAAGGACGAAGGGAGTATGCAGGAGCTAGCACCATTTGACCATCATAATTTATCACATCGTTAAGCGTGGTGTTGCCGGCGAGGTATGAGTTATTTATATCCTACTAGATGACCCGTTGCGCCAATGGCGCAAAGGGCGAGAGGGAGCCAAGTATTGTAAGAATATGCAGACACCTAAGTCTTTACTGTTGGCATATAGATGCTTAGTTACAATGTGATACGCAAGGAAAGTAAATAGAAAGAGGTGCATTATATAGGTGGTCTACATACCCAATTGATTAACTATCACCATCATGGTCTACATACATCATGGTCTACATAACTCATCATTATATAGGAAGAGTTACAATATTCAGGTAGAAAACCGCAATGGCAAAGGAGTTTAAACCTACCTACCAACATCATGGTCTACATACCCAATTGATTAACTATCACCATCATCATACACCTGAACAGTAAAGAGAGAAAATAGCGAAGAGGAACAAAGTCCATGCAAATATATATAAAAAAGGCATGCCCATGGCCTCCAAAAAACTGATTAAGAAGCGGAAAAACCAGTGCACCGATCAACCTCGCCCAACAATGCATTTTTCAGATTTAGAACATACTTAGGAAGTAATTATTCTCAAAATCAGCAAGTTGCTCCTTTGCATCAGAAAGCAACTTCTCCGCAAACTCACGTGATTTCTCCAACCCTAGTAACTTCGGGTATGTTGTCTTGTCACTCGCCAAGTCCTTCCCAGCTGTCTTCCCTAGCTCCTCTGATGACTTGGTGACATCAAGAATGTCATCAACCACCTGGAACTGCAACCCAATTGATCTCGCGTACTTGCGCAACCGCTCAATCTGCTCTTCCGAGCCACCCCCAATGATTGCACCAATAACCACTGAGGCCTCAAGCAATGCAGCAGTCTTGTGCAGATGGATGTACTCAAGGCGGTGAAGTGGTACAGTCTAAGTTGAGCCAGTCATCTCTCCAGATCAACAACCTGACAAAAAGTTGACGCCCATTTTTCAGAATTGTGACAAGTTATGTGGCACGATCTATGTTGAGGTTAGTTTCAATTTCTAATCCAACGTACGGAGATACCTATGCAAATCATACTTCTTAGAAAGGCATACGATTCACAGAATTAGCACATTCCCAAACTGTACTTTTTTTCGGTGACGAAATCGAATAGAATCTGCTGACCTGGCCGGCAACGAGGCCCTCTGATCTGATGCAGCGCGCGAGCTCACCAATGGCCCGGACGACGCGGGCGGTGTGCTTGTCGGGGTCGACGTCCGGAGGGTAGGAGTCGACGCTGGCCATGTGCTCGCCGCCGACGTCTTGCCTGCAGGTCGCCGTCCGCTGAGCCGTACGGCTGCTGCTCCCCTCCTCTGGATCGAGGCCGTGCTCCTCGGCTCGCGAATTATTGCGAATATCAAGCTGAACAAAAAGTGGAACACATGAGTGCTGACCTTTTATATTTAAAAACAATGAGGCAATCAAGTAGAACACAACGCTGCTGCTTCTTGGTAGTGTACATTTTGGAAGGCTCGGTAGTACATCAGCCATCAGATAGTTCAACAGGTTTTTCTTGGTGGCAGCTTCTCTAGAGCTCCTAATTCACTGAAGCTGGTTCAAAGGAGTAGCAAACAAACTTGTTAATTAAAGAAACAGCATAAACATCTAGTTTACTAACAAGCGGAGCAAAACCAGCCTTTTCGACCTCAGACTTGGCATATAAGCTGTAAATGATCAAAGTAAACGTCGCACAAGCAAAAACATAGGCTAACCAGTCATACTGTTGGATACCAACTTAATTTATTAGCTGTATTAACACTGTTAGATTGTAGATGTGGAGCAGTATGTTATTGGCACAAGCACCATGCATATCCACTTTGAACAATGGGGTAACTTGATCAAACAAACTGCAGGGAAGGGCTTACACTCTGGCCCGATTGGTGTCACCAGAAAAATTACTAAGTAAACCTTCGATTCGTCAAGGCGGTCAAGTGGTACAGTCTCAGTTGAGCCAGTCATCTCCAGATCAACAACCTGACAAAAAGTTGACGCCCATTTTTCAGAATTGTGACAAGTTATGTGGCACGATCTATGTTGAGGATAGTTTCAATTTCTAATCCAACTGTACGGAGATACCTATGCAAATCATACTTAGAAAGGCATACGATTCATAAAAATATGCAAACTACCATGAGAAATAATTGATATATTCCTCACATCTCTGGTCAAGCCATTGTGGCAAAAAAAAAATGCAGGTTGGAAACAAAAATAATAAATCTTGCATGTTTGTCAACAAACACCTTTCAAAATTCCGAGATCACATATACGACATATCTACCGGACCCTGGATCAAAGTAAAATTCCTTATTACCTTAGCTATTATCCAATGGTGCGG
Source organism: Elymus sibiricus (assembly GCA_039707655.1). Taxonomy (NCBI): domain Eukaryota; kingdom Viridiplantae; phylum Streptophyta; class Magnoliopsida; order Poales; family Poaceae; genus Elymus; species Elymus sibiricus. The sequence goes on along the minus strand of CM077663.1, from coordinate 37,020,361 downwards.
TGGACAATTATGAAACACAAGCACATTGCATACCTAACAAGCATAAACCAAACCGTGGATAATAAGCGCATAAATCTATTTTTACATAATAAACGCTACATCTTATCATTTTCAATTTGGTAAAAAATATTTTATTTGTAATTAGTCAGTTTGTACTTGTCTCAAAATTATCGAAACATGATATATGCAGTGGAAAATGATATGTTTTAACAAGGCCCTCCTGGAAACGTGTGCTATATGACCGATGTGTCTATGTTGAGCATACCTCAATTTGGTCCTGCAGCACTCACTTTGATGTCGTCTACAGCAATATGCAGCATGTCTGAAGTATTTTTTTGCTGCATATTCAAGAGGAAACTTATTAATATGTCTGTATTGCACGGCTTCTCCTAGAGAATATCTGAACAAACGCAATTCTGAAATCTGAAGTAACTAAGGTCTGAGTCATCAACAACTACAAAGGATCTGAATTTCCGTGGGCAACACTTCCCAGTTTGGATTAGAATCGTCAGTTTTAGTACTTTAGTAGTTAGTTTATATCGCTAAATATGTAGGCATGTAGTCGTCAGTTTTAGTACTTTAGAGAATACGATCTTCTGTAATTCATGGTGAAAATCTCGTCTCTATGTGGTGACAGAATTGACAGTGTGCATCAATTCAACTGATTTAGTTACCTTGTCCATGTTGGGCACGAGGTGTTGCAGCCTCCTTAGCAGCCTCTTGCTAATCCTTGTTCTTCTTTCCTAAACAGCATAAGCAAGAAAAATATTCAGTATAAACATATGGCACCAAGACGAACACCAAAAATGCTGCACGAAACTAACTGAAGAAAATATATGAGGGAGTAGAACATTTAATGTATGACCTATTAAGTAAACCTAAAAAAATAAAGCCAAGGTGCCGATGGTAGATATACCACCATGTTCAGTAACATGAGGGAGTAGAGAGAGAAAACTCACAAAAGTGACGTTCCTTCAGACTTAAGGTCAATTTCTAGCCTCGTCTTTGTACTGCATATGAAACTCGAGTGGTGCTTTGGCTGTGGACCCTGCAACATCAAGTAGTATGTGAACAAATTAAGTGATCGAATCTAAAAATCATCATGAAAAAAACAAAATCTGAGCACCAACATGCTCGAGCTACAGAAACAAAGTTCTTCACCAACAATAGTTTAGCTTTAATTCTATAAAGAAATTAGCTCCAATCTGACATCGATCAATTTGATGAGAATATCGACTATATTAAAGCTAAACTATTCAAAAGATAAACTTACACAGTCTATATACGACGCGTGAGGTCAACCAGCAAAAAAATGGAAGGCAGCCAGTACCTAACCCCTGACAAGTGGAAACAAATGAACAGACCCTGGCACTGTGTATAGTTTGTTAGCACAAATTCATAAAAAATCAGCACTGAGCCTTTTATATATACCAAAATAAGTGAACAGTATAGTTTGTTAATAGGTTGGTACTGTGTACAGTATAGTCTGTTCCAGGTACAGAGCATAGTTTGTTAGTTAGTTTGATAACCCAGGTACAGCGCTCAGTCTCCTTACTCATGAGAAAAGTGCTGGTTTCTTTGTCTGCTTATGGCTGAATCTTAGGAGGGAAACACTAAAGAAATTGGTAGTGCCTTTGGCATCAGTGACAATTTTTCTGAAAAATAAATGTTTTCTTAAATGACAAATATATGATATATGTTATTAAGTTTTTTTAAATACGCAATGAATATTTTAAAGACACAACACTTTCACAGCTAGGGGGTCAAGAAACAGACTGAACTCCACATATCTATTAGACGGAACAGTGAACACATTGCCGTCTGAATCATTTTCATCTTTGATATGGCCTCCAACAACATATACACTACGCAGAAGAGAGAAACATGCAATTCAATATTAACAAATCATAGTTGAATGCATGCAGTTCATACTTCATACTGCATGAAACCAAAATATACAGAACAACTGACCTTTATCACAAAACTTGCATTCCTGTCAGAGAGCACAATAGTGACCAAATTTATAAGAGGTCCGTTGGTACTTCAGTTTTGCTCTTTACTTGGATCAATCCACTTGGATCAATTTGCTCTTTAACAAACTGCCAAACTTCAAAAGCCAATGGCCTTTGTTTTTAACGCCAACTTGCCAGAATCTACACCATGTTGGTTCAAACTAACAAGTTTTGTGTATGTTGTTAGGGGAAACAGCAATGCTACTTTGACATAACCAGCACAGCTGAACTACACATGACTAGACCACCATGTATGCAAGCCTGAAGTTTGGAGCTTGGATTCTAAACTCTGAAAGGATTGCACAATTTCTCATTATCGCACGGGGATTGCAAGAGCTTCGAGATCTGCTGTCCGATCAATAGAAGGTACGTACATACGCATCGATAGCTCTACCGAAATTTTGTGTTCAGTGTATCTTTTGCGTCAGCTAGATAGAAGGCGCAGGGTAAATCCTTCAAAGTGCTGAGTTATGAGAAGCATAATCTTCTATATGCAAACCCAAATTAGTTAACCCGAAAGTACACCCATCTCAGCCCATAATTGTTTTTGGCTTAAATAACCATTTACGTCAGAACCATACTCATGAAATTGAACTGGGTATGTAGCTAAATCAGCCGTTCATAGTGCACTTGTTTTTCTCTGATAAACTGACACTGCTAGTTAGCAAAACCATATGAAAGATGGCATTCTAGTTTAAGCTGGCCTAAATTTCCCCTTTTGCACAGGTCCATTTGAAGTTGCTCTTTTTTTTTTTATCTCTAATGTGGTTAATTTCGTTGGATCTCTAGACAGCGGTCTACTGCATTTCACCATTTTTTTTGAAACGCGGTCCCTTAGGCGATTCATTAAAAAAGGTCGAAGAGAATTGCCCTGTTAATTAACGGAAATCCGGGCAAAAACTGTTACAACACGCCCACAGGAAAGGGCACCCACCGACCTGGCTACCCACATGACCCACACACACCACCGAGGAGAGGACACCGTCGAAGTTGCCTACAATGTCATCGTCATCACTTCTCCTCGAGCAAGCGACTCCGACTTCTTCACGAGCAACCCATCAAGACCACTCCAAACGAACGGCACATGAGAACCAAGTCGGCCTCTGCCAAACAGTCGGTCAAACGCATCGAGGACTAGGCAGCTCCGACTTCAGCCGCAGACTCGCAGAAGAAAGAAGCACGCCTTGCACCCACATAGCCAGACCTGCACATCAGTTGGCATCGTTGCCGCCGCATCATCCCGCAATGCTATAGCTTCGACTTCACACTAAAATACACGTCGAATGGTCGATGACGAAGGACCAGCCGTGGCTCTACTCCTCGTGCCACCATTATCGTTGCCACGCGAGTCGCAACGCCACCGGGAGCGAGGCAGTTGCCCCGCCACCCGCACTAGCATCGCCAGTCAGGCACCTGCCTACAGCGAAGCCGTGCGCGTCCAGCCCCAGAAAAGCGCAAAGGGGATCAATGACTTTCAAGGCAACGCCCCCAAGAGGGTAGCGACGTAGTAAATGACGCCGCCGCCTGACTCACGCTGGAGTCTTAGGCTTTTGCCCGAAGGTCATGGTCCGAAGGTGCTGCGCGAAGGGAAGCTCCACAACGACCCACCAAGGAGGAAAATGACGTCCACGGATGCCATGCCGTCTAGGCTTTCGCCCGGAGCCACCCGCCCAACACCCATACGCAACCGGCGATGCAACACAACCAGTCTGCAAACCTGTTGGCCCACACACCTCCTACGCGATGACGACGCCATCATTACGTAGGAGCCACCATCCTCACCGCCAACAACTGCCAGCGAGCCGCAGCAGGTTGAAATGACCAGATATGGCGTCCACCATCGCACTGCCAGAGAAACCACCAAGCTTCACAAGAGCAGGAAGGTGGGCTGTCACCCCACCACTACACGCCGGAGAGGATGTCTGGCCGTAGCCTGCCAAGCCCACCGACGCCGCCGGAAGCGCTGCCAAGAACCTGCGAAGATGTCCACTGCATAGTCGATGCGAGTTGAGCCTACCCCACCATCCACCATGCCGCCAGCCGGGCCGGGTCAGCATGCCGACCAGAACCGCAACACCAAGCTGGGAGGAAGGGCCGCCACCCCGCCCCATCCCGTCGAGAAGGGAAGCCGGCCGAAGACTGCGCGTTCCATCGAAGCCGCTGCACAACAAGGGGGGGGGGGGCGACGTCAAACAGCAGGGAGCCGCCCACTCGACCGCCACCTGTCGGATCCGCGCTGCAAGGAGCCGTCGGAGCACCGCTAGAGGATGGATCTACACTGCCGGGGGCCGCGGGAGCAGCCGCCGGCATGAAGCACCCGAGGCCCTCTCCACCACCAGAGCGCGCTGGGGGAATAGATCCCGCCGCCGCCGGCCACCAGGGAGCTTTGCCCGCTGGCTTGCGCTGGCGACGACAAGAGGAAGCGGGGGATCTGGGAGAGGAGGCGCCGGCGCTGAGGTTCCGCCCGTGCCTCTCCTGGGAGCGACGTGGGGGCTTTGTTCCATTTCACCAATTATCAAGCAAACGAGACCGAGAGTCTATTGGGATTCAAAGGGATATGAAAGAAACCACGGGTTAAAGGTCAAATCTAGAGTCATTAGCGAGCATGTATGCAAATATTCTCAGACCTTTTCCTGTTTAATTTGGCTGTGGTTGTCAATTTAAGCATAGTCAATTATCTAGCGATTGAGCTTCATTGACTTGTCATGCAACCTTGCTGCAGCTTCTTTATTTTTTTGGTTTTAACAAAAAGAAAACAACTGTTCACCACCCTTAACCTTAACAAGAAACACATAAGGAGTTCTTCTAACGTAACCTGTTGCAAGGCAGGTATGTTGTCCTTGGTGTTTGGTTGAGCTGCAGATTTTGTAAAAGCTGTTGTGAGCTGTGAGTTGTGAAAAAACTGTTGTGAACTTTTAGCTGTGGAAAAGCTGGAAGCTGTTAGGCTGAAACGGCTGAGAAACTGTAGATTTTGCCATGAATTGTCTGTGATGTCCCTGGGCAATGAGTGAATATGTTTATGTGCAACTTTACCGTAAAATAGTGATATGTTCATTGGTAGGCAATAGAACAACAATTTTACTAAGGAAAATAATGACAATATAGATGATTCATAACTAACACTTCCAAATTCAACGATTATACTTTCATGTTGCATATTACGTATAAATAGAATATGACAACATTGAATCATCTGCAGAATCCATTTTGACAGCCTTGATCAAACATTTAAAATAATTCAGGGTTACAACACATACATATAAACAGATTAATGAGCTTAGTTTTTAGATGGGGACGAAGGATGAGGGAGGAGGGGTGGAGGGAGAAGGGATGAGTTACGGGCGGAGGAGACCGGATGGCTGGTGCCCCAGTGCCAGCACCGCCGCCGGCCGGCCATGAGTAAGGGAGGAAGAGGAAGGAAGGAGGGATGAGGCAGGAGAAGAGGGGGAGATTCTGCTTGAGAGGGGCCGCAAGGGTGAGGGCGTCATGGGCGAGGGCGACAGACGGCGGCATATGGCTGCACCGGCGGCAGCTGGCGGTGGAGGTGACGGCGGGCGGTGGCGGTGGCGGGGGGGGGGGGGGGTGCGAGGGCGTCAGGGGAGGTGATGGCGGCGGGCCAAGGGTGTCAGGGGCAGCGGGTCGACGACGATGGTGAGGGCTTCAGGGGCGGCGGGTCGGCGGCGGGGGCGAGGGCGTCAGAGGCGGCGTGTTGGCGGCGGGTGTCGGTGTCAAAACAGGCGGATCTCGGGTAGGGGGTCCCGAGCTATGAGTCTAGGATCGATGGTAACAAGATACGAAGGAGACGATGTTTACCCAGGTTCGGGCCCTCCTATGGAGGTAAAACCCTACGTCCTCCTTGATTATATTGCTGTGTATGAAGGTTATAGAGTTGATCTACCTTGAGATCGAATATCTAAAACCCTAGATGAGTTTCTCTACCCTACAATCTAAAACCCTCTCGGTTTATATAGACACCGGAGAGTACCTAGGGTTTACACATGATAGGTCTCCTGCCGGGGATGGAGATGGCGATTTCCTCATCTTGACTTGGAGTGCACGACGCGCCTTCGAGATTTCCTTCTAGAACACGGGGTCTTGAGGTATTCGGCCCTTCCTTCGATAATTAGAGAACGGCCCACCTAGCCGGCCTATTAAGAGATAGGCCAGCGGCCCAAGGACCCCTTAGTCTAGGACTCCCTCAGTAGCCCCCGAACTAGCCCTCAACGCCAAGGGTCGCAGCACTGGCAGCTTCACGTGATCAGAGTCTTCGGCTTGCGGGGTGAGTTCTTCTTCCCATCAATGATCAGTTGAGACTAGTCTGGCTTCCGATGACATAATATTTCCGATCATATGATCATCCAGACACCATAAGGCGCATAGCCCCGAAGGCCAAACGTCAAAGTGTAAACAGTGTTTTCTGACAGCCTTTTTGACGAAGGGTCGCGGCCCAGCACAACCGTTGAGATAGTTATATAAAGACTTAATTCGTGGTTCGAGGCCGTTTTTATATTGGAACGTCCCATCGATGTATAGATCGTGCTCCGTTTCACACGGGATACGATTAACGCCCTAGGTTACTCCACACGCGCATAACGGCATGCACGCCTTGGGAAGCGGAGAGGTTCGCTGCGCAGTAAAAGGAGGCTAATTGGCGTCACGCCTCATAAAAAGGGAAAAAACCCTAAGGCTCATTCACGCTTTCCATTCGCATCCCCTGCTTCCCCATCTCCTCAAGCTCCAAGAGCCCAGATCCAGTTCTCGCTCAATCTCTCCTCCGAGCTCGGCCATGGCGGGTTCGGGCTCTATGCGCAAGTGGGAGGTCTCCACGGTCACCGACAAGGACATCCGGGAGCTAAAGCTTGCCGGCTATCTCCCGGCCAATGTCTTCCACCGCGCTCCAGAGGCGAACCAGATAGTCCCCACCCCTAAGCCAGGCGAAAGGGTGGTGTTTGTTCCCCACTTCATCCGGGGACTGAGCTTTCCGCTCCACCCCTTCGTCAGGGGACTCATGTTTTTCTATGGGTTGGATTTCCATGATCTCCCCCCGAACTCTTTCATGCATATTTCGGCCTTCATCCTCGTCTGCGAAGCCTTTCTGCGGGTCGAGCCGCACATCGGCCTGTGGCTCAAGGTGTTCAACGTCAAGCCGAAGACAGTCGTGGGTGAACACGCAGACTGTGGAGGGGCAGTAATCAGCAAGCTCCCTCGCGTCGAGTGACCGGCCGGTACCTTCATCGACACCATCTAGATCTGGCAGAAGGAATGGTTCTACATGACCGAACCAAGGGACGAAGGATGGGTGGCACCTGCCGAGTTCAGATCCGTACCTCCTGCAAGATTAACCTCATGGCTCAGGAAGGGCCTTGACTGGGGTCGGACGCAGAGGTGAAATTGCTGCAGAAGCGCGTTTCCTCAATGATCAAGGCCAAGATCGAACTGGTAAATGTGGTCCAGGTCATGCTTCATCGCCACCTTCTTCCCTGCCAGCACCGGGCCTCCCCCATGTGGGCCTATCAGCTCGAGGACGAGCCTACGGTGCATGCATTCTTCCGCACTACCCACGAGAAGTTGTGGAAGGCGCTATTCAAGCCTCAGAAGAGCTGGCCAGCCGAGGGGGAGGATTCGGGCCTAAGCGTCGATAACCCTCCTACCCAGGTAAGATATAACTTTTTTAATCTTCGAATTCTGTTTTTCGACAACAGGGCTGAACTTCTTCTTCCTCATTTTTGCAGAAATGGTTGGACAAAGCCGTGGGAATCAAGTGCCCGGCCCCACAGCCCGAAGATTCAAGACCGGATCTGTTGACGGCGATGCTCGTCGTGGCGCCGTACACGGCGCCAGAGAAGGAGAAGAAGAAGAACGACAGAGAAGGTCTCCACATAAGGGACCTGCCGAACAATATGTCCGAGGACACCCATGCTTCCTCTACTCATGAGGAAGAGCTCGAGGACGGGGGGGAAGGAGATTCTCCCCACGCAAGGAAGAGGGCGGCGTTGTCGGACGCCACGGAGGATTTACCTCCACCTGCCCCGAAGAGGGCGTGTCGGTCAAGGTTAATCCTTGCCGACGACAGCTCGGACTCTAGCACTGAGTCCGAGGACCTTGAGAAGGTTCCCCGAAGGAACCTAAGGGTCAAGCCCTCGGCCCGAAGGTACGAATCCGAGGACCCCTTTGGTTATTTATGTGAAGTTTGCAAGGTCTTTAAATGGATAAATGGCTTTTGATCTGTAGCCCACCACGTGTTTTGCCCACCGATCAAATATCGGACAGGGAGTCTCCTCCAGCTGAGCTGGCGGAGAGTGGGACCGCGTCACACCCCACACCTCCTGGGACCGTGAAGGAGGCCGCGGAAGTATCATCCCGCCAGGCTCTTATGGAGCCGAACACAGGCGGCGGGGGTGACACTGTTATGGCCGAGCTCAACACCTCGACCGCCGAAGACCAGGGGGTGGAACCCCTCCTGGCCACTAAGGAGGGAGGACAGGGGAATGTCCAGTCCCCTTTGAGGACATCTCCAAAGCGCACTATGCCTCCAGAGATACCGGCTTAGGCTCCGGTCGGAGATCGGGCTGGCCGGTCACCACCGGTGCCACCGATGACTCGGTGGCCGGTCATGGAGGAGGCTTTGTCAAGCGCCCCCATCTCCGAGGATCACCGCACTCTTATGGGTGCGGTATTGCAAGGCATTCAGTCCGTTGATAGCGGGCTGAAAGAGGCCTTCAATGGTCTCTTGACGGGCTTCAAGGTAAATCACGCAATACCCTTTTCCCGAAAAAAATTAGTTTTATTAAGTTTATTCTATCTCCGTATATGTAGTAGCCCCCGAGCCCTGGGTGAGTTTTGATAAAACTCACCCGGGGGTCAAATACCCAGGGGTGACCAACGATGCACAAGGCACCATTAGTCCCGCACTGTTCGCAAAGCCCCTGAGGGGACCGAGCACATAGTCCACCTCACTGATAGCTCGGGGGTTTAAATGCAAATAACTTGACATTTATTTGTTTTTGTAGGCCTCGTCATCGGTGGCGGCCGTCAATGCCGCAGAGCTTGCCGAGATAAATCGGAAGCTCAAGAGCTCCGAAGAGGAGCTTGATGCCCTGAACAAGAGGTTCGATGAGGCGGAAGGTAAGCCGAATTATAACATCCGAGCTTGCTGTCGTCAGTGATCCACACTGGTAACCCAGTGTAATGACTTATTCTTTGCTTCCACAGCTTCGGCTAAGGAGGTGGAAAAACTCAAGGCCGAGCTTAAAAGGATGAAGCAAGAGCCGCGGATGAGAAGGTGGCAGCCGAACAAGCAACAGCCGCTCTCTCCGCATTGAAAACTTCAAGCGAAAAGCACGAGGCCCGGGTGGAGGAAGTGCAGCAGGAGCTCAAGGATGCTAGCACGAAGTGCGAGGCCCTTGAGAAGAAAGGCAAGGATCATGCCACCAAGATGTCCACGCTGAAGACCGAGCTCCAAAAGGAGCGGGTGGATAGGTGGTTTTTTGAAGAAGAAGTCCGCCAAGTCAAGGCGGTCATGGATGGTAAGCCATATTTACTGCAGTGTGCCTTTGGTGATAGCAAGTTCGCATTGCTCGCCCAGGTGTGGCGTTCCTCATGCGCCTCTTCGGACCTCCAAAAGAGTGCAGCGGACACGAACAAGTTTTATGCTTCGCGTGGGGAGGATGATGAGGCTCGGCTATTCTTGGCATAGTTTGAAGCCCCCGAGCGCTCTCCTCTTCTGATCGAGCAGATGAAGCAAATGATGGAGCTGCACAGGATGGCAGAGCCGGCCATGAGGGACCTTTGCATCCGGCTGTGGCCTAAAGAGCCGTTGCCAAGCAGCTACTTCGGCTTGGCGATGTTGCGCCTCGAATTGACACGCTAATGTGTTCCACGTGCATCGAGGGAGCTCGGATGGCCTTTGCAAGGACCATGATGCACTGGCCGAAGCTCAAGCCGACCGAGATGGCCACCGCACCTACGCCCCCTGGAAAAGAGTATAGGCGCCCCGAAAGATACTTCGCCGCAGTGATGGAGGTGCTCGGGCGATAGAGGCCCAATGCTCGAAGGATGTTTTTATGAGTAGGCACATTGTAATATGTCTGAAGACTTATTTATCATGAAATTGTATGGCTTATCATGTATTTTGAGTGTTGTGTGTATTGTGACTCCCATGTGGCCGTTTTATCTGAAAGTTGCGAGTCGTCGGCTTCAGCCCCCATGTAGATACTACGCGAGGTGTTTCTGCCGCCGCACTGTGACCCTTAACTGAGGTATCGGTGCCCGAAGGCGGTAGTGCGGGGGGGACAAGCCAATCAGACTGTGATGCTTTATCGCTTTCACTTAGCCGTAGGAGCGGAACAAAGGCGGGGGCTGATGACCAGCCCTCTGTGCTTTTGTGATGTTCGGATGTACCGAGGCTAGAGCCAGCATCACATGGTTTATATAAGTACGAAACCCATCATATAACACGGAATAACCTCTATCGATTTTTAGTATGACACTTATGCTCGGATTTGCAGACCGGTTCTCGCTTACTATGACAGTCAGTTTTTGGCTTTCTCCCCTGAGGTGCTTGACCAGGCGAGCTCGAAGCACAATCGCAGTGGTTCTCCCTTTGCCCTTTTAGCCGAACGAGCGGAACGTAAGAGGGCAAACACAGGAGTTGGGCAACCCAACTATTGACCCACGACATAGTTCGGATCCGATGCATATAAAACAAAATCCAAGATGCCGGACACATGATCAATTGTGTCGGGGCGATGCTTAGGGCGATATTCAATCCCCCGGTCTATTAGCCGGTTGAATCGTAATGTATACCGAACAGTTTCGCATAAAGCGCTGATGAGGCAAGAACATAGTTATGTAGCATAAAATACAGCGAAGAGGCGATGTACAATGGTCTTTTACTTGCTCAATCATTCATATAACTCGGATTGTCGAAGCAACTGTTTACAGTTATTTGAAGATGAAATATAAAGCTTACAGAGGGGAGGTTGTACCAGGGGTCTTCGATGGGTGGCTTGACGTCCTCGATGTGCCCAGTCGCCTGTCCGCTCCTGTGCCTCCTAGGGAGTTGTATTCCTTTAAAGGTGATTGGTATCGGCGCACGGACCTTGGGAAAAAGATCTTGGAGAAGTCGCCGAAGTATGGATCAGCTTTACGCTTTAGAAGGTCCTTGATGGTACCTGAGGTTTGTCCGAGGACTTGTAATGGCAGTGGTTCGGTTCAGCCGAGCACTTGCATATTGGTAATTGTTCCCCATTGCTGACCATGGAATCTTAAGTGCAAAGTTGTGCCTCCTCGGCACATGTTTGACGGGTACTATGGATATGCAATGGGGAGCGTATCCCTATTTTGACTGGGGATAAGAGGATTCCGGGAGTTCGGATTGAAACCGGACTCGTTTGTCAACCTTGCGTGCCTTTATGGCAGACTTTTGTGTTGGCCGATCGTCGCCGTACTGGAATTCGGCTGCCAGGGCCAGGGCATGTTCCTCAGTTCGGAGGGAACGCTCTGTGTTGCCGTTGACGTTAATGACCCCATTGGGCCCGGGCATCTTGAGCTTGAGGTATGCGTAGTGTGGGACGACGTTAAAACGAGCGAACGCTGTTCGGCCTAGCAGGGCGTGATAACCGCAACGGAAAGGGACAATGTCGAAGATCAAGTCCTCGCTGCGGAAGTTGTCGGGCGAACCGAACACTACTTCCAGGCTCACAGAGCCCGTGCACCGGGCTTCAATGCCTGGGATCACTCCCTTAAAGGTGGTGTTGCTAGCTTTGATCCTTGATGGATCTATACCCATCTTTTTCATCGTATCTGAGTAAATCAGATTGAGACTACTTCCTCCGTCCATAAGGACTTTAGTGAGGTGATACCCATCTATAATGGGATCTAGGACGAGGGCCGCTGAGCCCCCATGCCGGATACTGGTCGGATGGTCTCGTCGATCGAAGGTGATCGGGTATGCCCACCATGGGTTATACTTCGGGGCTGTAGGCTCTACGGCGTAGACCTCCCGAAGAGCGCGCTTCCTCTCCTTCTTGGGTATGTGAGTGGCGTATATCATGTTGACCGTCTTTACCTCTGGAGGGAACTGCTTCTGTCCTCCATTGTTCGGACCGCGGGGCTCTCCTCGTCCTCGCTGTGTGGGCCCTTGCCTTGCTCTTCGGCTGCGAGTTTGCCAGCTTGTTTGAACACCCAACAGTTACGGTTGGTGTCGGTGGCGGGCTTGTCTTGGGTGCCATGGATCTGGCAGGGCCTCTCCATGATTTTGTCCAGCGGGGTAGGTCCGTCACGATTACCTTTAGAATGCTTCTTCCGCTGCCCGGATCGACGGTTGCGGAAACCAGCGTTAACGGCCGTGTTGTCGTCGGCGTCACCATTGCAGTGTCGGCGTTTACTTTTGTTGCGTCGTGGTTTCCCGTTCCCATCTCGGACTTCGGAGGTGTCGGCGTCTTCGGGGTTGTGGCTTCGTCTCGCTAGCCAGTTATCCTCGCTCGCGCAAAAGCGGGACATGAGTGATGTAAAGGTGGACATGGTCCTCGGCTTGGCCTGACCGAGCTGGCGAGCCAGCCATTCATCCCGAATATTGTGCCGGAATGAGGCTATTGCCTCGGCGTCTGGGCAGTCGACAATCTGGTTCTTTTTGGTCAAGAACCGATTCCAGAATTGTCGAGCCGATTCGCTTGACTTCTGGACAACATTGCTTAGGTAGGAAGAGTCCGGCGGCCGTACATAGGTGCCCTGGAAATTAGATCGGAAAGCGTCTTCGAGATCCTCTCAACATCCGATAGAGTTTTCGGGGAGGCTGTTCAGCCAGTGCCGAGCTGGCCCTTTAAGTTTTAGGGGCAGATACTTGATGGCGTGGAGGTCATCCCCTCGTGCCATATCAATGTGGAGGAGGAAATCCTCGATCCACACTGTTGGGTCAGTTGTTCCGTCATATTGCTCTATGTTCATGGGTTTAAACCCTTCTGGGAACTGATGCTGCATCACTTCGTCGGTGAAGCACAGTGGGTGGGCAGCGCCTCTAGACCGGGCTATGTCGCGCCGGTAGTCGGCATCTATTCTGGCACGGTTTTGTTCCCGACCTCTATTATTGCGGTCGAGCCAAGGCCGGTACCCGTCCCGTCTATCGGGGGAGTACCCTCTAGATCCGTAGATGGGTCTCGTGCGGCGTGTTCTATAATCCAGGCCGTGTCGCAGGTTGTACCTGTCCTCCGGCTCTATTGGCTCTTTTCCCCTTCTGCGGGGTATCGCCGGCCTATAACCGGCATAGCCAGCCGTCCTATCTCGTCCTCGGGGAGGGCGGTCCGGCTGATCGTATGGAGTGTGCTCGGGAGACGGTGTATTAGGCATCTCGTCGTCGAACTGCGGCAGCAGCCGTCGGCGTGGGTAGCTCTTGGGTTGGTCCAATAGACCGGTACCATACCCTTCCTCGGCAGATAGGACCCGCGTCCATCTATCATTGAGGGTATCCTGTTCGGCCTTAAGCTGCCGTTCTTTTGCCTTTAGGCTTCGGGCAGTGGCTATAAGTTGTTGTCTGAACCGTTCCTGGTCCTCAAGGTTTTCGGGGACGGTGACGTCTTCGGCCTCCAGGCTATAATCCTCCTCGACAGGGGGAAGGTAGTTGTCATCCTCGGAATCGTCTAGATCCTCGGGGTCGCGCTGATCGTTCGGCCTCTCCTTGTCGTCTAGTGGCTGTTCGGGGATATCGGGGTCGCCGAGGTCTTCCGGGGTGTCGTTTTCCCCGGTGCCAGCAGTGGCTTCTCTTCCCTTTTTTTTTGCCTTAGATCGTTTGCGCAGTTTCCGGCGCCTAGAAGGCGATTCGCCCGATTTGTCACCATTGTTTTCGGGTGTGTGCTCGCCTTTATTGGCTGGAGTATCCACCATGTAGACATCGTAGGTGGAGGTGGCGGTCCATCGCTCTGTGTTGATGGGGGCGGGAGCGCAATCCTCCTCATCCATGTATTCTGCCTCCTCGGAGGCGTAGTCCAACATATCGGTTAAGTCTTCGACAGTGGCTACTAGGTGGGTGGTGGGTGGGATGAAAAATTCCTCTTGACCCGCCTCCAGACTGATTTGAGCGTGGATCGGGGTCGGGTCATCCGTGATTTTCATCGATAGGATTCGATCTAGAGCCTCGTCGAGTGTCCAGAGCTCGATCGGGTCAATTTTCCCATAGCTTCCGGAGTTAACCTCCAATGCATCCGCACGAGGTGTGTGTTTGGCAGGAGCTGATTCCCGACCATCCGGTACAATGACCGGATCAGGACTAAAAGCCAGGTTATCGTCGGGGTTGAGAGCGGAATCCGAAGTCAAGGCCCTAGAGTCCTCGGGCGCGTCTGATGTCTACTACACAACCTTCTTCTTGTAGACTCGTGTTGCGCCTCCAAGCGCAGAGTTTTGTAGGATAGTAGCAAATTTCCCTCAAGTGGATGACCTAAGGTTTATCAATCCGTGGGAGGTGTAGGATCAAGATGGTCTCTCTCAAACAACCCTGCAATCAAATACAAGAAATCTCTTGTGTCCCAAACACACCCAATACAATGGAAAATTCTATAGGTGCACTGGTTCGGCGAAGAGATGGTGATACAAGTGCAATATGGATGGTAGATATAGGTTTTTGTAATCTGAAAATATAAAAACAGCAAGGTAACTAATGATAAAAGTGAGCACAAACGGTATTGCAATGCTTAGAAACAAGGCCTAGGGTTCATACTTTCACTAGTGCAAGTTCTCTCAACAATACTGACATAGTTGAATCATATGTAAATCCCTCACGTGCGACAAAGAGTTCACTCCAAAGTCACAAATAGTGGAGAACAAACATAGAAATTATTGTAGGGTACAAAACCACCTCAAAGTTATCTTTTTCGATCAATCTTATGAGCTATCCCTATAAGTGTCACGAACAGCCCTAGAGTTCGTACTAAAATAACACCTTAAGATACACATCAACCAAAACCCTAATGTCACCTAGATACTCCAATGTCACCACAAGTACCCATGGGCTTGATTATACGATATGCATCACACAATTTCAGATTCATCATGTTCAATCCAACACAAAGAACTTCAAAGAGTGTTCCAAAGTTTCTACCGGAGAGTCAAGACGAAAACGTGTGCCAACCCCTATGCATAGATTCCCAAGGTCACGGAACCCGCAAGTTGATCACCAAAACATACATCAAGTGGATCAATAGAACATCCCATTGTCACCACGGATATCCCATCGTAAAACATACATCAAGTGTTCTCAAATCCTTAAAGACTCAATCCAATAAGAAAACTTCAAAGGAAAAACTCAATTCATCACAAGAAGATAGAGAGGGGAAAACTCCATATGATTCATCTATATTAATAAAGCTCGCAGTACATCAAGATCGTGCCATCTCAAGAACACAAGAGAGAGAGATCAAACACATAGCTACTGGTACATACCCTCAGCCCCGTGGGTGAACTACTCCCTCCTCGTCATGGAGACCGCTGGGATGATGAAGATGGCCTCCGGTGATGGTTTCCCCCTCCGGCAGGGTGCCGGAACGAGCTCCGGATTGGGTTTTCGTGGCTACAGAGGCTTGCGGTGGCGGAACTGCCGATCTAGGTTTCTTTCTGGAGGTTTCACGATTTATAGGAGTACTTGGCATTGGAATCAAGTCCGGGGGGTGCTTGATGGACCCACAAGCCAGGGGGCGCGCCCTAGGGGGGCACGCCCCCTAGGCTTGTGGCCTCCTCGGGACTCCTCTCCGGTATATTTTTGCTGCAGTACTTTTTATATTTTCCAAAAATATTCTTCGTAAAATTTCAACCCATTCCGAGAACTTTTATTTCTGCACAAAAACAACACCACGGTAGTTCTGCTGAAAACAACGTCAGTCCGGGCTAGTTCTAATAAAATCATACCAAAATCATATAAAATTATTGTAAACATGGCATGAATACTTCATAAATTATAGATACGTTGGAGACGTATCAGCGTCAGATGGGATCGCGAGCCCGATGAGCAAAAGATCGCCCCGGGAGTCTACATCGAACTCTAGGTTCCCGACTCTGACCTCTTGATCAGGGGCGAAAGTCCCGACCTGGCCAAGACGGCCGGTCGGGTCGGCGTGCAGCACAACGCTGCCGAAAGCGAAGATCTGTCCAGGGACGAAGGAGTCCATGTTACGGACTTCTTCCCTTATGACTAAGCGAGCCATCGATTCCTTTGGCGATCACAGCGGAACTCTCAATGAAAGCACCAATGTCGGTGTCAAAACCGGCGGATCTCGGGTAGGGGGTCCCGAGCTGTGAGTCTAGGATCGATGGTAACAAGAGACGAAGGAGGCGATGTTTACCCAGGTTTGGGCCCGACTATGGAGGTAAAACCCTACGTCCTGCTTGATTATATTGCTGTGTATGAAGGTTTCAGAGTTGATCTACCTCGAGATCGAATAGCTAAAACCCTAGATGAGTTTCTCTGCCATACAATCTAAAACCCTCTCGGTTTATATAGACACCGGAGGGTACCTAGGGTTTACACATGATAGGTCTCCTGCCGGGGATGGAGATGGCGAATTCCTCATCTTGACTTGGAGTGCACGACGCGCCTTCGAGATTTCCTTCTAGAACACGGCGTCTTGAGGTATTCGGCCCTTCCTTCGATAATTAGAGAACGGCCCACCTTGCCGGCCTATTAAGAGATAGGCCAGCGGCCCGAGGACCCCTTAGTCCAGGACTCCCTCAGCGGGGGCGAGGGCGGCGGCATCTGGCGGCACCGGCGGGGGCTGCAGCCAACCCTAGCCATGGGTGCGGCTCCTTTTTTTGTCCCGTGCGGAAGTCACCCGAGTCTGGTCGTTTTTTTTTGTGCAAGAGGAGAAACACAATGAAGGGGTATGACTTACAAGTGGCATTGGTGGGTAAATACTACTCGGTTTTAGGGGGACAACCAAAAATGGTTGGTTTAGAAGTTGAAAAGTTTAGGTAACCAGCTGCGAAATTGACACTACTGAGAAGCTGCAGATTCTTAAAAGCTGCTTTGCAAATTTACCCATTTGGTTAGCTTTTAGCTTCTTCAAAGCAGAAGTTAGTAAAAGAAGCTGAGCCAAACACAACCACTTCTCTTGCTATCGAAGGTTCTATTCAGACATTCTCCTTTGATTCAAAAATACTACTCCAAATGAGTATTACGGATTATTGATTCAAACTATCTAATGAGTATATGCTTAGTGAATCAATGTATTATTGATTCTTCTAGGTAGTACCAACCAAGAGCACACCCAATAATTTCTTCAGGACAAAGGACAAGTCTATGAATTTCTGAATTCAATCGTCACGGCTATGAACAGGTATATATGTTCAGGTTTCAGTTGCCGTTTCCCTATACATAAAAAATATCTGGAGTCAATTTGTGGCTTAGGTGTTAAACAGTGCTCATCACTTGGATAATGCGATGTACAGTGCAAAACTATTTGGAATCTTTCTGTGCATATGCTCTTGCTTTAAAGGTATATTTTTCCGAAAACAAAGTTATATCTCGTGGCCTCTGCATCTGCGCATGCACACATCAATCATATTAAATATGTAAGATTTTTTAAAAAGGAGGATGATCCCTGACCCATGCATCTGGGCGATGCATGCAACCATTTTATTAATTATTCACAAACACCTTACAAAGTAATACATCAGTAAATCTGAAGCCACCATCTTCGCAGCATCTCTCGCTATTCTTATCCACTTGATGAAGGGGTGCCGAATGTCCGAGCCGAATATCAAACAGGTCTCGCATCAAAGACTAACATCTAAAGCTGGAGCCCCAACCAAACCTCTTACCGGGTCTGGGTCACACGCCGGTCCGGCGCACTCTCAGAGGCTGTCACCGTCGTCTTCCACTGATCCATCTTCAGAGCAGATGCTGATGCATCAACCATGTCAGGCCTGCCGTCGATGGCACCACAGCGCCACACAATGCCACATCCCTATGCGCGTCCATCATCATACATCGGTCGCCGAGACCGTGCTGCACCATGCCGCCGAGACTTCACATCGTTGATGCATGACATGAAACGCCGCTCCACCACTGAAACAGTCCACTAGTCCCTCGAGGCAATGCACACCACCAAGAATGACGCCCCCAAGAAGAGAATGACACAAGAGCGCCGCCATCATCCGATCAAGTTATCAAGGGTTTCACCTCGATGATGCCTTCATGAAGGAAACGACGCCAAGGGCGTCACCATCGTCGGCTCCGTCCATGGGCCGAAAACAAGGTTTTCACCCGGATCCATCCCAAGAACATCCAACCGGCAACCTGTGCATCTGCAAGACCACCTTCAAAGCCCTAGAGCTGGCCGTCCAGATCCAGCCATCATCCACAGCCGAACTGCCATCACGGTGTATCCTGACGCTCCAGCAACTGTCGAAGGGCGCAACCACTGGAGCATGGAGGGAGGGCTGCCACCCCACCGTGCCATGCCGGAAGAGCCTCTAGGATGAATCTGAAACACACTCTTTGTTGGAGTTAATCCCGACATGAACCATATAGGTTTTGCGTATATGCATGTATCCGATTAGTACAAGAGTTGGAGTTAGTCTAGGAGTAGTATTACTCTAGGTAGCTTAGATTGTACTATTTATATGTACGTACCCTAGCCTGTAAACACACCGAGCTATGAGTTGAATCAATAACGAAAGGACAAGGCTCGATACGAGCCTTTGGCAATTAAGCCAGCTTGTGTGTTGCGTGCCTATCGTGGCTTGTGTGTCCGGCGAGATTAGCTACGTACGCGAAAGGATCGATTACTAGCTTGAGGCTAGCTTTACGCTGAGGGTGGGTCGATCACGAGCCAGCGTTGCTTCGCTACTTCAATTGGTATCAGAGCAAGGTTGATCTTCTAGTAACGGGAGATCATGTCGGACGACGAGAGGGACAAGCAGCTGGCGACGTACTCCGGTGCGACTAAAGTATTTGTTGCTCCGGCAAGTTCGTCGTATCCCCGGTTTGATCGCGTGAATTTTGGGGTTTGGAAGGCTCTGATGGAGTGTGGTCTCTGCGCCCACGTGTTGTGGGACGCAGTAGATCCAGGAGGTGACGCTTTCAAGAAGGAGGGAGCCGAGCATCGGAAGGATCGACAGGCGGCATCGGCGATTTATTCAGTGATGCCGATGGATGTCCTCCAGCACATGATCGCCAAAGAAACGGCGAAAGAGGCGTGGGATACCTTGAAGCTCATGTTCGAGGGACACACCCCGCGTCAAGCAAGCCAATCACCAAACTCTCTTAAGGAACTATGAGACCTTGGTCATGGGCGACAATGAGTCCGTGGACGCGTTCGCTTCATGGGTAGCTACTCTCGTCAATCGGATCCAGGCACTTGGAGAAAACCTCACTGAGGCATCGGTTGTCCGTCGGTTCTTGTGCGTGGCTCCTCCCCGGTACCTGCAAATTGTCACGGCGATCGAGCAATGCGTCGATCTCGCGACCCTCTCAATTGATGATCTTGTCGGACGCTACAAGGCTCACGACGAGCGTATGCGGTACAGTCTCGGGGACGGGAGGAACGATGAGCATGTCATGCTCACGCGGGCCCAGTGGCAGGCGCTGGACTCAAGGAGAGGAGGCGAGGGTTCAAGTAGATGTAATTCCTTCCTAGCTTTTCACTCCCAAATTTTTCCTCTAGAATCTGGTAAGTAACCGGGTGAATCCATACAATCCCAACCTCTCAGTGCCTTTCCCATGTTCTTGTGCCAGCCAACCTTCCATCAGTAAACCTCGAACCTCATTCAAACCCTAGTTCCAAAATATTGGAACTGGAAATCTTGCCTTTGTGTTTACAAAGGAGCTATCATTTCCCTAGCTCTGTTAATCCTTCCAAAATTTCCAGAGATCCTACTTCACTCATACACCCTAGATGTGCAAAAATATTGCCAAGTCATATGCAATATTTCTCATCTAGAATTAATTCCTTTTTCTTCCTTTTTGAGGAATTAAATCCAGAAAAATATCTATCCATCTCCAAAGTTCATGAAAACTTGTGGAGATATTCTTTGTGATCATATTGAGCTCTCATAAAAATATTGGCCATAATTAAATAGTGGAAATTGCATTTTCCTATTTAAAGCCAATATTTCAATTTGGGGTCTTTCCAAAGGAACTACCATTTTGGTAGCTAGGAAAAATCCCAAATAATTTGTGGAGCTTTTCCAACCCATATCTTCATCATTTCCATCAAAACATCAAGTTCCACAGCTCAAAATTTGAGCACAACATACCTTTGCAAATTCTGTCCAGATTTCCTGTTTGCAAAGGAAGTGCTTGATTCCTTGATCTCCTTGGGCTGGAATTTTACAGGGTGATTCATTATGAGATATTACCCTTGGACACCAAAAACTAGCCCATTTCATCTAGCCAATCTCCCTCAGTAAATTTACCAAGTTTCTGTCCAGATCAAAGCACTGTGAAGGAAGCACCATTTTTACTTATGCAAATGGTATGATATTTTTACAGTGCCTCCATATGCCAAAATTATTGGTCTCCACCAAATTTGGGCCATTTTCATCTAGCCATTTGATCCCAGCACCCTTATTTCCAATTCTGGACAGTTTGCCAAGTTGCAAAGGAAGTGCCAGTTTTATTTGCCCACTTGAGCTGAAACTTTGCCAAGATGACTACCTTAGTAGATGATTAACCCATGCCAGAGAGCAAGCCAAGAGGAGCACTGTGGTGGCCACAGCACATGACAAACAGTTTCCTGTCATTTTGCATTTGAGGCCAAATCGATCACTTTGGAACACCCTGGTGTTGTCCATCGGAGCATCTCATCTACTTGAGGATCAAGACACCTCCTAGACACAGTTTGGCGTCGAGCAGGGCGTGGCAACGCCGTGGCCACGTGGTGACCACGTGCAGAGCACGCCAAAACCGCGCTGTGTGCTCCGTACTCGTCAGGAGCGCACCTCTAGGAAGTTCCAGCCCGTCCGGGCGCGTCGGCGAGCTGCCCACCGTGTCTGTGAGTCCTCTGGAGCCCTATCCCCCTCGTCCCCTAGCCGGTGGCCGCCTTTGCCGACATGGATTCCCCGCTCGAGCTCCGCCACGGTGCCGCCCTCTCGGAGCTTCGGCCGGCGCCGGCTAACTCCTCCCCGAGCCTATATAAGGCGTGCCCCGAGCCCTCTCCTTGCCATCAAGTCCCCAGCCCCTCCCCTCGAGCTCGCGGAGCTCCCTTTCCTCCCCTATGGCCGAGGCCTTGCCGTCGATCCCCTCGGTCACCACAGCGCCAGCGACCACCCCGTCCCTCCCGTGCACAGCCACATCATCCACAGGAGTCCTAGAGGCCGCCGCTGTCCTCAAATCCCTTGGGGAAGCACTACCGGAGCGGCACCACCGACGCCCGTACGCCGCCGCGCTCCGGTCAGTGGTGACGGTGCTGCCGACCGGCTCCCGTAGCCCTTCGACCACCCACGGGTGCGGCTCGGTTCGCCGGCTCCGATGGTCCCCGCGGCAGGTCCCCTAGGGCAGCCAGCCGTCGGCGGCATCACCGGCCGGGCCTCCTCTGCCCGCGTCGGGAGGTCGAGGATGACCGGTTGAAGAAGAGGCCAGGAGGAGGGAAAGAGATAAGGCGGGCCCACCTGTCGGTCATTGCTGGCCGGGCCCAGCCAGATAAGTGGAGGCGACCACCTGAGGAACTCGTCTTCACACTTCGAAAGCGTATTTTCTAAAAGTACGCTTCCAGTCCCAGCCCGGCGCCGAAACGATTAGATTATGAACGTTCGTCCGTTAAAGGCATAAATGAACAGATTTTTATATGTCTTTCTACCAAACAAACGAACGGGCATATCTCCACGACCGTAGCTCCGATTGAGGTAAAACCAACGCCCACGTCTTCAGATTATCGAGCCCGTTCCGGTGGTACCATTTTCATAATGTGTTCACATAGTGGAAATGACCATTTTGCCCTTGCCCGTAAACAGCCCCCTCCAAGAGAGAACTGTTTCCGGCAATCCTTTCCGCGGACTTTCCGCACTTCTTTCCGGCATATTCATCGACCCCCAGGCAAGCCAACCTCTTATCATGAGCTCCGCACTTGCGTGATGACTTTGCTTGCACCCTGTGTGTTTATCTGTATCACCTGTTAGACTGCATTTGCATACACCTGTGATGACATCGGTATTAGATACTAGCATTACTTTTCATCTAATGCCATCTCTTGTTTGCCATGCTAATAATAATATTGTTAATAACATTGACATGTTAGTACTATGGTTTGATCTCATGCCATAACTATCAGTATTCTGATCTTGCTACGCTATTGCTAAGTGATTGTTAGCACTTATAATTGTCGATGTAATGGTACGATGATGGATATGTTGAGTTGAATTAATAAATGCAACCTAGCCGGTTGATCTAGAGTCACCTGTCCGGACTTATCCGTGCAGCTACATTTGTCGGTATGGGACAGTCTTGACTTGGTCTGGCTTCGTGCTCTTTCACCGGTACCTCCAGACAGGGAGGGTTATGCGTGCGTGCTACCCTGATCAGGTAGGCGGCGATAACCCTGTGAGCCCAGTTGAGCGTTTAGCCCGGGAGTCCCTGTTTTGGATAGTTGTTTGGCCACGACGGTGGTAGGTGTCAGGAGTGACACAGGGGCCACCCAGGGCAGGACTCCGGGGGAGGATGAATGCCGGTGGTACGATGGGAGAGTCACGGGTCAGGCAGGTTTCGTTGGAGCGACGCTGGTCCACCCGAATGGGATCACGAGGCCAGGTGCTCCATGGTGTGGGTAAAGTGAGCAACCTCTGCAGAGTGAAAAATCTATTCGAATAGCCGCGTCCACGGTATTGGACAGTCCGTCCACGCCTCATTAGGTGGTCAACCGTAACAATGATAATAATGATGGAAGCACTTGTCTTGTGTTCGGAAGTGCCCATTGAGTCATAAGTATTTCGAGGGTTGTGGGACAACCCAGAAGAGAGTAAGTTGGTATTCGGTAACAGTAAGCACTTTAAGCACCTAGTGTGATCATTGCCAAGCTATGTTATGCAGATTATATGCCTGATCCATGCTATGCTATGCTTGATCCATGTTTTCCAGTAATTCATTGCCATGCTTAGAATAAATTCTTATATAGGCATAGGCTTGCTTTGTCATCTGCTTGTTTGGATGCTATGTATTTGGTTGTCTTGCGAGTACATTGAAAGTACTCACCTGGCCTTGCACGTGGCCAGTTGCAGGAGAAGGTCCGTCGTGCTAGATCGTAACCCAGCCAGTCCTGTGAGTTATGGAGCCCAGCCAGAGACGTCGTTGCCGCTGAACCAAGACCTCCGCTGCCATTTAGTTAGCCTTGGAGCTATGTAATATTGTTGTAAGCAATAGTATTGTAATACCCCATTTAATATAATAAAGCCATTTTGTGCCTGGAATTGCTGTATCATGTCTTTGACATGCGCCAGGTCTTATCCTGGGGCAGGCGTGCGTCGGCCCTCTATCGGGGTGCCACAGGATGTGGTATCAGAGCCAGGCTGGCTATAGGTTACCCTAGCTCCAAACCACCCTTCTTTTCAACCGGTAGTGAGCCCAATAGAGTTAACCCATCGCTGGTATCCGACATGGCCATTGTTGATCAACAGGCGGCGCAGTCGGAATGGACGTGTCCCTACCCAGCTGTCCGCCCACCCAGCCACTCTAGATTGGACCATGACCCTACTCAGCTGTCGGCCGTACCGGCGTATCTTCTACCAGCCACGAGAAAGATCCATGCCATGCTGGTGTGTCCTAGCCCGACTGCCTATTTAACCCCTCCCACTTGAGAGCCACAACCATCTCCATTCAGTAAGCCAGATCCCTGCAAGAGAACCCAGGCTAGTATCCTCAAACCAGCAGCCATGGCCAGTTCTTCCAAAACACCCACTTTCCATAGCCGAACCTTGGCCAATGGTTATCCCGGCTTTCCACTCATCCTTTCGAGTATGCTCACTCAAGCCCTTGGCTGTAGTACTCCTCCGGTGTATCTGGTGTTCCAATCGGAACACGTTCCCCACCTTTGCCGATTTTATGCGAAGGCGTATATCAACCCAGGTCCAACAGCGGATGGGAAGCCCATGAGTTTTCGGGGCAAACCCATGCCCACCCCCGCGTTGGCTGTCCAGATAGCTGTCGCGGAAGCCATCACCCGTCTTCGTTTCCAGTTTCCCCAAGTAGCGGAGATGCAGGAGTTCCGCTATTTTCCCTCTTCGTCCGACACGGGTTGCGAGTTCTCCAGTGCAGTTGGAGACGCTGACCTAGCAATAGCTCGGCTGGTCCAGTTCATTGCTGCTCACGGACTACTGCTCTCCGGCATTCTTAGAGTGTTCAGAGCCATTGACCATGACACCACACGGGTTGTTACGGGAGCATACCGTGCGGCCCATCAAATTGCATCGCAGACCACCCGTTCCCTGTTGCCAAACCTAGTGCCACCTTCGCAGCTAGTACCACTCTCGCAATCGGTGGACCTATATCGACGAGGCAACATCCACCCAAATTCCATTCAAGGAGCTATCCGGCGACTTCGTCGTCGGGAAGTGTTCCGTCAAGTTCCCACTGCAGCTCCAGCAGTTGAGTCCCAACCCATAGAGGTGTCTGATGATGAAGATGGAAGTTGGCTCAGCCTTCGTCCCCCAGGAGAGCCCCAGCAAGAGTAGGCCCATTTGTGGCTCCGGCAGTGAGCGAAGCCAGGAGATGCCGCGAGTATGTGTGTGCAGACAGTTTTTTCGCCTGCGTCTAGGATTAGGACTCTGTAGTTTGGAGTGAGTTGTTGCTGTTAGTTGCCTAGTAAGGCTGCGTGTTGTTGTATGATTGTACTGCTTGTACTGCTTGTGTTTGTGTGCTGTTGTAATGTTATGTATGCTTGTTTGCTCTGTGTGCTTGGTTCATCTGTCACTCTGTTAAGCAGAAATGTTTAACACAGCTGGCAGTGGATTCTTAACAAGATTTTTGTCAGTAGAGCACTTACACCTAATAACAACGGACTCGCCTGGAGTCCTTAATAAGATGTGAGCTGGTGTAGGTGTATGTATACCAGGAGTACATACACCCACTAGCATTAAATCACTTTAGTGTAACATGCTCGATATGTTTCTTTCTTCGGTCTGCATTTTGCCATGATGTGCATTCTGCATTTGCTTGCATGTTAGTCTGAATAGATTGCATGTGGATCGTGTAAGCAATGTCTGCACGCCAAGTTCTTTCTCCTGAGTACAGTCGCAGCAGTACTCGGGCAGAATGCAAAGTCACCTATCCATACATATCCGTGCTTGCTCCATTTGCCAGTTTTCCCGAACCCAGCATTCTGATAAAAAAATCCCAGCCCTATCCAATAATTCCCCGGTCCCAAAATCTTTTCCCAGAACCCGGTTGTAATCTCGGAGAAATTCTGAGAAATTTTATTGCAACATAAACCATTACAACCCTTCTAGTCCAAGATCTAAACCCTGATTCTACCCCAACACCCACCCATGGTGGATGTCGTTCAGCGAGGAGCAACCAGCATCGTGGCCTCCCCACTGGTAGAGCTCCGCTGACCGCACCACACTAACCACAGACCCAGCGGCACCTCTGTCCCCGTCTTGTGTGATGTTGACAGGCCGCCCCCTCGCTCCGCCACCGCTCGCGCTTATTCCGCCAGCCTAAGACGACGTAGATGATCACCAGCCACCCCTCTGGTAGCAGCATCCCGGTGATCATCGAGGATCATCACACACAGAAGTAGCGAGGAGCCAACCAATGCCGCCAGTAGACCAGCCAGGAGGATCGTGATCAGCTCCGAACCCACGTCCGCCATTAACGCCTTGCTTCGCGCTCCTGCAACCAGAAGGAGAAGGAAAAGAAGAGGAAGAGGTGAGGTAGGGTGCGAGGTGGAAGAGAGAAGAAAACCGCGATCGTTTTTATAGCCCCAGCCCGGTGTACGGTGAGCAAGGTCCAGGAGACCACGCGTCGCTCGATCACCGGCGTCCAGGAGGCGAATCCATGAGCAGTGCCGATCGGCATTGGCCCACGATGGGAGTGCTCTTTGCGTTGGCCTCGTGCACGCCGCGCACTATTGTCGTAGGGTGCTTTATGCCCCAGGAGCTAGGCGTGCGCAGTGCCTAGCCGCACTCAGGACAGCGCGAGATCAAGAGAGAACCGTTGGCTGGAGAAAGAAGAAGGCTGCCAGTGGGCCCTGGGCCCACCTGACAGTGAGAGAGGCCACTGTTCATTTTGGTGCCCCGAGCATTTTTGGAAAAAGGAAATTCTGCTTTTTCCAAAAATCTTAGGGCTACCCAGCGGCCCCTACCCGTGGAATAGATCCCGTGATATCCGTATCTCGATCTGGGTGTACCAGTTTTCGGTACTCTTAACTCGGTTGTTTTCAACCACAGGGTTAAGACCCAAACCAGAGGTTTTTCCAGGAGGCGTAATATTTGTTCTAAGCTAACCTTAGGAATCTCGAGGACGAGATTCTTCTAAGGGGGGAAGGTTTGTAACTTTGTGCTGTTATTCCTTCCTAGCTTTTCTCTCCCAAATTTTTCCTCTGGAATCTGGTAAGTAACCAGGTGAATCCATACAATCCCCAACCTCTCAGTGCCTTTCCCACGTTCTTGTGCCAGCCAACCTTCCGTCAGTAAACCCTGAACCTCATTCAAACCCTAGTTCCAAAATATTGGAACTGAAAATCCTGCCTTTGTGTTTACAAAGG
Organism: Elymus sibiricus; assembly: GCA_039707655.1. Lineage (NCBI taxonomy): Eukaryota > Viridiplantae > Streptophyta > Magnoliopsida > Poales > Poaceae > Elymus > Elymus sibiricus. The sequence goes on along the minus strand of CM077663.1, from coordinate 36,993,672 downwards.
AGCTATCATTTCCCTTGCTCTGTTAATCCTTCCAAAATTTCCAGAGATCCTCCTTCACTCATACATCCTAGATGTGCAAAAATATTGCCAAGTCATATGCAATATTTCTCATCTAGAATTAATTCCTCTTTCTGCCTTTTTGAGGAATTAAATCCAGGAAAATATCTATCTATATCCAAAGTACATGAACACTTGTGGAGATATTATTTGTGATCATATTGAGCTCTCATAAAAATATTGGCCATAATTAAATAGTGGAAATTGCATTTTCCTATTTAAAGCCAATATTTCAATTTGGGATCTTTCCAAAGGAACTACCATTTTGGTAGCTAGGAAAAATCCCAAATAATTTGTGGAGCTTTTCCAACCCATATCTTCATCATTTCCATCAAAACATCAAGTTCCAGAACTCAAAATTTGAGCACAACATCCCTTTGCAAATTATGTCCAGATTTCCTGTTTGCAAAGGAAGTGCTTGATTCCTTGATCTCCTTGGGCTGGAATTTTGCAGGGTGATTCATTATGAGATATTACACTTGGACACCAAAAACTAGCCCATTTCATCTAGCCAATCTCCCTCGGTAAATTTACCAAGTTTCTGTCCAGATCAAAGCACTGTGAAGGAAGCACCATTTTTACTTATGCAAATAGTATGAAATTTTTACAGTGCCTCCATATGCCTAAATTATTGATCTCCACCTAATTTGGGCCATTTTCATCTAGCCATTTGATCCCAACACCCTCATTTCCAATTCTGGCCAGTTTGCCAAGTTGCAAAGGAAGTGCCAGTTTTATTTGCCCACTTGAGCTGAAACTTTGCTAAGATGACTACCTTAGTAGATGATTAACCCATGCTAGAGAGCAAGCCAAGAGGAGCACTGTGGTGGCCACAGCACATGACAAACAGTTTCCTGTCATTTTGCATTTGAGGCCAAATCGATCACTCTGGAACCCCCTGGTGCTGTCCATCGGTGTATCTCATCTACTTGAGGATCAAGACACCTCCCAGACACAGTTTGGCGTCGAGCAGGGCGTGGCAACGTTGTGGCCACATAGTGACCACGTGCAGAGCACACCAAAACCACGCTCTGTGCTCCGTACTCGTCGGGAGCACACCTCCAGCAGGTTCCAGCCCGTCTGGGCGCGTCGGCGAGCTGCCCACCGTGTGCGTGAGTCCTTTGGAGCCCTATCCCCCTCGTCCCCTAGCCGGTGGCCGCCTTTGCCGACATGGAATCCTCGCTCGAGCTCCGCCACGGTGCCGCCCTCTCGGAGCTTCGGCCGGCGTCGGCTAGCTCCTCCCCGAGCCTATATAAGGCGTGCCCCGAGCCCTCTCCTCGCCAGCTAGTCCCCAGCCCCTCCCCTCGAGCTCGCGGAGCTCCCTTTCCTCCCCTATGGCCGAGGCCTTGCCGTCGATCCCCTCGGTCACCACAGCGCCAGCGACCACCCCGTCCCTCCCGTGCACAGCCACAGCATCCACAGGAGTCCTAGAGGCCGCCGCCGTCCTCAGATCCCTCGGGGAAGCACTACCGGAGCGGCACCACCGACGCCCGTACGCCGCCGTGCTCCAGTCAGTGGTGACGGTGCTGCCGGCCGGCTCCCGTAGCCCTTCGACCACCCACGGGTGTGGCTCGGTCCGCCGGCTCCGATGGTCCCCGTGGCAGGTCCCCTAGGGCAGCCAGCCGTCGGCGGCATCACCGGCCGGGCCTCCTCTGCCCGCGTCAGGAGGTCGAGGACGACCGGTTAAAGAAGTGGCCAGGAGGAGGGAAAGAGATAAGGCGAGCCCACCTGTCGGTCACTGCTGGCCAGGCCCAGCCAGATAAGTGGAGGCGCCCACCCGAGGAACTCGTCTTCACACTTCGAAAGCGTATTTTCTAAGAGTACACTTCCAGTCCCAGCCCGGTGCTGAAACGATTAGATTATGAACGTTCGTCCATTAAAGGCAGAAATGAACAGATTTATATATGTCTTTCTGCCAAACAAACGAACGGGCATGTCTCCGCGACCGTAGCTCCGATTGAGGTAAAACCAACGCCCACGTCTTCAGATTATCGAGCCCGTTCCGGTGGTACCATTTTCATAATGTGTTCACACCGTGGAAATGACCATTTTGCCCTTGCCCGTAAACAGCCCCCCTCCGAGAGAGAACTGTTTCCGGCAATCCTTTCCGCGGACTTTCTACACTTCTTTCTGGCGTATTCATCGACCCCCACGCAAGCAAACCTCTTATCATGAGCTCCGGACTTGCGTGATGACTTTGCTTGCACCCTGTGTATTTATCTGTCTCACCTGTTAGACTGCACTTGCATACACCTGTGATGACATCGGTATTAGATACTAGCATTACTATTCATCTAATGCCATGTCTTGTTTGCCATGCTAATAATAATATTGTTAATAACATTGACATGTTTGTACTATGGTTTGATCTCATGCCATAACTATCAGTATTCTGATCTTGCTACGCTATTGCTAGGTGATTGTTAGCACTTATAATTGTCGATGTAATGGTACAATGATGGATATGTTGAGTTGAATTAATAAATGCAACCTAGCTGGTTGATCTAGAGTCACCTGTCCGGACTTATCCGTGCAGCCACATTTGTCGGTATGGGACGGCCTTGACTTGGTCTGGCTTCGTGCTCTTTCACCGGTACCTCCAGACAGGGAGGGTTATGCGTGCGTGCTACCCTGATCAGGTAGGCGGCGATAACCCTGTGAGCCCAGTTGAGTGTTTAGCCCGGGAGTCCCCGTTTGGGACAGTTGTTTGGCCATGACGGTGGTAGGTGTCAGGAGTGACACAGGGGCCACCCAGGGCAGGATTCCGGGGGAGGATGAATGCCGGTGGTACGATGGGAGAGTCACGGGTCAGGTAGGTTTCGTTGGAGCGACGCTGGTCCACCCGAATTGGATCACGAGGCCAGGTGCTCCATGGTGTGGGTAAAGTGAGCAACCTCTGCAGAGTGAAAAATATATTCAAATAGCCGCGTCCACGGTATTGGACAGTCCGTCCAGGCCTCACTAGGTGGTCAACCGTAACAATGATAATAATGATGGAAGCACTTGTCTTGTGTTCGGAAGTGCCCATTGAGTCATGCGTATTTCGAGGGTTGTGGGACAACCCAGAAGAGAGTAAGTTGGTATTCGGTAACAGTAAGCACTTTAAGCACCTAGTGTGATCATTGCCAAGCTATGTTATGCAGATTATATTCCTGATCCATGCTATGCCATGCTTGATCCATGTTTTCCAGTTAATTCCATGCCATGCTTAGAATAAATTCTTATATAGGCATAGGCTTGCTTTGTCATCTGCTTGTTTGGATGCTATGTATTTGGTTGTCTTGCGAGTACATTCAAAGTACTCGCCTGGCCTTGCACGTGGCCAGTTGCAGGAGAAGGTCCGTTGTGCTAGATCGTAACCCAGCCAGTCCTGTGAGTTATGGAGCCCAGCCAGAGACGTCGTTGCCGCTGAACCAAGACCTCCGCTGCCATTTAGTTAGCCTTGGTGTTGGAAATATGCCCTAGAGGCAATAATAAAATGGTTATTATTATATTTCCTTGTTCATGTTAATTGTCTATTGTTCATGCTATAATTGTATTAACCGGAAACCGTAATACATGTGTGAATACATAGACCACACCATGTCCCTAGTGAGCCTCTAGTTGACTAGCTCGTTGATTAATAGATGGTCATGGTTTCCTGACCATGGACATTGGATGTCGTTGATAATGGGATCACATCATTAGGATAATGATGTGATGGACAAGACCCAATCCTAAGCATAGCACAAGATCATGTAGTTCGTCTGCTAGAGCTTTTCTAATGTCAAGTATCATTTCCTTAGACCATGAGATTGTGCAACTCCCGGATACCGTAGGAATGCTTTGGGTGTATCAAACGTCACAACGTAACTGGGTGACTATAAAGGTGCACTACAGGTATCTCCGAAGGTGTCTGTTGGGTTGGCACGAATCGAGACTGGGATTTGTCACTCCGTGTGACAGAGAGGTATCTCTGGGCCCACTCGGTAATACATCATCATAATGAGCTCAATGTGACTAAGGAGTTAGTCACGGGATCATGTGTTACGGAACGAGTAAAGAGACTTGCCGGTAACGAGATTGAACAAGGTATAGGGATACCGACGATCGAATCTCGGGCAAGTAACATACCGATGGACAAAGGGAATTGTATACGGGATTAATTGGATCCCCGACATCGTGGTTCATCCGATGAGATCATCGTGGAACATGTGGGAGCCAATATGGGTATGCAGATCCCGCTATTGGTTATTGGCCGGAGAGGTGTCTCGGTCATGTCTGCATGGTTCCCGAACCCGTAGGGTCTACACACTTATGGTTCGGTGACGCTAGAGTTGTAGTGGGAATTGTATGTGGTTACCAAAAGTTGTTCGGAGTCTCGGATGAGATCCCAGACGTCACGAGGAGTTCCAGAATGGTCCAGAGGTAAATATTTATATATGGGAAGTCCTATTTTGGCCACCGGAAAATGTTTGGGATTTTTCGGTATTGTACCGGGAAGGTTCTAGAAGGTTCCGGAGTGGGGCCCACCTGCATGGGGGGACCCACATGAACGTGGGTAGTGGGGGCAAAGCCACACACCCCTGGTCAAGGCGCACCAAGATCTCCCCTTAGAAGGAATAAGATCATATCCCGAAGGGATAAGATCAAGATCCCTAAAAAGGGGAGATAACAATCGGTGGGGAAGGGAAAGGATGGGATTTCTTTCCTCCCACCTTTGCCAACGCCCCAATGGACTTGGAGGGCAAGAAACCAGCCCCCTCCACCCCTATATATAGTGGGGAGGCGCATGGGAGCTGCACCCCTTGCCCCTGGCGCAGCCCTCCCCTCTCCTACACCTCCTCCTCCTCCGTAGTGCTTAGCGAAGCTCTGCCGGAGAACCACAAGCTCCTCCGCCACCACGCCGTCGTGCTGTCGGAGCTCTCCCTCAACTTTTCCTCCCCCCTTGCTGGATCAAGAAGGAGGAGACATCCCCGGGCTGTACGTGTGTTGAACGTGGAGGCGCCGTCCGTTCGGCGCTTGGATCGGATCTTCCGCGATTTGAATCGCCGGGAGTACGACTCCATCAACCGCGTTCTTTTCAACGCTTCCGCTTAGCGATCTTCAAGGGTATGAAGATGCACTCCCTCTCTCTCGTTGCTAGCATCTCCTAGATTGATCTTGGTGACACGTAGGAATTTTTTTGAATTATTACTACGTTCCCCAACACTTGGAGCTATGTAATATTGTTGTAAGCAACAGTATTGTAATACCCCATTTAATATAATAAAGCCATTTTGTGCCTGGAATTGCTGTATCATGTCTTTGACGTGCGCCAGGTCTTATCCTGGGGTTGGCATGCGTCGGCCCACTATCGGGGTGCCACAGCAGCAACACTCGCCAAGATCGTGCGCCAAACGAACAAAGTAAGAAGAACGCCGGCGACGGAGCTCCGAAGAAAAAGAAGTTCGACAAGCGCAAGATCAAGTGTCACAACTGTGGCATCATGGGGCACTTCAAGTCGGAGTGCAAAAAGCCACTGAAGGAGAAAGATTTCATGGCTAAGGAAGGCGATGACAGCGACATGACGCTCATGGTCGAAATATGCGAGCTAATGGACGAGGATAGTCCAGCTCCCAAGGCGCCGGCTATGGAGGTTGTGACGCTCGTAGAAGAGGCGGTTTAACTTCATGACAAGAAGAGGATGAACACGTCAAGGCACGTGTGGTACCTCGATACGGGCGCTAGCAACCACATGACCGGCGACAAGGACCAGTTTTCTGAGCTCAGACTTTCTGTCGGAGGCACGGTTCGGTTCGGCGATGGACGAACCGTTGGCATCACAGGGCGAGGTACTGTCCTGTTTGAGTTGAAGAACGGCGGTCACAAGATACTCACTGATGTGTACTATATTCCCAAGCTAAAGAGCAGCATCATAAGTCTTGGCCAACTCGAGCAGCGTGGTTACAAGATTGTGCTCGAAGATGGCTATGTATGGGGGTATGATCGTCAGAGGATGCTAATTATGAAGGTGCAGAGGTCACCGAACAAGATTTACATCCTCAACTTGTCTCGTGTGGATCCAGTATGTCTCTTGTCAAGCATGGAGGACTCGGCATGGAAGTGGCACGCACGCTACGGACATCTAAATTTCCAGTCTCTTCGGCAACTTGGACAAAAAGAGATGGTATGTGGTCTACCGTGCATCGAACATGTCGACCAAGTGTGCGGCGGTTGTCTCGTTGGGAAACAAAGGCGAGCCCCATTCCCAAGAGAGGGAAACTTTAGAGCGAGTAAAGCTCTTGAGTTGGTCCATGGAGACTTGTGCGGACCGATTACACCGGCCACCCCTGCCGGAAATAGATATTTCCTGCTCATCGTCGACGACTTCAGCAGATACATGTGGATTGTGTTGTTGAAGACGAAGGATCAAGTTTTGGAAGCCTTCAGGATAGTAAAGATGGCGGCCGAAGTAGAATCCGAAGCCAAGCTGAAGGCCCTCCGTACCGATCGGGTCGGGGGGGGGGGGGGGGGGGTGAGTTCAAGTCTCGTGAATTCACAAAATTATGCGAAACACACGGGATTAAGCGGTATCTTACGGCACCATATTCACCATAGCAAAACGGTGTTGTGGAGCGGAGGAACCAAACCGTGGTGGCGATGGCAAGAAGCATGTTAAAGAATAAAGGCATGCTAGGCAAGTATTGGGGTGAGGCGGTCAATACGGCCGTTTATCTACTGAACCGGGCTCCAACCAAGAGTGTGGTTGGGATGACGCCGTACGAAGCATGGTACGGACACAAGCCCGCGGTTGATCATCTTCGCACTTTCGGGTGCGTGGCACATGTGAAGACGGTGACTGGGCATACTAGCAAATTGGCGGATCGGAATACTCCAATGATATTGGTTGGCTATGAAGCGGGCATGAAGGTGTACCGTGCGTGCAACCCCTCGACCAATAAGGTGGTTGTGACGCGTGATGTGGTCTTTGAACAAGCGAGGTCATGGAATTGGAACTCCACTGAGCTGGTATACCCAATTTCCGATGAAATTTTTCATGTTGCTTACGATGATTACGAGCGTGCGGATAGTGATGTTCAACCCAAGGCCGCGACGTGCAGTGCAGATGACGCGACAGGAAAAAGAGACGCGCCAGCTACTCCCGCTGCGTCACACGCTCACGCGTGAGGAGTGGCTGACGCGCCCGAAGACACGCCAGGTAGCGCGTGTGGCGTTGGCCCAGCAGGAGGTTGTACGCCTCAAAGCCCAGAAACTTTGTCACAAAATGAACTCGGTATGAAAGTATTTCACGATCTGATCCTTTTGGCAACGACACAGCCCGTGACGTTTTTGCTCTATTTGGAAACGCCGAACCTACGTGTGTTGCTCCCTTTCATAGCTAAATGGGATATGTAAACATCTTGCTGGAAACGCCACACCCCTTGGCGTTTCTTAATGGGACAGCAACGCCACACCCCTTGGCGTTTCTAGCAACGCCACATACGCTGGCGTTTCTGCCCTGCTAGCAGCGTCTCGACCAGGCCAACAACGTAGGTAGGTTTGGCGTTTCCAAATAGAGCAGAAACGCCGCGGCCTGTGGCGTTACCAAAAAGGGTCAGATAGTGAAATAGTTTTGTGTGGAGTTCATTTTGTGCTATACTTTTCTGAAAAGGTCCAAACAGTGAAAAAGTCCCATGTGGCTCATCTCCACGAGGTATGGAGGCTGGCTCAATAGGCCATGCACGTGATGTTGAGGAAACACCTTTGGCTGGTTCGCCCATTGTACGTGCAGGAGAAAACACGCCCATCTCAATTGGTTCGCCTAGTGGACGTACAGCCGGACAGGGAGTTTTCCAATTGCCTGAAACTGGAAGTGTGGCAGCTTCTGAAGGAAGTTCCTCGTCTTCGACCGAACAGGACACAAGGGAAGGTCCGCCGACGCCAGTCCGTCTTCGACCAGTGTTGGATTTATATCCGGAGGAAGCGCTTCGAATAATAAATCCGGTGAAAATTATAAGAAGGGGACGGCATTGTTTGCTTAGCGTCGAGGAACCGACGAAATTTGAAAATGCAAACACGGAGGATTGTTGGCGTCGTGCTATGGATGAGGAGTTGGGATCGATCCGAGACAACAAAACATGGGAGCTCGTGGATCCTCCCAACGGTCATAAAATTACAGGGCTCAAGTGGATGTACAAAGTCAAAAAGGATGCCGAAGGAAATCTTGTGAAGTATAAAGCATGGCTCGTAGCTAAAGGATACGTGCAAGAGCAAGGTGTGGATTTCGAAGAAGTGTTTGCTCCAGTTACAAGGATGGAATCGGTGAGGCTAGTTATAGCTCTCGCGGCTCAAGAATCTTGGAGGCTACATCACATGGATGTAAAATCCGCGTTTTTGAACGGGGGTTGAAAGAAGAAGTTTATGTCAAGCAACTACCGGGATACATCAAAGGAGAGGAACACAAGGTGTTGAAACTACACAAGGCATTGTACGGGCTATGTCAAGCTCCTCGGGCGTGGAACATCAAGCTTGACCGTACACTGGTTTCTCTTGATTTTGAGAAAAGTCCACTGGAGCATGCTATGTATAAGCGAGGCAAAGGCAAGGATCGTCTCTTGGTGAGTATCTATGCTCTTCACCGTCTCTGTACAAAATGGGATCCGAGGTCGAATCCGTCGGACCGTCGGAGCAACTCCGCCTTGGACATGGGTATGTCCACGCTATGCAACCAAGGACGATCTGGGGCTGCTGCCTTGGCATCCACCGCGCCTGGGGCCGCTGCCTTGGCATCCGTCGCCAACCCACACCAATGCAGCCCGCGCCGCCCAACGAGACAGACCGGCCTTAGGCGCAGCAGCCCCAACCCGCCGTCTACACCCGGCCAAGCACACACCTCTAGAGCTTTGTCAGCAGCCATCCGCACGTCCGCACGAGCCACGACCATTGCCGGAGTTCTAGCCGGAGCCGCGCCACGGCGCCCTGGGCAGTGTCGCGCCTCCACGTGTAACTGCCGCCGCGCGTCAGCAACTCCACGAGGAAGGGAGAGAGTGGCCTCGCCGCCGCCTATGCCGTCCGGGCTTTACCCCTTGACGTGAGCCGACGGCGGCGAGGAGGTGAGGGAGGCCTGGCGGCGGTGGCGCTAGCCTCGCCCTCCTGCTCACGAAAGTGGGGCGGGCCAGATGCATTTTTTTTATAATATGTGAGATAATGGGGACAAAAAATCTTGCATTTAAGATGCGTGGTAATCTTTCTTTGCATATTTGAAAAGGTGGTAGACTTCAGCCTCTGCATATTGGTCGATGCACACAACTATTCATTTATTTATATAGAGTTTGTTACAAAGTTGCTTCAGAAATGAGAGGCAGAAGCTTGGAGTCAATGGAAGTTTTTATCACCATCAGTCACACCATTATACTAATGCTTGTAAAAGTTGTTGACTTATAACTAGGAAAAAGAAAACATGACTTTCTTAAAGATATGACCGTAGGGATCGATAACGTGTAGGTTGTAGCTTAGGATAAAATGCTTAATAGTACATTTTGGGGTTTAGTTGTGAAATAATGAAAGCGTTGGTTTTCAAACCGTAGATCAAATCACCACCAAAGTTGTACACGCGGTGTACAAGCTAGCAAGCTAGTAAGTTGATTGATCCAGCACGTGGTCTAGCCAGTACGTACGTGAGCTAGCTGATTGATTCGATCGATCAATACTCGGCGGCTCGAAACGTATCGACGAAACTTAGAGAAGGCAAACAAATCGATGGATCGCCAAAGGCTCGTATCGAGCCTTGCTTTTCTTTTTATTGCTTTGAACTGGTACAAAGACTACACTGGGGTGCAAGTATATATATACTACTAACCTGGTCCTAACCCAAACCGACTAGGAATTGATATCCTACATGGATACCTATACACATACGGACACGGGATTAACTCACAGAAAGGTAATATCTCTTGTGGCCTTTGTATCCGAATAAATAGGCCACCTCTATAGGCAGGAGCACCATTTGACCATCATAATCTATCAGATTAGTAAGCTGGGTGTCGCCAATGAGATATGAGTTATTTAACTTGTATGCCTTGATCACTCATACCGTGTTGATTCAGCAGTGACGGACCATTTATGAAAATTAATTACGTGCAATGATAATAAATTGTTATTCCATCAACTGAATGTCAAAAAGTAGAACAATGTCTTGGCAATAGTTTGAGGGTTGAACATGCATGTTTGACTCAAAATACCCTTCTTCAAGTCTATCTTTCTTTTTGTATCTACACCATGCTGGTTCAAACTAACAAAAAAAACTCGATTATTTGGTTTGTTGTTAGGAGAAACCAGCCAGGGCAATGCTATGTTGACATAACTACCATGGATGGCATGACCACCATGTATGCAGTCCAGAAGTTTAGAGCTTAGAGTCTAAATTCTGAAAGGATTGCATAGTTCCACGTGAACATAGGAGGATTGGAAGAGCTTCAGGGTCTGACCTTCGCGTCAATAGCAGGTACATACATACGCATCAATTAATAGCTGTATTGAAAGTTCGTGTTCAATGTATCTTTTTCATCAGCAATAGTGCAAGGTAAATCCTTCAAAGTGGTTGATCTAAAAACAATCCTTCAAAGTGCTGAGTTATGAGAACTGCAAACTTCTATATACAAACCGAAATTAGTTACGGTAATGCACAACTTCTAAATAGGTCTACCAAGGTTGGGTGCACCTGGTAAAAATTGTCTGTAGCTTTGTCACACGAAAATAATGCTACTAGATTCATCGGAAAAGTTCCTTACATCATTATACTTTTAAGAATTGTTGACACATAACTAGAAAGATAAATGTGAATTTATTTTAGAATTTTACCTATAGCGTACATTGTACAGTTTTGGGATTTTTTTTTGAGGATATACACGAGTGTGTGTATCATGTATTAAAGAAGGAAAGGGGAAAAGAGCCCCATCCACCACAGTTTTGGGATTTTGTTTTTAATATACCTTCGTTTGTAGACTAGGCTATACAGAATCTCTGAAGGCCACCTACTGCGCAACCTATACCTGCATCAGTCGAAGCAAATGGCTGATGCAGTGATTCTTTCAGTTGTGATAAAGATTGGGGTTGCTCTAGGCAATGAAACACTAAAGCAGGCTAGCTTGCGATTCCAGAATTTCAATACACAACTAACAGAGCTTCAAGACAGGATGGGTCACATCAGAGTTGAACTAAGGCTAATGCATGGATTTCTTGGCCAAGTGGACATACGATATCTTAAGAATTGAAACTATGGAATCTGGGTTGAGGAGTTGAGGATGCTTGCTCACAGGATTAACGACATTGTGGATGAGTATTTGTATCTTGTTGGTCATAAACATGATATTGGATGGGGTGCCTATCTGAGGAAAGGATGCAAGCAAACAAATTTATCGATTTCTCTGAACATGATAGCTTGAATGGTTAAGGAAGAAGAGGTGAATCTTGTGCACCTGTTCCAGGCTAGAAGCCGTTGGGTTTCACTTGTAGATGGTTGTAATTCTGGTAACTCAAGTGACATTATTGAGAGGTCCCAACATCTTTCAAGCATTTCTCGCTCCCTTGGTGAAGAAGAACTTGTCGGGGTCGACGAAAATAGAAGAGTACTTGAGGAGTGGTTGCGTATGAATTCGTTACACCCTGTAGTGATAGTGTTGTATGGAATGGGAGGGCTTGGTAAAACAGCTCTGGCTGCAAATGTCTACAGGAAGGAGAGAGAAAATTTTGATTGTCATGCATGGGTTTCCATCTCTCAAACTTATTCCACAATAGATGTACTTAGATGTCTTATTACTGAACTTTACAGAGATAGACAAGACATACCAGATAAGGTCAATAACATGAGCATTAATGACCTTCAAGATGCAGTGAGATCCTTCCTAGATGACAAGAAGTATTTGATCATATTGGATGATGTTTGGAGTCCAGAAGCATTTGGCGACTTGTCTAGGGCGCTTGTTCCTAATGACATGCGCAGTAGACTGCTAATAACAACAAGAGAAGGTGCCGCTGCTGCACTTGCCTCTCTAGAACGTCTTTTGCTACTGACAGTTTTACCAGACCACAAGGCATTGGATCTCTTTTGTAAGAAAGCTTTTCCAAGAGACACAAATCATGAATGTCCAGCAGAGTTGAGGCCCTTGTCTGAGGAAATAATTGTCAAATGCACAGGTTTGCCTCTTGCTCTTGTGTCTGTTGGTTGCCTCTTGCGTGTGCGGGAGAAATCTGTGGAAGAATGGAGAAGAATAAATGACCAATTGAGTTGGGAGCTATTTAATAATCCGAGGCTCCATGACATAAGGAATGTTTTGCATCTGAGCTACATCTACCTTCCAATACACTTGAAAAGTTGCTTCTTGTATTGCAGCTTATTTCCAGAAGACTATCTTTTTCAAAGAAAACAACTTGCACGGTTATGGATAGCAGAGGGATTCATCGAGGGGAGAGGTGCAAGCACATTAGAAGAAGTGGCAGAAGGATATATGAAGGAGTTGGTTCACAGAAACATGCTACAGCTTGTTGAAAGGAATTCATTTGGCAGGATCAAGAAATTCAGAATGCATGATATCATACGTGAATTGGCAGTTGATTTGTGTCAAGAAGAGTATTTTGGTGTTGCATATGATGAAGACAAATGTGGGGGCTATCTTGAGAAGGTTGGGCGTCGATTGGTAGTACACAAACTAAAGAAGGATATTGAACAAGCAATTTCAAGAATACACCAGCTTCGATCCATCGCTGCAGTGGACAATAGTATGCCCTCGTTCACTCTACTATGTGAGCTATCTAAGATGTCAAGGTACATGACAGTGCTAGAATTAAGTGGTCTGCCTATTGAGAAGATTCCAGATGCTATCGGGGATCTTTTCAATCTCCGTCATTTTGGTTTGCGTAATTCAAAAGTGAAGGTGCTGCCGGAGACTATTGATAAGCTTTCAAATTTGATGACACCGGACCTTCATAATTCTGACATACAAAAGTTGCCTAGTGGGATTGTGAAATTGAACAAGCTCAGGCACTTATTCGCTCAGAAATTCAATGATCCATCTGGCAGAGTTTTCCAGTGGTCAAGTGGTGTAAGCATCTGCAAGGGTATTGGTAAACTAACAAACTTGCAGACACTACAAGCGTTGGTACTAGAGGATGAGTCTGTTAGACAACTGGGGGAGCTGACACAACTGAGAAGCCTGAGGTTAGTTAATGTGAAGGATATCTACTGTGGGCGTCTCTGTGACGTTCTAGTTCAGATGCAATTTTTGTCCACACTACATGTGAATGCAAGTGATGAGAATAAGCGTCTCCTGTTGAATGTGTTGGGACAGACCCTTGCTCTCGCTCTCTCTCGTGCGTTGGAACGAATGAAGAAGAAAGAGGAGACACGAATGGCTTTTTCGACGACGAACGCCTGCTGCTCAAACAGCCTTTTCCAGAGCTCAAACTCTCACCCCCAAGCCGTGACTTGCCTTTGCCGTTGTCGAAGTTGTTGCAGCTCCCGTGGTCGTCGCCATGGCCGTCGCTACGGCCACCCGGACATGGACACCACTGCATCCTTCTTCTTCTCCGGCGACATACACCATCTTCTTCGGCGACACACACCGTTTGTGCTCTCGCGCTCGAACGCCTGACGTCACGTGTGCACGCCGCGCCATGCCGTCGCGCCGTGCCGCGGCCTCCCCGCCACGCAGGACCTTCGCGGCCTCCTCGCCGCGCCGCCGCACGCACGACGTCGCAACGCGCCACCTCCGTGTCCGCCGTGCTCGGCCACAACGTCACGCACCTCCTCAGGCCGACACACGACCCAGAGCTCCATCACGCAGCCGCCGTTGGCACTCAACGCCATCACGCCGCCGGCTACAACCAGCGTGCCACTGGATGACAAACTGGCTCATGATACCAATTGTTGGGACAAACCCGGTCCGACGACGAACGCCGAGTAGCCTCCGACAACATGATCGCCGGATGAACCTCTCTCACTCATACACTCGACACACGTAGGTGGGAGAAGGAGACACAAGAATTTCCGGCGTACAAACGCCTCGCCGCACGAACGGCGCCACGCCGACAAACGGCCTGATTTTTCTTAACCTGGGCACATACCACCGTAACACAGACTCACGCACGCACACGGACGCACGCACGCACACATGCGGTGCCATGGCTTATTCCTAACAGAATGCCCTCCCGGCAAAACTGCAAAAGCTTTGTTTAAGAGGTCCATTGGATGTAGAGAGTTTAAAAGCTTCTCCTCTCTTCCAAGCTAGAGGTCAAAACTTGCATGTGGAATTTCCGGTTCACATACCTCCTAGATTAAAAAATCTAAATAGTTATCAAAGATAATATATATCACATACGAATCATAGATAGGACGAGGGCCGACGGAGGCGGATACCAAAACCATCGCACTATATAATAACAAACAATAATAAAAGTAAGAAAGTTACACAAGTATCTATCTAAATCATACAAGTAAGAACTTTTTTCTTTTAGAAAGAACATAAGAAGAAGAGGCTAACCACGGTGGTGCCGGCGCCGAGATGGGCGCGGGCGATCGACGGCGGTGAGGACGGGGACGGGACAGGATGGACTTTTTCACAGATTCTGTTTTTTGTTGCACTACTTGTTTGTTTTGATGAATCTATGGATTGTATCTGGGGGTATAAGCCATGGTGAAGTTAGAGTACAGTAGGTATAATGCAAAAATAAAATATGAATGGGTTTGCAACAGTACTTATAGTAGTGATTTGTTTTGTTATACTAACGGATCTCACGAAGGTTTTGTTAAGTTTTGTGTGATTGAAGTTTTCAAGTTTTGGGTGAGATCACGATGGATGAAGGAATAAGGAGTAGCAAAAGCCTAAGCTTGGGGATGCCCGAGGCACCCCAAGGTAATATTCTAGGAAGACTCAAGCGTCTAAGCTCGGGGATGCCCCGGAAGGCATCCCCTCTTTCTTCTACCAATCATCGGTAATTTTACTTGGAGCTATATTTTTATTCGTCACATGATATGTGTTTTGCTTGGAGCATCTTGTATTATATGAGTCTTTGCTTTGTTTGCTTTTTAGTTTGTCACAATCATCTTTGCTGAACACACCTATCTTGAGAGAGTCACACGTTTATCATCATGATTTGTTAGAATATTCCATGTGCTTCACTTAAATTTTTTAAGCTAGGCAGTTGCTCTAGTGCTTCACTTAAATCTTTTTGAGCACGGTGGTGGCTATATTTTGAAGAAACAAACTCTCATGCTTCACTTATATTATTTTGAGAGTTGATTAAAATTTTGAAGAAATATATTCTCATGCTTCACTTATATTATTTTGAGAATTGTTAAGATTGAAATTTTGAAGAAATATTTACACTCTCATGCTTCACTTAAATCTTTTTGAGAGTTAATCCTTAGTAACGGTAATTTGCACAAGATATGAATTTGGTCCCAAAGTGATGAATATTCAAGAGGGATATAGAAAAAACTTTCATATAGATCATTGGATATGATAAGTGTGATTCCTTGCAATAGTTTTGCGATATGGAGATGATTGTATGTGAGTCATGTTAGTGAGTAATTGTGCTTTAGTAAAAATATTGGTGTTAAGGTTTGTGATTCCCTATGCAAGCACGTTAAGTCAATAGTTATGCAATGAAATTTATATCCTACTTATGGTGCATTATTCGGTGTTAGTTATGTTCAATGCATGTTTATGACCGTTTTCGTTTTTTGGTTGGTTGCTTCTCAATATTTTGCTAGCTTTCACTTGTACTAAGCGGAAATACTGCTTGTGCATCCAAAATCCTTAAACCCAGTTTTGCCATATGAGTCCACTATATCTACCTATATGCGGTATCTCAATGCCGTTCCAAGTAAATTTGCGTGTGCCAACTCTAATTTTCAAAATATTTTTTCTGTTTTGTGTGCCCGTACTGCTCATGAAGCGGCAGGGGGTGGCCAATATTTTCCATGTTAGGTGTGTTATTCTCACGATGAGTGTTTATTCACTTGTCATTGCACGAGAGTATGGTTGGTAATAGGGATGCCCAGTCCCGCATGAAATGAAATTAATAACAACAAAATTCCTTGGAAAGTGATGGTATGGAGGGCACCCGTGGATACGGCTAGCCATGGAATGTGAAAGAAATGGTGGAAAGGAAATGAACTTTACTTTCTGCTTGGGAACCACCTATGATGTGTCTAGCATGGAAAATATTGGGAATTCTCGGTCATTTTCGTTGACAGGAAAAGCATGCCTCTCAAAATATTTTTATCTCTTTAATTTCAGCTTTGAGCTCTGGCACATTTGACAAATCTCTGCTTCCCTCTGCGAAGGTCCTATCTATTTACTTTTATGCAAATTTTTATTTTATTTGAGTCTCCATCTTCTCTTACAAAAGCACCAACTAGGGAGCACTATTGTCATACTTGTGCATTGGATGTAGCTAATATTCAAGTGTGTTTCATGAATGCATCAATGATTGAGCATAATGGGCTAGGGATAACTTTCTTTAGCGTTGATATTTTGAAAGACATGGTTGCTTGTTAGTATGCTTGAGTATCTATGTTTTCATGTCAAATTATAGACTATTGCTTTGAATCATATAAGTCCAATGTCCATGCTACAAAAGAAAAGAATATGTGACGAATATGTTAGGCAGCATTCCACATCAAAAATTCTGTTTTTTACCATTTACCAACTCGAGGACGAGCAGGAATTAAGCTTGGGGATGCTGATACGTCTCCAACTTATCTATAATTTTTGATTATTCCATGCTGTTATAATATCAATCTTGGATGTTTTTATAATCATTTACAACAATTTTATATCATTTTTGGAGACTAACCTATTAACTTAGTGCCCAGTGCCAGTTGCTGTTTTCTGCCCTGTTTTTCTTTTACAGAAAATCAATACCAAATGAAGTCCAAATGCAACGAAACTTTTTGAAGATTTTTTCTTGGACCAGAAGAACACTAGAAGCTTCGGGAGGAGGCCAGAAGACCCTGGTGGGGCCCACGAGCCACCAGGGCGCGCCTGGGGGGGGGGGCAGGCGCGCCCTGGTGCCTCATGGGGCCCACCAAGCTCCGTTTGACCTAATTCCAGCACTATAAATTCCAGAAAAATCAAAAACCCTCGGGAGGGTCCACGAAATACTTTTTACGCCGCTGCAAGCTTCTGTTCCAGAGAGATCCCATCTGGGGTCCTTTTCCGGTGATCTGTCGGAGGGGGGATCGATCACGGAGGGGCTCTACATCAACCTTGCTGCCTCTCCGATGATGCGTGAGTAGTTTACCACAGACCTTCGGGTCCATAGTTAGTAGCTAGATGGCTTCTTCTCTCTTTTTTATCTTCAATACAATGTTCTCCTTGATGTTCTTGGAGATCTATCCGATGTAATCTCTTTTTGTGGTGTGTTTGTTGGGATCCGATGAATTGTGAGTTTATGATCAGATTATCCATGAAATTATTTGAGTCTTTGCTGCACTCTTTTATGCATGATTATTATAGCCTCGTATTTCTTCTCCGGTCTGTTGATTTGGTTTGGCCAACTGAGTTGATTTATCTTGCCATGGGAAGAGGTGCTTTGTAGTGGGTTCGATCTTGCGGTGCTCAATCCCAGTGACAGAAAGAGACATGACACGTATGTATCGTTGCTACTAAGGATAACAAGATGGGATGTATTCATTGGGTTTATTAATTCGTGAGTTTGTCTTGTCTACATCATGTCATTGTTCTTAAGGCATTACTCCGTTCTTTATCGGACTTAATACACTAGATGCATGCTGGATAGCGGTCGATGTGTGGAGTAATAGTAGTAGATGCAGGCAGGAGTCGGTCTACTAATCTTGGACGTGATGCCTATATACATGATCATTGCCTTGGATATCATCATGATTATTTGCTTTTCTATCAATTGCCCAACAGTAATTTGTCTACCCACCGTATGCTATTTTCTCGAGAGAAGCCTCTAGTGAAATCTATGGCCCCCGGGTCTATCAAAATCATATTACTAAAACCCTAAAAATATTGCTGCCATCTCTTTTTATTTATTTTCTTTTGTATTTTTGTTTCAATCTATCAATCTATCACATACAATTTAATCTTGCAATTTACCGCCGAGAGATTGACAACCTCTCGTTTGCATTGGGTGCAAGGGTTGTTGTTTGTGTGCAGGTACTGCTAACGAGGTGTTGTGTGATTCTCCTACTGGTTCGATAACCTTGGTTTCATAACTGAGGGAAATACTTATCTCTACTGTGCTGCATCATCCCTTCCTCTTCGGGGAAATACCAACGCAAGCTACAAGTAGCAGCGTTCCTATTGTAGCATTGCTTCCGCTGTATTGTCTCGAAAGATTTGAAGTTTCGAAAGAAATTTTAAATCTCCCATTCACCCCCTCTGGTCGATATACTCCTGATCCTACAATTGGTATCAGAGCAAGGTCTCCTTGTCTCAGCTTATTAAAGGTCTAACCACCTTGGAGTTTTGAGTATGTCGCTTGCAAGACACTTTAGGCACTCTGAAAGATTTCCCATCTTCGATGGAGATGACTATCCATTCTGGAAACAAAAGATGATGATTCGTCTAAAAGCTATCAATGAAGAATTAATGCAGATTATGGAAAACGGTTACACTATACAGTTTCCCGAATCTTCCACTCGTGAAGACGAAAGAAACATTCAACTGGACGCTCAAGCAAAGGATGTCATATGCAATTGTATCTCCAGGAATGTATTCATTCGGTTTAGAAGGCTTGAAACAGCCAAACAAATCGGGGATGGCATCCAAAACATCCACGAAGAATTTCAGGCACGGAGAGATGCTCACACTGATATGCTTCGAGCTATGTTCACTCACTTCATAAGTCTTCGAAAGGAAAGTGTCATGGAACTCACTGATTGACTGAGCAGTATCGTTGAGAGATTGCGTCAAGGAGAAGTCGAAGATATTTCTGATCATGATGTTGTTGAAAAGCTACTTCAATCTCTCGATGATTCCTTCGATTCTCTAGTTGGAACAATCAAAGAAAGATCTGACTATGAAAATCTTCGATCAGCCAAAGTTATGGAATTACTGATTGTCCATGAAGAACAACTGGAGAAAGAAAAAGGTGAATCAGATTCTTCTTCAGAAGAGGAAGGTGAAATTCTGTCAGATTATGGTAGCTCTCACGAAGAAGATTATGAGAACCAACACACCATCACAAGAGATCTGGAGATGCTCACAGGACGCCTCAATTCCCTCAAAAGACACAACATGTGCTTAAAAAGATCTCCTGAGGATTATTCAACGAGTTCATCAAGAAGATTGCCCCCTCTAGAAATTTCGTGCTACAAATGCAAAAACTTCGGTCACTTCATCACCGATTGTCCAACACGGGAAATGGATGTCAAGCCAAGTAGAAGATGGAATGCGCTTAATTGCACTGGATTCAAGCGTACATATCGTCACACTAAGCTCTTGAAGAAGAATGACTCTCCTTCTACATCTTCTTCACTGAGACCAGTCACTGACATCAATCCCAACGCTGTAATTGAATCCAACATGAAGAGAATATCTAAGCTGGTTGGTGCTTATGCTGGAATAACAATGGACTCCGAAGAAGAAATATTAGAGTCTGAATCTGATGATGACAATGAGTTCTTTAACAAACTAGCACGTGGTCATGCCTTCATTGCTCATGCTTCATCCGCGTCTTCGATGCACTTCGATAGCGACTCAAGTGATGACGAGACGCCTGCATTCTGTTTTATGGCAAAAGCTTCAAGAGACCAGGTATCACCAAAACGACAAAAGGCTCTCAACAAAAATGCTTTTCTCACCGAGAACATTGTCTATGTTGAACTTATCAAAATGGCTAATACCCAACAAAATGCTCTTGAACAACTTGAAAAAACCCTCAGGAAATCTGAAGGTTTGTTGGTCGAAGAGATGAAGAAAAATCAAATGCTGGCACAAGAGCATGCTGCTCTCCTATCAACATTTGAGGATTTATCCATACGTCATGATTCTATCTCAGTTAATTTTGAGAAGTTGTCGAATGATTACCAGAAAAAGAATGAAGAACTCGAATCACTGAAAGAATCCTATGATGATCTCAAAAAGGAAAATACTTCTATCTTCGCCGAGCAAACTGAAACATTTCCTGCTGAATTTGTGCCACCTTGCTTAAAATGTTTAGAGCGTAGCAATGCTGATTCCACTGCCGAAACATCTGCTGCTGCTGAAACAAATGCAACTTCTGTTAATATTGAAACTAACACCTCTTCCGAGGAATATGTTGCTATTTCTGATGAAAATTCTAGGTTGAAGAATTTGCTTGAGACTGGAATGCTCAAAAGTCTCAAAGGGCACCAGACCCTTTGTGATGTGCTCAAGAAGTCAGTTCTTCACAAGAATCCTAGAAAAGAAGGTTTGGGTTTCAAATGAAAACTCAATGTTGATGGTACATACTGGACCCCCGAAAAATATCCTAGGACAAGTTGGGTCCTTGCCAAGAGCAAAACTCTCGAACCTGCATTATTATCTGGATATGACTGTCCCATTCCTGTTAATGATGATGAGTCACTTGACTCTAACTACAAACTATTCAAACAACAGAATGGTTGTGTTTTTGCTCGGTATATTGGCACTAATTGCAGGATAGGTTCACCCAAGAAGCAAATATGGGTTGAGAAATCCATCATTGGAAAACTTCCTGTTACTGCCAATCTAACCTTGCAGGGAAATTATCTTCGAGGAAATGAATATTCTTCACAGTCGGGCACTGCTTACACCTCGAAGAGAAATGAAGTAAATGTTTGTCAGAAGGAGTACATGCGTACTTCTTCGAATCATCACGTGCATATCTCTAGAAACAATTTCAATGCTTATTCTTATGATTATGCTAACTCCTCACAGATGAGAAACTCCAGAGCATCACGAAGAAAAACTGTTCCTGCTCGATCGAAATTAATGGTGCATCAACCACCCTCAATGATGTGGGTGGTGAAAACTAACTAATTATTTTGCAGGAAATATGTCTCAGGGCGATTCATCTCATATCTTATGCCTCGAGACATAATTGTTGGTGCAGGGGATTTATTCTCGCTTCCGAAAGGAATCAACTTTTGCCCCTGTCTACCTTCCATTTATCCTAAGTTGTTTTTCTGAGTTAATTGGTTTACATGGTTCTTATTACCCCCTTTGTAACTTGGTTCATAGATTGCTTATTTGCTATGATTTGGAGTTTCATCCGAAGAACAACTCACTCATTGCTACCTGTTTTATCTCTTTTCCTCATTTGGCTGAATGAATTTGTTTCAGACCCTTTTTCCTCTCTATTCGTTCTCGTCCAAATCAATGCTTCCAGTTATGAGTATGCAATTTTATCGGAAATGCATTTCTCTTTGACGTCCTTGGTCATGAGAAAAAAACATCTCAAAATTTAATCCAATTTGGTGAAAGCCCTCCAAAATTCGGGTCTCCCGCCCGAGTCCGGAGAAACCGCAGAATTCGGTTGCCACGTACCTACGATCTCCACTAATTCGATCGTGCGTGTTGAATGTGGAGAGTCCAATTTTTATGGACGGTCGATCTTCCAGGGTGGTTGGGTATTTTCCCTATAAATACCACCATCGTCTTCCTTAGGCGATTCCACACCCCATTCAGTTCCTCGACTCCGCACTTCCTTCAAACCCTCTCAGCTCGTGCTTGAAGCAGATCCGACGAGCCGCTCCACCGTGCAACTTCGGTGGAACCTCGACGCATTTGATCCCCGTCGACGTGGTAATCTTCCTCACCGTGTCGCCGTAGATTGATCTCAGTCACCGAGTTAAGGTACTGAGTTCTGAACACGCTACTCAACTTCCCGTTCATATAGCATGTTCGTCCGGTGCGATTTACTCTTATTATTACTGCTGTGGTAGATCTTTAGGGATCTCTAAGATTCGCTGAGCATGGTTTGTAGTTCTTCCTCGCGCTAAGTATGCTCAGATCTAGATTCATTTATTTATCTCATTGAAGATTAGTTAGATATTGATCTAGTAAATTTCTCGAAACTTGCTAGCGTTAAATCTATCGATGATATGATCGATTGAGATACAGCTCGAATCTCTGGTCAACACTTTCTGAAAATTTTGTTTTTCATCGATAAAAATCCCTCTGTGCATACTCGTAACCCTTTTTATTTTTCCTTGTTCCTTAATTCTATTCACAGGTGATCATGGCTTCTGGTTCAGGAGAGCGCACAAAATCAGTTAAAGAACAGGAAGAGAATATACCTCAGATCTCGCTAGAAAAAGGAAGAAAGCGCATGAGGGGCGCTGCAAAATCTTCGAAGCCGCCCAAGGTGCCAAAGAAAAAGATTGAGGAAAAACCTGCAAATATTTCTAAAGAAGTTCCTAAAGAGGTTGCACAGCCTGCTAAAGAAGAAGAAGTGGTTGCTTCTGAGGATCCAGGCATCAGTTCTGAAGACCGGCCAAGGAAAGGTGGTCGTGGTCGTGAACCTGACACCATTGCTTAGATGTCTGACCCTGAACCATACAAGACGCCTCCACATGGAGAAATGCTGACCGAAAGAAATACAAGACTGTGGAAGATAAAACGCAAATGGGCGAAGAAATGGTACAAGTATGAAAATGTTCGGGAAAATACGCGGTGCTGTTTGCTTTCAATCCTCCTTGGAATGAATGTATCGCTGAAGGCTGCATCAGGGAGGGAGAAGAAAAAGTAAGGCCTCCACAGCCTCCAAATGCTCACCCCAGTTCCATCAAGACTCCCGCAGATTACCCTAAGGAAGTCGAGAGGAGGACCAAGGCAAGGGCCAAGAGAGAAAAGAAAGCGGCCAAGGCCAATAAAGTTGAAGCTGAAAATGTCATTCTGACTCAGCAGGACGTTGAGAAGAAGAAGGAGCGTCCCTCTGCCTCAAAGGCAAGTCGGTCTAAGAAAAACACTGCTTCCTCTAGTGCTGCCATGCCTCAAAGGAAAGCACTTGCAAAGAGATCCAAGAAAACTTCAAATTCTTCTGATGAAGCCGGGTACTCTTCTGACTCTGAAGAAGATGTTCCTGAAGAAAATTTGCCCGAAGTAAATACTGAAAAAATTCAGTATGAACAGAAAGCTATCCCTGTCAACCCCACAAAGGGCACTCTATCTTCAAATGCTCTTTTTTCTCCAAGAAGATCTCCCAGGCATGCTGTGGAGAAGATTGATGATATTCCTTCGGTGACAGTCAAGCCGAAGATGCTAAGCAAGACCTCTGCCAAGAGAAAGAAACCATCAGCTAAAGAAGTTGAAAATTCTGTCAAGAAGGTGAAGACAAATGTTCCTGAAATTATTGAAGAGCCCCCAGTATATGATCACATGCTCTTCATAGATATCATTGACAGCGCTGCGTATGATACACAGGCTATTGATAGTTTGGATCTGCCGTCAGATGTCAAGGTACTGGCAAGGACATTCTTCATTGAGCTGAAAGAAATCAGTAAAGAGCTCTCCAATGCTCTGAAAGATAAGCAAACTCTAGAACAGATGCGGAGAGATGCCAAGACTGAATTTGAGTCCAAGGGACTCGACAAAGATATCGTGACTGTTACCAAGGCCATTAGCACCATCAGGAAGAAGAAGCTGGATTGGCATAACCGTTTGACCATGCAAGTTTCTCAGTTATGTGACAGAAGAACTGACGAAATTCGCAACAAAGCCAATGCTGACAAGCATAGAGCTACTGAGGAAAAACGTCAAAAGACCAGGGCTCAGGCTAGAAAGCCAAAAGAAAATACTGATCGCCGTCTGATGACTGTTGCCACCGACGAAATTCCTCTGAGATAGAATGCCTCCACGCCACAAGCTCCATCCTCTCCACCACCTAAAGAAGCACATCATTTCGCTGGTTCTGATGAAGTTATTATCCCTTGGCCTAGCGCCCATGAAGAAAGAGTTGAGGACATTGCGGTTTCTCACAAGACGCATGTCGAGAAAGATGCACAACCGGAGCAGCGCACTCCTGAAGAGAAAATCAATGAAGAAGTTGTGGTTGAGAAAGCCATTCCATCCCCACCGAGGAACGCACCTAAGATGCCCTCCAAGCCTAGCGTGGAGGAGAAAGAAAAAGATGAGGGCGAGTCTAGTGCTGCCCGAAAGGATTCTACCCTAGTCCCATCCTCCGATGAAATTTCTCGGATGGATGTTGACTCAAACCCTACTCCTCGTCCCAATGATGTTATCACAGGAGTGGAAGAAAAGAAAGATGATGAGCCGATGGCTCAAGAGCAAGTTGTCCCACCGGTTGTTGAGAAAGAAGTTGCAGTGCAGGCCCCAGTGCCTCCACTAGTTGAACAGATAGCTGAAGAAAAGGCCCTAGAGCTGAAGGAAAATATGTCTGAGAAAGCTGCCAAGAAAATGGCTGGCAAGGCCGATAAGCTTGCTGCTGACCAGGTTATTGCTGGCAAAGGTGATGGTTCTTCAAGTTCTTCGAAGCCATCAAAGAAAGGAAAGCCGAAGAAGTTGATGCCGCCACTCAAACCCATTGATGAGCATCAGACTGCTCCTGATGATATTCGTGTGGCTGGCAATTTGGATGAAGAAGTTCTGCCGAACCCCCGAGAAACATACCCTCTGTTTCCTGAAGGATCTGGCCCTAAAGGACCAGCTTTTAACGAGAAAATTCACAGATCCAAGCTAGCATTCTTTGGGAAGAGCCCATATGATGAAGAAAGGACCTCTCTGTCGCCAAGGTTCTGGACTATGGAACATGCCATTTATTACTCTCGAATTCTTTATTTCAAAGACCGCATCTTTGAGCACAAGATTTTTAACTTTGCTGAACTTGAAGAGCTGCTCTGCTTCCACAAAACCATTGATTAACTGGATCAGTTGCACCTGAAGAGATTTCTCTGATTCAACCATGGGTGGAACCGAGAAATAATTCTGCAATTCTACGCCACTCTTTATGTCTCGGGGAGTCTGAATGATTGCACCACCTGGATATTTGAATGGATGACTGAGATGGAGAAAATCACATGCAGTGCTGATCAGTTGATAGCCATGCTTCACTTTCCTCGCTTTGAGTTTGATGAGTCTCGTGACCACAGACTGCATTTCTGGGATGTTACTGAAGAACAACTTCACTTGCTGATGTATCCAACCAAAGTTGGTGATGCTTGTCATGCTGAACCTAGCCAGAAGAATTTGACCTATGAGAACAAAGTTTTATTTCATATCACGTGCAATTCTCTCACTCCGGTCAATAGGCCTGAAAAGATTGAAAGGCTTGCCCGAAATACACTTCAAGCTATTACCATGGGAATTCAATTTGATCGGGAGGATCTATATCTTTGGAACTTGGCTTGCGCTGCAGAATATCCTCAAGCCTTGAAACCCTATGCACCATGGATCCAATACACTATTGAGCAGATCACTGGGAAAAGGTTTCTTTGTCAGTACAGGCCGAAGGTTTATATCCCTCCAGTCCTTGATACTCTTCGGATCATCAAGGACAATGGAAAAGGCAAAGCACCTGCTATCCCTGAAGAAATTGCATCAGCCCAAGCACCGAAAGTTAAGCAAGATGCTGTTGAAGTTCCTCACGATTAAAATCCCACTCTATAATTCGGACTCAGCAAGATCTAGAGAGGCATATCAAGATGGACAGAAAAGAGAAAGTTCACCTAGCAATCGAAATAAATCTTCTACACAATACTGCTCGCCAAGCTTTGCTTGTGGCGAAGGAGGAGAAGAAGCGCTCCTGGGTTCTTCTTCGGAAGCATTACACCAGAGAGTAGCTCCATGCAAAAGGCATCGAAAAAGAATATGACTACATCAACACATTTGAGACTGATCACAAGCGAAGGACTACCCTAGTGCTTCCTCAGAGATCTTCCTCAACTAATCTGTTATTTCTCGAGCCAGACGATGTGCTAGCCAGTGATTCTGAAGCCACTTCTCCAGCATTTCAAGATGACCAAGCCCAAGACACTGAAGAGGAACCATCTCGCTCTGCTCCCGAAGCCAAAGCCGGAGGCTCAGCTGCTGCCAAGTCCTCTACTTCTGCGCGTGCTAGATCTATTTCTCCAAACAGCTCTAGTTCAGCTGCTTCTTCGGACGAGTAGTTCCTCGTGTCCTTCTTGTTCCTTTTTTCCACTTGTTGACAAAAAGGGGGAGATGTACATCGAGAGTTAGATGTGTGAGGGTTATTTGCCAGGGATGGTTTCCATTTGCACTTGCTTTTGATTTCTCAAAACATTTGCTTTGCTTTCTGTCGAGTCGTCGAAACATTTCAGTGTGTGGTCGTTAAAACTTTTTAGTACCGTATGTGGTACTGGTGAACTACTCTCCATGTAACGTTAATAACCCCCTGCAATGTTATCGGTTATTGTATCTATTTTGCAGGTGGAAACTTTATCAGAGTATGTGACTCTGAAATGTTTCACTTCTTCCGCTCCGATATCTCATGATAATCTATTTTGCAGGAGAAATTATTTCAGAGGTTATTCTGAAATTCTGAGTGAACTTCTGTGATAAAACTTTCATTGAATTCCCGTGACAAATCATTTCAATGTCTTTTTTTGCAGGAAACCCTTTTTATCAGAGTTCACCGAGTGCATTGAACTAATCCATTCTAAGTATTTCTTTGTCAATGCAACTCATGTCATCGATGATAAATATCCCTCCGTGTTTACACCAAATTATGCAGGGTGTCAGATCTCAAATTCTTCAGTACCTGCATACATTTAGGGGGAGCTATTTTTTATCTTCGATTGACACTGTTTTACTTTCCGCACGTTATCGATTACCTTTCATCTACTCTTCGATGTTTCTGTTTTGTCAACAATCGTCCAAAAAGGGGGAGATTATTGGTGTAATGTCTTGCCCCCTTGAGTTTTGGAGATGGTTGTCAAAAACAGTATGGGACTGACTTGTTTGCTAGTGCACACAGAGAGAAATAGTCCCTGACGTATCGAGAAGAATGCTATATTATGAAGAGAAGTTTGAAGAACTTCACCGAGAAGTATCTGCATTGCAGAGAAGAGATAGATGTGTTTCGAGACGAAACTATACCGAGAAGATTGCGTGAAGTAATTAACCCCTTAAAAATGTTACTGATGTGAAGCAATTTTGTTTCGGTGTGTCTGAAGAAGAATGACCGCAGTCGAGAAGATTGATGGCGAAGCAAAGACGTATTATTTATTTCGTTGTTTCTCTTTCTCTTATTTGAGTCATAGGACCTCCATACTATTAAGAGGGGTATAGGTTTTCGAGACTTAAATCTGTTGTGATGCTTAGCCGAAACCTATGTAAGACTGAGAGAAATCTCTTTGTGTTCTGAAAGTTTACTTGCCAGCCAGAGACGTTGTTTTTCTGGGCTGTGATAGATATCTTTTAGACCGAGGAGTCAGCTTTACTTGTTCCTCAAGTAAAGTTGCGATG
Organism: Elymus sibiricus; assembly: GCA_039707655.1. Taxonomy (NCBI): domain Eukaryota; kingdom Viridiplantae; phylum Streptophyta; class Magnoliopsida; order Poales; family Poaceae; genus Elymus; species Elymus sibiricus. The sequence continues at coordinate 36,966,235 of CM077663.1, read as the reverse complement.
TGCTCGAAAATCCGACCGTTGGAAACGTGTCGGTTGGCCATTGGCTGGACCACGTGTCCTAAATGGTCATTTACCATCCGGGAAGGATGCAGCTATAAATAGCCAGCCCGCTCCAACATTTTTTGTTGGCTGCTCCGCTTGAGATTCGGAGAAGATTGTTCGAGCACCCCTCTCGAGAGATTTGAGTTTAAGATCCACTGAGAGAAAATCAAGAGCCAAAACTTAGACAATGGTTGAGCATCACAGCAGATATGAGTTGAGAGTTCTTGTATCTGTTACTCTTGAGAGCTGCACACTCTCTAGATGGATATGTATCTGCTTGAGTGTCGAAGAGTAATTGTCTTCACCAAGCAAAGTCTTCAGCAACCAAGAGTAATTGTGGTTCACGAAGCAAGTATGTCAAAGGTTTGGAGATTGCCGATAAGGATCTAACCCCAAGTGAATTCAACTAAAGTCTGATCAGCTTCACGTTGAAGGAGAATAGGACGAAGAAAGTTTATCTTCTGGGTTAAATCCCAAGTCCCTCCAACCAGACATAGCTTTTTTGCAGAAGAGTGAACTGGTCTACCAAATCATCTGTCGCCATCGAGCACCACTGGTTAATTCTTCTCTACTGCAATTCCTTCAGTAGTTTATCTTCAGTGCTCCTTGTCCCGATAGATATCTGTGATCATCTATCTTCCTCTGTTTACTATATGTGCCATGCCTATGTTGCTCATTGTGTTTCAATTTATCATGCTTAAGATAGATAGTTTGTATGCTCGTCTATTGATTCTCTGGTGCTACTTTGTTATTCAGTTGAGCTATGCTCTGATGAACATCTCTCAATAGATTGTATTCTGTTTCGTGATCTGTGTAGTTCATATTGTTTATCTATGTTGTTTGTCTTGTTTCCTTTCTGTGTTACCATTGTCATCGTGAAAATAATCTGTCACTATACTAGAAAGATTATCATTGCTTTCATCAAAAGTTTTGCATACTCTTTCAGGTTTAGCCTGTTTATCTTCGTGTGCCTGTTCTTATTTAGTTTCGGCGTTCCTATTGTAGTATTGCTTCCGCTGTATTGTCTCGAAAGATTTGAAGTTTAAAAAAAAAATCTCCCATTCACCCCTCCTCTGGTCGATATACTTCCGATCCTGCAGTATGACTATCGAACCCATAACCCAGTCTCCCAAAAACAACCTTGAGACCGGTAAAATGGAAAATCTATCAAGTTCATACTTTTGCCTTGCGCATTTCCACTTGAGCTAGATGATGACAATTATGTCTACCTCAAGTTGGATCACTTTTTTTGATTGCGCTCGCTTGGCAAAGATGCGGAAATCGCTCCCCCATAATCTCTATGGGAAAGCCTCAATTAGGAATATTTTCAAATGTACATTACGACCAAATGGACCACTACAAGAAACAGACCTTCTACCATAGTTTGCCCCGCCATCCGTTGTATATGGTAGCAGATCTACCAAGTTTTTTGCTGTGGTATATGTGCGAGATGGTTTCAGCAAAATGTGGTAAATATGCAGCCCAATCCGTGGAAGATGCCAAGTCGGCCATGGTTGACACCATGTACCACAGTTTCCGGTCGTTTTACCATGAAAAATCCGACCGTTTCAGAAGTTATTTGTGGTAGAAGTGAAGTTGCCTTTAGTTTTTTCAATTTCGTGTGCAAATTAGACTATGGTCAACAACTTGTGGGTCTTTTGAAACTGGTGGATCTACAATAACAGCGTCTCTATACAAGAAATTAGTGCTATGTTATATTATTTGATACTCGTGGTCTCTTTTAGAGGATTTTTTCGGTTGCGCCCGCTATACTTTGTTAAGATTACATGATGCAGCGACCTCTCTGTATAAGAAACATGTGCTATGTTGGATTATTTGTTACGCGTGATAATGGCTACTTGACTTCTGTTTCGAACCAGCGCGATTATTTTACCTTGTTAACGTTGAGGGGCGCGGCTAAGTTGGCTATAGTCATGGCAAATTGCCTATTTGTTTCGTAAATGTGATTTTTACATAATAATAGTTTGTCAAGGGAAGCTTAATTTGTGAAAACTATGGACAGTCCTGAATTTGAAACAAAGAACTTACGGAGGTAATAGTGAAAAATGCTTGTGTCTATACCTAAAGCATTAATGAGACGTAGATCGAGCTGTCCGGGACTTGGCAAAACAATCATTCTGATGTCAGCCTCCCTATGTGAGAAGTCTAGATAAACAGGTCTTAGCCAAAATGGCATTCGATCATGGGGCAAACGGCACCCACACGGTCACACCACACCCCCGTGAGCAATAAAACACCACCCACCACCGCCCCTTACCCCTATGCATGCCAAAACGTTCCCCCAATACAGGAATCAGGTAATTCGCCGTCAGCCAAAGACAGACAGCAAAGCCTGATAACCTGACGGCAAAGAGTTTGCCGTCAGTCGTCTGACGGCAAAGAGTGTCGTCAAAGGATAAATCAGCAAAGACATCCTTTGCCGTCAGCTTTCTGTTTGTGCTGATGGCAAAGTCTTTGCCGTCGGTGTTCCACCTTTGCCGTCAGCCGTGGGACGCCTGACGGCAAAGAAAAGCACTTGACGGTCTGGTGTCCTAACGGACGGCGTCAAGTAATTTTCCGTCAGCCTGCAGACGGCAAAGATGTCAGCACTTTGCCTTCTGCAGGCAGACGGCAAAGAATGCAGTGGTTTGCCATCAGCCTTAAGCCCTCAGACGACAAAGAATATAGTGGCTTGCCATCAGCCTGAAGCCTGCAGACGGCAAAGAATATAGTGATTTGCTGTCAGCATGAAGCCTGCAGACGGCAAAGAATGCAGTGCTTTGCCGTCAGCCTGCTGCTTACAGACGATGCTGTGATATCTTTGCCGTCTACAGGCAGACGGCAAAGAGCAGATTAGGGGAGCACATGTGATTGCCACATGGAATTCTTTGCTGTATGCAGGCAGACGGCAAAGCAGTGCCCTGCACTTTGCCGTCAGCAGGCTGACGACAAACGTCTGTACAATTTTTTTTGTTTAAAAAACCCTATTTCAATAGTTCAATAGACAATATATATCACAAATATAACAGCAATGATCCCAGGCAACAGAAATGAAACATCACACATAGTGGGCTCACACATAGAGTACAAAGTGCTTCATAGCAAATATCCATATGTCATCATAGAGTACAAAATAATCCATAGCAAATATCCATCACTACAAGATATTTGGCACTACAAGAAATGTCTTCATGTCCATATCGTAGTCCAAATATCATCCGTGTGGCAACCTACAAGATGAAATCATGAAGATGTCAAATTTTGTCACCTGTCTCTATTTATAAGAATCTAACACTTGTGACAACAAAATCCAAATGAAAGTACTTGTCAAAAAGTTTGATCTTGAAGACATATATAGCACTTGTCTCTACTTATAATAATCCATATAGCACTTGTCAAAAAGAAAGTACTTCAAGACAAAACAAAATCCAAATGAAGACCCAAATAGAAGATATGAATTAACAAATACAAATTTTTGACCTATTATGAAGAGGAATATGATCAAGCTTGGTTCAAATGGAAATGTGATATACGTCATGCCTAAAAGTTTGATCATCAAGCTAAGATCATGGTTCATATGGAGTTTCTTTCCAAGATCAAGAGTTTGTGCAAGTGAAGTATGGTGGAATAAAATCCTAGGATCCGGTTTTAGAAGGAAATTATGTAGAATATTAGACTAGTGGTTGTCCATTTGTGAATTTGGAAGTCATATGGAGTTTCTTTCCAAGATATAAGAGAATTTAATTAGAATTTTCTAATTCCAAGTTTGGAACCAAAGAGCAAATGATCATAAAGGCACTTGTCACTACTTATAAGAATCTAGCATTTGGTGAAGTGAGAATTGCCAAAATTTGAAATCTTCATTGGTTCAAGAAAAAAAATTGACATCTAGCTAGATCATAAACAACGGCATAAGTAAGCTAGCACATATACATATGACTACTTACGAATCCATGATTGGTTCAACAAAAAGAATGTAGCAATTGTGACAAACATATGCGGGGCTAGGTTCATGCATGCAAATAAGTTCGAGGAAAGGAATGTAGCAAGATGTAAATGAGATATGGGGGCACTAACCGGAGTCGATCTCAAGGAATCGGAGAACCACCAAGATCATTGCCGCTTGGGCCTGGTGAATGTGAAGATCTATCATTATTCGATCCATGGCCTGATTGATGATGCACGAAGTATTACATGGTTAGCATGCCACTTGAACTAAGAAATGCAATAATGGTGCTTGAAAGTTTTTTAGGTAACTAATCGGAGGGTGCGGAGTAAAGGCAGGCATCTGCATAGTGGGCATACCTTGCTGGGTACACCAGGCCTGCAAATTATGTTTGAGTGAAGGTTAAGTACTGGTAGTAAAAGACTACATGTGCTTGGCTATTAAGGAACTAACCGCAAACATATCAAAGCATTGACTAGTTTGTGCCGACAACGCCTGCTGCAGCCTCGCATCAGCCTGTCGCCTCTCCTCCAAGAATTCTGCAACCTGTCGCCTCTCCTCCGCCAGTCGGGCCTACAGAATATGTCATCACAATCTCACATTCAAATCCAATCTCATGTTCAAATCCAACACTAAGTAAGAATTAAAAAAAGCTTATATAGAAGGACTTGTATAGAATACCTCCATCTCAACCATTGCTGGCGTCGAGTGTTTTCGTATAGAAGAACTTGAGCTAGTTTGCCGAGCCTTGATCTCAGGGAGAGTGCGACGGGAGGACCTTGGAAACATGCCATGTCCAATCGCTTCTGTGCCATGTTTCCTGCCGTCTCCAAAGATCATAACCAAATCATGGTCAAGGGGTTCCGATGTCACATCATACTTGGGCCCTTTCTTTTCTCTTGCCACTATTTTAAATTTGCTCAGCCGATCGTAGGCGGCCGCGTTGGTGTACGCAGACGATGTGTCATTCTCATCATAAGGCTCGGCAGTTTTGAACAGTCCCTTATGGGCCAAAGCGTATGACACGAAAAGGTTTGGCTCTGGAGCATTATTGTGAGCCGCCTGCAACCAAAGCAACATGATTACGATCTCATCATAAGGCTTGGCAACATGTATGACACAAAAAAGCTTATGAAGAACAAATCGATGGGAAGAAAGACATACCCAAATTTGCGCGTACACCTTAAGGTTTAAGCTGCCTTGATGGTGTGGTGGATCCACCATGGTGGCTCGCCATTTTTTATAATCTAGGTGTTTCTCCATATACTCGGCGGAACACCAGTAGTCCACCATCCGCTCCCAGCACTCCCCCTTATCGACACACCATCTCGGAGTAACCTAATTGATCACTTGCATCTCATATACGTCAAGAAGAAATTGAGTGCTAGCCAGTTGAGGAAATAACAAGCATGGGCATACTTTACCTGCATGTACTCCTCCTTTTCAAGAAAGAGTCCCCTAGCGGGTTTCTTACTCTTCAGCCTAAAGCCCCCACTTGCCTTATAAGAGGGGACGGCTATAAGGCGCGCCTTGTAGTGCAGATTGCGCACAAGCTTCTTGCAATATTCGTCGACAATCGCTGCTGCCTCCTCCATCTTTCCCTCCTCGTATCTATAGAAATCCTGCAATTAGACACGAGTGATCAATTGAGATTAGGCAATTAACTAGCTATTGATTATATATATGTAGTGTGTGAAGGAAACTTAATGATTACCCGAAGTTGGGCAAAGACCCGCTCGGCTTTGTTGAGAACCTCGATGACGTTGTTGAATACACCAACGTCCTCATAGGCTTTGTAGTGGGCCCAAGTCCATGCTGGCTCTGGAACTTTGCCCTTCCCAGGCAAAGTAACCATGCCAGGGAAATGCTCCTTAATGAGGATCCCAAGGACCTCGTTCACGTGCCGGCACTTACCCTCAACTCCGACTTGCGTCCAACCACTACAAAATGAGAAGCCAAAGTTATTTGCAATTGTTGCAAACATTGAAGGTAGAAAATGTGAAATTTTGTGAGTACTCTCAAAATCCATTTACCGTTCTCGGGAGCTTTGCCACACCACGCAGGTACACCGACGAACCCTGTGATGTGTCAACACGGATGATATCATCCTCCTCCTCATCAGCGGTCGAGGCCCCCGACCGATCCTCGTCCTTCTACGACGACACCGGCTCCTCCACCCTGTCCTCCTCAGCCACGGGTTCGTGCATCCCCTGAGATGCCAGCTCCTCCACCCTCTCCTACTCAGGCGGTGTCGCGGCAGGTGGTGGCGAGGGAGGCCGAACCGGCTTTCTCTTAGCCTTTCCTCCACCTGCACCTCTTCCCCGGCCTCTTCCTCGATGAGCCTGATGAGGAGAGGAAGCCTGAGGAGGATCGGCAAGAAAAGTGTCAAGCTGATTTCTCGCTACGGGGAGTGGGGCCTTATCTACCCGGTCACTCTTTTTCCGAGACGGGCCCACCATGCTTCACTCACCTGCTATGACAAATAGTAAAGCAATTAGTACAAATATAAAATTATAGTTCAAATAAAAGAGCATAAGTTCAAAAAATATACGGAATGAGAATTACTAAGGCAATTATAGTACAAATACAACATTATAGTTCAAATAAATAAGCATAAGTTCAAAAAACATACGCAATGCGAATTACAAATTCAACATTACAGTTCAACATTACAACTAAGAATAGTCGGGATCATCCGGATCATAATCCGTCTCTTCTTCTGGACCAGTTTGAGCCTCATCATCACTATCACGCGTGTCGTCAAGGATGCCGTCCTTGTGTTGTCTGTCAGCGTCACCATCATCGGCAATGCCTAGACGTAACCGTTCAAGCATTGATAGGTCTTCCATGTTCATAACCTCTTCTTCCTCTTCTTCTTATTCTTCTTCGCCATTGTCAATGTCTACTTCCATGCGTCGGGGCCCTTGCGTCGAGTTGATGTTGAAACGGCCTCTAGGCCCATGTTCTTCTTGGTAGAATTCTCCATCATATGTGTCGGGGTCCATGTGAGGTTGATAATCCTCTTCATTCAGTGAAGGATGTTTACCATGGGGCGGCACCTCGTACACGATATCCCAACCCTTAAGGTACTTCTTTTGGCATGTGTACCTGAGATAAAAAACTTGCGTCACCTGTTGAGCCACAATATAGACATCTTCGCATTCTAATTTGCTGTCTTGTCAAATTTTGACTTAGCCCAATATCATCTCTCCGCCTAACCTTCTCCGGATCGAACCAATGGCATTTGAAGACAACGGCTTTCGGAGGATTTGCCCCAAAGAAATGCAGTTCGTATATTTCTTCAAGTCTTCCATAATACTCAACTCGTTGCAAATAGCCGACACTCCAGTGTTTCTTGATTTTAGAACGGCCCGACGTTTCTTGTTGTCATGTGTGTGGAAGCGATACCCATTGATGTCGTATTTATCAAACGTACCGACCTTATAGTCAAACCCATTAGCAACTTGTTTCAACTCTTTGTCCAATATTGACGTACCCTACAAGTTTAAGCAGGAAGGATTGGTGTATTAGTCGCATGTAATACCAACTTCAGGTCTTCCATAATAAGAAGTATACCTTTGCTCTGAACCAAGAAATGAAACCGTAATTGCCGTCTCCTTTGCCAGCAAGAAGCTCATACTCTTCGACTGATTCAGGTTCGACCCCTCCATTCGAGAATTGGGCCTCCACAGCAAAGACAGGGAATCTTGGGGCCTACTTATGCCGGTTTTGAAACGGCTACAGAGAGTAGAAATTAAGCAACCATAATTATGGTTGATAGTATACATATACACAAGTGGTGCCTACTATTAAAGTTTCATTAATCAGTTGCCGTCCAGAATTCATCATTAGACTGTCCTAAAGGAAAATCATTAATTGCAGTAAAGGTAGAAGGCAACAAAAAGTCTAGAGAAGTGAATCTGGGTCGGATGATGCACAGTCTTGTCCAATGGTGCACAGTCAAAAACTTAATAATGACTTCAGCAGCAAATTCATACTGGCAAACCAAGTTTCTTCTTCAGGGCATCTGAACATTTGCTGGAGTAATGAACTGACTTGGTAACACCCTACGCAGCTTGCAGAGAGACCTCACCACAATACTCAATGACCAAAGACTCTAACTTATGTGCATGTCCGAGTTCAGCCACTCCAACATCAGTAAGTTTATGACACACCCGAAGTATGAGATTACTCAAGCATGGGGTGTGCGCAATGAAGCGCATCCCAGCATCAGTTACCGCATGACACAGTATAAGCTCGAGTGTCTCCAGATGTGATGAGGATGAGAGGGCCTTCATCCCCTCGTCATCAAAGAAGTTGGCGTTGTTTAGCACGAGAACACGAATCGGGCAGGACTGAATGAGCACCAGAAAACCCTGTTGTGTGAATCCTATTTCTAATGGCCAGTCACGGGAACATCCTGTAAAGCTGAGGTCTAAAATCTGAAGCATAGGATAGTTGAGGGCTAGAGCGTAAAGGCTGTTATCAGTAAATGACGTCCTGGTTTCACAGTAGCTGACATCGCTAGAGTAGCGCTGCAGGTTGAGCCAAAGTGAGATGCTTTTAAGGTTGCTGCAGCTCCGAGATAATGCAATCAGGTCATTGTCATTTAGGGCACGAACATACTCAAGGCAAAGCTTCTCCAATGCTTTACACTTCCCTAGGACAAGACGAAGTCCTACTTCTGGCCAAGTTTTAATATGGGCCAACCTCAAATCCTTCAAACTCTCACAGCAAAAAATCATATATATCCATGCTGTGAGCATCATACGAGGAGTCATAGACAACATCACTTGGAAGAATATCATATCTTTCTCTTTTCCTCTCAAACTCAAAACTTCTGGAGATTCATCCATCCTGAACCAAACTTTAGGAAGTCATGATGATTGATTCCTTTGCAATTCTTCACTACAAGCTCTTCCAACGATCCATCCCTACCAAGGTATTCCAGCCACTCTACGCTGTAGATTTTCTCGCAATCAATAAGGTGGAGAGCAGATAGACTTGTGCAGCCAACTGCAACCGAGAAAAGCCCAACTGACGTTATTTTTGGTGCAGAGTTGAGCCTGAGAGACACCATTGTCTTGCAATAAGCTAAACAAGCAAGCCCAGAGTCATCGATGCATGAGCAGAAGCTTAAGGTGAGGTCAATCAGCGAGGAACAGTGAGATGAAAACACAGAAACGCCTTTGTTGTCCAACTACTTTCCATGTCCAGGTATCCAACCAGAGTAATTGATTTCCACTTTCCGCAGATTTGGGAACCGGGCGCACAATGATGTCAGTGTTTTTGTAGCAGTGCAAAGACCGGAACCAACACGGATAGCACCCCTTTGATTCCTCTCTATCTTGTAGAGCTGCTTTGACACAAGGGAAAGAGAATTCAGATCACTTGTCCTGGTGATCCTCTTTGAGAATCTCTGTCAGCAGAGCCTCCGGTAGGTCCTCCATCGAACAAATTCAATTCAGCTGTACCAATCAGGTAATATATATCAAGGTTGAGAAAACAACCGAAGAGCTGGACTCAAACTTATGATATATCAGAATAATGCATGCATGTCAAGATAGATGGAGATACACTGGCGACAGACACTCATTACGAATAATATACTACTGATGAACTTTGAGCATTTTTCTGTACCCATCCAAAAGTTGTGTGTTGTTCATAAGCATGGAGATGTATTAAAGTAGCTAGCTAGCACCTTATCTGTCTCTAGATTGTTAGGAAGAAAAAATGACGCTCCAGGCAACATCATAAAATTAAACTAGCTACCACCATAATTAAGTAGCAGAGCCTAAATAATGAGCTAGAATTGACGCAAACACTTCGGCAAGCAGAATTACTACTAATTGCTGAATCTGAAAAGCAGAGCATATATGCAAATTAGTTAGTAGTTGTAGCTCTTGGTTGGGCAAGAAAGAAAGTAGGGAAATCAATCATTTTGCCAGCCACAGCCGATGAGTTCACAGGGCCAATCTAATATATGTTCAACTAGAAATACTACTAGTATTTGCTGCAACCCTAGGCAAAAAACTTACTTTCTACTAGTAGTACCTAGGAAAATGGCTTTACAACTATTGAAAGGGAAGAGAGGGTTGGTGGAATAGTTGTTGTATTGCTTGAGCCTCGTGGGCATATATATAGGAGTACAATGACTAACTTGGAGTACAAGACAAGGCAGGACAAATCCTAGTCTATCTCATATTTCCTAATAATCAATATACTCAACATCCCCCCGCAGTCACAACGGTAGCGACGCAGATGGTGAGACTGGAGAAGAATCCGAAGGTAAGCCGACGGTCATCCCCCCACAGTCGTAACGGTCGATGCATCGCGGAAGTCGTGGCTGGAGTAGAAACCGACGAGGTTGCTCAAGCAAGGCGGTAGCCCTTTGTGCCGATGTCGAGGTAGCCGAGAGCGTAGGGTGGTGTAGCCGTGGTCGAGGTAGCCGTGCGAAGAATGCCATGGTCGATGTCGAGTCGGGGTAGCCGGTGTCGAGGGAGTCGCCGAGGAGCCGCGGGCGCAAGGAGGCGCCGAGTTAGTCATGGGCGCAGTGGTGTCGAAGTAGTGATGCGCCGGGAAGAAGACGAAGTTGAGACGCGTCGCGCCGGGATTGCCAAGTTTGGGGACACGTCGTGGACGAAGGCACGCATCGGTGTTGCCAGCACCGGGCATGCGTAGACGGACGAAGTCGATGTTGACGATGCGTCGCTCCAGGATTGCCAGACCTAGGAACACATCGGGGACGAAGGCACGCGTCGGTGTTGCCAGCACCGGGCATGCGTAGATGGGGGCCTGCACACAACTTGTACGCCATGTCGAGGAGGCTAGCAGAGAAGGACTCAACGACGGTTGCGGCGCAAATCGGCGGGGGGCCGATGTCGCCCGCGGTGGTCGGAGTAGATGAAGTGGTCGGGGTAGACGACGGCGACGCTAGCGATGAGCTGGTGCTGGACGAAGACGAAGGGGGGTGGACGGGCGACGGCGGCGGCTACGGGGGTAGCAGCAGCGGCGGTCGAAGAAGAGTGGCGGCGGCGGCTACGGGGGTAGCAGCGGCGGTGGCCGAAGAACAGCGGCGGCGGCGGCCTGACGGTGGCGGCGGCGGCTTGGTTAGGAGCGCGGCGGCGATGCTCGAAGTAGGCGAGGAAGAACCCGACAGCGTGACGAAGATCGGCGCGGATGATGGCGTTCCCGCGCCGAGGAAGGCGGCGCGGCGCATACCAGAAGAAGTCGACGCGCGGGGACGGCGGAGTGGACCGCGCACCGCGGCGCTATGCCCCGAAGGGGCGACGAAGCGGCAGCGCGAGGGTCGGGGCGACAGCGGGAAGACCTCGGGGCGGCGGCGTGGACCGCGTGCTGCTGCGCGATGGCCCGAAGGGGCGACACAGCGGCGGCGCGCGAGTCGGTGCAGCCGCGGGGACGGCATCGGGCGGCGGCGGAGACCGCGTGCCACGCTCGCTACGGCCCGATGGGGCGATGCAGCGGCAGCGCGAGGGTCAGTGCGGCCACGGGGACGACCTGGAGCGGACGGCCTCGGGGTGGCAGTAGACCGCGGGCTGCGACACTACGGCCCGAAGGGGCGACGCAGCGGTAGCGCTCGGGTTGGTGCAGCCGCGGGGAGAGCCATGGGGCGGCGGCGCTGCGGCCCGACGGGGCGACGCAGCGGCAGTCCGGTGCTCGATCGGTGGAGGGGCGCGCTATACTTGGGACAGTCTTCACGGGACCTGCGGAGGCGCGCGCAATCGACGGGCCAGGTCGGTCGCTCGGCGTAGATGAGGCGGATCGCGGCAGCGAGCGGGTGATCATTCCGATCGCGCGCGATGTCGTGGACGTCGCTCGGTGGTGGCAGGGTGGCGGCCGGAGCCGGCAGCCGGCCCGATGCAGCTGGCTCGAAGCACCCGGCGCGACACAGGCGGCCCGACAGCCGGCCCGAAGCGGCCGGCGTGATGTAGCCGACAAGGCCGACGCAGCCGGCGAGTCCGACACAGCCGGCGCGAGGCAACCGGCGAGGACGGAGCCGGGAGCCGGCCCGAGGCAGCCGGCCCGAGGCAGCCGTTGTGCGACCGGACGAGACGACGGTGAAGATCGACGGGCAGGCCGGCGCGCGAACGACGGCTATGATGGGCCGCCGCATTGCGCGAGGGCGTCGGGTCAGGGCGGTGCAGGAGTCCCAATCGGAGCAGGGCGATGACGGCCGGCGTAGATCGACGGGCGTGCCGGCGCGCGAACGGCGACGTTGAGGAGCCGTCGGGTTGCGCGAGGCCGCCAGGTCGAGTGTAGAGGCCGGGTCGCGCCGATGTCGAAGTAGAGGCGCGGTGGTCGACGGCGGCGGCGGGCGACGCAAACCGATCTTAGATCGGAAAACCAAAAAGAAAACACCGATCAAGGTGACCGGCGGAAGAGAGAAGACCCCGGCTCAAGAGATCGAGGAAAAGACTCTCTAGGGCAGCCGGTCAACACGACCGACGGACGAACCCTAGGTACGGGCGGCGCGGCCCCCGGCGGCGGTCATGGAGGCCGACCGCCCTGGGGGCGGCGCGCGGTGCGGAAGCGGTGGGCGGCGGCTAGGGCTAGGAACTTGCGGCAGATACCATGTTGAAAGGGAAAAGAGGGTTGGTGGAATAGTTGTTGTATTGCTTGAGCCTCATGGGCATATATATAGGAGTACAATGACTAACTTGGAGTACAAGACAAGGCAGGACAAATCCTAGTCTATCTCATATTTCCTAATAATCAATATACTTAACAACAACATTAACTAACTGAGTTTATGGATGAGGATGATACTACCGGTTTGGTTTCCCCTATCAATCAAGAACAAGAAAGCGAATCAGAAAAAAAAAAACGTCTACATGTGGAATCGGGGAACCAACGAACGAAGAGGGAGGGGTCTCTCAGGAGAGGAGAAGCGAAAAACGGCGGTACCTTCCTTGAGCACGACCGGCCAGGAGAGGAGAAACGACCTCGGAGATGGCGGAGGAGAGTGCCGCCGCTTCTTTCATTCGGAGGAAGAGAGCAGAGTGTAAGTAAACCCTAGTCTCGTTCGTCTCTGTAATTTCCAGCGGAGCGGAGCAAGATGTGGTCTCACATGGGCTTTCCACACCCGGAATGGCTGCGGGCTGACGAGCGCTATTTTTGGCCTTCTACACATTTTTTTTTCTTGATAAACACAGAAAAATTTAAAAGTAATAAAAGATATAGAATGTTCATATAATCATTTCAGTAAATGAGTAAAATTTTAAGGCAGTGAAAAATATGTCCATGTCCACGAAAACAATTTTTCATCTACTTATTAAAATGTCTAGCAATTTTTTTAAATGTTCATGTATGCGTAAAGAAATGTTCATGTGTGACGAAAAATGTTGGCATGTATCAAAATAAAATAAATGTTTGCCTTTATGAAAAAGTGGGCATGTATATTTTCGTAAGTGTTCTTGTATGTAAAAGTAAATGTTCATGTACATCAGTAAGAATTACCTCAAATTCCGAAAGGATTCTTACATGTGAAGGAAATAATCATATCTTTTGAAAAACACATAACCACAATTGTGCTTCATCATGAAGTGCAACTATGCTTTTCACTCAAGAAGCACACATGTGCTTCACGCAAGAAGCAAAATATGCTTCGCGTGGAAAGCACACACTCCTCCCAGACGTAAACCGAAATATTAAAAAAATCGAAAAAAAATCAGGAGAACCAAGAAAAAACCAGGCAAAAACAAAAATGATAATATGCTCTCTCGGGTGCGTCCAATGGTCGACACGTGACGGTGGCTGGACTTGCCACATGACATGTTCACGGCTCCCCAAAATGCCCGCTGCGGAGCCTTCCAAGGGCGCCCCTGGTTAGGTGCTCCCATAGTATTCTTGCCTCCATCACTCAGAAAGAGAAAGGTAAACGATCTGTGTCGGCCGACCGGTCAAGCGATCGAGCCGGTTGCACACGCGCTACTCGATCGCGCAGCTTTCCATGCTGGCCGATCAACCCCCCACACTGTCACAACCCTGTAATAATGGTTGTAATTAGTTGCATCAATGCATCATGTTAAATTCAAATGAATTTGAAATGGGGATGATTAAACCCTAGCACCAAATGAATTTCAAATAGGTTCAACTTAAAATATTTTTCAATGAACCCAAAATGCCTTCAGAAAAGTTCATCATTTTTGAATTGGTTGGAAACCTCTGCCAAAAATGGTGCACATTTTTCTAGGTCATCTCTGGCTTTTTGAATTAAATCTTAGTGTATTTGATTTTGGGCATTTAATTGCTATAATTATTTTAAATGCTCAAATAATTCTGAAACTAAATGGGGGCCACCGGAATAATTCAGAAAGTGTCCACAATTTATTTCAGGAGTTTTAAAAATGATTTGGTATTTTTACTAAATCAAAACAGAGAAATAAATTCAGAAAACAGAAAGAAATGGAAAAGCAGAGAGAGAGAGACTTACCTGGCTGCTCGGCCCGTGCCAGTCATCTTCAACCTCTACCAGTAGGCAGAGGCGAGACCGCGCACGGCGCACGCACGCGCGCCACGCCACCAGCAGCCTACTTGCCTCATCGACGCCGCGGATAGACGTCGCGTTGCCGTCCCGATCGAGCTGACCTCCTCCACTCCTCCCCCTCGCTCCCCCTCACCTGCTTCCCGCCATGGCTGAAGCCTCCATGGCTGTGCCGCCGTAACACCGCAGCCACCGCACCCCACCCGCTCCGCCGTCATCTCCCTGAGCTTCGCCGCGACCTCTTCTTCCTCCTCGCAGAGCCACGCGACGCCGGACGCATAGAAGCCTCGCCTACGCCGTCGTCTTCAACCTCGGGCGTCCGAGATCGCCGGCGACCGCACGCCGTCTCCGGCCCCTCCCCGAGCCCACCGAGATCACCGCTTCAACCGCCGTGAGCTCCTGCGCCGATCCCCTCTCTCCCCTTGCTCGTTTGCTCCCTCTAACGCCGTCACCCATCACGGCCGAGAGCTCGGCTCCGCCGGCCATGTTGCCGATGTGTCCACGGCCACGCAAGCTCGCAACCGAGCACAGCAACGTGCTCAGCACGACGCCAGGAGCCCATAGCGATCACCCGTTTCTCCTGCCGTGCCTCGCATCGTCGAAACCGCCGATGGCCGAACTCCGGCCGCCGCCGCGAGCTCTGGCCACCCCAGCTGCTGCCGCTTGCTGCATCGGATGCGCGCGAGTTCCAGCACCACGTAGAGTCTCTCCGCCGTCCGTTTGGTCACCGGAGGAGCGAACCCGAGTCCTCCGCCGCGTCTGTCGTCGCCGGCGTCGAGCCGCCGACGAGTTTGACCGTTTGACCGGCTGGGTTGGCCCAGTTGACCAGGGGTTTGACTCCCCTGTGTCACTGACATGTGGGCCCAGGCCCTGATTAATCTAAGATTAGGATTAATTTAGTACTAATTAACCCTGTTAATTAGATGTGAGACTGACATGCGGGTCCCACTGGTCAGGTTTGACCAGAAACGGCCCAATTGACTTGCTGACGTCACGGTGATGTCATGCTGACGCAATAACTCATTTTCTGGATTTAGTTTAATTTAAATAACCAGGAAATTCCAGAAAATGAGATAAACTTGAAAAATTCATAGTAAATCAACCGTAACTCGGATGGAAAAGATTTATATATAAAAAATGATCAAAAAATTCCGAAGAATCTGTTTATGGCATTTTCATGCATGTTTGAACAACTTGAAGTTACTGTACATGACAATTTGAATAAATGGCATTTGAAATGTCATATGGAGTTTGAATTTGAACCTTGGGTTCAAACCAACTTCATTTAAATTGCTGCTAGTTGCATTAGCCCAAATCATCAGCATGTTGCCATGTCATGATCATACATCATGTTTGTTGCATTGCATTGATTGTGTTCCTTCTCTGTTGCCGGTGTTTGTTCCTTCTAGGTAGAAGACGATTCCGACGTTGTGATCGTTGACACCGATGAAGAGCTATACAGTCTTCAAAAGTGCCAGGCAAGCACACCCCCTTGGTCATTTCGATACAATCCCACTCTCTTGCTCTTGCTCTCTTTTATTGCATTAGGACTGTTGGAAATATGCCCTAGAGGCAATAATAAATGTAGTTATTATTATATTTCCTTGTTCATGATAATCGTTTATTATCCATGCTATAATTGTATTAATTGGAAACACTAGTACATGTGTGGATACATAGACAACACTGTGTCCCTAGTATGCCTCTAATAAACTAGCTCGTTGATCAAAGATGGTCAAGATTTCCTAGCCATGGACATGAGATGTCATTTGATAACGGGATCACATCATTAGGAGAATGATGTGATGGACAAGACCCAAACTATGAACGTAGCATATGATCGTGTCAGTTTATTGCTATTGTTTTCTGCATGTCAAGTATCTGTTCCTATGACCATGAGATCATGCAACTCGCTGACACCGGAGGAATACCTTGTGTGTATCAAATGTCACAACGTAACTGGGTGACTATAAAGATGCTCTACAGGTATCTCCGAAGGTGTCTGTTGAGTGGGCATGGATCAAGACTGGGATTTGTTACTCCGTGTGACGGAGAGGTATCTCAGGGCCCACTCGGTAATACAACATCACAATGAGCCTTGCAAGCAAAGTGATTAAAGAGTTAGCTACAGGATCTTGTATTACGGAACGAGTAAAGAGACTTGTCGGTAACAAGATTGAACTGGGTATGGAGATACCGACGATCGAATCTCTGACAAGTAACATACCGAAGAACAAAGGGAACAGCGTACGGGATTAACTGAATCCTTGACATAGAGGTTCGACCGATAAAGATCTTCGTAGAATATGTAGGAGCCAATATGGGTATCCAGGTCCCGCTATTGGTTACTGACCGTAGAGGTGTCTCGGTCATGTCTACATAGTTCTCGAACCCGCAGGGTCTACACACTTAACGTTTGGTGAGGATATAAGTATAGTTGAATTGTTATGTTGGTGACCGAAGGTTGTTCGGAGTCCCGGATAAGATCCCGGACATGACGAGGATCTCCGGAATAGTCCGGAGGTAAAGATTGATATATGGGATAATAGTGTTTAGTCTCCGGAAGGGTTCCGGAATTCACCGGAAGGAGTTTCGGATGTTTCCCGAAATGTTCGGGTACGAGAACACTTTATTTGGGCCAAGGGGTAAAGCCCACGAGGCTTTAGGAAGGTGCAAAAGGAAGTTTTGCGAAGGCCAGGGGCCAGACGCCAGGGACCCTGGTGTCTGGGGCCAGACGCCGAGGACCCTGGCGTCTGGTCCTGGAGTCCGAGCAGGACTCTTGCCTTGCGGGCCAAACCGACTTTGAGGAGGCTCTTTCTCCAAGTTTCGACCCCAGGGCTCAACATATAAATAGAGGGGCAGGGCTAGCACCCGGAACACATCAAGAATTCCCCAAGCCGTGTGCCGGCAACCACGCCCCTCTAGTTCATCCTCCGTCATAGTTTTCGTAGTGCTTGGCGAAGCCCTGCGGAGATTGTTCTTCACCACCACCGTCATCACGCCGTCGTGCTGCCGGAACTCATCTACTACTTCACCATCGCTCGCTGCATCGAGGAGGTGAAGGCGTCATCAAGCTGTACGTGTGTTGAACGCGGAGGTGCCGTCCGTTCGGCGCTAGATCGTGATTGGATCGCGGGACGACTTGCGATTTGGATCACGAAGACGTTCGACTACATCATACGCGTTTCTTAACGCTTCCGCTTAGCGATCTACAAGGGTATGTAGATCCACTCTCCCTCTCGTAGATGCTCATCACCATGGATAGATCTTGCGTGTGCGTAGGAAATTTTTTGTTTCCCATGCAACGTTCCCCAATAGTGGCATCTGAGCTAGGTCTATGTGTAGATGAGATCTCGAGTAGAACACAAAGGAGTTTGTGGGCGTTGATATTCAGATTGCTTCCTCCCTTGGTCTTTTCTTGTTTCGGCGGTATTGTGGGATGAAGCGGCCCGGACCAACATTACTCGTACGCTTACGAGAGACCGGTTCCATCAACTGACATGTAACTTCGTTGCATAAAGATGGCTGGCGGGTGTCTGTTTCTCCCACTTTAGTCGGATCGGATTTGACAAAGGCGGTCCTTGAGAAGGTTGAATAGCAATTTTTGTATCACCATTGTGGTTTTTGCGTAGGTAAGAATTGTTCTTGCTAGATACCCGTAGCAGCCACGTAAAACTTGCAACAACAATTAGAGGACGTCTAACTTGTTTTTGCAGGGTATGTTGTGATGTGATATGGCCAATTACGTGATGAGATATATGTGATGTATGAGATGATCATGTATTTTATAGAATATCACGACTTGCATGTCGATGAGTACAGCAACCGGCAGGAGCCATAGGGTTGTCTTTAATTATTTTCGCCGTTTTGCTTTACTTTATCGCTATGAGTTAGCAATAGTCGTGGAAGCAACAATCGGCGCGACAACCTCATGGCGGCACGTTGATGGAGATAAAGATGATGGAGATCATGGTGTCATGCCGTTGACAATGGAGATCATGCTGGTGCTTTGGAGATGGAGATCAAAAGCACAAGTTCATGGCCATATCATGTCACTTATGATTTGCATGTGATGTTAATCCTTTTATGCATCTTATTTTGCTTAGGACGACGGTAGCATTATAAGGTGATCCCTCACTTAAATTTCAAGATAGAATTGTGTTCTCCCCGAGTGTGCACCGTTGCGAAAGTTCGTCGTTTCGGGACAGCACGTGATGATCGGGTGTGATAGACTCTACGTTCGCATACAACGGGTACAAGCCAGTGTTGCACGTGCGGAACACTCGGGTTAAACTTGATGAGCCTAGCATGTACAGACATGGCCTCGGAACACAAGAGACCGAAAGGTCAAACATGAGTCATATAGTAGATATGATCAACATGAAGATGTTCACCATTGAAACCACCTCAACTCACGTGATGATCGGACTTGAGTTGGTGGATTTGGATCATGTGACACTCGAATGACCGGAGGGATGTCAATTTGAGTGGGAGTTTTTAAGTAATATGATTAACTAAACTCATT
Organism: Elymus sibiricus; assembly: GCA_039707655.1. Taxonomy (NCBI): domain Eukaryota; kingdom Viridiplantae; phylum Streptophyta; class Magnoliopsida; order Poales; family Poaceae; genus Elymus; species Elymus sibiricus. The sequence continues at coordinate 36,947,218 of CM077663.1, read as the reverse complement.
ATCTTGAACAATAGTCTAAGTTGTCTTTGCAATATTTGTGTTGTAGATCATGGCTCGCGCAGTAGCACCCCTGAATTTTAATGCGTTCCTAGAGAAAGCTAAGTTGAAAGATGATGGAAGTAACTTTATGGACTGGGCCCGTAATCTAAGGATTATCCTTACGGCTTCCCAGAAGGCTTATGTCCTTGATGCACCGCTTGGTGATCCACCCGCTCCAGTTGAGTCTCCAGACGTTGTGAACGCCTGGCAGGCTCGTTCTGATGATTACTCAATAGTTCAATGTGCAATGTTGTATGGCTTAGAACCGGGACTTCAAAGACGTTTTGAACGTCATGGAGCATATGATATGTTCCAGGAGTTGAAGTTTATCTTTCAGAAGAATGCCCGGATCGAGAGGTATGAGACCTCCGATAAGTTCTATGCTTGCAAGATGGAGGAGAACGGGTCTGTTAGTGATCACATACTCAGAATGTCTGGGTACTCCACCCGTCTGGCTGAATTAGGGATGCCCCTTCCGCCAGAGGCTATCACTGACAGAGTTCTTCAATCATTGCCACCTAGCTACAAGAGCTTCATGTTGAACTATAACATGCACGGGATGAACAAGTCAGTCGCCGAGCTGTTTGCGATGTTGAAAGTCGCTGAGTCTGAGATTCAGAAGGAGCATCAAGTGTTGATGGTCAATAAAACCACTAGTTTCAAGAAGAATGGCAAGGGTAAGAAGGGTAACTCCAAGAAGAGTGGCAAAGCAGTTGCCCCTCCCGTGAAGAAACCCAAGGCTGGACCCAAGCCAGAAACTGAGTGCTTTCATTGCAAGGGAACTGGTCACTGGAAGCGGAACTGCCCCAAGTATTTGGCTGACAAGAAGGCGGCCAACAACAAACAAGGTATATATGATATACATGTTATTGATGTGTACCTTACCAACTCTCGTTGTAGTGCCTGGGTATTTGATACCGGTGCGGTTGCTCACATTTGCAACTCAAAACAGGAACTGCGGAATAGACGGAGGCTGGCAAAGGACGAAGTGACGATGCGCGTGGGAAATGGTTCCAAGGTTGATGTGATCGCCGTCGGCACGCTTGCTCTTCGATTACCATTGGGATTAGTGATGAACCTGAATAATTGTTATTTAGTGCCTGCGTTAAGCATGAAAATTATATCTGGATCTTGTTTATTGCGAGACAGTTACTCATTTAAATCAGAGAATAATGGTTGTTCTATTTATATGAGTAATATCTTTTATGGTCATGCACCCAATGTGAGGGGTTTATTCTTATTGAATCTCCATAGTGATGATATACATGTTCATAACATTGATGCCAAAAGATGTAGAATTGATAATGATAATACCACTTTCTTGTGGCACTGCCGTTTAGGTCATATTGGCGTAAAACGCATGAAGAAGCTCCATGCTGATGGACTTTTGGAGTCACTTGATTTTGAATCACTTCACACATGTGAGCCATGCCTCATGGGCAAGATGACTAAGACGCCGTTCTCTAGCACAATGGAACGGGCAAGTGACTTGTTGGAAATCATACATACTGATGTGTGCGGTCCGATGAGCATTGAGGCGCGCGGTGGTTATCGTTACTTTCTCACCTTCACTGATGACTTGAGTAGATATGGGTATATTTACTTAATGAAACACAAGTCTGAAACGTTTGAAAAGTTCAAGCAATTTCAGAGTGAAGTTGAGAATCATCGTAACAAGAAGATTAAATTCCTACGATCTGATCGAGGAGGAGAATATCTGAGTTATGAGTTTGGCAGTCACTTAAGACAATGTGGAATTGTTTCACAATTGACACCGCCTGGAACACCACAGCGTAATGGTGTGTCCGAACGTCGTAATCGAACCTTATTGGATATGGTGCGATCTATGATGTCTCTTGCCGATTTGCCACTATCGTTTTGGGGTTATGCATTAGAGACAGCTGCATTCACTTTAAATAGGGCACCATCGAAATCCGTTGAGATGACGCCATATGAACTATGGTTTGGCAAGAAGCCAAAGTTGTCATTTCTTAAAGTTTGGGGATGTGATGCTTATGTCAAAAAGCTTCAGCCTGAAAAGCTGGAACCCAAAGCGGAGAAATGCGTCTTCATAGGATACCCAAAAGAGACAGTTGGGTATACCTTCTATCTCAGATCCGAAGGCAAAGTGTTTGTCGCTAAAAACGGAACATTTCTTGAGAAAGAGTTTCTCTCGAAAGAATTGAGTGGGAGGAAGATAGAACTTGATGAGGTTGTTGAACCTTTACTTCAACCAGAGAGTAGCGCAGCGCATAAAGATGTTTCTATAGAGCCTACATCAGTTGAAGAGGAAGTTAATGATGATGATCATGAAGCTTCGGATCAAGTTGCTATCGAACCTCGTAGGTCGACAAGGACGCGTACTGCTCCTGAGTGGTACGACAACCCTGTCTTAGAGGTCATGTTGTTGGACAACGATGAACCTACGAGCTATGGAGAAGCGATGATGGGCCCGGATTCCGAGAAATGGTTAGAGGCCATGAAATCCGAGATGGGATCCATGTATGAAAACAAAGTATGGGCTTTGGAAGTATTACCTGAAGGGCGTAAGGCCATTTAGAACAAATAGATCTTTAAGAGGAAGACGGACGCGGATGGTAATGTCACCGTCTATAAAGCTCGACTTGTGGCAAAGGGTTTTTCACAAGTTCAAGGAGTTGACTACGATGAGACCTTCTCACCCGTAGCGATGCTTAAGTCCGTCAGAATCATGTTAGCAATAGCTGCCTTTTTCGATTATGAAATTTGGCAGATGGATGTCAAAACAGCGTTCCTTAGCGGTTTCCTTAAGGAAGAGTTGTATATGATGCAACCAGAAGGTTTTGTCGATCCAGAGAATGCTGACAAAGTTTGCAAACTCCAGCGATCCATTTATGGACTGGTGCAAGCATCTCGGAGTTGGAATCTTCGCTTTGATGAGGTGATCAAAGTGTTCGGGTTTATACAAGTTTACGGAGAAGCTTGTATTTACAAGAAAGTGAGTGGGAGCTCTATAGCGTTTCTAATATTATATGTGGATGACATATTGCTGATTGGAAACAATATAGAAATGTTGGAAAGCGTGAAGGAATATTTGAACAAGAGTTTTTCAATGAAGGACCTAGGAGAAGCTGCTTTCATATTAGGCATCAAGATCTATAGAGATAGATCGAGACGCTTAATAGGACTTTCACAGAGCACATACCTTGACAAAGTTTTGAAGAAGTTCAAAATGGATCAGTCCAAGAAGGGGTTCTTGCCTGTATTGCAAGGTGTGAAGTTGAGTAAGACTCAATGCCAGTGACTGCAGAAGATAGAGAAAAGATGAGTGTCGTCCCCTATGCTTCAGCCATAGGCTCTATCATGTATGCAATGCTGTGCACAAGACCCGATGTCAGCCTTGCCATAAGTATGGCCGGAAGGTTTCAAAGTGATCCAGGAATGGAACACTGGATGGCGGTTAAGAATATCCTGAAGTACTTGAAAAGGACTAAGGACATGTTTCTCGTTTATGGAGGTGATCAAGAGCTCGTCGTAAAGGGTTACGTCGATGCAAGATTTGACACTGATCCGGATGACTCTAAGTCACAAACCGGATACGTATTTACTCTCAATGGGGGTGCGGTTAGAAGGTGCAGTTCCAAGCAAAGCATAGTAGCTGATTCTACATGCGAAGCGGAGTACATCGCTGCCTCGGAGGTGGCGAAGGAAGGTGTCTGGATGAAGGAGTTCATGACAGATCTTGGAGTAGTGCCTAGTGCACTAAACCCAATGACTCTGTTCTGTGACAACACTGGTGCCATTGCTCTAGCCAAGGAACCCATGTTTCACAAGAGGACCAGACACATAAAGCGACGTTTCAATTCCATCCGTGATTACATCAAGGAGGACGACATAAATATTTGCTAAGTGCACACGGATCTGAATATTGCAGATCCGATGACTAAACCTCTTCCAAGGGCTAAACATGATCAACACTAGAACTGTATGGGTGTTAGATTCATTACAATGTAAATCACATAATGATGTGAGTTAGATTATTGACTCTAGTGCAAGTGGGAGACTGTTGGAAATATGCCCTAGAGGCAATAATAAATGTAGTTATTATTATATTTCCTTGTTCATGATAATCGTTTATTATCCATGCTATAATTGTATTAATTGGAAACACTAGTACATGTGTGGATACATAGACAACACTGTGTCCCTAGTATGCCTCTAGTAAACTAGCTCGTTGATCAAAGATGGTCAAGATTTCCTAGCCATGGACATGAGATGTCATTTGATAATGGGATCACATCATTAGGAGAATGATGTGATGGACAAGACCCAAACTATGAACGTAGCATATGATCGTGTCAGTTTATTGCTATTGTTTTCTGCATGTCAAGTATCTGTTCCTATGACCATGAGATCATGCAACTCACTGACACCAGAGGAATACCTTGTGTGTATCAAACGTCACAACGTAACTGGGTGACTATAAAGATGCTCTACATGTATCTCCGAAGGTGTCTGTTGAGTGGGCATGGATCAAGACTGGGATTTGTTACTCCGTGTGACGGAGAGGTATCTCAGGGCCCACTCGGTAATACAACATCACAATGAGCCTTGCAAGCAAAGTGACTAAAGAGTTAGCCACAGGATCTTGTATTACGGAACAAGTAAAGAGACTTGTCGGTAACGAGATTGAACTGGGTATGGAGATACCGACGATCGAATCTCGGGCAAGTAACATACCGAAGAACAAAGGGAGCAGCGTACGGGATTAACTGAATCCTTGACATAGAGGTTCGACCGATAAAGATCTTCGTAGAATATGTAGGAGCCAATATGGGCATCCAGGTCCCGCTATTGGTTACTGACCGTAGAGGTGTCTCGGTCATGTCTACATAGTTCTCGAACCCGCAGGGTCTACACACTTAACGTTTGGTGACGATATAAGTATAGTTGAGTTGTTATGTTGGTGACCAAAGGTTGTTCAGAGTCCCGGATAAGATCCCGGACATGACGAGGATCTCCGGAATAGTCCGGAGGTAAAGATTGATATATGGGATAATAGTGTTTAGTCTCCGGAAGGGTTCCGGAATTCACCGGAAGGGGTTTCGGATGTTTCCCGAAATGTTCGGGTACGAGAACTCTTTATTTGGGCCAAGGGGTAAAGCCCACGAGGCTTTAGGAAGGTGCAAAAGGAAGTTTTGCGGAGGCCAGGGGCCAGACGCCAGGGACCCTGGCGTCTGGTCCTGGAGTCCGAGCAGGACTCTTGCCTTGCGGGCCAAACCGACTTTGAGGAGGCTCTTTCTCCAAGTTTCGACCCCAGGGCTCAACATATAAATAGAGGGGCAGGGCTAGCACCCGGAACACATCAAGAATTCCCCAAGCCGTGTGCCGGCAACCACGCCCCTCTAGTTCATCCTCCGTCATAGTTTTCGTAGTGCTTGGCGAAGCCCTGCGGAGATTGTTCTTCACCACCACCGTCATCACGCCGTCGTGCTGCCGGAACTCATCTACTACTTCACCATCGCTCGCTGGATCGAGGAGGTGAAGGCGTCATCAAGCTGTACGTGTGTTGAACGCGGAGGTGCCGTCCGTTCGGCGCTAGATCGTGATTGGATTGCGGGACGACTTGCGATTTGGATCGCGAAGACGTTCGACTACATCAACCGCGTTTCTTAACGCTTGCGCTTAGCGATCTACAAGGGTATGTAGATCCACTCTCCCTCTCGTAGATGCTCATCACCATGGATAGATCTTGCGTGTGCGTAGGAAATTTTTTGTTTCCCATGCAACGTTCCCCAATAAGGACAACAACAATTCAACTGTTACTTGTCGCGGTAGTTGAACCTATTCCTCTGCATGACCTCTCTTTGCCACAGTAATTAGTAAATCCCACTAGCATGAGTAGGAGTTGTTTGAGCCATGATATGCCTACTCATTCATGCTTGCTTGCTACGGCTGTTATGCTTAGAGTTGTGTCAGGTCTGATTCATATGGGATGGATTGGTATGGTGGTGAACATGTCCTACTGTTGAGAGCTAAGTGTGTGAACACGATTTGGTAAAGGTAGCGATGAGAGGCCATGTAGGAGTACATGATGGGTTGTCTCATTGGTACCGTCCTCAGGAACTGAGTTCCGTGTTTGTGAGCCAAGACAGTTACTACCACACATTGGGATCCTTAATTGACTCTCTCGACTTATTAATCGCCTTGATTTCTGTCCAGGAGTTGCAACTAGTTTCTGGTGTTTGTAGGATATGTGTTGGCGGCCGTGCATAGCACTGACCCTAGGGGTGGGCTATGATGAGGTAGAGACACCGAGGCACGGTGTACCAAGTGACACCCAAATGGTGCTCTTGGGAACCCTGCACTCATCGTTTGGGGCCGTACTGGAAACTTCGGCCGGACTTCCTTGCGGAGTGGACTCAAATAGGCGATAAACCTGGACTAGAGTCTTGTGTGGTTAGTAAGGTTGTGGCCGACACCCTCGCCAGGCTTCCGCTTAAAGGTTGCCGAGATACATGACATGTACATGGTGGTAAGTGGTGGGAGCGTGTGTGAAGAAGTACACCCCTGCATGGTTATTAATGATCTATTCGAATAGCCGCGTCCGCGGATATGGACTACTTGTAAGCTTACATAGTTCATAGACAAGTTGAAATGGATACTCTAAAATGCGCAAGATAAGCGTGAGTGCTATGGATGACCTTCTCGTAGGGAGACGGGAGCGGATCCATAGTGGTGTATTGTTATGGTGAATATGTGGACTCGTGTGCGCTTTCTCACCCCAAAGAGGATACTGGTAGTCGTAGTACAGAATAGCCACCGAGTCAAAGCTGGCTTGCTGCAGTTAATCTCCACCACCCCTTGTTGATACAGATGCATATGTAGCTAGTTCTGATATAAGTCTTGCTAAGTACATTGTACTCACGTTTGCTTAATTTATGTTTTTGCAGAGGAGACTTCAGTCTCACTTTAGATTCTTGCGATGAGTTCGACGTTGATCGATTAGCTTGGGAATTCCAGACAGAGGTCTGATTCCTTTGGAGGGTCTTGTAGATAGACAGGCTTTCTAGCCTACTTTCTTTTCAGCTGTCTGTACTCAGACAGGTTTATGCTTGCGCTTGTTGCTTGTATGACTTTGTATGTTGGGTCATGAGACCCATGGTTGTAATATCATGCTATGTATGGCTCCTTGGAGCCTCTTAAAGAAATACTTTGAGTCGTAGAGTTATGTTGTGATGCCATGTTGTATCTACACATATCGAGCATATTGTGTGTATGTTATTGAAATGCTTTGGTATGTGTGGGATCCGACACCTAATTGTTTATTCTTGGTAGCCTTCCTTATGGGGAAATGCCTCCTAGTGCTTCCATCCGGAACACATGGATTGACCGACATGTGTCCTTCTTTGCTCCTGTGTCTGTCCCTATGGGGAAATGTCACGCGGTGTTCATTTAAGTCCTTATAGCTTGCTACGACTTGGGTTCATACGTTGATGACCGACACTTGCATTGCTGGGTCATGTATGCCTGTCCCTGTAAGTTTGTGTCACCTTGGTTTACGACTAGTCATGTCGGCCCAGGTTCTTTGTCATATAGATGCTAGCGACACCATCATATACGTGAGCCAAAAGGCGCAAACGGTCCCGGCCAAGGTAAGGCTGTAGCCGTGGGAATGCCGTGCGTGAGGCCGCAAAGTGATATGATGTGTTACATGCTAGATCGGTGTGACTTAGGATCGGGGTTCTGACACACACGCCTCCTGGTGCACGTTTGCATTGCTTTTCCCCCTAACGCATACACGTGCCCTAGATAAACATCTTCGCAGACGGGCACTAAAAGTGCGTACGCTCACGGGTTAAGCACTCGTCATTATACGTTCATTATAGTGGTGCTGAAAGTACGCCATCGATGGTGGTACTAGCAAAAAAATGGGATCTTGTCGAGCCCAGAACACCCAGCACCAAGCCCATCAGTCATCATCGTTGCCACATGTGCACCTCCACAGTTGTTGGATCTGGTGCTACTGTTGCTCCTCACATTCATTGTTGCCTCGTGGGCTCCTTTGTTGTGGTCGTCGACCTCGCCTACACGGCTACACCTCAACGACCTCGCGGTGCGCCTCCAACTTCAAGACCGCAGCTAGGAACCGAACATTATGTTGTCACTACAAGCATGTTAAGCCCGGGGAAGGAGCAATGACTGCTTCCTTGACCTCGCTCCAACCTGTGTTAGACTCACTACTAGCAGGTAGAAATGGTTCAACAAAGCGCTTTTCAGTAGTAGCGTCGATTTACACCTGCTCCAACTGGCTAGACCTTGCAGCTATTGTATAGGCGCAACTGGTGATCACGACTGAACCTTCAACGCCAGTTATTAGCGATTGCCATCGATTCCTTCTCGTTATGCCCATGATAGCGCAAGCGTGAAACTAGCACCGCTAGGCCAGGCAAGCACTGAATGTCACCAAAGAGAGGGACTAAGGGTGTGTGCCGATAGTTTACCACTGGCAGGCGCTAGTGAAACAGGGGTGGAAGGCCTCGAATTCCTATTCAACACTCATTGCGGTACATAAGGAAGATCTGCATGCACCTTTTCTGATATGGGCTAGTCCTAGATCGTTGTTTTCCTTTGGTTATTCTGGCCTATTTGTTCCTATTTCCCCCCTTTTTTCTCTTTTCATTTTTTTTTCATTTCCGGCTTCTCTTTTTAGTTTTCGCTTTCCTCTTTTGATTTTAGAGGAAATATATATATGTGATTTTTAAAACTACATGAACATATATTGCAACAGGCACCTTTTCTCTCAAATGCCTGAGCCTTTTTTTAGTATATGTGGTTTTTTAACGTAGTGAACAATTTGTAAACATGGGATGAACATTTTTCTAAATATGTAAGCATTTATTCTTAGGTACATGAACATTGTCTTCATATATTAATTATCTACATTACTTAACTATTTTTGGGACATGATTTATTTAAAAATTTGTATGAAACTTTTTTTCTTTCGAAATTATGTTCATGGATAAAATCAAATAATGTTCCTTGATTGGCTGAACAGGGGGCGGCCCGTTAATGGCCCACACACAGCTCGCTCGCATCTCTCTCTTCCTCACCGGCTTCGTCTTCCTCACCCCAACCATCCCACCCCACCCCGCACGCCATCACCGCCCCCTTCTTGCCGACTGGACTCCTTCCTGCTTCCGCTGCTGACGGCGCCGCGACCGAGTCCCCTCAACTCGCCATCCATGGCGGCGGCGGTCACCGGAGGGCATCACTATGTCTCGCGTTCAGCGAGTCGAGAGCCTCGACTCGCTGAAGCAAGCGAGCATATGGGCCATATGGGCCGGCCCACGCGCGCGGGAAGCACCTGCCTGTTTAACTTTTGCTTATAGTTTAAAATATTCTAAATATATATTACAAAAAACACTCTTCAAAAACACATTTAAAAAAATGTTGAACAAGTATTTAAAAAATGTTGGATAAGTATTAAAAAACGTTGAACAAGAATTTGGAAAATGTTGAACAAGTATTTGAAAATGTTGAATAAGTATTAAAAATGTTGGATAAGTATTTGAAAAATGTTGAATAAGTATTACAAAATGTTGAACGGGTATACGAAAAATGTTGAACGAATTTTTGAAAATGTTGAATAAGTATTAAAAATGATGAACAAGTATACAAAAAATGTTGAACGAGTATTAACAAATGTTGAACGAGTATTTCAAAATTGTTGAACAAATATTTGAAAAATGTTGAATCAGTATTAAAATGTTGAACAAGTATTTGAAAAATGTTGAATAAGCGTTCGGACAATGTTGAACGTGTATACAAAAAATGTTGATCACTTATTAAAATTGTTTTTTAATATATATGAAAATGTAGAGTGAAAACAAAAACAAACATAAGAAAAACTAAAAATGGATAATAAAAAGAAAAACAAACAAAAATGGAGAAGAAAAAAGAAAAGGAGAAAACAGGAAAAGACCCGGTGCTTTCCCTCAAGTAGATCGCATGTGCTATCCTAACACGAACCCGACTCTAGCGCAGTGGCTAGAATCAAGAGCCACCACTGTGGCGACCTGGGTTCGATCCCTGGGTGTGCTATTTTGCGTCTCTATTTCTTCTCTTTTGTTCCTATATACCCGCTAAATGGGCTGGCCCATTAGTTTGAAGGCTTCAGCGAGAGGAAGCTGTCGACTCGCTGAATGCGAGAAATAGCTCTCGCGGTCACCGGAATCAGCAGGCCCAGCGCCGCGGCGGCGACGGGCAGCAACAACGGCGGCGAGTTCCGCTTCTTCCTGTCCTGCGACATCAGCCTCCCGCTCACCTTCCGCGTCCTCCAGGCCCCCAGCTCCTTCCCCTTCTGACCTTCCTTCCCCCAATTTCTACTGTATTCTCTTCTGAACCCCTAATTTCCCCTCCCTTGCAGTTGCAGATGGTCTCGACAAGAATCAGATGGTACTACTCTCAGTCCTACTACTCTGATTCCTCCCTCGCGCAGCTCGCATTCGCGGTATATATCTTTTCTAACTATAACGAAAATGAACACTATCTTGAGAGGTTGATGTAATTCTTTAGAGCATGGTTAATAGTATAGCCAACTACCGGCTATATGGAGTTGCCACATCACATATAGCCAACCTAATAGTCAACACGTATAATAGCTAGTTGCTAAGAAGTACTACATTATTAATGCATGACCCACCTTACACTCTCAGAGCAAGTACAACAGGATGACGTAGGCGGGCTGTAAGACTTTAAATATTATATTTTTGATGAGTTGAAGGAGAGAGAAGAGGAGAGAGAAGATAAGCGGGTTACTGATTAACAGTCGGCTGCAGCACGCGCTCCTAGACATGTTGTGAGAGATTGAGGTGGGCCATGTATTAACAAAGTAGTACATATTTATATGCAACTATTGTACTTGTTGGCTATAAGCTTGGCTATAAATGATGTGGCAAGGTCATACAGTTAGCAACTGGCTATACTATTAACCATGCTCTCACAATGTTTCTTGGAGCCCGTGCTATAGCCGACTGTTAATCTACAGCCCGCCTCACTTCTCTCTCCTCTTCTCTCTCATCCAACTCAGCAAAAAAATAATTGTTTAATCCTTACAACCTGCTGACTGTACCTTATTAGACTTGCTCTTAGTACTGTTCGAGTGCTGAACAGTGTTTTTTGTGCCACTATTAATTAATCCTGAATCTCTTTGACGTCCTTTCATGTAGTTTCGAAATTAACACCTTTGGAACCCCCCCCCCCCCTCTTTACAACAGGTCATTTTTGTGTAGTTTCAATAATTCCTTGTAGGCAAAGGTTGTGTCCTTATAGAAACCCGCTGATTTTGAAAAGCTAACAAGTTCTTGACATGGATAAGACATAAGTGGAATGCTCTTGTTGCTCCATGATTATCCTGTAGCATTTAATCATTCCTTTTTTGGCAGTAGCCTATATTAGTTTCGTGCTCTAATATTTCTAATCCATATGCTTCCTTACAGGTATGAAGGGCCGCCGTACAACCAAGCATATAGTCTTGACCAAGTGGCTTTTGCATCAGAGGGAATTAAAGATGCTCAACAGACTATATGTTCCCTTCTTCCTATCAAGTTCGAGATACTCCCTCCGTTCCAAAATATAGTGCATCCTCGGTTCCCGTGCTTCAACTTTGACCATAAATTTAACAAACGAGACCGACTGCGGCGGGAGCAAAAATTATACCAGTGAATTCGTATTCGAAAGAAGTTTTCAATTATATAATTTTTGCTCCCGCCGCAGTCGGTCTCGTTGGTTAAATTTATGGTCAAAATTGAACCTCGGGAAGCGCGGGCGCACTATATTTTGGAACGGAGGGAGTAGAGTCTGATTCTTGCTCTTAAACATATGTTTTTCATTTAACAGATGACTGCAAAGAAGGCTGCCAATAAAGAGCTGAAAGCGATGATGAAGACTGTCAGGATTGAAGATATAGATGTAGGAAGCATCACAGTTCATGTTTCCAAGACCTTCAGCTTATATTGTTTGAATTTTATCTGAATCCATACCTGCTTTCATAATCTATAGAGCATGCAAGACGAGATGATGGATCTTATGGATGTGAGCAATGAAATACAAGAAACTCTTGGTAGAAGCTACAATGTCCCATATGACATCGATGAGGAGGAACTTATGGGGGGTATGGCTCTTATTTGTAGTTGGCTATTCTTAGATGACTTAAAAGCCAGATATTATCACCTTAAAGTTATCGAGTCAACTAGTTTTTCTTACAGTGGTAACCAGCCAGGAACCATTCTTCAATTTAACTTCTGTAGTTGAATTTGATCTAGCAAAGTCCCAGTTTTTATCAGTTCTTAGGTCCAGGATTTTACCTGAAACGTTTCTTTGCCACTTTTGTTGTAAGCCCTGTACTATTAATTTACTGACAAGACAGTTCTTTATTTGCCATGCTCATTTTGTATGTTGAAAAATGCAGAGCTTGATGCTTTGGAAGCTGATATGGACTTCGAATCAAATTCATTCCCATCGTACCTCCAGCCAGACAAGGAGACAGATCTTGATTCCGAGCTTAATTTACCTGCTGCACTAAGTGGTCACGCGCCAGTCCCAGCAAATCGGTAACAGGTATGTCAATTGCTAAACTGAGCAGTTTCTCTTCACATCCCTAGGAAAATTGATGGCTCATGTTATTTCCCATGCAATCACAGTGTTTGAAGTTATAAACGGGGTTCTTTCATGTTCTGACATGATCTAATTTGACAGGCTAGATGCTTGAGATCATTATGAATGTATTACTGAACTAATAACTCGTGTATTTTGGGCTGAACTTCATGATGCATGCATATGTTGTTGGTGTGAACAATTTGAGCTTATAATAGCTTGATCTTAATAGTAAAAGAAACACACAGAAGGAGAATATGCAAATTATTTTCATGCCAAAACATGTGGTATGTGATGGATTTCATTATGAACTTCGAAGTGTCCATTGAACATCTCAGACGGCACATACTTTAGTTTGCTTGATTCCCCCTGATTGTAATGTCAACACTTGTCAACCAGTAGACTAATTTGCTCTGCTTAATTTTGTCTGTTGGTGCAGGAGGATGAACTGGGACTGCCTACCGTGCCGCACGCATCAATTCGTACCTGAAAGTAATAAAAAAGCTATGGTGTAGGTTGATATGTCTCCAACATATCTATAATTTTTGATTGTTCCATGCTATTATAGTATCAATCTTGGATGTTTATTATGCAATTATATGCAATTATATATTATTTTTTGGGACTAACCTATTAACCCAGTGCCCAGTGCCAGTTGCTGTATTTTGCATGTTTTTGCCTTTTTAGGGAAACAGTACCAAACGAAGTCCAAATGGAGAAAAAACTTTGGATTAATTTTTCTTGGACCAGAAGAAACACCAGAAGCTTCGGGAGAAGACCTGAGGAGCCACGGAGGTGCCACAAGCATGCCAGGCACGCCCTGGGGGGTAGGGCGCGCCCCCCAGGCTTGTGGGCCCCCTGTGGCACCTCTTGACCTAATTCCAGCGCTATAAATTCACAAATATTCCCAAACCAACTGAGAGCCATCTGAAACACTTTTTCCGCCGTCACAAGTCTCTGTTTCTTCAAGATCCCATCTAGAGGCCTTTTCCAGTGATCTGCCGGAGGGGGATTCGACCACGGAGGGCCTCTACATCAACCTTGCTGCCCTTCCGATGATGCGTGAGTAGTTTACCACAGACCTACGGGTCCATAGTCAGTAGCTAGATGGCTTCTTCTCTCTCTTTGATCTTCAATACAATGTTCTCCTCGATCTTCTTGGAGATCTATTCGATGTAATCCTTCTTTGCGGTGTGTTTGTTGGGATCCGATGAATTGTGGGTTTATGATCAGATTATTCATGAATATTATTTGAGTCTTCTCTGAATTCTTATATGCATAATTGTTATAGCTTTGTATTTCTCTCCGATCTATCGATTTGGTTTGGCCAACTAGATTGGTTTATCTTGCAATGGGAGAGGTGCTTTGTGATGGGTTTGGTCTTGCGTTGCTCAATCCCAGTAACAGAAAGGGACATGACACATATTGTATCGTTGCCATTAAGGGTAAAACGATGGGGTTTATTCATATTGCTTGGATTTACTTTGTCTACATCATGTCATCTTGCTTAAGGCGTTACTCCGTTCTTTATGAACTTAATACTCTAGATGCATGCTGGATAGCGGTCGATGGGTGGAGTAATAGTAGTAGATGTAGGCAGGAGTCTGTCTACTTGTCTCGGACGTGATGCCTATATACATGATCATTGCCTTGAATATTGTCATAACTATGCACTTTTCTATCAATTGCCCAACAGTAATTTGTTTACCCACCATATGCTATCTTCAAGAGAGAAGCCTCTAGTGAACACTATGGCCCCTGGGTCTATCTTTTATCATATATAAAAGCCAAAAACACTTTGCTGCAATTTATTTACTGTTATTTTATTTTGTGTTTTACTTTATCTATCTATCACTACGAGATTTGATCCTTGCAATTAACCGCCAAGGGATTGACAACCCCTTGTTTTGCGTTGGGTGCAAGTATTTGCTTTTGTGTGTGTAGGTACTGCTAACGAGGTTCTATGTGGTTCTCCTACTGGATTGATAATCTTGTTTCTTAACTGAGGGAAATACTTATCTCTACTGTACTTCATCATCCTCTCCTCTTCGGGGAAAATACCAACGCAGCCTACAAGTAGCAGGAAGAATTTCTGGCGCCGTTGCCGGGGAGATATCACCAAAACCTATCAGGTACGTACACGCAAACTATCATCTACATGCATTTACTTTATTTGCCATTTGCGTCTTGTTTTCCTGTCCCCCACTTCTAAGACGATTTTACAAAAAAACACAAAAATATTTTTTCGTTTGCCTTTTTGCTCGTTTGCTTGATTTCTTGTTTGCTTGCTTGAAGTTGTCATCATTTCTGAGTTTGTTATTGAAAAGGGAGAAGAGGGTAAAATCCCTAAGGTAGAAATCCCCTCTATTTTGGATTCTAATTTTTTTGTGATGGGAAGTGGGAATATCATAGGAAAAGGCACTATTCAGGAATTCTTTACTTGCACGGGGGCTTTGGTTTGCAATGACATTCCTATTCTTAAAAGAACCAAAAGCTATGCCGAAGCTATTTCTGTACTTATTCTCAAGCTTGAGAGAAGATTTATTCGTACTCACCCCACTTTGCAAAGATTGTTTTATGAGTTGCCTGTCATAAACAACCCTAAAGCTAAAAATATAGCTACTCTTATCCTCATGAATGAATTTGATTACATAGTGCGGGAGGCTAGAGAGATCTTTGATTTTTACAATATGAATCATAAGCATCCTGTTATAGATGAGATTTTATATGATGAAGATTATTTGTTGAGGCATTTATTTTGTGATAATTATACCTTTGATGAAGACACTAAAAAGGAAGTCCCACCTTTACACATAATTCAACAAGTTTTCAATGGTATTAATAAACAATACTCTTGGATTGTAAAGGGGAACCAACAAGGGTTTGAGGATAGTCAGCTTGATAATGCTAAGATTTTGATTGATGATGTGTTCCCTATTGTTTTTGAAAAGCCTCCTTACGAAAACACATCTCAAGATGCGAAAACTAAAGATGACAATACTTGAAACTATGCATTATGCCTAGCTAGGGGCATAAAACAATAGCGCTTGTTGGGAGGCAACCCAATGAATAAAATAAATTTTTGTATTACTTTCTGTTATTTGAGTTTGCACACAATTATTCTATTGTTATGATTGTGTTTTTATGTTTTAATTAGTGTTTGTGCCAAGTAAAGCCTTTAGGATGATGCGGGATAATAGTTGCTTTGATTCTGTGAAAAAACAGAAACTTTTACGCTCAGTCCAGAAAAATCTAAAAATCACTGGAAGGTGTTCTTGCTCTGAATTTTTTACACATGATTGATATACAAATTGTCCACGTTTTCCTAATTTTTCAGAATTTTTGGAGGTTCATAAGTATGGGTTTTATTCAGATTTCTACAGACTGTTCTGTTTTAGACAGATTCTGTTTTCTTTGCATAGTATGCTTGTTTTGATGAATCTATGGATTGTATCGGGGGGTATAAGTCATGGAGAAGTTGGAATAAAGTAGCTATTATGCAATAATAAAATATGAATGGGTTCATAACAGTACCTAAAGTTTGTGATTTGATTGTTATACTAACGGATCTCACGAATGTTTTGTTGAGTTTTGTGTGCTGAAGTTTTCAAGTTTTGAGTGAGATCACGATGGATGAAGGAATAAGGAGTGGCAAGAGCCTAAGCTTGGGGATGCCCGAGGCACCCCAAGGCAATATTTAAAGAGTCTCAAGTAATCTAAGCTTGGGGATGCCCCCGAGTGGCATCTCCTCTTTCGTCTACCAACCAACGGTAAATTACTTGGAGCTATATTTTTATTCATCACATGATATGAGTTTTGCTTGGAGCGTCGTGTATTATAGTGGTCTTTTGCTTTTTTGCTTTTTAGTTTGCCACAATCATCCCTTGCTGGACACACCTATTTAGAGAGACATGCATTTATTCGTGATTTGTTAGAATACTCTTTGTGCTTCACTTATATCTTTTGAGCTAGGCAGTTGCTCTAGTGCTTCACTTATATCTTTTTGAGCACGGTGGTGGTTATATTTTAAAGAAATAGTTGCACTGTCATGCTTCACTTACATCTTTTTGAGAGTCTAATAAATAGTAATGGCAATTTGCATGGGTTATGAAATTGGTCCTAATATGATAGGTATTCAAGAAGGATATAATAAAAACTTTCATGTAGATCACTGAATATGATAAGTTTGATTCCTTGCAATAGTTTTGAGATATTAAGGCGGTAATATGTGTGAGGTACTAGTGAATAATTGTGGTTTAGTGAGAATATTGATGTTGAGGTTTGTGATTCCCGAAGCATGCACGTATGGTCTGTCGTTATGCTATGAAGTTGGATCATGATTTATTATTGATTGTCTTCCTTTGTGTGGCGGTCGGGGTCGCGCGATGGTTAACTCCTACCAACCCTCCCCCTAGGAGCATGCGTAGTAGTACTTTGCTTCGAGGGTTAATAAACTTTTGCAATAAGTATGTGAGTTCTTTATGACTAATGTGAGTCCATGGATTATACGCACTCTCACCTGCCGCAATTTGCTAGCCTCTCCGGTACCGTGCATTGCCCTTTCTCACCTTGAGAGTTGGTGCACACTTCGCTGGTGCATCCAAACCCTGTGATATGATACGCTCTATCACACATAAACCTCCTTATATCTTCCTCAAAACAACCAGCATACGTACCTATTATGGCATTTCCATAGCCATTCCGAGATATATTGCCATGTAACTGATACATCTCCAACGTATCTATAATTTTTTATTATTCCATGCTATTATAGTATCAATCTTGGATGTTTTTATATGCAATTGTATGCAATTATATATCATTTTTTGGGACTAACCTATTAACCCAGTGCCTAGTGCCTGTTGTTGTTTTCTGCTTGTTTTTGGCTTTTCAGAGAAATAGTACCAAATGAAGTCCAAATGCCACGAAACTTTGTGGAGATTTTTTTCTGGACAAAAGAAACCTGGGAAGCTTTGGGAGGAGGCCAGAAGCCTCATGAAGGCTTCACAAGGCACTAGGGCGCGCCCCGGCGGGGCGCCGTGGTACCTTGTGGGGCCCACGTGACTCCGTTTGACCCAATTCCACTTCTGTAAATTCACAACTATTGGGAAACCCCCAAAGAGCCATAAGAGAAAACCTTTCCGCCGCCGAAAGCCTTTGTTCTTCCGCGATCCCATCTGGAGGCCTTTTCCGGTACTCTGCCGGAGGGGGAATCGATCATGGAGTGCTTCTACATAAACCTTGCTGCCCTTCCGATGATGTGTGAGTAGTTTACAACATACCTACGGGTCCATAGCTAGTAGCTAGATGGCTTCTTCTCTCTCTTTGATCTTCAATACAATGTTCTCCTCGATGTTCTTGGAGTTCTATCCAATGTAATCTTCTTTTGCGGTGTGTTTGTTGGGATCTGATGAATTGTGAGTTTATGATCAAATTATTCATGAGAAATATTTGAGTCTTCTCTGAACTCTTTTATGCATGATTGTTATAGCTTTGTATTTCTCTCCGATCTATCGTTTTAGTTTGGCCTACTAGATTGATTTATCTTCTAATGGGAGAGGTGCTTTGTGATGGGTTCAATCTTGCGGTGCTCAATCCCAGTGACAGAAAGGGACATGACACGTATTTGTATTGTTGCCATTAAGGATAAAAAGATGGGGTTTATTCATATTGCTTGAATTTGCTTCTCTACATCATGTCATCTTGCTTAAGGCGTTACTCTGTTTCATACTTAATACCCTAGATGCATGCTGGATAGCGGTCGATGCGTGGAGTAATAGTAGTCTCATGATAGCAATGGTAATATGCACGGATTATGAATTTGGTCCAGATATGATAGGTATTCAAGAGCGATATAATAAAAACTTTCATGTAGATCACTGAATATGATAAATTTGATTCCTTGCAATAGTTTGCGATATTAAGAGGGTAATATGTGGGAGGTATTAGTAGATAATTGTGGTTTAGTAAGAATAATTGTGTTAAGGTTTGTGATTCCCGAAGCATGCACGTATGGTCTGTCGTTATGCTAAGAAGTTGGAGCATGAATTATTATTGATTGACTTCGTTTGTGTGGCGGTCAGGGGCGCGTGATGGTTAACTCCTACCAACCTCCCCCCTAAGGGCATGCGTAGTAGTACTTTGCTTCGAGGGCTAATAAACTTTCGCAATAAGTATGTGAGTTCTTTATGACTAATGTCAGTCCATGGATTATACGCACTCTCACCTTTCCGCAATTTGCTAGCCTATTCGGTACCGTGCATTGCCCTTTCTCACATCGAGAGTTGGTGCAAACTTCGCCGGTGCATCCAAACCCCGTGATATGATACGCTCTATCACACATAAGCCTCTTTGTATCTTTCTCAAAACAGCCACCATACCTACCTATCATGGCATTTCCATAGCCATTCCGAGATATATTGCCATGCAACTTCCACCGCTCTGTTTTGTGACACACATCATCATTGTCATATTGCTTTGCATGATCATATAGCTGACATAGTATTGGTGGCTCAGCCACCGTTCATCATTTTTATACATGTTACGCTAGCATCATTGCACATCCTGGTACACTGCCAGAGGCATTCATATAGAGTCATATTTTTGTTCTAGTATCGAGTTGTAAGTAAATAGAGGTGTGATGATCATCATTATTAGAGCATTGTCCCAGTGAGGAAAGGATGATGGTGGCTATGATTCCCCCACAAGTCGGGATGAGACTCCGGACGAAAATAAAAAAAAATAGAAAAAAAGAGGCGAAAAAGAGCCATGAAAAAAAAGAGAAAAAAAATAAAAAGAAAAAAAAAGAAAAAAAAAGAAAAGAAAAAGAAAAAATAAATGAGAGAAAAAGAGAGAAGGGGCAATGTTACTATCTTTTTCCACACTTGTGCTTCAGAGTAGCACCATATTTTTCATATAGAGAGTCTCCTATTTTGTCACTTTCATATACTAGTGGGAGTTTTTCATTATAGAACTTGGCTTGTATATTCCAATGATGGGCTTCCTCAAATGCCCGAGGTCTTCATGAGCAAGCAAGTTGGATGCACACCCACTTAGTTTTCATGTTGAGCTTTCATACACTTATAGCTCTTAGTGCATCCGTTGCATGGCAATCCCTACTCCTCGCATTGACATCAATTGATGGGCATCTCCATAGCCCGTTGATTAGCCTCGTTGATGTGAGACTTTCTATATTTTTGACTTCTCCTATTTATCTCTATCACCATACTCTACTCTACCCATAGTGCTATATCCATGGCTTGCGCTCATATATTGAGTGGGAGTTGAAAAAGCTGAAGCGCGTTAAAATGTATGAACCAATTGCTTGGCTAAAACCGGGGTTGTTCATGATAAATACTTTGTGTGAAGAAGATGGAGCATCATAGGATTATATGATTTTGTAGGGATAACGTTCTTTAGCATTTTTAT
The DNA here is from genome assembly GCA_039707655.1 of Elymus sibiricus. NCBI lineage: Eukaryota > Viridiplantae > Streptophyta > Magnoliopsida > Poales > Poaceae > Elymus > Elymus sibiricus. Next base: position 36,927,115 of record CM077663.1, on the reverse strand, counting down.
TTTGAAAGACATGATTGTTTGCTAGTATGCCTGAGTATTGATGTCTTTATATCAAATTATAGACTATCGCTTTGAATCATTTGGATCTTATTATTCATACCATAAGAGAGAGATTACATGATGAAACGTGATAGGTAGCATTCCACATCAAAAATTCTGTTTTTATCATTTACCTACTAGAGGACGAGCAGGAATTAAGCTTGGGGATGCTTGATACGTCTCCAACGTATCTATAATTTTTGATTGTTCCATGCTATTATAGTATCAATCTTGGATGTTTTTATATGCAATTGTATGCAATTATATATCATTTTTTGGGACTAACCTATTATCCCAGTGCCTAGTGCCAGTTGTTGTTTTCTGCTTGTTTTTGGCTTTTCATAGAACCAGTACCAAATGAAGTCCAAATTCCACAAAAAAGTTTGGAGATTTTTTCCTGCACAAAAGAAACCTGGGAAGCTTCGGGAGGAGGCCAGAAGCCTCACGGAGGCTTCACAAGGTACTAAGGCGCGCCCCGAGGGGGGGGGGGGCGCCGTGGTACCTTGTGGGGCCCACGTGACTCCGTTTGACCTAATTCCACTTCTATAAATTCACAAATATTGGGAAACCCACAGAGAGCCAGAAGAGAAAACCTTTTCACCGCCGCAAGCCTCTGTTCTTCCGCGATCCCATCTGGAGGCCTTTTCCGGTACTCTACCGGAGGGGGAATCGATCACGGAGGGCTTCTACATCAACCTTGCTGCCCTTCCGATGATGTGTGAGTAGTTTACCACAAACCTACGGGTCCATAGCTAGTAGCTAGATGGCTTCTTCTCTCTCTTTGATCTTCAATACAATGTTCTCCTCGATGTTCTTGGAGTTCTATCCGATGTAATCTTCTTTTGCGGTGTGTTTGTTGGGATCCGATGAATTGTGAGGTTATGATCAGATTATTCATGAGAAATATTTGAGTCTTCTCTGAACTCTTTTATGCATGATTGTTATAGCTTTGTATTTCTCTCCGATCTATCGGTTTAGTTTGGCCTACTAGATTGATTTATCTTGCAATGGGAGAGGTGCTTTGTGATGGGTTCAATCTTGCGGTGCTCAATCCCAGTGACAGAAAGGGACATGACATGTATTTGTATTGTTGCCATTAAGGATAAAAAGATGAGGTTTATTCATATTGCTTGAATTTGCTTCTCTACATCATGTCATCTTGCTTAAGGCGTTACTCTGTTTCATACTTAATACCCTAGATGCATGCTGGATGCTTGCCCATCACTAGCTCTAACACAACCACCCCAAAGCTATAGACATCACATTTCTCTATCGCAACAGATGTGTACGACCAATCTGCACAAAAGCGTTGAGAATATTAGAATTAGGAATAAATCGATAGATATGAACAGTTTTGATGTGAGAAACAAGGCCATACTCGTACATACCAGGAGCTATGTAGCCATACGTTCTTGCTAGTGCACTCCAGTTTGATGAATCGGGCTTCAGAATCCTTGCCGTGCTGAAATCCGAGACAAAAGCCTTAAAGGATATATCAAGTAATATGTTGTTTCTTGTGATATCTTGATGGATTATAGGTGGACTGCATTCGTGGTGCAAATAAGATACTGCTTGAGTCACATCAGTTGCAAGATCTATTCTCTTGTGCCAATCCAATTCTTTTGCTAGCTCGTCATTTCCCAATGTCCTGTGGAGGCTTCCCTGTTGAATGTAGTCGTAGGCGAGAAATTTATACGCTGAATGGGAGCAGAATCCATACATTTTGACAATGCTTCGTTGTAGGATCTGTGTTATGATTTCCATTTCACTACGAAATCTTCGTTCATCATCCAACACTTCTTCTGTCTGATGAAGCTTCTTCACAACAACCAGTTGCCCGTCTTGGAGTTGTGCCTTGTAGACTTTGTCGTATCCTCCTATTCCAATTATGTACTTACCGTCAAAGTCTTCTGTTGCCCTTAAAATATCGTCAAATGCAAATCTTCCATCGAAAGTCCAAACAGAGAATATGTCCCTTGCTTCAGCGGTAACACTTTCTTATTGATTTCTCCTCTTACGAGTAAGTATTATTATGACAACAATTGCAGCAACAATGACGAAACCCATTGCTACTTGTGATAGGCGTTGGGATTTCCCCAAAGAGGAAGGGTGAAGTAGTATAGTAGTAGAAAGTATTTCTCTCAGTTAAGAACCAAGGTTTATCGAACCAATAGGAGATCCACGCAAACGACCTTTAGCAGTACATGCACACACACAAACAAATACTTGCACCCAACGCGGGCAAGAGGGTTGTCAATCCCCTTGTACTCGTTAATTTCAAGGATTAATTATGATAGTGGTAGATATATAAATTGCAAAACTAAATAAAAGTAAATAAATTGCAGCAAGGTATTTAGGGTTTTAGCAATATGATTTAAATGGACCCGAGGGCCATAGCTTTCACTAGAGGCATCTCTCTCAAGAATATAGCAATGGTGGGTACACAACATACTGTTGGGCAATTGATAAAAAAGTGCATAGTTATGATGTTATTCATGGCATGATCAGTACATAGGCATTACGACCGTGACAAGTAGACCGTTAAACTTACTGACGCCTACTACTATTACTCCACTTCGATAGCGCTTCTATGCTTGCCTCTCTAGGTATTAAGTTCATAAGAAACAGAGTAATGCATGAAGTATGATGACATAATGTAGACAGAATAAAACCAATCAATATGATCAAACCCTGTCATTTTACCCCTAGTAGCAACAATACAAATACATGCCTCGCTACTCCTCCAGTCATAGAATGAGGACACCATAAGATTGAACCAAGCACAAAGCACCTCTCCCGCTGAAGATAAATCAATCTGGTTGGCCAAACTAAACAAATAGATCGGAGAGAAATACAAAGCTATAACAATCACACATAATAAAGTTCAAAAATAACTCAATTACTTTCAATGAACAATCTGATCATAAACCCACAATTCATCGGATCCCAACAAACGCACCGCAAAAGATTACTTCAAATCAATCTCTGAAGAGAACATTGTATTGAAGATCAAAAAGAGAGAGAGAGCCATCTAGCTACTGCTATGGACCCTTAGGTCCTGTGGGGAACTACTCACACATCATCATGGAGGCAGCAAGGTTGATGAAGAAGGCCTCAGTGATCGATTCCCCCTCCGGTAGATTACCGGAAAAGGTCTCCAGATGGGATCGCGGAAGAACAGAGTCTTGCGGTGGCGGAAGAATTGTTTCGGGTCTCGCTCTGGGGGTTTTGGAATATTTGCGAATTTATAGCGCTGGAATTAGATCAGATGGAACCACGAGGGGCCCACAAGACATCAGGGCGCCCCCCTGTGGCGCACCCTGATGCCTTACCGTCTCCTCGTCTGGCTTCTGGTCCTTCCTTGAATCTTCTAGGGTCCCTCCTTGTCCAGAAAAAATCGTCAAAAAGTTTTGTAGCATTTGGACTTCGTTTGGTAGGGATTTTCTGTAAAACCAAAAACATGCAGAAAACAACAACTGACACTAGGCACTAGGTTAATAGGTTAGTTCCCAAAAATGATATAAAATGGTATATAAAGTATACAAAATTGATAATATAATAGCATGAAACAATCAAAAATTATAGATACGTCGGAGACGTATCAGCATCCCCAAGCTTAATTCCTACTCGTCCTCGAGTAGGTAAATGATAAAAACAGAATTTTTGATATCGAATGCTACCTAACATGTCTTATCATGTAATCCCTTACGGTATAAATATTGAGAAACGATGAAGTAATTGGTATCAACATAATAATATCCATGAATACTAGAAAACAATCATTATTTTTCAAAATATACGATGCCTAACGAATGTTACCCCTACTCATTGAATTATGTAAGCATGGCATGACTCCGTCTTCCTAACATAAGTGCAAATCATGAGCAACCCAGTGCCAAACCAAGCGATTGCATCGTACCTTTTCTCGCTTCAGCATTTTCAACTTCACTCAATATATGAGCGTGAGCCATGGACTTAGCACTACGGGTGGAATAGAATATGTTGGTAGAGGTTTATAAGGGAAGACAAAAGTGAAGCAAGTCTCGCATCAACTCGGCAGATCGTTAGGCAATGGAGAGGCCTTACAATCGATATCAATGCAAGAAGTAGGGATTGCCATGCAACGGATGCACCAGAGCTATAAGTGTATGAAAGCTCGCTACTGAAACTAAGTGGGTGTGCATCCAACTTGCTTGCTCATGAAGACCTCGGGCATTTGAGAAAGCCCGTCATCGGAATATACAAGCCAAGTTCTATAATGTAAAAATTCCCACTAGTATATGAAAGTGACAAATCATGGAGACTCTCTATATGAAGAACATGGTGCTACTTTGAAGCACAAGTGTGGTAAAAGGATAGTAGCATTGCCCCTTCTCTCTTTTTCTCTCATTTTTTTAGAACAATATCATGAACCTCATCCCCACTTTTTTGAGAACTCATCAGTCTCCATCATTCTTTACCTCACTGGGACAATGCTCTAATAATGATGATCATCACACTTCTTTTTACTTACAACTCGATAAACTGAAATAATATGACTCTGTATGAATGCCTCTGGCAGTGTACCAGGATGTGCAATGATCTAGCGTAACATGTATTACAATGATGAACAATGGCTTTGCCACAAATATCATGTCAGGTCTATATGATCACGCAAAGCAATTTGATGATGAACACACAAGTCATTCAAATAGTAACCGTGGAAGTTGCATGGCAATATATCTCGGAATGGCTATGGAAATGCCATGATAGGTAGGTATGGTGGCTATTTTGAGGAAGGATATAATAAGGTTTATGTGTGATAGAGCGTATCATATCACGGGATTTGGATGCACTGGCAAAGTTCGCACCAATTCTCGAGGTGAAAATGGGCAATGCACGGTACCGGAGAGGCTAGCAATATGTGGATAGGTGAGAGTGCCGTATTAGTCCATGAACTCACATTAATCATAAAGAACTCATATACTTATTGTGAAAGTTTTATTAGCCCTCAAAGCAAAGTACTACTTGCATGCCCCTAGGGAGGAGGTTGGTAGGAGTTAATCATCGCGCGCCTCTGATTCGGACAACACAAAGGATTTCAACGAGGAATAAGTATGCTTCAACATCCCCGTCATGCCATGCAGACACTGAAATGAGTAATACATAACAAGCTTTAATATCGATATTTTTACTAACCAATGATTATGTACTAATACTCTTTCATATTACTACATCAATACAATTAAATCACACGTTTCATATTCAGTGATCTACATGAAAGTTTTTATTATACCACTCTTGTATACCTATAATTCTTGGACTAGTCTTATAACCCATGCACATTACCTCTTCCTATTTAAGACTCTCAAAAAGATATAAGTGAAGCATGAGAGTGCAAATCATTTCTATAAAATATAACTACCGGCGTGCTCTAAAGATATAAGTGAAGCACATGAGCAACTGCCTAACTCAAAAGATATAAGTGAAGCACAAAGCGCATTCTAACAAATTATGACGAATGTGTGTCTCTCTCAAAAGGTGTGTCCTGCAAACAATGATTGTGGCAAACTAACAAACAAAATAAAACTATAGCACACGACGCTCCAAGCAAAACTCATATCATGTGATGAATAAAAATATAGCTCCAAGTGATATTACCGATAGATAGTAGACGAAAGAGGTGATGCCATCTGGGGCATCCCCAAGCTTAGACGCTTGGGTCTTCCTTGAATATTACCTTGGGGTGCCTTGGGCATCCCCAAGCTTATGGTATTGTTGCTCCTTATTCCTTCGTCCATCGTGATATCACCCAAAACTTGAAAACTTCAGCACACAAAACTCAACAGAAACTTCGTGAGATCCGTTAGTATAATAAATCAATCATCCACTTTAGGTACTGTTATAAAAAGATTCATAATTGCCCTTGCATAATACATACTGTATTCTAACATCTTCATGACTTATACCCCCCCGATATAATCCATAGCATCATCAAAATAAGCACACTATGCAATAAAAACAGAACTTGTCTAAAACAGGACAATACGTAATGACAGAATTTTTATCCATACTTCTGTAACTCAAAAAATTCTGAAAACTTAGGACAACGTAAGCAATTCATATACCAATACTGTGCAAAAATTTCAGCAATTCATCATGTTCCAGTATAGAATTAAAATTCCAGTACTGGGCGCAAAGATTTTTATTTCTGCACAACATCAATTCTACTATCATCTAAGTCATCCCAAAGGCTTTACTTGGCACAAACACTAAATAAAATATAAAAGCACAACCATTACAGTAGAAATAATCATGTTGACTCAATAAAATAAAATGAAAGCAAAATATAACTATTGGGTTGCCTCCCAACAAGCGCTATTGTTTAATGCCCCTAGCTAGGCATGATGCATAGTTTCAAGTATTATCATCCTTCACATCCAATTCCTCAATTATGCATCCAGACTTCCTAGGAGTTTTAGCAAACATGTTTTTAATAATGACACTCCTAGGAACAATGCTGAGGAGTTTGTTTTCAGTCATAGGTTCCTTTATCATTTCAATGAAGTTGGGGTGCACACTAATCATCCTCAAATCCTCCTTCTCTTTACTAGACGAAGCACCTTTGTTTTTAGGAACATACATAAGCTTAGAATTCTTATTTATAGGAGTTCTTTCAATGGTTTTAACAAAAGAAAAAGCTGAACCCAAATTATTAATGATCTCTTCCAGTTTATCAATTCTAGCAGGACTTTGTTCCACTCTCTCGGTGATTGGTTCTTTATCCTTTAATAATTTTAATGTGGTTCCCACCGAAGAGTCAAATTTAGTAACTTGGTTATGCACCTTTTTATCTAGATTTTCAATGAGTTCAACAGTTGGCATCTTGTTCTCAATAATTTCTAACCTTCGCATAACATGTTCCAAAGTCAATGCTATTTCATTTATAGTAATAGCTGGTGATCCCACTAAGTTCCCCATAGCATTGAAAGCATCCAAAGGGTGACTACTTAGAAATTTTTCCCCAGTAATAGTATCAAGCACAAATCTGTACCAAGTAGTGACGCCCACATAAAAGAAGCGAAGAAGGGCAGTGGTGGATCGCTTACGAGTTGATCTATTTTGATCATCGCAAATCCTATACCAAGCATCTTTTAAAATTTCTCCTCCCCTTTGTTTAAAATTAAGTACTTCATTTTCAGGGTTACAAGAAACAAGTGAAGAACTAGCCACAACAACGAGCAAATAAAGCACACAAGATAATCTTTGGTATTTTTGATTTTTTAACAGAAAATAATAAAGGCAAATAAAAGCAAGTAAAAAGTAGAACAAGTAAATGATAATGTGTTTGAAGGGACCTTGAGTTGTTTGATGAAGTCTCCCCGGCAACGGCGCCAAAAATTCTTCTGCTACTTGTGATAGGCGTTGGGATTTCCCCGAAGAGGAAGGGTGAAGTAGTATAGTAGCAGAAAGTATTTCCCTCAGTTAAGAACCAAGGTTTATAGAACCAATAGGAGATCCACGCAAACGACCTTTAACAGCATCTGCACACACACAAACAAATACTTGCACCCAACGCGGGCAAGAGGGTTGTCAATCCCCTTGTACTCGTTAATTGCAAGGATTAATTCTGATAGTGGTAGATATATAAATTGCAAAACTAAATAAAAGTAAATAAATTGCAGCAAGATATATAGGGATTTAGCAATATGATTTAAATGGACCCGGGGGCCATAGCTTTCACTAGAGGCATCTCTCTCAAGAACATAGCAACGGTGGGTACACAACTTACTATTGGGCAATTGATAGAAAAGCACATAGTTATGATGTTATTCATGGCATGATCAGTACATAGGCATTACGTCCGTGACAAGTAGACCGTTAAACTTACTGATGCCTACTACTATTACTCCACTTCGAGAGCGCTTCTATGCTTGCCTCTCTAGGTATTAAGTTCATAACAAACAGAGTAATGCATGAAGTATGATGACATAATGTAGACAGAATAAAACCAATCAATATGATCAAACCCCGTCATTTTACCCTTAGTAGCAACAATACAAATACATGCCTCGCTACTCCTCCTGTCACAGAGTGAGGACAGCGCAAGATTGAACCTAATACAAAGCACCTCTCCCGCTGAAGATAAATCAATCTAGTTGGCCAAATTAAACGGATAGATCGGAGAGAAATACAAAGCTATAACAATCACACATAATAAAGTTCAGAAATAACTGAATTACTTTCAATGAACAATCTGATCATAAACCCACAATTCATCGGATCCCAACAAACGCACCGCAAAAGATTACATCGAATCGATCTCCAAAGAGAACATTGTATTGAAGATCAAAGAGAGAGAGAGAGAGAGAGAGCCATCTAGCTACTGCTATGGACCCTTAGGTCCTGTGGGGAACTACTCAGACATCATCATGGAGCAGCAAGGTTGATGAAGAAGGCCTCCATGATCGATTCCCCCTCCGACAGATTACCGAAAAAGGTCTCCAGATGGGATCACGGAAGAACAGAGGCTTGCAGCAGCGGGAGAATTGTTTCGGGTCTCGCTCTAGGGGTTTTGGAATATTTGGGAATTTATAGCGCCCTGATGCCTTGGCGTCTCCTCATCTGGCTTCTGGTCCTTCCTCGAAGCTTCTAGGGTCCCTCCTTGTTCAGAAAAATTCATCAAATAGTTTCATAGCGGTTGGACTTCGTTTGGTAGGGATTTTCTGTAAAATGAAAAACATGCAGGAAACAACAACTGGCACTAGGCACTAGGTTAATAGGTTAGTTCCCAAAAATGATATAAAATGGTGTATAAAGTATACAAAATTGATAATATAATAGCATGAAACAATCAAAAATTATAGATACGTTGGAGACGTATCACCCATCATATATACGTTGGAAACGTATCACCCATCATAAGAACAATCTTCCCCTTTTTGTGAGCAGCTATTGGGGTTGAATAACAAAGTGGCAGGCCAGAGAGGTTACCAGACATATATTTATTGGGAAGAAACCAACTTGTTGAAGCCTTTTGAAGTAGTCGTGCTGTTGGTAACAGCCCTTCCAAGTCGTTGTAGGACACATCGAGTGTTGAAAGGCTCACCATGCTTGCAAAGTTGGATGGAATGCTGCCACTGAACTGATTATGTGATAAAGTCAGGAATTCTAGCATCTGCAACTTCCCAAGTTGCTGCGGCAACACACCACTGAGGTTATTGTTGCTTACATCTAACATGATCAACAGCCTGCTAAATTTCCAGTTGCGCTAGGCAAGCTCCCATTGAAGTTGTTGTTGTTCATCTTCAGGGACTGCAATTTCATGCAGGCCCCTAGTTCCTCGGGTATTGATCCACCCAGTTTGTTCCCAGACATATCATGGTATCCTAGATTGCTCGGTTTTTCTATCTGTGTAGGTATGGATCCAGATAATTGGTTTGATGATAAGTTCAGGCTGTATAGGTTTGCTAAAGTGTAGATTTCTGGTGGAATCTTACCGCTGAGATTATTAGAATCGAGTCTTAGATCTACTAGGTTGGGCAATTTAGAGATGATTGGAGGTATGGAACCTGTGATCATATTTTGTTGGAGATGTAGTACCGTTAACTGGGTACATGAACCCAGATTTGGTGGGGTGTGCCCAGAGAGTCTATTCAATGCCAAGCTCATCTTTATGAGTTGTGGATACACACCAAAACGCTAAGATATATCTCCTGTTAGTTGGTTTCCCTGAAGGCTAATTTTAACCAAACTCGTACATGTCTTTAAACTACTTGGAATGGGCCACTGAACATATTAAATGAGAAAACAAGATGTTGAAGTCTGCCACCTGAACATATATTTGCGGGTAAAGGTCCTGAAACTGAGTTTCTAGCCAGATTAAGTTCAACAATGCTTGTGAGATCTCCAAATTCTTTAGGAAGATCGAGAACCTGATAACTTGTTATCGTAGAGTTGCAGTTCTTGGATGGTTTGCAACTTACCGAAAGTTTTTGGTATTGAGCCAGCAATCTGGTTCTGTGACAAGCCTAAATATTCAAGATTCATGAGATTGCCAATCTCTTGTGGAATGGAACCAGTTATCTGATTTACAGAGAGGGATAATGCTACTAGCTTGGTAATATTTCCTAAGCTATCGGGAATAGAGCCATATATTTGGTTATCGGCCAAGTCTAATACTTGGATATTCATGAGATTGCCCAATTCTAAAGGTATTGGACCTGCAATTTGATTTGCATAAAGAGCAAATTCAGTGTAACATCCCCATGTATTAAGCTACAGTGATCACCCTTTGATAATGCCAAGTCACCATGATTAACAGTGCTTGATCATCATTTGACTCATATCTCATTTCAAATTCCAACTCAAATTGAAAATTCAAATATAAAGTAAAAATAAAAGTTGTTCAAATTTGAAAACTAAATAGTTCATAATTTTGGAAATATTCCATTACAAATAATGTTCAGGAAAACAACATCACCTAAATTCCCTAGATGACTCTAGCATCCAAAACAGTACCAAAACAGTAGCATTTAATCCCATTTCATTTAATCAAAAATCAAAAGAAATTATTTTGCCTCCAAACCTCTTTTTGGCAGTGATAAATATTGCCTAGTATTTAATTGGACAAGACTCATATTTTACAAAAGTGAATTAGTGCTAAAAGAATTACAAAACAGAAACAAAAACAGAAAACAGAAAATAAAAAAAAAACTGGAAGAGCCTACTGTGCACTTGGGCTTCGAGTGCACAGTGCACAGCCCAGCCCAGCCAGCGCCTTCCCCCACCTCCCGCGCTCTCTCTCTCTCCTCGCTGTCGCTCTCTGCCGCACGCGCGCGCGCCCCCGCTCCCTGGCCCCCCTCGCTCGCTCGACAGCGCGCTCCGCGCGTCTCCGTGGTGGATAAGGGCGACGCCCTCGAGTCCCAGGACGACCCCCAACCACTCCTCTCCCTCTCCCTCACTCGTCCCCATCCATGGCCGACGCGGCCATCGTCGTCCGCTGCTCGCCCGCGTAGCCACCGCCGCCGCCTCGCCTCGACACCGTGCTAGATAGCTCCGCCGTGCTCAGCTACGCCGGCTGCAGCAACGAACCGGAGACGAGAGCCACTGCAGCCTCAGCTATGACCTCTTCTTCCTCGCTCGGCCGCCGTCTTCTTCGCCATCGATTCGCCGCCGTCGAACCTCCCCCAAGCCCAGTTTGCACCTCTGCAGAACCGCGGTGAGCAGCAGCGCCGTCCCCCCTCTCCCCTGTCCGTCTCCGTGGCCATAGACGCCGTACCCGTCCTAGCCGAGCCCGCCTCCTCGTGAGCTCGTCGCCGGCGACCATCCGGTGACCAAATGGTCATGCATCAGTGCCCGTAGAACTCGCCCGCGCTCGTAAATGCCCCCTAACCCATCCATTCGGCTTGAATGCGCCCGCGTCGTCGTTTTCGTCGAGCTCCCGATCCGGCCGCTGCCCGACGTCGTCGCCGGCGCCACCTCGGCCATGAGCTGATTTTTTGTGGAATTTATTTCAAATTGGCGCAATTTATTCTTTGTCGAGATGTATAGCCAGTAGCCCTCAAGGTGTGTGTCGGCCAAAAATCCAAGATGCACCTGAAGGAAATTATAAAACAGATGACCCAGTAGGCCCTGAGACTCAGGTCGATTCGCGAAATCGGCCCGAGGATCAACTCCTAGCTCGGCAGCATACTTAGGAACAGAAACACGGTGTGCATAGTCCTCGAGACTCAGGTTGGGTGCGGCCGACCAACCCGAGGATCGTAATCTCCTCGGAAACTGTTTTGCACTTTGAATTTTCCTGCATTGAATCAGCAATGCAGTAGCCCCCGAGCCACTGGTCGGGTGGCAACACCAGATCAGGGGATCGATGTACCCCTTCAATGGCTTTTAATGGAGAAGCGTGAAGCCCAGTAGCCCCCGAGCCTTAATTTGGGCACGGGTGGCCGACTTAAGGATCGATATCCAGAGTAAATTGACTTTAATCACAATTTATGTGTAATGATTCTATGTATCCAAGTACTTTACATCATTACAAATGCCTCTGTTCTACAAACTTTGTTAACCAGCCTTCGGCTTCTCCCTCCTTGACCATTGGCCGAGGTGTGTTTCCTACTCCTGGTCCGCCGAGGCGAACCAGACTCTTCGGATAACAAGGCAATCCGACTATTTGGTTCTACAAACAAAGTGGAACAGAGCTTATGTTATATTACGTTTAAGCGTAAGAAGCATCTTCCAAGAAAAATAGTTTCTTTATAAGTTCCTTTTCTCAGGCTATCATGTTGACCATGATCGTGAAAACCTCAACTCCGATCAATGTGGGAGAAAAATATTGAGGATTTAGTTTGGGGAAACTTCCCGAACTTTGTGGTCTTTAATGAACCTAATTTTTCACTTCCGTAGTTGCCGACCAATTGTATTCTTAAAATGCCTAGCTTTCGGCTTCACCCAGTCTGAGGTACTAACTCGGATGACCCGATAGTAACAATCACAGAGGTGCTCCCTTTACCCCCTAGCCGAACAATCGGGAACATAGGGGGTAAGCACAGGAGCAAGGCAACCCAGCTTGGGCCAAAATCTTAAGTCAAATTGATGCATATTTATGGCTTTATAACAATGATTACGGAAGGCGGCCTTTGTATATTGAATACAAACGCTAATGATATGTTGGGCTCTCCAGGAGTCCTGATGTAACCGCGCCGAGGTGTACGTCGGCAGGAAAGATGCCGAGCTGCGGGTCGGAAAAGATCTCCCGAGCTGAATTATTACGCAGGGCACCTCGGTCATGAGGATGTCCCGCCTCCTGAAAGAAAAACATACAAATAGCTTAAAAGTGCCATAAGCTTGAGAAGCCAAAAATTTTATGTAAAAACTTGACGTCCGAACTAAATCAAGTTTTTTGGTGCCAATCCGAAAAGTGAGCTTAAAATTAGTTTGTCCTTCCGTCGTGCGTTAACATGACACATCCGATCTCAAGACTTCAAGCGGGTCAGCCTTCGGCTTCAACCTCCTATTCCCGAAGGCGGAGTGCTTCTCAAGCCAGCTTAGCGAACCAAACTCGAGCGGCTTTAGAGAGAAACCAGTCTATCCGGCTGTTGACCACACACTCGTGTCGAGAAAGGAGTGATAGAAAAAGACTTTGCAACGACTTAGAAGAAAACACTTATTATAAAACGGCTTGTATAAATTGAAGAGCCCCCTAGTTAACATGGGTAAAGGGAGTGTTTTTAACAAACTAAGTGTTTAACTAATAACTTGTCTTTTTAACACAAAAGTATAACGCTTGGATGAACCAAAAAAAATTGAAAATTGAAAAAAGTTAAGCATGAAAGCGACTTAGCTAGTTAATGTGCTCGGCGTTGATGACGTACTCCGGGCTTGCAACGGGTCGAGATCCCAGCCCCCAAGCCGGTCCTGGGGTGGCCGAGCGAAGAGCTCGGCTAATGAAGTGGCAGCACAAAATTGCCGATGTGCCGAGACGAAGCCCCGGGTCCAGCCGAGGAGACAGAGTAGGTCGGCAGGGTGACGCCGGAGTAGGTCGATGAAGCGATGGCGAAGCCCCCGGTCCGGCCGAGGTGTTCGAGCGAAGAGCTCGGCTTGATGAAGTGGTAGTACAACACTGCCGATATGTTGAGGCGAAGCCCCCGATCCAGCCGAGATGACGAAACTGGTCGGCTGGCGATGCCAAAGTCCCCGATCTAGCCGAGATGACGAAGCTGGTCGGCTGGTGACGCCGAAGTCCCCGATCCAGCCGAGATGACGAAGCTGGTCGGCTAGTGACGTCGAAGTCCCTGATCCAGTCGAGATGACAAAACTGGCCAGCTGGTGATGCAGAAGTCGTCCGAATAGGTTGATGAAGAGATGGTGAAGCCCCCGGTCCAGCCGAGTTGACGGAGCAGGTCGGTAACATGACGTTGCAGCCCCCATGCCAGCCGAGGTGTCGAAGCAGGTCAGCGTGGTGGACATCGGCTTGAAGAAGCAATGGCGTGGCCATGCCGACGCAGATCGTAACTTCTGACGCGGTCAAAGACGGCTCGATGAAGTGGCCGTGCGGAGATGCCGGCGCTCGACCCGTGCAATCCGTGGGGCGACGATGTTGGTGATGATTTAGCCGTGATACCGAACTCTTGGTCGGCTCGCCGGGGTGATGATCCTGATGAGGTTGACCTCGGCTCGACGAAGCGACGACGCAGTTGATGCTATCGCAGGTCGGCAGCCATGGAGCAACATGGTCGGGCCGATTTGACATCGGCACGACGGTGAAGATCGCCTCGGAAAAGACTCAAAATGTGTGGGCACGTGTTTGAGTACAACACACAATACCCTAGAAAAGATTCCCTCAAAAAGGATGTCCAATGTCCCGTTCATGAAGAAAGATGAATTCGGGCCGGATTCGTTTTCGCGCAGGAAACAGATCCGAAAATTGATGCACTCCTCGGACTCGTCCCGGAGTTTGAACCGTTGGATCGAGCTGAAATTTTGAGGGATGGTAGATATAGGAATTCTGCAGCCGATCAACGGTTGGATCTGCCAAAGGATGTCCGAGCTGGACGCTGGACTCCTCGCCCTAAACTCGTCCAGATTCACGTCCAGATTTGACAAGGCTCCGGTATATCGTAGATCGCCGGAGATTCCTCCATCGGAATATGACGAAATTTTACAGGGTTGTCCTAGACTCAATTCCGCACAATTCCACTGAAGCAATCGTCAAAGCGACACTCGAGGAGACGGGGATGGCGAACACGAATTCGTTGTGCAGAAAAAACTGCATGATCGCGCGAGGGCAATGTTGACGTTGAGCCCCCGAGCACCACGGATGATTCCCCCATGATCTTGATAGAGATCGGAGTTGAAGTTGATGAGGGCACCAGTCCGATCTTGATGATCCCACATGTAGCGTTGTCCTCGGTCCAGCCGAGGTTGCTAGTCGAGCCGGTAACAAAGATGCCGTCGTCGACGATGAGGTTCGGTCCCGACGTGTAGATCGCGTCGGAGCCGATCTGAATTCTCATCGAACCGCGGCGATCACACAGCGGAACTCTCAATGAAAGCACCAGTGTCGGTGTAAAAACCGGCAGACCTCGGGGTAGGGGGTCCCGAGCTGTGGATCTCGGATCGATGGTAACAGAGACAATGGAGACGATGTTTACCTAGGTTCGGGCCCTCTTGATGGAGGTAAAACCCTACGTCCTGCTCTTGTTTATATTGATGGAGATGTATCGAGTACAAGCTTGATCTACCTCGAGATCGTAAGTTGTGGTCTAAACCCTAGGGGTGATGATGAATATCATAATGATCTATCGACTAGCCTAGCCTCGGCTTATATAATGTACCAGAGGCCTAGGATAACAAGAGTCCTAGTCGGCTATGTCGGTGGAGAGGAGTCCTTGTCTTGATCATTAAGTCTTGCGGAACCTTCCTCGTATATGTCATGGACTGCCCGAAGCGGCCCAATAGTGAACCGCCATGGGGGTCCTCGGCCCGACCCACTGGTCGGGAGACGGCGTGGTGAGTACCCCCTAGTCCAGGACACCGTCACTCATGAATAACTCCATACACTTGCAGTTGTTCTTGCTAAACTGCCCATGTTGTTTTGTCAGGATGGCAGACGATCCTCCGCCTCCACCCTATATTGCCGCAATGATGCAGCAGTTTGAGCTGAATCGTCAGTTTATGACCGGGGTAATGGCCCAGTTTCCAAACCAGAATGCTCATCAATAGCCTGCGCCAATAACACTTCAAGAATTCGTGCACCTCAACCCGTCCATTTTCCGCAACTCCACCAATCCTATGGATGCTGATGATTGGCTTCGTGATATCTTGTTTGTGATGGAGTCAACTAATGTTGCCCCTGACAGTTACGTCACCTTTGCGGCGTTTCACCTGAAGGGTCCAGCTGCTCAATGGTGGGAAAGCCACAGGCGTATGCTGCCTACTGGAACTGTAACCACTTGGCAGGAATTTGAGTCAGCCTTCCGTGCATGACACATTCCGCAAGGTCTGATCGACCAGAAGAAGGAGTTCCGCAAACTCACTCAGGGAAAAATGACTATGGATGAATATCAGAACAAATTTCTCGATTTATCCCGCTATGCTGAAGATGACGTCTGCACTGACACTCGCAAGCAGGAGAAATTCCATGAAGGACTGCGTCCTGATATAAAGCTCGCACTTGTTGTCCATGACTGCGCGGACTTTGCGACGCTTGTCAGCCAAGCTTTCTGAGCTGAAACTGGTCTGAATGAGTACCTAGAGTCGCTCAAGCGTACTCGAGATGTTGGCCCATCCTCGGGTCAGCCTGCTCAGAAACGTCAAGTCTGGATTCCGCACAATGTCCATCACCGACCAGCTCCAACACCAAGGCCGTCTTATGTCGCACCTTGTCTGCCTCCGCCGCCGAGACAGCTAACGATTCAGGGTGGACATCCCAATACTATGGCTCCTCCCCATAATGATGGTTTATGCCGCAAGTGTGGATAGCCAGGGCACCGTGCTGCTAGCTGCCGCCCGACCCAGAATGAAAATGCACAATCTCGTCAGCCCAGAAACCTTAATGCCAGGCCGCCTGCACTCAGTCATGGTCATGTTAATCATGTAAAGGTTGAAGAAGCTCGACGGGACCCCAAAATTGTGATGGGTACCCTTCTAGTGAATTCAGTCCCAGCTACTGTTCTTTTTGATTCAGGAGCTTCGCATTCTTTCATTTCTGAAGCGTTTGCACGCAAGCAAGACTTGTCATTCGAAAACTTGTACCCTCCGCTAGTGGTTAGCTCTCCGGGTTCCAGGTGGGATACCTCGATGATAGCCCACAACAACCACATTGAAATTGGAGGATTAGTCTTCACTGCTTCACTTATGGCCCTCATGGTTTCTACCATAGATGTCACTCTGGGCATGAATTGGTTAAGTCCTCATCAAGCCCTGATCGACTGTGCTGCTGAATCAGTTCAGCTCACTCACTCTTCGGGCCAGACAGTCAAATACTCAGCCCGAACAGCTCAGGATGCCGAGAGCCAGATATATGCTCTGAATACATTGAATGCTTTGCCTCTTGAAGGAATAGAGAACGTTCCAGTTGTTCGTGACTTTCAAGATGTCTTTCCAGAGGAACTCCCGGGAGTACCACCTGCCAGAGCTGTCGAATTTGTCATAGACTTGAAATCGGGCACTACTCCTATTGCCAAGCTCCCGTACAAGATGCCGCCACATGAACTCCTTGAACTTAAGGAGGAGATCGACAAATCGCTTCGTAAAGGCTTCATTCGTCCAAGTTCCTCTGCTTGGGGAGCACCTTCTTCCTTTGTTAACAAGAAGGATGGAACGAACCGATTGGTCCAGGGCTATCGGCCTATTAACGAAGCAACAATCCAGAACAAATATCCACTTCCCCGGATCAACGATCTTTATGATCAACTTGCCGGATCCTCTGTGTTCTCTAAACTCGACTTAAGGTTGGGTTACCATCAGATCCGAGTTCGTAAAGAGGATATTCCAAAGACCGCCTTCGTTACCCGTTATGGATCATATGAATACACCGTCATGTCCTTCGGATTAACTAATGCTCCAGCAACCTTCTCTCGATTGATGAACTATATCCTCATGGACTAGCTCGAAAAATTTGTCGTGGTTTATTTGGATGACATCCTTGTATATTCCAAGAATGAAGAAGAACACGCTGAACATTTTCGGCTTGTATTGGAGAAACTCCGAGAACACCAGCTATATGCCAAATTTTCTAAATGTGAATTCTTGTTATCTGAGGTGACCTATCTTGGTCATGTGATTTCCAAGGATGGCATTACCGTTAAGCCAAAATGAGTTCAGGCTATTCTTGACTGGACTCCTCCACAAACTGTCAAGCAAGTCAGAAGTTTTCTCGGACTCGCTAGCTATTGCCTCCATTTCGTCGAGAACTTCTCCAAGATTGCAAAGCCACTTACTGATTTGCTCCACAAAGGCAAGAAATTTGAGTGGACGGAAAAGTGCCAAGAAAGTTTTCAGACACTTAAAAACAATTGACCTCTGCCCCAGTGCTAGCACCCCCGGATTCCCGAAAGGACTTCGTGATCTACTGTGATGCGTCTCGTCAAGGATTAGGCTGTGTCCTAATGCAAGAATGCAAGGTGATTGCCTATGGCTCTCGTCAGTTGCGTCCTCATGAGGATAAGTATCCAACACATGATCTCGAACTTGCAGCAGTTATTTATGCTCTGAAGTTGTGGCGACATTACCTTCTCGGTAATCGTTGCGAGATATACACGGACCACCAAAGTCTGAAGTATCTGTATACTCAACCAGATTTGAACCTCCGTCAACAAAGATGGCTCGAGACAATAGCCGACTATGACATGGATATTTCTTATACCCCTGGCAAGGCTAAAGTAATGGCCGATGCTCTAAGCCGCAAGTCTTATTGCAATAATCTCATGGTTCAGCAAGCCCAACCTCTTCTCTACGAAGAGCTTCGCAAGTTGAACCTTCACATTGCCCCACAGGGTTATCTCAATACCCTGGTTGTTGAACCGGACCTCGAACGCAACATCAAGACACAATTGAAGTATGATTCTGAAGCCGAGAAGATTAAGAGCTATCTCTCCAAAGGAAATTCTTCGTTCTTCACTGTTGATAATGATGGTGCCTTGTTCTTCAAAGGCCGCCTAGTGGTTTCCAGAAAGCATAATCTGGACTCGCGTTCGGATGTCATGAAAGAAGTACATGACACACCTTTGTCTATTCATCCGGGTAGTACTAAGATGTACCAAGACATTCGTTAACGGTACCGGTGGCCTGATATGAAGCGAGACATTGCTCGTTATGTTGCTGAGTGTGACGTTTGCCGTCGCATCAAAGCAGAACATCAAAGACCTGATGGAACTCTGCAACCACATGCTATTCCCGAATGTAAATGGGACAAAGTTGAAATGGATTTCATTACTGGATTTCCCAGATCACAGAAGGGCCATGATGCTATTCTTGTCGTCCTTGACCGATTCTCCAAGGTTGCTCATTTCCTGTCAGTCAAGTAGACAATCACTGCTAGTCAGTTAGCAGACTTGTATGTTTCCAGAATCGTGTCACTCCACGGTGATCCGTTGGAGATTAGTTCAGACCGTGGCAGCCTCTTTACCTCAAGATTTTGGAAAAGTTTTCAAGAATCTATGGGAACCCATCTGTCCTTCAGCACCGCTTTTCACCCCCAGTCACAGGGACAAGTTGAACGAGCCAATCGGGTGCTTGAAGATATGCTTCGAGCTTGGGTCATCTCATTCGGTAAGAAATGGGAGGAATCTCTCCCATATGCTGAATTCTCATACAACAACAGCTATCAGGCTAGTTTGAAGATGGCACCCTTTGAAGTTTTATATGGACGTAAGTGCCGAGCCCCTTTGAATTGGTCAGAAACTGGGGAACGGCTACTCTTCGGTCCGGATATTATCCAACAAGCTGAAGAACAAGTCCGCATTGTCCGTGAACATTTGAAGACTGCTCAGTCTCGTCAGAAGAGCAATTATGACCGAAAACACCAGGTAATGGTTTATCAACCTGGCGAACAAGCTTACCTTCGTGTCACTCCGATGAAGGGCACTCATCGATTGGGAATCAAGGGCAAGTTAGCTCCTCGCTACATTGGCCCATTCCGTATCCTCGCTAGACGTGGAGAAGTGGCATATCAATTGGAATTGCCGCCGAACCTCTCTCAAGTTCATGATGTCTTTCATGTGTCACAACTTTGTCGCTGTTTCAAGCATCCTATCCGAGCAGTGGATCATGAAATGCTTGATCTGCGAGAGGATCTTTCTTATCAAGAATATCCGATCCGCATTCTTGATCAAGCTGAACGTCGAACCCGTCAGAAGGCAATCAACTTCCTTAAAGTACAGTGGTCGAATTATTCTGAAGATGAAGCCACTTGGGAACACGAAGATCGTCTTCGTGAAGAATACCCTGCTCTCTTTCAGCCTACCTCTTAATTCTCGGGACAAGAATTTCTTTTAGAGGAGGAGAATTGTAACATCCCCATGTATTAAGCTACAGTGATCACCCTTTTGATAATGCCAAGTCACCATGATTAACAGTGCTTGATCATCATTTGAGTCACATCTCATTTCAAATTCCAACTCAAATTGAAAATTCAAATATAAAGTAAAAATAAAAGTTGTTCAAATTTGGAAACTAAATAGTTCATAATTTTGGAAATATTCCATTACAAATAATGTTCAGGAAAACAACATCACCTAAATCCGCTAGATGACTCTAGCATCCAAAACAGTACCAAAACAGTAGCATTTAATCCCATTTCATTTAAACAAAAATCAAAAGAAATCATTTTGCCTCCCAACCTTTTTTTGGCAGTGATAAATATTGCCTAGTATTTAATTGGACAAGACTCATATTTTACAAAAGTGGAAGAGCCTACTGTGCATTTGGGCTTCGAGTGCACAGTGCACAGCCCAGCCCAGCCAGTGCCTTCCCCCACCTCCCGCGCTCTCTCTCTCCTCGCGGTCGCTCTCTGCCGCACACGCGCGCGTCCCCGCTCCCTGGCCCCCCCCTCGCTCGCTCGACAGCGCGCTTCGTGCGTCGCCGTGGTGGATAAGGGCGACGCCCTCGAGTCCCAGGACGACCCCCAGCCACTCCTGTCCCTCTCCCTCACTAGTCCCCCTCCATGGCCGACGCGGCCGTCGCCGTCCACTGCTCGCCCGCGTAGCCACCGCCGCCGCCTCGCCTCGACACCGTGCCAGATAGCTCCGCCGTGCTCAGCTACGCCGGCTGCGGCAACGAACCGGAGACGGGAGCCACTGCAGCCTCGGCTATGACCTCTTCTTCCTCGCTCGGCCGCCGTCTTCTTCGCCATCGATTCGCCGCCGTCGAGCCTCCCCCGAGCCTGCTTTGTACCTCTGCAGAACCGCGGTAAGCAGCCGCGCCGTCCCCCCTCTCCCCTGTCCATCTCCGTGGCCGTAGACGCCGTACCCGTCGTGGCCGAGCCCGCCTCCGCGTGAGCTCGTCGCCGGCGACCATCCGGTGACCTAATGGTCACGCGTCAGTGCCCGTAGAACTCGCCCGCGCGCGTAAATGTCCCTTGACCCATCCATTCGGCTTCAACGCGTCCGCGTCGTCGTTTTCGCCGAGCTCCCGATCCGGCCGCCGACCGACGTCGTCGCCGGCGCCAACTCCGGCCACCCCCACTCAGAAAGACACCACCGTTGGAGGCGCGGCGAAGTGCACGTTCGAAAGAGCCCAACCGCGTGCGTTTTGGACCACCGTAGCGATTTTCCGGCCAAGTCCGGTGAAACCCCGCCGCGAAACGGCTCGCCGGCGATGTTCCGGCGCCACCCGCCGACGTGGCCACCTCTGGGCCACTGACAGTGGGCCCAGTTGGTCCAGTTGACTGGGTTGACCCAGTCAACTGTGCTGACTGGGCAGCCCAGCCACTGACATGCGGGCGCCGCACTGTTTAAACGTTTTTATAAATAGATAATTGCTAATTAATCTGTTAATTAAATCTATTAATTAAACAGTCACCGACAGCTGGGTCCCACCTGTTAATTAACCTAATTAGCTAAATTAACCTGTGTTAAGTTAAATCAATCACTAACCAGTGGGACCCACTAGTCAGGTTTGACCCTGGCCAGCTCAGTTGACCGATGACGTCACCCTGACGTCATGCTGATGTCACATGACCCTGTTTTGGATAATTCGAATTTAATAATTAAAACAATTTCAGAAATTCAATAAAACTTTGAAAAATCATATAAAATAAACCTCGGATGAAAATAATTTATATATGAAAAATGATCAGAAAACTAAGACGAATACGAATACGCTACCCACATACCTGTCAGCCCTCTCTAACATGATGAACATGGAACTTTTCCCTCTGATTCATCTGACCGATAATTGCCTGGAGCTGGTAAAACACCTCGAGATGTTTTCCCGCTCCGACCAAAATTCCTAGCACTGCATTAGAACACCCCTAACCCTGCATATTGCCATATCATGCATTTGTGTTGCATTGTTTGCCGTGTATTTATTGTTTCTTCCCCCTCCTTCTCTCCCAATAGACCCCGAGACTGCCGACGACACTGCTGAGTACGACTACGTCGTCGAGGACTAGACCCTTTCAGCAGAGCTTCCAGGCAAGCAAAACCCCTTGATTATCCAGATATCGCCTACTCTTTCTCTCTATTGCTTGCATTAGAATTGCTTCTGTTGTTGCTCCGATAGCTCCTAATTCTGATGCATAGCCTGATTTCGTCGCCTACTATTGATTCCTTACCTGCTATCCTATAATTCTTAGTTAGGTATGATATGTTTCATCAGCTGGCCCTTCACCCTTGTCCATTTGCCTGGCTTGTTATCGGACCGTGATCACTCTGGATGGTGATCACGGGAATATTACATTACTGCAATACTTTTAAACTGTTAAAGTCGGGCCAGCTCCAAGATTGCCCGCGAGATAATGAAACAAGACGGGTGGAACCCAAGGGTACCCGCGAGTGATATTGTGGCGGCACGACAGGGCGGGTGGAGACCACCTAGGAGAGAGGTGGGCCTGGTCCCTGGTCGTGGTCCGCGTGTTACCAAGTCGGAGCGACAGGAACCCTATTTGTCTCTGCGAGCTACTAAAACACGCCTAACGGATTTGGGTATTTGATCTGAGTTGGCCACTGGCCTATACGCAGTACCACCACGCAGGATAATGGTTTAATGGGGCCCTCGGCGCCGTATGTATCAGCGGAAAGCTCTGTCAGATGTCCAGTTCAGCATTGTGGGCCTGTCGGACGAGTGCCATCCAGGATGAGGTGGTGCTCGTCCTGGATCATCGCATAACGACCCGGAGTGCAAAGGGTGATGGGCCCAAGACCCCCTGAGCACTTAGGATGTAGACCGGCTGGGACCTCTCTGCGGAGCCTAGGTAGGACTACGTCGTGTCGATCAGCCGAGGCCGGGCATGACCGAGAAAAGTGTGTCCGGCCAGAGTTAATCGAGCGTGTTGGGTAACAGTAGTGCACCCCTACAGGGAAGTTATCTATTCGAATAGCCGTGTCGACGGTAACAGGACGCCCGGAGTTGTATCCTGATCTACTACAACTACGAATGGATATTATTACATTGTTAAACTGCTACTACTGCTCTCGGGATCACTTTCTCGCAGGGTAGTCGAGGAAGGATCTCAGGGCATTGTTTATATATACTTATTATTATATGTTGTTGTGTTCTATACTCTTCTGATGCTGCAAGATTGCTTCAAGATGCTAGTCTTCGATAGGCTAGGCCTTTCCCCCTCTGTTCTGGCATTTCTGCAGTTTAGTCCAAAGACATAGCCCCATTCCTTTGAAACCGATGCATACTTAGTATAGTTCTGATGTAAGTCTTGCGAGTACTTTGGATGAGTACTCATGGTTGCTACCTCTTTTTCCCCTACCTGGTTGCTGCGATCAGACGACGGAGTCCAGGAGCAGGAGATCCCCGGAGGCACCTACTACTACGTCGAGCCCGCCGAACAGGAGTAGTTCAGAGGCCCTAGGCAGGAGGCCTTCGCCTTTTCGATCAGTGTTGCTGTTATGCTATCCTTCTTAAGGCAAACTTGACTAACTATGTTTGTACCCAGATAATATTTGTTTGTATGATCTATGTATTCGGGTCCCCGTAACCCCTGGTTTGTAATTTGAAGATTTATGTTTAAATTTGTGTTTAGAGTTGTGTTGTGATATCTTCCCGTGAGTCTCTGATCTCGATCGTGCACGTTTGCGTGTATGATTAGTGCACGGTCGAGCAGGGGCGTCACATTCAGTGAGCATGGTGAGGTTGCCTAGTTCTAGGGGAATTGAACCTGTTATTTGATTTTTGTAGAGACCAAGTAGGTTTAGCATAGCGAGGGTGCCTAGTTCTGAAGGTATTGGACCTATGATTTGATTATCTTCGAAAATAAGTACATTCATGTTAATGAGATTGGTTATGGAGATTGGAATTGGACCTGAAAAATTATTTGAGTCAAGATCAAGAATTTCCAAATGCATTGGCCTGCTTATTTCTTTTTTTTAAAAGGAGGATGACCCCCGTCCTCTGCATCCGGACGATGCATACAGCCATTTTATTAATTATTCACAAAGACCTTACAAAGTAATACATCAATATGTTTGAAGCCGCCATCTTGGCAACATCTGTCGCTACTCCTAGCCACTTGATGAAGGGGTGCAGAATGTCTGAGCCGAATACCCAGACCTCTCACCTAAGCCTAACATCTAAAGCCGGAGGCCCCAACCAAGCCGCAATGCTGGGTGGGGCACGCACCGGTCCGGCGCACTCTCAACGTGCAGCTCATGCGCACGCTGCCGAGGCCATCGCCACCGTCTTCCACCGATCCATCTTCAGAGTAGGTATTTCCACATCCACCTTGCCAGGCCTGTCGTCGATGCCACCATGGCACCAGACGACGCCACCTCCCTACGCGCATTCATCATCACACATTCGTCGCCAAGACCCTGCCGCGCCACGCCGCCGAGACTCCACGTCGTCGTTGCGTCACCTGATACGCCGCTCCACCGCAGAAGCTGTCCACTGGACCCTCGAGCGAATGCACACCTCCAAGAATGACACCCCCACGGGGGGAATGACACCTGAGTGCCGCCATCATCTGATCGACCAATCAAGGGTTTCCCTCGGAGGTAGCGGAAGGAGGCGGGAACTTCACCTCGATGATGCGTCCTAGAAGGAAACCGCCAAGGGTGTCACCATCACCGGCTCCGGTCACCGGCCGAAGACAAGGTTTTCACCTGGATCTTGTCCCACGAGCATCCATCTGACATCTTGTGCATCCGCCAAACCACCTTCAAAGCCCCAGATCTGGCCTCCCAGATCCGTCGACCACCCGCAGCAGCACTGCCACCATAAGAGCCCTGGCACACCGGCCACTGCCTGCGTGTGCCACCACTGGAGTCCGGGGGGAGGTCTGCCACCCCACCTCGCCAAACTGCGAGAGCCACCGAGAAGGATCCCGCGCGTGCTCGTCACCGTCACTGATCCGATCTAATCCGGAGCCAAAGCCACCAGATCGCCGGCGAAGTTCCGCCTTGGCCAGGGACATCACCACGCCATGCTGCCACGGGTCGCCTGAGCTTCACCCGCCGCCACCTTCCAGGGCCGCCGCCCCAGGATCCAGGCCGGACGTCGCCGCCGCCACCGGCCACGTCCCGCCGCCGCCGAACCGCCGAGCCGTCAACCACCGCAGCCATGGCCGCCGTGACCGCGCCGACGATCCGAGCGGCTACCAAGGCCCCCCCATGGCCCCGAGCGCACCAGATCTACGGCAAGGCCCAGCTAGCCGCCTGCCTATTTCTTGGGGTATAGGACCTGAAAGTTGATTACTATAGTGGTACAAAGTATTTAATTGGGTCCGATTTCCAAGGGCTTTTGGTATCATGCCGCTTAAGGTGCTGTTGCTTAGATGTAGAAGTTATAGGTTGACAAGCCTTCCAATCTCCTCAGGAATGGGACCTGATACCATGGTTTGGTGAATGAGAAGCTCAGTTAACATTGATAGGTTGCCCAGAGACGCAGGGATGTGGCATGCGAGTCTGTTGAATGAGAGATCAAGCTGCATGAGACTTTGCAGGTCACCAATCTCACTAGGAATTTTCCCCTCGAGCTGGTTGTAAGGAAGGTTAAGTAGCGAAAGTGCTGATAGGGAATTGATACTAGGGGGTAGTGCACCATGGAGAGTGTTGTTCCGAAGGTCAATATATGTAAGGAATGGAAGTGCCGAGAAGTTGAGCTCACCGAGCTGGCCATGGATGCCGGCATCCGGCAGGGAGATGTTGGTCACCACTCGGGGCATGCGGCAGCCATGGCGAATGGTCGAACACATGATGCCCGTCCAGTTGTAGGGGCTGGTGTTTTCCTGCCAAGAGCTCATCTGTAGCGGTGGGCTTGCAAGTGTAGCTTTCCAGTGGAGGAGGGCCATGTGTTGAGACCTCAGTGAGATCCCTCCATGGCGTGCCGCATGCGCTTCTTTCAAGAGAAGAAGGCACGGCACAAGCAGTAGGTAGAGGTAGAACAAAGGTGTTGAGCAAGATGGCATTTTGCTCCGTAGTGTTTGCATCTTGTGTTTGGTTGTGGGATGTGATTCCGTGTACACAACAACTCTATTTATATTTAACCAGCATGTCGTCCATTTTTTCTTTTTGTGCATAAGCATGTCGTCCATTGTTATGAGTTTCTACTAAGTCAACCAACACACAACGATTGAGAAGAAGGCATGGCACCAGCAGTAGGTAGAGGCAGGACAAAGATGGGATCTTGCTGCCTAGTGTTTGCATCTTGTGTTTGGTTTAGGGGTGTGATTCCGTGTGCCTTTTGGTCAATACAAATCTTGGACCCCCAAGTCTTGTTGGAATTCTATTGATGTTAAAAAATAAAGTTGTCAGTGTTGAATTTTGGTCAATACAGATCCTGGACCCCTAGTCTTGTTGGAAGTCTTTTGTAAAATGAGGCAGTGGCTGCTACTTCTGGAATTTAAAGCCTAAACAACCAAGCAGCCTCATGACCACACCGACTGAAGAAAAGTTCCAAGCTCAAGTGCTTGACTTGGTAAACTTGTACTACTATTGCTGTACGCGTTGATTGACGTGTAACATCCAACACGCCAATATTCCCAGATTTGCCCTTTATAATTTACGAGTAGTAATCAAAAGCGTGCAAATTCTTACTGTCGCTTGCATACATAATTTGGTAGCTCATAGCAGTACATTGAGATGTACTATAATACAAGATGGCCGAAACAACAGTAAACACTTGTACAGACAGTAAGTTTCAGCTGGACTAAGCTATCCGAGATGTTTTTTTACGGCTGCTCCGAATGCGACGTCTGATATAGCATTTTCTGTAGTAGTAGTAGTAGTAGTAGTGTGGTTTCGTTATCTTGTCACATGATCTAATTGATAGGATAGATACCTGAGATCATTATGAATGTATTTCTTAACTCATAAATTGTGTATTTGGGGCTCAATGCCATGATATATGATGGATCAGGTCATGAGCTTTGGAAACAATTGCCTTTTGTTGAGCGTCTGTTGCCTATCATCTTGTTATATGATGGACAGACATTATCTTGAGGTTTGAAACCTCGGCTCAGCATCTCAGACGGCACCTAACCAAGTTCCATTTGCTCGACTAATTCCAGTCGCTGTAGACGCCTAAGCTTGACTCTCAACCAGTAGAATGATCTGCTCAGCTAATTGCTTTTGTCTGACCTGATGCTTGTTTTTTTCTGCTTGTGCAGGACAGGAGGATGAACTGGGACTGCCTACAGTACAGTAGCACAAGCATGGATTCAAATCTATTTACTACAGTTGTTTGATCTTGACGTAAATGGTGGATGTCTTGGTTTGTGCATGGACAGATTCGTTCTGCTTGTGCAGGAGGATGATCTGGCACAACATGCCTACAGTACAGTGCCACGCGCTTCAATTCATTACTGAATCTCGACGTCGACTGTCGACGCCTTCGTTTGTGCATGGACAGATTCGTTGTATCTTACATCGTATTCCACTACGATTTGTTGAACGATGGAATGCCTCTTCCCATCATTCCCTTTTTTGGAATATTTTTGATGATTTGTTATTATAAATGTTTATATATTTGTTATTATAAATGTTTATATATTTTTTCTATAAACTTGATCAAATTTTCTAAAGTTTGACTTAGGAGAATGCTAATATGCATAGTGAATAAAAACAGAGGGAGTTTTTTTGTTTCACCTCGGCCATTCATTTTACTCATTTTACTGAGTGAACTCTGATGTTTCGGATTTACCCTTTTTGCGCACATTTTCTAGTGATGATGCCGATGAGTGGTTGACCGTGGGCCCAACGAGTATATTGTTGGAAATATGCCCTAGAGGCAATAATAAATTGGTTATTATTATATTTCCTTGTTCATGATAATCGTTTATTATCCATGCTATAATTGTATTGATTGAAAACTCAAATACATGTGTGGGTACATAGACAACACTGTGTCCCTAGTAAGCCTCTAGTTGACTAGCTCGTTGATCCAAAGATGGTGAAGGTTTCCTAGCCATAGACATGAGATGTCATTTGATAACGGGATCACATCATTAGGAGAATGATGTGATGGACAAGACCCAAACTATAAACGTAGCATATGATCGTGTCAGTTTATTGCTATTGTTTTCTGCATGTCAAGTATCTGTTCCTATGACCATGAGATCATGCAACTCCCTGACATCGGAGGAGTACCTTGTGTGTATCAAACGTCGCAACGTAACTGGGTGACTATAAAGGTGCTCTACAGGTATCTCCGAGGGTGTCTGTTGGGTTGGCATTGATCAAGACTGGGATTTGTTACTCCGTGTGACGGAGAGGTATCTCAGGGCCCACTCGGTAATACAACATCACAATGAGCCTTGCAAGCGATGTGACTAAAGTGTTAGCCACGAGATCTTGTATTACGGAACGAGTAAAGAGACTTGCCGGTAACGAGATTGAACTAGGTATAGAGATACCGACGATCGAATCTCGGGCAAGTAACATACCGAAGAACAAAGGGAACAGTATACGGGATTAACTGAATCCTTGACATAGAGGTTCGACCGATAAAGATCTTCGTAGAATAAGTAGGAGCCAATATGGGCATCCAGGTCCCGCTATTGGTTATTGATCGTAGAGGTGTCTCGGTCATGTCTACATAGTTCTCGAACCCGCAGGGTCTACACACTTAACGTTTGGTGACGATTAGTATAGTTGAGTTATTTTGTTGGTGACCGAAGGTTGTTCGGAGTCCCGGATAAGATCCCGGACATGACGAGGATGTCCGGAAGAGTCCGGAGGTGAAGATTGTTATATGTGATAATAGTGTGTTGATCTCCGGAAGGGTTTCGGAATTCACCGGAAGGGGTTCCGGGTGTTTACCGAAGTGTTCGGGTGCAGCAACACTTTATATGAGCCAAAGGGGTAAAGCCCACGAGGTATTGGAAAGTGCAAAAGGAAGTTTTGCTGCTGCCTTAAGCGATACTACCGCTGGTAAGGCAGTACTACCGCATAAGCGGTACTACCGCTTGTGTGAAGCGGTACTACCGCTCAAGCGGTACTACCGCTCGTGAGCGGCACTACCGCTTGTGCGCGATACTGCTGGAATCCGAGTTGGACTCTTTCCCTGCGGGCCAAACCGACCTTGTGCGGGCAAAACCGACCTGGAGGAGGCTTTTACTCCAAGTTTAGACCCGAGGGGTCAACATATAAATAGAGGGGCAGGGCTAGCACACGGGACACATCAAGATTTCCCAAGCAGTGTGTCGGCAACCCTGACCCTCTAGTTCTCTCGTCATAATCTCCGTAGTGCTTGGCGAAGCCCTGCAGAGATTGTTCCTCACCACCATCACCACGCCGTCGTGCTGCCAGAACTCATCTACTACTTCACCATCGCTCGCTAGATCGAGGAGGTGAAGGCGTCATCAAGCCGTACGTGTGTTGAACGCGGAGGTGCCGTCCGTTCGGCACTAGTTCGTGATCGGATCGAGGGACGACTTGCGATTTGGATCGCGGAGACGTTCGACTACATCAACCGCGTTTCTTAACGCTTCCGCTTAGCGATCTACAAGGGTATGTAGATTCACTCTCCCTCTCGTAGATGCTCATCACCATGGATAGATCTTGTGTGTGCGTAGGAAATTTTTTGTTTCCCATGCAACGTTCCCCAACAGTGGCATCTGAGCTAGGTCTATGCGTAGATGAGATCTCGAGTAGAACACAAACGAGTTGTGGGCGTGGGTGTGTACATATTGCTTGCCGTTACTAGTTGATACTTGATTCGGCGGTATTGTGAGATGAAGCGGCCCGGACCAACATTACTCGTACGCTTACGAGAGACCGGTTCCTTCAACTGACATGTAACTTCGTTGCATAAAGATGGCTAGCGGGTGTCTGTCTCTCTCACTTTAGTTGAATCGATTTCAATGAAGAGGGTTCTTTTAGAAGATCAAAAAGCAATCACTACACCACGTTGTGGTTTTGCGTAGGTAAGAACGGTTCTTGCAAACCCGTAGCAGCCACGTAAAATATGCAACAACAATTAGAGGAGGTCTAACTTGTTTTTGCAGGGTATGTTGTGATGTGATATGGCCAATTACATGATGAGATATATGTGATGTATGAGATGATCATGTGTTGTATAGAATATCACGACTTGCATGTCGATGAGTACGGCAACTGGCAGGAGCCATAGAGTTGTCTTTAATTATTTTCGCCGTTTTGCTTTACTTTATCGCTATGAGTTAGCAATAGTCGTGGAAGCAACAGTCGGCGCGACAACCTCATGGCGACACGTTGATGGAGATCAAGATGATGGAGATCATGGTGTCATGCCGGTGACGATGGAGATCATGCCGGTGCTTTGGAGATGGAGATCAAAAGCACAAGTTCATTACCATATCATGTCACTTATGATTTGCATGTGATGTTAATCCTTTTATGCATCTTATTTTTCTTAGGACGACGGTAGCATTATAAGGTGATCCCTCACTTAAATTTCAAGACAAAATTGTGTTCTCCCCGAGTGTGCACCGTCGCGAAAGTTTGTCGTTTCGAGACACCACGTGATGATCGGGTGTGATAGACTCTACGTTCACATACAACGGGTGCAAGCCAGTGTTGCACATGAGGAACACTCGGGTTAAACTTGACGAGCCTAGCATGTACAGACATGGCCTCGGAACACAAGAGACCGAAAGGTCGAACATGAGTCATATAGTAGATATGATCAACATGAAGATGTTCACCATTGAAACCACCTCAACTCACGTGATGATCGGACTTGAGTTGGTGGATTTGGATCATGTTACACTCGAATGACCGGAGGGATGTCAATTTGAGTGGGAGTTTTTAAGTAATATGATTAACTAAACTCATTATCTTGAACAATAGTCTAAGTTGTCTTTGCAATATTTATGTTGTAGATCATGGCTCGCGCAGTAGCACCCCTGAATTTTAATGCGTTCCTAGAGAAAGCTAAGTTGAAAGATGATGGAAGTAACTTTGTGGACTGGGCCCGTAATCTAAGGATTATCCTTACGGCTTCCCAGAAGGCTTATGTCCTTGATGCACCGCTTGGTGATCCACCCGCTCCAGTTGAGTCTCTAGACGTTGTGAACGCCTGGCAGGCTCGTTCTGAAGATTACTCAATAGTTCAATGTGCAATATTGTATGGCTTAGAACCGGGACTTCAAAGACGTTTTGAACGTCATGGAGCATATGAGATGTTCCAGGAGTTGATGTTTATCTCTTAGAAGAATGCCCGGATCGAGAGATATGAGATCTCCGATAAGTTCTATGCTTGCAAGATGGAGGAGAACGGGTCTATCAGTGATCACGTACTTAGAATGTCTGGATACTCCACCCGTCTGGCTGAATTGGGGATGCCCCTTCCGCCAGAGGCTATCACTGACAGAGTTCTTCAATCATTGCCACCTAGCTACAAGAGCTTCGTGTTGAACTATAACATGCACGGGATGAACAAGTCAGTCGCCGAGCTGTTTGCGATGCTGAAAGCCGCTGAGTCTGAAATTCAGAAGGAGCATCAAGTGTTGATGGTCAATAAAACCACTAGTTTGAAGAAAAATAGCAAGGGTAAGAAGGGTAACTCCAAGAAGAGTGGCAAAGCAGTTGCTCCTCTCATGAAGAAACCCAAGGCTGGACCCAAACCAGAAACTGTGTGCTTTCATTGCAAGGGAACTGGACACTGGAAGCGGAACTGCCCCAAGTATTTGGCTGACAAGAAGGCGGCCAACAACAAACAAGGTATATATGATATACATGTTATTGATGTGTACCTTACCAACTCTCGTTGTAGTGCCAGGGTATTTGATACCGGTGCGGTTGCTCATATTTGCAACTCAAAACAGGAACTGCGGAATAGACGGAGGCTGGCAAAGGACGAAGTGACGATGCGCGTGGGAAATGGTTCCAAGGTTGATGTGATCGCCATCGGCACGCTCGCTCTTCGATTACCATCGGGATTAGTGATGAACCTGAATAATTGTTATTTAGTGCCTGTGTTAAGCATGAACATTATATCTGGATCTTGTTTATTGCGAGACGGTTACTCATTTAAATCAGAGAATAATGGTTGTTCTATTTATATGAGTAATATCTTTTATGGTCATGCACCCGATGTGAGGGGTTTATTCTTATTGAATCTCGATAGTAATGATACACATGTTCATAACATTGATGCCAAAAGATGTAGAATTGATAATGATAATACCACTTTCTTGTGGCACTGCCGTTTAGGTCATATTGGCGTAAGACGCATGAGGAAGCTCCATGCTGATGGACTTTTGGAGTCACTTGATTTTGAATCACTTGACACATGTGAGCCATGCCTCATGGGCAAGATGACTAAAACGCCGTTCTCTGGAACAATGGAACGGGCAAGTGACTTATTCGAAATCATACATACTGATGTGTGCGGTTTGATGAGCATTGAGGCGCGCGGTGGTTATCGTTACTTTCTCACCTTCACTGATGACTTAAGTAGATATGGGTATATTTACTTAATGAAACACAAGTCTGAAACATTTGAAAAGTTCAAACAGTTTCAGAGTGAAGTTGAGAATCATCGTAACAAGAAGATTAAATTCCTACGATTTGATCGAGGAGGAGAATATCTGAGTTATGAGTTTGGCAGTCACTTAAGACAATGTGGAATTTTTTCACAACTAACACCGCCTAGAACACCACAGCGTAATGGTGTGTCCGAACGTCGTAATCGAACCTTATTGGATATGGTGCGATCTATGATGTCTCTTGCCGATTTGCCACTATCGTTTTGGGGTTATGCATTAGAGACAGCTGCATTCACTTTAAATAGGGCACCATCGAAATCCGTTGAGACGACGCCATATGAACTTTGGTTTGGCAAGAAGCCAAAACTGTCGTTTCTTAAAGTTTGGGGATGTGATGCTTATGTCAAAAAGCTTCAGCCTGAAAAGCTGGAACCCAAAGCGGAGAAATGCGTCTTCATAGGATACCCAAAAGAGACAGTTGGGTATACCTTCTACCTCAGATCCGAAGGCAAAGTGTTTGTCGCTAAAAACGGAACATTTCTTGAGAAAGAGTTTCTCTCGAAAGAATTGAGTGGGAGGAAGATAGAACTTGATGAGGTTGTTGAACCTTTACTTCAACCTGAGAGTAGCACAGCGCAGAAAGATGTTTCTGTAGAGCCTACATCAGCTGAAGAGGAAGTTAATGATGATGATCATAAAGCTTTGGATCAAGTTGCTATCGAACCTCGTAGGTCGACAAGGACGCATACTGCTCCTGAGTGGTACGGCAACCCTGTCTTAGAGGTCATGTTGTTGGACAACGATGAACCTACGAGCTATGGAGAAGCAATGATGGGCCCGGATTCCGAGAAGTGGTTAGAGGCCATGAAATCCAAGATGGGATCCATGTATGAAAACAAAGTGTGGACTTTGGAAGTATTACCTGAAGGGCGTAAGGCCATTCAGAACAAATGAATCTTTAAGAGGAAGACGGACGCGGACGGTAATGTCACCGTCTATAAAGCTCGACTTGTGGCAAAGGATTTTTCACAAGTTCAAGGAGTTGACTACGATGAGACCTTCTCACCCGTAGCGATGCTTAAGTCCGTCAGAATCATGTTAGCAATAGCTGCCTTTTTCGATTATGAAATTTGGCAGATGGATGTCAAAACAGCGTTCCTTAACGGTTTCCTTAAGGAAGAGTTGTATATGATGCAACCAGAAGGTTTTGTCGATCCAGAGAATGCTGACAAAGTTTGCAAACTCCAGCGATCCATTTATGGACTGGTGCAAGCATCTCGGAGTTGGAATCTTCGCTTTGATGAGGTGATCAAAGCGTTCGAGTTTATACAAGTTTATGGAGAAGCTTGTATTTACAAGAAAGTGAGTGGGAGCTCTATAGCGTTTCTAATATTATATGTGGATGACATATTACTGATTGGAAACAATATAGAAATGTTGGAAAGCGTGAAGGAATATTTGAACAAGAGTTTTTCAATGAAGGACCTAGGAGAAGCTGCTTTCATATTAGGCATCAAGATCTATAGAGATAGATCGAGACGCTTAATAGGACTTTCACAAAGCACATACCTTGACAAAGTTTTGAAGAAGTTCAAAATGGATCAGTCCAAGAAGGGGTTCTTGCCTGTATTGCAAGGTGTGAAGTTGAGTAAAACTCAATGCCCAGTGACTGCAGAAGATAGAGAAAAGATGAGTGTCATCCCCTATGCTTCAGCCATAGGCTCTATCATGTATGCAATGCTGTGCACAAGACCCGATGTCAGCCTTGCCATAAGTATGGTCGGAAGGTTTCAAAGTGATCCAGGAATGGAACACTGGACGGCGGTCAAGAATATCCTGAAGTACCTGAAAAGGACCAAGGACATGTTTCTCGTTTATGGAGGTGATCAAGAGCTCCTCGTAAAGGGTTACGTCGATGCAAGCTTTGACACTGATCCAGATGACTCTTAGTCACAAACCGGATACGTATTTATTATTAATGGGGGTGCGGTTAGCTGGTGCAGTTCCAAGCAAAGCGTGGTAGCTGATTCTACATGCGAAGCGGAGTACATCGCTGCCTCGGAGGCGGCGAAGGAACGTGTGTGGATGAAGGAGTTCATGACAGATCTTGGAGTAGTGCCTAGTGCGCTTAACCCAATGACTCTGTTTTGTTATAATACGGGTGCCATTGCTCTAGCCAAGGAACCAAGATTTCACAAGAGGACCAGACACATAAAGCGACGTTTCAATTCCATCCGCGATTACATCAAGGAGGACGACATAAATATTTGCAAAGTACACACGGATCTGAATGTTGCAGATCCGATGACTAAACCTCTTCCAAGGGCTAAACATGAACAACACCAGAACTGCATGGGTGTTCGATTCATTACAATGTAAATCACATAGTGATGTGAACTAGATTATTGACTCTAGTCCAAGTGGGAGACTGTTGGAAATATGCCCTAGAGGCAATAATAAATTGGTTATTATTATATTTCCTTGTTCATGATAATCGTTTATTATCCATGCTATAATTGTATTGATTGGAAACTCAAATACATGTGTGGGTACATAGACAACACTGTGTCCCTAGTAAGCCTCTAGTTGACTAGCTCGTTGATCAAAAGATGGTGAAGGTTTCCTAGCCATAGACATGAGATGTCATTTGATAATGGGATCACATCATTAGGAGAATGATGTGATGGACAAGACCCAAACTATAAACATAGCATATGATCATGTCAGTTTAATGCTATTGTTTTCTGCATGTCAAGTATCTGTTCCTATGACCATGAGATCATGCAACTCCCTGACATTGGAGGAGTACCTTGTGTGTATCAAACGTCGCAACGTAACTGGGTGACTATAAAGGTGCTCTACAGGTATCTCCGAGGGTGTCTGTTGGGTTGGCATGGATCAAGACTGGGAATTGTTACTCCATGTGACGGAGAGGTATCTCAGGGCCCACTCGGTAATACAACATCACAATGAGCCTTGCAAGCGATGTGACTAAAGTGTTAGCCACGAGATCTTGTATTACGGAACGAGTAAAGAGACTTGCCGGTAACGAGATTGAACTAGGTATAGATATACCGACGATCGAATCTCGGGAAAGTAACATACCGAAGAACAAAGGGAACAGTATACGGGATTAACTGAATCCTTGACATAGAGGTTCGACCGATAAAGATCTTTGTAGAATATGTAGGAGCCAATATGGGCATCCAGGTCCCGCTATTGGTTATTGATCGTAGAGGTGTCTCGGTCATGTCTACATAGTTCTCGAACCCGCAGGGTCTACACACTTAACGTTGGGTGACGATTAGTATAGTTGAGTTATTTTGTTGGTGACCGAAGGTTGTTCAGAGTCCCGGATAAGATCCCGGACATGACGAGGATCTCCGGAAGAGTCCGGAGGTGAAGATTGTTATATGTGATAATAGTGTGTTGATCTCCGGAAGGGTTCCGGAATTCACCGGAAGGGGTTCCGGGTGTTTACCGAAGTGTTCGGGTGCAGCAACACTTTATATGAGCCAAAGGGGTAAAGCCCACGAGGTATTGGAAAGTGCAAAAGGAAGTTTTGCTGCTGCCTTAAGCGGTACTACCGCTGGTAAGGCAGTACTACCGCATAAGCGGTATTACCGCTTGTGTGAAGCGGTACTACCGCTCAAGCGGTACTACCGCTCATGAGCGGCACTAGCGCTTGTGCGCGATACTGCTGGAATCCTAGTTGGACTCTTTCCTTGCGGGCCAAACCGACCTTGTGCGGGCAAAACCGACCTGGAGGAGGCTTTTACTCCAAGTTTAGACCCCAGGGCTCAACGTATAAATAGAGGGGCAGGGCTAGCACACGGGACACATCAAGATTTCCCAAGCCGTGTGTCGGCAACCCTGACCCTCTAGTTCTCTCGTCATAATCTCCGTAGTGCTTGGCGAAACCCTGCAGAGATTGTTCCTCACCACCATCACCACGCCGTCGTGCTGCCGGAACTCATCTACTACTTCACCATCGCTCGCTGGATCGAGGAGGTGAAAGCGTCATCAAGCTGTACGTGTGTTGAACGCGGAGGTGCCGTCCGTTCGGCACTAGTTCGTGATCGGATCGAGGGACGACTTGCGATTTGGATCGCGGAGACGTTCGACTACATCAACCGCGTTTCTTAACGCTTCCGCTTAGCGATCTACAAGGGTATGTAGATTCACTCTCCCTCTCGTAGATGCTCATCACCATGGATAGATCTTGTGTGTGCATAGGAAATGTTTTGTTTCCCATGCAACGTTCCCCAACATATATGGCCCCGGATGCAGCGTCTTGAGAAGGGTAACATGTTGCACGACCTCCCATCCGGCGCATGTTGCACGACTTCCCATGCCCACCCCTGACTCCCTAACTACCCAGGTTCGGTCCCTCATCATGGAGGTAATACACTACTCCTTCTTTACTTTTGATTGATGGGGGAGAACGCCTCGTATGAGGGGGTTACAAATATGTGATGATGATTGCTATCGGGACTAAGATGATGAATCTAAGATGCCCTGAGCTACCCCCTGGCCTCGCCTTATAAAGGGGGACGAGACCTAGGGTTACACGATGAACTAACCGACCTAGAGTCCTGTTCGGACATTCAGTCCTTAGAGTACCCGCCAATTCAGGAACCTTCTGGAAGATGAGCCTCCTGCTGGGCGAGGGACCTGGGCCACGCCTTATCCCGATGGGTCCTGAAGCCAGCCTGCTAGACCAACTTCCCTAAGCCTGGCCACCCCCAGTAGTATGTACCATTATTATACCCTGAGCTCGTCTGGAAGTTCGCCCAACCCTGATTGAAGCCTTGGCTTGAGTCCTCATGGTGATGTCTTGACGGGCTCCCCTTTGAATCTCGTGGCCAGGAACCCCGATATATTTTTTTGACTTGCTGGAGAAGTTGCCAAAGGATTCGGCAACCTGAATTTTGACCTGCACCAAAACAATAACGAGAGTTTTGGAGGACGTTACGTCTGGTCACCAAGGCCTAGTCAAGGCTGGCGTAGCTCGTCGCGGGTACTGAGACGGTGCCAGTCCCACAGAAGGCCTTGTTACATCGCCATCATTATGCCTCGCTCATTGTGCCCGGATTTGATGCGACAGACAGATGTGAAGTGATTTTGGATCTTTTTTCACGGCGTTAGTTTGCTGCTTAGCCGCTCCGCCCACTCTATAGAAGGGGGAGCGGGATGCACGAAGATACGCATCTCGGCATGCACGAAGATACGCATCTCGGCCCTTCTTCTTCCATGCGCTCTCCCTCTGCCATTAGCCAACATCGAAAAAGCGAATAGAGCTCCCGCTTCTCCCTTGTCTCACACCAGTCTCGGGCCATCTTGATGAAAGGGGAGGCCCCAAACCCTAGGTGCAAGGGCCGTCGTGACGCAGCCGAGGGGAGCGGCCGGAGCAGCGCCGCTGTCATGACCGAATGAGGGCTCGTCGCTAGCAGGGCCAAGGGGAAGTGGTCAGCATCGACCATGATGTCCTTTCACCTAGAGGATCAGGTGACTCAAGGTTTTCTTCGGCCGCAATCCAAACTCCTGTGGTCACCGGCACAGAAGGGGAAGACCATCCCTGCGCCGAATAACTAGGACCACATTATTCCTACGCCGTTCCATTGCCGCTGCCACTCACTACCCTTGCACGATTTTGTCCGCGGGCTCCTCCGTTTTTACGGCTGCCAACTCCACGATATTACACCCAACGGGGTACTCCACATAGCCAATTTTATCACGCTGTGAGAATGTTTCTTGGGAACTCCTCCTCACTTCCGGCTTTGGTGATATTTCTTTGGAGTGAGATTGCAAAAGGAAGGCGATGTAGTTTATGACTGCGGAGGGGCTGATATTCAGTTGTGGCCGAATTCCGGCTACTTTGACCTTCCCTTGCCAGAGACGACCGAAGAATGGCAGAAAGCTTGGTTCTATGCTCCAACCTCTCAGAGACTGCCGGCCTCCCACAGTTTTCAAACTCTCCCCCAAAGGAACTGGAATCCTAGAAGCCAGAGGTAAGACCCTCTAGGGAAGTCGGATTGCTTGTTGAAGAAATTCAACGGCTTAAAGGCGCAGGCCTCACCGGGATGCAAATTTTGAAGACTTGGCTGGAGCGAAGCATTCAACCTCTAGCCGCCCGAAAACACCCCATGTTTGAATATGAGGGCCCACGCGGCCCCTGTCGATTGCAGCATGGCGAGATCACAAGGTCGGAGCTGAAGTCGCGTATGCACTTCGTGACCCATGTTCCTCTGGAGGAGATCTCACAGGACAAAACGTATGTAACCGTTGAATTCCGGCTTCATAAATTTCTTTTCTTCCAAGCCTCCTCTGCCTTGCCAAGTGCTATCCATGGAAATGCAATGCCTAATGCAGCCGGTTGGCGGAATGGGATCAGAAGAAACCGCCTCAAGCCACACCGCGCTCCGCTCCTGAAAAGACCACGCGACACGGAAACGTCCGGCCTCAGACATCAGCCAGAAATCCCCGAGAGGAAGGTTTCCAACATACCACATGTTGAACCTATCGTCGGAATTGCTAATCCGTCCAGGTTGGCTTGTGAAGCCGTGGCATCCGACCTTACTCGGAGGTCCAGGATTGTTATTCCTTCTCGATAGCCAAAGGTGGGAGAGCGGGTAAGTTTCGGCTATTGGTTGATTGCATGATCTACTCTTTTGTAATTTTGTCTGCCGATTTTGATATGAAGATTAACTGCAGGACCTCAAGGTCCCCTGGAAAGAAACTGGCTGGTCGATTAGCACGGCCAGGGCTGGCTCATTCTGTGGACAAGACCGCGCGAGCAAAGACTCCCGGCTCCGACGTGGTGAGCTCAGCGACGCGAGCAGCTGGCCGTTCCATCAGGGGCGAAGCTATATATGTGGAGCCTTTGCGATCCTTGCCACTGATTGACCCAACAAGGCTCCTAGGTCTCGTACCTCCTGATTCAGCTTCAACGGGGGAAGAGAATCTTGCAGAGAATCTGGCAGGCGCCCCTAGGACCTGTTATTTTGATTTTCTGACAAGAGAATCTTGCAGGCGCTCACTCAGGACAAGAAGAAACCTGAGCATTAAACCACGGAACTGTGTTGCCTGCTGGCAGAAGAGAAGAAGAAGAATGGCGACCTGGGTAAGTCGCTTTCTGGATCCATTAGTAAGTCTCTTTTATGCCGGTTCTGTACTGCAGATGCTTCCCTTGTTAGGTGTGCAACCGACCTCATCGTTATCTTTGAAGTAGTAGAGAACGAGTACTATAGGCTTCGACAACTCCTGGCTATTGTGCGGAAAGAGCGAGATGAATCACGTCTGGCTGCGCAGGAAGCCGGATTGAAAGCGGAGTCACTGTGCCATGCATTAGAGTTAATGGAGCAGGCGATCGCTCATGATAAAAAGTTGATTGATGACTGTCGTCTCTTGGCTGAAAAGGAAAGAGACGTGCGACACGTGCTGCAGTCACAAGCTTCAGAGCTGAGGTCAGTAATACTTTCATATGAAGAATGGCGGGATGTGTTTGACGGGAAGATCGACCGGTATAAGTGAGCCAGCCGCCAGACCAATATGGAGCTACAAGTTGTGAAGGAAAAAATTCACAAGATCGATCAGGCTGCAGGATGTAAGCCGCCTTCGTTTGCCAATTGGGTTGTTAGCCACTTTGATTATTCTGACTCATTTGTCTTTGTTGGACTTATGCAGTAATTCTTCCTGGTTTAGAGGTGGGCTCTACTGAAACATGCCTTAGAAAGACGGCCGAGCACTTGAAGCAGATGAGTGAAGCCCTCGTCCGCATAGCTGGTGCTCCCTAGCCTGTGGATCAGATTGACGTGAGCGTTACGGGCTTAACCGATCTTGTAGAGACGTGTCCTGATCAGCTCATGAAGTGGCAGGAGTCAGCCGGTTTTGAGGGAGCCTGGATGGTTTTAGCCCATCTGAAGGCACACCGCCCAATCACCAATATCACGGAGATTGCGACGACCAAGCCCCCAGGTGTTGAACCCGCGACTTACTTTCCAGATGTACAAGCTTTAGCCAAACTGGTTGTCGCTCAGTGTGACCTGGAGGAACTCATAGAGTAGTGTTGTTAAGTTGTAAGGTGCCTTGTGAGCAAGAAACAATCTGCCACTTATTATTATAGGGTTTTGCATTATTTCTACTTCACATTTGTGCGCCTGTATGTAGGCTAGCATGGATTATAACTCCTGCCAAACAAGCCCCTTGTGTGCCTGAGGTTGTGCTAAAGGAGTGCCTTTTGGAAGCCGGCATAACCGTGTTTAGGTTGGTGGCTTTCCTGTCAGGCCTCAAGGCATTTTTATTTTGTGAAGTTTTTATTGAATGTGCCCGGTCTTTGCCGGTTTGTTACTTCGATGCAGCCCCCGGGTATTTCCACAGGGAGGTCGGTAAAGATGATACAACCCCTAGGTCCGGACACTAGGGGTATCACTTTGATATAACCTCTGAGCAGATTATGGGGAGGTCCACTTTGTGTGATGCAGCCCCCGAGTCTGGCTGGAGAGAGACCAGTTTGGTTGCCGCCCGTAAGTCTATCCCGAGAGGTTCATTTTGTTGTTTTAGCAATAATGTAAGAAATAAAGGAAATCACAAAACTTGTAATGAGATGAAACATCTTTATTCAGTACTTGTTTGATCGGGCTAAAACATAATGCATTTTGACAAAAGATAACTAAGCGTAGAAAAGACATAACTGAGCTGCGTTCCACGTGCGCGGGGTAACTTTGCCGGTTTTTCTGTTCTGAAGCCGGTAGGCACCATCGTTGAGTACGTCATGTATGATGTAGGGACCTTCCCATGGGGATGCAAGCTTGTTCTTTTTTGGCTTCTAATTGTGCTAAGACAAGCCGGTTGTGTTTCTTATAGGGATCAAATCGTTCTCGAGGACACACATGAATTTCACCAAGTTACTTTCATCTAGTTCCATTGACTTTAACTTTCATTGCTTTGATAAGTGTTGTGTGGTGGAACCTATGCTAATGTACTTCCCTTACCTGGACAACATACATACTTATGATTGTACCCTCTATGCAAGCATCTACAAATACAAGAAGAAAAATTAAGATAACATCTAACCATAACATTAAACTTTGGGGTTCCAACAGCCCCTTATGCAACAGTTAATAAACTTAGGGTTTGGTAATTCTGTCACTCCAACCACTCGTCATAGGCAAACTAATCACACAATGCTCTCCTCTAGGCCCATAAAGGTGAAGTGACATGCAGTCGACGTTCACACATCACCACTAGAGAATAACACCACAACATAATATCAAAACATTGAACTTTATTCAACTTCACATGATTACTAGCAACAAGGCTTCTCCCATGTCCTCAAGAACGTAATAGACAAGTCACAAGACATCATATGGATCATGATCAGTGGTGGTAATGATATGGTAAACAATCTGAACATACAAATCTTTTACCAATTAAATCCCTAAGCATCAACTACAAGCAGTAATCAACACCAGAAAGTAATCTCAGCAACATATCTGAGGTAATAGTTCATTGATTGAATAGGGGGATGAAGTGGAGGTGATGGAGATGATGGTGCTGATGAAGATGTTGATGGAAATGATGATCCCAATGATGAACGGAGTGTTGGTGATGATGATGGTGTCAATTTCCCCCTCCCGGAGGGATGGAATTCCGGCAGATCAGCCTACAGGAGGGCAAAAGTGCTCCGCTTCTGTTCCGCCTCGTAGACAACGGCGAAAAAATCCCATAAAATTCCGTGCTAGCTTCTAGGCTAATATAGATCCAGAGGTCATTGGAGCTGGCCGGGGGCCCCCTGGGTCTCTTCCCGTGCTTATTTTGCTCATGTTCTACAGCTTTCCGGTAATTCCTCTCTCCAAGTAAATCATGCAAATTGAATGGAAAAAGGCATTAGAATTGAGCCATAATGTGAAATATATCATTAATAAAGGGTAATTTATAATAAAATAGGGTTGCAAAATGGACGTATCAGCTTCTGCTTCAGACTGTCAGAGCTGTTTATTTAGCAAACATCACATACTCAACTATCTCTTATTCTTTAAACAATTAG
Organism: Elymus sibiricus; assembly: GCA_039707655.1. Lineage (NCBI taxonomy): Eukaryota > Viridiplantae > Streptophyta > Magnoliopsida > Poales > Poaceae > Elymus > Elymus sibiricus. The sequence continues at coordinate 36,884,468 of CM077663.1, read as the reverse complement.
CTTGCACTCAGGAGCAATATTTTTAGAACAAAACATGTTTCAACTGGACACAAAGGAAGATTGAAGTTTAGCAATGCTTAACTTTCTAACTTTTTTATTTTGGGGATAATGTCAACAATAATGAACCATGATCATACACATTAACTAGATATATGTGCCTGGATCTTTCTCCAACATGCTATGTTTACTTTTTAGAGATTAAGGGGGATTAAGGAGATTGACTAACCATTAAGGGGGATTAAGGAGATTTGATAGATGAAAGCTTAGTGGAAAGGAACATGACTTTAATATTGCCCGTGATGATGGTGCCCATTTACGTTATTATTATGGTTTTACGCCCCATCACAAGCTCGTACAAAGCCTATTTCCTTTCCAACAAAATCTCATGCTTTATTAGGTGGCAACTTTGATGCCTGCACCGATGACAACTTACTTGAAAGGTCTTTCTCGACCAATAGGTAGGTATATTGGACACTTGTGCAGGTGATTTGGCTCAGGGGTTTTATGATGCACAAGAAAAATTCATGCTTAGTACAGGGTTTTTAGGCTAGCAAAGGCTAAAATAAATCATGCAATGTTGGAGGATCCATGACAATATAACTTCCGTAAGGTGTACAATCATGTTTTATTCATTACATTATCTTCCATGTCCAGGCTAAACTATTTTGATCATGTTTGAAAATACACATTGAGAGTTCACAATCATAAAAGATGTCCAAGATAGTGTATTTGCATGTGAAGTTTCTTGATTACCTTTTTGAGATCCGGTTTCAGATTGCAGATAGTCCCTCACCTTTTCCCCAAGGAGTGACCATGGGTATCGAACCCATGGGAGGATGTGTTACTACAGAAAGGAGTCTTGCAAGTTCTCGTTCTTGTGATATGTTCCAGTTTCCCGGACCTTTCAACTTGTGCAAATTATGGATTGAAAACAATGATATGGAGATAGGCGTGGGTATGAGGACTTTACTTACAACCTTATACTTGTGCTATGGATCTTGTCTTGATTTTCAACACGGTCCTGGTAGACACCCATTATGATGTGTTCTCAATGTGATGATGTGGGGGATGCATCCAAATTACGCCATGACCGATCAGCAACCTGCATCGTGAGTCATTCGTCCAACCATAGGCTCTTACCGTCGCGCGGGGTTACCTCGGTTATTAAGTATTACTACAGACAAAAGCATTGGGCATTTATTGACTACACCTCAAGATCTCCAAGGAGTTGCTTTCCGCTACCGTACTCATCCTTACTGTCACCGGCTTTCGGTATAGTGTTCTACGCGTCCTCGCTCCTAACCTTCTCCTGGATCGATCTCCGGGATCCCGGGTACCTGCGGGGCCTTAGATCGAGGAGAAGACAAGAGACAACTCCGTTGCGAAGTACACATACAAATAACATCAATTACACAAAGTCAATACCAACGACCCCGTGCACAAATACATATGGTTGCAAGGCTATGCCTCAACTCATTGCCTAAGGGAATTACTCACACATCGCGATCGGATCACAAAGAGAAACCATTGTTGAAGACATAAGGATGAATGATTGATTGATATAAAGTCTTACAACGTTGCCGATTGTGATGCACCGATTACAGGTATGGCTAACTATGGAGAGGGTGGCTACGGTGGTGGAGATGGTGATGGTGATGGAGAAGGAGGTGGGAAATGGCGCCGGCTAGGGGTTCTTCAGTGCTCTCTAGCTGATTGGCGATTCAGCCGCTCTCTAGATGGTCCTTCCATGCTCCCCCTTTGCGAATTAGGTTAGGGCCCCTTTATAAAGTGCGAATGGATAGACATCAGGGAGCCATCGGCGGCTGGTACGAGCGGTCTCACTCGTACCACACGCCTTCTTTCACTCTGGAGCCTCTGCTACGCTCCCCATTGACTTGGTTTGGTTCCCACACTTCATATATTCCATATATAGCTTGATTTCCTTCCCTCGTATGGTCCATTTCCTACAGAAATAATTTGAACAAAGGGATTTGCAATCTTTTGCATTCATTTGTCATTAGTGGAAAAATTGGAGTGAATATCTTGGAATATCTGGGATTATCCAGTTTAAACAATGGTGGAATCAGTGTCAAAAATACACTCATCAACCTTGGCATGTGAGAATCTCTTGGCATGTGAGAATCTCAATCATCTTTAATTTCTATTCCTCCAAACTACTCTATCCATAAATGCTATTGAGTCCATCAAATTAACGACCATGGGGTTGAGCATTTCTAACACTAGCTTCTTTCAACAAAGTTTCTCAACACCCAAGTCTTTCTAGAGACTTTCTCTTGTGCATGATTATCTTGTTTATCATACTTTCTTTAAAAACTAGTCCCACAGCAAGTCTTGGTTAGCTAGATGAAATAGAACAAAGGCTACTTAATTATTTTACGTAAATGAATAAAACCTTTGTGCTAACTATCAAGACCTACTCCCACTTGAATACATCACACATGTGGCTACTACATCTAGCATAAGCATTTCAAGCTCAAAATACAGGAGTCGTAGGACATACCTCACGTCCATGAATGTACATGCTTCTCTTCCTTATGATGTGTGTTCTTTGTTGCTCGGCGTAGATCAACTCTGCTTTAGCAAAAGATGCAAAGGAAAATCCAGGGCGATAAAAGAGAGAAGGAAAACTTATTATATTTTAGTATTTTTGGGTTTTTGAAAGCTAACTTGTAGAAGATGCAATCAAACCGGCAAAAAAGCACACGAAAAGAAAAATGAATAAAAATCAAGGCAAGGTGTTGGAACAAACCAACACGAGTGTTTTTGAAACTCATCCACGAGCTTAAGTACAACCTCACTACAACTTATTAAAGATAAATAATGCCACATCTTGATGTAGACATGGAAGCAACCTCCCCAAGCTTAAGCTTTTGCAAGCTCAAACCCGAGAGATCATTGCGGCGGTGGCTGATAATAGCCCGGAGCCCATGACTGGCTCCAAGTGGAGACGTGGGACGCCATGTACTCGGTGTTGTCTCGGAGAGAGTTGGCGTGGTTGTTCATATTGTTGATGGAGTCTCCGAGGTTGTTGGCATCGGTGTATGTGGCGTCGGCGTATGTGGCATAGGGCATATCCCCTTGGATGTCATCCTCCGGCTCCTCCTCTTCTTCCGGTGCGAGTTCTTCATCCACCTCCTCGGGTTCGGGAGCCTCTTGGTTGAAAGCCTCATCCTCTTCCTCTGCAACATAATGCAAAATTCCCTCCTTGATCGAGATGCGGTTAGGCCTAGGAGTGGGGAACCAGTGTCCCACTCCAGGAATACGAATAAAGTAACGATTTTTACAAGAAACTACCATTCTGGCACTAAGGAGAACGTGAATATTAACAAGACGATTACCACCTAATGGGTTCAAGCCGATAAGGTCTAGGCCAAGGGAGTTGGCCAAGACGGTGATGACTCCTCCGCAAGTGATGTCGCCTTGTGCATGATTGGCTTGCTGTGCCAAGTGAAGTAGAAGAATCGCACCTAAGTTTGACATGATGTCGATGTGGGGATTTGTGGCCTTCCCAAGGATGAACATGTTCTCTTCATTAACTTTTGAAACTTCTCCACATGCCTGCAAAGTGTTAGTGATAACATAGTAGATATAATGAATTCTAGGACACTCAATACTACTAGCCCTATGATTATGGCTAAAACAAATTTCTTCAAATAAATATACTGGATGCGGATGTAGCACGTCATAGATATAATGGATATGATTGTCGTTGTTGGGGAAGCCAAAGCGATTGCACCACTCCGTAAGGGTCATGTCGAAGCTTTGGTTCATGAGGCAGAAAGTGATCCGTTCCTTGTCTTCCATGGGTTAAGCTTGACGGTGTGTGATAGGGTGCTCAAGAACTGTAGCATCAACCTATGATAAGTTTCTGTGTTCTTAAAAATAAAGTGCTGCAAACCAACATTAGTACATAACAAATTGAAATCATTACCTATGCCAAGTGCGGCGATCATGGCCAGACACACCCACTTGGTCGATTTAACTTCCCTCTCATGGAGTATCTTGTACTTGCACCTTTGGAATCGGTCAGGGAAATCAATCCCTTGAAAATAAACTTGTTGTCTAAGGGCAAGTTCTCCGAATGAGTGAGTACCTCCACCTCATGCAAGACAAGCGCGAGTGGAACTCCTCGTGTTCATATCTAATCAAAACAAATTTTCAGTCCAATAGATTGATGCAATATTGAATCCTCGTGACATATAAAACAATCCTCCTCTAAAAACATCAACGACTACATGCTCAACAAGTAATATGGCTCAAGAACATGCAAGAACCTAAACTTGGCAAAAGGGTATAGAGCACGGATTCGCAAAACATAACTTGGGGATCGGAGGAGAAACATATCGTAGATCCTTCATGTGCGAGGATTCGAACTGAAAACGAGTAGGGAGAGAGATCATTCGAAGGTTTTTGGAGGTTTGGAGGAGAAGGAGAGAATAGATTGAAGTTTGGGATTAGGGTCACCTCTTCTCGGGCATCATATGGCTCAAATTTGGAGCAGTATAAGCGGGAGCACTCGTACCAGACACCATTAAACGTTCTAATCTCAATTTCACTTCTGGAATTACTTGTTATGATCGAGGGTATTAGCGCTAGCGCTCATACCGGACACCATCAAACATACTGAATCTTATGTGCTGCTTTGTTGATATCAGGTATGAGCGGCGGTACGAATGACCTCGCTCGTACCGAATGCCGTCATTCGTTCTGGACTCCTGGATGATTTTTGCCTAGGAGTGGTATGAGTGGCGGTACGAGCGGGAGCGCTCGTACCAGATGCCTTCAAACACTCTAGACTCATTGGCTTCACCTCTTCTCCTTGGTATGACTGCCGGTATGACCGAGCTCGGTCGTACTGGACGTCGTCTTTCCCTCTGGATGTCTGGAATGACATATTTCTTTGGGATTTTTCTTCGTAGACCTAAGAGGTCAGTTCCAACACTTCTAATGGGCAAAAATTCCAGCTATTTCGATAGAGTCATAGCACGATAACAAGTTTAAATATATATGGTGTCGGTAATGATCTTCCTTCTTCTCCTTTTCTTTGATAGCTTTAAACACTCTTTATTTACACATGACAAAACCTAAAACTTACTAACCTTATTTGCATGGGTTGCCTCCCATGAAGCGCTTTGTTTACAGTTGTTTAGCTCGACCATAGTGATGGTTACTTCTCTTTGGGTAAAAGGACGCCCATTCTATAGCTTCTTGCATTAAGGATAATTCCATCTCCTTTGTTGATCTTCATCTTCTTGTACCTAGGAAAATGTTTGACAAAAGGATCCTTCGAGGGAAGGTGAAACTTAACATTTCCTTCGAAGACATTTATGATAGCTTTGATGGTCCTTAAGAATGGCCTACCTAGTATGATTGGAGCAATAGGATCTTCGGGCATATCAACAATAACAAGATCAATCATAGCGGGGCAGTCACAAACTTGAATAACTACACCGTGCTTAATCCCCACTGCTTTTGTATAGGTAGAATTGGCCATGTCCAACTTAATCTCACTTATAACAAATGGACCAAGATTGAGTTTATCATAAAGAGATTTAGGGATAGTAAAGACACTAACACCTAGATCACAAAGAGCATTGAACTTGTTTAACCCAATCTCTATTTCTATTGTCGGTTCAAAGATATCCTCTTGTTTAGCGGGTAATTTTCCATACAACTTTTTATTTTCAACATCTAACTCACGTACCTTTTTAGCAACCTGATGGATGAAATCTTTGTAGGCCTCATCATTTTTTACCTCGGGTAATGGGTGTTTCAAATTCAAGATCTTCACGAAGTCTTCAATTGAATATGTGTGCTCAGGAACATGACTCTTGTCAAGCTCCGCTGAAGATCCTTCACTACTTCTCATCATTTTAACACTCTCAACCGGATTTGGTTCCAGCTTTCCTGCAAACTTGGCAAGGATAACAGTCTAGCTCTCGGCAATTTTCGTAACATCTGCCTCCATGCTATGAGTTCTCTCTTGTAAAGCCTATACATCGTTAGTGAGTCCAGCAAGCTTACCAGTCATTTGAGCAAGTAAGTTATCATGATTTTTCACTATATCAATAAATGTCTTATTTTGTTCATTTTGAGCACTTATAAAAGTATTGAGAGTTTCTTCTAAAGCTTGTCTTTTACCATTGCTCTCCCCATTATAATTACTAGATGCTCCTCGACTAGTTGGATACGGTGGCTTAGGATAATTGGGAGCATAATTTTGATTCTTTCAATTGGGGTTATGGTTGTTTCAAGCAATGAAATTAACATCATTCATCTCAGTATCGGTAATAGCATTGACATTTACCTCTTCTCTACCTTTGATAGTGCTGATCAAATCGTCGATCTTGGTGGTCAATTCTTCATTCTTTTCCTCAGAGATGGAGTTCACCTTCTTCGTGGTCGACCTTTCCACATGCCATTGGGCATGGTTCTCTTGCATATCATCTAGCAATTTCTTTGCTTCTTCTATCGTTCTTCCCATAATGGTTCCTCCTGCAGCAGTGTCTAACATAGTTTTTGACATAGAGGTTAGTCCATTATAAAATAAATGGAGAATAATCCATTCCTCCATTCCATTATCTAGGCAATTTCTTATTGCCTCTTTCATTCTATCCCACGCAAGCGCTAGTGGCTCGCGGTATTCTTGTCTAAAACTTATGATATTAGAACATAGCTGAATAATCTTTGCGGGTGGACAAAACTTTGTCATAAACATACTGCAACATAAGTTCCATGAAGTTATAGTTCCTCTAGGCAAAGCTAGAAGCCATGCTTTTGCTTTTTTTCTCTCAAAGAGAAAGGAAATAGATGTAACTTCAAAGCGTCGGGTTCATAATCTTTAATATGTGTCATATCACACAATTCAGAGAAAGTGTGTAAGTGCATGCCGGCATCTTCAGATGCGGAGCCTCCAAACTGGTTTTGTTGAACCATAATAACAAGATGGGGCTTAATTTAAAATTGTTCGGCAGCAACATCTGGTAGTGCAATTGGTGCACGCATAAAGTTCTCATTAGGAGTAGCGAACTCTCCTAATTTCTTAGCCATGATAAATGTTTTTTGGGTAACACAAACGAGTAAAACAAGCTAAAGACAAAAACAAAACTAAAGATAAAAACTGAAACAGAAACTAAAATGATAACTCTAATCTCTATCTAATAACAGCGACGCCTCCCCGGCAACGGAGCCAAAAAAGGGGTTGATTACCTTTTTGAGATCTGGTTTCAGATTGCAGATAATCCCTCATGTTTTCCCCAAGGAGTGACCCTGGGTATCAAACCCACGGGAGGATGTGTTACTACAGAAAGGAGTCTTGCAAGTTATCATTCTTGTGAGATGTTCCAGTTTCCCGAACCTTTCAACTCATGCAAAATATGGATTGAAAACAATGATATGGAGATACGCATGGGTATGAGGACTTTACTTACAACCTTTTTGTGGGAACGTGGTAGAAAACAAAAAAATTCTGTCCTACGTACCAGCCCAGGATCACTATGAAGATGCATATAAGGTTAGATCTAATCTTTACCAACTTAGAGTTGTAGCGGAAGAAGAGTTGGTGAAGATCGTTGGTGCTGATTCCCGCAGCTAGGATTACAACCTCCCAACCATGAGAATTTGCTCCCTCGAACAAAGATCGAAAGCACGATCTCTCCACCGGGTTGCATGCATATGGTGTCACTGATCTGGCAGCGCTTCGCTGTCCAGAACTAATCATTGCCAGAGACTAGGGAGGGGTGGAGCAGGCTTGCGGCATTGCAAAACTATTTCGTGGAGAAATGAGAGAGAGAGGGCAGATCATTGCATGCCAAAATGTTGTGCTCAATGGTGTGTTTTGGATGGCTCCCCTCCTCCTCTATTTATATATGGAGAAGGAAAGGGGGGCTTGGATGGATGTAGTCCCAAAGGGGGCCCCCCACCAAACATTGTCCCACAAAAAGGAGGGCTGCCCCCAAAGGCCCCCCTCCTCTAGCCGCACCACCATGGGAGGGCTGCCCCCAAAGAGGGGTACCCCTCCAACACTTGCCACATAAAAGTGGGGACTGCGCACTAAAGGGGGCGCCCCCTCCAACACTTGCCACAAAAGGGTGGCTGCCTCCCAAAGGGGGCCCCCCTACAACACTTCCCACAAAAGGGGGGCTGTCCCCCAAAGGGGGCACCCCCTTCCAACACTTGGTCCCACGTTGGTGCTGCCCCACTTCGGACAAGCCAAATGGCAGCCCCTTGGGGCCTTCCAAACAATTCTGGGAGGTCCCGGAACCCTCCCAAATTTTTTGGATCCATTCCAAAACTTTTCCGACTTCCCGCTTTTTGCGTTTTTCTCCAAAACCTTTTTGGTTATTCCGAAACACTTCCGGTTCTCTCTCTGAGACATTTTCAATGTCTCCGAAACTTTTTCGGTGACTTTCTCTGAAACATTTTCAACGTCTCTGAAAATTTTCCGGTGACTTTTTCTCAAGCTCCTAACCACCTAGTACTCAGCAGATCGATGATCCTTAAGCGTGTGACCCTGCAGGTTCGGTGAAGTATAGACATGACCGGAACTCCTTCTGATCAATGATCAATAGCGGAACCGTGGACATCCATATTGACCCCTATACACACATGAATGATATTCGAGTGAACCTGTAGTTACCGGGTGCTATTCCTTTTGCTTCATGATATGTTACAAGACCCGAGGTGAGATTTATTGGCATCCCCGTGAATCAACAACTTGTTCACCATGCCAGTTACCTTGATACCAGTTTTATTCTCTTTTCTCATTCCTATGTTCCGGCATCCCCGTGATTAAACCACACTGTGTATGGCCAGATGATGACGGATACCATCACACCGAGAAAGCCCAAAGAATATCTCTCCATCGTCGGAGGAGCAAATCCCAGTCTTGAGCAATCTAGTCCCTTGCCATACTTTTTGGACGAACCAGTAAGTTGTCGTTATGATCACCCTGTTACACGTGACGTTTGACGAACCCCAAAGTACATCATCTAGTATGAAGGAACTTGATACTCTCGTGGTCTAAGGAATTATGCAAAATGTCAAATTTACTGTGTTATTAACTATTAAGTTGTGATGAAAGGATCTCATAGTATAACAATCAATTGGGTCAATTCAACACAAGTGTTCTTCTAACACCGTGTCCTCAAAGTTGCTGGCATACTAACTTCTGCCCATGATCAGGAAAATGGAACCATCATGCAACACTTGAGCTAGTCTTAGAGATGAGACCAGGAATCTATTTTACCATTTATTATTCCACACATGCACATGGGTTTTCCTCCGAGCCTCTTGGATATACAGACTTGAGAACCAGTGAAATTATAGCATAGAACATAAACATAATTACAAACATGTAAATAAATAATAACATTTATTATTGCCTCTAGGGCATATTTCCTTCAGTCTCCCACTTGCACTAGAGTCAATAATCTAGTCAATGCTAATGCACTTTACACCTATGGCACACCGGTGGAAAATATGCTTCGCTTGTGGTATAGACTTCGTCCAACGGATCTGACAAGTTCAGGTCCGTGTGTATCATTGCATATCCTCGCATTTTCACACTTTCACAAAATTCATAATTTGTGTGGTACTGGCTTTGTACATATTTGAAAACTTGGTAGGATCTATGATTCCTCAGACTGAGCTATGGAGCCACTATCTTCAATAGTGTTCCATTGACCTAAGCCATCTTGAAACCATACTAAGTTCATAAATGAACTATTTGATCCAACACCCTCCTTTGTCGCTTCTAAAGCAGCAACATACATAGCCTTTGTTATAGAATCCACCACAGTAACCTGTATGGAATGATTCCATCTTACTGTGCCACCATTTTGTGTATTACACAAAAAAAACTTTAATTGAAATCGAAAATCGCTTGGACCACTGATGAAGACTGCATCGATGTAACTACTTACAACGAGCCTGCATCGATGTAACTACTTACATTGATCACTTCATTATCTCCGCTTGAGAGAAACATGTCATCAGTCCTACTTTAGTACTTAGGACTACATAGCTCAGTCTGCGGAATCATAGATCCTACCAGGTTTTCAAATATGTACAAAGCCAGTACCACACAAATTATGAATTTTGTGAAAGTGTGAAAACATGCCATCAGTCCTACTTTAATGATATTTTTCACTGTTGTCCTATGATCAATACTTTGATCACTTTGGTAACTTACTCAGAACTTATTTGGAGTACTGGACATATCTGGTTATTTTACATACCATGGAATACATGATTAATCCAAACACAAATGTGTGTGGAATCACAATCATGTACTTTGCTCATCAGTGTTTTAAGACACCGAGTCGTGCAAAAAAACTCTTTCCATGTGACCTTGGCAAGAAATTCTTCTTGGCAGTTTCCATACTAAACCACTTTAGTATATTGTCAATATGTATTTTTGCTCAGTCACATTAGGCACTTCTATCTCCATAGATTACTATGCCTAATACCAAGGCTGTCTAGCCGAAGTCCTTCATCGAAAAACTATTTTCTATGAAGTCCTAATTCGTGTCAAGAAATTTATATTATTTTCATCAACAATGTGTCATGTACACAATGTACCAGAAATATTATTACGCTCCCACTTACTTTCTTATACATACAAGCATCTACGCTATCCTCGATGAAATCAAACTCTTTGACTATTTCATCAAACAAAGATTCCAACTCCATTATGCTTCCTTTAGTCCATACTTGGATCTCTGAAGTTTGCACACTCACTAGCATCCTCGGGATGGACAAAATACCTTGGATTGTATCATATACACGTCCTTGGTTATATTTCCATCTCATGGATATCCTTTTGGCGTCCATCTGTCATATCTCATAATTGAAATATGAAACAATTGCTAGTATAACCCAAACTGACTTAAGCAATGCTATGGTGAGACAATCTCGTCATAGTCAACCCCTTGAACTTGTCATAAACCTTTTATAACAAGTCAAGCTCTATGGATAAAACATTTTTATCCGCATCAGTTTATAGTTCTATTCATATTCGTTAGACTCTAACTTCTAAACTTGAATCATGTATATGGATACTATCTCGGATCACTTTGGCATATAGCCAATCCTGGAGTCAGGGCTCATCAACACTTCTTTGTGTATCATAGGTTCACTATTGTCTAACAACAATATCTTGTTTGCACACCTTATAGGTTTGCACAAGTTTTGCCTACCTACGTGGTTCAGCTACAAGTTCGACCGAAGTCTCTACATCTTATGTAGAAGCCTCTGTATCAGTCATAGTAGGAAACTCTGGAACTACTTCCAGCATTTCTTTCCTTTGATCTGATGATGAATATTATGTTATCTCGTCGAGCTAGACTATCCTCCCACTCACTCTTTGGCAAGAAACATTTTCTTCAAAATATACCACTCTCCGTGGCAAACCTTTTGCCTCGGCATAGTGATGGAGGAATACCCAACAATTTGGGATAACCTATAAAGTAGCACTTATCTAATTTGGAATAGTTTTGTAAACACTTTACACATGTCTGATATTCCAAATGTTAAGAAAAGACAGAACATGGTTTAAGGTACCATACCATATCTTTAGGCATCATTTCAACATATTTGATGGCGCTCTGTAAAGTGTAAAAGCCGTAGTCTCTAAAAGATTACCTCAAAAAGGATAATGGCAAATCGATTAATGTCAGTTTTGATCTTACCATGTTATACATGGTTTGATTACATCTTCTCGGACACTCCGCTCTTAGTGGTGTTCTAGAAGGTGCAAGTTATTAAACTCTTTTCACAATTCACCAGACATTTGCTAAACTTGTAACTCAAATATTCCTTTTCACAATCTCATTGCAGAAACATAATTTTTCTTGTTACAATAATTTCTACTTAATTCTGAAAACCTTTTGAACTTTTGAAAGGTTCCATACTCATGTCTCATTAGGAAAATATTTACATATCTACTTGAGTCATCACTGAAGATAGATAAATCCGCTGCTTCCAACAACACTTATTGGATGACACACATCAGTATTTATGTTTACCAATGAGTTCGTTGCGTGTTCCTTATGGCCTGTGATCAGTATTTAGTCACTTAACCTTTCGGAAAAAAGTTGCAAGTGTCAGGTGATTCATAATCAAATGACTTCAAAATCCATCACTATGGAATTTCTCCATGCGAGTTTCTCCAATGTGACCAAATGCAGTGCTACATATATGTGGTATTCTTTTAGTCTTACGACATTTAGCATCTGTGTTATGGATGTATTATATTATCATCAATATTCATAACATACACTCCATTCATAATGGGAGTATGACCCTTATGTTATTCATAATGCCGAACAATAATTGTTCTTTTATAAACAACCTTCTTGCAACAAACATTATACCATGGGCTAGAGTGTAAAAAACTCTAAAATGAATTATGAAAATAAATACAGAGGTAGCACGCTGATGGTAAGTATAGTAACTTTTACTATGTTCCCAGCGCATATCTAAACCTCATTACAGGCTAGTATTTTAGGCCGTAGTAGTTCTTGCATCGAGTTGCAACAGTATGTGATCGAACGAGTATCCTTGTGATCAACTATTAATCACAATACCCAAGAATTAGTGACTAACAGTTTAATCATAATTCTCAAGAAATACATCTTTGACCAGCCTCCTATACATCTATAACTTGTATGACATTCATACCTGGGCTGGACCTTCAAGTCTTATTTCTTTTTGCCTTTATACTTCTAACGATCTTTTTTTTGTGAATCATACTTCTAACGGTCTTACTTCCCATATTTCTCCTACTCACAGAAGAAGCACCCAATTTTAAGAGTGGCGTTAGCCCCGGACTTCCTAGGTGTGTAAGTCTCACTAACACCATTTGGACTTGTCCTTTCTCTTTAAGTTGTTGTTTTATTCACCATCATCACATGACTGGCGTTCTTCTGGATCCCACTCTCATCAGTCTTAAGCACAGTGAACACTTCACTTCAACTTGCAAGACAACATCTCTTTGGATATCTCATATCTTTTAGCCTTTGTTTGTATCTGAAAACAATTTTCAGTTCCACGAATATCACATAACTATCCCAAACGTTTTAAAGTTCGGGTCTCATGGAAGCAAGCATAATGCACTTGACCATGATGGAATTCTAGCTTTTGGATCGAATGACGTGTGTCATATCATCCACAGCATTAGCAGGAGAATATCGAAAACATGCAATAGGATAAAGACCTTCTCAGCACTCTTGAGGACAATCTTCACATTACATTACCAATCATAAAGTTATAACTAGATAAAAAACAACTAATCAATTTCAACAGGGAAGGTGGAAATGCGAGCCATTATTCTACAACTGTAATGCAAATTACACTTAGACAATGTTCATAACTAATTGCACTGAGAATTAAACAATTTAATTCTAAAGTGCACTCCCACTCAAACCAATATCTCTCATAATTGATTGTTGGTGATACAAGACACGTATTGCAATTCAACGCCATTGATGTGGACATCACTGATGACGAGAATTTCAATCGGTAGGCCAACTTGCTGATCACATCTTGTAAGGCCAGTTCTGAATTAAAATTTCAGAATAGCCCTTTATGTCATCACCAACCCAAGATCAATTAATACTGGTGGACATTCCTTGATACAGATAACCAGTAGAATAATATATTACACGCAGTTGAGACGAGATGCCCAATGATTATTACAAGCACACCATTACACGTCGGTGGCGGGTATGTGACAGTGGTGATACATCTTGAGTACAATAACATAAGTCAAGCTTCATGGTGAGGCTTGGCTATTTTATTCATGTAGCGGAAGCGTCGGGGTACGATACAAGCGGTAGACTCCGTAGCCACAGGTAGACTGACTAGGAACTCCTCTAAACATCAGACTCGCTAGCATACTGCTCATCCATCAGATCGCCTTCATCCAATTCTGGCCAAATCAACAAGCCAGGTGAGTACTTTGAATGTACTCGCAAGACAGTTTAGACAAAGGATATACCAAATGCAAACAAAATGCATATGCTCATGTCAAGTTGCTTAAATAAATATTCTGACAAGTTATATATCAAGGCATAAATAATAGGACAAGTAAAGGATTAGTAACATAACATCATTAATCATATATCAAGCATTGGTCAAGCATTCACAGATCAAACATTGATTCTTAGGTGGTAGAGACCATCCTAGAAGAATCGTAAATAAATTTAAAAGCGGAGGTTCCGGTGTTAGACTGCCCGAAGATCCAAAAGAAAATAACATACAAGCCAGACGGGTGTCTTCACGATGCCACGAGAGGTCTTAAATAAATATAAAAGTGGAAATTCAGCGTTAGACCGCACGAAGATCCAAAAAAAAGAATACACAAGTGTGATGCAGAGCATAATGAGTATCCGGGAGGTAGAACCCCCTAAGAGATACCCGATAAGTCATATAAGAGAAAAGGGGTTAATCCATAATAGCATCAATTATATTCAAGATAGCATTAATCATAGTAGCAATGATTGATTCTTTATTTAGTTATTTCCTCTGAAGACCGACACCGAGACCGACACTTGACCCTTTCGAACTGACGTCCTTGACCGTGGACACGGCTATTCGAATAGTTTAGACTCTGCAGAAGTTGCACTCTTTACCCACATGTAAAGGATTTCTTTTGCCAACACCGGAGTGTTAATAGGAGATTTCCAATAATGATCTTTGGGTAGAAACACACCTAACCAACACACAATAGCTTTAAATTTCCCGATGCCAGGAATCACCCAAAGCATCGGACAAGTAAAACCCTAAGTCGGGAAGGTCACAACGTCAAATAGCAATGAGCAGACAACCGTATTTATAACGCGATCGCAACAAGGGGTGCCCTCCTCTTCGGCCTCAATCGGAAACACTCATGCCCCCTGACCCAATGACCGGCATTACCCAGGGCCATGGAACCATCATCATAGCCTCTCTATGTGGTGCGTGTAGAAAAGGGTTAGCAACCTACTAAACCATACTCTCTCTGGAGAGACATGTGGTAGCATGAAAATAGTTAGGAAGTAACGGAACAAGACTCGATCTAGGTCGACTCTGGAGGCTTATATTCCCTGAAGTGGGTTAGCACAATAATATTTATGTCAATTTTAGCATCAAAACAGGGTCACCACCCGGCATGTCCCAACATGCAAAAGTCAAGTTACTCA
This sequence comes from Elymus sibiricus, assembly GCA_039707655.1. Taxonomy (NCBI): domain Eukaryota; kingdom Viridiplantae; phylum Streptophyta; class Magnoliopsida; order Poales; family Poaceae; genus Elymus; species Elymus sibiricus. Next base: position 36,869,265 of record CM077663.1, on the reverse strand, counting down.
CGTCACAACGTGATCATCTTTTCCGGTTGCTTTTATGGTGATGGTTTCTATACCATAAGTTAGTCAATTTAAATGGAATATCATGGACAGAAGGTATGCTCATATTTTTCATAATTTTATCAAGGTTACAGGATCCTCAATGGTATACCAGACTATGCAAAACATGAACATGAATTGACTCCCTATTCATTTCATACTATGGGTTCCTTCAAATTAAGCAAACATGCATGCAAACACCACATCCCAAGTTCAAAACATGCTTGCCTTGGTCAACATAGGCAGAAGGTGATCCTTGAAAATTCCCGGAAATTTTTTCCTCTTCGTTTTCTATAAAAAAAGAATTGAAGAAATCACTTAAATTTTCAAAATAGTACATAAAAGTATTTGGAAATATTTTGAAATAAATACTATAAAAAACTATACAGAAAAATAAGATTTCCAGGAAAAGAATCAACCAAAACGGGGTTATGGTTAAAAAGTTGTGGAGGTTTTAAAATCAGGGCTTCTCTGTAAATTAAATAACTACCACTGGGTCCTTTACTGTTTTAACAGAAAATCTTTTCGGATGTAAATACGCTTCTCTGTAGAGAAAGCGTAGTTTGACAAAAGGTACGGCCAAATTAACCAGAAAAAAAATGCCTGACGGGTGGGACCCACCCGTCAGGTTTGAATTTGGGCGCGCTCCCGCCCCGGAACAGAGAGGGAAGCGGAGGTCACCGGTGGCGATCGGCGGCGATTCAAGAGGCGGCGATGGTGCAGACGTGTTCAGGATGAAGTTCCACATCGGTGCGTGGTGGGGTTGGTCGCCGGCATGCACCATAGCGGCGGCGGTGATATCTCCGGCGAGTGGTGGCGTCGGTGATTTTCGATCCCCCTGCCTTAACCTGCGAATGTCAAATTGACGCGCAGGTTAGACGCGGGGATGAACAAGGAGGATTTCGACAAAGTTTGAGAGGAGGAGATAGACGAACGGCGTCGAGCTTGTCTCAGATCCAGAGGCGGATGGGGTGGACGGAGTTGGGGTAGATGACCTCCCCGAGGTCGTTCGACCCCTCTAGAGGCTGATTGAGGGAGTGAGGAAGTGGTGCAGATGCTGATTTGAGCTCGGGCAGCCCTTTAAATAGGCGGGCGACGATGGCCGGAGTTGGGTGGATCACGGCGGAGTTATGGTGGTCGGTGGAGGTGGTTGGCGTCAGCTAGCGATGGACGGCGGGTTCATTGATGCCAGGGGGAGCTCCTGGAAGCGCCAACATAGACGGAATTGAGCTTGGCTTGATTTCTCCACATCGGAGCATGGGCGGCGGTCATGGCGCATGGCATGGCTCGGACAACTAAAAACGGGGGCCTCGGGGACTTGGGCGATGCATGGGCGATCCAGAGGAGTGATGCATGGTGGAGGAGGTATGGTGGATGGTGTACCAGGTCGTTGAAGTGCTGGCGACGGTGCTTATCTGAGGTGGCCATGAATTCGGCCGACGGATGTTGCACCGGCTAGGTGCTAAGCTGGTGGCGGCGAGAGGCTAGCGGGAGGGGTCTAGGGAAGAAGCATTGATGGTTGGGTGGAGTGAGGAGCAAGCCATCTCAGTTCCTGCCAAACTTTGGCCAAACCAGATTCTTTATCATAAGGTGTTCGACATAATGCCAATGGATGCTAGGTATTTTATTTAAATTTGAAATTTTTTGTGGAGATGGTCTGATGCAAAACAAAGATCTTGCCAAAATTTCAGAATGTTTGGAGCTGTGGAAATTGAGGTTTCTTCATAGGGCAGGAATCTGATCCAAAATTCACATTTTGAAAATTTTGAACTTGAGATCAGAATGTTTTTGGAGAAATGGAATGTTGATACTGATCTCTAGCTGAGGTAATTTTTTGTGGAATTTAAAAGCTAAGGAGAATGAGGTTCCTTTGCAAATCTCATATGGTCTCAAAATAAATAGGAGTTGGTTATGCAATTGTTCGGATTTGGTAAGAGAAAATTTTATGAAAGAGGAATAGTTGGGTACTGCCATAGGGCAGAGAGAGTGCTTGGGAAAAAAAATTGGAAATAAAATTTGAGTTTTAAAGGACCCTAGATTCAAGAGAAATCAAAATTAAAAGAAAGTCACTCCACGAAAAATTTAAAACTTTCAGAATATTTTTTTAAATGAGAGACCAACATACTTGAAACCATATGAAATCTTTTAAGATCCAAATAAAACTTTAAGATAGATCTCAAATGAAAGGAAGAATGAAGAAGGGTCATAATTAAATCCAGGGAGTTTCTTTAAAAAGAAGAAAACGATTTTAATAACCAAAAGAAAATTTTGGGGTGTTACAACACCTGCCCCACTTAAGAAGAATCTCATCCCCGAGATTTTAGCTGATCCTTAAATAGATATGGGTATTCAGTCCTTAAATAGTCCTCTCTTTCCCATGTTACTTCTTCTTTGGTGTGATTACTCCACTAAACTCTGTAAAACTTTGTCGAGTTCTGTGCTCTGACACATCCAAAATCTTGATAGGGCGTTCCCTATAGGTAAGGTCTGGTTGAATATCCAGGTCTTGATGATGGATTTGCTTTTCTGGGTTACTGACACATTTCCTCAATTGCGACACATGGAAGACGTTGTGTACATCTGACATTTCTGAAGGTAATTCCAGTTGATAAGCAACCATGCCTCTCCTTGCAAGTACTTTGAAGGGTCCGATGAAATGTGGTGACAGCTTTCCTTTGACCTTGAACCTTTGAAGTCCTTTCATCAGGGATACCCTAAGGTATACAAATTCATTGGGCTCAAAGCTAATAGGACGATGCTTCTGGTCATAATAACTTTTCTGACGGCTCTGGGCTGCCTTTAGTCGTTCCCTGATGAGCTTTACTTGTGTTTCGGCCTCTTGAAGAATTTCTAGACCAAAAATATGGCTATCCCCAGTCTCAGACCAGTTAACGGGTGTCCGACACTTACGCCCGTATAGAGCTTCGAATGGTGACATTTTCAAACTGGCTTGATAGCTGTTGTTATATGAGAATTCTGCATATGGCAGGCTGTCTTCCCAGCTAATTCCATAGGTAAGGATGCAAGCTCTTAGCATGTCTTCCAGTATTTGATTTACCCATTGGGTCTGTCCTCCTGTTTGCGGATGCTATGCTGTACTGAATACCAGCTGAGTCCCCAAAGCTTGTTGCAAGTGTTCCCAAAATCTAGAGACAAATTGGGTGCTTCTATCGGAAACTATGGTCTTTGGAACTCCATGTAGGGAAACAATACGAGAGAGGTAGAGCTTGGCCAGTTTCTGTGTTGAGTATGTTGTCTTTACTGGGATGAAGTGTGCCACTTTAGTTAGCAAGTCGGTAATAACCCAGATAGCATCATTTCCACATCGCGACCTTGGTAGTCCAACAATAAAATCCATTCCTATCTTGTCCCATTTCCATTCTGGTATTTTGAGCGACTGTAGTAATCCTGCTGGCTTCTGATGTTCGGCTTTGATACGTTGGCAAGAATCACATCGTGCAATGAATAGAGCTATATCCCTTTTCATTCCATGCCACCAGAATCTATCCTGAAGATCCTTATACATCTTGGTTCCTCCCGTGTGGATGGAGTAGGGGGTGGTATGGGCTTCCGCTAAAATCTGCTACTTTAGCTCTTCCTTGTTAGGTACGAATAAACTTTTTTCATACGACAAGATTCCCTGCGCATCAATGGTGAATTCTAATGCTTTACCCAGGCTCACTTTTCTTTTTATCCCTTCGATGCTGGGGTGTCCCACCTGAACTTCTTTGATCTGATCTTCTAGAATCGGTTTTACTTCCAAGCGTGCTATTGCTCCTTCTGTTATCAAAACCATATTGAGCTTGCCAAATTCCTGATTGAACCCAGATTGTGTAAATTGTAAATTATCATTAGCCGGACACAGATTTCGGCTAAGTGCGTCTGCCACAACATTTGCCTTGCCTGGATGGTAATGAATTCCAACATCATAATATTTGATTAGTTCCAACCAGCGACGTTGTCGGAGGTTCAACTCGGGTTGGGTGAAGATATACTTAAGACTTTTATCATCTGTGTAAATCTCACACCGGTTGCCAAGGAGGTAGTGTCGCCATTCTTTCAGTGCATGCACCACTGCTGCTAATTCCAAATCACGGGTAGGATAATTTTCTTCGTGTGGTCACAGTTGTCTTTAGGCGTATGCTATGACCTTTCCTTCTTGCATTAGTACGCATCCCAGACCTTTTCTTGAGGCATCACAGTATACCTCAAAGTTCTTGTGTACATCTGGCATGGTCAGAACAGGTGCTATTGTTAACTTCTTCTTTAACTCTTGAAAACTTTGCTCACAGGCTTCAGTCCATTCAAATTTCTTATCTTTCTTGAGTAATTGAGTCATGGGTTTGGCTATCGTGGAAAATCCTTCGATGAACCTACGATAATAGCCTGCCAAACCTAGGAAACTTCTGATTTCGGTTATGTTGGTGGGTTGTTTCCATCCCAGGACATCCTTCACTTTACCCGGGTCTACGGCAATTCCATCCCTTGTTAGTACATGTCCCAGAAAACTTACTTCTCGAAGCCAGAATTCACACTTACTGAATTTAGCATATAACTAATTCTTCCGTAGCTTTTCCAGGACTATCCGAAGATGTTGCTCATGCTCTTCCGGCGTCTTGGAATAAATAAGTATGTCATCAATAAACACAACCACGAACTTTTCCAAATATTTCATGAAGACCTTGTTCACGAGGTGTACAAAATAAGCAGGAGCATTGGTTAATCCAAAAGGCATCACTGTGAATTCATAAAGACCATATCTGGTGGTAAAAGTTGTCTTGGGTACATCTGATGATCGGATTTTCAACTGGTGGTAACCCAACCTTAAATCTATTTTTGAGAACACTTTGGCTTCTACGAGCTGGTCGAACAAGTCATTAATCCTTGGTAGCGGATACTTGTTTTTGATGCTAACCATGTTAAGTGCTTGGTAATCAATGCACATCCTTAGCATCTTTCTTCTTGGCAAACAAGACCGGTGATCCCCATGGTGATGAGCTAGGTCGGACTTAACCCTTCTCTTGTAATTCCTTGATTTGTTTCTTCAACTCAACCAATTCTGTCGGGGCCATCCGGTAAGGTTCCTTGTAAATGGGTGCTGTCCCAGGTGCTAATTCAATGACGAACTCTATTTCACGATCTGGTGGCATTCCGGGTAATTCTTCAGGAAATACATCTGGGTATTCGCAAACCACTGGGACCTTACTCAGTTCTGCGCCATCAACTTGGTTTAACTTTCCTTGTGAGGATGAATTCCCTCTTGTTCCAAATCTCAAAGTGTCCCCTTGGTGATTAGTGAGGGTCACAATTCTGCTGAAGCAGTCAATAAAACATTTGTTTGTAGTGAACCTGTCCATGCCCAAAATAACATCCAAGTCGGCAGCTTCCAGTACAATGAGGTTTGCCAAGAACTTGATTCCTTTTATTTCAATGCTCACTTCCTGGCAGAACCATTGAGTATTTTGCTTGGATCCCGAGGACTGAATAACCCTCAGATTTTCCAACCTAGAAAAAGGAAACCGGTTTTTCAAAGCAAAACTTTTGGAGATACATGAATGAGAAGCTCCAGAATCGAACAAAAATGTGGCAGCAATGGTGTTGACAGGAAACATACTAATGCGGAGCATCCTACGGTCATCCCCATGGACGGACCTTCGTCTCCCAAGGCACCAAGCGGACCAATGACTAGAGCTCGTGCAAGGGCTATCGAAACCGAGGTGAACTCGCTCCTCTCCGAACTTGCACATTCCACATGCGTGACATGGCAACTACCTCAAGCGGAGGCACTGTGTGTGATCAGGTACTTGGAGGAAGGCCATGGAGCCGCAACGAACAATGGATAAGACGACGAGGACGCCAAGCGCGAGAAGCAAGAGAAGGAGTTGCCGGCAAGCTACAGCCACCAGACGGCCGGCCCTTACCGGACGTCTGGCGCCCCGCAGATCAGCCAACTAGAAGGGACAGCCGAGGAAATCTACTATGACCGGACAACCGGCAAGTACCGGACGTCCGACACGTCCCAGCGCCTGGACGACCGGACCACTCCGGAAATCCGGTGCACCCGGTCCAGCACCAAAGTGCCAGAAAACCGACCCCCTCCGGACGACTGGTCCTCCGAACGTCCGACAACCTCCGAAAATTCGGCATCGCCTCACCCGTGCCAAATCTTCGGAAGTCTGACTCGCCCTCCAGACGTTCGGACCCCCGTGAGCGACCGGACGACCGACAACCGTCGGACGTCTGAAACAGCCTGTGCACAGCCACTCGAGTTTTCACCCATGTATCCCTCTCTCTCCCCCTAGACTATAAATATCCCTTCACTAGGATGAACTAGGGTTAGCAAAGGATTAGCTTAGATTGAGATAGAGCTTTGCTCATCCACTACCACTCTCCCATGGAGAACAAGGCCTCCGTGTGAGAAGATCCCCTAATGGATTCAAGACCCCTTCTAGGAAAGATCCTCTTGGATATCAAGACCTCAACTCCTCTAAGGATTGGGATGAACTAGTTCCTCTTTTGCCATCTTGTGTTGGATTTGGACCCTTGTATCCCTTATGTGTATGCGGATTTAGCACATGTGTGATTGGATCTTGTTCAATTGAGTGTTCTTCTTGTGATTCTCTCTTGATTTGCTCCTTTCCCCACCTCCAAGTGTGAAAAGATCATGAACTAGGGTTTTGCCCTACATCATCTTGGTATCAGAGCAGGGCTGATTCACATCTTGGAGCCCCAATTCCCCCCATTTGCTAGCCAATTTTGTTTGTTTTTTCCCAAATTCAAAAATCCCCACAAAAAGAGCCATACCAAAAAAATTGTGATTTATTGGTTTTGATGACATTTTGTTGATTTTGATCCATGGATTTGAAGTATTGCAGGTGGATCTATCTTTCCCACACCTTCCCCATCATTTCCATCCACGCAATCATCTCAATTTTGCCAAATGTTTTCTTCCCCACCTTCATTTCCTTGAGTTCATCTTCAGCCCAAAATCGCCCAGCCACCGGACGACCGACATATTCCGGACGTCCGGACATCATCTAGCCACCGGTCGTCCGACAACTTCCGGACGTCCGAACGACCCTGACAAAACTGAATTTTCCAAAAAAAAAACCAGCCCACCGCCCACACTTCCGCATTGCCAGCCCCGAGACCCGCCATTGTACTTCCGCCACCCAACCGAGCTTCCGCTACACCACTAGCACTCCCGCTACCAGCATTCATGCCATTTGGTGTTTGAGATTTTGAGTTGTGATTTTCCGTTTCCTAAGTTGTTTCGGCTACTTAGGAGCGGTCCGACATCGACCCCCACTACCACTCATCATCGACAACGACCACTTCACCATTTGACAACCCTACCATAAGCAAGGATGGTAACCTCGACGACATCTTGTACATTCTCCTTGCCATTGCATTGTTAACCCCGAGCCCATTTTTGCGTCACTTGCCTACCGAGACTAGCCGCTTGAGTATTGCTGAGCAACGCTACTTGTGCACTTTAGTGATACACAATACGCATAGCTACCATTGCGTGCATATATCATTGTATCATCTCTTGTGTCATCCATTGTTCCCGCATATACACAATTGCTATCTTGGTTCGAGCATTGCGAATAAGTGGCCAAAGAAAATATCAAAAAGAGAGAGAGAGAAAAGCTTTTAAGCGAAGAAGAGAAAGAGAAACAAAGAGCTTGTAAGCAATAGCCATAGCATCACGCCACATTGCATAGCATATTCACAACATTGATCATCTTGGATCATCATGTGCGAGTTCATCGGGAACCATACATACATAGCATATTTGGAATAGCAAGTTGACACGTTTTGTTTCTCATAGGTTGTGTGCACAAGTTTCGTATCCGCCCTTTGAGCAATCATGCTATGTTTTTCTAGCGTTATGCAACACGAGCGTTTTCCATGGATAACACATTTTGTGCTCATTCCTTGGTTGCACAACCCCAATTATCTCTCCGTGTGTGTGTTTCCGTGTACCATTACTTTCTATTGGTCTTTTTGCTTCACTTGCAAATTTGTGAATCATTCTCAACATTATTGATATCTTGCTAACAATCGCATCAATTTTGTGACACTTATCCTCACCAAGCTCCTCCAAAGGCTTTACTTGTGTAGGTGTGAGATTGACAAGATCCGGTACCAATTGTGCTACTTCCATAATAGCCTATTGGGTGATCATTGATCCATCTTCAACATTGGAAAAGGTAAAATTGGTCAAGTTCTTCTCTTTCTTCCACTCAAATTTGCTTGCGCATGATGGATAGGCCGAGCACTTCTACCAATCCTCTCTTCGATGAGCAAGACACACTGAACGACTATGTCAACAAGGTTCAACTCTTTGGTGTTCAACGAGCTTTGCATCAAGAAAGTGAAGCTTTAGGCGACCGCATCGAGGAACTCGCCACCGACTTGCGACAATCCGAAGCAAGAACAAGGGACTACCTTGACACCAAGCTATCATCTCAAATGGAAGAGTTTCAGGCCATGATGGTCAACCGCGCTTCTTCCACATCCTCTTCATCAAGATGGCGCCACTCAAGCCGACACTCTTCAGACACATCTTCTTACACAAGTCTTCCATGCCATCGTTCTCCTCGTCGACATGACGACCAAGATCATCAAGCTTCACAAAACACTTTCCATGGCAATGGTTTTCAAGACCGCATCCGAGAGTGTGAATGACATTGTCGGCAAGAACAAGATGCCATAGACAAGGAGCAAGCTCGACAACACCAACGCCAAGAAGAGCAAGACAGCGATGCACTACGGCAAGAACAACAATGCCATGAGGAACAAGCGCTTGAAGCTCAACGCACCCTCTGCGAAGCTACTCGCGCCGTACAAGAGCGCAATCGACGTGTGCGTGAAGAAGAGGAGGCTCGACGGCAAGAGCGACAAGATGAAGCCGCATGTCTTGAGGAACGCCAAGAAATGAGGAACCGGTCAAGAATCCCTCGTCCTCAACGTCAAGAAAATCATGAGGAGCAAGAGGTTGAAGACCCCCTCCAAGACAAGAGCGACATCGCCATTGCAACCATCATAATGAGGAGCAACGCTATGGCAAGCTCAAGTTCAACATGCCTAAGTTCTCTGGAAGCACCGATCCCAAAGACTACCTCTCATGGGCATTGAAGGTCGACAAGATATTCCGTCTTCACAATTATGAAGAGGAAAAGAAGATTGCAATGGCCTCACTTGAGTTCCAAGATTATGTTCTCATTTGGTGGAACAAGTGGTCGAGCGCCGAAGGGAAAAAGGCAAGCCACCAATCACGACTTGGAACCAAATGAAGGACATCATGAGAGCTCGCTTCGTGCCTACCCACTACAATCGTGATCTCTTCAAGAAGTTGCAACTCCTCAAGCAAGGCACCAAGTCGGTTGAGGACTACTACCAAGAAATGGAGATTGCAATGATATGAGCCAACGTCAAGGAAGACGACGAGCAAACCATGGCGCGCTTCTTGAACGGCCTCAACCACCAAATCAAGAAGATTGCGGACTTCCAACCTTACTCCAACCTCCTCGAGCTAGTGCACCAAGCAACCAAAGCGGAGCATCAAGTGCAAGAGGACTACAAGTACACCAAGTACTCTTCCAAGACCTCTGGCTCATATGCTCAAGCTTCAACAACTACGGCACCTACAACTACTACTCGAGCTTCAACGACTACCGGCGACAAGTCAAGTTCCATGCAACTTACGACATCTTCGAGCCACCCTCCTACAAGAAATTACAAGTCAAGAACTTCTTCCTCCACCCCTACGATGGATGCTATCGCCAAGACAAGTTCCATCCAATGTTTCACTTGCAAGGGCCATGGCCACAAGACATTCGAGTGCACTACACGGCGCACCATGATTGCCAATGAAGACGGCACCTACGACTCCATGAGCGATGAAGAAATGGAAGCACTAGAGCACATGGCCATGCACCACCAAGTGAATGAAGATGAAGATGCACAAATCTTTTGCGACAATGATTCGAGCCCTGCTCTCATTGTCTCCAAGATCTTGACTCTTCAACAACAACAAGACGAGGACCAATGCTACCACATCGTCCATACAATAGAGGGCATCCAAGGACGTTCCGTTAAAGTGATCATCGACAGCGGAAGTTGCCACAACTTGGCAAGTGAAGAACTTTGCTCCAAGATACAATTGCTGAAGAAAAAGCACCCTCACCCCTACAAGGTCCAATGGCTAAGCGACTCCGGCACCATTCAAGTGGAGCACACCGTTCAAGTGTCCTTCAAGATTGGAGCATACGAAGACACCTTGGAGTGTGATGTGGTACCAATGTCTGTATGCCATCTCCTCCTAGGACGACCTTGGCAATTCGACCGTGGCGCCATCCACAATGGACGGACCAATCACTATAGCTTCAAGATGAAGGGCATGGAGTACGTGCTACGACCCATGTCGCCAAGTCAAGTGATCACCGACAAGCAAGCTTTGAGCCATCGTGGAGATACTAGTGAGAAAGTGACCCACACCAAAGAGAGTGAGCGCCACAAGCCAAATATGAGCGACTCCACGATGAGGGATAAGAAAAACTTAGTGCTTTTAGTCACCAAAAGAGACTTGAGGGATGTGAGTGAGAGCCCATCGAGTGTACTTCACTTTGTACTCATGTGCAAAGATGAGGTCGTGAGGACTAATACTTCACAACATCTACCTTTGTTTTTGTCTTGTTTATTGCAGGAATTCATGGACGTTTTCCCCGATGAGCTACCTCTAGGACTTCCTCCACTTCGCGGAATCGAACACCGCATCAACCTCATTCCCGGTGCGCCCTTACCCAACAAGGCACCCTACTGCATCAACCCGGACGACACAAAAGAGATTCAACGTCAAGTCCAACATCTTCTCAAGGGGTATGTTCGCAAGAGCCTAAGCCCTTGTGCGGTTCCGGTTATCATTGTGCCTAAGAAACATGGTAGTTGGTGTATGTGTTCCGATTGCCACCCCATTAATGTTGTCACCGTTAGATAACATCACCCCATTCCACGCCTAAATGACATGCTAGATGAACTTAGCGGAGCCACCATTTTCTCTAAAATTGATCTTAAAAGTGGCTACTGTCAAATTCGCAAGCAAGAAGGTGATGAATGGAAAACAGCTTTTAAAACCAAATTTGGCCTCTATGAATGGTTAGTCATGCCTTTCGGCTTATCTCAAGCGCCTAGCACAATCATGCATGTCATGCATTATGTTCTACACAAACTCATTGGTATTTGTGTTGTTGTCTACTTTGATGATATCCTTGTGTTTAGCAAATCTCTTAAGGAACATGTGACACACCTTAGAGAAGTCTTGCAAGTTTTGAGAAATGAGCAACTCTATGCGAACATGGAAAAGTGCACTTTTGGTGTAGACAAGCTCGTTTTCTTGGGATTTGTAGTCTCCTCTAAGGGCATTGAGGTTGATGAGTCTAAAATTGACGCAATTAAAACTTGGCCTCAACCAACTAACTTGCAACAAATGCGTAGCTTCCTTGGCCTAGCCGGATTCTATCGTCGTTTCGTTAAGGATTTTAGCACTATTGCATCACCTTTCCATGCCTTGAGTAAGAAGAATGCACAATTTGTTTGGGGACCTTCCCAAGATGCCGCATTTAATGAGCTTAAAACCTTGCTTACACATGCTCCATTACTTGCCTTACCCAATTTTGACAAAACTTTTGAAGTGCATTGCGATGGTAGTGGTAATGGCATAGGTGGCGTCTTGATGCAAGAGAAGCGAGACATGGCATACTTTAGCGAGAAACTTTTTGGAGCGCAACTTAATTATCCCATCTATGACAAAGAGTTAGATGCTTTGGTGAGAGTTTTGCATGTTTGGGAGCATTACCTTCGCCCACATGAGTTTGTCATACATACTGATGATGAGACGCTCAAGTACCTTAAAGGTCAAACCAAGTTGAATAAATTGTAACACCCTGGATTTTTGCCTTTTTCTTTTATTTGGATTTATTTGCATTTGAGGCTTTCTGTCATTTCTTTTGGACTTACCACTTGGATTTATTTTTGATTTTCTTCCAAGTGGGTTCTATCATCCATAAACCCTCCCTATACCTCATCCCTCTCATAATAATGCCATTGGCCATTTTTATTTAATGGCATTATATTCTTTTTCTCCCTGAAAATGCCCTTTCTCTCACTAAGCTATGAAGCAACCACTATTTTTATTGCTCAGAAAATTCCAAGAAAATTCCCAAATATTCTTTGGGTCATGCCTCACCTTCCTATGCAAAAATATCCCATGGTCATTTGGAAAATTTCAGCCAGGAAAAATGTTTTTGCTTCTAGTCAGAAAGAGCACATTGTGAAGCAACTATATTTTTCCTTCATCCTTTTAATCTGAAATTTTTACCACTTGATCACCCTCCTAAGTGATGCTTAAACGCCTAAAATCAGGCCAAGAACCTCAGCCATTTGTCCTCAGTGCTTGGAGCAAGTTTCTGTACAGAAACTTTGCAGCTCCCTCTTGTCACCTCCAATGCACCATTTGGCAAGCCCAGCGCATTTCTTGGCAAAGTGTTGAAGGGACAACACCCAGGACATGGTGTGGCAGCGCCGAGAGTCCTCTGCATGCCAATGCACGCGGTGACCGCGTGAGAGCAGGGTGCAATGCACGCGCTCTGTGCGCTCTGCCTGTCGGGTCCGATCGGCCGCCGTCCAACCTCTCCTCTCGCGCCACCGCAACATGTCCAGTCTACTCAGCCCACACACCCTCTTCCTCCTAGCCCCACCGTGACCGTTCCCGTCGCTAGAAGGAGGCATGCCGGAAGCGGCCATGGGGCTAGCCGACGGCACAGTGGCTTGCACGCGCGCTTCTGTTCATCTTAGTGCGCCTGCGCCCAGGCCCGCATGCGAGCACTATGCTTGGCCTCGCCTACGTCGTCTCCTTGCTCACCCGAGACCTCACCGCCCCCAGGTCGCCCTGCCACTCAGCTCCGGCGGAAGCCCGAGCACTGCCTCGCCTCTCCTATAAATAGAGCCCCTCCCCGACCGGTCTAACCATCCCAAACCCCCTCTCCTCTCTCAAATCGATTGCCAGAAGCTGCGGACAATGCTGGGAAGGCCTCTGGCCTTCAAACCTGGCCGGCGACCGCCGCGGATCCCTCTCCTCCGTTCACTCATTCTAGTCCACCTCAGCTTCAACCACTGCCAGCACTGAGACCGTAGCAACATCCTGAGCACTACGGTACCAAGAGCTCGCTGGATTGTCGCCGGAAACGCCGATCCCGATGAGCTCCGCCGCCGCTGTCTCTGGCGAGGATCTCAGCGACGCCGTCTGACCACCCCAGCTTGTGTTTCGGGTATGTGTGACCGTCTCGCCGAGCTGATCCCATTCCGCCTCTCTCCAGTGATCGCCGACGTCTCCTCGCCGGAGAAACGCCGGCGACAGTGCCGCCAGGCCCTATTCCCCTCTCTCTCTCTCGTTTAAAACAGACCGGGGCCCCACCTGTCATTCTCTCTCTCGGGCCCGAAGGGGTATCTAAGTGGAGGCGTATCTCCAGAATACGTCTTCGACGTCAGCCCCTCTGGATTTTATTTTAAATCCAAATTTTGACCAGAACTAATCCAACTTTGACCATCAATAACTTTTTATCTATAAGTCCAAATGAGATGATTCTTTTTGCTGCTGGTTTGTAAAATTCCAAATTTTCCGTGTGCAAAGTTTCAGAACTTTTCTTGCTGTTGAGAATTTCTGGTGCATTAAACAGTAGTATGTGACATTTTCTTTTTGCATTTAATTTAATTTCAGAAGAAGCTAGTTGTGTTGGAGAAGGCCAGGAGTACTGTGACACTCCTCTGAACCAAGGCAAGCCACAACATTCATATGCCAGGATGGCATTGCAATGACTTGGTTTAATCGAATTAAATTCATCCTTTATTCACTATTTAAAATAACTTGCTACATAAATCTTATTGCATAAACATTATCCTGTCATGTTGATAATGTATGAAGTAGGATACATGCTTTATTGCTAGTGTGCAGTAGGTATCATGGCATATACTCATATGACAACATGATGCATTTGTTATTCATGATCATGACCCGTGCATCCATTCATACACTATGGCTCGAATCATTTTCTTTTCAAGTTAAACTTGATTATAATCCAACTTGAACATGTTGTTGATCGAGTCATGGTGCCACCGAATCGAGCTCACCAGTGCAACCACAGTTGCCTGGATGGGGAGGCCCTAATGCGGTCTATTGTCATGCCTCTCGCCGGTGCCTCCTATGAGGGAAGGTTGTGCTCTGGCGCTACCCTGGCCCGGTAGGCAGTCATAACCTTGAGGACCTGAGTTTTGATGGTACCAAGGTCCCCGTTTGGGACAGTTTTTGATGTTGGCCACGACGGTGGCAGCCACAGAGGTGACAGGTGTCACATGTTGGCACCAGGGTCACCCAGGACATAGCCCAAAGGGGAGTTTGTCAGAGTGGCGGGGAGAGTGTCATGCAATAGATTGGTTTTGTCGGAATGTCGGTGGTCCACCCGAATGGGAGCACGAGGCCATGAGTTTCGTAGTGTGGGTACAGTGTACTAGCCTCTGCAGAGTGTATAATCTATCGATAGCCGCTTCCTCGGATATGGACACAGTTTGTAGTAGGTCACACCGTGGGTCAACAGATAAAGTTAACTTGCACACTAAGCTTCACAAGATAGCACATCCAGAAATGGTGATCGAGGATCACTATGAAAGGTATGAATGTCATCAAGTGAGGATCACGTTGGTAAGTGATGAACGGTGGTTACGCAGTAACCCCGAAATGGTAAGTTGGTCCCGAGGACCATGGCACTGTTTCACGCACATCTCATGTTGATTAGTATCATGCTCATGCATTAAATCTGTTAAATGCCTTGTTATTGTTTGTCACACTTGTTTTGTTTGCTATGAGCTTGAGAGTACATTCAAAGTACTCACCTGGCTTATCATGCCAGCTGTAGGAGAAGCCGTGCAAGGAGTTGATGTCTAGCAGTATGTCGTGATCTAGGCCGTGTCCCAGCAGTGTCCCTGTGGAGTGGAGTTCCGCTACCTAGGCCGTGTCCCAGCAGTATGTCGCGATCTAGGCCGTGTCCCAGTAGTATGTCGCGTAGTAGTTTCCCTTTTATCATCGAGGCCCTGAAGATGTTCACTAAATAATGTACATAAGTGCAGCCGCACCGTGTGTGCCGCTTGGCCTTGCTCATCTTGTAAGATGTGAACCTATGTTTCCGCTAAGAGATCAATAAAGCGGTTGTTTTCTGTACCAAGTTGTAGTGTATTGCCAGAAGACTTGATCTCTGGGATGGCAATGCAAGGTAAACCGGTTGCTCTGAGCCGGGGTGCCACAACGCTTGGTATCAGAGCCGCGCTGACTATAGGACGCCCTAGACAGCCGACGTGCTAGAATACGATAGTCTTAGTCTCGGTAGTGATTTGAGGTTGATTGTGCACTTGGGTGTTGCATTGCATCCATATAGGTTACTTCTAATGCTAACCAGCTAATGTTGTGAGTGTAGATGGCACCAGTCCCTTATCCGTACCAGACTGAGCCGGCACCTTCCACTTTTCCAAACCTGCTTACCAACGTATGGCGCCGACTCTACCCCGATGGCGATGACCCCATATACGAGGTGTACCGAGAGCAGCTCGCTGATGGCGTTTACGAGTATCATGCGGAGATCATCCTGCACAACAGTACCGTGGTGGGCACTTACACTCGCTCCACCAAGGGTGGGGCTGCTTCTACACCCGACCAGGCGGTCCAGTTTGCAGCATTTGAGGCTCTCACTGACTTGCGCTATAACGAGGTTCAGATGCAGACTCACCCAGGTTTCTACTTCTATCCGTCCCTGTACGAGTCAGGACAGATCCGCTTCCCTTGCATTAATCCGGAGTGCGATCGGTCAGCCAGTCACTTGTTTCGCTACATTACGGCGGGATACTTTCTGATCACCAGTCTAGCCCAGGAGCTGGACTGCGTTCGAGGTGAGCTAGCTGCCGCTCGATCTGCCTTCGCTCCACCTCTCCTTATCCACCCATCACTTGTTCCTCTAGCTACCTTACCCCCATCCACACCAGTGATCCCCACACCTTCTTAGAGTAGCTCAGGCACTTCGGTAGTGAATCCTCATGAGTCCCCAGCCCAATGGGCTACGCTTCTTGCTACCCCAGCCGCTCCGATGCTGCGGAGTCACCCTCCTCCCGACCCTGAGGGAGAGTCTTCCCATCAGCGTCGTCGTGTTTCCTTTGCCCTGGATGTATCCGTTATCAGTTCCGATTCAGAGTCCGACACCGAGGAGACACCAGCAGGACCGTAAGTGTGCCAGTGCGATCCCTGTCGTCGCGTGTAGACAAGGATGATGTGGTGTTTGGTGGTATGCATGTAGTAGTACTTTCCATGTTGTTGCCCCATTATGTATGCTGGATGATGTATTGTATAATTATGTTGTTTTCTGTTATTCGCTTTGGCTTTTCTCGTTTTTTTTTCCGAGTTTGTTGCTTCACCTCCCTAGTTTTCTGGTTTTCCCCCTTATGGATGTTGCTCATCTCGATGCTTCGTATTGGGAAACATATATAGCATGACAAGGTGCGGCAGTAACTGTCATGGTGGCGATGATACTCCAGTTCGTCGATCCGCCAAGCAAGCAGGACATTCTCCGGAACCATATCAGCCACCACCTCCTCCACCTCAAGCACCCACAACAGAGCAGATTATGCGGATGTTTGAAGAGAAGAGGAACCAAGACCTGATGGAATTCTTGAGGAGCATGCAGACTATGCTTGGGCAGAATAATCACAATGGTAATCACTCCAAGCTGTCAGACTTTCAGAGGACCAAACCGCCGAGTTTCAGTCAAGCAGTGGACCCGATGGAAGCCGATGATTGGTTGAGAACGATTGAGAAGAAGCTGGAAATTGCTCGCACTGAAGATGCTGACAAGGTACCCTTCGCCACTCATTATCTAGAAGGCCCAGTTGCTATATGGTGGGACAATGCCAAAGTGATGTGGCCCGCTGAAGACGAAATTACTTGGGATAAATTCAAAGACAAATTCCGCAAGTATCACATTCCTGCCGGCATCATGAAGGTCAAGCAATGAGAATTTCTCACCCTTACCCAAGGAACCTCGACTGTAAGTGAATATTTAAACAAGTTCAATCACTTGGCCCGTTACTCCACCCATGATGTGGCCACCGAAGAACGGAAGATAGATCGATTCCTCGGAGGACTCAACCTTACCCTCGGATGTGCACTCAGCATGCTAGACTTCCCCGACTTCCAAACTTTGGTGAACAAGGCACTCATTGCCGAAAGGGAACACAAACCGGTTAATGATCATAAGACTGTCTATGAAGACCGCAAACGCAAGTTTGAACCCAAGAAGGTAGGGCAAGTTTTTCAGAAGGTTCGTACTTGGCAGCAACCCCAATTTGAGTTTAAGCCGACCTGGCAGCAGGGGAACATCAAGAATGAAAGTCAAATCAAGACCGTGGTCGCCAAGCCATACAAGGAAGACTGTCAGCGTAACAATGCCTATTTCACATCTGGACAGAATGGGCACTACGCTAGGCAGTGTCCCAAGAACGGCAAGATACAAGCCAACCTGAAGCCTCAAGTCAATTATGTGGGATAATTCCCCAAACGGAGGTACATTCAAGGGCAAGTTCATCATATCGCCTCTGAAGAAGCCGCAGAAGTCCCCGATGTGGTCATTGGTATGTTTCCTGTTAATGACATACCTGCAACCATTTTATTCGATTCCGGGGCTTCCCATTCTTTTATTTCACGGAGTTTTGTTGCCCGACATCACCTTTCCTATACTCTTTTGGACAAAGTTATGGTGGTACAATCCCCCGGATCCAGGCTCAGGACAAATATTGTATGCCGAGGATTGAAAATATCAATCAATGGAGTCATTTTCCCCGCCTCACTATTATCCATTGAGTCTCCCACCTTGGATATTATTTGGGGGATGGATTGGCTGACAAGACATCAGGTCTGTATCAACTGCGCAACAAGAGAAGTCACACTCATAAATCCCTCAGGTCAGTTCGCTCGATTCTATGTTGGTCGAGCCATACCAAAGTAAGGAATGGTTTATGCTGCCATCGCCACAGAAATGAATCTAGTCCCAGTGGTCTGTGAGTTCCCAGATGTGTTTCCAGATGAATTGCCAGGCATGCCACCTGACCGGGAGCTGGAATTTTCTATTGAGCTTGTACCCGGAACAACACCAATTTACAAGAAATATTATCGAATGCCTTCGTCTGAACTAGTGGAGTTGAAAAAGCAATTGGATGAGATGCTCCAAAAATGATATATTCGCCCCAGTTCATCTCCTTGGGGTGCACCTGCAATATTCGTGGGCAAGAAAGACGGCAGTTTTTGGATGTGTGTTGACTATCGTGCTCTAAATGATGTCACCATCAAGAATAAATACCCGCTGCCCAGGATCGATGATTTGTTTGATCAGCTCAGCAGAGCTCAAGTGTTCTCCAAGATTGATTTATGCACCGGGTATCACCTGCTGGAAATCAGAAAAGAAGATATTCCCAAGATAGCATTCACTACAAGATATGGGTTGTACGAGTATACGGTCATGTCGTTTGGACTGACCAACGCTCCTGCATTCTTTATGCACATGATGAACGAGGTGTTCATGGACTTCTTGGACAAGTTTGTAGTGGTGTTCATTGATGACATTCTCATATATTCCAAAAGTGAAGAGGAGCACAAGCAACATCTCCGAGCAGTGCTGGAATGATTACGCGCTCATCAACTCTATGCCAAATTCAGCAAATGCGAGTTTTGGCTTAAAGAAGTGGGATTCCTTGGGCATACTCTTTCCGCTCAAGGAGTGGCAGTGGATCAAAGCAAAGTCACGGAAGTCCTGAAGTGGAAGATGCCTGTTTAAGTAACAGAGATCAGAAGTTTCTTGGGTCTAGAAGGTTATTACCGTCGCTTCATTGAAGGTTTCTCAAAGATTGCCAAGCCAATGACTGAACTACTCAAGAAGAATCAGAAGTTCATATGGAGGGAAGCATGTGAGAACAGTTTCAATGAGCTCAAGACCCGATTGACTACCGCTCCAGTATTGACTCTACCAGACATCTACCGGAGCTTCGACATCTATTGCGACGCTTCCAGGCGTGGCATTGGGTGTGTGCTCATGCAAGATGGGAAGGTCGTGGCCTATGCATCAAGACAGCTCCGACCTCATGAGGAGAATTACCCTACCCATGACCTAGAATTGGCAGCCGTGATTCATTCTTTAAAGATTTGGAGGCATTACATCATTGGAAAACGATGCCAAATCTACACCGACCACAAGAGTCTCAAGTATATATTCACGCAACCGGACTTGAACCTCCGACAACGAAGATGGCTTGAGTTGGTCAAAGATTATGACCTGGGTATTAACTACCACCCAGGAAAAGCAAATGTGGTCGCCGATGCCCTCAGTCGCAAACCGGTTACCGCAAACTCATTAATCGAGCGTTTGCACCCAGCACTCCAAGAAGAAATAGCTCAGCTCAATATGATCTTATGTGATGCAATCTGCTCGGTTACCTTGGAAGTAACCCCTACCCTGGAAGACGAAATTCGAAAGGCTCAACCTGGTGACCCTATGTTACTAAAGATAATGGCTCAAGCACGAGAAGGGAAGACACCAGATTTCAACATTGATGACAAAGGTACACTCCGATTTCGTGATCGAGTCTGTGTACCGGACCTCGGGGAGTTAAGGCAAAAGATTCTGAAGGAAGCTCACGAGTCCGCCTATTCTATTCATCCTGGAGGCACCAAAATGTATCAAGATTTGAAGCAAACATTCTGGTGGGAAGGTATGAAGAAAGACATCGCCTATTACGTCGCCTGTTGTGACATATGCAACAAGGTGAAGGCCGAGCACCAGAAACCAGCCGGTCTACTTCAACCCTTACCCGTTCCGCAATGGAAATGGGACGATATCTGCATGGACTTTATCGTGGGATTACCAAGGACACCACGAGGCAACAATGCCATATGGGTCGTGGTCGACATGCTCACCAAGGTGGCTCACTTTATTCCAATAAAGACCAGCTACCGTGCAGACCAACTTGCTCAACTCTATGTGTCCAGGATTGTCAGTCTATATGGAGTACCAAGGACTATCACTTCAGACCGAGGATCTTTGTTTACCTCAACATTCTGGCTACGTCTACACCAAGCCTTGGGAACCGCTTTGAAGCATAGCACCGCTTATCACCCTCAGACAGATGGGCAGACAGAGCGAGTAAATCAAATCTTGGAGGACATGCTTCGAGTGTGCGCTCTTGCTCACGGACCCAAATGGGAAGACAGCCTGCCATACGCGGATTTTTCTTACAACAACAGCTATCAGACTAGTCTCAAAATGTCACCTTTTGAGGCCATATATGGACGTAAGTGTCATATCCTGCTGAACTGGTCTCAGACAGGAGACAGCCGAATATTTGGGACAGATCTGATGATGGAAGCAGAAAAGCAAGTCTAAGAAATTCGAGACAGATTGCAAGTAGCAAAATCTCGTCGGAAGAGCTACTATGACTCAAAGCATCGGCAGATCAGCTTCGAACCAGGTGAATATGCATATCTCCGAGTTACCCCCATGAAAGGAGTTAAAAGGTTTCACACCCGGGGAAAGCTCGCACCAAGATACATCGGTCCGTTTCCAATTATGACGAGAGTGGGTAAAGTGGCTTATCAGTTAGAATTGCCTCCCGAGCTATCCGAGGTGCATGATGTGTTCCACGTGTCTCAGCTACGAAAATGCATCGCACCACCCGCAAAACGGACAGATATGGCAGAACTAGAGCTTGCCAAGGATTTAACCTAGGAGGAGAAACCCTTGAGAATCTTGGAAGAGATGGACAGAGTCACCCACAGCAAAACTATAAAGTTTTACAAGGTTCAATGGGAACACCACACTGAGGATGAAGCCACCTGGGAAAGAGCGGATTACTTAAGGACCGCATACCCATATTTGTTTCCTGAGCAACCGAATCTCAAGGACGAGATTCATCCTAAGGGGGGGAGGTTTGTAACACCCTGGATTTTTGCCTTTTTCTTTTATTTGGATTTATTTGGATTTATTTGCATTTGAGGCGTTCTGTCATTTCTTTTGGAATTACCACTTGGATTTATTTTTGATTTTCTTCCAAGTGGGTTCTATCATCCATAAACCCTCCCTAGACCTCATCCCTCTCATAATAATGCCATTGGGTATTTTTATTTAATGACATTATATTCTTTTTCTCCCAGAAAATGCCCTTTCTCTCACTAAGCTATGAAGCAACCCCTATTTTTATTGCTCAAAAATTCCAAGAAAATTCCCAAATATTCTTTGGGTCATGTCTCACCTTCCAATGCAAAAATATCCCATGGTCATTTGGAAAATTTCAGCCAGGAAAAATGTTTTTGGTTCTGGTCAGAAAGAGCACATTGTGAAGCAACTATATTTTTCCTTGATCCTTTTAATCTGAAATTTTTACCACTTGATCACCCTCCTAAGTGATGCTTAAACGCCTAAAATCAGCCCAAGAACCTAAGCCATTTGTCCTCAGTGCTTGGAGCAAGTTTTTGTCCAGAAACTTTGCAGCTCCCTCTTGTCACCTCCAATGCACCATTTGGCAAGCCCAGTGCATTTCTTGGCAAATTGTTGAAGGGACAACACCCAGGACATGGTGTGGCAGCGCCGAAAGTCCTCTGCATGCCAATGCACACGGTGATCGCGTGCGAGCAGGGTGCAATGCACGCGCTCTGTGCACTCTGCCCGTCGGGTCCGATCGGCCGCCGTCCAACCTCTCCTCTCGCGCCACCGCAACATGTCCAGTCTACTCAGCCCACAACCCCTCTTCCTCCTGGCCCCTCCCTGACCGTCCTCGTCGCCGGCAGGAGGCACGCCGGAAGCGGCCACGGCGCTAGCCGACGGCACAGTGGCTTGCACGCGCGCCAATGTTCATCTTAGTGCGCCTGCGCTCGAGCCCGCGTGCGAGCACTATGCTTGGCCTCGCCTACGTCGTCTCCTTGCTCACCTGAGACCTCACCGCCCCTAGGTTGCCCTGCCGCTCAGCTCCGGCGGAAGCCCGAGCACTGCCTCGCCTCTCCTATAAATAGAGCCCCTCCCCGACCAGTCTAACCATCCCAAACCCCCTCTCCACTCTCAAATCGATTGCCAGAAGCTGCGGACAATGCCGGGAGGGCCTCTGGCCTTCAAACCTCGCCGGCGACCGCCGCGGATCCCTCTCCTCCGTTCACTCATTCTAGTCCACCTCAGCTCCAACCAGTGCTAGCACTGAGACCGTAGCAACCTCCTGAGCACGACGTTACCAAGAGCTCGCTGGATTGTCGCCGGGAACGCCGATCCCGATCTGCTCCGCCGCCGCTGTCTCTGGAGAGGATCTCAGCGACGCCGTCCGACCACCACAGCTTGTGTTTCGGGTACGTGTGTGACTGTTTCGCCGAGCTGATCCCATTCCCCCTCTCTCCGGTGATCGCCGACGTCTCCTCGCCGGAGAAACGCCGGCGACAAAGCCGCCAGGCCCTGTTCCCCTCTCTCTCTCGTTTAAAACAGACCGGGGCCCCACCTGTCATTCTCTCTCTCGGGCCCGAAGGGGTATCTAAGTGGAGGCGTATCTCCAGAATACGTCTTCGACGTCAGCCCCTCTGGATTTTATTTGAAATCCAAATTTTGACCAGAACTAATCCAACTGTGACCATCAATAACTTTTTATATATAAGTCCAAATGAGATGATTCTTTTTGCTGCTGGTTTGTAAAATTCCAAAGCTTCTGTGTGCCAAGTTTCAGAATTTTTCTTGCTGTTGAGAATTTCTGGTGCATTAAACAGTAGTATGTGACATTTTCTTTTTTGCATTTAATTTAATTTCAGAAGAACCTAGTTGTGTTGGAGAAGGCCAGGAGTACTGTGACACTCCTCTGAACCAAGGCAAGCCACAACATTCATATGCAAGGATGGCATTGCAGTGAGGTGGTTTAATCGAATTAAATTCATCCTTTATTCTCTATTTAAAATAACTTGCTACATAAATCTTATTGCATAAACTTTATCCTGTCATGTTGATAATGTATGCAGTAGGATACATGCTTTCTTGCTAGTGTGCAGTAGGTATCATGGCATATACTCATATGACAACATGATGCATTTGTTATTCATGATCATGACCTGTGCATCCATTCATACACTATGGCTCGAATCATTTTCTTTTCAAGTTAAACTTGATAATAATCCAACTTGAACATGCTGTTGATCGAGTCATGGTGCCACTGAATCGAGCTCACCAGTGCAACCACACTTGCCTGGATGGGGAGGCCCTAATGTGGTCTATTGTCATGCCTCTCGCCGGTGCCTCCTATGAGGGAAGGTTGTGCTCTGGCGCTACCCTGGCCCGGTAGGCAGTCATAACCTTGAGGACCCGAGTTTTGATGGTACCAAGGTCCCCGTTTGGGACAGTTTTTGATGTTGGCCATGACGGTGGCAGCCACAGAGGTGGCAGGTGTCACATGTTGGCACCAGGGTCACCCAGGACATAGCCCAAAGGGGAGTTTGTCGGAGTGGCCGGGGGAGTGTCATGCAATAGATTGGTTTTGACGGAATGTCGTTGGTCCACCCGAATGGGAGCACGAGGCCATGAGTTTTGTACTTTGGGTATAGTGTACTAACCTCTGCAGAGTGTATAATCTATCGATAGCCGCGTCCTCGGATATGGACACAGTTCGTAGTAGGTCACACCGTGGGTCAACAGATAAAGTTAACTTGCACACTAAGCTTCACAAGATAGCACATGCAAAAATGGTGATCGAGGATCACTATGAAAGGTATGAATGTGATCAAGTGAGGATCACGTTGGTAAGTGATGAACGGTGGTTACGCGGTAACCCCGAAATGGTAAGTTGTTCCCGAGGACCATGGCACTGTTTCACGCACATCTCATGTTGATTAGTATCATGCTCATGCATTAAATCTGTTAAATGCCTTGTTATTGTTTGTCGCACTTGTTTTGTTTGCTGTGAGCTTGCGAGTACATTCAAAGTACTCACCTGGCTTATCATGCCAGATGCAGGAGAAGCCGTGCAAGGAGTTGATGTCGAGCAGTATGTCACGATCCAGGCCGTGTCCCAACAGTGTCCCTGTGGAGTGGAGTTCCGCTACCTCGTCGTTCCGCTGTCGCGTAGTAGTTTCCCTTTTAGCATGGAGGCCCTGAAGATGTCCACTAAATAATGTACATAAGTGCAGCCGCACCGTATGTGCCGGTTGGCCTCGCTCATCTTGTAAGATGTGAACCTATGTTTCCGCTAAGAGATCAATAAAGCGGTTGTTTTCTGTACCAAGTTGTTGTGTATTACCAGAAGACTTGATCTCTGGGCTGGCAATGCAAGGTAAACCGGTTGCTCTGAGCCGGGGTGCCACATAAATGGCATGTAAAATGGAGTGAATTCATTGAGTCTTTTCCTTATGTCATTAAGTACATTAAGGGTAAAGAGAATGTCATAGCGGATGCTCTTTCCCGCAAGTGCATGTTAGTTACTCAACTTGAATTGAATGTTGTTGGCTTTGAGCACATTAAAGACTTGTATACCCATGACACTTCATTTGCGATTCCTTATGCCAAATGCCAAACTAACAACTTTTGGGAGCAATATTATCTCATGGATGGCTATCTTATGCGGGCTAACAAACTTTGTGTACCCGAGTCTTCTCTTCGTTTGCTACTTTTGCAAGAGGCTCATGGTGGAGGACTTATGGGACATTTCGGCCGCGACAAGACATTCGCCATGCTCTCCAACAAGTACTATTGGCCCAAGATGTTTCGTGATGTCATGCGCTGCACAAATCAGTGCTCTACATGTTGCAAAGCTAAGTCTCAAGCTCAATCTCATGGTCTACATATGCCACTTCCTATTCCGTACCACCCATGGGAAGACATTAGTATGGATTTTGTGCTTGGTTTGCCGCGAACTCAAAACAGCAAAGATTTGGTATTTGTCATTGTGGATTGTTTCTCTAAGATGGCACATTTTATCAAATGCAAAAAGATAGATGATGCTTCACGTGTTGCAAATCTCTTTTGTAGGGAAATCTTGTGATTGCATGGAGTGCCCAAGACGATTGTGTCGGACCGCGATGTCAAGTTCCTAAGCTACTTTTGGAAGACACTATGCGCCAAGCTTGGAATCAAGATATTATTCTCTTCGGCTTACCAACCACAAACCGATGGCCAAACGGAGGTCACCAACCTGACACTCTTTACACTCCTCCGTGTGTTGATCAAGAAGAACATCAAGGAGTGGGAGGAATGCTTGCCCATCGCCAATTATGCCTACAATCGAGCATGACACTCTACTACCAGTAAGTCCCCCTTCGAGGTGGTCTACGGCTTCAACCCATTATCGCCATTGGACATCCTTCCGCTAACACTACAAGAGCGCACAAACTTGGACGCGAGCGCAAGAGCAACATACCTCAAGAAGATGCATGAAGATACAAGGCACACAATTGAACGCCAAGTACAACGCCTCGCAACCAAGCTAAACATCAACAAACACCCCATGGTGTTCAACCCGAGAGCCCTTGTGTGGCTACACCTACGCAAAAAACGATTCCCCGCCGAGCTCAAGTCCAAGCTTCTACCTCGCGTCGACGGACCATTCAAGGTGCTAGCACGCTACAACGACAATGCCTACAAGATCGACATCCCGCACGACAAGTACAACGTGCGTGACATCTTCAAAGTCAAGGACCTATCTGCCTTCCATGGTGATGAGGTTATCGATCTGAGAGCAGATCTTTCCCAAGGGGGGGGGGAGATGATGCGGAGCATCCTACGGTCATCCCCATGGACGGACCTTCGTCTCCCCATGGACAGACCTTCATCACCAAGCAGACCAATGACTAGAGCTCGTGTAAGGGCTATCGAAACCGAGGTGAACTTGCTCCTCTCTGAACTTACACATTCCACATGCGAGACATGGCTACTACCTCAAGCGGAGGCACTGTGTGTGATCAGGTACTTGGAGGAAGGCCATGGAGCCGCAACGAACAATGGACAAGAGGGCGAGGACACCAAGCGCGAGAAGCAAGAGAAGGAGTTGCCGGCAAGCTACAGCCACCGGACGACTGGCCCTTACCGGACATCCGGCGCCCCGCGGATCAGCCAGCCAGAAAGGACAGCCGAGGAACTCTACAGTGGCCGGACGACCGGCAAGTACCGGACGTCCGACACGTCCCAGTTCCCGGACGACCGGACCCCTTTGGAAATCCTGTGCACCCGGTCCAGCACCAAAGTGCTAGAAAACCGACGCCCTCTGGACGACCGGTCCTCCGGACGTCCGACAACCTCCAGAAATCTGGCATCGCCTCACTCGAGCCAAATCATCAGAAGTCCGACTCGCCCTCCGGACGTCCGCGAGCGACCGGACGACCGACAACCGTCGGACGTTCGACACTGCGTGTGCGCAGCCACTCGGGTTTTCACCCATGTATCCCTCTCTCTTCCCCTAGACTATAATTACCCCTTCACTAGGACGAACTAGGGTTAGCAAAGGATTAGCTCAGATTGAGATAGAACTTTGCTCATCCACTACCACTCTCCCATGGAGATCAAGGCCTCCATGTGAGAAGATCCCCTAGTGGATTCAAGTCCCCTTCTAGGGAAGATCCTCTTGGATATCAAGCCCTCAACTCCTCTAAGGATTGGGATGAATTAGTTCCTCTTTTGCCATCTTGTGTCGGATTTGGACCCTTGTATGCCTTATGTGTATGTGGATTTAGCACAAGTGTGATTAGATCTTGTTCAATTGAGTATTCTTCTTGTGATTCTCTCTTGATTCACTTGCCCCTTTCCCCACCTCCAAGTGTGAAAAGATCATGAACTAGGGTTTTGCCTTACATCACGTACCGAGTACGATATCTGGTGCATTCTGGGCTACTTCAATGGTCACATGATTCACTTGCCCCTTCTTGTTATTGTTGCTTGAGTTGAGGTTGTTGCGCCATGGAGCTGAGTTGGTGCCATTGTTACCTGTTTGAGGAATATTATTATTCCCCTGCTTTGGGCATTGCTTTGTGTAGTGCCCTTGCCCTCCATAGGCGAAACAACTGACACCGGCTTGATAATATGAACCTCTAGCTCTGTTGTTGTTGTAGCTACTATTCTACTGAGGTCGTTGTGCTGGAATAGGTGGTCGAGGTGCCATGTATTTTTGAGGTTCGCTTCGGGGCTTGTTGTTGCAAACTTGTGCTAGCTGGGTCATGAGACGCTTGCAGATCTCGTCAAGATTATGACGCTCATTTTCCAGTATAATAGCCTTATCCACCAGTGTCTTGAAATCTGGAAAAGTGTGGACCACCAATTGACACTTCAGGGATGGAGCGAGCCCATCCAGAATTTTTTCCATCCTTTTATTTTCTGTCGTATATTCATCATTGGTGTAACGGGCTAGCTGAGTAAACTAACTGAGATATTCTGTTACCGTTGTGCCTCGCTGCTTGAGGTCCTCAAATTCTCTCTTCTTTATTTTCATGATACTGTTTGGAATGTGTGCTCCACGAAAACTTTCCTTAAATTGCTCCTGTGTGATTTCATCTTGGTTAGGATGCATATGGCGGAAATTTTCCCACCATGATGCTGCTGCTCCAGAAAAATAATGTGGTTCGTAGAGTACTTTTTCCTGGTCCATACACTGAGCTATGATTAATTTTCTTTCCATGTCCCACAGCTAGTCATCTGCTTCTAATGGTTTATCTGTGTGGGAAAATATAGTTGGATTTGTCCTCTGAAGTTCTGACAGTTTTTATCTTGGTATGTGTTGTGCTTGCTGGTTGCACATGTTAATCAAATGTTGTATCATTTCCTGGTGCTGTTGCTGACTCTGGTCATACATGTGGCATACTTGCGATAGTGCAGGGTCACTGTTCTGTTGACTTGTCTGTCCTTGTGCAAAGTTATTTCCCATCTGTGTGAAGTTGCTATCTTCAGGTGGGCTGGGCATAGAGCGAGTCCAGGGATGATTCATTTTCTTCTAGGGTGTTGGTGAAAACACAAATAAAGAAAATCAGCAGAATTTTTTAAAGAAGTGAAAGATGATCCCCAAAAATGCAAGAGACAAAGAGAGTAGCGAAGTATACAAACATAAGCAAGCCATATTTTTGTACATACAATCCCTCATGTTCGAAATGCGCAAACGCATTAATGACATGTTTATTCGAGCTAAGTGCACACCTGCTTACTCCTAATATGATGCGAGATACAATCTACTGCTCACTAAGCTTAAAAGAAAAGGAAACAAATATTTACACAGACGGTTACACACTCTCATATGGTAGCTACTATGTTGCCGTCCTGTCTATTGCCCTGGAGCATCTGAAATCTTGGGAAACTTGGCGAGGGCGATCCCTAGTCATGATGTCAAACATTTCCTCTCCTCGAAAATAGTGTCGAGTGGCGTAGCTGGCGGCAGGAGATCTAGTAGAGGTAGCATAGTGCTGGTAGGTGGTGGAGCTCTGACAGGAGTCGGGGTGAAGAAATGGCGATACTCCTCACTAGTGGATGTGCGTTGACTCGCGGAAAGAATAAGAGGATCGTATGGTGGAGTCGGAGCGAGAATAGTGCGTGGTGGTGTAGGAGGGCGGAACTCACTCCTATGAGGGATCCTTGTATGAGCTAAGTCCATCCTCGCAGCGATGTAGTCATCCACTAATGAGGTGAAAAGAGACTCCAGAGTGATGACATACTAAACGAGGGGCTCGATGGCCTCCTCTCTCTCTCCCATGGCACAAGAAAAAGTGTAATGATCGGTGTAGGGAACATGACATGGGAGATAGTGGTATGGGCGTGTCTGAAGCACTGGGAGAATGTCCCTGAGGCGGGCGATGGCCTCACGGGCAGCCATCTGTATAGCCTGCCTTTCAGTAGGCATGATTCTCCCCAGGAACCTGTAGTTGCAACAGGACTCGACACGTCCACCTAGAATATGTACCGCGGCCTGGTACATAGTCAAAGTGTAGGTGATCCTGTCAGGATAGATCGTGTACTCAGGATAACTCAGAGATCCGATCGCATCTCTCGCGATAAAGAAGAGGATACGGGAAAACCCCGCAAGCTCGCTGGTGAAAACTTGTGTTGGGTAGTTGCCACCAGGCATCTACAATAGTAGACAAAAATCCAAATAGTCATATCATAAATGTATGCTGACTACGGAAAATTTGCTATGATGCATGAGAAGCAAAAGAAACAATTAGAACTGACTCTCATACTAGCGATGACACCTAAGGTTTCCTATAGTCAGCCTGGCTCTGATACCAAGGTTGTCAGGCCGGTTCTATATTAAAATGTCATAATAGCCCTTTATGTCATCACCAGCCCAAGATCAATTAATACTAGTGGACATTCCTTGATACATATAACCAGTAGAATAATATATTACACGCAGTTGAGATGAGATGCCCAATGATTATTACAAGCACACCATTACACGTCGGTGGCGGGTATGGGACAGTGGTGATACATCTTGAGTACAATAACATAAGTCAAGCTTCATGGTGAGGCTTGGCTATTTTATTCATGTAGTAGAAGCGTCGGGGTACGATACAAGCGGTAGACTCCGTAGCCACAGGTAGACTGACTGGGAACTCCTCTAGACATCGGACTCGCTAGCGTACTGCTCATCCATCAGATCGTCTTCATCCAATTCTGGCCAAATCAACAAGCCAGATGAGTATTTTGAATGTACTCGCAAGATAGTTTGGACAAAGGATATAACGAATGCAAATAGAATGAACATGCTCATGTCAAGCTGCTTAAATAAATATTCTGACAAGTAAAGGATTAGTAACATAACATCATTAATCATATATCAAGCATTGGTCAAGCATTCACAGATCAAACATTGATTCTTAGGTGGTAGAGACCATCCCAGAAGAATCGTAAATAAATTTAAAAGCGGAGGTTCCGGCGTTACACCGCCCGAAGATCCAAAAGAAAATAACATACAAGCCAGAGGGGTGTCTTCGCGACGCCACGAAAGGTCTTAAATAAATATAAAAGTCACGCAAGCTAGACGGGTGTCTTCGCGATGCCACGAAAGGTCTTAAATAAATATAAAAGTCACACAAGCCAGACGGGTGTCTTCGCGATGCCACAAAAGGTCTTAAATAAATATAAAAGTCACACAAGCCAGACAGGTGTCTTCGCGACACCACGAGAGGTCTTAAATAAATATAAAAGTGGAAATTCAGCGTTAGACCACCCGAAGATCCAAAAGGAAAAAAGGAATACACAAGTGTCATGAAGAGCATAATGAGTATCCGGAAGGTAGAACCCCCCAAGAGATACCCGATAAGTCATATAGGAGAAAAGCGGTTAGTCCATAACAACATCAATTATATTCAAGATAGCATTAATAATAGTAGCAATGATAGATTCTTTATTTAGTTATTTCCTCCGAAGACCGAGACCGAGACCAACACTTGACCCTTCTAAACTGACGTCCTTGACCGTGGACACGGCTATTCGAATATGTTAGACTCTACAGAGGTTGCACTCTTTACCCACATGTAAAGGATTTCTTTTGCCAACACCGGAGTGTTAAATGGAGATTTCCAATTATGATCTTTGGGTAGCAAGACACCTAACCAACACACAATAGCTTTAAATTTCCCGATGCCAGGAATCACCCAAAGCATCGGACAAGTAAAACCCTAAATCGGGAAGGTCACAACGTCGAATAGCAATGAGTAGACTACCGTATTTATAACGCGATCGCAACTAGGGGTGCCCCCCTCTTCGGCATCAACTGGAAACACTCATGCCCCCTGACCCAATGACCGACATTATCCAGGGCCATGGAACCATCATCATAGCCTCTCTATGTGGTGCATGTAGGAAAAGGGTTAGCAAACTACTAAACCATACTCTCTCTGGAGAGACATGTGGTAGCACGAAAATAGTTAGGAAGTAACAGAACAAGACTTGATCTAGGTCGACTCTGGAGGCTTATATTCCATGTAGTGGGTTAGCACAATAATATTTATGTCAATTTCAGCATCAAAACAGGGTCACCACCCGGCATGTCCCAACATGCAAAAGTCAAGTTACTCACGTCACAACATGATCATCTTTTTCGGTTGCTTTTATGGTGATGGTTTCTATACCATAAGTTAGTCAACTTAAATAGAATATCATGGACAGAAGGTATGCTCATATTTGTCATAATTTTATTAAGGTTACAGGATCCTCAATGGTATGCCAGACTATGCAAAACATGAACATGCATGCACTCCCTATTCATTTCATCCTATGGGTTCCTTCAAATTAAGCAAACATTCATGCAAACACCATATCCCAAGTTCAAAACATGCTTGCCTTGGTCAACGTAGGTAGAAGGTGATCCCTGAAAATTCCCGGAAATGTTTTCCTCTTCGTTTTCTATAAAACAAGAATTGAAGAAATCACATAAATTTTCAAAACAGTTCATAAAATTATTTGGAAATATTTTCAAATAAATACTATAAAAAACTAGACAGAAAAATAAGATTTCCAGAAAAAGAATCAACTAAAACGGAGTTATGGTTAAAAAGTTGTGGTGGTTTTAAAACCAGGGGCTTCTTTGTAAATTAAATAACTACCACTGGGTCCTTTACTGTTTTAACTGAAAACATTTTCGGGTATAAATATGCTTCTCTGCAGAGAAAGTGTAGTTTGAAAAAAGGCGCGGACAAATTAACCAGAAAAGAATAAAAGCCTGACGGGTGGGTTCCACCCGTCAGGTTTGAATTTGGGCGTGCTCTCGCGCAGGAACAGAGAGGGAAGGGGAGGTCACCGGCGATCGACGGCGATTCAAGAGGCGGTGATGGTGCAGACATGTTCTAGATGAAGTTCTGTGTCAGTGGATGGTGGGGTTGGTCGCCGGCATGCACCGTTGGGGCGGTGGTGCTATCTCCGCGAGCGGTGGCGTCGGTAATTTTTGATCTCCCTGCCCTGACCTGCGAATGTCAAATTGACACGCGGGTTAGACACGGGGATGAACAAGGAGGATTTTGACCAAGTTTGAATGGAGGAGATGGACGAACGGCGTCGAGCTCATCTCGGATCCAAAGGCGGATCCGGCGGCCGGAGTTGGGGAAGATGACCTCCCCGAGGTCGTTCGACCCCTATGGAGGTTGATTGTGGGAGTGAGAAGTGGTGCGAATGCTGATTTGAGCTCGGGCGGCCCTTTAAATAGGTGGGCGATGATGGCTGGAGCTGGGTGGATCACGGCGGAGTGATGGCGGTCGGTGGAGGTGGTTGGCGTCGGCTAGCGATGCACGGCGGGTTCATTGATGCCAGGGGGAGCTCCTGGAAGCGCCATTGCAAGCGGAATCGAGCTTGGCTTGGTTTCTCCATAGCAGAGCATGGGCGGCGGTCATGGCATGTGGTAGGGCTCCAGCAACTGACAACGGGGGCCTCAGGGACTTGGGCGGTCCATGGGCGATCCAGAGGAGTGACGCGTGGTGGAGGAGGTACGGTGGACGGTGCAACAGGTCGTTGGCATGCTGGCGACGGTGCTCATCCGAGGTGGCCATGAATTCGGCCGGCGGCAATTGCACCGGCCAGGTGCTGAGCTGGTGGTGACGAGAGGCTGGCCGGAGGGGTCCAGGGAAGAAGCATTAAAGGTTGGGTGGAGCGAGGAGCAAGCCATCTCAGTTCCTGCCAACATTTGGCCAAACCAGATTCATGCTCATAAGGTGTTCGACGTAATGCCAATGGATGCTAGGTATTTTATTTAAATTTTAATTTTTTGTGTGGAGATGGTCTGATGCAAAACAAAGATCCTTCCAAAATTTTAGAATTTTTGGAGCTGTGGAAATTGAGGTTTCTTCATAGGGTAGGAATCTGATCCAAAATTCATTCAAATGAATTTTGAATTTTTTTATCATGAGATCCAAATGTTTTTGGAGAAATGGAATGTTGATACTGATCGCTAGCTGATCTAATTTTTGGTGGAATTTAAAATCTAAGGGGAATGAGGTTCCTTTGCAAATCTAGTATGGTCTCAAAATAAATAGGAGTTGGTTTTACAATTGTTTTGATTTGATAAAAGAAAATTTTATGAAAGAGGAAGAGTTGGGTACTGCCATAGGGCAGAGAGAGTGCTTGGGGAAATTTTTTGGAAATAAAATTTGAGTTTTAAAGGACCCTAGTTTCAAAAGAAATCAAACTACACAATTTACTTAAAAGAAAGTCACTCCACGAAAAATTTAAAACTTTCAGAATAATTTTTTTAAATGAGAGACCAACATACTTGAAACCATATGAAATCTTTAAAGATGCAAATAAAACTTTAAGATAGATCTCAAAATAAAAGGAAGAATGAAGAAGGGTCATAATTAAAATCCAGGGAGTTTCTTTAAAAAGAAGAAATAGATTTTAATAACCAAAAGAAAATTTTGGGGTGTTACACATCTCTATGTGACTCTTGTTCATCTTTCGATGGGCGTGTTCTGAGCTTTGGATGTTCCTGCCATGAATGTCAAGACAACCAAGTGATCTCCCTGTGAGGTCTAACCTTCACCTACCTCATACCTCTCAATTTTTTCGTACCAATGTGGACATGGCTCACCCTGAAAAGATACGTATTGCAGATGGTGCTACACTTGGGAGAACACTAACTACTTGATATTTTTAAGTGAGAGATCACCCTGATAAATAACGACTACCGCACATTCAAAAGCGTGCAAATATAAGGGATAAACATCTCAGGCAATTCATAATACCATGATATGGTATAGCCCTTTTTGTCGGAGAAGTACTCATCATCTTTGTGAAATTTCAGCCAAAACGCTGCCGTGGCAGCCAAAAATGCTACCGTGGCAGCAGGTTCAGCAGAAACAAATTTCTGCCAAAAACTGCTACTGTGGCAGCAGAAAATGTTGCCGTGGCAACCAGTTTTTGCTGCCATGGCAGAACTTTTCTGCATGGCCCGTTTCTTCAGCTTTTTCTCCTCCGTCTTCACGTACGGCTTTTGCGTTAGGGTTCACCTCTGCAAAACTTGTTACCACCATGTCGATGCACTAAATAATATTGCTATCTCTATAGCTAATAAAAATAATGCATTACATCAAAGTTGACACGAAGGTCAATAAAGTGATAATCATATGGCTCCAGCCATCATGCCGTACCATGACACGCGGGTCATGTTAAATAATTACAACATATAGACATCTCATACATAATCTCATTAATATGACGAACTCTATACCACATCACATGCATCCTGCAAAACCAAGTTAGACGCCTCTTATCGGTTTATGCAAAAATTTATTTTACGTGGCTGCTTGGGTTTTGAAACAAATCGGTGCTACCTCCGTTCATCATCAAGCATGATTATTCAAATTGCTAGATTAACATGCGGGGTGTATTTAACATGAGACTTAATGAAAAATCTTGAGCCCCATACTAAACTTCATCATATGCGTGACCCCGTGTAGATCACATCTACATGCCCTTTAGTTTGTGAAAATTCATCTTTCTCAACTAAGGTGGAACCCAAAGAACTGAGATATCACATCATTGATCTAACAACTAGCATACTCATGGGTAGCCTAGAAGGATTGCGGATAGCCAGAACTTTGTAGCAAAATTCCACCATGTCGTCAAGATCAGAAAAATGCAAATTCAAGGGAAGCAACAAGAACATCGAGTAATAGATTGCATCTACTGACAATAGATCTTATATACTACTCGCACAAATTTTATTAAGTAATAGATCTCATCTACTACAAAAAAATTATTGTGCAATACCCATATATCTCATGTATCCTAGATCGTAACCTACATCTATGCATATACCAGCTAATGATGCCACTGTTGGGGAACACGGTAGAAAACAAAATTTTTCCATCCTACATACCAGCCCAGGATCACTTTGAAGATGCATACAACGTTAGATCTGATGTTTACCAACTCAGAGTTGCAATGGAAGAAGAGTTGGTGAAGATCATTGGTGTTGATTCCCGCGGCTAGGATTTACAACCTCCCAACCACGAGAATTTTCTCCCTCGAACAAAGATCGAAAGCATGATCTCTCCACCGAGTTTCATGCATATAGTGTCACCGATCCGGGAGCACTTCGCCATCCAGAACTAATTGCTGCTGGAGACTAGGGAGGGGTGGAGCAGCCTGGCGGCATTACGAAATGATTTCGTGGAGAAACGAGAGAGAGAGAGAGGGTGGATCATTGCATGCCGAAAGGTTGTGCTCAATGGTGTGTTTTGGATGGCTCCCCTCGTTCTCTATTTATAGATGGAGGAGGGGAGGGGGGCATGGATGGAGGGAGCCCAAGGGGTGGGGGCCCACCAAACATTGTCCCATAAAAAGGGGGGCTGCCCCCAAAGTGGCCCCCCTCCTCTAGCCGCACCACCATGCGGGGCTTCCCCCTAAGGGGGCCCCCCTACAACACTTGCCACACAAAAGGGGGGGTGCCCCCTAAGGGCCCCCCCCCTACAACACTTGCCACACAAAAGGGGGGTGTCCCCTTTAGGGGGCAGCCACCTCCAACAGTTGCCACAAAAAGGGGGGCTACCCCCCAAAGGGGGCGCCCCATACAACACTTCCAACAAAAGGGGGGGGGGTTGTCCCCCAAAGGGGGCACCCCCTTCCAACCCTTGGTCCCATGTGGGTGCCACTTGGGCCAAACCAAGTGCCAGCCCCTTGGGGACTTCCAGAAAATTCGGGGAGGTCCCGAAACCACTCTAGAACCCTCCCAAAATTTTCGGATGCATTCCAAAACTTTTTCGGCTTTCTGATTTTTTGCGGTTTTCTCCAAAACCTTTCCAGTTATTCCGAAACACTTTCAGTTCTGTCTCTAAACCATTTTCAACGTCTTGAAAACTTTTTCGGTGACTTTCTCTAAAACATTTTCAACATCTCCAAAACTTTTCCGGTGACTTTTTCTCAAGCTCCTAACCACCTAGTACTCAGCAGATCGATGACCCTTAAGTGTGTGACCCTACAGGTTCGGTGAAGTATAGACATGACCGGAACTCCTTCCGATCAATGATCAATAGCGGAACTGTGGACATCCATATTGACCCCTATACCCACACGAATGATATTCGAGTGAACCTGTAATTACCGTGTGCCATTCCTTTTGCTTCATGATACGTTACAAAATCCGAGGTGAGATTTATCGACATCCTCGTGAATCAACAACTTGTTCACTATGCCAGTTCCCTCGTTGCCAGCTTTGTTCTCTTTTCTCGTTCCCATGTTCTAGCATCCCCGTGATCAAATCACACTTTGTCTGGCCAGACAATGATGATTACCATCACATCAAGAGGGCCCAAAGAATATCTCTCCATCGTCGGAGGAGCAAATCCCAGTCTTGAGTTATCTAGTCCCTTGTCATACTTTTCCGATGAACCCGTATGTTGCCGTTATGATCACCCTGTTACGGTTGATGTTTGACGAACCCCAAACACTACAAGAAATATGACAATTTGCGACCTTCAATATTGGTCACTGAATGGTCGTTGTTTTTCACTTGTGACCTTTTTGTGACCAAAAACAGTTGGTCAAAAGCTGGCCATCTTTAATGAAACTTAACAACCTTCACTGTGATATGGTCGTAGATGGTTACGACCAAAACAAAAGGTAATAGATTCTACGACCAATTATTTTGGTCACTAGCACTCTGGCCAGACCACGTCAGATCCAACGTGGCAAGCTGACGTGGCAAAATTACGACCAAATGAAAAGGTCGTAGATTAGAATCAGCCCGGTCCAGTTCCGCCATCTATATGGGCCAAGCCCAATAATTTAGCCCATCTAATTTTTTTCATGTCAATTCTGGTTGGCTGCTTTGGCCTTTTTGCAGTCCATTTCAATTTTGGGCCTCGGGATTTTTACAGTCCATTTATTTTTTGGACCTTGGCCTTTTTGCAATCCAATTCTTTTTGGGATGTAGCATTATGAAAGCACAAATATATCTGGTCCAATAGACCTTTCGGTCAGTTTTTCATTTGGTCCAATAGACCTTTTGGTCAGTTTTTCATTTGGTCCAATAGACATTTCGGCCAGTTTTTCATTTGGGCCAGGGCTCTTTATGTCAAATACAATTTACAGCACAAACATAGAATCAATCCAAATTCAATACCAATATATTCTCTTTTTGACCACTTTCAATCCAAGAATGCATTTCAAGTAAACATAGAATAATATTCCAAGGATTTGTACGTAAATCCTAGCATTTGAATAATAAGTTCAGCAAGCAAATATACACCAAATTCTTAGCAAGATCAACAATACATCCAAATTCCCAGAAAATTCGGCATTACAAGAAACATATAAAGCAAGTCGTTGACTGGGACTTCCAGCTTCTTCATAAAAATTCATCCTAGAACTCTACTGTAGATGAGAAGAAAAACCACATGTTTAGTCTCAATATGGGTAATATATGCTAACAATAAAATAGAACAATAAATCCAAGAATCATGCAAGAGCCTATGTTTTACTATCATTTGGACACCCACATTGGCGATCCTTTCTTACCTAATGTGTGCAAGTCCAAATAAATTAATAAACAATCCATTTTATAGAGCAAATGATATGCCCCCTTTTTATCTACTACTGTAGTGTATGCTAGTGACAGGACAAGGGATAAGACTGATATGATATGCCAGATTGCCAGCAGCAGTGCTTACATGCATCTTCAAATTTTGAAACGCCCTATAGACTAGTTAGCTGGCAAAACACTAGAGAAGGCATAGACAGAAACGAAGGTAACATGCATCAACATCAAAAAATAGTAAGCACTGAACCTACATCATATCTACAGTAATGTCACCAATCAGGTTGCATGTGTATGCTAGAAATCAAGAATCAAAAGGACTTCAGCTTGTTTTGAATATCTTGCCTCTGTTGCTCCCAGTTCAGTAAAGAAATGGTCGAACAGTGAGCACTTGGCCTCATGGACTTGGCAGTACACAATAGATTTCGGGATGGAGCATAAATATAATACCTGGAAAAGAACAATAAAGAGCTATACAGTTAAGTAAGCATCCTTGGCTGTACAAATAAGTGGAGAGAACAATAAAGAGCTATAGAGTCTAGAATTTCTGTTGAGAAACAGTAACTTGATGTAAAGTCGCTTGAAAATAGAAAACACCTTACAAGCTTCTGAAGCTTACCATGATTTCAAAAGCATGGGTTATGTAATCTTTTATGCCATCCTCCCAAAGTTTGGCTGGATGATCTAGCAACTGTAGTTGTACCCAGCTGCTCAAAATATAAACATATAGATGAGTGTCTCTCACGTGTCAACAAAGGCAAATAGAGATACACATAAATGAATGAACAGGGGCATATTCTACAGCAAGATGAACCGACAGAGATATATCTTGTAGCCTACAACAATCATGTTAGAAACCACAGAGATACAGTTACAAGGCTCGCACCGAAACAGAAAATTTGTATAGTGGCTTAAAGTAAATTAGTGGACAAAAAATTTCAGACTGCATATGAAGCATTCTCCATGGATAGAAATTTCATGCTTTCTTAACATTTCCATTAACAACAAATTGATACACCAGACAATGCTATTAGGTATCAGAACAGCATAGATGCACACAACACAAACAAGAGTATATAACCACACACACGGCAAGTAATTCTACAAGATTGTTAGCACAAGTCTGGATTCAGTCATCGAGAGTGACATATAATGCTTTTCCTAGCAAGATGTCTAGTCATCCCTAAGCACAGGCTACTCCTGGCATTTAAAATGCACACAACAATTGATGTAGCATTGGCATTGCGCAGCAATAGGTACCAATACCGTATACTTGCTGTGTGGATATACATAATTAACCATCAGTGTATCACATCTCGAATTCAACTAGACTACTAGTACCTGGCAATCATATGCAACTCTGTGTTTGCTCTAGCCCAGCGACAAGATCGTAAAAGAAATCATAAGTATCTGGTGCATTTGGTATATAATAAAGCAACTGCCTGAACAAACAGAAGTTTTGCATCTTCACATCCCAATAGAGAATATCTGTGGGATGACCTTCCCTGAGGAGCTCCCCGCAGGATCTTCTCCATGGCTGGCCCCCTTCTTTCACAAAACTAGATCGGCCTCTTCACGAACCTGCAAAAAAATGCATGCACGCATCAGATTGGGGGAGACGAGAGGAAGGAGAA
Source organism: Elymus sibiricus (assembly GCA_039707655.1). NCBI lineage: Eukaryota > Viridiplantae > Streptophyta > Magnoliopsida > Poales > Poaceae > Elymus > Elymus sibiricus. Next base: position 36,829,993 of record CM077663.1, on the reverse strand, counting down.
GAGAAGGGGAGGAGGAGGGATGCGTACCTTGCTGTGCTACGGATCCCGAGCGAGCTCGCCCGCCATGACCGTGTGCTAGATTGGGGTTTCATGCGCGAGGTGGGGGAGACGAGTGGAAGAGCCATGGCATCGGCATGAAGCAGACAGACGCAGAGGGGCAGGTCGGGGGAGGCGTCGGCACTCATAGGGTCGGAGCAGCATCCATCCCTCTAGCGGCCGAGTCAGGGTAGCGTGACGCCGCCGGATCGGTCGGCGGCGAGGCAGGGCTCATGGTGGAGAAGAGGCGGCGGCCCACCTCCCACTCTGGCTCATCGAGTGAGGGCCTCGACCGCACGGCCGCATCATCGCCGGAGAAGAAGCACACGGAGGCTGGATCCTCTCTGGGCGTGAGCGCACAGAAGGGGACGGCCTCAAGCACCTCCGTCCCGCGCGAGGTAGAGGTGGCGCGGATCGGGAAGAACCGATGCAGCCGCCGCCTGACCGATCTGGATCTGGTTCTGGGCCTAGGTTAGGTTAGGGAGAGAAGGAAAGGTGAGGGAGAGGACGGCGGCGGTGGGGGTAGGGGTACGGAAGTGGGAGGGGGAGGAGGTCGGCGGTGGAGGAAAGGGGCGGGGCACAAGGTCGGCGGTGGGTGGCGGCGGATTGAGATCAGAGGGAGGGAGAGGTTGGGGGCGGCGGCTGTGGGTGCGTGGGAGAGAAGGGGATGAGAGGGAGGAGTGCAGGTCTACGTGGGGTGAGAGGGTGAGGGGGTGAGGCTGACGTTGGATCCGGAGCCATTCGACGGTGTTTGATGCATGATCCGCGTGAGATGCCAATGAACCAATCAGAACGCAGTACACGCATACGACGTTATGACCATCTAAATTGGTCGTGATAACGTTGAGACCAATGAATTTTTTTAGCAAAAAATTATTTTCTATTTTTGAGTGCCAATGATTTTTATTTATAACCTACCAAATATTTGTTGCAAATTGGCACCACTTCATTTTTTTACAAGTGCCGAAAGGTAGTTTTTATTTTCTTTGCACAAAAAAAACATTTTCCATTTTCAAGTGCCAAATTAGGTTTTTTTGTGAATAACCTACCAAATATTTGTTGCAAAATTGTACCGCACCATTTTTAAAAAATATTAGACCACATTTTTTGTACAATTGATCAAATTGTTGCCACTCAAAAGCTTTTCATCCACCTCTCGTCAAGTTGACAAAATCCTGTCGATTGAGTAGGAACCGGGTCAAATTTGAACTAGAGGTGCCCAAAATGGATTTTTTTGTAAAGAACCTACCAAATATTTGTTAAAAAATTGGACCAAATAAATTTTATAAAATATTAGGCCATATTTAATGTACAATTTACCAAATGGTTGGGTGTCAAAAGATTTTGATCCACCTCTCGTGAAAAAGACAAATTTCCGCCGATTCAGCAGGAAGTGGGTCAAATTTGAACTACAGCTGCCTCATAGTTTGCTTTTTATTTTTTCCAAAAATCATTTCTAGGTACATAAGTATCTATTTAATCAGAGAAACTCCAAAAGTTTTGCAAGATTCAACCCCTAGCTACGAACGGTCATGCCCGTCGTTTTGACCGCATTTTGAAACGGGCATAAAAATTCAAAAAAACATCAAAAAAATTGAAAAACTTCGCATTGTGTCATTATATGTGACCTAGTTTTCAGGAAAAATAACAAACTTGGACTAGGGTAAATGTTTTAAAAAAGTGTTCTCAGAAATGGGCTATTATGTATGAAGATCCATGGCTTTCAAGGCAAATGGCCAATGTTATGGCAACATTCATGGCATAGTTTGTTCAAATGATTTCATCTTTTGCACAAGTTTGCATCTTGGAATGACAAACAATGTTGCCTAAGGAAGTTTTCACTTTCTTTGCACGGAAAATTCATTTTCCATTTTTGAGTGCCCAAAATGGATTTTTTTGTTAAGAACCTAGCAAATATTTGTTGTAAAATTGGACCAAATCAATTTTCTAAAATATTAGGACATATTTAATGTACAATTGACCAAACGGTTGGGTGTCAAAAGCTTTTGATGCACCTCTCATGAAAAAGACAAATTTCCGCCGATTCAGTAGAAGCGGGTCAAAATTGAACTACAGCTGCCTCATAGTTTGCTTTTTATTTTTTCCAAAAATCATTTCTAGGTACATAAGTATCTATTTAATCAGAGAAACTCCAAAAGTTTTGCAAGATTCAACCCCTAGCTATGAACGATCATGCCCGTCGTTTTAACCACATTTTGAAACGGGCATAAGAAATTCAAAAAAAAATCAAAAAAATTGAAAACCTTTGCCTTGTGTCCTTATATGTGACCTAGTTTCCAGAAAAAATAACAAACTTGGACTACGACAAATGTTTGAAGATCCATGGCTTTCAAGGCAAATGGCCAATGTTATGGCAACATTCATGGCATAGTTTGTTCAAATGATATCATAGTTTGCACAAGTTTGTATCTTGGAATGACAAACAATGTTTCCTAAGGAAGTCTTCACTTTCTTTGCACCAAAAATTCATTTTCTATTTTTTGAGTGCCCAAAATGGCTTTTTTTGTGAAGAACCTAGCAAATATTAGTTGCAAAATTGGACCAAAAAGAAAGTGACAAAAGAAAACTTAATCCTAGCAAATTTTGTCAAAAAGTGACAAAAGAAAACTAATTAAAATCATTTAAAACAAAAGAAAAAGGAATAAAACAGAACTATACTAAAACAGTACTGTTTTGCTAAAAACCTATTTTAAAATAAACTAAAAATAATTCACTAACTGCTACTGGATAGACAAAACAATAATTGAACAGTTGCAAAAAGAAACACTCAAAAATAATAATCCTAGCTCAAATTATAGCCAAAATAGTGATTTGAACAAAATTCGTCAAATTCAAATTTAAAAAACTTCAAATTTGAAATCCAAATGCACAAACAGAAACTTTATAAAATTTTGAAACTAATTCAAAAATAATCACTAAATTTAGACTTAAAACATAAAAGATATTAACAATCTAAAAACAGAACTAATTCTATAAAATAAATAAAAACAGAAAAAGAAAATGACTACGCATCGGACATGGTACAGGTGGCGCTACGCTATTGGCTACAGGGTGTGCGCACTTTAGAACTACTGGCGGGTGGCCAACGGCTAAAAGAAAATGGTTTGAAAAAAAAACACGCCGGATCTAATCGGACCCGTAAGGTCTAGATCTAACGGTGGGGACGAGAGGAGCTCACTGTGGGGCGGCGAGGGCCTTCTCCGGTGAGGTGGCGATGGCGGCGACGCTCGGGCTCGATGCGGGCGACGGTTCCAGGGGTCCTCGGGCTCAGGGATGTGGTCGGGGAGCTAAAGTCGACGACGACGAGTCTCCCAGTGGTGACGGTGATGGCTGCGGTGGTCGGAGCAGGGTAGGGCTTCGGCAATGGCGTGGCGGCGGGAGGCAACTCCAGTGAGCGATTTGGCGAGGCAGAGGGCACGGGCGGGGGTTTCTTTGAGGGGAAAGAGACAGGGAGCCTCGGGCTTTATAGCCAAGGTCTTCTAGGGGCAGGGGGCAGACGATTTGGCCCGGATTCGGAGGGATCCGGTGAATCTCCGGCGAAGGGCAAGTGCGGGCGGCAGAGGTAGGAGATGACCGAGGTTGATTTGGATCGAACGCAGGACCCATCAGTCAGCGGCAGCGGAAAATAGGAAAGGGAGCGGGCGCCCGAAAAAATGGGGATTCGGTGCGGGAGGCATGCGGCTGGGCCGGTCGGCTTGCTGGGCCGGCTCTGGCACTGTGCGCTGGGGCCTTTTTCCTATTTCATAAATAAGGGACAGCAAGAAAACTAAACTAAAACAAAATAAATACAAACTTTATATAGGCATATTATATATCAAAATGTTCAGAAAAATAAATACTAGAACATCAACTATTTTCCAAAGTCAAATAAAATACACACGAAATCTCAAAATTCAAACAGTGCTACTGTTGCATTTTAATTTGGTGGAGGATGGTCATTTGGGCATAGGAAAGCACTGTAAAAATTTGATACCATTTGGACATGCCAAAGTGGTACTTCCTTGACAATGCTCTTCTCTGGACAGAAACTTGGGAAAATTATTGAGGCAAATTGGCTAAATGAAATGAGCTCAAATTTGGTGGAGGGAAGTTATATAGGTAGGATCATGCCCTGGTAAAATTTCAACAATAATTAAGCAATATAAAATATAGTTGCTTTACAAACTGAAAATATGACCAGAATAAAAGATTGGATGATGATCTCACATGGATTGCTGGATAGAGCTCATATTTTGTGGAGAGTGATTATTTGAGCATATGGAAGATTTGGAAAAATCTCAGATCATTTGGATAAGTCTAGCTAGTACTTCCTTCACAAAGCTTCTCTCTCGATAGAAACTTTGAATTTTTTTTGAGGAAGATTTACTAGGCACATGGAGCTGAATATTGGCATGTGGCAATGATTTGGATTTGGAAGAGTGCCCAAAAAGTTTGAGGGCAATAGGAGGGTTCTAGATAGCACTTGCTTTGTAATGTGCCAATCTGGCCAGAAAATAGAAATTGAAACTGGGCTCACATAGATGATTGGATTGAGCTACAATTTGTAGGAGGATGATAATTTTGGCATATGAAGGCACTGTAAAAATTTCATACCATTTGGATAAATAAAAAAGGTACTTCCTTCACAATGCTCTCCACTGAACAGAAAATTGGGAAAAATATTGAGGGAATTTGGCTAAATTAAATGACCTAAAATTTGGTGGAGGGAGGTTCTATGAGCAGGGTCAGGTCCTGGTAAATTTTCAGCAATTATAAAGCAACATGAAATATAGTTGCTTCACAAACTCAAAATATTACCAGAAACAAAGATTGGATAGTGAGCTCACATGGATTGTTAGATGGGGCTCAAATTTTATGGAGAGCTATGGTTTGGGCATATAGAAGATGTTGCAAAAATTCAACTCATTAGGATATGCCTAGCTAGTACTTCCTTCACAAAGCTTCTAGCTGAACAGAAACTTTGGAAATTTGTTGAGGAAGATTTACTAGGCAAATCGAGCTGAATTTTGTCATGAGGTAATGATTTGGATAGGAAAGAGTGCTCAAAATTTTTGAGAGCAATCAAGAAAATATAAATAGCACTTCCTTCACAAAGTGTTGTTCTGAACAGAATAGGAAAATGAACATTCTTCAATTATTTTTGAACTAGGCAAGGAAGGTTTTTGACATATTAGAGGAAGATATGATCCAAAGAATTTATGTGATTTTTTGGGAATTTTGGGAATGACAGAAATGTAGGCTACTTCACAACCTAGGGCAAAAATTGACACATGGACATGACAGATAGGCAAAAATTAACACATGGACATGACACATAGGCAAAACTGATGAGGTGGCGCCTAGTCATAGCAATGCACCACAATTTACAAGGCTATGACCATCTATATTGGTCGTGATCAGCTAGAAAAAAGGCAGCGGACCAGTGCTGTCTGCTTTACGACCATTTCGTGTAAGGAAATTATGACCTTTCTGACCATAATGGTCGTTATGGTTTAGGGTTTGGAGCCCCCCGAATAGCTTACGACCAATTGGTCTCAAATGGTCATAGATTTACGACCATTTCTTCCAGGGTCATTGACAGAAGGTCACAAGTTGACATATTTCTTGTAGTGAAAGTGCATCATTTGGTATGAAGGAACTCGATACTCTCATGGTCTAAAGAATTATGCAAACGTTAACTTCACTGTGTTATTAACCATTAACTTGTGACGAAAGGATCTCATAGTACAACAATCAATTGGGTCTGTTCAACACAAGTGTTCTTCTAACATTGTGTCCTCAAAGTTGTTGGCATACTAACTTATGCCCATGATCAGGAAAATGGAACCATCATGCAACATTTGAGCTAGTCTTAGAGGTGAGACTAGGAATCTATTTTATTGTTTATTATTTCACACATGCACATGGGTTTTCCTCTGAGCCTCTTGGATATACAGACTCGAGAACCATTGCAATTATAGCACAGAACATAAACATAATTACGAACATGTAAATAAATAATAACATTTATTATTGCCTCTAGGGCATATTTCCTTTAGTCTTTATTTCCAACATGGTCCTGGTATACAACCGTTATGATGTGTTCTCAACGTGATGATGTGGGGGGGGGGATGCATCCAAATTACGTCAGGACCGATCAGCAACCTGCATCATGAGTCATTCGTCCAACCATAGGCCCTTACTGTTGCGCGGGATTACCTCGGTTATTAAGTATTACTACAGACAAAAGCATTGAGTGTTTAAGGATCCCCAAGGAGTTGCTTTCTGCTACCGTACTCATCCTTACTGTCACCGGCTTTTGGTATAGTGTTCCAAGCATCCTCGCTCCTTACCTTCTCCTAGATTGATCTTCTGGGATCCCGGGTACTTGCGGGGCCTTAGATCGAGAAGAAGACAAGAGACAACTCCATTGTGAAGTACACATACAAATAACGTCAATTATGCAAAGTCAATACCAACGATCCAATGCACAAATACATAGGGTTGCAAGGCTATGCCTCAACCCATTTCCTAAGGGAATTACTCACACATCACGATCGGATCACAAAGAGAAAACATTGTTGAAGACATAAAGATGAATGATTGATTGATATAAAGTCTTACAACGTTGCCGATTGCAATGCAACAATTACAAGTATGGCTAACTATGGATAGGGTGGCTACGGTGGTGGAGATGGTGATGGTGATGGAGATGGAGATGGGAAATGGTGCTGCTAGGGTTTCTCCGGTGATCTCTTGCTAATTGGCGATTTGGCTGCTCTCTGGACGGTCCTTCCACGCTCCCCCTTTGCGAATTAGGTTAGGGCCCCTTTACAAAGTGTCAATGCATAGACATTAGGGAGCCATCGGCGGCTGGTATGAGTGGGCTCGCTCATACCACATGCCGTCTTTTGTTCTGGAGCCTCTGTTTCGCTCCCGATTGACTTGGCTTGGTTCCCACACTTCGTATATTCTATATATAGCTTGATTTCCTTCCCTCATATGGTCCATTTCCCGCGCAAAAAATTTAAACAAAGGGATTTGCAATATTTTGCATTCATTAGTCATTAGTGGCAAAATCAGAGTGAATATCTCAGAATATCCGGTTTAAACAATGGTGGAATGAGTGTAAAAAAATACACTCATCATTTCCCTTCCTTGTACTAAGTTTTCATGAATTGCTATAAGTGGCCAATGCTTTGTTTGCTAAAGCTCAAGATATTTTATTTACTATACCCAATGTAATGTCATGACCTCTCACAAGATTAGTTTACACTATTGGAATCTGGCAATTTGCCATATGTCCCCTCTTTGCCGTATGCCAGCTGACGGCAAAGAGCCTCTTTCTCGTCTGCTTTGGAAAAGCAGACGGCAAAGAACCAGCTGATGGCAAAGAGAGTCTTTGCCGTCAGCTGGCTCTTTGCCGTCTACCAGCTGACGGCGAAGAGACCAATGGCAGACGGCAAAGAGGCCCGTGGGCCCAGGGGGGCTCGGCGCTGGCTAGGTCACCTCTTTGCTGTCTGCTGGCCCTTTGCCGTCTGCTAGCAGACGGCAAAGAACGGCCAGGCAGACGGCAAAGGAGGGATGCGGGGCCCACCAAAGCACGGCGTGGGCTAACCTAACGGCTGGCCTCTTTGCCGTCTGCTAGCAGACGGCATATCCATCTTTGTCGTCAGCTAGCAGACGGCAAAGGAGCAATGTGCCTTAACGGCTAGACCGCGCACGCCCGGCCCCCACTACCCCACTCTCCTCCCCCGCACCCCTCTCTCGCTCGCTCCCTCCGCCGCCGCGCTCGTCGCCGCCGCCGGCCCGCCGCTCTGCCGCCCCGCGCCGCCGGCCCCCGCGCCCTACCGCCCCTGCCCCCGCGCCCCGCCGCCCCTGCCCCCTGGCCCCGCGCTCCGCCGCCCATGCCCGCGCGGTCCGCCGCCCCCTGCCCGGCGGCCTCCTCTCCTCGCCGCCGGCAGCCCCCGGCCGCCCTGGAGCTTCACTCCCGCCCCTCACCGCCGGCCGCCCCCGCCGCCCCCTGGTGAGTGCCCCACCCCCGTCTTTTTTTTGTTTTTTTTTCTGTTAAATTAGTTACTTAGTTTATTAGGTAGAAAAAACTTAGATAGAAAAGATGAAAAGAAAAAACTTAGAAGAAAAAGAAGAAAAGAAGAAACCTAGAAGAAAAAACTTAGAAGAAAAATCCTAGCAGAAAAAAAAGCAGAAAAGAAGAAGGAGAAAAAGGAAAAAGAAAAAAGGAAAATAAGCAAAAATAAGAAGAAGAAGAAGAAGAAGAAGAAGAAGAAGAAGAAGAGGAGAAGAAAAAAGAAGAAGAAGAAGAAGAAGAAGAAAGAGGAGAGGAGGAGAAGAAGAAGAGGAAAAAGGAAAGGAAGAAGAAGAAGAAGAAGAAGAAGAAGAAGAAGAAGAGGAGGAGGAGGAGAAGAAAAAAGAAGAAGAAGAAGAAGAAGAAGAAGAAGAAGAAGAAGAAGAAGAAGAAGAAGAAGAAGAAGAAGAAAAGGCAGAAAAGGAAGAAGAGGAAGAAGAAGAAAAGGAAAAACAGGAAAATAAAGAGGAAGAGGAAGAAAAAGAAAACGACACCCCGCCACCCCGACCCCGACACGACACCCCGACACCCCGACCCCGACACGACACCCCGACACCCCGACCCCGACACGACACCCCGACACCCCGACACGACACCCCGACACCCCGACCCCGACACGACACCCCGACACCCCGACCCCGACACGACACCCCGACACCCCGACCCCGACACGACACCCCGACACCCCGACACCGCGAGACCCCCGACACCCCGACACCACGACACCCAGACACGACACCCCCGACACCCCGACCCCGACACGACACCCCGACACCGACACGACACCCCGACACCCCGACACCCCGACACGACACCCCGACACCCCGACCCCGACACGACACCCCGACACGACACCCCGACACCCCGACCCCGACACGACACCCCGACACCCCGACCCCGACACGACACCCCGACACCCCGACCCCGACACGACACCCCGACACCCCGACCCCGACACGACACCCCGACACCCCGACACCGCGAGACCCCCGACACCACGACACCCAGACACGACACCCCCGACACCCCGACCCCGACACGACACCCCGACACCCCGACCCCGACCCGACACCCCGACCCCGACACGACACCCCGACACCCTGACCCCGACACGACACCCCGACCCCGACACGACACCCCGACACCCCGAGACCCCGACACCCCGACACCACGAGACCCAGACACGACACCCCCGACACCCCGACACCCCGACCCCGACACGACACCCCGACACCCCAACCCCGACCCGACACCCCGACACCCCGACACCCAGACACGACACCCCCGACACCTTTTCGGCCTCCTGTTGACCGAAAAGGTGCTCTTCAGCCTTCCAGAGGCCGACGGGGTCATATATTTGTGAATTATGAGTTAGGTCATATATTTTCTGATTTTGTTATGAAAAACATCATATATATTTGTGTTGATCGGGTGGATTTAAATGTGCAGTTGTTTCATCGCTGCGAGGGTCTGGTGTTTGACGACCTCCCCGTGCGTTCGACGAGCTCCGCCCCTGCGTTTGTGGGTGAGCACAAATGACATCTCCTCCTCCCCCTTCATTTGCTCTATTCCGGTCTTCGTGCCGATGAAACTTGCTAGCTATAGGTGTCTTCAATCATCAGTATGCGTGACCACTATGCGTCTCCCGTTCGAAAGGGTTACATCTATAAATATGCATGCATTTGCATATTTATAACCGTGATTCTTTCGAATTGTCCAACGTTATCCATGGACAGCCCGAGTATGTGTAGATTGGGTTCGTTTTCCCATATGCTCTGCTCCGGATCCGATGCAGAATTTCGTAAGTGCCTCCCTGTTGTTCTCCGGGTACACATCCTCTCTGCTTATTGCCGAGACGTGTATGAGGAGAACAGCGGGGAGGTGCTGCCGAAATTTTGCGTCGGATCCGGAGCAGAGCATGGGAAAACGAACCCAATCTACACATACTCGGGTGGGAATAGGACCTATCTTTACCTATTAGCGTCTAGGTTGCATGGACGTAATAAAACTGACAAACTCCATTAACTGATGAATATGGTTTGCTGAATTATGTATATATTTCTTGTGTGTCCTGTAGCTAGGCAAGATGAGTGATCATGCGTGGATGTAAACCGGTCACACTAGTCAGAAAGACATGACCGATGAATGGAAGACAAAAACCAAGGGGTTTGTGAGAGCAGCAATTGCAAATGGCCAGAGAAAAACCTGGTGCCCCTGTGTCCGGTGCGAAAACTTTCAAAAGAGGACAGAGGTTGAAATGGGTAAACACCTGCAGAAGTGGGGTTTTACGCCTGATTATACGGTGTGGACATTTCATGGTGAGTCTGCCCAACGTGCCAGAGCTGAGGTGGTTCGTCGTCGCACGGACGAGTATGGTACCGGGATCGAAGACATGGTGCAAGACTTTGATGATGCTCGGGATTCGGACGATGAGATGGAGGAATCTGCAAAGGCCTTCAATGATATGTTGGAGTCTTCAAAACGTCCTCTCCACGAGCACACTGAGCTTTGTCAGCTGGATGCCATCGCACAAGTAATGGCTCTGAAGGCTCAATTCAACTTGGACAGAGAATGCTACGACGCGATGATGACACTATTTGGATGCTTTCTACCCAAAGGCCATGTAATGCCTGCAAACCTATACCAGTCGGACAAAATCCTTCGTGTACTTAAGATGCCCTATGAGAAGATAGATGCCTGTGAGAATGGATGTGCCTTATTTAGCCTTGAGTATGCGGACTTGAACTATTGTCCCATTTGCAAGTCTTCCAGGTATGTTGTGGTAGACAACGGTATGGGTGAGAAGAGGCAGACCAAAATTGCCGTTAATGTTCTTCGGTATATGCCAATCATACCAAGACTTCAACGTCTTTTCATGGTCGAAGAGACGGCCAGACAGATGACATGGCCCAAATTGGGAAAAAGAACCGAACTAGATGCAGATGGGAATCAGATGATGGTACACACATCGGATGCTTTTGCGTGGAAGAAGTTTGATGAATTATATGGGGATAAAGCGGCAGATCCAAGGCATCCTCGAGTCTGCATCGGCACGGATGGGTTCAATCCGTTTGGTATGACGGCAACCCAATACAGTTGTTGGCCTGTATTTGTCATTCCACTCAATCTCCCCCCCGGACAGATTATGCAAAGAAAGAACATTTTCCTGACGTTGATAATTCCAGGGCCCAACTATCCGGGGAAGAATATGAATGTGTACATGCAGCCGCTTAAGGATGAATTGCAAGAAGCTTGGGATAATGGGTTCAAGACATACGACGCCGCTAGCAAACAAAACTTCATAATGCGTGTCTGGTACATGTACTCGATGCATGACTTGCAGGCGTATGCGCTATTCATTGGCTGGTGTGTGCATGGAAGGTTCACGTGCCCCACATGCAAGGCAGCTCTTCAGTTTCGTTGGCTGGAGGCGGGTCGCAAGTATTCTTACTTCGACTTGCATAGACCGTTCCTGGATCCTCGCCATAAATTCAGAAAAGACAAGAAGAACTTCATCAAAGGTAGAGTTGTGTAAAACTCAGCACCACCTGCGTTGACAGGCCAACATATCCTGGATTAGTTAAACGCTCTCGAGCCTGATGCAGAGCGTCCAGGCTATTTCAAGGGGTATAATTCGGAACATGCCTGGACTCACAAGACATGCTTGTGGGATCTGCCTTACTTCAAAGACCTCCTTTGCCCACACAACATCGACGTGATGCACACTGAAAAGAATATCGCCGAGGCCCTTTTTGGTACATTGATCGGCATAGAGGGGAAGTCAAAGGATAATCCTAAGGATAGAGTCGATCAGGAGGCTCTATGTGATAGACCGTTACAAAACATGCGATAACCGAAAGGAAAGCAGAACTGGACGAAGCCAAAGGCCTGGTTCAATCTTGGAAGGCCAGCTATGAGGGAAATTATCTTGTGGGTGAAAATGCAGTAGATGTTCCCTGAGGGGTATGCAGCGAATCTAAAGAGGGGAGCGAGTCTTGAAAAATTGAAAATATTTGGTCTCAAGAGTCATGATTGGCACATATGGCTTGAGCGGGTAATGCCGGTGATGTTGCGTGGCTTTATCTCTGACGATGAATGGCTAGTACTGGCAGAGCTGAGCTATTTCTTCCGTGTTCTTTGTGCGAAAGAACTATCGCCTGGCTTGCTAGATGAAATGGAAGAGTTGGCGCCGGAGTTGATCTGCAAGTTAGAGAAGATCTTTCCACCGGGCTTCTTTAATCCAATGCAGCATTTGATTTTGCATCTCCCGACCGAGGCAAGATTGGGGGGGCCCGTGCAGAATCGTTGGTGCTACGCAACTGAGAGGATGCAGAAGTCGCTTCGAGCAAAATGTAAAAATAAACGTAGATTTGAAGCATCGATGGCCGAGGCATATTACTGAGGAGGCGGCAAACTTAGTGACAGCACACTACGAAGCCAAAAATCGTCATTTGCATAATCTGAAGCCTCGGTACAATGCTGGCGACCCTAAAAAAGGTGGATCCAACCTCAGCCTATTCAAAGGGAAGCTCGCACCAGCCGGTGCTTCGAAACCAGTAGGGTTGGATGTGAAAGAATGGCGGACCATTTCGTTCTATATCTTCAACAACCTAACAGAAGTGCGGCTGTACATCGAGTAAGTTCTCGGTACATTGTTGCGCAACTTCTAATTCCTTTGAACTGCTCTTATTCCCGGATATTTGATACAGTCGATACGTCGCCAAATTCTCGGATGGAGCGGTGATCCAAAAGGATTCCATCGAAGAGTATGAGCTTCTGGCAAAGCATGGAGGCGGCTATCCCGGTTTCATCTCTTGGTTCAAACAAACGGTAATTTCCATTAGACCATTTCATTTCTTCGTCTAATTTGTGGCTAATGCAACAATCCTTCCGTATTAAACTTGTAGGCTAATTCAGAGTCAATGGACGCCGAATTGAGACAAGTCGCTAATGGTTTTTACTATAAGGTCCGTTCATTTGACAAATACGACATCAACGGGTATCGCTTTCGTACCTTTGGCCAAGACCTATCTATGGCCGACCAAAAGTCTACACATTGTTGTGTCTCTACTATCGGCGAAGGAGATACCGAGTATTATGGAAGAGTTGAAGCAATTTATGAACTTCTATTCTATGGTGAAAACCCACCGAATGTCGTAGTCTTCAAATGTTATTGGTTCCAGCCGAAGGAGACTAGAAGGACTCATGAACATTTAGGGCTAGTCGAAATCAAACAAAGCACCCATTTAGATGTTCCCGATGTCTATATTACGGCTCAACAGGCGACCCAAGTTTTCTATCTACTGTGGGCCTGCCAAACTGATCCAAATCTGAATGGTTGGGATGTCGTTTATGAAGTGCCGCCACGTGTTAGACCACCTCCCCCCAATGAAGAGGATTATGAACCTCACATTAACCCAGACACATATGAAGGAGAATTCTTCCAAGAAACACGTCTTTCCAAAAAACGTTTCATGAACAACTCTACTTCACCCGAGAACATTGAAGTAGACAGCGACGGTGAATCCGACTTCACCCCTGAGCCGGAACAAGAAGAGCCGGAAGAAGAAGAGGTTACTGCTGCGGATGACCTGTCAATGCTTGACCGATTACATAAAGGAGGCCTTCCACATGTTGATGCTGCTGAACCCGATGAGCACGTCATCCAAGATAGTGATGATGATGCATTTATTGATCCCGGAGCATATATAGACGATCAAGATTTCTATTAGTTCATGTCAGGTATTCAATTTTTATTATATACATATATATTACTAGTTCATGTCAGGTATTCAATTTTTATTATATACATATTATTGGTTCATGTTAGGTATTCAATTTTTATGATATATACATGATGATGATACACTTAAATTATATACATATTATTATTCATGTCAGGTATTCAATTTTTTTATGTTGTACTAATTTCGTTTACTCTTTGTCATGGCAGGTGTTGGATGATGGTGGGCGCGGGTCGAGAGCGCTCCGCGGCTCCTTCTTCGTCGGCGCGTGGTGCGAGGGGTACTTCCATTCCAGCCCCGTCTCTCCGGAGAGCGCTGATCGACAGTCTGCAGACACCGATGGGCGCTTCTTCGTCGGCGTCGTTGCCCACCGAGAGAGGAGGTCGGGGGAAGAAGAGAGCTAGTATAGCTGGACGTAGCCACGGGAGAGGTAGGCAGGCTGCTACGCCTTCCTCACCGCCACCCCCAGCTGATTCACCCGAGCACATGACTGCTAGGGTGGACGACCCGTCTGAGGTGGAGGCTACGCGGACTCTGGTCCACGAGCCTCGGGTCGACGAACCTTCGACCCACGAGACTCCTGTCCCAGAGGCTTCATCCCACGAGACTCCGGACCAGGGCAGGGATCAGGCTACGTCTCAGGAGACCCGATGGGATGCCTGGCCGGAGTTGAGTGGCCTTACTGATGGTGGCGGGGATCAGTTTTCTGATACCGACGGCGAGGTGGTTGAGGGGCGCACCGTCTACCAGCGTGGTAGTACACGGCTCCCGCCCGTGCCGGCGACCCGCGAGCAGAGGTGGTTCATTAGGCTTGATGGGGAGAAGTAAGTGCATTTACTTTTTTTTTAACTTTTGCCTTCACGTTTCTTGAAATATCTAATGCGTTGGCCTTGTCATATTGCAGGGGTTGGCACCACGGCAAGGAAGTCTGCAGGCCCAACACCGTCCTTGGTGTGATTTGCCGGCAAAACTTCCCGGGGTTTGTCACGTTGCCCGGTGAGGGTCAGCTTTCACAGCTAGGATTGAGCTGGGAGCACTACTTGGCTTCCCCGGCCCCGCTGGAGGAGAGGATCGACGGTGTCTTGTGCACCACGAGGGCCGAGATGGTGCACAGAAAGTTTTGGGTAATTTATCCGTTACACAATTAAAAATCAACAATAGCTAGTTATTGTACTAATCAGTGTTGTCTCGTTTGATTGCAGACCTTCTACAGGTGTGAGGAGGGATACGAGGTGGCCGCGGCACAGGTTATCGATGCCGAGTGCAAGCGCCTACTACAAAACTTACGGCACGAGGCTCGGCCGCAGGCTGTTTGAGACTACTACGCCTCGCGTGGTATTAAGAAGGACAAGCCGTCGTGCCGCGAAAAGTTTCTGAAGAAGGAGCAGTACATGCAGGTAATTACCTATTCTTAAGGCCTTTTACTTAGTGTTCTTGATTTGATTCGTAGGCGTAGCGCTCAAATTTCTCTTTACTGACTTAGGTGCCCCCGAGATGGTGTGCGGATAAGATGGATTGTTGGGAGGCGTTGGTGAATGAGTGGTGCTCAGACGAATGGCTAGCCGTCCACAACAATGCCAAGGACCGGCGTGGCAAAATGGTTGGTGTGCCACACCATCAAGGCAGCGCCAACTTATATCAGTTCGGGCGGAACTGGGTATGTGTTTTTCTTCATGATTAATGCAATTCATTCTTCATGCTAGCTTCAGGTATCTGAGCCCGCGTCATTTACTAATACTTTGCTCCTCTCTTTTAGGCGCGACACAATAACACGGAGGTGCCACAGGTGTACGACCTCTATGCCATGGCTCATACTACAAAGTACAAGAAGGCCAAGGCATTCTCTGAGTCTGACCTCGATAATCCAGAGAACTTCACCAACATCTCCTCCCACCACAAGCTCGTGAGGTACAGAGAGGAGGGGAAGGCGAGGAAAGGGGAGGACTTTAACCCGAGCCAGCAGCCTATTGATCCAGAGCTGGTGATGATATCTGGTGGCGGGAGGTCCCATGGCTCGATAGCCATTGGAGATGGACTGATACGTTGTCCTCGCACTCTCCCGGAGATCAAGTCGCACCAAACGAGCTCCTGTCCTGAGATAAGGCCTCGTCCACAGCCACTGGAGCTCGCCATCGAGGTTAGTTATACGGACTCAAATACCTTTCCTCTCCATTACATTGTGTGTGCGTCTGCTCGATGATTACAATGCTAACGAGGAGTGGTGTTGCAGGCTGCTATTCAGAAAGAGGGAGAGGCAACCAAGGAGCTTCTGGCGGAGAGGGACGGGCAGGCGGCAGAGAAGGAGCGGGAGTTGGAGGAGAGGACAGCCAAAATGTTGGAGGAGGAGAGGTCACGGAATGACATGGCGAACCGGGCCATGTACGAGCTCCTCGTGGTAAGTTTCTTCTGCATATTAGCCAAATCATGCACTTAATGTTCGTTTCATTACTAACTAATATGACTGACTCGTCAAAACCAAATGTGCAGTCTGTGTGCGAGAAGACCAGTCAGACCCCTCCGCCGATGCCAGTCATTGCTCCGGGGACCATGGTGAGTTTCATTTGAATGGTCATTAGTTACTAGTCTTAACATTTCAGTGTCATCATGCTAACGAGACATTGCAAATGATCTTTGGTGTAGCGTAACTCCAGACAAGCATCGCACGATCCTTCTCCAGGTGGTACCGGCACGAGCACCCCCGGTGCTTCAGCTCCGTGATGACGGTAAGTTTTCTCTACTGTTTTGCTTAACAAAAGCATAATGACCTAGACTTAGCTTTATTTCCTCCAATATGCTTACCATAATGACCTAGACTTAGCTTATTTTCCTCCAAAATGACATAATAAGCTTACTTAGCTCCTAAATGGTCCATTTTACCTAAGTTAGCTCTAAAATGACTTAAGTTAGCTCTAATATGCTAAGTTAGCTCTAATATGCTTAGTTACCTAGGTTTGCACAATAATGACATATACTTAGCTTACTTATGTCAAAAATGGCATAATTAGCTTACTTAGGTCAAAAATGGTATAACAACCTTGGTAACCTCATAAATGTCATATACTTAGCTTAATTTCGTCCAAAATGACATAATAAGCTTACTTAGCTCCAAAATGATCCATTTTACCTAAGTTAGCTCCAAAATGACCTAAGTTAGCTCTAAGTTAGCTCTAATATGCTTAGTTACCTAGGTTAGCTCAATAATGACCTATACTTAGCTTACTTATGTCAAAAATGGCATAATATGCTTAGTTAACTCAAAAATGGCATAATTACCTAGGTTAGCTCAATAATGACCTATACTTAGCTTATTTAGTTCATTTATGACATAAGTAGCTTACTTAGCTCATAAATGGCATGATAACCTTGCTAAGCTCATAAATGTCATATACTTAGCTTACTTAGCTCATAAATGACATGATAACCTTGCTAAGCTCATAAATGTCATATACTTAGCTTACTTAGGTCAAAAATGGCATGATAACCTTGGTAAGCTCATAAAAGTTTATATATTTAGCTTACTTAGCTCATAAATGGCATGATAACCTTGGTAAGCTCGCATTGATGGAGTGCTTCTTTTTACTTTCTTATTCTTCTTCTTCTTCTTCTTCTACTAGTCTTCTTCTTCTTCTTCTTCTAGTCTTCTTCTTCTTCTTCTTCTAGTCTTCTTCTTCTAACTTTCTTATTTCCCATTTTGCAGATTTCATTCACTTCACGGAAGCTTTCATTGATGGAGTGCTTCTTTTTACTTTCTGTTTTGATTTTGTACCTTTGAACATATGTGGAACTTGCTATATGGATGAAACTATGTATGTGGAACTTGCTATGTATGTATGGATGAAACTTATGTGTTGGATATCTCAGATGTTTGCTGTGAAACTTGCCCTGTGAAATATATATATATATATATATATCATATATTTGCTGTGAAAATGCTTGGATATAAGAAAAAACAGAATAAAAAGAGGCAATGCAGGCTCTTTGCCGTCTGCCACCGACGGCAAAGGGCTCTTTGCCGTCTGCCGCAGACGGCAAAGTGGACACGTGGCAGCAACCTGTGCAACCTGGGAGCACTGGGGGCTGACCCATTTGGTCACTTTGCCGTTTGTGGTAGACGGCAAAGGATGGTGTGGTTTTGCCATCTGTGGCGGACGACAAAGAGTGGCAGCGGCAGACGGCAAAGAGCGGGGAGGGTGACGGGTCTGATGACGTCATGAAGTAGACGGCAAAGGGGAGGGCACATTTGCCGTCAGCCGGCAGACGGCAAAGCCTCCCGTTAGCCACCTAACGTGGCTAACGTCTATCCTTTGCCGTCAACTTTCTTTGCCGTCTGCTGGCCCAGTAAAGCTGACGGCAAATGTCTTTGCCGTCCGCTGTGCGAAAACAGACGGCAAAGAAGCTCATTACTGTAACTTACAGTGCCGTCCATGTTTGCCGTCTGCAGCTGACGGCAAAGACCTTTGCCGTCAGCTTTATGGTCCTTTGCCGTCTGCCATGGCAGACGGCAAATCAACTGATTCCTGTTGTGTTATAAGATTGAATTGCGGTGTTAGAATATATAATAACGAAAAAGCAAAAGGAAGTCTCATTTCAACTCTTTATTATATAGCCTGACACCAGCAGATACATAGATAATTGCTCTGAAGGAGCAATAGAACCTTTTGTAACCTACCATCTCAAACTATAAATTCTCTAAACCATGATATGATTAGGGATCGAAAGATAAAAGAAAAATAAGAATGATGTAAATGATACCGTGGCACCTCCCCCAAGCTTGTGCCTTTACCCATATACTCATGCTTGGTCCTTTGGTGGTATTGGTGGTTTATTACTGTAGTCCTTCACAATGCTCAAAAGCATCTCTTCCATGTCTTTGATCTGGTTAAGGACCGTTTGCAGCAGCATATATATCATTGTGTCTGACCCCATCCATGATTTGGTCATTGTTGATTCACCTACCATCTCTTTTTCCTGCATCGGCCTTACTAGAATGTTGGATATCCTAGTTTGATGGTATGTGTGCAAAAGAGGTATTATCTACTCCGTAAATATGGATCAGATTATGAAAATAGTTTCTTGATAATCTGGTTGAGGACTTATGAGAAAGATTGTGCCTCGGTACCCTACCACCTGTGTGCATCCTGTCTGAATTGTTTATGCTTCTTGAGGAGCTTTGGATGGTGAAGGTGCTAGCAATAGTTGCTGATGGAGGTTCAGGTACTGGAGCTTCTGGTTCTTCTTTAGGCTTGGCAGCATCTTCAAGGGCATCACACTCCTCGAGCTTCTCCTCCTTCACCTTCTCTTTCTCTTTTCTACGATCGTCGTCTCCCTCATTGCTAAAATTGGAGGAGGAAATGGCGATCTAGAACCTCAAAATCCCTGGCAGAAAACAGCTCAAAACGAAAACAGGACGGAAAAGTGCGATAGGTAGATCAGAAAAATCTGAAAATTTTATAATAATTTTTTTGCGTGCAGAAGGGGTCAATGGGCGAAAGATGGGGCCGAGGCGGTGTCCGGGGCTACCATGCGGCCAGGCCACGCGGCAAGGGTGTGACCCGCATCGCGCCCACTGGCACCTTCTTGGATACCTCTTTTGCCCGGTATTTTTTATTTTGTGTAAAACTTCCAAAAATAATTTTCCTGATTTTTCGGAGATGATTTCCATACCTTTTCACGTACCTATTTCTTTTTAGGGTTCTAGAGCCTTCCAAAATTTATTTTCGATGAACTCTTCTGGTGTAATTACCTGTATAACGTCGGTGTCCACCTCGAGAGGGTTACCGACAATGTAATGCTTGAGCCTTTGCCCATTCACTTTTTTCAGTTTGTTGCCTTCGGCGTTGTTGATCTTTATGGCTCCTGACAGATAAACGTCTTCGATGATGAAAGGGCCTTCCCATTTGGAGAGAAGCTTACCAGCAAAAAATCTGAAATGAGACTTGTACATGAGAACGTTATCACCTATTTTAAATTCATGTTTTTGTATTCTCTTTTCATGCCACATTTTAACTTTTTCTTTAAACATCTTTGCATTTTCATAAGCTTCATTTCTCCATTCATCTAAAGCACTCATGTCAAGTAACCTCTTCTCTCTGGCTAATTTGAAATCATAGTTAAGATCCTTAATAGCCTAATAAGCTTCATGTTCTAGTTAAGAGGTAAATGACAAACTTTTCCCTAAACCATTTTATAAGGGGATATTCCCATAGGGTTTTTGTAAGCAGTTCTATAAGCCCAAAGTGTATCATGTAGTTTCTTTGACCAATTCAATCAAGATTTACTCACAGTCTTTCGCAAGATTTGCTTAATTTCTCTATTTGTTAACTCTACTTGCCCACTAGACTTCGGATGATAAGGTGATGCTACTCTGTGGTTTACATCATACTTAGCTAGAACTTTCCTGAAAGCACCATGAATAAAGTGTGAACCCCCATCAGTCATGAGATATCTAGGGACTCCAATCCTCAGAAAGATAACATCATTAAACATCTTAATAGAAGTTTTGTGATCAACACTTTAGTTGGAATAGCTTCTACCCACTTAGTGCCATAATCAACAGCAACTAAAATATGTGTGTTACCATGTGAAGTTGGCAAAGGTCCCATATAGTCAACGCCCCAAACACCAAAAGGTTCAATGACCAGAGAATATTTCATAGGCATTTCCTGACATCTACTAATATTACCAACTCTTTGACATTCATCACAAGGCAAAATAAACTTCTGAGCATCTTTAAAGAGAGTAGGCCAATATAAACCAGATTGTAATACCTTGTGTGCAGTTCTGTCCCCAGCATGGTGTCCTCCATATGGACTAGGGAGACACTTTCTTAGTATTTTTGCATGTTCATGCTCCGGTATACGACGTCTAATAATACCATCTACTCCTTCCTTATATAGATGTGGATCATCCCAAAAGTAGTGTCTTAAGTCAAAAAAGAAGTTTTTCTTTTGTTGATAGGTGAACTTAGGTGGAATATACTTAGCAACAATGTAATTTGCATAATCAGCAAACCAAGGATTTTCATGAGAGGAAACATTAACATCAGCTAGTTGCTCATTAGGAAAACTACTAATAACAGGTATAGGATCATCAGGTATGTTTTTCATTCTAGACAAATTATCAGCTATTGGATTGTCCGCTCCCTTTCTATCAACAATATGCAAATCAAACTCTTTCAGTAAAAGAACCCACCTAATCAACCTAGGCTTAGCATCTTTCTTATCCAAAAGGTATTTAATAGTAGTATGATCAGTATGGATAGTAACTTTGGAATCAACAATATAAGGTCTAAACTTATCACAAGAAAACACAACAACTAAGAATTCTTTTTCAGTAGTAGCATAATTTCTTTGAGCACTGTCAAAGGTTTTACTTGCATAATGAATAACATTCAATTGCTTATCAACTCTTTGACCGAGAACAACCCCTACAACATAATCACTAGCAGCACATATAATTTCAAAACGTAAGTTCCAATCAGGTCATTGAACTATAGGTGCAGAAGTTAATGCTTTCTTAAGAATTTCAAAGGCTTCCTTACAATTGAAACGTCTCAAATGTATCTATAATGTTTTATGGTTCCATGCTATTAGTATATCAGTCTTGCATGCTTTTGGTATAGTTTTATGTCATTTTTATTACTTTTTTGGACTAACCTATTAACTCAGTGCCCAGAGCCAGTTGTTGTTTTTTGCTGTTCTTGGACTTTTTAGAAAAATCAATTTTCCAGAGCTCTGAAAAATCCAGAAAACATTTTGCACCGGGAAGGTTCCAGAAAGCACCGGGGCCAGCCGGGGGGCCACTCACACCCACCACATGGCCAACGCACGCGGACAGGGGGTGGCCGCGTGGTGGGCCCGCGTGGGCAGCCCCTGGCTCTGACTTACCGCCTCTTGACGTCTACACCTTTATAATAATTTGAAACCATGGAAAATCATAAGGAGGATTCTGTTCCGCCGCCGCACCTCTCTGTTCTGCGAAGATCCAATTTGGCGGCCTGTTCCGGTACTCTAGCAGAGGGGGAATCTACTTCCGGAGCTATCTTCATCAACGTTGCTGCCACCATGACCAGGTGTGAGTAGTTTTCCTTTGGACTACATGTCCATAGCAGTAGCTAGTTGGCATCTTCTCTCCCTATGTTCTTCAATACACTGATCTCATGAGTTGCCCTACATGGTTGAGATCCATCTGATGTAATCTGAGGTGTGTTTGTTGTGATATGATGAATTGTCACTTTATGGTCAGATCAATCCATGAATTCTTTTGAGATTCCTTTGGTTTCTTTGCTGCATAATTTCTATTCATATATGCTCTCCGATCTATTTATATTTCTTGGGCCAAGTTAGATGGGTGATCTCCAAGATGGAGTTGTGTATGATAGTTGGGTTCAATCTTGCAAGTAATCTATCTCAGTGACAAAAAGAGAAAAAGGTTTGTATTGTGTTGTTGCCACTAAGGATAAAAAGATAGTACGCAGGGTGAAGACATTATACAATCAACATTATGTCATCTTACTTAATGCAATGCTCTGTTTTACTTAATACTTTGAGATGCATGCTGGATAGCGGTCTTGGGGTGGAGCATTAGCTATAGATGCAGTTGGATTAATGGTCTATAGATACATGGACGTAATGCCTATATGTAATCATGCCATCGATAATCATAGTCATAAATATTACAACTTAATCGATGCGCAACTATAATTTGTTCACCACACCTTTACAATCTTGCTTGGAAAGATGCATCTAGTGAAACTATGGTCCCTCGTCCAATTTATTACCATGGCTATTACCCTCGTTTGCATGTTTTCTTATTGTTTACAATCTGAACCATTTCTTTATTTACTGTTATTTATCAATTCCTATCACACCATATGTTTTACCCTTGTAACTAGCAAGATAGGAAGCTTGACAACCTTCCTGACTCGTTGGGGACAAGTGAAGTTTATTGGTTGTGTGTAGGTACTGATCATTAACTGCTATCGTTGTAGTTCCTACTGGTTCGATAAACCTTGGTTCTCAACTGAGGAAAATACTTGCTGCTGGGCTACATCATCCCTTCCACTTGGGGGTACCCAACAACTTCTTCGGAAGTAGCAAGACAAATTTCTGGCACCGTTAGCGGGGAACTACTATCTTCAGTTATAGGTCCTACATACAACTACCTTGCTTTTCTTGTAATCTATCTTGCCTAGTTACTTTGTATTTATTGTTTGTTTGCTTTTCTGCTTTCCGTAAAACTCGAAAATACCAAAAATACTGAAATTTCAGCATGCTATCTTTCTTTTACTTTGTTATATCAACTTCATTGACACACAAAAGCAAGTAAAAGTAAAATGATAACTTCTGAATTTTTCAAAACTTTTGAAATTTTCAAATATGTTACATACTTTGAACCAATAGCAAATAATGAAGAATCTATAGAAGAAAAAACTATTGGGATATGCTCATTGAGAGACAAGTATGATTGGAATAGGCATGATGATCTTTATGATTCAAGTGATGAAGATGACACACTTGATGATAGTATTGCTTTTTATGGTGACAATATGTTTGTAGGCACTATTGAGGATGATTATGTTATGCCCACTACATATTATAATGATCATGATTGGGGAGACAATTATGATACTTCTTGTGGCCTTGGAAACTTGTTTGGGGCTAATGACGAGTCTATGTTTGATCATAGTGATTATAATATTATTGAAAGTGGGCCTGGAGAGGTCATGGCTTTAGGAAGAAATAATTCCACAAGTTCGAAGAGTGTTCAATCTTATGATAATATTGTCAAAAGTGGGTTTGGAGAGGTCATGACTGTCGGGGGATGAACCCCGGGTAGCCAACGGAGCTCGAACCCCTTCTTAAAAAATCATCGGAGCAGGTCAAGTCCCTCAGGCCGGCTTGCTAGTACGCCGGCTCCCCAGCACGAGCCGGCTCGGCACGGCGACCCGGCCTTGCCGGCTGGCCCATGCCGGCTGGCCACGAGGGGACGAAGCGTTCGCGACGAAGCAAGCGTGGCTACAACGCTCCTTCCTTTACGCTGACACAACAGGCGAGGCTGCAGCTTTCCTTGCGCCCCCGCCCGAGGCGGGCGGTGTCAGGGAGGCGCGGTCCTGTAGAAACAACAGCGCCGACCTCCCTCTGACGACGGACAAGACGCGCCACAGTGCTCCGTACCCAGACTGACGAGGGACAAGACCCGCCACAGTGCCCCGTGCCAGGCAGGTGCGGCCCCCCTGGCGACCCGGCGACCCAGCGGCCCCCACCACCGGCTCTCAATCAATGACACCAGGGGCCCACGCCTTTGTAACTTTACCATTGTAACCCTGGGGGTCGGCTTATAAGACCCCTAGGGAAGCCTCCGTGTAGAGGGGTTGGCTTCCTTCGGTTCACCCTCCCCCGTTGGCTGGTTGCTCTTTGCTTCCCTTTAGTGACTCCTCGGTCCACAGTGCACACACACACACTCTCGCCGGAGAGGCAGAACGGTGGCCTAGCCCCTTCTCCCTCCTCCGTCCGAACAGCTCCAGGAGCGACCTTGTAGCCCTTGTGCTCCCCATACTACACTCGGCAGGATTAGGGTTGTTACCTCTCCAGAGGGCCCCGAAGCTGGGTACGTCTCGTGTCTCGCACTTGCTCGTGCCAACCTCGCCTCCGGAACCCACCGACGTCCTTTCGTAGCCCCACCTCTTTAGCCATCTTATGGCATCTGCCTTGAAAATACCACTATAGTTGGCGCCCACCGTGGGGCCGCTCGCGGCATCGGTCAGAGTCAAGTTCCGGACGAGGCCCTTCACCAGGTCCGACGTGCGCATCGTGCATGGTCTGGTCCGCGCTCCCCGCGCGGCCGACTCGGCTGGCTGCGGCACTCTGCCGGGTACGGACACTGCTTGTCCCGCAGGCTGCTTCATCGTCCCCTTCGGCGCGCTGCGCGTCTTCGTCGTGCTCGTCCCTGACGTGTTTCCCAGTGAGGTGCGCTGTTTCGCCGACTCCCCCGTCCCGTTTGGCTGCGCCGTCTCCAACGTCGTCGCGGGTCTCTGCGCCCGCGTGGAGGTGCTCACCATCGGCACTAGCGCCGGCTCCCCGCGCGACAAGTAGAAGGCCGCCACGGCTGCCGCTGCCGCGGTTACAGCCCCACCACGCCGGGCCGACCCGCTCCACGAGACGATCCGGAGCCTGCGAGCCCCCATCACGCCCGACGCCGACATGGCAGCTGCAGCGGCTCAGCTCAATGAGGACCGTGAGCATCTGCTGGAAGAGGCCACGGAGCTCTCGGCAACGTGGCGCCGGCTGGAGTCCGCCCAGCGAGAGTACGACAGCACCCACGGCTTCACGCCGGCCGCCGCCGAGCCCAGCCAGGTCGCGGAGGTACGGATTCGTGGGGGCGCAATCGGCCATGCGCTAGGCACAGGCCGGCCCGTGTACGACACCCCCGTCAAAAACATGCGCGCGGCGCAGGCGGCCATGGCGGATCTCGAGTTCCTGGAGGGCAAGGAGCTGCTGCAGTAGCAGCAGCGCATCCGCGACCTCATCACCGCGGTGAACGAGCAGCAGAAGCACTTCGACCCGGCTCGGCCGTCCGCCTCCACCTCAGGAAAAACCGGGGACCCGGAGAGGGCTCTCCAGGACGCGCAACAAACGTCCTCCCACGCCACTAGAGAGAGTCTCTCTGGCCGGCGTCGGTCTAGCCGGAGCCGGCATCATCGCGCCACAACTACCGGGAACGGCGTCGCCAACGAGACGGCTGGCAACGGCCGGGTTCAACTGCCTGAGCCCCCCGTGCAGCCGGCTCGACGGCTCAAGCCGGCCCGAGAAGCCCCCGCGCTGCGCGGCCCCGTGGTTTACCGGCTCAGCCCCGCGTGCCCTACGACGAAAACGACGCCCGCCACCGCCTCTACCGGCTGGCGCGCTCCACCGCATTGGAGGAGGAGAGCTCTGTCGGCCCGACGTGTTTCGGCCCCCGCATTCGTGAGGAGCCCATCCCCAAAGGTTTCTCGCTGCCTCATGACTCCCCCAAATACAACGGCGTCACCAAGCCGGAGGACTGGCTAACGGACTACACCACGGCCGTCGGCATAGCCGGCTGCAACCGGCCAGTGGCCGTGCGCTACGTCCCCCTCATGCTGCTTGGCTCGGCCCGGACGTGGCTTAATAGCCTGCGAGCCGGCAACGTGAACTCTTGGCTGGATTTCGAAGACGCGTTCATCCACAGGTTCACCAGCACGTACAAGCGACCCGGCAAGCCTCGCCAGCTCTCCATGTGCGTCCAGAAGCCGGGCGAGCCCCTTCGCGACTTCCTCAGGCGGTGGACGGAACTGCGCAACTCCTGCTAGGGCGTCCACGATGTCCAGGCCATCCAGTACTTCATCGACAGGTGCCTGGACGGCACCCTGGTTAAGCACCGGCTGGTGTGCGACGAGCCGGAAACCCTGGTGGAGCTCATGGCCATGGCGGACAAGTACGCTACGGCCGACTCCGCGATGAACGTGAAGATCACGATCGACGCAGACGGCAAGCTCCTCCCTCTCCAGCCGGCGCCTCCCAAGCCGGCTGGCGATGGCGGCTAGCGCCGCCAAGACAACAACACCAACAACGGAAAGCGCAGGAACGACCAACTGGCGACCCGCTACGACAGCTGGCAGGTCGCCGCTGTGGAAGGGGAGCAGCCAGCCGAACAAGGCTCAAGCCAGCGCCCACGCACCGGCAAGGCCGCCTGGCAGCCCAAGCTATCATTCGAGCAGATGCTTTACGCCCCCTGCAAGAACCACAGCGGCGCGAAGCCGTCAACGCACACGCTCCGGCAGTGCAGTTTCACCCAGCGCCTGCTGAAGGGCAACCTTCCGCCCCCGCCACCCGGAGCCGGCTCGCAGCAGCCGCCGCCTCCGCCGCCACCCGGCGCCCTCGCCGACAACCCTTTCCCGTGCCCGGACGCGTCCTACGTCGTCTTCACCAGTGAGGGGGATGACAAGCACGCCAAGCGCAAGCACGCGGCCGAGATGAACGCCGTCGTCCCTCCGGTTCCCCAGTACATGCACTGGTCCGACCGGCCGGTCAGCTGGACCCGGGAGGACCACCCGGCTGTCGTGCCCACGCCGGGTGGCTACGCCCTTGTGCTCGACCCCACCTTCGTCTCCGAGAAGCGCAGCTGCCGCTTTTCGCGGGTGCTGATCGACGGTGGCAGCAGCATCAAAATCCTGTACCGCGACACCATGACCAAGCTCGGCATCGAGGCGCGACAGCTGGAGCCGACCCGGACAGTGTTCCACGGCATCGTGCCGGGTCTCTCCTGCTCTCCGATCGGCCGGGTCCTGCTTGACGTCATGTTCGGCTCCAGCAGCCACTTCCGCCGCGAGCCAATCTGGTTCGAGGTGGTCGATCTGGCCAGCCCCTACCATGCGCTGCTGGGCCGGCCCGCAATGGCCAAGTTCATGGCGGTCCCCCACTACGCCTACCTGAAGTTGAAGATGCCGGGTCACAAGGGCCTCATCACCATCGTCGGCGACTACAAGAAGTCCCTCGAGTGCGCCAAAGCCGGCTACCAGCTGGCCGAGTCGCTGGTCATCGCCGAGGAGAGGCGCCAGCTCGACCAGATCGTGGCGCTGGCAAGCGCGATCCCGGCCGTGCCGACTCCGCCCAAGCCGGCCAAAGACACGAAGAAGGTCCCGCTCAACCCGGCCGACCCCAGCTCCAGCAAGTACGTCGTCGTGGGTGCCGGCCTCGACAGCAAATAGGAAGGCGAGCTCGTCGATTTCCTCCGTGAGAATCAGGATATCTTTGCATGGTCTCCCAAAGACATGCCGGGTGTCCCGAGGGAATTCGCCGAGCACAAACTTCACGTCCGCAAGTACGCCAAGCCTGTCCGACAGCCACTACGCCATTTCTCCGAGGAGAAGCGAAGAACCATCGGTGAAGAAATCGCCCGGTTTCTCACAGCCGGCTTCATCATGGAAGTGTTCCACCCGGAATGGCTGGCCAACCCGGTCCTCGTCCTGAAGAAAAATGGCACGTGGCGCATGTGTATCGACTACACCAGCCTGAACAAGGCATGCCCCAAAGACCCGTTCGCTCCGCCCCGGATCGACCAGGTCATCGACTCCACAGCCGGCTGCGAGCTCCTGTCCTTCCTGGATGCCTACTCCGGGTACCACCAGATCAAGCTGGACCCGGCCGACGCCCTCTAGACGTCCTTCATCACGCCCTTTGGGGCGTATTGCTACATCACCATGTCGTTTGGCTTGAAGAATGCCGGCGCCACCTTCCAACGCTGCATGCAGAAATGCCGGCTGCCCCAGCTCGGCAGAAATGTGCACGTCTACGTCGACGACATCGTGGTGAAGACCAAGCAGCACCTCACGCTCCTGGCCGACCTCCAGGAAACCTTCGCCAACCTGCGCCGGTTCCAGATCAAGCTCAACCCGGAGAAATGCGTCTTCGGTGTGCCGGCTGGCCAGCTACTCGGCTTCCTCGTCTCAGCGCGCGGCATAGAAGCCAACCCAGAAAAGATCAAGGCAATCGAGCGCATGCGCAAGCCGACCCGGCTGCGCGACGTGCAGAAGTTCACTGGATGCTTGGTCTCTCTCAGCCGGTTCGTCAGCCGGCTGGGAGAGAGGGCCCTGCCCCTGTATCAGCTGATGAAGAAGATGACGGCGTTCGAGTGGAGCGACCAGGCGGACGAAGCCTTCCGCGACCTCAAGCGCATGCTGTCAACCGCGCCCGTCCTGGCCGCGCCGGCTGAGAAAGAGCCACTCCTGCTGTACGTCGCCGCCACCTCCCGAGCCGTCAGCACGGTGCTGGTCGTCGAGTGCCCGGTGGAGGGCAAGGTGCAGCCGGTTCAGCGCCCTGTGTACTACCTCAGCGAGGTTCTCTCCACCTCCAAGCAGAACTACCCCCACTACCAGAAGATGTGCTACAGCATGTACTTCACTGCCAAGAACCTGAGGCAGTACTTTCAAGAGCACGCCATTACTGTGGTGAGCACGGCCCCCATCGGCGAGATCATGGGCTGCCGGGATGCAGCTGGCCGGGTGGCCAAGTGGGCCATCGAGCTAGCCGGCCACACGATCCACTATGAGCCCCGCACTACCATCAAGTCCCAAGCGCTGGCCGACTTCCTCGTCGACTAGACCGAGTTCCAGTACCTGCCACCGGCACCCGAGTCGACTCACTGGCGCATGCACTTCGACGGCTCCAAGATGCGCAATGGCTTGGGAGCCGGCATCGTGCTGTCCTCCCCCAAGAACGACCGGCTGCGGTACGTCCTCCAGATCCACTTCGCCGCCTCCAACAACGTCGCCGAGTACGAAGCTCTCGTGCACGGCCTCCGGCTGGCCAAGGAGATCGGCATTCGGCGCATGCTCTGCTACGGCCACTCGGACCTAGTGGTGCAGCAAGTTTCCGGCGACTGGGACGCCAAAGACGCCAACATGGCCAGCTACCGCTTCCTGGTCCAACAGTTCTCTGGCGGGTTCGACGGCTGCGAGTTCCTCCACGTCCCGCGCGTGGACAACGAAGCAGCCAACGCCCTGGCCAAAGTGGGCTCCACCTGGCAAGCCATCCCATCCAGCGTCTCCCTCGAGTACCTGCGGAAGCCGTCCATCAAGCCGTCTCCCGAGTCCGAATCCATCTTCGTCCCGGACGACCCCAACGTGCCCCCACCCAACCCTGGAGTTCCCGGCCCAAGCTCGGGGACTGCCGGCTCCAGCCCGGGGACTGCCGTCTCCGGCTCGAGGGCTGCCAGCCCAACCTCGGGGACTGCCGGCTCCGGCTCGGGGGCTGCCGTCCCATGCGGCCGGCTGCCGGATTCTGCCCCGCGAGCCGGTCCGGCGCCACCCGTCTTCCGCAGCCGCCTTGGAGGATCGACGCTGGCGTCCTCCCCGGCCGAGGGCGCTGCACCGTGGGCTCCGGTCAGGTCCTCTTCGTTGTCATCCGGCCAGTCGCGCAGAAGTTCTGAGGGCGGAGACTTACCCGTGTTCCGTGACCCGCTGGCTGCGGCGTCGGCCAGGCGCGCTTCGACTCCTCCCTCCTCCGCCTCGGCGTCGGCTTCCTCCGCGTCCGACTCGGGCAAGTCGGCCAGCAGGATCTGGGGATTCGGACCGTCATGATTCTTCTGGCAGGCGAACAGCTGCGGTCCTCCCGCGGCGTCAGGGCACAGAAATAACGTTGAGGCGGCAAAAAATAGAGACCAGGGACTCACCGCCGGCGCCGGGTTTTCCCGGTGATAGGGCTCCTTCCCGAAGCTCCACCCCTCCTCCTTCAACCCGGCCTTGGAGATATAGTTGACCCGCTGGATGATCCCGGCCGTCGTCAGCGCCTTCGTCGATGTCCGGGGTGGGTCAAGCCGGCCGCTCATGTCGCAGATCCGGTGTGCCCGGCACTGCAGCGGCAGCACTCGGCGTGAGATGAAGGCCGCGATGAGGTCAGCCGGCTTCAGCCCCTCGCGATCCGTCATCTCCCCGATCCGGCGGCAGATGTTCAGGAGATCCTGTGGCAGCTTCTTGGGGCAGTAGCCCCAATTCGACTTGGGGAGCGGCGCCGCGTTGACGAAAGGCGGTAGGTTGATGACGTCCACCGCCGGGTTGAGTTCCGGACATAGAAAAACGTCGTCTGCCACTTCTTCTCCGAGTCCTCAAGCGGCAGCTTGGGAAACGGCCCGTTCACCCGGCCGGTGACCACGGCAGTCCCGCAATCCGACATCGCGCCAGCCGACGCCCCCTGCTGCTTGAGGAAGAAAAGCTTCGCCCACAGGTCAATTGATGGCAGCATGCCGAGGTAGCCTTCGCAGAGCTTGGCGAACCCGGCGACCTGCAACACGGCGTTGGCACCGAGGTGGTGCGGCTGCAACCCGAAGAAGTCGTGGAAGCTCCGGAAGAAAAGACTTGCTGGGAGGCCGAGTCCGCGCTCGAAGTGATAGAAGAAGACAACGTGCTCGCCCTCCTGCGGCTGCGGCACCCTCTCCGGCCCGGGTGCGCGCGCGACCAGCGCCTCCGCCGGCGGCAGCCGCTTCGTGCGGCGAAGGTACCGGATATTCTCCTCGGTCATGATCGAGCCCTCCCAAGAGCCTTTTGGCAGCGCCATTGGAGGGCTCCGCTGGCGTGGAGACGCGGCGAAGGAAAGGAGGAGGAGGATACGGCTGTGAGCTGCGGGCCTCAGGTCGCGGCGTGCGGCGGCTGGCACGAGAGCACGCGGCGGCAGCGCTTCGCTCGGGCGTGGTGGAGGAGAAGCAAAGGAGGAGCAAGGGGCGGAAGTGTGTGCGGGAACGTTTCCGTCGCACTTCTCCCCTTCTCATTTATAACCCCGAAGAGAGCGTGGGGGAGTGGGATCGTTTGAGCCCACTATCCCCACTCCTCCGCACCGTGCGCGCTCGTTTTACATGCACATTTACTGCACAGGGAAGCGCAACCGTCAAGCGCCGCCGCAGTAAATCCCTCGCGCGCGGGCCGAGGGCGCGTCGTGGCGGGCCCGGTCCGCAGTCGCGTCCCGTCACGCGCGTGGGCTGGTAGGCCTCGCCTGCTGTGGGGCACCACGTGGCGTTCCGTCAGGCCGCGGCGGGCACGAATCGCCGTATGAGGCAGGACTCGACCAACGGGCATTTCCGTTTCCTGCCCAGGCCGGGGTACCGCGACCCGGCAACTGGAGGCCGACGTCCGTGTCCGCCGTGCCGGCATGCGGACGAGCGGAGCCGCCCGGCCGGGCTCCCGCACTTCACCAACAAAACCGACTCCTCAGGGGCTAAGCTGCGAACGCCCTCCTGCTTGGAGCCGGCGAGCCTTCACAGCTTCGGGGACTACAGTCGGGGGGATGAACCCCGGGTAGGCAACGGAGCTCGAACCCCTTCTTAAAAAATCATAGGAGCAGGTCAAGTCCCTCAGGCTGGCTTGCCAGTACGCCGGCTCCCCAGCGCGAGCTGGCTCGGCACGGCGACCCGGCCTGGCCGGCTGGCCACGAGGGGACGAAGCCTTCGTGACGAAGCAAGCGTGGCTACAACGCTCCTTCCGTTACGCTGACAGAACAGGCGAGGCTGCAGCTTTCCTTGCGCCCCCGCCCAAGGTGGGCGGTGTCAGGGAGGCGCGGTCCTATAGAAACAACGGCGCCGACCTCCCTCTGAGGACGGACAAGACGAGCCATAGTGCCCCGTACCCAGACTGACGAGGGACAAGACCCGCCACAGTGCCCCGTGCTAGGCAGGTGCAGCGCCCCTGGCAACCCGGCAACCTGCGACCCGGCGACCCGGCGGCCCCCACCACTGGCTCCCGGTCAATGACACTAGGGGCCCGTGCCTTTGTAATGTTACCATTGTAACCCTGGGGGTCGGCCTATAAGGCCCCCAGGGAGGCCTCCGTGCAGAGGGGTTGGCTTCCTTCGGTTCACCCTCCCTCGTTGGTTGGTTGCTCTTCTCTTCCCTTTAATGACTCCTCGCTCCACAGAGCACACACACACTCTCACCGGAGAGGCAGAACGGTGGCCTAGCCCCTTCTCCCTCCTCCGCCCGAAGAGCTCCAGGACCGACCTTGTAGCCCTTGTGCTCCCCATACTACACTCGGCAGGATTAGGGGTGTTACCTCTCCAGAGGGCCCCGAACCTGGGTACGTCTCGTGTCTCGCACTTGCTCGTGCCAACCTCGCCTCCGGAACCCAACGACGTCCTCTCGTAGCCCCACCTCTTTAGCCATCTTATGGCATCTGCCGTGAAAATACCACGACAATGACTTTAGTTAATGTGTATCCCACTATTTACTAGAGTGATAAATGTATGTGCATGTGGATCATGAAGAGAATGTCATAGGTGATAGCTATATTATTGAGTTTGATTATGATCCCACATGTAATTATTATGAGAGAGTGAAATATGGTTATAGAAATCTTCATGTTACTAAATCACCTTTCTTTATGATGAATGTTTTAAAGTTGAATTCTTCTCTCTTGATAATGCTAGGCATTGCTTGTCTTAATAATTTGTTTACTTATAAGATGCCTATGCTTCGGAAGTGGGTTAGACTTAAATGTGTTTGATATATGCTTCTTGATGCTCTCTTTTGTGCTTTAATTCTTGTTTTCATGTGAGCATCATTGAAATCTTAAGTCTATCTTAATGGCTATAAAGAAAGAGCTTGCGGGACACAACCCAAAAGTAGTGTTAATGAAGTTGATGCTATTGTAGCAACTTCATTTGTATCTTTTTGCTTTCAATAAAGTGCCAATGATTGCCTTGAGCATGTTAAGTTTGCAAGTTTTATGTGTGCTGTACTGAAACAGAAACTTTTGCTGTAGTAAAAGAATTTTCATTTCTTATCAGAACGTGCTAAAATCACAAAATTTTAACACAATACACATATGAAGTTCTCTATTTCGTACAAATTTTTCAGAATTTTTGGAGTTACAGACGTATAAGCAAAAATTGCATCTTTACAGACTGTTCTGTTTTGACAGATTGTTGTTCTAGTTTTGTTAACTGCTTATGCTTAGCCATTTATAGTTTCTATTGGGGTATAGAAGTTCTAAATTGTGTTAGCATATAGTATCTAATGTTGAGTTATAATTATGCAACTTTCTTAGAGCAAAACATGAAGTGGATTTGATTTTATTTGTACTAACCCCTCTAATAAAAGTTTTGCAAAGTTTTGTGTGGATGAAGTTTTTAAGACCCAGGTGAGACAGGGATACGAGAGGAACAAGGAGATGCAAAAGGTCATGCTTGGTGATGCCCAAGGCTCCGCAAGGAAATATTCAAGAAGTCTCAAGCGTCTAAGCTTGGGGATGCCCAAGGCATCCCCCTTCTTCGTCAACAATTATCGGTTTGTCTCAGTTGAATCTATGTTTTTATTTGTTCACATGATATGTGTTATTCTTGGAGTGTCTTTTGCTTTTATTTTGCTGGTCTTTGCAATCATCATATCTTGGTTAACATGTCTTGGGAGAGACATATATGGTCATGAATTTATAGAATGCTCTTTGCACTTCACTTATATCTTTTGAGTTTGGCAGTTTTATAGACTTGCTCTTTTTCTTCACTTATACTTGTTAGAGAATGGCGTTAGTCCATATAGAAACGATTAGGACTCTCTTGCTTCACTTATATCTATTTAGAGAGTTGAATAGCAATTGGTTGTTGGCTTGAGATTATATGTTGGTATTGGAAAATAATAGCAATTCGTTGGTGGTATAACTAAAAACTTGCATGAACTTGTAGATCATTGAACTTGATAACTTCATTCCTTGCAATTGTTTTGTAGTATTGAGGGAGTAATAGATGAACATGTTAGTAAACAGATTTGAGTGGACTAGTGAAAAGATGTTATTAAAGTGTGGGACCGTACCTTTCTTCATTAAACAACTTAAGTTGGGAATGCTTGCAGTATTATGATGAAGTCCTAGTGAAAAGCGGTTGTAAATAAACTAATATAATCATGTGAGTTAGGACGAGGGCGCGCAACAGGCTTGACTGGCCAAACTACCCTCCTAGGGGCGTGATGATTTACGCTTGCGATAAGATAAACTACTAAATGTTCATAATAAGCGCTTGAGTTCTTTATGACTAATGTGAGTTTTTGGTCCTTATGCACTTCAACCTATCCATATTTGCTAGCCTCTTCGGTACCGTGCATTGCCCACTCTCACCTCGAGACATGGTGCAATTTTTGCCGGTGCATCCAAACCCCATGGGAGGACTTCCTCTTGTTCTCCTACACATAAACCACCTATCTTCCTCAAAATAGCCACCATACCTACCTATTATGGCATTTCCATAGCCATTCTGAGATATATTGACATCCACCATTACATTACATGACTAGATGTGTTCTTTCATTGTCATTTTGCTTTGCATGATCATATAGAGTTGGCATGATATTTATGTGGCACGGCCACCATCTTTATTGTTTTGTATGCTATGTTAGATCATTGCACATCTTGGTACACTGCCAGAGGCATTCATTTGGATTCATCATGTTAATGAGTTTAGTTGAGATATGGATAAATAAAAATGTATTGTTCTTATAGAGTGTCGCCCCTACCTGTGAGGAATAAAAAAAGAAAAAAAAGATGCGTCAAAAAGGGTGCCATGAAAAAAAGAGAGAGAATAAAGAGAGAGGGGGTGGCACTACTATCCTTTTGTCTACACTTGTGCTTCAAAGTAGCACATCACATTTCATAGAGAGTTTTCATGTACTTCATATACACTAGTGGTGATCTTTACATTATTGAACTTGGCTTGTATATTGCAATGATGAGCTTCCTCAAAATGCTCTAGGTCTTCATAAGCAAGCAAGTTGGATGCACACTGTGACGATCCGGTCCCAGATAGAGGCCCGAATCTCTACGCATTTCTGTGTCAGTCCCTTGATCAAAACGAGGCACGCACAGTTCACGATGAAATACCAAGATACATCACATGTCATAGTATTACATCGCAGATCTAGTCTCTATTACATTACATACCTGCCTTGCTCAAGGCTAACTTATACAATCATGCAGCGGAAATACAACTTTGTCTTGTGGCGTCCATCCACTCACAGGCAAGAGTTGAGTATAGCACCGTAACCCTAAACGTAATCCCTTGCTGGTCCTGCATAGTTCCTGCAACATGATACATTGCAGCCACATGGGTCAATACATCGAATGTATTGGAAAGTTTCACCAGGAAAGTATAACAGCCTAATCATGCTTTTGGGGTCAGTGGAGGCTGGTTCATTTGCAGAAACCAATAGTAGTTTTATCCTATCTTTGTATATAGGTGGATCTACTCTATACATAGGACACACTGGTAAACCCCAGCTATCCGTAGCATACTAAGACACTTCTGGTACCCCCCGGTCATACTCTTGGACATAGCGGTAAACCCCCCTGTTAGTCCTATTCCCATGTTCAACCATCAAGTTTTAGTTAAGAAATTTATGGTGATGAGATCAAGCTGACAGTTCTCGGCCAAGTTGCTCAAAGTTGTCCCTAACCGAGGACATGGCTAATCATGATCAGTTTTATACACTCTGCAGAGGTTTGTGTACTTTACCCGCGAGACCTAGTCACACCCTTCTGCTACTAAACTCAACTGTAGAGTAGCCAGATAGACCAAGACGATACTTTTGGGAAGTAGTAGCCCATACCGCTAGGCAGACCCATACAACCTAACATATAACTACATCAGCTAGTCTGTCGGGTCGTGTTCCCACAACTTACTTGGTCAAGACAGGGCCCATATTGACTCATGGTTACACATGGAAGCAACTCAACTTGGAACTCGTACAATCCCTTTGATGCCTGGGCGGCGGTCCCCACCAAAATCACACTCGATGACCCAATCAATGCCAATCCTGTAGGGTAACTAGTAGAAAACCAAAAAAAATCCGTCCAATGTACAAGCCCATGACTACTATAAAGATGCATACAAGGTCAGATCTGATCGTTACCAACTCGGAGTTGTAGAGGAAGAAGAGTTGGTGAAGATTGTTGGTGCTGATTCCCGCAACAAGGATTTACAATCTCCCAACCATGAGAATTTTCTCCCTCAAACAAAGATCGAAAGCAGGATCTCTCTTTCGGGATGCACACATATGGTGTCACCAATCCGGCAGTGCTTCGCCATCCAGAACTAATTGTTGTCGGAGACTAGGGAGGGGTGGAGCAGCTTTGCGGCAGAGCAAAACTATTTTGTGGATAAATGAGAGAGAGAGAGGGAAGATAATTGCATGCCGAATGGTGTGCCCAATGGTGTCGTTGGATGGCTGCCCTCCTCTATATATAGATGGATAAGGGGAGGGGGTGGCATGGAAGGATGCATCCCCTAAACGGGACCCACAACCAAATGGTTGTCCCTAAAGGGGCCCCCCTCCTCCAAAAATTGCCACATGCAAAGTGGGGGCTTCCCCCAAAGGGGCCCCTCCAATGGGCGCCACATGCCATGGTGGGGCTGCCCCCAAAGGGGGCCCCCCTCCATAGGCCGCCACATGCAAGGGGGGGTGCCCCCAAAGGGGGCACCCCCTCCATAATCCGCCACATGCAAGGGGGGCTGGCCCCAAAGCCCCCCCCCCCCCCCAATAGCTACTTGGCGCCTTTTGAAAATTTTTGGGAGGTTTCGGCACCCTCCCAATTTTTTCGGATGCATTCCTGAACATTTCTGACTTCCTGGTTTTTGTGGTTTTCTCCAAAACTCTTCCGGTTATTCCGAAACACTTCCGGTTCTCTCTCCGAAACATTTTCAACGTCTCTGAAACTTTTTCGGTGACTTTCTTTCAAGGTCCTAACCACCTAGTACTTAGCAGATCGATGACCCTTAAGCGTGTGACCCTGCAGGTTTGGTGAAGTATAGATATGACCGGAACTCCTTTCGATCAATGATCAATAGCGAAACCGTGGACATCCATATTGACCCCTATACCCACACGAATGATATTCGAGTGAACCTATAGTTACCGTGTGCTATTCCTTTTGCTTCGTGATATGTTACAAAACCTGAGGTGAGATTTATCGGCATCCCCGTGAATCAACAACTTGTTCACTATGCCAGTTCCCTCGTTGCTGGTTTTGTTCTCTTTTCTCGTTCCCGTGTTCTGGCATCCCCGGGATCAAATTACACTTTGTCTAGCCAGACGATGATGGGTACGATCACATTGAGAGGGCCAAAAGAATATCTCTCCTTCGTCGGAGGAGCAAATCCCAGTCCTGAGCTATCTAGTCCCTTGTCATACTTTTCTGATGAACCCGTAAGTTGCCGTTATGATCACCCTATTAAGGTTGACGTTTGACGAACCCCAAAGTGCATCATTTGGTATGAAGGAACTCAATACTCTCATGGTCAAAGAAATTATGCAAACATTAACTTCACTGTGTTATTAACCATTAACTTGTGACAAAAGTATCTCATAGTACAACAATCAATTGGGTCTATTGAACACAAGTGTTCTTCTAACATTGTGTCCTCAAAGTTGCTGGCATCCTCGTTACAATAACTTATGCCCATGATTAGGAAAACGGAACCATCATGCAACACTTAAGCTAGTCTTAGAGGCGAGACTATGAATCTATTTTACCGTTTATTATTCAACACATGCACATGGGTTCTCCTCTGAGCATCTTGGATATACAGACTCGAGAACCATTGCAATTATAGCACAGAACATAAACATAATTATGAACATGAAAATAAATAATAAAATTTATTATTACCTCTAGGACATATTTTCTTCAGTCTCCCACTTGCACTAGAGTCAATAATCTAGTCAATGCTTATGCACTTTACACCTATGGCACACCGGTGTAAAATATGCATCGCTAGTGGTATAGACTTCGTCCAACGGATCTAACAAGTTCAGGTCCATGTGTATCATTGCATATCCTTGTGTTTCCACGCTTTCATGAAATTCATAATTTGTGTGGTCTTGGCTTTGTATATATTTGAATCACTGGTGTAACATCCCAAAATTTTAAATTTTGGAATGTTGAATTAAATACGACCAACTAAAACTTGCTTGTCTTGCTTGTTACTCCCTCCATTCCTTTATGTAAGGTGTATTTGTTTTATGATAAAATTCCACAATGTAAGGTGCATTTCTTTTAATTCCTCATAACCCCTTTTTTAGCCCTTCAGGAAAAAGGAATGTATCTTTCTACCGATTGCATGTATCTCTCCTTCTAGAAAAAAGAAGGAAAGTATCTCTGCCCTGATTGCCTATATCTCTTTCTTTCCTAGTCTAACTGATTTACTTGCCACTAACAAACAAATTAGCTAAGGGTAATTTCGTCCTAATATCTCTATAATTTGGTGCCTTGGTCACCGTGCCCAAGACAATACACCTTACATAAAGGAACGGAGGGAGTATTAGTTAATTTTGACTAAGATTTGAAACTTTTTGGAGTTTACTGAATATCAAATGAGAGGGAATAAAATGACTTTCCCAAAATGCAGCATTTGAAAATTTATTGCATTTGGTATTTTTTTGGAATTTGAAATATTCAAGCAATTGCCCATTTAAAAAGAAAACAAAAGAGAGAAGATAATATGACTTCTTCAATATTAAATAATTGGGAAATGATTTGAATATTTATTTGGAGTTGATAAAAATATTTTTGACATTTAATAAACCCTAAAATTAATTTAGGGAATTATTATTACTGCCCAAATTGACTTTATCGCATAATTTAATATTTTTAAAATTTATTTTTTCCCAAAAAAATATATTCACAAAGCTCTATATAATCCCAGGTAATTCTGTGAATTTTCTGGATTTTTTTGAATTCATATGGATTTGTTTAGGACCCAAAAAGCTTCTTTGTGAAAAAAAACTAACCGAGCGGCCCACCTCCTATCCATCGCCCACGCGCGCAGCGCAGTGCAACACTCACATATCGGCCAAGCCCAGGCACCCACCTCCCCTTTCCCCTTTGTTTATTATTTTTTTATTTTTTTCCTTCGTTTCTTCTATTGGGCCTTGCTCCCTTAGGGCCCAATTAGCCTTTGCACATTAATGCTAACAGGGGGCTATCGTGTTCACCTACAGAATCCAAATCTCTCTGTACATCCCTTTTTAGTCCAACATTGGCTAGTCTTTGATAATCCGGTAGATGTGTGTCACTCCGACGCCGGCGTCCACCTCTCCCTCCCGTCGCTCGCCACCCCGGCAGTGGCGGCCACCTCCACCTCCTCCCCAGCCATGGCTGCCTGCTCCCGCTCGCCGTCCATGACCTCGCGCCTTGCCGAAGACCTCCGGCCTGGTAGTGTCCGGCCTCGGCTTGTCTTCGTGCTCGGTGTCTTCTGGCATCCCTAGGAAGGCGGAGGTCTCGTCGGGACCGCGCGTGGGCGAGGGAGCTCGGCACCAGGAAGCACCATGGGTCCAGCCGCCTCCCTCGAGGAGAACCAAGTGGCGGCATGTGACGCCCCCGAACTTAATCGTGCGCCAATCATACACGCAAATGCACACGATCAAGCCTAACGACTCACTTGAAGATATCACAACACAACTCTAAACACAAATAAAAGTCATACAAGCTTTATATTACAAGCC
Organism: Elymus sibiricus; assembly: GCA_039707655.1. Taxonomy (NCBI): domain Eukaryota; kingdom Viridiplantae; phylum Streptophyta; class Magnoliopsida; order Poales; family Poaceae; genus Elymus; species Elymus sibiricus. Next base: position 36,790,141 of record CM077663.1, on the reverse strand, counting down.
AGGGGCCTCGAGGGCTCGAATACATAAGCTCGATGTCATACAAGCATCAGCGGAAGCATTAGATATCTGAGTACAGACATAAAGTTAAACAGATAGGCCTTTAAGAAGGCGGAGCAAAACAAAAACACTGGATCGAAAGGCGCAGGCCTCCTGCCTGGGTGCCTCCTAACAACTCCTGGTTGTCGGAGGGCTCCTCGTAGTAGTAGTATCCACCAGAGGGGTAGTAGTAGTAGTCGTCGCCGGCTGGGGAAACTGCCTCCGGGGCTCCATCATCTGGTCGCAGCATTCAGGTATGTGGAAAAAGGGGAAGCAAAGCAACCGTGAGTACTCATCTAAAGTACTCAGCAAGACTTATATCAGATCTATTCTAAAATATGCAACATTATCAACGGAAGGCTGTATATGTGGACTTGGCTGCAGAAATGCCAGATTAGAGAGAAAAAGGTCTAGCCTATCGAAGACTAGCATCTTCAGCGGTCTTGCAACATAAGAAGAGAGCAGATTAGTACATAAGTATAGTAGTAGCAACAAATAGTAACAACGCCCAGAGATCCTTCCTCGACTCCTTGCGAGAAAGCGATCCCGGAGCCAATATATTCACCCATTTCTAGTTGTAGAAGATCGGGATACTTTCCGAGCATCCTGTTACCGTGGACATGGCTATTCGAATAGATATACTTCCCTGCAGGGATGCACCAACTTACCCAACACGCTCGATTAACTCTGGCCGGACACACTTGCTCGGTCCATGCCCGGCCTCGGCTGATCGACATGTCGTAGCCCTACCTAGGCTCAACAGAGAGGCCAGCACGCCGGTCTACATCCTAAGCACTCAGGGGTCTTGGGCCCATCGCCCTTTGCACTCCTACGCATTGCGAACGCGGCCGGTGAGCAGTCCTAGCCCCCTTAATACAAGTGCAGGCTTTCCCAGACCAACCCGCCGCGCGCCGCTCAACTGCTGACTTCTGAAGAGCTTCGGCTGATACATACGACGCCGAGTACCCATATTATTCCCACGTGCTGGTTATCGTGAAAAGGCCAGTGGCCTACTCAGATTACATATCCTATCCCATTAGTGCGTTTGGAGCGTGCGGAAACGAGCAGAGACTCGCGATCCTGTGACCCCGTTGCCCCGTCTTGTGGACTTACGGCAAGGGCTAAGAATGCCCGGCCGTGCCACGTAATCAACCCTCGGGTACCCTCATGGTCAACCCGAATCCACATCTCTCGCGGGTACCCCTCGGGGCCGGCCTGTCTTTCAAAAGACTGTCGGGTACTCAGGTCCACCTCAACCGGGGTGGTACCGCCTGTCCCTTCAGTCCTGCAGCAAAAGTATCAGTAATAGCAACAAGTGTAGGTAACCGTGTGTCCATAACATCAAGAAGGATTCCGAGGAATCACCCTCGTTGGATTCCCACTAGATGTATCCGTCAAGGTGAATCCGGAGGAATCACCCTCGATGGCATTCACACTTGCGGGGTTGCACGACAGAAGCCTTATCGGAGGTGGTGAAAGAGGAATCACCCTCGGTAATCCACTACCGACTAGCTGTACCACAGAGTCCACATCGGGGTGAGTTAGGAGGTACCACCCTTGGCACTCGATGATAGCTCTGCGGAGTCGAGCAACTTAGGGGGGAAATGGAGATGGGCTGGTAATAGCCCGTCGAACACATCGATCGGGGCACTGGTACTAAGGCGGGGCAACTAGACCAAGGAAGAGGGGCCACAGATGGTTCACTACCAACCTACGCTAAGTATTTGGGATATCAGGTAAGTATCAACATAAGTTAAAAGAAACAGGCTATGCATCGGAATAGAATAAATCAACAGCAGTAGCAAATTCTAATGCAAGCAGGAGGGAGAAATAATAGGTGATATAGGTATGCGTCATGGGGGGTTGCTTCCCTGGAAGCTCTGCGGCAAAGGAGGGGTCGTCACTGGTGTCGTCGGTCTCCTGAGCTGCGTCGGTCTCGGGGGCTATCGGGGAAGAAGAAGGGGAAGAAACAAGAAATAAAAGAAAATAGATGCAACACAATGCATGGCGTGGCGGTATGCAGTGTTAGTGATGACCTAATGCAATGCTACATGTCGCAGACGAAACGGGAAAATGTCTGGGATATTTTCCCTGCATTTAGGCTGATTTCAGTATACTGAACTGGAGGGGAAGGTTCCATATTCAGATAGATAGGAGTGATGGTCAAGCATTTTGACCACGTATTCGGATTCGTCTCGTTTTTCTGATCAACTTTCATGTAGAAAGTTTTTCGATCCGAGCTACGGTTGAATTTCTGCGAATTTTCAAAGATTTAAACAGTTTTTAGAAATTCCTGGAATTATTTAAATTAAATTAATTCGCATTATCCAGAATAGTGAATGATGACGTCAGTATGACATCAGCATAACGTCAGTGGTCAACTGCAGCTGTTCAGGTCAAACCTGACATCTGGGTCCCACTGGTCAGTGTCACAGTGCTAATTATGGATTAATTAAACTAAAAGAAACTAATTTAGAGGGTGGGCCCCACATGTCAGTGTCTAACTAATTATCAGGTTAATTTTAAAAACTTAATCAGATTAATTAACCGCATGGGCCCACTGGTCAGTGACACTGTGCTGACACGTCAGCACAGTTGACCAGGTCAACGGGTCAACTGGGGCCCCTGGTCCCACTGGTCAGTGGCGCAGAGGTGCCCACGTGGCAGCCAGCTCGGCAGCCACCGGCGTTCAGCCGCCGGTGACCGAAAACACAGCAGAGCCCCTGGCGCTCGCCGGAAACCGCGCTCCGGCGGCCATTTTGCACGCGGCTGGGCGCGTTCGAACGAGCAGGCTGGGCCGCATACAACCACGGTGGTGGTGCAGACAGAAATGGCCGGAATCGACGCCGGCAAGTGGCGGAGGCAGCGGCGCGTTCGAGTGGTTCGCGGGATCGGCGTTGTGGCATGCAGCAGCTCGAACGGATGGGCTAGGCATGCTCTACGCACGCGGGTGAGGTCGCTGGACACGGTCCCGTGACCGTTTGGTCGCCGGAGACACGTCGGCGACGAGATAAGCGGCGACGAGCTCGGCGACGTCGAGCTAGCTAGCTATAGGGCGCGCAAGCTAAAATGGGGAGAAGAGGAGAGGGAGAAGCTCACCATGCGGCACAAGAAAGGTCTGCGGGATGTTTAGGAGCTGCAGCAGTGGCCGGGGCGGACGGAGCTCGCCGGAGACCGAGAAGAAGGGGCGGCTCGATCCGCGCTATGCAGGGCTCCCCGACTTGGATGGCTCGGCGTAGGCGACGTAGTCGAGCACGGCGGGGCGGAGGGACAAGGCGGCGCGGCTCGGGGACGACGTTGGCCGCGGCGGAGAGGGACAGGAGAGGCGAGCGAGTGGGAGAGAGAGGGGGAGAGTGGTGGAGGACGTCCAGGGGGAGGGACGGCTCGGCCTTATCCTCCCCCGAGCGCTATAGCGCCGCGGTGTCGAGGAATGGCCGGAGCGGCGAGCTGCGGCCATGGCGCGGCTGACACGCGAGGGATAGAGAAGAGAGGAGGGAGAAGGGGGCCGGCTGGGCTAGGCCCTGCCACTGTTGGACTTAAGACCATATGCATAGTGCCGTTTCAGCCTTTTTCCAATTCTTTTCTCTGTTTCTTTTTACAGAAGGATTTGCAAAAATAATGAGCTACCAAAATGACTTTTGTAAAATGTGGAATTGGTCCACAAAATTACAATGCATTACTCTGCTCTGCCACAAAAAGTTTGGGAAATTTTGAATTCCATTTGAATTTTTCAAAAATGGAAATGGCATTTAAAGTGCTATTTTGCACTGTTTTAATGCTCTAGCCCGTTTTAGGAAAATAGGTGATGTTGTTTTTCTTAACATTAAATTGTTTTGGAATTTTTGCTACAACATGAACTATTTTCCAGCAAATTTTGAGCAACTTCAAATTTCACTCATAATTTGAATTTGATTTCAGAGAGGAATTTGAAATGAGATATTATCCAACATGATTAACCATTGCAAATCTTAGAGAATTAGCATAATCATCCTGGATTACTGTTGCTCATTTACAGTGGGGTGTTACAATTCTCCTCCCATAAAAGAAATTCTCGTCCCGAGAATTCAGGAGGTAGAAGGAAAGAGGTCGGGATATTCCTCGCGAAGACGATCCTCGCGTTGCCAAGTGGCTTCATCTTCAGTATGATTTGACCACTGCACTTTTAGGAACTTGGTTGTCTTTTGGCGGGTCCGACGTTCAGCTTGATCGAGAATGCGGATTGGATGCTCTTTATAAGATAGATCATCTTGCAAATCAAGCATTTTCATGATCAACTGCTCGGTGCGGAGATTCCTTAAAGCAACGGCGAAGTTGCGACACATGGAAGACATCGTGGATGTGAGAGAATTGCGGCGGCAACTCCAATTTATAAGCCACATGTCCACGTCTGGCGAGTATTCGGAAGGGGCCAATATAGCGAGGAACTAACTTGCCCTTAATTCCGAAGCGGTGAGTGCCCTTCATAGGAGTGACACGCAGATATGCTTGCTCACCAGGTTGATAGATCGATCCCCAGTGTATACGATCGTAATTGCTTTTCTGGCGAGACTGAGCAGCTTTAAGATTTTCCCGCACAATTCGGACTTGCTCTTCGGCGTGTTGGATAATATCCGGACCAATGAGCGGCCGTTCCCCAGTTTTTGAGCAATTCAAAGGGGTTCGACACTTAGGTCCATAAAGTACCTCGAAGGGTGCCATTTTCGAGCTTGCTTGATAGCTGTTGTTGTAAGAGAATTCGGCATATGGGAGAGATTCTTCCCTCTTCTTGCCAAATGATATAACACAAGCACGCAACATATCTTCAAGCACTTGATTAACTCGCTCGACTTGGCCTTGAGACTAGGGGTGATAAGCTGAACTCTAAGTAATATGAGTTCCCATAGCTTGTTGGAAACTATTCCAGAAGTGAGAGGTGAAGAGGCTACCACGGTCTGAACTGAACTCCTTCGGAATACCGTGGAGTAATACAATTCTGGATATATATAACTCTGCTAACTAACTAGCAGTGATCGTCTCCTTTACTGGCAGAAAGTGGGTAACTTTGGAGAGTTGGTCGACGACGACAAGAATAGCATCGTGCCCTTTCTGCGACTTGGGAAGGCCAGTAATGAGATCCATTTGAACGTTATCCCATTTCCATAAAGGAATAGGAAGCGGTTGCAGAATTCCAGCAGGCTTCTGATATTCTGCTTTAACGCGACGGCAAACGTCACATTCAGCCACATATCGAGCAATATCCTGCTTCATTCTAGACCACCAGTACCTTTGACGAAGATCATGATACATCTTGGTACTACCCGGATGAATAGACAGGGGTGTATCATGGGCCTCCTTCATAACTTTGTCAGTCATGAGCTCGAAGCGAGGTACCACAATGCGGCCTCTGAAATACAAAGTTCCATCTTCGGCAAGCGAGAAATCTCTGTACTTTTCAAGGTGAAGATCTCTTTTCATCAGATCAACTTCAGCATCTTTAGCTTGCGCACGCTTAACAGCCTTCTCAAGATCTGGCTGTATAACTAGGGTATTAAGAGAACCCTGTGGAACAATGTGAAGGTTCAGCTTGCGTAGTTCTTCATACAGATGAGGTTGAGCTCGCTGAATCATGAGGTTGTTACAATAGGACTTGCGGCTCAAGGCATCAGCCATCACATTAGCCTTGCCAGGGGTATATGAAATACCATAGTCATAGTCCATAATAGTTTCCAACCATTGCTATTGGCGGAGATTGAGATCCGACTGAGTAAATAAATACTTCAGACTTTGAGGATCAGTATAGATCTCACATCGATTACCGAGAAGGTAATGTCACCACAACTTCAATGCATAAATCACTGCAGCAAGTTCAAGATCATGCACTGGGTAATTCTCTTCGTGAGGACACAACGGTCGCGAGGCATAAGCAATTACTCTACGCTCTTGCATCAGGACACAGCCTAATCCCTGACGCGAGGCGTCGCAATAAATCACAAAGTCCTTGTGAGAATCCGGAGGTGCAAGCACTGGAACTGATGTCAGCTTGTCCTTGAGGGTCTGGAAACTTTCCTGACATTTATCTATCCACTCAAACTTAACGCCTTTGTGAAGCAGATTAGTTAGAGGCTTGGCAATCTTTGAGAAGTTCTCGACAAAGCGACGACAATAACTTGCAAGGCCGAGAAAACTTCTGACTTGCTTGACATTCTTCGGAGGAGTCCAGTCTAGAATAGCCTGAACTCGCTCTGGGTTAACAGCAATGCCATCCTTGGAAATGACATGACCAAGGTAGGTTACTTCATATAACCAGAATTCACACTTGGAATACTTGGCATATAGCTAGTGCTCTCGAAGCTTTTCCAGAACAAGACGAAGATGTTCAGCATGTTCTTCCTTATTCTAGGAAAATACCAGAATATCATCCAGATACACCACGACGAACTTGTCGAGGTAATCCATGAAGATATAATTCATCAGACGGGAGAACGTTGCTGGTGCATTTGTTAAGCCGAATGACATGACAGTGTACTCATAGGAGCCATAGCGAGTAACAAAGGCAGTCTTGGGAATATCCTCTTCGCGGACGCGGATCTGATGATAACCCAACCTCAAGTCGAGTTTAGAGAACACTGATGATCCAGCAAGTTGGTCATACAGGTCATTGATCCGAGGAAGCGGATACTTGTTCTGAATGGTGGCTTGGTTGATAGGCCGGTAATCTTGGACCAATCGGTTTGTACCATCTTTCTTCTTGACAAAGAGAGAAGGTGCTCCCCAGGCAGAAGAACTTGGACGAATGAAACCCTTGCTAAGTGATTTGTCGAGTTCCTCCTTAAGTTCAAGAAGTTCATGCAGAGGCATCTTATAGGGACGCTTCGCAATAGGAGTGGTGCCTGGTTTTAGGTCGATGACAAACTCGACAGCCCTAGTAGGGGGTACTCCTGGAAGTTCCTCTGGAAAGACATCTTGGAAGTCGCAAACAACTGGAATGTTTTCGATCCCCTCAAGAGGTGAAGCGTTCAACGCGTTCAAAGCATAAATCTGAGCCTCGGCACTTTGAACAACATGAGCATGGTAATTTACTAGCTCATCTGATGGGTGCAGGAGGTGTACAACTTTAGTGGCACAATTGATCAAGGCGTAGTGAGCCTTCAACCAATCCATTCCCAGAATGAGGTCAACTTTGGAAGACTTCAAAATAATGGGAAAAGCACGAAACTCCAACCCTTCAATATCAATGGTGACATTGGGGCTGAACATGGAGGCTTGGCATTGGCCCGCGGGAGTGTTTACCACTAACGAATGGTGCAATTTTTCATATGTAAAGCCATGCATGAATGCAAACTCTTGTGATATGAAAGAATGCGATGCTCCCGGATCAAATAAAACAGATGCTGGTACTGAATTAACAAGGAGAGTACCCATCACAGTCTCTGGTTGATCTTGAGCTTCAACCATGTTGATATGATAAGCCTGCCCACGACCATATGATGGTCTGGCATTATAGTTGCGATGCTGATTATTACCACGGCCATTACCACGGCCAGCAGAGGGTAGCATAAGCTGATTCTGACTCTGGGAATAGTCTCTGGCATGGTGACCTGGATGGCCACACTTGAAGCAGAGTCCATTGTCGGGACGTGGAGCAGGAGCTCGCGGCATTGGAGCTTGATGTCTGAACTGCCTTGGAGGTGGAAGGGGCATACGTGGTGCAACATACGATGGCATCTGAACAGGTATAGCTGGACGGTACATACTTTGAGGGATCCAGATGTGGCGCTTCTGGGAAGACGAGCCCGAAGATGAGCCCGCTTCACGGGTGCGCTTAAGAGCGTCCTTGTTATCCTTGATACCAGTCTCAACCTGAATAGCCTTATTCACCAAGGTGGCGAAGTCAGCAAAGTCGTGGACTAGGAGTGCCATCTTGATTTTAGGGTTGAGCCCTTCACAGAACTTTTCCTGTCTACGGGCGTCAGTAGCAATGTCCTCTTCAGCATAGCGAGATAATTCCAGAAATTCCCGTTGATAAGCTTCCACAGACTTGTTCCCCTGAGTGAGATTACGGAACTCACGCTTCTTGCGGTCCATGACTCCCTGAGGAATATAACGGGCACGGAAAGCGGCCTTGAACTCCATCCAAGTGATGATGGTTCCACCAGCTAAGGTTTGCCTATGAGTGTCCCACCATTGAGCTGCGGGTCCCTTTAGAAAGTAGGAGGCGAAAGTGACATAGTTGGCAGGCGCCACATTCGCAGACTCCATCTCAAATGCTATTTCGCGGAGCTAGTCATCAGCATCTAGCGGCTGAACTGAGTTGCGATAGATGGTTGGATTCATGCGCACAAACTCTTGCAAGGTGATTGCGGCTGGCTGCTGGTTGGCATCGGGGCGGGGAAACTAATCAATCAGCCCTTGCATAAACTGGCGGTGCATTTCGAATTGTTGCATCATCACAGTCATATAGTCGGGCGGTGGTGGATGTTGGCACCACGGCCACGACCTGTGGGTCTAACCATCCTGCTAAAAATTCAACAGGGGGTAGTTTAGCAACGAGCATTGTAGTAGCATGGATTCATTCATGAAGTAACATGCACAACAAAAGGAAGTGCAATAGATACAACATCACAGTCAAACATGACATACAGATCCATACATAGGTTCGGTTACAAGCCAGCGTTACAACAGCGAAAAGAAAAGCTAGACAACTAGGCGGCAAGCAGGCACGCGGTGGAGGGATACAACAACGCGACATAGCGATATGCTACATCAACGTCGGAGAAAACCACTGAAGCCAGGCAGCTGCAGGTGACGACGCAGGGTACCCTCGATGTAAGGATCCTGCGCTCCGTGAACACTCTGGTGCAGAACCTCGTCCCGAACTGGAAGAAGAGGACCACGTGGAGGGGTAAGACCTCCAACAGCAGGCCACTCAAGACCTGGTGGAATCTCCGTCCTGCGCGGGTAAAGAATGTACTCTGGGTGCATCCGTGCACTGACTACTGGTAGCAACTGTGTCAGAGCGTCGTAAAGACTAGCAGGAGTGGCATGCAACTCGACAGCAAGAGCTCGAGTAGTGCGGTCTAGAGCCTGAGTATACTGTACCAAAACATGCGGGTCATAATGACGCGACACATAGGGAGTACAGATAGTAGTGTAGTATCCAGTCTCATCCCCAGCAGGAGCATACGGGATGTATCTGAATGCTGTCTCCTCCAAGCGACTGTTGTGCTCTCCACGGAGACGGGCAATAGCAGTATAGGCAGCATCATGGACGGCCATGTCAACAGTCACTCCAACACCATGAAAGGTGTGCAACTCAGTGATGGAGATATCCTGCCGATCAAAGATGCGGACCACAGCATGGTACTGCTACTGGTTAAACTCGTGGTAATTCTCGTAAACCGTGTACTCGGGATACCAACGATATCCCAGCCTGGTCAGAAGATCGACCAAAATGGCCAGAAACCCAGTCACATCAACAACCATGGTCTGGCGTACTAGCTGTCTTGCGGGACGCATCTGAAACAAGGAGTGCAAGATGTCAAAAGACAGTGTGAGAAGCATATGATAGCATTGGAAAGAAAAGGTTAAACAGACCAGTGGAAAGGAAAAGGTGATTATCAGATTAATCCGACCAAAGGAAAGGATTAGTTGCAGACAATCCAGCTCTCCGGGTGAATGTGATTACGAGAACCTAGTGTCAGAGTTAGCAAAATCATTTAACCCGAAAAGAAGAGAAATCAAAGTCCGAGAGTAAGGAAGAGGAATAAAAGATCCTAATACCACCCATTGGTGACGTGGGCCCGTAAGCCACACAGCCATGTTAGTAAAACAATATTACAAGCCAGGGGCCTCGAGGGCTCGAATACATAAGCTCGATGTCATCCAAGCATCAGCGGAAGCATTAGATATCTGAGTACAGACATAAAGTTAAACAGATAGGCCTTTAAGAAGGCAGGGCAAAACAAAAACCCTGGATCGAAAGGCGCAGGCCTCCTGCCTGGGTGCCTCCTAACAACTCCTGGTCGTCGGAGGGCTCCTCGTAGTAGTAGTATCCACCGGAGGGGTAGTAGTAGTAGTCGTCGCCGGCTGGGGCAGCTGGCTCCGGGGCTCCGTCATCTGGTCGCAGCATTGGGGTATGGGGAAAAAGGGGAAGCAAAGCAACCGTGAGTACTCATCCAAAGTACTCAGCAAGACTTACATCAGATCTATTCTAAAATATGCAACATTATCAAAGGAAGGCTGTATATGTGGACTTGGCTGCAGAAATGCCAGATTAGAGAGAAAAAGGCCTAGCCTATCGAAGATTAGCATCTTCAGCGGTCTTGCAGCATAAGAAGAGAGCAGATTAGTACATAAGTATAGTAGTAGCAACAAATCGTAACAACGCCCAGAGATCCTTCCTCGACTCCCTGCGAGAAAGCGATCCCGGAGCCAATATATTCAACCATTTCTAGTTGTAGAAGATCGGGATACTTTCCGAGCGTCCTGTTACTGTGGACACGGCTATTCGAATAGATATACTTCCCTACATGGGTGCACCAACTTACCCAACACGCTCGATTAACTCTGGCCGGACACACTTGCTCGGTCCATGCCCGGCCTCGGCTGATCAACACGTCGTAGCCCTACCTAGGCTCAACAGAGAGGCCAGCATGCCGGTCTACATCCTAAGCACTCAGGGGTCTTGGGCCCATCGCCCTTTGCACTCTTGCGCATTGCGAACGCGGCCGGTGAGCAGTCCTAGCCCCCTTAATACAAGCGCAGGCTTTCCCAGACCAACCCGGCGCGCGCCGCTCAACTGCTGACGTCTGAAGAGCTTCGGCTGATACATACGACGTCGAGTACCCATATTATTCCCACATGCTGGTTAGCGCGAAAAGGCCAGAGGCCTACTCAGATTACCTATCCTGTCCCATTAGTTCGTTCGGAGCGCGCGGAAATGAGCAGAGACTCACGATCCTGTGACCCCGTCGCCCCGTCTCGTGGACTTACGGCAAGGGCTAAGAATGCCCGGCTGTGCCACGTAATCAACCCTCGGGTACCCTCATGGTCAAGCCGAATCCACATCTCTCGCGGGTACCCCTCGGGGCCGACCCGTCTTTCAAAAGACTGTCGGGTACTCAGGTCCACCCCAACCGGGGTGGTACCGCCTGTCCCTTCAGTCCTGAGGCAACAGTATTAGTAATGGCAACAAGTGAAGGTAACCGTGTGTCCAAAACATCAAGAAGGAATCCGAGGAATCACCCTCGTTGGATTCCCACTAGATGTATCCATCAAGGTGAATCCGGAGGAATCACCCTCGATGGCATTCACACTTCCGGGGTTGCACAACAGAAGCCTTATCGGAGGTGGTGAAAGAGGAATCACCCGCGGTAATCCACTACCGACTAGCTGTACCACAGAGTCCACATCGGGGTGAGTTGGGAGGTATCACCCTCGGCACTCGATGATAGCTCTGCGGAGTCGAGCAACTTAGGGGGGGAGTGGAGATGGGCTGGTATCAGCCTATCGAACACATCGATTGGGGCACTGTTACTAAGGCGGGGCAACTAGAGCAAGGAAGAGGGGCCACAGATGGTTCACTACCAACCTACGTTAAGTATTTGGGATATCAGGTAAGTATCAACAGAAGTTACAAGAAACAGGCTATGCATCAGAATAGGATAAATCAACAGCAGTAGCAAATTCTAATGCAAGCAGGAGGGAGAAAGAATAGGTGATATAAGCATGCCTCAAGGGGGGTTGCTTGCCTGGAAGCTCTGCGGCAAAGGAGGGGTTGTCACTGGTGTCGTCGGTGTTCTGAGCTGCGTTGGTCTCGGGGGCTATCGGGGAAGAAGAGGGGGAACAAACAATAAATAAATGCAAACAGATGCAACACAATGCATGCCATGGCGGTATGCAGTGTTAGTGATGACCGAATGCAATGCTACCTGTCGCAGACGAAACGGGAAAATATCTGGGATATTTTCCCGGCGTTTAGGCTGATTTTGGTATACTGAACCGGACGGGAAGGTTCCATGTTCAGATAGATAGGAGTGATGGTCAAGCATTTTGACCACGTATTCGGATTCGTCTCGTTTTTCTGATCAACTTTCATGTAGAAAGTTTTTCGATCCGAGCTACGGTTGAATTTCTGTGAATTTTCAAAGATTTAAATAGTTATCAGAAATTCATGGAATTATTTAAATTAAATTAATTCGCATTATCCAGAATAGTGACTGATGACGTTAGTGTGACATCAGCATGACATCAGTGGTCAACCGCAGCTGTTCAGGTCAAACCTGACAGCTTGGTCCCACTGGTCAGTGTCACAGTGCTAATTAGGGATTAATTAAACTAGCAGAAACTAATTTAGAGGGTGGGCCCCACATGTCAGTGTCTAACTAATTATCAGATTAATTTTAAAAACTTAATTAGATTAATTAACCGCAGGGGCCCACTGGTCAGTGACACTGTGCTGACACGTCAGCACAGTTGACCAGGTCAATGGCTCAACTGCGGCCCCTGGGCCCACTGGTCAGTGGCCCAGAGGCGCCAACGTGGCAGCCAGCTCGGCGGCCACTGGCGTTCAGCCGCCGGCGACCGAAAACACGGCGGAGGCCCCTGGCGCTCGCCGGAAACCGCGCTCTGGCGACCATTTTGCACGCGGCCGGGCGCGTTCGAACGAGCAGGCTGGGCCACATCCAACCACGGTGGTGGCGCGGATGGAAACGACCGGAATTGACGCCGGCGAGCGGCAGAGGCGGTGGCGTGTTCGGGTGGTTCGCGGGATCGGCATGCAGCAGCTCGAACGGGTGGGCTAGGTGTGCTCTACGTGCACGGGTGAGGTCGCTTGACATGGTCCCGTGGTCGTTTGGTCGCCAGAGACACGTCGGCGACGAGATAAGCGGCGACGAGCTCAGCCACGTCGAGCTAGCCAGCTAGAGGGCGCGCAAGCTAAAATGGAGAGAAGAGGAGAGGGAGAAGCTCACCGTGCGGCACAAGAAAGGCCTGCGGGGAGTTTACGAGCTGCAGCGGTGGCCGGAGCGGACGGAGTTCGTCGGAGACTCAGAAGAAGGGGGCGGCTCGATCCGCGCGATACAGGGCTCCCCGACTTGGATGGCTCGGTGTAGGCGACGTAGTCGAGCACGGTGGAGCGGAGGGACAAGGCGGCGCAGCTCAGGGACGACGTTGGCCGCGGTAGAGACGAACGGCGGCGACGGCAGCGTACTGGAGAGGGAGAGGAGAGGCAAGCGAGTGGGAGAGAGAGGGGGAGAGTGGTGGAGGACGTCCAGGGAGGAGGGACGGCTCGGCCTTATCCTCCCCCGAGCACTGTAGTGCCGTGGTGTCGAGGAACGGCCGGAGCGGTGAGCTGCAGCCATGGCGCGGCTGACACGCGAGGGAGAGAGAAGAGAGGAGGGAGAAAGGGGCCGGCTGGGCTGGGCCCAGGTACTGTTTGACTTAAGCCCATATGCACAGTGCCGTTTCAGCCATTTTCCAATTCTTTTCTCTGTTTGTTTTTACAGAAGCATTTGCAAAAATAATGAGCTGCCAAAATGACTTTTGTAAAATGTGGAATTGGTCCACAAAATTACAATGCATTACTCTGCTCTGCCACAAAAAGTCAGGGCCGGGACTATAGTTGTGCAGACTGTGCGGCCCGCACAGGGCCCATAAATTTTAGGGGCCCCAAAATTTTTATGTAGGCCTATGTATATTTTCTCCTGGCGCTGGGCCGCTCATGGTACTAGGCCGCTGGCGCCTATCGCTTCCGCGCGACTCCGCGTGAGGCCACTGCTCGATTCAATGCCTCGATCAAAAGAAGAACGGGATCGATCGCATCCAGAGGAAATTGGCAGTCGACACGGCGCATCCAGACCAAGTCAAAATTGATCGCAGCGCATCCAGAGGAGGTGGCGGGCGACATGATGAACATGTTCCTCTCGCCATCGCCAAAACAGGTACACTAGTAGAAAACTGACCTTTCATCCGGAGCACTAGTCCCGGCCGGGTTTGGGCCCGGGACTAATGTGAGCATTAGTCCCGGTTCCAACGGCTAGGAGCAGACGGGGGCACGGCCAGGATTAGTCCCGTTTCAACTGGGACCTCTAGTCCCGGTTGGTGATACCAACCGGGACAAAAGGGGTGGCGGCAGGCTGGGGCCCCTGCGAACCCTTTAGTCCCGGTTGGTATCACTCACCGGGACTAAAGATAGACCTTTAGTGCCGGTTGGTATCACCAACCGGGACTAAAGTCTTCCCTATATAAAGCATTTCAAAGGTGTGGCAGATCACCGGAAAAAGCCTGGCCACAGTACTGGTGATGATATATTTGATATGGTCAAGGATTTAAAAGTAATCTTTGGAAAGGGTCCTGTCGGAGAATCTGTTCCGAATGACGCTAACGGACACGCACCCATGTGGAAGAAGAAATCTATATTTTCGGAGCTACCCTATTGGAAAGTCCTAGAGGTCCGCTGTGCAATCGACGTGATGCACGTGACGAAGAATCTTTGCGTGAACCTGCCAGGCTTCTTGGGCGTGTAAGGGAAGACAAAAGATACACCAGAGGCACGGGAGGACCAGCAACGTATGAACGAAAAAGACGGCATGCATCCAAAGCAGTATCAAGGTCCTGCCAGCTACGCTCTTAATTACCAAAGAAGGGAAGGAAATCTTTTTTGAATGCCTGAGCAGTATGAAGGTCCCGTCTGGCTTCTCGTCGAATATAAAGGGAATAATAAATATGGCAGAGAAAAAATTCCAAAACCTAAAGTCTCATGACTGTCACGTGATTATAACGCAATTACTTCCGGTTGCATTGAGGGGCTTCTACCGGAAAATGTTCGATTAGCCATTGTGAAGCTATGTGCATTCCTCAATGCAATTTCTCAGAAGGTAATCGATCCAGAAATCCTACCAAGGTTACAGAATGATTTGGTCCAATGTCTTGTCAGTTTCGAGTTGGTGTTCCCACCATCCTTCTTCAATATTATGACGCACGTCCTAGTTCACCTAGTCGAAGAGATTACCATTCTGGGTCCTGTATTTCTACACAATATGTTCCCCTTTGAGAGCTTCATGGGAGTCTTAAAGAAATATGTTCATAACCGTGCTAGGCCAGAAGGAAGCATCTCCAAGGGCTATGGAACAGAGGAGGTTATTGAGTTTTGTGTTGACTTTATTCCTGACCTTAAGCCGATTGGTGTTCCTCAATCGCGGCATGAGGGGAGACTCAGTGGAAAAGGCACGCTAGGAAAGAAAGCAATAATAAGTATGGACGGGCATTCTTTCACTCAAGCACACTACACAGTTCTACAAAATTCCACCTTGGTGGCTCCGTATATCGAGGAACACATGGATATTGTACGCTCCAAGAACCCGGAGCAGTCTGACTCCTGGATTAAACGTACACACATGGCGACTTTCGGCGGTTGGTTGCAAACACATCTCATGAATAACACCACTGTTGGAGATGAGTTATACTTGTTGGCCAAGTCACCATCTTCGACTATATTCACTTTCTAAGGGTACGAGATAAATGGGAATACATTTTACACGATCGCCCAAGATAAAAAGAGCACCAACCAAAACAGTGGTGTCCGCTTTGATGCAACAAACAACAATAGGAAAAAGGACACATATTATGGTTACATAGAGGAGATATGGGAACTTGACTATGGACCTTCTTTTAAGGTCCCTTTGTTTCGGTGCAAATGGGTCAATCTGACAGGAGGCGGGGTAAAGGTAGACCCGCAGTATAGAATGACAACGGTGGATCTCAACAATCTTGGGTACACAGACGAACCATTCATCCTAGCCAATGATGTGGCTCAGGTTTTCTATGTGAAGGACATGTCTACCAAACCGAGAAAAAGAAAAGTGCAGATGCCATGTGCGTTTTGCCAACGCCGAGGTGTAGGTCGGCAGGTAAGATGCCGAGCTGCGGGTCGGAAAAGATTTCTCGGGCTTAAATTATTACGCAGAGCACCGCGGTCATGAGGATGTCCCGCCTCCTAAAAAAACATGCAAATAGCTTAAAAGTGCCATAAGCATCGAAAAGCCAAAAAACTTATGTAAAAACTTGACGTCCGAACTAAATCAAGTTTTTTGGTGCCAATCCGAAAAGTGGTCTAAAAATTAGTTTGTCCTTCCGTCGCGCTTTAACATGACACATCCGATCTCAAGACTTCAAGCGGGTTAGCCTTCGGCTTCAACCACCTATTCCCGAAGGCGGAGTGCTTCTCAAGCCAGTTTAGCGAACCAAACTCGAGCGGCTTTAGAGAGAAACCAGGCTATCCGGCTATTGACCACACACTCGTGTCGAGAAAGGAGTGGTAGAAAAAGAATTTGCAACGACTTAGAAGAAAACACTTATTATAAAACGGCTCGTATAAATTTAAGAGCCCCCAATTAACATGGGTAAAGGGAGTGTTTTTAACAAACAGAGTTTTTAACAAACTAAGTGTTTACCTACTAACTTGTCTATTTAACACAAAAGTATAATGCTTGGTTGAACCAAACAAAAATTAAAAATTGAAAAAAGTTAAGCATGAAAGCGACTTAGCTGGTTAATGTGCTCGGTGTTGATGACGTAGTCCGGGCTTGCAACGGGTCGAGATCCCAGCCCCCAAGCCGGTCCTGGGGTGACCGAGCGAAGAGCTCGGCTGATGAAGTGGCAGCACAAAAGTGCCGATGTGCCGAGGCGAAGCCCCTGGTCCAGCCGAGGAGACAGAGTAGGTCAGCAGGGTGACGCCAGAGTAGGTCGATGAAGCGATGGCGAAGCCCCCGGTCCGGCCAAGGTGTCCGAGCGAAGAGCCCGGCTTAATGAAGTGGTAGTACAACACTGCCGATATGTTGAGGTGAAGCCCCCGGTCCGGCCGAGCTGACGAAGCTGGTCGGCTGGTGACGCCGAAGTCCCCGGAGTAGATTGATGAAGAGATGGCGAAGCCCCCGGTCTAGCCGAGGTGACGGAGCAGGTCGGTAAGGTGACGTTGCAGCCCTATGCCACCCGAGGTGTCAAAGCGGGTCGGCATGGTGGACATCGGCTTGAAGAAGCAACGGCGCGGCGATGCTGACGCAGGTCGGAACTTGTGACGCGGTCAATGCCGGCTTGAGAAGTGACCGCGCGACGATGCTGTCACGCCCGACCCGTACAATCCATAAGGTGACGATGTTATCTTGACGATCATTAGGGAGAGCGGTGCCAAACTCTTGGTCGGCTCGCCGAGGTGATGATCCGAGGTGGTTGTCGTCGGCTCGATGAAGCGACAACGCAGTCGATGCTGGCGCAGGTCGGCAGCCATGGAGCAACGTGGCCAGGCTGGTTTGACACCGGCGCGACGACGAAGATGGCCTCGGAAAAGGCTTAAAATTTGCAGGCACGTGTTTGAAAACAAAACACAATACCGTATAAAAAATTCCCTTCAAAAAGGATATCCAATTAGCTGTTCATGAAAAAGATGAACTCGGGCCGGATTCGTTTTCGCGTAGAAAACAGATCCGAAAATTGATGCACTCATCGGACGCTTCCCGGAGTTTGAACGGTCGGATCGAGCTGAAAGTTTGAGGAGTGGTATATATGGGAATTCCGAAGCTGATGAACGGTTGGATCTTCCAAAGGACGTCCGAGATGACTGCTGGACTCCTCGCCCTAAACTCGTCCAGATTCCCGTCCAGATTCGACAGGGCTCCGGTATATCGAGGATCGCCGGAGATTACTTCATCGGAACGCGACGAAATTTTGCAGGGTTGTTCTAGACTCAATTCCGCAAAATTCCACCGGAGCAACCGTCAAAGCGACGCTCGAGGAGACGGGGACGGTGAACACGAATCCGCTGTCCAGAAAAAACTGCATGATCGCGCGAGGGCAATGTTGACGTTGAGCCCCCGAGCACCATGGACGATTCCCCATGATCTTGATAGAGATCGGAGTTGAAGTTGATGAGGGCACCAGTCCGATCTTGATGATCCGACATGTAGCGTTGTCCTCGGTCCAGCCGAGGTTGCTAGTCGAGCCGGCAATAAAGATGTCGTCGTTGACGATGAGGTTCGGTCCCGATGTGTATATCGCGTCAGAGCCGATCTGAATTCCCATCGAACCGCGGCGATCACACAGCAGAACTCTCAATGAAAGCACCAGTGTCGGTGTAAAAACCGGCAGACCTCGGGGTAGGGGGTCCCGAGCTGTGGATCTCGGATCAATGGTAACAGAGACAATGGAGACAATGTTTACCCAGGTTCGGGCCCTCTTGATAGAGGTAAAACCCTACGTCCTGCTCTTGTTTATATTGATGGAGATGTATCGAGTACAAGCTTGATTTACCTCGAGATCGTAAGTTGTGGTCTAAACCCTACGGGTGATGATGAATATCATAATCATTTATCGACTAGCCTAGGCTCGGCTTATATAATGTACCAGAGGCCTAGGATAACAAGAGTCCTAGTCAGCTACGCCGGTGAAGAGGAGTCCTTGTCTTGATCACCAAGTCTTGTGGAATCTTCCTCGTATATGTCATGGGCTGCCCGAAGTGTCCCATTAGTGAACCGCCATGGGGGTCCTCGGCCCGACCCACTGGTCGGGAGACAACGCGGTGAGTACCCCCTAGTTCAGGACACCGTCAATAAGGAAGCAAATA
Organism: Elymus sibiricus; assembly: GCA_039707655.1. Classification (NCBI taxonomy): domain Eukaryota; kingdom Viridiplantae; phylum Streptophyta; class Magnoliopsida; order Poales; family Poaceae; genus Elymus; species Elymus sibiricus. Next base: position 36,771,510 of record CM077663.1, on the reverse strand, counting down.
CATCATACGATGAGCCAAAGCACCACATAGTTCTTTCAGGGAAAAGAAACATCGTGGGAGTGGAGGACAAGACAGACATGTCAGAAGATTATAATAAGTTTGATGAAATTCCTCCCTTCACAGTGAAGACTGAACCAAGCATCCTGTTAAATGATGAAGATTCTCCATAGTTACGACGCAATCATAAGCAAGGGACATACGCGAAGAAAAAGTTTTATACCCCAAGATCCCACTCTAGGATGTGACCGGCTTCACCGTCATCACTTTCTCTCTAGTGAGTTTCCGGACTTATAGCTGGAAAGTCCCACTTCGGACAAACCGGAGGGAATCTTTGTAAGAGTTAGGCTATATATGTGTTTTGGGTGTTCCTAGGTGGACTCCGGAGCGTCGGAATCCAACCAAAAAGCTAGGGCATTTTGGCATTTGAAATATGATTTTTGAATAATTATTTATTAAATTATGAATTTTCAATTATTCATGTCCTGTTAGTATTTTAATTATACATAGGAGTTAATCAATGCAATTATGTCCAAACAAAATATGATTTTGTAGGTTATGTTAAGACAATCAATTTGACATCTTATTTGCTCCATTTGGCTTAATAGAACTGAAGATGTGAATTTTTAAAGTTTAAAATAATGTCTTCAATTACTGTATTTAATTAATAAGTGCAAAATTAATTATGCAACTTCATGTCAAAATGATACTAGTTTATAGAAATCTTCAAGATGAATCCACAGAAATTTGAATCAACTCATTTGGTTTAGTTTTCAAATTGTTATGCATTTTACAAGAATTAATTTCAATCTGTAAAATTGAATCTGTCAAATAATTTCTTCAAAATGAAAATTAATTGAAAGACACCTTTAATCCCGGTTGCAACCACCAGCTGGGACTAAAGGTTTCAGCTCCCGCGCGGAATTTTCGCCGCCCAAAAGGTTGGCCTTTAGTCCCGGTTTGTGGCTGGAGCCGGGACTAAAGGACCTTTAGTCCCGGTTCGTGGCTGGAGCCGGGACTAAAGGTCGCGGGTATATAACTGGTGTCCCAGTGCCAGCCACCGCCCGGGAGAAGGAACAGAACCACGCGCCGCCAGGCTGTCGGATTTCACCGCCATCGCCGGTCTTCTCCCTCTTCCCACGGCCGACGCCACTGCACCGCCTTGATCCACCCCGTCCCTGCGCTCCTAAGCTTTTCGCCTCGATCCACCCTCTTTTTCTCATGTTGTTGGTTGCCCAAATGCCGCCACCACAGAGGCCCGAGCTCGGCAGTGCCATGGCCGTGGAACGGCTCGATGCAGAGCCGCTCGAGCCCTCTCTTGCTGTCCATCGCGTTCTGGGAGCGCCAAGGAGGCCGCCTAGCCACTTTGCGCGCTCGAAATTGAACCGCAGCCGTGCTTCCGATCGCGCCCGAACCTCGCCGCCGCCACGGCTCATTGCCGGCGCCCCTGCCGGCCACCCCAGCCCCTGCGACCGCCACCGTTGGGTGCGCGACGTCACCAGCTTTCGAATGCAAGTCACCGCGCGCATTTTGGTTAACTGTAGACAATTTCCGGCCAAGTCCGGCGAAGCTCCGCCGCGAAATCGGGTCACCAGATCTACTCCGGCGCCGCCCGCTGACGTGGCGTGCCACGTGGCCCCTCCAGTGCCACTGACACTGGGCCCCACGGCCCCAGTTAACTGGTCAACTGTCCCAGTTGACCAGCTGACTAGGCAGTTGACCCAGGTCAACGGGGCCCCACTGGTCAGCCTCTGGTGCACACTGGGTGCACTGCACCGGGTGCACCTAGCAGTTTATGTTATTTTTTTTAAATTAAAATTAATCCAAGATTTTCAGAATATTGCTAAAACTTTAGATATTCGTAGAAATTCAACCGTAGCTTGGATGAAAAAGTTATCTATATGTAAAATGAACAGAAAAATCTAACGAATCCGATTATGTCATCTGCATTCATGTTAGAACCCTCTAAGTAGGAGAACCTGTAACTTTTGGCCTGTTTCTGGCAGATGAATAGTGCATGACTACCAGATAATAATTCCAACTTAAATCCTACGTTAACTAAAATTGTTTAGAGATGCATTAGGTCACCCATGCATTGCATATTGCCTTGTCATGCTCTGTGATTGCATTTGTATGCTGTGTATTTATCTGTTTCTTCCCCCTCTTCCCTCCGGTAGACTAGTCAACTGATGACGTCAGCTGACGCAGTAATGATTTCTGTATTTTAAATAAGTCTTAAATGATTTGAATAGTTTAAATTTGAATTCTTTGAAATTTGTGTGAATCACTAGTTTGTGAATAACTTTAGTTTAAAAATAGATTTTTGAGTGATTCTTTTTCCTGCTGTTTAATATTAGTGTGTTTTATCAGTATGTTCAATTTGGGAATTTTTAAGATATTTTAAATAGGTGTGTTAATCAAAAACAGATTCTGTTTAGCTCTTTTAGTTTTATACCTTTTTCCTTTGTTTTAATTATTTTATTTTCTGTTTTCTTGTTATTCTTTTGCCAAATTATATTATGTTTCTGTTAGTCAACATGAGGAGTTTTAATTGTTGTTAAGAAAAATAATTTTATTATTTTCTTGTTATTTGTTTAGTAGGAAATCTTGTTTTCTTCATATTTAGAGTTTGATAATAGATTTTAAAGTGATTCTTTTTGTGTAGAAAACTTTAGGTAAAATACTAAATTGTTTTATCTTTCTTCTGTATTAGTTAAGCTATGGACGATAGCGGCAGATACCATGAAGAGGGCATATTTGACATCATACGCTCCAACCAAGAGCATGAACAAGATGACGGCTCACAATTTGTGAACGACTCCGGTGAGGGACTTGAGAAAGAACCAAGAGACGAAGGGCAAACAAACAATGATGGCGAAGAAAATGTTAGACAATTAACAAAGTCCGGTGAGGTATATATATATTAAGCCTCTGGTGATCATTAGATGTATTAATTGATTTGTATATATATATTAACAAATATTTCTTCTTTTAGCCCTCTGGATCGAGCCAATCTCGTAGAAGGGTACGAGGCCGGGCCAAAAAGTTGGGCGATGACGTAAAGTTCAACATCGATGAAGTCGCAGAAGATGGCGAACCGATTGCTCCTGAACAAAATGCCCGTAAATTTATAAATTAATGCGGAGTTATTGTTAGGGACAACATCCCGATCGCCATTCGAGAATGGAATAAGCCAAAGGTAGATCAAGGAGTTAGTTATGTCGACAAAAGATCGAAAAATTTGCTTTGGGATACGCTCATGTCACATTTCAACCTACCAAAGGGTCTCATAGATGGCCAACGGTTGAAAGTCAAGCAGTTTGCTCTTAAGAAGATGGCCACACAATTCCAGAGCTGTAAGAAAAGATTATACAGCGACTACATCAAGGCAAAAAAGAAGACTCCAGAATTCACTGGAGCACTAGAGAAGATAAAAGATCACTGGGACGCATTTGTGAAGTACAAGGAATAGGATGAAGCTCTGGAAAGGTCAAGAAAAAATAAGATAAATGCTGAGAAAAAAGGGTATCACCATGTTCTGGGGACAGGTGACTACAAGAGAGCCGTGCCTAAGAGGGAAGCAGCTGAGGCCAAGATGCTTGCTGAAGGGGTCATTCCAGCTACAGGGGATTGGCCCCAGAGGTCCAAGCATTGGTTTTATGCGCATGGGGGACAGTTCGAACCAGTGACATGGCAGATTATTGAAAAGGCAGATCTTAAAACAGCCTCAGACGCTTTACTTCAAGCTATAGAAGATGCTTGAAAGGGGTTGTTCCAGCCCGAGAGAGAGAACGACGAGCTTACACGCGCCCTCAAGAATCCTGAACACAGAGGACGAACAGGAGGCAAAGGCGTTGTTTCGTGGGTTCAGGGGTTTTCGGAGTGGAATGACACTTATAGAAGCCGTCAGAGAAAAAGAAGCAGGATGCAGACCGGCTTCAGAAGATAGAAACAAAGAACGAGGAGTTGGAACGCATGTTAAAGCGGCAGCAGGAGCAACTGGACACAATTAGCCAGCAAAGGGCATCTCCGCGGCAGGAGCAAGCAGATCCAGCATTGGATAGTACCGTCCCATCTATGCGGAAAAGCAGCGTGGGTTCCACGGGGGTCCGGGCCGATGATGCACTGCTGGCTCGCTACCCCATGGATGATATCAAAGAGGGGACAAATTGGGAGCTACACCAGAAAATGAAGAACATATCCATGAAGGTGGCGGTCGGTGTTGCTTTACCGAATGCACCTGAAGCAGCCATCCATGGCAATCCGATTCCAGCTGGCTATGCTCGTGTCGGGGTGGATGAAGTTCTGCCGGGATATGACTCACAAGAGCTTGACATTCCTGGAGGTGAAGGGGAGCAGACACTGGGAGAAGTCATACATGGTGTCATTGTATGGAGAAAGGAATGCATCGTGTTTCCAAACTCGGCGCCAAGGCCACCGACTCCTCCGAGTAGCAATACACCTCTAAGTCTACCCCACCTCGAGAGGGAGCCCAGCGCGAGTCCATACCGATCTCCGCCGCATCAGCCGAGTCGACCCCCTATGTCCTAGCAGTGCCAAAAGCGGAAGAAAGCTAAGAAGAAAGCCAACGACGAGCTTCCTGCCAAAAAGAAGTTAGCTTACGATATGACTGATGAGGAAACCAAAACGGTCGTGGTTTCCGAAGTGAAGTCCCATTTTGCAGCGAAACCGCCCCCGCCGCCAAAGGAGATAATACCTACGAAAACCGTAAAGCACTTTGTGGACTTTCTTGAGCGACAACTGGGACATGTGGAGAATAGGCCATCAGACTATGACCGCTCTATTAGGAAGTCATATGAACAAATGCAGCAGTCAAGATGTAGAAGTAGTAATAAAAGCGGGAAAACAGTTCCCCAGCTCGGAGAACAGGCAATGCAATCGATCCCCCCGCTCAAGGTGATTACCGACGCTGCTAGAGACATTGGTATCAGTGTTGATCAACTCCTAGGCACCAAGGAAGTCCCTGTGGCTGATGTAGCATGGCAATATGCCCCCAGGAAAACTCTGGTCAAACCTGAGCAGGTCCCACATCTCTCTACACAAATGCGAAGATTGCATGAGTGGTACATGAAAGAAGTAAAGAACGGGCGAGGGATGCTCATGGTGAAAGTCAAGGAAGAGCATTACTTCTATGAAAACGAGCTATGCATTGAGTTTCCAGAAATTTTTCAGTTATACAATCAAGACTCACTCGACAAATCTATTGTCAGTTGCTATTGTCTGTAAGTGATTTCTTTCTGTAATTTAAGTCTCTAGCTCAGCTCGTTCATTGCCTGTAATTATCCTCACTATATTCTTTTGTACGCTATTATGCAGAATGAAGATTTTCGAATGCAAAAGACATGAAATCTATGACATTGGGTTCGTTGACCCATATATCATTAATGAAAAAATGATACAAGACCACCCCAAAGACTCAGAGCCTAACTTGCTAAGGTTTATGAAAGCACAAAATACCAGAACAGAAATACTATTTCCTTACAACTTCAAGTGAGTGTTACTGTCTTGTACTACATATTTTATTTTGCTTACTCGATGTTAAGTGTAGTTGATGAGTTATGCATGCCTGCTTATATAAACGTGTGCGCATGTACCACTGGATCCTGCTAATCATTAAAGTTGACGCTGAAACTGTTGAAACCCTAGACTCACTAGGTAAAGACCCTCGAGAATACACCAGCGTGTTTAGGATGCTCGACAGGTAATGTCAATCATTATCGCACTATATCGGCCTCTTTCGTTCATTTCCTGATATCAACTAATTAATAACTCCTTTCTTCATTTTCTTTGCCGAGCAGGGTTTGGAAACGGTTCATCAATGATGTTGTTGGTGAATGAAAACCGGAGCTGCGTTGGCGACGTCCCAAGGTAATTAAGTAGTACTAGCTAGGTCCGCGCATCTCGATAATTCTAGTTTCAATACCATTATCATGCTTGATTATTATCTGATTGAATTCTATTCTCGCAAAGTGCATGAGGCAGATACAGGAGACTAATTTATGTGCATACTACGTTTGCGAGAACATTCGCATGACGACCGAATGGCGCAGAGATGTAAGACAACTTCAGGTACGTAAACACTATTCACAATTATTTTATGATGATCTAATATATATACACACAACTAATATATTCATATTGATCTCCTTCTTTAAAGATGGAAGAGATGTGGGAGAAGCTCCTACCAGAGAACCGCATACGAGCAATTCAAGAGGAAATTGCGGGATTTTTGCTTACGGAGGTCATATCTGAAAGCGGACAATACCATTGCCGCTAATGCCTGCATGTAATGATCTCCAAATTGTATGAGAAATTGTATATACCAAATTGTATGTATATATGTATGATCGTACACGAAATTATATGATATATGTATGGTCGTATGAGAAATTATATTATATATGCATAACGTGTACAGTATGTAGTAGCGTAAAATATGTTTGAAATAAAAAAAATTGAATGGAAAAAACAAAATGAAAAGGAAAAATAAACCCTAAACCCTAAAATCCTAAACCCCAACACAAAATCCTTAGTCCCGGTTGGTGTCACCAACCGGGACTAAAGGTCCTCCAGCCCCCGGCGCTAGCTCGCGGCCATGTGGAGGGACCTTAGTCCCGGTTGGTGTCACCAACCGGGACTAAAGGTCCTCCAGCCCCCGGCGCTAGCTCGCGGCCATGTGGAGGGAACTTAGTCCCGGTTGGTGTCACCAACCGGGACTAAAGGTCCTCCAGCCCCCGGCGCTAGCTCGCGGCCACGTGGAGGGACCTTAGTCCCGGTTGGTGTCACCAACCGGGACTAAAGGTCCTCCAGCCCCCAGCGCGCGCTCGCGGCCACGTGGAGGGACTTTAGTCCCGGGTTGTGGCTAACCGGGACTAAAGGGTGGGGGCCTTTAGTCCTAATTTTGTTGTCCCGATTGGTGACCCGGGACTAAAGGCCGTTGCCAATAGGGACTAAAGCCCCGTTTTCCACTGGTGGTAGATCAACAAAACATGTTCCTCTTGCCCGCGCTAATCATGTGTGAGCATGTGTAAGATCGATCATGGAGGGTTCCCCGTCTTGATTTGATACCGTCATGAGTTAAATGATTCATTAATACGTGCATGATCCACGCCATAGTTTAAGTGTTTAACTACTCCTGCGGGCTGCCGTTAGCTTGTCTTCCTGATTAACTTTGGCTCCAACATCCTACTCCTAATTCGTAAATCCTAATTAACTTTTGGCAGGGATCGTTACTTTCTTAGAGATCGGTTCTTGCCTCCTTGATTAAAGATCACAGTATAGCAGTTCATTCGGACAGGACACGAGACTAGGTGAGTTAGACCGTTCGTCTAATTGCTAAACCTTGACGCATAATCTCCAATTGATATCCGCTGACTGTTGCCGTATCACTTCAATTTTATTTTATTCATCTTTTGTATCTTGTGTTTGAATAATACAGATTTGAGTAATCATGGGGAGAAGATTGATTATGAGGATATCATTGAAGATTTCACTTCAAAGAATACTAAACAAATGATGTTGTTCAAATAAATATTATACAACCGGGAGTTGAATAGGTATGGTTTTTTATGTATCCAATTGTTATGTAAGACATTATATCATATACATTATAATTGCTTGTTAGTTCATTTTTTCAAGTGAGATAGGGTCCCATTTTTTAGTTTCGCACAGGGCCCCGGATTTTGCCGGCCCGGCCCTGCGCGAGGTGTCGCCTGAGATGGTCGGGTTGTGCTTCCACTGCTTCCAGGACGGCCACTTCCGGCGGGACTGCACCAACGACATCGTGTGTATCGGGTGTGGGCTGTCCGGGCATGGCTCTCGTGACTGCAAGCGACCCGGTATCCCGTCGCCGACGGAGGAGCTACATCATCTTGTGGTGGTCAAGGTCGCTCGCCGGGGCACTAGGGGCGCGCCCGCTGGGGGCTCGGCCTTGCAGTCTGGCAGGGCATCCGCTGGGCCTAGTCGGGGCTCCACGGCTCCGCCACCACCGCCTCCGCTCCCCTCTCTCGCCTCGAGCAAAGCAGCGTGGCCTCTGATCTAGGTGCCGCGGCTTGTCCTGTCGATGGACACCACGTTTGATCCGAAGGAGGTCTGCATTGTGCGGCGTTCGCAGTCCATGGATGAGATGGAGCGGCGTCTGCAACTGTCCATGGTGGCATACACTGACGGAGATAGGAGAGACATCTCGCCAGAGTTTGTCCTCGAGGTGCTCAACGTCAAGGCGGGCATTGAGTCTCAATGGGTGTCCGTACATCGCTACCGGCCGGAAGACTTCCTCATCGTATTTGCCCGCCCAGAGCATAGGAACAGGATGTCAGCCCTGCAGTCGGTGGATCACAGAGGTGTGCGTCTCTTCTTCCGTCAGTGGAACAGGCAAGCACAGGCCATGCACGCGGTGCTCCGGTACAAGGTTCTGCTCGAGATTGAGGGCATTCCTCCTCATGCCTGGGACCGCGAGGTGGTGGAGCGGCTGCTGGACTCCTCCTGTATGGTGGATTCCGTGGCACCGGAGACGAGCTCAAGGGGAAACCTTTCCTCCTTCAAGCTTTCAGCATGGACGGCGGATCCGGAGGCGATCCCCTCCCTTCAATGGATATCGGTTCTGGAGCCAGGGTCACAACAACAGATGACGGAGCCGGCGGTTCTGCAGTACAAGGTGCTCATCCACATGGACGAGGTCATGAATTTCCAAGAGGCGGAGGAGCCATGGTTCTTGGGCGGGTCCTCGGACAGTGGGCAGAGTGGGATCCCAGATGCTGACACGATGGGCGGCAGAGGCCCGGTTACCCGACGGCGAGACTGGCAGTTCAGCGTCTGCGACTCCAGGGGTGACACAGTTGGCGGAAGTGGTGGCGTTGCTGATGGCGGAGTTCATGGCCGGAGCCTGTCCAGCCAGGACTGGTGCTTGGCGCACATGGAAGCGCCGCCAATGGTCCCTATGCGTCACCCTACAACAGTTCAGGATAGGATTTTGGTCAGGCCGTCGGCTTTTGACCGGCTGACCGGAGGCGTGGAAGGTGGTGGAGAGCATCCTGCGACTAGCACCCCCATTGATCCGCGAGGTTCAGGTGACCCAGCTACAGCCGGAGGCGGAACCCTTCACGCCTAGGCGCACTACTCGCGCTGCTAAGCACTCGGCGCAAAATCTACCCAAGGCCACGCCGGCAGAAAATGTCCTTTTGCAAGCCTTGGGGATTGCTGCAGAAGATCTCCAAGTGGACTACGATACTGTCTGCGATCTCAGGGAGCTATTCGACTCGCCGCTGAGGGAGCAACATGTTCGGGTCATTGCGGCGATCTTTGGGAAAACTATGCCGAGCAGGGGGGAATTGGAGAGGGCTGACGCAACAGTGGTGCTCACCCATTGATTGGGTGGATCTAGGAGGAGTGGTGTTGGAGTCCATCCTTGCTTATGGATTACAACCCGGAGATGCTATGTTGGAATGTGCGGGGGTTAAACAACCCAGTGAAGAAGAAGGCGGTTAGGGAGTTTGTGGAGGCGGTCAAAGTCAACATAGTTTGTTTACAAGAGACAAGGCTTCATGTAATCGATCAATTTGATGTAATGCAATGCGTTGGGCCATCGTTTGATGGTTTTGCCTACTTGCCGGAGTCAGAGACCCGTGGCAGCATTTTGTTGGCTTGGGACTCTATGGTGGTGGCCGTGGATAATGTGTCATTGGATACACATTGTATTACCGGACGTGTGAGCACCAAGGATGGCAACACTTGGTGGCTCACCGGGGTCTATGGACCATAGGGAGATGAGGAGAAGATTTTGTTCCTGCATGAGTAGAGGGCACGGCGTGCCGCGTGCCCTGGACAATGCTGGGTGGTCATGGGCGACTTCAACATGATACTCTGAGCCAATGAGAAGAACAACATGAATTTGAACAGGAACACTATGAACAGCTTTAGGAGCTTTGTGGATGACAATGAGCTGAAGGAAATCTACATGCACGGCCATAATTTCACTTGGTCCAATGAGCGTGATAATCCTACGATGACGAAGATCGATCGTGTCCTCGTGTCGGTGGACTAGGAGTTGGCATACATGGACTGCCTTTTACAAGCTTTATCATCGGGGGTCTCGGACCATGCACCATTGCATATGTCCACCAGTGCCATGTGTAGCCCAAAGCGACATTTTTATTTCGAGATCTTCTGGACGAAACTAGAAGGGTTTGAACAAGCTATCAAGGACGCATGGATTTGTGCTCAAGCTATCGTGGACCCATTTAAAAGGCTGGATGCTCTATTTAGGAACACTGTCGTGGCATTGCAAGCATGGGGTCAACGGAAGGTGGGCAATGCCAAGTTGCTTATGGCTGTGGCGCACTGGATTATACTCAGATTTGACCAGGCCCAGGAGATGAGGCAGCTGACGATGGAGGAGCTTTGGCTAGGTCGCACCTTGAAGATGTCCCTGCTTGGTTTAGCATCGTTGGAAAGAACCATCCAGCGGCAGTGCTCACGGAACCGGTGGCTCCAAGTCGGAGACGCAAACTCCAAGTTGTTCCAGGCCGTGGCGAACGGAAGGAGGATTAAACACTTCATGCCCCACATCAAGCACCAAGATGAGATCATCACTCACCAAGAGCGAAAGCAGGAAGTCTTTACCGTGGTGTATGAGCGGTTGCTGGGGAGTGATCAGGCACAGGACTACACCATGGATCTTGAGTACTTGGGCATGGATTCAGTGGACCTACACAATCTGGAGCACATGTTTTCACAGGAGGAGGTTTGGGAAGTCATCAAGGAGATGCCCGCGGACCGTGCGCCGGTCCCTGATGGATTCATAGGGGCGTTCTACCAACAGGCTTGGCCCGTGATCAAACATGACATTATGGCCGCTTTGCACAAACTATATGTGGGGGGTGGCAGCGGATTTGGGAAGCTTAACAAGGCCCTAATTGGGCTCATACCCAAGAAGCCAGATGCTGAAGAGATAGGAGACTTCTGGCCCATTAGCTTGTCACATAGTTTTGCCAAGCTCTTCGCAAAGATGCTAGCAAACAGAGCTCATAGAAGGATGAAGGAAATTGTCACTCAAATCAGACCGCTTTCATCGTGGGGAGGAACTTGCATGACAACTTTCTCCTTGTGAGCCAGGTGGCGAGGAAGATCTATGCTAGAAAGGAAAAAGGTGTGTTCCTGAAGCTTGATATCACACGAGCATTTGACTCTCTCACTACTAGAAAAAGGACTGTTAGTGGCGCACCTATTTTTGCCATTAATGACGCACTATAGGTGCACCACTATTACCACGCCATTAGTAACAAATACTAATGGCGCACCTCTGGTGCGCCATTAGTATTGCAGGTAACAGTGGCGCACCTTGTAGTGCGCCATTACTATTGCTACAGGTGCGCCACTGGTAACTTTTTTTTTTTGAAATTTATTGATTTTTTTTGAATTTTGAAGGCGGGAAAATAGTAGTGGCGCACCGTCTAACCCCCACCGTGCGCCATTGCTATTTTTGAATTTTGAATTTGGATCTGGCTCATTTTTTTGGCTCGTTTTTTTGGGTTAAATTTTTTTCAAATTTCGTTCTTGACCTGGATCATTTACGTTCTTTGTGCCGGGGGAGCTCCACATGTGGCCGGAAGTAGAGGAGGAGGGAGGAGAGACCGTGAGGAGGAGAGGAGGGAGGAGGAGGTCGCCGGAGAGGAGGAGGAGGACCGTGAGCAGGAGAGGAAGGAGCACCGTGAGGAGGAGAGGAGGGAGGAGGAGGTCGCCGGAGGAGGAGCACCGTGAGGAGGAGAGAAGGGAGGAGGAGGTCGCCAGAGGAGGAGCACCGTGAGGAGGAGGTCACCGGAGGAGGAGCACCGTGAGGAGGAGGAGGTCGCCGGAGAGGAGGGAGGAGGAGGTCGCCGGAGGAGGAGCACCGTGAGGAGGAGCACCCTGAGGAGGAGGAGGTCGCCGGAGAGGAGGAGATGGAGTGGAGGAGAGGAGGAGATGGAGTGGAGGAGAGGAGGAGAAGAATGAAGGGGAAGGGAGGAAGAAGTGGAAGGGGAAGGGGAGGCGCGACGGGCGGCGGCGCTCCTGTGGCTCGGTCACCGGCGAGATGAAGGTGCCGGTCTCGGGATAGAGGAAGCCTGCGGGCGGCAGCCATGTCTGCTAGGAAACAGAGACGGGGAAGGAGAAGGGAGGAGGAGGGGGAAGGGGATAAGGAGAGAGGAAGGAGAGGGGTGGGTGGGTGCGTACGTGGTGGGGCTTGTGACATAGTAATGGCGCACCATGGGGTGGTGCGCCATTGCTATGGTACATAGTAATGGCGCACCTAGGTGTGGTGCGCCATTACTATGTAGCATAGCAGTGGCGCACCTAGGTGTGGTGCACCATTACTATTTTTAATTTTTTTTGAATTTTGAAGGCGGGAAAATAGTAGTGGCGCACTATGCACTGGTGCGCCATTGCTAACTTTTTTTGCCTCCAGATCTTAAAAGCATCGTAACTTTTTTTCTGTGGGGTTTTTGAGGATTCTAAAAAATCGATAACGGGCGTAGCCGGTCGAATTCGGATGTAACTTTTTGAGTAGATGCTTTTTCATATAAAAAACTTTTTCATCGGAGGTCGTATGCAAAAGTTATGGCCATTTTACCGAAACACGGCGGCCTTTTGCAAAAAAATTCGAAATTCATGTTTGTTAATTTTCCTAACAACTAGAACACATAACACATGGGCATCTCGAAGGATTTTTAAATTTGAATATTTTATCATTTTCTTTTATTTTTTTTGAAACTGAAAAGGCGATCCACAGGGGGGCGTGTGTGTGTGTGTGTGTGTGTGTGTGTGTGTGTGTGGTGGGGGGTGTGTTTGTATGTGTGAGACGTTAGTAATGGCGCACCCTCCGTGGTGCGCCATTGCTAACCTTAGCAATGGCGCACCAGGGAGGGTGCGCCATTACTAACCTCACACACACGCAGGCACACACCCCCACCAGACATAGCAATGGCGCACCACACCAAGGTGCGCCATTACTATGTAGCATAGCAGTGGCGCACCTAGGTGTGGTGCTCCATTGCTATGTCTGGTGGGGTGGGGGGATGGACAAAAAAAATAGCAATGGCGCACTGCTCAGGTGGTGCGCCACTACTAAAAAAATAGTTCATTCAGGTAGGTCTGAACCTTACTCCATCGTCACCAACGTTGTAGGGATAATTGCTATGCTAAAGTAGATGGGGATTGGGAAGTGATTCATTATGATGTATGAGTGTCAATGTGGTAAATAGGACCTACTAAATGTTAATGAATCATCTGGGTGGATTGGTTTGGATGGTGAGGGGCAACCTGGAGTACCAGTGTGAATTGCCCGGGTGTCCTGGAGTAACCAGGGATCACTCTTATTTGGAAAGCCACCCAAGTTCAAAAAGATCAATCATGGTTTCATAAGTAGAAGCTTACGTGTGTAGCCACAAGCTACTATGGGCTCTGGCTTGGTTGACTAGGTTGTAGTGACTCTTACTTGGTAGTGCTACGAGAAGTAGATATAAGTAGGTGGGATGGGCACTACCGGAGTTAAGGGAAACTCTTCTGAAAGACCTTGTCTTGATCTTCCAGTTCACATACAATCGAGTGTGATGAACTACAAAGGAGGTGATCGAGTCTTGTGGGGAATGTGCGCAAACCTCTGCAGAGTGTAAAACTAATCGATTAGCCGTGTCCATGGTTACGGACAAATTTGAGTATCTAGAAGTGGGAATGTTGGGTGATCTCATCACATTTAATTAATCAATTGGATCTAATCAATTTTGGGTATAGATTGAGTTGGGGGTACCATCTCAATTATAAGCTATTTGTAGAAATAGAATATTCTTTTGATAGTAGGGAAAAATTGGCTTTATGCAAATTAAACTTAGAAACTTCCGCCAGCCAGATTGCATGTAGAAGTAGGACTTTTATACTCTATTATGGTGTGACTTGCTAGTACGTTCAACGTACTGACCTACACGGCTGCAACTTATCATGTTGCAGGATTTTATACGACGAGTAAGTGATATGATGTAGGGTTATGATGTCTATACTCAACTTTTGCCTGTGGCATTGATGGACTCCATGAAGATCTTATTTGCTTTTCTGCTGTATTTTTTTTTTGTATGCTAGCCTTGAGCTACGAAAGTATGTAATATTTAAATTCTGGATCTACGATGTAGTATTTATGACATGTAGTTTATTCTTGATATTACATCTTGTACTGTGTGTACTAGCTATTAATCCAGGGACTAGCACAGTGATCACAAAGACTCCGATCCTTACCGGGTAGGGTCGTTACAACTGGTAGGACCTATGATTCCTCAGACTGAGCTATGGAGCCACTATCCTCAATAGTATTACATTGGCCTAAGCCATCCTGAAACCATACTAAGTTCATAAATGAACTATTTGATCCAGTACCCTCCTTTGTCACTTCTAAAGCAGCAACATACTTAGCCTTTTGTAATAGAATCCGATACAGTAACCTGTTTGGAGTGATTCCAACTTACTGCGCCACCATTTAGTGTATTACACACAATAAAACCTTAACTGAAATCAAAAATTGCTTGGAGCATTGATGAAGACTGCATTGATGTAACTACTTACAATGAGCCTGCATCAATGTAACTACTTACACCGGTCTCTTCATTATCTCAGCATGCAAGAAAACATTTTCATCAACAATGTGTCATGCACACAATGTATTAGAAATATTATTACGCCCCCATTTACTTTCTTGTAAACACAAGCATCTTTGCTATCCTAGATGAAATCAAACTCTTTGACCATTTCATCAAAACGAAGATTCCAACTTCATTATGCTTGTTTCGGTCCATTCTTGGATCTCTGAAGTTTGCACACTTACTAGCATCCTCTGGAACAACAAAATACCTTGGACTGTATCATATACATGTCCTTGGTTATGTTTCCATCTCATGGAAATCCTTTTGGCGTCCATCTGTCATATCTTATAATTGAAATACATATTAATTGCTAGTATAACCCGAACAAATTTAAGCAATGCTATGATGAGACAATCTCGATGTAGTCAACTCCTTGAATTTGTCATAAACTCTTTTGCAACAAGTCGAGCTTTATGGATAAAACATTTTTATCCGCATCTGTTTATAGTTCCATTCACATTCGTTAGGCCTTTCGCCTTCCGAAGGGTATACCAAGTTCTAAACTTGAATTATGTATATGGATACTATCTCAGATTACTTGTCATATAGAAATTCTAGAGTCAGGGCCCATTAACACTTCTTTGTGTATCGTAGGTTCACAATTGTCTAACAACAATATCTCGTTTGCACACCTTAGAGGTTTGCACGAGTTTTGCCTACCTACGTGGTTCAGCTGCAAGTTCGACCGAAGTCTCTACATCTTATGTAGAGGCCTCCATATCAGTCACAGTAGAAAACTCTGGAACTACTTCCAGCATTTCTTTCCTTTGATCTGATGACAAAGATTTTGTTATCTCGTTGAGGTGCACTGTCCTCCCACTCATGCTTTTGCAAGAAACATTTTCTTCAAAATATACCGCTCTATGTGGCAAACACTTTGCCTCGGCATAGTGATAGAGAAATTCCTAACATTTTGGGATAACCTACAAAGTAGCACTTGTCTGATTTGGGACTTGTACACACTTTTACATATGTCTCATATTTCCAAATGTTAAGAAAAGACAAAATGGTTTGGCTCACCATACCATATCTTATATGGCATCCTTTCAACAGATTTGATGGCGCTCTTTTCAGTGTAAAAGCCGTAGTCTCTAAAGCATCATCTTAAAAAGGATAATGGCAAATCGATTAATGTCATCTTTGATCTTACCATGTCATATATGCTTTGATTACATCTTCTCGGATACTCCACTCTCAGTGGTGTTCCAGAAGGTGCAAGTTATTAAACTCTTTTCACAACTCATCAGACATTCGCTAAACTTGTAACTCAAATATTTCTTGCCGCAATTTTATTACAGAAACATAATTTTCTTGTTACAATGATTTCTACTTCATTCTGGAAACCTGATGAACTACTTCAAAGGATCCAGGCTTATGTCTCATTAAGCAAATATTCACATATCTACTTGAGTCATCACTGAAGATAGATAAATCTATTGCTAACAACAACACTTATTGGAATACACACATCAGTATGTTTGCTTACCAATAAGTTCGTTGCTCGTTCCCTATGGCCTGTGAATGGTATTTTAGTCACTTTATCTTTTGGACGAAAGTTGCAAGTGTCAAGTGATTCATAATCAAATGACTTCAAAATCCAACACTATGGAATTTCTCCATGCGAGTTTCTCCGATGTCACCAAATGCAGTGCCACACATATGTGGTATTCTTTTAGTCTTACGACATTTAGCGTCAGTGTTATGGATGTATTATATTATCATCAATATTCACAACATGCATCTCATTCACAATGGGAGTATGGACCTTATGGCATTCATAACATCGAGCAACAATTGTTCTTTTATGAACAACTTTCTTGCAACAAACATTATTCAATGGGCTAGAGTGTACAAAACTCTAAAATGAATTATGAAAATAAATACAGAGGTAACACACTGATGGTAAGTATAGTAACTTTTACTATGTTCCCATCATGTATCTAAACCTCACTACTAGCTAGTCTTTTAGGCCGTAATAGTTCTTGCATCGAGTTGCAAGAGTATGCAAGCGAACGGGTATCCTTGTGATAAACTATTAATCACAGTACCCAAGAATTAGCGATTAACAGTTTAATCATAATTTCCAAAAATTACATCTTTGACCAGCCTCCTATATATCTATCACTTGTATGACATTCATACCTAAGCTGGACCTTCCAGTCTTCTTTCTTTTTGCCTTTATACTTCTAATAGTCTTACTTCCAATATTTCTCCTACTCAGAGAAGAAGCACCCAACTTTAAAAGTGCCGTTAGCCCTGGACTTTCTAGGCATGTAAGTCTCGCTAACACCCTTCAGGATTGTTCTTTCTCTTTAAGTTTTATTCACCCTCATCATATGACTGGCGTTCTTCTGGATCCCACTCTCATCAGTCTTAAGCACAGTGAACACTTCACTTCAACTTGCAGGCAAACATCGCTTTGGATATCTCATATCTATTAGCCCTTGTTTGTCCCTAAAAATAATTTTCAGTTCCAAGGATATCACATAACTATCCCAAACATTTCAAAGTTTGGGTCTCATGGAAGCAAGCATAATGCACTTGACCGTGACGGAATTCTAGATTTTGGATCGAATGATGTGAGTCATATCATCCATAGCATTAGCGGGAGAATACCGAAAGCATGCAATAGGACAAAGTCCTTCTTGGCACTTTTGAGGATAATCCTCACATTACGTTACCAATCATAAAGTTTTAACTAGATATATTAAAATAGCTATTCAATTTCAACATGGAAGGTGGAAACGCGAGCCATTATTCTACAACTATAATACAAATTACACTTAGACAATGTTCATAACTCATTGCACTAAGAATTAAACAATTTAATTCTAAAGTGCGCTCCCACTCAAGCCAATATCTCTCATAATTAATTGTAAGTGATTCAAGACCCATGTCTCGATTGTTCGCCATTGATGGTAGCATCACGGATGACGAAAATCTCAACCGGTAGGCCAACTTGCCAATCACATCTCTATGTGACCCTTGTTCATCTTTCGATGGACGTGCTCTGAGCTCAAGGACTCTCTTGCCAGGAACGTAAGACAACCAAGTGATCTTGCTGTGCGGTCCGAACTTTGTAGAAAAATTCCACCATGCCGTCAAGATCAGAAAAATGCAAATTCTAGGGAAGCAACAAGAACATCAAGTAATAGATTGCATCTACTGACAATAGATCTTGTCTACTACTCGCACAAATTTTATTAAGTAATAGATCTCATCTAATACAATTTTTTTAAGCAATAGATCTAATCTACTATGAAAAACTTTTGTGCAGTACCCATACATCTCATGTATTCTAGATCGTAACATACATCTACACATAGACTGGCTCATGATGCCACTGTAGGGTAACATAGCAGAAAACAAAAAAAAATCCGTCCTACGTACAATCCCAAGACCACTATGAAGATGCATACAAGGTTAGATCTGATTGTTACCAACTCGGAGTTGCAGCGGAAGAAGAGTTGGTGAAGATCGTTGGTGCTCATTCCCGCATCTAGTATTTACAACCTCCCAACTGATGGTGCAACACACCGGGGGGACCCAACCTCCGGGGTACAAGGTCGCCAGGCCGGCCTCGGAACCCGACCATAGTCTAGGCCCCTCGCCCCACTAGTGGGCCTCCTCCAGAAGGATATACCATTACTTGTATTATAAGATATGTATTAGTAGAAAACTTGGGCAACAGTTCATGTAAACCGACTTGGGCACATGTAATCCTACCCGTCATCCATAAGGGGAGGTAGGGGCCTCCCAAGTCGGCAGCCATTAGCTCTCCATTAGATCTCCCATAGATCCAACTCATGTACACCTCATACGAGGCCATAGCAATACAGTACAAGCAGGATGTAGGGTGTTACTCCACCATGGAGGCCCGAACTTGGGTAAACCCCTTGTCTCGCGTCCACCCCATGAGGAACCATATGCAGGGATCTGATGGATTTCTGCTCCGTCAGTTGGCGCGCCAGGTAGGGGCTGTGCGCATAGATACTATGTTCAGATGGGATTTTTCGTCATCAACTCCGATCTCAAGGTTAAGCTGAAGGAAAATTTGACGATAACATATGCACCACCATGGGCGATCTCACCAAAGAAAATCGCTTGCCATGGCCTGATCAAGAGCGGCAGCCATGCAACATCGATCAGAGATCAAGAAGAAGAAAAAAAAGGCAAGCCGCAGGCGGAGGAAGCTTTTGCGTGCCAGGACGGCAGCCCAAAAAAGCGCTGCAAGCGGCTCTACTAAACAAGGTCATATGCGTTGCTAACGATGGTTTGTACTGCCGGAGCAGTCTGCCGAAACCGACACCGATGAAAAATCACTGCTGCCCCGATCAGCGGTGTTCTGAGCTCTGCCACAGCTGATCGAGCAGCCCACCGAATCTCCATGGCCATGAGTGCGCAGACAAAATCTGCAATGCAGGCCATGTGGGGCAGCAGCATGCTGGTAAAAAACTACAGGCCGGGATGCAACATCGCGCGCGATCAATCACGACCACAAATCCCTGGATAAAATCGTTGGTTGTTTCCTTACATGGGAGCCAGCGGCGCTCCTTTTGCTGCTGTCATCGCTCTGTACGAAGCAAAGCAGTCTCAGATCAATTAAACATTTGCTGGAGCCAGCCGGACGAAATCACTGTTTTGACCCATTGTGCTAACAAATTCCCGAATTGACCTCGATTGCAAAAAAAAATTGAATCTGACCTTTTTGGGTGACACCAACATCCCTGGCGTTTGGTTTGCACGGGTGACGCCTGGGACCCTGGCGTCTGGTCCCTGGCCTGCACGACCCGCTGGCACGTTGACCGGCTGACGTGGCAAAGGTACCAGACGCCGGGCACCCTGGCGTTTGGCCAGATGCCGTACACCCTGGCGTTTGGTCCTGGTAAGTGAATAACCCCACGGGAGAGTGAGTGGGGTGGTCCCACCCACTCTCCCCAATCCAGCCCGAGCTGCAAGCACACTTTCTGGTCCCCCCCCTCTCTCCCATCCCTCAAGCCCCGCCCCTCAAATCCTCCCCAAAAGGTGTTTCCCTTAGGTGGATCTTTCCATCACTTTGTTGCTTGAGGTAATCTCCCCCAAATCACCCAATTTTTTTGGTTAAATCTTGTTATTTTGCTAGCATTTTTTACATGTGGGTGGAACCCTAGTTCTATGCTTTTCCCCAAATTTTAGTGTGAATATCTTGTTTAACTTTGATAATATAGGGATATGCATAGTGTGTAGTATGTATGTTTGCTTATTGAGTAGAAAGATTGGGTGTTAGGGTTAGTTTGTGTTTAGGGTAAACTTTGCTTAGTGTATGTTAATTAATGATACATTTTTGGACATCATCAATAATGTAGTGTTGATATGATTTCGATATAATGGATTGTTTTTGGATAACCAACAATTGTCATTGATGCCTTAAATGCATTCATGTTGTTTTTAGATGGGGAGACTTGTTAATGTTCATTATATGGACAAGGAGGCATTCTTGAGTAACAATGCCGACACGGGTGAGGAACCAATGGTTTTTGATACAAGCCCTAGCTATGAGGAGGTTGTTGCAAAAGTGAGACATGTCTTAAAGTGGATGGATCCCAATGATGATGTTAAGTTAATAGGAAGGTATGATGTTGGAGTTGGAGCCAAATCTTGCTTGAAAAGTATGCCTGTCACCTCGGATTTGCATTGGGATGTATACAAGGAAAAAGTTGCCCAATCGGAAGACAAATCACTTGAATTGTTTGCCACCAAGGTTGAACCTCCTCGGTTTACAATTGACTTGAACTGGCATGCGTCTTCCCCAATGAATGACATGACCGAGAGGACAATCGTGCCCCTTGTTGAGCATAGGGTTGTGGTTGATGCCCCCAATGCTTATCGCCAACCACGTCCCCATCCACCAACTAGTGAAGCAAATGAGATTGAGTTGTATGCCCCCAATGCTTCTAGCCAACCACCAACTAGCCATGTAAATGAAGTTGAGGTGATTGCTAGTGACAATGTATATGAAGAGGATGGTGATGCTCACGGTGATGACGATGAGCAAGAGGAAGGTTTGCATGGTAATGATGTTGGTGACTTGGATGCGTACATAGCGCAAAAGGACATGGATCGTGAGATGCCTTTTAGGCGTCAATATGCATATGACTCGGACAACGAAGGTCCGGGGGATCAGTTGGACGAGGATGGATTCAAAAAGGCTGAAAACCAAATATACTTTGAGTTGACGGGCTTAGAAAAAAGAACTCACTTGTTTTGAGATCTTAGCCTTGCCCATAAAGCCGTAGTTGATGGTGACATGAGAATGACGGCGATTGAGCCAGCACCATGCCCGGATCCAGGCGAACCAAGGGATAAGAATGAGGACGAGAATGCTTATTTGAAGAAAGGAGTGAAGTTTCTGAGCTTGGCTCAGCTGAACGTTTGGTTGTCTGACTATGCCATTCGAAACCATAGGCCATATTATGTTGAGCACTCCGACATAAATTTGCGTTACACTATCAAGTGTGAGCAAGAAGGATGCCCATGGAAGGTTCGTGCAAGAAAGCTTGAAGAAACCGGAGAATGGGTGTTAACAAGTTGTGTTGCCACTCATATGTGCAAACCGCCAAAGAAACGTCTTCGAAAGACACACCGTCAACTCACGTCTGAGTATCTCGGATACAAATTCATGAAAGACATAGCCGTTGATCCCACTGTGAAAGTGAGGTTTCTCATGCGGACGGTGAAAAAACAATTTGGTTATAAAGTCAAGTATGGGAAGGTATGGAAGGCAAAGGCAAATGCTATTAGGATGTTGTATGGTGGTTATGAAGAAGCATACAACCAGCTCCCGAGGTTGTTGGGCGCGATTGCACATAGGAACCCGGGCATGTATCATGTGGTCGATGATAACGAGGGAGTGTTCCACCGTGCCTTCTGGAGTTATGGACAATGTGTGGCGGCGTTTGAGCATTGTCGTCCCGCCTTATCTATAGATGGCACCTTCTTGACAGGCAGATACAAGGGCACACTAATGGTAGCAATGGCGCACTCCTCCAATGACAATGTGTTGCCAGTGGCATTTGCTTTGGTGCCTTCCGAGCATCAAGACAACTGGGAGTGGTTCATGGGTCAGGTGAGGGAGAAGGTGATTGGGGCTAGGGAGGTATGCATCATATCGGACCGGCACCATGGCATACTTAAGGCAGTGGACATTGTAATTCCAGGCTTTCCAAATTGCCTGGCAACACGGTCTACGAAGTGCCACTCGACTGCGTAGAAGCATATCGTTGGGCACCACACCCGCCAAACATGCTTATCACGCGTGCACATATCGTTAAGAGAGAAGTCACGATCTTCCGCATAAGACAACTAGTGGACCTGCAACACAACGAGATAAATTGTTAGACACAAATTTCATTCTTGACTAAATTATGTCTGATTCAACTTCTCAGTACCTGCTCAGTAGTCAAGGTGTCCAGCTCGTTCACATAGCACTTGTATCGCACATGCGAGCTTCCTGTGTACACCGCCACCCGTTCCCAACAATATGCAATCGTGGGGCGCCGATATGGATCAGCATCATGAAGCCCTTCATGAAGCGGACGTGGGTTTGGGTGCTCGAGGTTTAGCGCATCGGGCCGTCCAACCGGGATCCGCTCCCACATCCACACGGATAGGCTCCAAACAAACCCGGCCAATGAGGATGTATTTTGCATCCTGTGACACCCCAAGTCAAGCTGCAATTGAACATACATGTTAGATATGGAGGCGCATGACAAATGCAAGATAAATGGTTGCAAATATTTGATACCTGACGATACAAGTATGCTAGTGCCGCCGAACCCCAGCTATACTGAGTATCCCAGTCACTGAGTAGCTCCAAGAACATCCAGAGGGCTGAGTTCCCGGTTGAGTCTGAGAAGACTACCTTGGTTAGTAGATACCAAAGATAGGCCCGAGCGTACTGCTGCACAACCATCTCATTAGCATCCTCGGGGCACGATTTGTTGCTCCTCTCACTTCTTTTAGCCAAGAATGCTTCACTTTCGGGGTATCGTCCTTGCCTGGGAGAGGAGGAGTGGGCTCAACACCAATTAAAACACCAACCCGAGCTCGCCAATTCACGGCGCTGACATGACCGGTAACAGCTTGTCCGTTGATAGGAAGGCCGCTTATCATAGACATGTCCTCTAAGGTCATCGTCATCTCCCCACAGGGAAGGTGGAAGGAGTGTGTCTCTGGCCTCCAACGATCCAAAAGTGCGGTGAGTGCCGCGTGGTTCACCGGCGGAGGGTGTCGTTTGAACTGCAACGCGAATGGGAGAAGGCCCAATCTCCGAATGTTCGGCTCATACCGCATGTCGTAAGGAAAGTCATCCGCACCATGACCCCTCATGCGCATAACAACTACAGGCTGCAAACAAAGTGAGTTTCGGATCAGTAAAAAACACAAATGGAATAACACCGAAAATTGATTAGTCTTGCTTCTTACCTTCCGGTTCTCAATGGCCCGAGCACGATGCTCCTTGTTGAACTCCTCGATTAATCCGTCGTACCAAGGTCCATCATCATCCGCCATCCTACCAAACAAATCACAAACATCTATAAACACATGAACAATATCAAACAATACAATTTGCTTCTCCAAGTTATGCATTCTTTTTTCCATATGACCACATCATTCTTCTCAAATATAAGCACATCATCTTTCAATCAAATAAAATTCTCAAACAATATGGTGTCACATAACCATATGCAAAATTTCTTCATATGCAACAACATCTCTCTGAAAACACTCCTATTCACAACATATGCAAATACATAACATCTAGAGTACCCAAACCAATCTCTTGAACACATCATGCCACACACAACCATCAAATTTCATCATCTCTTTTGCAAAAATAATATGCCAACAATTGGATGACCTACATATGGACCAAACCTAAATAAAATTGCATACATATTCAACAACATAACATCTACTATCTACAAATCATCTATGCCATCTAACAACTACAAAACAATTCCTAAAATCAAAACAACATGTACTCATCTAACATCACCCAATATTGAATAATGCAACCAAAAGAAGATGTTCTAACCAAAACAAATTGGAGGGAATGGGGGAGAATACCTCAAGGATGCTTGGGGGGGTCAGATCCACGAGTTTGAGTGGAGGATGGAGTAGATCAAGAGGGGATTTGGTGTGAGGGAGAAGAGGGGCCGAGGGAGAGAGCTCTGGTTCGGCCAGACGCCAGAGAAAGGAGATGGGGATGGGTGGGCTGGGCCCGCGCGCGTGAGTCAGTTACCAGGGCCAGACGCCAGGGTCTGCGGCGTCTGGCGAAACGCCAAGGTTCCCGATGTCTGGCCCCTTTGACACGTCAGCCGGTCAACGTGCCAGCGGGTCGTGCGGGCCAGGGACCAGACGCCACGGTCCATGGCGTCACCCGTGCAAACCAAACGCTAGGGATGTTGGCGTCACCCAAAAAGGTCAGATTCAAATTTTTTTTGCAATCGAGGACAATTCGGGAATTTGTTAGCACAAAGGGTCAAAAGAGTGATTTCGTCCGAGCTAGCCACTTAAGGGAATCTAGCAGCACAAATCCCCAGGACAGCCAGATCAACCAATGGTGTGCTACTAGCTCGCCAGGAGAAGCAAATCTAAAGTCTAATTACTACTCGTACATCTCTAGGGAGGTCCAGCAGCACTACATATGGACCATCAGTACTACATCATGACAACTGTTCACTACAAAAGTAACATCATACCATGAATACGGAGCTTGCGCAAAAGTCCGCCCCCATGCCAGCGTCCCTTCGCGCCGGGCTACCCGACGGACATGCGTGCGCCCCGCCGCTCCTCGGTCCGGTCTACATCGACATGCCAGAGGCCGCACCAGCATCCATCTACGCGGCGCTGCCCGACGAACGCGCACACAGCCTGCCATCCCTATGGTACGGTCTATTTCAACTATGCCTAGCAAAAAAACAAAGAGGCCGGGGGCCTTCGCGACTCGGCTGGTCCGAGGCTTCGATCCTGTCGACTCCACGCCAGGGGACCTCACGATCCGTGATTCAGTTGATCCGTCCATCCCAAACAAACCATCAGGTTATATTTTTTTGAGATCTTTGCTCCATGCAAATTTCATTGAACAATTTTACTTCTGACCTGTAGAATATTATGTACACAGGTCAATGAAATCATAGCTGTCAATATGTACGACCTCTGTCGTCAGACCGCAACACAAGCATCGGGGACTGCGCAGGTAAAAGGAGCTCGCGCCAGCTGATACGTCCATTTTGCATCATTATTTCTTATTATAATTTATCCTTTTCTAATGATATATTTCACATTATGATGCAATTCTAATGCCTTTTCTTTCTTAAAATGCAAGTTATACATGGAGAGGGGGAATGCCGGTAGCTGGAATTCTGAACCTAAAATAACATCAGTACAGAAAGTAATTCTCTGGAGCTCAAAACAAGATGGGAGTTTTTGGAGAATTATTTGGGAATATACAATGATTTATGGAATGAAGAAATGTCAAGGGGACCCACCAGGCCCTCACACGATCAGGGGGCACGCCCTACCCCCTGGGCACGTGGGCCAGCCATGTGGGGCCCTGGTGGCTCCTCTCCCGATGTCCTTTGGCCATACAATCCTATTTTCCCTAGAAAAAATCACAGAAAAGTTTTGGGACCAGCCGCCGCCGTCTCGAGGCGGAACCTGGCGGGAGCACTTTTGCTCTCCGGCGGAGCGATTTCGCCGGGGATACTTCCCCCCAGGAGGGGGAAATCGAAACCATTGTC
This sequence comes from Elymus sibiricus, assembly GCA_039707655.1. Taxonomy (NCBI): domain Eukaryota; kingdom Viridiplantae; phylum Streptophyta; class Magnoliopsida; order Poales; family Poaceae; genus Elymus; species Elymus sibiricus. Next base: position 36,746,048 of record CM077663.1, on the reverse strand, counting down.
ATCACCAACATTCCTCTCATCATGGGAGGCTTCATCTCCATCAACATCTTCATCAGCACCATCTCATCTCCAAACCCTAGTTCATCTCTTGTGTTCAATCTTTGTATCAAACATCAGATTGGTACCTGAGGGTGCTAGTAGTGTTGATTACACCTTGTAGTTAATGCTAGTTGGTTTACTTGGTGAAATATCATTATGTTCAGATTGTTAATTGCATATTTATACCCATTGAACATGTTCAATATGATGAGTTGTGAGTAGTTCTATTTGTTCTTGAGGACATGGGAGAAGTCTTGTTATTAGTAATCATGTGAAGTTGATCACCGTTCAATGTTTGGATGATATGTTGTGTTGTTCTTCCCTAGTGGTGTTATGTGAACGTCGACTACATGACACTTCACCATGTTTGGGCCTAGGGGAAGGCATCGTGGAATTAGTTTGCAGATGATGGGTTGCGGGAGTGACTGAAGCCTAAACCCCAGTTTATGAATTGTTCCGTGAGGGGCTGTTTTTGATCCATATGTTTAATGCTATGGTTAGATTTATCTTAATTAGTTCTCTTGTAGTTGCGGATGCTTGCATGGAGGGTATAATCATAAGTAGGTGTTTGTTCACGTAAGAGCAACACCTTAGCTCCGGTCCACCCACATAACAAATTATCAATACAATGAACGTAAGTCAATGAATCGTGGTGAAAGTAACTTGGCGATATTCCCGTGTGTCCTCAAGAGCGTTTTAATCACTATATGTAGTACCACCGGTCTGTCCTTGGCATAATTAAGGATTGGGATATCTTGCCGCACCTTGCTACTTTTGTTACTTGTTACTTGTTACCAATTATATTGCTATGAAACTATCTGTCAAAACTGTCTTACAACACTTGCAGAGAATACCTTGCTGAAAACCGCCTATCAATTCCTTCTGCTCCTCATTGGGTTCGACACTCTTACTTATCGAAAGGACTATGATTGATCCCCTATACTTTTCGGTCATCAAGACTCTTTTCTAGCACCGTTGCCGGGGAGTGTAGCGCTCTTGGTAAGTGGAATTTGGTAAGGAAACATTTATTATACGTGCTGAATTTTATCTACACTTGTTACAATGAAAGATAATCCTTTGAGAGGCCTGTTTCAGGGAATCTTTACCTTGAGCACAATTGGTAATAGATGAGCCTCCACCTACTGAAATATTTGTTATGAAATTCCCCTTGGTATTATGGACAAATTGCATGCTAATCCCTATGCAGGAGATGGAACAATACATCCTGATATGCACTTGCTTTTTATAGATGAACTTTGTGGATTATTTAAGCTTGCAGGATTATCGAGGAATGAAGTTAAAAATAAGTTATTCCCTTTATCTTTGGAGGGAAAAGAATTGGCATGGTATTGGCTATTTGATGATTCTCGCTCATGGGACTGAAACCGATTGCAGCTTGAATTGCATTAGAGATTTTATCCTATGCATTTGGTTCACCGTGATCGGAATTATATTTATAATTTTTGGCCTCGTGGTGGAGAGAGTATCGCTCAAGCTTGGGGGAGGCTTAAGGACTTAATGCTTAAATGCCCCAATCATGAGCTCTCAAAATATATTATTGTTCAAAACTTTTATGCTAGGCTTTCTCTTCGCGATAAAGAAATGCTTGATTCTTCTTCTGCTGGTTCTTTCTCGAACAGACAAATTGAATTTAAATGGGATCTTATAGAAAGATTTAAATGCAACTTTGAAGATTGGGAGGTCGACAAAGGTAAAGAGTCAGGTATAAATCTTGAATATGATTGTGTTAAGTCTTTTGTAGAAATCGATGTTTTTCATGAGCTTAGTGCAAAGTATGGACTTGACTCTGAGATAGTAGCTAATTTCTATAAATCTTTTGCTGCTCATGTTGATCTTCCTAAAAAGAAATGGTTTGAATGTCATGAACCCGTTAAAGACATATGTGAAGAACCAATTACTGCTAGCACTAAAATACAAGCTTATTCTGCTAATCCCGTTGTACGTACTGCTTATATTGAAAAGCCTCCTCTTCCTGTTAGAATTAAGGAACATTTTAAGGCTACAATTGTGGTTCATAAGAGTCATATTAAAGCACCTAAACCCTCTGAACAAATTAAAGTAGAACCTTCAATTGCAATGCATAAAGATCTCTTGGTTGAAAATATTGATGGAAACCTGCTAGAACTAAACAGGATCAGTTAGACAAGAATAAAAAGGTTGTTGGCATGCCTATTGTTTCTGTTAAGATTGGAGATCATTGCTACCATTGTTTATGTGATATGGGTGCTAGTATAAGTGCAATTCCTTTCTCTCTCTATCAAGAAGTTATGCATGATATCTCACCTGTTGAGATAGAAGAGATTGATGTTACTATTAAGCTTGCAAATAGGGATACCATCTCACCTCTTGGGATTGTGAGAGATGTTGAAGTCTTGTGTGGTAAGATCAAATATCCTACTGATTTCTTAGTACTTGGATCTCAACAAGATAATTTTTTGCCCCATTATATTTGGTAGGCCCTTCTTAAATACTGTTAATGTTGAAATTGACTGTGCTAGGGAAAAGGTTAAAGTTAAGTTTGGAGATGAATCTCATGAGTTTAATTCTTCTAAGTTCTCCAAACAACATCATGATAGAGATTTACCTAGAGAAGATGAAATAATTGGTCTTGCCTCTATTGCTATGCCTCCTACCAATCCTTTAGAGCAATATTTGTTAGATCATGAGAATGACATGCATATGAAAGAAAGAAATGAAATAGATGAAATATTCTTTAGGCAAGAACCTATTCTTAAACATAATTTGCCTGTTGAGATTTTGGGAGATACTCCACCCCCTAAGGGTGATCCAGTGTTTGAATGGAAGAAACTCCCTGATACACTAAAATATGCTTATCTTGATGAAAAGAAGATATATCATGTTATTATCAATGCTACCCTTTCAGCGCACGAAGAAAAGAGATTATTGAAAACTCTAAGGAAACATCATTCTGCAATTGGATACACTTTGGATGATCTTAATGGCATTAGTCCAACCATGTGTATGCACAAAATTAATATAGAGCCCGATGCTAAACCTGTTGTTGATCATCAACGTTGCTTAAATCATAAGATGAAGGAAGTGGTAAGAAATGAAATACTGAAACTCCTTGAGGCAGGTATTATTTATCCTATAGCTAATACTAGATGGGTGAGTCCTGTTCATTGTGTCCCTCAGAAAGGTGGCATTACCGTTGTTCCTAATGATAAAAATGAACTTATCCCACAAAGAGTTGTCACTGGTTATAGGATGGTTATAGATTTCAGAAAATTAAATAAGGCTACTAGAAAAGATCATTATCCTCTGCCTTTTATTGATCAAATATTAGAAAGATTGCCTAAACATACACATTTCTGCTTTCTAGCTGGTTATTCCGGTTTCTCTGAAATACCTGTTCACCCTAAGGATCAAGAGAAAACTACTTTCACTTGTCCTTTTGGAATTTTGCTTATAGACGGATGCCATTTGGTTTATGCAATGCTCCTGCTACCTTTCAAAGATGTATGATGGCTATATTTTCTGATTTCTGTGAAAAAATTGTTGAAGTTTTCATGGACAATTTCTCCATCTATGGTACTTCTTTTGATGACTTCTTGGACAACCTTGATAAAGTTTTGCAGAGATGTGAAGAAACTAGCCTTGTCTTGAACTGGGAGAAGTACCACTTCATGGTAAATGAAGGTATAGTCCTCGGTCATAAAATTTCCGAGATAGGCATTGAAGTAGACCAAGCTAAAGTCGATGCAATTGAGAAAATGCCATGTCCTAAAGATATCAAAGGTATAAGAAGTTTTCTTGGTCATGCTCGTTTCTATAGAAGGTTTATTAAGGACTTCTCTAAAATTTCTAGACCTCTTACTGATTTATTACAAAAAGAAGTTCCTTTTGTTTTTGATGCTGATTGTTTAGAGGCCTTTGAAATTCTTAAGAAAGCTTTGATTTCTGCTCCTATTGTTCAACCACCTGATTGAAATCTACCTTTTGAAATTATGTGTGATGCTAGTGACTATGTTGTAAGGGATGTCCTTGGTCAAAGAGTTGACAAGAAATTGAACGTTATTCATTATGCTAGTAAGACCTTGGACAATGCTCAGAAAAATTATGCTACTACTGAGAAAGAATTTCTAGCAGTCGTGTTTGCTTGTGATAAATTCAGACCTTATATTGTTGATTCTAAAGTAACTATCCGCACTGATCAAGCTGCTATTAAATATCTTATGGATAAGAAAGATGCTAAGCCAAGGTTAAATAGGTGGGTTATTTTATTACAAGAGTTTGATTTGCAAATTGTTGATAGAAAGGGAGTTGAAAATCCTATAGCCGACAATTTGTCTAGGATGGAAAATATTCTTGATGACCCAATTTCTGTTAATGATAGTTTTCCTGATGAGCAATTAGCTGTTATTAATGCTTCTTCTTCACATAACAATCCTTGGTATGCAGATTATGCAAACTATATTGTTAGTAAATATATACCACTCAGCTTTACATATCAACAAAATAAAAAGTTCTTCCATGACTTGAGGCACTACTTTTGGGATGACCCACATCTTTATAAAGAAGGAGTAGATGGTATTATTAGGCGTTGTGTACCTGAGCATGAACAGGAACAAATCCTGAGGGATTGCCACTTTGGTGCATATGGAGGGTACCACGTGTAGGGTAACACAGCAGAAAACAAAAAAATTCCGACCTACGCACCAGCCCAGGACCACGATGAAGATGCATACAAGGTTTTTGATCTGATTGTTACCAACTCGTAGCGCAGCAGAAGTAGACTTTGTGAAGATCGTTGGTGCAGATCCCCGTAGCTAGGATTTTACAACCTCACAACCGCGAGGATGTACTCCCTCAGACAGCCCCTCAGGCGGTCCCTCGGACAGCCCTTCGAGAGGCTCTTGGACAGAACCTCGAACAGTCCCTCGGACAGCCCTTCGGGACGCCTTCTCAGAATCTCAGACGGTCACTCGGACAGCCCTTTGGGAGGCACTCTCGAACTAAGATCGAAACTACAACCTCTCTACGGGGTTGCACACATACGGTGTCAGCTATCCGGCAGGGATTCGCCGCCCAGAACTACTTCCCACCGGAACCCAGACAGCTTTTCGGCTCTACAAAACTATTTCGTGTGAGGGAGAGAAGAGGCCAGATCATTGCATGGCATAATGTATGAGAGACTTGAGTGAGTATGGAGAGCACCTCTCCACCTCTATTTATAGGCCAAGCCCAAGGGGTAGAGAACACTTGGAAATACCAAAATGCCCTCAGATATTTTCATCCACTATTCATGAGATGAAATTACCAAAATGCCCTCAGATATTTTCATCCACTATTCATGAGATCAATTACCAAATGCCCTCAAGATCTTTTGGGAAAAGCCCAAAAAGGTGGCTTTCCAAAAAGCAACCAAAAAGTGCTTTTCACTATTCATGAAAAAAAAAATCCGCGACCGTTAAATTCGAAAATATTTCTGTAGGTCCAGAACATTTGCAGTACCCCCTAAAATAATTTTGGTTGCGTTCTGAAACATTTCTGGATCATGGATTTTCATCAGCGAAAAGCAACCAAAGCATTTCCGGCTGCTCCGAAACATTTCCGGTTTTTCTCTCCGGAAAAATTCCAGATGCTCCCAGAACAATTCTGGCACCTCCAAAAAGTTCCAGGCGCATGCTGAAACCTTTTTGGCTCAATGGTTTACTGCGAAACAACTTTTTGGTTTTACCGAAACTTTTCCGGTGTTCTCTCCGAAACATTTCCGTTGTCTCCTAATCATACACGCAAATGCACATGATCAAGCCTAACGACTCACGGGAAGATATCACAAGACAACTCTAGACACAAAATAAAATAATACAAGCTTTATATTACAAGCCAGGGGCCTCGAGGGCTCGAATACAAAAGCTCTAGTCATACAAGCATCAGCAGAAATAAAGGTATCTGAGTTCAGCCACAAGTTAAACAAGGGCGCCTTAAGAAGGCTAGCATAACAACGACACTGGTCGAAAAGGCAAAGGCCTCCTGCCTAGGGCCTCCAAACTACTCCTGGTCGGCGGGCTCAACGTAGTATTAGGTGCCTCCGGGGTTCTCCTGCTCCTGGACTCCGGCATCTGAATGCAGCAATCAGGTATGGGGGAAAAATAATAGCAAAGCAATCGTGAGTACTCATCCAAAGTACTCGCAAGACTGACGTCAGAACTATACTAAGTATGCAATTGGTATCAAAGGAATGGGGCTATATCTTTGGACTAAACTGCAGAAATGCCAGAACAAAGGGGGAGAGGCCTAGCCTATCGAAGACTAGCATCTTGAAGCATTCTTGCAGCATCAGAAGAGGGTAGAGTACGGTAACATATAATAGCAAACATATATTGTAGTAATGCCCTGAGATCCTTCCTCGACTACCCTGCGAGAAAGTGATCTCGAGGGCGGTAGTATCAGTTTACCATTGTATCAGTATCCATTTGTAGTTGTAGCAGATCAGGATACAACTCTGAGCGTCCTATTACCGTGGACACGGCTATTCGAATAGATCACTTCCCTACAGGGGTGCACTACTATTACCCAACACGCTCGATTAACTCTGGCCGGACACAATTTTCCGGGTCATGCCCGGCCTCGGCTGATCGACACACCGCAGCCCTACCTAGAGCTCAGCAGAGAGGTCCCCGCCGGTCTACATCCGAAGTGCTCAGGGGTCTTGGGCCCATCGCCCTTTTGCACTCTGGGTCGTTGCGAGCAGGGTGATCCAGGCACCACCTCTGTCATGAATGGCGCCGACCCGGCCCAGCCGCAATGCTGAACTGGACGTCTGACAAAGCTTTTGGCTAATTCATACAGCGCTGAGGGTCCCATAACCATTATCCCACGTGGTGGTAGTGCGTATAGGGCCAACGACCCACTCAGATCAAATACCCAAATCCGTTAAGCATGTTTCGTAACTCGCAGAGACGGACAGGGTTCCTGTCGCTCCGACTTGGTAAAACATATCGCGCGGGTGCTCTTGGAGCCGACCCGTCTTTAATATTGTTCTCTCGCGGGCACCCTTGGGGCCAGCCCGACTTTAGCAATTTAAGTATGACAGAATTGTAAGCATTTCCGTGATCATCACCCAGAGTGATCACGGCCCGATATCAAGCATAGCAACCGGACAAGGGTGCTGGGCCACCGATGAATCAATAGTAAAACTAACTAAACATCATGGGACAGCAGGTAGAGTATCAATAGCAGATGACAAAATCAGGCTATGCATCAGAATAGGAGCTATCGGAATAACAACAGAAGCAATTCTAATGCAAGCATAAGCGAGAGAGAGAGCGGGTGATATCTGGATGATCAAGGGGGTTTTGCTTGCCTGGAAGCTCTGCTGAAGGGGGGGTCTGGTCGTCGACGACGTAGTCGTACTCGGAAGCAGCGTCAGTCACGGTGTCTACCGGAGATAGGAGGGGGAAGAAACAATAAATACACGGCAAACAAATGCAACACATATGCATGGCATAGCAGTAGGGGTTGATTACGTGCTCTACTGCATCGCTAAGTAATTTAGAGGGAGCGGGAAAATATCCGGGAATATTTTCCCAGCTCTGGACGGTTATCGGAATATGGATCCGGAGGGGAAGGTTCCATGTTCAGTAGGTTAGAGGGGTGTGGCAGGTATGTGGATAGGATATTCGGCTTATTCATATTTTTCTAATCGTTTTTCATATATAAATTATTTTCATCTGAGTTACGGTTTAATTTATATGAATTTTCAAAGTTTTAATCATTTTCTGGAATTTTCTGGATTATTTTTATTTTGAAAAATATTAAATACAAATTGCTACAGGTACCCAGTGTGTGTACACAGCCAGAGCACATAGTGGCTGACAGGTGGGTCCCAGTTGACTGCTGACTCAGCAGTCAACTATGGACTTTGACTGGTCAACTGGGTCCAGTGGGACCCAGCTATCAGTGTCTGTTATATTAACTAAAACTTATCCAGTTAAATAGTGCACTGGGCCCACATGTCATACACTGTGTATTTAACCAGTTCTTATTTTAATCACAGAGTTATTTAGAGGGGGGGTCCACCTGTAAGTGTCTGTTAGTAGATGTTTTAATCAAACCGGTGATTAACCCTAAGCTAATTAGCTGACAGGCGGGGCCCACAGGGTTTGACTTGGTCGCGCGCACGCGTACGTGCCCGCCGGCGACGAGCTACAGGGCGGCAGCGATGGGCGGAGACGGCGCTCCCGGCCACCATTTGGCCCGGGAGAGGGCTCTTCCGAGCGCGGGCAGCAAACCACCTCCGTGGCCAGCACGAATGCAAGCAAACGGGGCCGGCAACGACTGCTACGACGACGGCCGAGTGGCGGCGTCGGGCGGCGCTTGACGAAAGGGGGCTATGGTGTGTGGGGAGGAACAAGGGGAGGTCGGGAAGGAGCGCGTGCTCACAATGGCGACGAAGAGCAGCTTGGGGAAGCCGGGGAGCTCACGATGGCGCAGATCGACGGCGAGGTTGGGGCGGCGGCCGAGGAAGGGGACGAGCCAATGGTGACGCTAGAGGGCTCCCCAACACGGATCCGTGGGCTCAGGCGAAGGAGGCGACCATGGCGCAACTTCCTGACACGGCGGGGGTGACGAGGAGAGGCCGTTGGCTACGGGCACAGCAGCGGCGCAGCCATGGCAGCACGGTTGTGAGGGGGTGGAGAAGAAGGCAACGCAGGGGAGGGGAGAAAGAGTAGTTGGCTTCGTCCAGGGGGTCGGTGGTGGTGTTCTTATCCGCTCCAAGGGCTCTGTAGCGGCGCACAGGCCGAGGCGGCTCGACGGCAACGATGAGGAGGGCTCGGGCGCGGTCGCCCTTGCTGCCAGTAGGAGGAGGGAGATGACAGGGAGGCTGTGTTGGGCCGTGGCACTATTGACTAGAGCCCAGCCAGCTTTGCCCACTTAGCTCTTTTCTATTTTCTATTTTCTGTATTAGGTTTAGCTACTGTTTTCTAATTGTTTAATGCACTTAGCTATTTTTGTTACATGTGAGACTTGTCACATAAATGCTTGGCAATGCAATGATGATACACACATAGTTTGGAAATATTTTGAATAGTTTAACTTTTTGTTTAAATTGAAAAGGGTTCAATTAAATGTTGTTGGCTCTGTTTTAATTAGGTTAGGGTCCTTTAAATGATTTAATTATTGTTAATTTTATTTTTATAATTGCCTTGGGATTATTTTCAATATTATGAACATTTTAGTTTCCAAATTGGAACAACTTTTTTTTCAATTTATATTTGAATTTCAGTTTTAATTTGGAATTTGAAATGAGATATGATGCAAATGATGATCAAGCACTGTTAAGCATTGTGACTTGGCATTATCAAAAGGTGATCACTGTTGCTAAATACATGGGGTGTTACAGCTAGTCTTAAAGGCCATACTAGGAATACATTTTACCGTTTATTATTCCACATGTGCATATGAGTCTTCCTCCGAGCCTCGTGGTTATTGTAGAATTGAGAATCATAGCAGTTATAGCATGGAATATAAACATAATTATGAACATGGAGATAAATAATAACACTTATTATTGCCTCTAGGGCATATCTCCTACAAACTCACACTTGCACTAGAGACAATAACCTAGTCAATGCTAAAGCACTTTACACCTATGGCATACCGGTGTAAAATATGCTTCGCTTGTGGTATAGTCTTTGTCCAATAGATCTGACAACTTCAGGTCCGTGTGAATCTTTGCATATCCTCGCATTTTCACGCTTTCACAAAATTCATATTTTGTGTGGACTTGGCCTTGTATATATGTGAATCACTGGTCGAACCTATATTCCTCAGACTGAGCTATGGAGCAGCTATCTAAAATAATGTTCCATTGACCAAATCCATCTTGGAACCATACTAAGTTCAGGAATGAACTGTATGATTCAACATCTTCTTTGTCGCTTCTAAAGCAGCAACATACTTAGCCTCTGTTATAGAATTCGTCACAGTAACTTGTTTTGAACAATTACAACTTATTGTGCCATCATATTGTGTATCAGACAAAACCCTTAATTTAAATCAAAAATCACTTGGAGCATTGATGAAGACTGTATCGATGTAACTACTTACAACGAGCACTTCATAATCTCCGCTTGCGAGAAAACATGTAATCAGTGCTACTTTAGTTCTCAACGACATTTTTCGCTGTTGTCCTATGATCAATATTTTTATCACTTTGGTATCTTTACTCGCAACTGCTTGGGAGTACTATACATATCTGGTTGTTTTACATACCATGGAATACATGATTAATCCAAACACAAATGTGTGTGGAATCTCCATCATGTATTTTGCTCATCAGTGTTTTAAGACACCGAGTCTTGCTAAAACTCTTTCCATGTGACTTCGGCAAGAATCACTGCTTGGCGTTCTTATGCTAAAATGTTTTAGCATCTTGTCAATATGTATTTTGGCTTAGCCCTATTAGGCAGTTCTATCTCCGTAGATAATTATGCCCAATATCGAGGCTATCTAGCCCAAGCACTTCATCGAAAAACTATTTTTCAAGAAATTTATATTACTTCCAATCGACAATGTGTCAAGCACACAAGGTTTTAGAAATATTATTATGCTCCCACTTACTTTCTTGTAACCACAAGCATCTTTGCTATCCTTTGATGAAATCAAACTCTTTTGACTATTTCACCAAAACGAAGATTCCAACTCCATTATGCTCTCTTCTGTCCATTATTGGAACTCTGAAGTTTGCACATTCACTAGCATCCTCTGGATTGACAAAATACTTTGGACTATATCACATGCAAGTCCTAAGTTGTATTTCCATCTCATGGAAATCCTTTTGGCATCCATGTATCATATCTCATGATTGAAATATGTATTAATTGCTAGTTTAACCCGACCCGACTTTAAGCATCGCTACGGTGAGACAATCTCGCCGTAGTCAACTCCTTGAATTTGTTATTGCAACAAGTCAAGCTTTATGGATAAAAAATATTTATCCGCATCAGTTTATAGTTCCATTAATATTCGTTAGACTCTAAGTCTTCCAAAGGGTTTATCAAGATATAATCTTGAATCATTTATATGGAAACTATCTCGAATTATATTGGCATTTAGCTAATTCCGGAGTCAGGGCCCATCATCGCTTCCTTGATTATCGTAGGTATACTGTTGTCTAACAACAATATCTCGTTTGCGCACTTGAGAGGTTTGCACGAGTTTTGCCTACGTGGTTCAGCTGCAAGTTCGACCGAAGTCCATACATCTCATGTAGAGGCTTCCGTATCAGTCGTAGTAGGAAACTATGGAATTTCTTCCAAGGTTTCTTTCCCTTGACCTGATGACGAAGATACTATTATCTCGTTGAGTTAAACTGTCCACCCACTCACCTTTTTGCAAGAACCATTTTCTTCAAAATCATACCGCTCTTTGTGGCAAATCTTTTTCCTCGGTATCGTGATGGAGGAATACCCAATAATTTGGGATAACCTACAAAGTAGCACTTGTCTGATTTGGAATAGGTTTGTAAATCTTTTACACAAGCCCCATATTCCAAATGTCAAGAAAAGACATAATTAACTTGGTTGGGCGTACCATACCTTGGCGTCATTTCAACATATCTGATGGCGCTCTTTTTAGTGTAAAAGCCGCAGTCTCTAAAGCATTACTTTAAAAGGGATAATGGCAAATTGATTTATGTCATATTTGATCTTACCATGTCATAAATGGTTTGACTACATCTTCACGGACATTCCACTCATAGTGGTGTTCCGGGAGGTGTAAGTTATGAAACTCTTTTCACAACTCATCAGACATTCGCTAAACATGTAACTCAAATATTCCTTTCCGTAATCTAATTGCAGAAACATAATTTTCTTGTTACAATAATTTCTATTTCATTCTGAAAACCTTTTGAACAATTTCAAAGGATCCAAACTTATGTCTCATTTAGTAAATATTTGCATATCTACTTGAGTCGTCTCTGAAGATAGACAAATCCACTGCTAGCAAAAATACCCATTGGACTACACACATCAGAATGTGTGTTTTCCAATAAGTTTGTTTCCCGTTCCTTATGGCCTGTGAACGGTATTTTAGTCACTCTACTTTCCGGACAAAAGTTGCAAGTGTCAGATGATTCATAATCAAATGACTTCAAAATCCATCATTATGGAATTTCTCCATGCGGGTTTCTCCAGTGTGACCAAATGCAGTGCCATACATATGTGGTATTCTTTTAGTCTTGCGACATTTAGCGTCAGTGTTATGGATGTATCATATCATTATCAATGTTCATAACATACATTCCATCCATGAAGGAAGCATGGCCCTTATGTTATTCATAACACCGAATAACAATTGTTCTGTTTATGAACAACCTTCTTGCAACAAACATTATGCAATGGGATAGTGTATAAAACTCTAAAATGAATTATGAAAATAAATACAGAGGTAATACACTGATGGAAGGTATAGTAACTTTTACTATGTTCCCTGCACGTATCTAAAACTCATTACTGGCAAGTCTTTTTAGGCCGTAGTAGTTCTTGCATCGAGTCGCAACAGAATGCAATAGAGCGGGTATCTCTCTGATCAACTTTAATCACAATACCCAAGAATCAGTGACTAACTGTTTAATCATAATTCCCAAGAATCAAATCTTTGACCAGCCTTCCATACATCTATACCTCGTATGACATTCATACATGAGATGGATATTCCAGTCTTCTCTCTTTTTGCCTTTATACTTCTAACAGTTTTACTTCCGATATTTCTCCAACTCTCAGAAGAAGCACCAAACTTTAAGGGTGGCGTTAGCCCCGGACTTCCTAGGCGTGAAAGTCTTACTAACACCCTTCGGACATTTCCTTTCTCTTTAAGTTGTTGTTTTATTCACCTTCATTACATGACAGGCGGTCTTCTGGATCCCTCTCTTATCAGTCTAATGCATAGTAAACACTTTACTAATACTTTCCAAACAAATATTAATTTGGATATCTCATATCTTTTAGCCTTCATTTGTATCTGAAACTAATTTTTAGTTCCATGATTATCAGATAACTATCGGAAACTTTTGAAGTTCAGGTCTCATGGAAGCAAACATATTTCACTTGACCATAACGGGATTCTAGCTTTTGGATGGAAGCACGAGAGTCACATCATCCATAGCATTAGCAGGAGAATACCGAAAGCATGCAATAGGATAAAGTCCTTCTTGGAACTCTTGAGCACAATCCTCACATTACGTTACCAATCGTAAAGTTTTAACCAGATAAATTACAGCTATTCAATTTTAATAGGGAAGGTGGAAACGCGAGCCATTATTCTACAACTTTTATGCAAATCACATTTAGACAATGTTCATAATTAATTGCATATAGAGAATTAAACAAGTTAATTCTAAAGTGCGTTCCCACTCAAATCAATATCTCTCATAATTGATTGTGAGCGATTCAAGACCCGTATTTCAATTCAACGCCATTGACGGTTTCATCACAGATGACGCGAATTTCAATCGGTAGGCCAACTTGCCAATCGCATCTCTATGTGACTCTTGTTCATCTTTCGATGCGCGTGTTCGGAGCTCAGGACTGTCCTGCCTAAATGTCAAGACAACCAAGTGATCACGCAGTGAGGCCTAACCTTCACCCGCCTTACACCTCTCTAATCGTTCATGCTCATGTGTACATGGCGCACCCCGAAAAGATACGTGTTGTAGACGGTGCTACACTTGGGAGAACACTAACTACTTGATATTTTAAGTGAGAGATCACCGTAATAAAAGCGACTACCGCACAATCAAGAAGGGTGCATCATAAGGGATAAACATCTTAGGCAATTCATAATTGCATGATATGGTATAGCCCTTTCTGACGGAGAAGTCTTTATTTTCTTCATCTTCGGCATTTGCGTTGGTGTTCACCTTCGCGAAGATTGCCACCACCTTGTCGATGCAACAGATAATATTGCTATCTCTATAGCTAATAAATTTAGTGCATTACATAAGGTTGACACGCAGGTCATTAAAGTGACAATCATATGGCTCCAGCCATCATGCCGAATCATGACACGCAGGTCATGTTAATTAATTTACATCATATAGTCATCTCATACATAATCAAATTAAATATGACAAAGACTATACCACATCATATGCACATCCTGCAAAACCAAGTTAGACACCTCTAATCGGTTCATGCAAAATTATATTTTATGTGGCTTCTAAGGTCTCGAAACAAACCGAAACTACCAACGTTTATCATCAAGTATGATTATTCAAGTCGCTAGATTAACTTTGCGGGGCATATGAAACACGAGATAATAAAATCTCGAGCCCCATACTGAACTTTGTCATACGCAAGAACCTTGTGCAGATCATATCTGCATTGCCCTTTAGTCTACGAAACATCCATCTTTCTTTAACTCTGGCAGAACCCAAAGACACTGAAGCACTTCGTTGATCTGTCAACCAGCATACTTAGGAGCAGCATGGAAGGATCGCGGATTGCCAGAACTTTGTAAGATTCCACCATGTCCTCAAGATCAGGACTATGCAAATTCAAGGGAAGCAACAAGAACATCGGGTAATAGATTTCATCTGCTACCCGCATAAATAATTTTCAGCAACAGAACTCATCTACTACAAAATTATATTGTGCAACACCCATACATCTCATGTATTCTAGATCGTAACCTGCATCTACGCATAGCACGACTCATGATGCCACTGTAGGGTAACGCAGCAAATAACAAAAAAATTCCAACCTACGCACCAGCCTAGGACCACCATGAAGATGCATACAAGGTTTTTGATCTGATCGTTACCAACTCGTAGCGCAACAGAAGTAGAGTTGGTGAAGATCGTTGGTGCAGATCCCCGCAGCTAGGATTTTACAACCTCCCAACTATGAGGATGTACTCCCTCAGACAGCCCCTCAGGCGGTCCCTCGGATAGCCGTTCGGGAGGCTCTCGGACAGAACCTCGGATAGTCCCTCGGACAGCCCTTCAGGAGGCCTCTCAGAATCTCGGATGGTCACTCGGACAGCACTTCGGGAGGTGCTCTCAAACTAAGATCGAAACTACGAACTCTCTACAGGGTTGCACACATACGGTGTCAGCTATCCGGTAGGGCTTCGCCGCCCAGAACTAGTTCCCACTGGAACCCAGACAGCCTTTCGGCTCTACGAAACTATTTCGTGTGAGGGAGAGAAGAAGCCACATCATTGCATGGCATAATATATGAGAGACTTGAGTGAGTATGGAGAGCAACTCTCCACCTCTATTTATAGGCCAAGCCCAAGGGGTAGAGGACACTTGGAAATACCAAAATGCCCTCAGATATTTTCATCCACTATTCTTGAGATGAAATTACCAAAATGCCCTCGGATATTTTCATTCACTATTCATGAGAGGAAATTACCAAAATGCCCTCAAGATCTTTTGGGAAAAGCCCAAAAAGGTGGCTCTCCAAAAAGCAACTAAAAAGTGCTTTTCACTATTCATGAAAACATTTTTCCGCGACCGTTAAATCTGAAAATATTTCTGTAGGTCTAGAACATTTCCAGTACCTCCTAAAATAATTCTAGACGCGTTCCGAAACATTTCTAGATCAATGATTTTCATCAGCAAAAAGCAACCAAAGCATTTCCGGCTGCTCCGAAACATTTTCGGTTTTTCTCTCCGGAAAAAATCCAGAAGTTCCCAAAACAATTCTGGCACCTCCAAAAAGTTCCAGGCGCGTGCTGAAACATTTTTGGCTCAATGGTTTACTCTGAAACAACTTTTCGGTTTTACCGAAACTTTTCCGGTGTTCTCTCTGGAACTTTTACGCTGTCTCCGAAACTTTTTCGGTGACTTTCTCTCAGACTCCCTGTCTAGAATTCAGCAGATAGATGACCCTTAAGCGTGTGACCCTGTAGGTTCGGTGAAGTATAGACATGACTGGAACACTTTCCTATCAATGATCAATAGTGGAACCGTGGACATCCATATTGAACCCTATACCCACACGAATGAATTATTTGAGTGAACCTCTAGTTGCCATGTGCTATTCCTGTTGCTTCACGATATGTTACAAATACCCGAGGTGAGACTTATCGGCATCCCCGTGGATCAATAACTTTGTCCACTATGCCAGCTACCTCGTTACCGCTTTTGATCTCTTTTCTCGTTCCCTCGTTCCGGTATCCCCGTGATCAAATCATGATGTGTCTGGACAGACGATGATGGATACCGTAACACCGAGTGGGCCCAAAGAATATCTCTCCATCGTTGGAGGAGCAAATCCCAATCTTGAGCTATCAAGTTCCTTGTCATAATTTCCCATGAACCCGTAAGCCGCCGTAATAGCCACCCTTTGACGGATGACGTTTAACAAACCCCAAAGTTCATGAAGCAAGCATGAAGAAACTCGATACTCTCATGGTCTAAGGAATTATGCAAATGTTAACTTTCTCTGTGTTATTAACCATTAACTTGTGAGGAATGTATCTCATAGCATAACATCAATCGGGTCGATTCAACACAAGTGTTCTTCGAACATTGTGTCCTCAAAGTTGCCGACATAGACATGCCCATGATCAGGAAAACCTAATCATCATGCAACACTTGAGCTAGTCTTAGAGGCTAGACTAGGAATACATTTTACCGTTTATTATTCCACACGTGCATATGAGTTTTGCTCCGAACCTCGTGGTTATTGCAGACTCGAGAACCATAGCAGTTATAGCACGGAATATAAACATAATTATGAACATGGAGGTAAATAATAACATTTATTATTGCCTCTAGGGCATATCTCCTACACCACGCTGGAGAACGTACTGCACACAAGGTATTACAATGTGGGTTTTATTGGCCTACTCTCTTTAAAGATGCTCATAAGTTTTTCCTCTCTTGTGATGAATGTCAAAGAATTGGAAATATTAGTAGATGTCAAGAAATGCCTATGTATTACTCTCTTGTTATTGAACCATTTGATGTTTGCGGTTTTGATTATACGGGACATTTTCCTTCTTAGCATGGTAACACTCATATTCTAGTTGCTGTTGATTATGTCACTAAGTGGGTAGTAGCTATTCCAACTAATAGTGCGAATCATAAGACCTCTATTAAAATTCTTAAAGATGTTATCTTTCTGTGGTATGGAGTCCCTAGATATTTAATGACTGATGGTGGTTCTCATTTTATTCATGGTGCTTTCTGGAAAGTTTTAGTGATGTAAACCATAGAGTAGCATCATCTTATCATCCTCAGTCTAGTGGGCAAGTAGAACTGACTAATAGAGAAATTAAGTTAATTTTGCAAAAGACCGTTAATAGATCCAGAAAGAATTGGTCAAAAAAATTAAATGATGCACTCTGGGCATATAGAACTCCTTATAAAAATCCTATGGGAATGTCCCCTTATAAAATGGTTTATGGAAAAGCTTGTCATTTACCTCTTGGGTTAGAACATAAAGCCTACTGGGCTACTAAAGAAATTAATTATGATTTCAAACTTGCTGGTGAAAAGAGGTTATTAGATATGAGTTCTCTAGATGAATGGAGAGCTGAAGCTTATGAAAATGCCAAGTTGTTTAAAGAAAAGGTTAAAAGATGGCATGATAAAAGAATTCAGAAATGGGAATTTAATGTTGGTGACAAAGTTCTTTTGTACAAGTCTCATTTCAGACATTTTGCAGGTAAACTTCTCTCCAAATGGGAAGGCCCCTATATCATCGAAGATGTTTATTGTTCTGGAGCTATCAAGATAAATAACGCTGAAAGAAAGAAACCGAAGCTATAGTTAATGGGCAAAGAATTAAACATTATATTGCGGGTAGCCCCATTAACATTAATTCGGACGTTATTCAAGTAATTACACCGGAAGAATACATAGAAGAGACCTTCCGAAATACTCCAGAATCCTGAAAAAGAATAGGTATGTGATACGGTAAGTAAACCGACTCCAAAAATTCCATAAAAATCATTTCACATCTTTTCGGAATATTTTAAGATTTTAGGGAAAAAGAAACAGCCGAGGCGATGCCTGAGGGGCCCACACGGCCTAGGGGCACGCCCTACCCCTTGGGCGTGTGGGCCAGCCGTGTGGGGTCCTCGTGCACCTTCCTGACTCCATTTTCCTCCTGTATGCTTGTCCTACATGGTAAAAATTCCTGTAAAATCCCCAAGACGATCTGACCTTCGTATCACAAGTTTTCCTCATGTTTTTGTTTTTAGTTATTTTCTGCCAGGGTTCCGAGGGTCTAGATCGCTATGTCGTCCTCAAGATCCTCCAAGGACCAATTGTTCGAGAAGGTCATCAACCCCTATCTTCCTGGGGTCATGATGCATCCTAAAACCCTGTAATATCAGGATGGGGTGCATCACATCAAGGATCTCGAATGTGGCACCCTGGCTCAGAGAAATCGGAACACCCCGTATTCCAGCCCAGAGATCATGTCTTCTGGAATACGACACTGCTTGGCATAGAACAAATCAGCTCTTTATTACAAATATTACGTGTACAAGGGTCCGATATTACAAAGGTTACCGGCGCACGGCGACACTTCGTCTGCTAAGGTAGTTCTATGCTAGCAGCGGAACATCTCGAAGCGGAATAAATTCTAGCAGCGGAACGACGGCGACGGTGATGAACTCCACTCCACAGGGACTCTGGCTGGGATGCATCCTAGAGCGCAACCTAGGGATCCTCAACAAACAAGCAATCACGGCATCACCTGCAATCTGGCATGACACGCCAGGTGAGTACTTTGAATGTACTCGCAAGCTCATAGCAACCAAAGCAATCAGGACAAACAATAGCATGGCCTTTACAGGTTAATTACCATTGACGAACATAATACTACTAGAACCAACATGAGAGTGAGCATGGCATGTACATGTTACTCATGATATGAACATGATGATACTAGCACTAGCATGCAAGGGGTCGACATTTAAGGTCTCATGGACCAACTTACTCTGCTAAGAGGTTATCTCATAACCACCATATGTCTCAGACTTACCATCGTCAACATCACACGATCACCTCGGGATCAACCAAGCTCGGTATCAACTATACCATCGTGATCATCACATGACCACACGGAGCTTGATCTCTACCTGTGATCATCGCATGATCACATAAAGATCAACCAACTTCTTTTCTCATCGAACCGGGGTTGTTATTATCTAGGTTATTATTTTTGTTGACCCATACTGTGACCTACTACGAACTGTGTCCATGACCGAGGACGCGGCTATTGATAGATTATACACTCTGCAGAGGTTAGTACACTGTACCCACACCACAGAACTCATGGCCTCGTGCTCCCATTCGGGTGGACCAACGACATTCCGACAAAACCTATCTATTGCATGACACTCTCCCGGACACTCCCGACAAACTCCCCTTTGGGCTATGTCCTGGGTGGCCCCGATGTCACCTCGTGACATCCGCCACCTTTGTGGCTGCCACCGTCGTGGTCAAACATAAACAAACTCATCCCAAACGGGGACAACCTCGCGCAAACAACTCGGGCACTCAAGGCTTCTGGCCGCCTACCTGATCAGGGTAGGGCGCGCACATAACCTTCCCTAGTTGGAGGCACCGGTGAGAGGCATGACAATAGACCGCATTAGGGCCTCCCCATCTAGGCAAGTGTGGTTGCACTGGTGAGCTCGATTCGGTGGCACCATGACTCAGCCAACAGATTTGTTCAAGTTCGATTAATGTCAGGTTCAACTTGAATGGTGATGAGCTGAGTCATAATAACATACTGAAATAACAATGCATATGAGCATGATATCTGGGTAACCATGGATGGGTAACATAACCATTTAACATCATTACATCAACAATGATAAATCATTTAGTCTACGGGATGCGAATGAGCATGGAATAATGACGATCATGAATATAACAAGTATTTTCATATCAAACCATAATGATTCATATGAGCATATCATTATCACTAGCATCAGAAATGATTACCAGAATGAAACATGATAATAATAACATTAGCAATTAATCATTTCACTTACTAGATGAAAATGAACATGGCATAAGCAATGAGCATGGATTCACAAGCATATTCCAAGTATTAACAAAATCATCAAATGAACAAGCAATTATTAAATATTCAAGTGAAAATCATGGCTATTGCAAGGCCATCATGCAAGTGGCTCTTGTGGCTTGCCTAGGGATGGAGGAACCACCGGGAAGAAGTGCGAGACACTCACGGAAAAATTTGCCGGAAACGTTTCCCTCTCGGCGGAGCTGTTTTAAGGGCAAGGGCAAAATGGTCATATTCATAGTGTAACAACCTCATGAAAATGATACCATCTGAACGGGCTCGACAAACTGAGATCGTGGCCTTTGGAATCACCTGAATCGGAGTCACGGTCGCGGAGATACGGCCGTTCGTTCGTTAGGCAGAAAAAGAATTAAAAACTATTCATTTCTGCTATTAACGGACGAACGTCCGCAAATTAGAGGTTTCGGCCGGCGGCTGAGAACTGAAAACGCCTTTTCAGAAAATACGCCTTCAGTGAAGGGAAACCGCCTTTGGCCTTGGAGCTCCAGCCGATTGCGCTTTCAAAAGGTGAAGGCGTATTCTTCGGAGTACGTCTCCACTTAACGAACTGGGCCCGGCCAGCAGAGTCACTAGCGAGCGGGGCCCGCCTGCAGGGCCGAGCCCGTCGTCTTCAACCTCCCCACGCCCGCGCCTAGCCGAGGACATGGCCATTCCGGCGACGGTTGCCGGCCACTCCGGCCGTCTCCCGCTGCGCACGGCCTACCGGCGTGCTCAGGAGCCCACGCCGCATCCATCCCGGGGGTACCCAGACCTCGGGGAAGACCAGGGCGACGGCAGCTTGGGTGCCCGTGGCGCAGCCGTAGGCCGAGCTCGGGGTCGAGCTTACGGGCATCCCAGGGACGGCGGGAGGAGGGGGAGAGGTTCGCCAGGCTCAGGTTGGTCCTCTGGAGATGGAAGAACAAGGAGAAGAGCTCCGGCTTGCTCTAATTTAAGCCGAGTCCGGCGGTCGAGCTCCGGCCATGGGAGGGCAGGTAGAGCTCTTCGAGCTAAACGGAATAGCTGGGCGGGGCTATAGGAGGAAGGGGAGGCTGGTGGTGAAGAGAGACGCGGTCGGGGACGGCTTAATTAGCCACGGCGACGATACCCTCGCCGGATGCTCACGGGAGCGTCGAGTTGACGCCCTGGCGCGACCGCGTACGCATGCACACGCGGGCAGGCGTGGATGGTGATGAGAGAGGGGTAGTGGAGTGCCAGGGATTCGGCTAGGAAGAAGAGGACAGCGGCAACATGACGACGGCCACGGGCACGCGGTGCGGCGTGGCTCGCCGGAGCTGAAAGAGGAGGGGGAGAGGGGTCCAGAGGGGACACGTGTACGTAGGAGAGGTAGGGCTACGCTGTGGACATGGTGCAGTGGCGAGGCCATGGTGTTTGGGCGGCGGCCAAGGGCCCCAAAGTCCAGAGCGCGCTTTTGGCATGCCAGACCGCGTGGTCACCGCGTGCACAGTCGCACGCTGTGTGTTTTGGCCAGTAACAGGATGTCTAGCGTGTTGTCCTTCCTAAGTGGGTCCTCCCTGAGGTGATAGATCGAAGAAATGGACTTTGAGCTGATGGTATTCATCAGAGAAAGTTTGTTGTATCAAACTTGGGCATGAAATAGTGATCAAATGGGAGGGAATAAGAGCTAACCAGGATGTCACAGAGGCTTAGGGTAGGAAGGACTTTGATCCTGTGGATTTTGAAAGGATTTGGACCAGAATTTAACATAGTTGCTTTACAACTTCCAAATCTGGTCCAGAAACTAGATCAGGAAGTAGCACTCACATGTATGATTTGATTGAGCTCAAAATTGGTGGAGTATGATCATTTGGGCATATGAAGGCACCATAAAAATTTCATACCATTTGGATACACCAAAATGGTACTTGCTTCACAATGCTTCCCACTGGACAGAAACTTGGGGGAATTTTGTGGGGAAAATGGCTTGGCAAAATAATGCTAATTTTGTCATACCCAAAGGATATAGGGATATTTAGGTCCTGGATTAATTTCAGATTTTATGAAGCAATATAAAATATAGTTGCTTCACAAACTGAAATTGTGATCAGAAATCAAGATTTGAAGGTGTGCTCACATGGATTGTTGGATGGAGATGAAATTTGGTGGAGAGTAATTATTTTATCATATGGATGATCTCCCAAAATTTCATGTCATTTGGATAAGCCCAGCTAGTACTTCCTTCACAAAGCTTCTCTCTGGTCAGAAACTTTGGAAATTTGCTGAGGAAGATTTACTAGGCAAATGAAGTTGAATTTTGGCATGTGGAAATAATTTGGATATGAGAGAATGCCCAAATTTTTTGGGGGAAATCAAGAAAAGATAAATAGCACTTACTTCACAAAGTGCCATGCTGGACAAAATAGGAAATGAATATTCCTGAATTATTTTTGAACTAGGCAAAGATGGGTTTTGACATATTTGTGGAAGATATGACCCAAAGAATTTATGAGAATGTTGTGGGAATTTTTGGAATGGCAGAAATATAGGTTGCTTCGCAACCTAGGGCAAACAGGGTTATCCCTTTAGTAGAAAAAGGAATATTCCCAATAAATAAATATTGGGGTTGGACTAAGATGGAAATGACATGGCCTTGGGATAGATTTGAGAATGACAAGCCACTAGGAAGTGGCAAGAGACAAGATCTTCCCAGGTTTCAAGACCACATAGCCACGGAAAAAGGGACTCCAAATAAAAATTCGAAGAAATCCAAAAGAAAAAGAAAGGGCCAAAAATCGGGGTGTTACATCGAAGGGCCCAAGAAGGAGGGAGACGAGAAGGCCAGGCTTAAGGACGTGGAGCAGGAACTCTTCAAGTGTCGAAGGATGGTGGAGCATGGTCTAGATGCAAACCACACCATGATATAGGATCTCCTCCATGAGCAGAAGTGGGAGAGCACCAAGGTTTGGGAGGCAATTGATCGCCTTCATGTTAAAGTTGAAGATCTCCAAGCATGGATCTACGACCTGCAGAACCAAAACTGTGAGTATGAAATAAAGTTTAAGATGATGGGTTTGACAGCAAATTACAGGATTTTGGAGGCTTCATCTTCTTTTCTTGATGGAGAACCTATGCCCTGGAAGAAGGATGATAAGCGTGCTCCATCACCACCTCCGTGACCAAAGAAGGAAACTTGAGTATTCGGGTATGGGCACCACCCTTGGCTTGCTCCAAGCTTGGGGGAGGTGCCCCAGTGTCATATCATCACCACCCTTTTTACCATTATTATCTACCTTAGTTCAATCCTTAGTTATTCCGTGATTTAGAAAAAGTATTAGTAGTTTGGAAGTGTTTGTTTCATCCCCGTGCTATCAATGTAACCGTGCGTGAGAGTTTCTATAATAAAGTTTAGTATGAGTATCTTTTGCTTTTTTATTTTCTTGCTTTTTATTTTTGCAATTCAATTTCATATGCTTTCTTCATGAGAAGTAGTGGCTTCACATTGGGTGTAGGAAGTAAATTTTGTTGGAGTGTGACAAACATAGCTTTGGTCATTGAGCAATTCATGAAAGCTTAGTACAAAGAAGAGAGATATTTCAAAGAAAATATACTATCTTGGACATCTTTTGTGATTATGAACCCCCATCAAATATTTTCATACATGATCAAATGAGTTATGTTTATGTATGTTTGCACAGAACTTATATTGTCATGGATCCTCCAACATGTGGTGTTTGCTTATAATCTTTGCTAGCCAATTACTTCCGCACCAAGTAGAGATACTACTTGTGCATCCAAAAAACACTTAAACCCAGTTTATTTTCCTAAGAGTCCACTATATCTACCTAGGGATTGAACAAGATCCTTCAAATAAGTTGCCATCGGTGCATGCAGATAAAAATTTGCCTTAAATTTGTATGATATTTTATTGGAAGGGAAATAATCTTTGTACGAACTTGTGGTGGTGGAGTAATAAAAGCGACAGACTGCTCAATAAAGGCCACTCTCATAAGTGGCAATATTAAAGTGATGTTCCTTTTCATTAAAAACTCAGATATCCAAACCCAAAAAGCGCATGACAACCTCTACTTCCCTCTGCGAAGGGCCTATCTTTTACTTTTTCATGATGAGTCAATTTCTTCTTACTCCAACCCCACATTCTCTACTTGGCAAATATCATATGGTGGGGAAAGATCCAAGAAAATATATCCAGTTGAATATATATGATCATGAGTTATTATTCTTGACAATTATCTCTGTGATAAGTGAGTTGGGAGGTGAAACATTAAACCCCCATCTTCCTCTGTGTTTGACGGAAACAGTTTGTTCTAAAGAAATATATTCTCTTGAGTGCCATCAATCATTAGAAGACTAAATGATAGTTGAGTATGTTTAATTTGCTAAATCAAAAGCTCTTACATAGACTCTTCTGAAGAATAAGACGAATTGCGATTGTTTGATGACTGAAAATATGGTTTGTTGGATCTCAATAAGGTTTATTGTCTATACCTTAACATGTGAATTGATTATTACTTGATCATAAGAGGTTGTGGAAAGAAAATTGTTGTTTATGATATATGTATAATGATGTTAGTAAATATGATGCTGCCATGTCCGTATTCTTTATTATCGATACCTCTCTCTATAAACCTGTGGTCAGGTTTACTGAGCTCGATATTCGCTTGGGGACAAGCGGAGTCTAAGCTTGGGGGAGCTGATACGTCCATTTTGCATCATTATTACTTATGATTATTATAATTTATCCTTTTCTAATGATATATTTCACATTATGATGCAATTCTAATGTCTTTTCTTTCTTAAAATGCAAGTTATACATGGAGAGGGGGAATGCCGCCAGCTGGAATTCTGGACCTAAAATAACATCAGTACAGAAAGTAATTCTCCGGAGATCAAAAAAAGATGGGAATTTTTGGAAAATTATTTGGGAATATAGAATGATTTATGGAGAGAAGAAATGCCAGGGGGGACCCACCAGGCCCTCACACAGCCAGGGGGCGTGCCCTACCCCCTGGGTGCGTGGGCCAGCCGTGTGCGGCCCTGGTGGCTCCTCTCCCGATGTCCTTTGGCCATAAAATCCTATTTTCCCTAGAAAAAATCACAGAAAAGTTTCCGGACCAGCCGCCGCCGTCTCGAGGCGGAACCAGGGCAGGAGCACTTTTGCTCTCCGGCGGAGTGATTCCGCTGGGGATACTTCCCTCCGGGAGGGGGAAATCGAAGCCATCGTCATCACCAACGTTCCTCTCATTTTGAGAGGCTTCATCTCCATCAACATCTTCATTGGCACCATCTCAACTCCAAACCCTAGTTCATCTCTTGTGTTCAATCTTTGTGTCAAACCTCAGATTGGTACCTGAGGGTGCTAGTAGTGTTGATTACAGCTTGTAGTTGATGGTAGTTGGTTTACTTGGTGAAAGATCATTATTTTCAAATTGTTAATTGCATATTTATAGCCACTGAACATTTTCAATATGATGAGTTGTGAGTAGTTCTATTTGTTTTTGAGGACATGGGAGAAGTCTTGTTATTAGTAATCATGTGAAGTTGATCACCATTCAATGTTTTGATGATATGTTGTGTTGTTCTTCCCCTAGTGGTGTTATGTGAATGTCGACTACATGACACTTCACCATGTTTGGGCCTCGGGGAAGGCATCGTGGAATTAGTTTGTAGATGATGGGCTGCGGGAGTGACTGAAGCCTAAACCCCAGTTTATGAATTGTTCCGTGAGGGGCTGTTTTTATCCATATGTTCAATGCTATGGTTAGATTTATCTTAATTACTTCTCTTGTAGTTGTGGATGCTTGCATGGAGGGTATAATGATAAGTAGGTGTTTGTTCAAGTAAGAACAACACCTTAGCTCCGGTCCACCCACAAATCAAATTATCAAGACTATGAACGTAAGTCGATGAATCATGGTGAAAGTAACTTGGTGATATTCCCTGTCTCTATTTATAAGATGTCAAATTTTGTCACCTGTCTCTATTTATAAGAATCTAACACTTGTGACAACAAAATCCAAATGAAAGTACTTGTCAAAAAGTTTGATCTTGAAGACATATATAGCACTTGTCTCTACTTATAAGAATCCATATAGCACTTGTCAAAAAGAAAGTACTTCAAGACAAAACAAAATCCAAATGAATACCCAAATAGAAGATATGAATTAACAAATACAAATTTTTGACCTATTATGAAGAGGAATATGATCAAGCTTGGTTCAAATGGAAATGTGATATACGTCATGCCTAAAAGTTTGATCATCAAGCTAAGATCATGGTTCATATGGAGTTTCTTTCCAAGATCAAGAGTTTGTGCAAGTGAAGTATGGTGGAATAAAATCCTAGGATCCGGTTTTAGAAGGAAATTATGTAGAATATTAGACTAGTGGTTGTCCATTTGTGAATTTGGAAGTCATATGGAGTTTCTTTCCAAGATATAAGAGAATTTAATTAGAATTTTCTAATTCCAAGTTTGGAACCAAAGAGCAAATGATCATAAAGGCACTTGTCACTACTTATAAGAATCTAGCATTTGGTGAAGTGAGAATTGCCAAAATTTGAAATCTTCATTGGTTCAAGAAAAAAAATTGACATCTAGCTAGATCATAAACAACGGCATAAGTAAGCTAGCACATATACATATGACTACTTACGAATCCATGATTGGTTCAACAAAAAGAATGTAGCAATTGTGACAAACATATGTGGGGCTAGGTTCATGCATGCAAATAAGTTCGAGGAAAGGAATGTAGCAAGATGTAAATGAGATATGGGGGCACTAACCGGAGTCGATCTCAAGGAATCGGAGAACCACCAAGATCATTGCCGCTTGGGCCTGGTGAATGTGAAGATCTATCATTATTCGATCCATGGCCTGATTGATGCTGCACGAAGTATTACATGGTTAGCATGCCACTTGAACTAAGAAATGCAATAATGGTGCTTGAAAGTTTTTTAGGTAACTAATCGGAGGGTGCGGAGTAAAGGCAGGCATCTGCATAGTGGGCATACCTTGCTGGGTACACCAGGCCTGCAAATTATGTTTGAGTGAAGGTTAAGTACTGGTAGTAAAAGACTACATGTGCTTGGCTATTAAGGAACTAACCGCAAACATATCAAAGCATTGACTAGTTTGTGCCGACAACGCCTGCTGCAGCCTCGCATCAGCCTGTCGCCTCTCCTCCAAGAATTGTGCAACCTGTCGCCTCTCCTCCGCCAGTCGAGCCTACAGAATATGTCATCACAATCTCACATTCAAATCCAATCTCATGTTCAAATCCAACACTAAGTAAGAATTAAAAAAAGCTTATATAGAAGGACTTGTATAGAATACCTCCATCTCAACCATTGCTGGCGTCGAGTGTTTTCGTATAGAAGAACTTGAGCTAGTTTGCCGAGCCTTGATCTCAGGGAGAGTGCGACAGGAGGACCTTGGAAACATGCCATGTCCAATCGCTTCTGTGCCATGTTTCCTGCCGTCTCCAAAGATCATAACCAAATCATGGTCAAGGGGTTCCGATGTCACATCATACTTGGGCCCTTTCTTTTCTCTTGCCACTATTTTAAATTTGCTCAGCCGATCGTAGGCGGCCGCGTTGGTGTACGCAGACGATGTGTCATTCTCATCATAAGGCTCGGCAGTTTTGAACAGTCCCTTATGGGCCAAAGCGTATGACACGAAAAGGTTTGGCTCTGGAGCATTATTGTGAGCCGCCTGCAACCAAAGCAACATGATTACGATCTCATCATAAGGCTTGGCAACATGTATGACACAAAAAAGCTTATGAAGAACAAATCGATGGGAAGAAAGACATACCCAAATTTGCGCGTACACCTTAAGGTTTAAGCTGCCTTGATGGTGTGGTGGATCCACCATGGTGGCTCGCCATTTTTTATAATCTAGGTGTTTCTCCATATACTCGGCGGAACACCAGTAGTCCACCATCCGCTCCCAGCACTCCCCCTTATCGACACACCATCTCGGAGTAACCTAATTGATCACTTGCATCTCATATACGTCAAGAAGAAATTGAGTGCTAGCCAGTTGAGGAAATAACAAGCATGGGCATACTTTACCTGCATGTACTCCTCCTTTTCAAGAAAGAGTCCCCTAGCGGGTTTCTTACTCTTCAGCCTAAAGCCCCCACTTGCCTTATAAGAGGGGACGGCTATAAGGCGCGCCTTGTAGTGCAGATTGCGCACAAGCTTCTTGCAATATTCGTCGACAATCGCTGCTGCCTCCTCCATCTTTCCCTCCTCGTATCTATAGAAATCCTGCAATTAGACACGAGTGATCAATTGAGATTAGGCAATTAACTAGCTATTGATTATATATATGGAGTGTGTGAAGGAAACTTAATGATTACCCAAAGTTGGGCAAAGACCCGCTCGGCTTTGTTGAGAACCTCGATGACGTTGTTGAATACACCAACGTCCTCATAGGCTTTGTAGTGGGCCCAAGTCCATGCTGGCTCCGGAACTTTGCCCTTCCCAGGCAAAGTAACCATGCCAGGGAAATGCTCCTTAATGAGGATCCCAAGGACCTCGTTCACGTGCCGGCACTTACCCTCAACTCCGACTTGCGTCCAACCACTACAAAATGAGAAGCCAAAGTTATTTGCAATTGTTGCAAACATTGAAGGTAGAAAATGTGAAATTTTGTGAGTACTCTCAAAATCCATTTACCGTTCTCGGGAGCTTTGCCACACCACGCAGGTACACCGACGAACCCTGTGATGTGTCAACACGGATGATATCATCATCCTCCTCATCAGCGGTCGAGGCCCCCAACCGATCCTCGTCCTTCTACGACGACACCGGCTCCTCCACCCTGTCCTCCTCAGCCACGGGCTCGTGCATCCCCTGAGATGCCAGCTCCTCCACCCTCTCCTACTCAGGCGGTGTCGCGGCAGGTGGTGGCGAGGGAGGCCGAACCGGCTTTCTCTTAGCCTTTCCTCCACCTGCACCTCTTCCCCGGCCTCTTCCTCGATGAGCCTGATGAGGAGAGGAAGCCTGAGGAGGATCGGCAAGAAAAGTGTCAAGCTGATTTCTCGCTACGGGGAGTGGGGCCTTATCTACCCGGTCACTCTTTTTCCGAGACGGGCCCACCATGCTTCACTCACCTGCTATGACAAATAGTAAAGCAATTAGTACAAATATAAAATTATAGTTCAAATAAAAGAGCATAAGTTCAAAAAATATACGGAATGAGAATTACTAAGGCAATTATAGTACAAATACAACATTATAGTTCAAATAAATAAGCATAAGTTCAAAAAACATACGCAATGCGAATTACAAATTCAACATTACAGTTCAACATTACAACTAAGAATAGTCGGGATCATCCGGATCATAATCCGTCTCTTCTTCTGGACCAGTTTGAGCCTCATCATCACTATCACGCGTGTCGTCAAGGATGCCGTCCTTGTGTTGTCTGTCAGCGTCACCATCATCGGCAATGCCTAGACGTAATCGTTCAAGCATTGATAGGTCTTCCATGTTCATAACCTCTTCTTCCTCTTCTTCTTATTCTTCTTCGCCATTGTCAATGTCTACTTCCATGCGTCGGGGCCCTTGCGTCGAGTTGATGTTGAAACGGCCTCTAGGCCCATGTTCTTCTTGGTAGAATTCTCCATCATATGTGTCGGGGTCCATGTGAGGTTGATAATCCTCTTCATTCAGTGAAGGATGTTTACCATGGGGCGGCACCTCGTACACGATATCCCAACCCTTAAGGTACTTCTTTTGGCATGTGTACCTGAGATAAAAAACTTGCGTCACCTGTTGAGCCACAATATAGACATCTTCGCATTCTAATTTGCTGTCTTGTCAAATTTTGACATAGCCCAATATCATCTCTCCGCCTAAACTTCTCCGGATCGAACCAATGGCATTTGAAGACAACGGCTTTCGGAGGATTTGCCCCAAAGAAATGCAGTTCGTATATTTCTTCAAGTCTTCCATAATACTCAACTCGTTGCAAATAGCCGACACTCCGGTGTTTCTTGATTTTAGAACGGCCCGACGTTTCTTGTTGTCATGTGTGCGGAAGCGATACCCATTGATGTCGTATTTATCAAACGTACCGACCTTATAGTCAAACCCATTAGCAACTTGTTTCAACTCTTTGTCCAATATTGACGTACCCTACAAGTTTAAGCGGGAAGGATTGGTGTATTAGTCGCATGTAATACCAACTTCAGGTCTTCCATAATAAGAAGTATACCTTTGCTCTGAACCAAGAAATGAAACCGTAATTGCCGTCTCCTTTGCCAGCAAGAAGCTCATACTCTTCGACTGATTCAGGTTCGACCCCTCCATTCGAGAATTGGGCCTCCACAGCAAAGACAGGGAATCTTGGGGCCTACTTATGCCGGTTTTGAAACGGCTACAGAGAGTAGAAATTAAGCAACCATAATTATGGTTGATAGTATACATATACACAAGTGGTGCCTACTATTAAAGTTTCA
This sequence comes from Elymus sibiricus, assembly GCA_039707655.1. NCBI lineage: Eukaryota > Viridiplantae > Streptophyta > Magnoliopsida > Poales > Poaceae > Elymus > Elymus sibiricus. Next base: position 36,715,513 of record CM077663.1, on the reverse strand, counting down.
TTAATCAGTTGCCGTCCAGAATTCATCATTAGACTGTCCTAAAGGAAAATCATTAATTGCAGTAAAGGTAGAAGGCAACAAAAAGTCTAGAGAAGTGAATCTGGGTCGGATGATGCACAGTCTTGTCCAATGGTGCACAGTCAAAAACTTAATAATGACTTCAGCAGCAAATTCATACTGGCAAACCAAGTTTCTTCTTCAGGGCATCTGAACATTTGCTGGAGTAATGAACTGACTTGGTAACACCCTACGCAGCTTGCAGAGAGACCTCACCACAATACTCAATGACCAAAGACTCTAACTTATGTGCATGTCCGAGTTCAGCCACTCCAACATCAGTAAGTTTATGACACACCCGAAGTATGAGATTACTCAAGCATGGGGTGTGCGCAATGAAGCGCATCCCAGCATCAGTTACCGCATGACACTGTATAAGCTCGAGTGTCTCCAGATGTGATGAGGATGAGAGGGCCTTCATCCCCTCGTCATCAAAGAAGTTGGCGTTGTTTAGCACGAGAACACGAATCGGGCAGGACTGAATGAGCACCAGAAAACCCTGTTGTGTGAATCCTATTTCTAATGGCCAGTCACGGGAACATCCTGTAAAGCTGAGGTCTAAAATCTGAAGCATAGGATAGTTGAGGGCTAGAGTGTAAAGGCTGTTATCAGTAAATGACGTCCTGGTTTCACAGTAGCTGACATCGCTAGAGTAGCGCTGCAGGTTGAGCCAAAGTGAGATGCTTTTAAGGTTGCTGCAGCTCCGAGATAATGCAATCAGGTCATTGTCATTTAGGGCACGAACATACTCAAGGCAAAGCTTCTCCAATGCTTTACACTTCCCTAGGACAAGACGAAGTCCTACTTCTGGCCAAGTTTTAATATGGGCCAACCTCAAATCCTTCAAACTCTCACAGCAAAAAATCATATATATCCATGCTGTGAGCATCATACGAGGAGTCATAGACAACATCACTTGGAAGAATATCATATCTTTCTCTTTTCCTCTCAAACTCAAAACTTCTGGAGATTCATCCATCCTGAACCAAACTTTAGGAAGTCATGATGATTGATTCCTTTGCAATTCTTCACTACAAGCTCTTCCAACGATCCATCCCTACCAAGGTATTCCAGCCACTCTACGCTGTAGATTTTCTCGCAATCAATAAGGTGGAGAGCAGATAGACTTGTGCAGCCAACTGCAACCGAGAAAAGCCCAACTGACGTTATTTTTGGTGCAGAGTTGAGCCTGAGAGACACCATTGTCTTGCAATAAGCTAAACAAGCAAGCCCAGAGTCATCGATGCATGAGCAGAAGCTTAAGGTGAGGTCAATCAGCGAGGAACAGTGAGATGAAAACACAGAAACGCCTTTGTTGTCCAACTACTTTCCATGTCCAGGTATCCAACCAGAGTAATTGATTTCCACTTTCCGCAGATTTGGGAACCGGGCGCACAATGATGTCAGTGTTTTTGTAGCAGTGCAAAGACCGGAACCAACACGGATAGCACCCCTTTGATTCCTCTCTATCTTGTAGAGCTGCTTTGACACAAGGGAAAGAGAATTCAGATCACTTGTCCTGGTGATCCTCTTTGAGAATCTCTGTCAGCAGAGCCTCCGGTAGGTCCTCCATCGAACAAATTCAATTCAGCTGTACCAATCAGGTAATATATATCAAGGTTGAGAAAACAACCGAAGAGCTGGACTCAAACTTATGATATATCAGAATAATGCATGCATGTCAAGATAGATGGAGATACACTGGCGACAGACACTCATTACGAATAATATACTACTGATGAACTTTGAGCATTTTTCTGTACCCATCCAAAAGTTGTGTGTTGTTCATAAGCATGGAGATGTATTAAAGTAGCTAGCTAGCACCTTATCTGTCTCTAGATTGTTAGGAAGAAAAAATGACGCTCCAGGCAACATCATAAAATTAAACTAGCTACCACCATAATTAAGTAGCAGAGCCTAAATAATGAGCTAGAATTGACGCAAACACTTCGGCAAGCAGAATTACTACTAATTGCTGAATCTGAAAAGCAGAGCATATATGCAAATTAGTTAGTAGTTGTAGCTCTTGGTTGGGCAAGAAAGAAAGTAGGGAAATCAATCATTTTGCCAGCCACAGCCGATGAGTTCACAGGGCCAATCTAATATATGTTCAACTAGAAATACTACTAGTATTTGCTGCAACCCTAGGCAAAAAACTTACTTTCTACTAGTAGTACCTAGGAAAATGGCTTTACAACTATTGAAAGGGAAGAGAGGGTTGGTGGAATAGTTGTTGTATTGCTTGAGCCTCGTGGGCATATATATAGGAGTACAATGACTAACTTGGAGTACAAGACAAGGCAGGACAAATCCTAGTCTATCTCATATTTCCTAATAATCAATATACTCAACATCCCCCCGCAGTCACAACGGTAGCGACGCAGATGGTGAGACTGGAGAAGAATCCGAAGGTAAGCCGACGGTCATCCCCCCACAGTCGTAACGGTCGATGCATCGCGGAAGTCGTGGCTGGAGTAGAAACCGACGAGGTTGCTCAAGCAAGGCGGTAGCCCTTTGTGCCGATGTCGAGGTAGCCGAGAGCGTAGGGTGGTGTAGCCGTGGTCGAGGTAGCCGTGCGAAGAATGCCGTGGTCGATGTCGAGTCGGGGTAGCCGGTGTCGAGGGAGTCGCCGAGGAGCCACGGGCGCAAGGAGGCGCCGAGTTAGTCATGGGCGCAGTGGTGTCGAAGTAGTGATGCGCCGGGAAGAAGACGAAGTTAAGACGCGTCGCGCCGGGATTGCCAAGTTTGGGGACACGTCGTGGACGAAGGCACGCATCGGTGTTGCCAGCACCGGGCATGCGTAGACGGACGAAGTCGATGTTGACGATGCGTCGCTCTAGGATTGCCAGACCTAGGAACACATCGGGGACGAAGGCACGCGTCGGTGTTGCCAGCACCAGGCATGCGTAGATGGGGGCCTGCACACAACTTGTACGCCATGTCGAGGAGGCTAGCAGAGAAGGACTCAACGACGGTTGCGGCGCAAATCGGCGGGGGGCCGATGTCGCCCGCGGTGGTCGGAGTAGATGAAGTGGTCGGGGTAGACGACGGCGACGCTAGCGATGAGCTGGTGCTGGACGAAGACGAAGGGGGGTGGACGGGCGACGGCGGCGGCTACGGGGGTAGCAGCAGCGGCGGTCGAAGAAGAGCGGCGGCGGCGGCTACGGGGGTAGCAGCGGCGGTGGCCGAAGAACAGCGGCGGCGGCGGCCTGACGGTGGCGGCGGCGGCTTGGTTAGGAGCGCGGCGGCGATGCTCGAAGTAGGCGAGGAAGAACCCGACAGCGTGACGAAGATCGGCGCGGATGATGGCGTTCCCGCGCCGAGGAAGGCGGCGCGGCGCATACCAGAAGAAGTCGACGCGCGGGGACGGCGGAGTGGACCGCGCGCCGCGGCGCTATGCCCCGAAGGGGCGACGAAGCGGCAGCGCGAGGGTCGGGGCGACAGCGGGAAGACCTCGGGGCGGCGGCGTGGACCGCGTGCTGCTGCGCGATGGCCCGAAGGGGCGACACAGCGGCGGCGCGCGAGTCTGTGCAGCCGCGGGGACGGCATCGGGCGGCGGCGGAGACCGCGTGCCACGCTCGCTACGGCCCGATGGGGCGATGCAGCGGCAGCGCGAGGGTCAGTGCGGCCACGGGGACGACCTGGAGCGGACGGCCTCGGGGTGGCAGTAGACCGCGGGCTGCGACACTACGGCCCGAAGGGGCGACGCAGCGGTAGCGCTCGGGTTGGTGCAGCCGCGGGGAGAGCCATGGGGCGGCGGCGCTGCGGCCCGACGGGGCGACGCAGCGGCAGTCCGGTGCTCGATCGGTGGAGGGGCGCGCTATACTTGGGACAGTCTTCACGGGACCTGCGGAGGCGTGCGCAATCGACGGGCCAGGTCGGTCGCTCGGCGTAGATGAGGCGGATCGCGGCAGCGAGCGGGTGATCAATCCGATCGCGCGCGATGTCGTGGACGTCGCTCGGTGGAGGCAGGGTGGCGGCCGGAGCCGGCAGCCGGCCCGATGCAGCTGGCCCGAAGCACCCGGCGCGACACAGGCGGCCCGACAGCCGGCCCGAAGCGGCCGGCGTGATGTAGCCGACAAGGCCGACGCAGCCGGCAAGTCCGACACAGCCGGCGCGAGGCAACCGGCGAGGACGGAGCCGGGAGCCGGCCCGAGGCAGCCGTTGTGCGACCGGACGAGACGACGGTGAAGATCGACGGGCAGGCCGGCGCGCGAACGACGGCTATGATGGGCCGCCACATTGCGCGAGGGCGTCGGGTCAGGGCGGTGCAGGAGTCCCAATCGGAGCAGGGCGATGACGGCCGGGGTAGATCGACGGGCGTGCTGGTGCGCGAACGGCGGCGTTGAGGAGCCGTCGGGTTGCGCGAGGCCGCCAGGTCGAGTGTAGAGGCCGGGTCGCGCCGATGTCGAAGTAGAGGCGCGGTGGTCGACGGCGGCGGCGGGCGACGCAAACCGATCTTAGATCGGAAAACCAAAAAGAAAACACCGATCAAGGTGACCGGCGGAAGAGAGAAGACCCCGGCTCAAGAGATCGAGGAAAAGACTCTCTAGGGCAGCCGGTCAACACGACCGACGGACGAACCCTAGGTACGGGCGGCGCGGCCCCCGGCGGCGGTCATGGAGGCCGACCGCCCTGGGGGCGGCGCGCGGTGCGGAAGCGGTGGGCGGCGGCTAGGGCTAGGAACTTGCGGCAGATACCATGTTGAAAGGGAAAAGAGGGTTGGTGGAATAGTTGTTGTATTGCTTGAGCCTCATGGGCATATATATAGGAGTACAATGACTAACTTGGAGTACAAGACAAGGCATGACAAATCCTAGTCTATCTCATATTTCCTAATAATCAATATACTTAACAACAACATTAACTAACTGAGTTTATGGATGAGGATGATACTACCGGTTTGGTTTCCCCTATCAATCAAGAACAAGAAAGCGAATCAGAAAAAAAAAACGTCTACATGTGGAATCGGGGAACCAACGAACGAAGAGGGAGGGGTCTCTCAGGAGAGGAGAAGCGAAAAACGGCGGTACCTTCCTTGAGCACGACCGGCCAGGAGAGGAGAAACGACCTCGGAGATGGCGGAGGAGAGTGCCGCCGCTTCTTTCATTCGGAGGAAGAGAGCAGAGTGTAAGTAAACCCTAGTCTCGTTCGTCTCTGTAATTTCCAGCGGAGCGGAGCAAGATGTGGTCTCACATGGGCTTTCCACACCCGGAATGGCTGCGGGCTGACGAGCGCTATTTTTGGCCTTCTACACATTTTTTTTTCTTGATAAACACAGAAAAATTTAAAAGTAATAAAAGATATAGAATGTTCATATAATCATTTCAGTAAATGAGTAAAAATTTAAGGCAGTGAAAAATATGTCCATGTCCACGAAAACAATTTTTCATCTACTTATTAAAATGTCTAGCAATTTTTTTAAATGTTCATGTATGCGTAAAGAAATGTTCATGTGTGACGAAAAATGTTGGCATGTATCAAAATAAAATAAATGTTTGCCTTTATGAAAAAGTGGGCATGTATATTTTCGTAAGTGTTCTTGTATGTAAAAGTAAATGTTCATGTACATCAGTAAGAATTACCTCAAATTCCGAAAGGATTCTTACATGTGAAGGAAATAATCATATCTTTTGAAAAACACATAACCACAATTGTGCTTCATCATGAAGTGCAACTATGCTTTTCACTCAAGAAGCACACATGTGCTTCACGCAAGAAGCAAAATATGCTTCGCGTGGAAAGCACACACTCCTCCCAGACGTAAACCGAAATATTAAAAAAATCGAAAAAAAATCAGGAGAACCAAGAAAAAACCAGGCAAAAACAAAAATGATAATATGCTCTCTCGGGTGCGTCCAATGGTCGACACGTGACGGTGGCTGGACTTTCCACTTGACATGTTCACGGCTCCCCAAAATGCCCGCTGCGGAGCCTTCCAAGGGCGCCCCTGGTTAGGTGCTCCCATAGTATTCTTGCCTCCATCACTCAGAAAGAGAAAGGTAAACGATCTGTGTCGGCCGACAGGTCAAGCGATCGAGCCGGTTGCACACGCGCTACTCGATCGCGCAGCTTTCCATGCTGGCCGATCAACCCCCCACACTGTCACAGCCCTGTAATAATGGTTGTAATTAGTTGCATCAATGCATCATGTTAAATTGAAATGAATTTGAAATGGGGATGATTAAACCCTAGCACCAAATGAATTTCAAATAGGTTCAACTTAAAATATTTTTCAATGAACCCAAAATGCCTTCAGAAAAGTTCATCATTTTTGAATTGGTTGGAAACCTCTGCCAAAAATGGTGCACATTTTTCTAGGTCATCTCTGGCTTTTTGAATTAAATCTTAGTGTATTTGATTTTGGGCATTTAATTGCTATAATTATTTTAAATGCTCAAATAATTCTGAAACTAAATGGGGGCCACCGGAATAATTCAGAAAGTGTCCACAATTTATTTCAGGAGTTTTAAAAATGATTTGGTATTTTTACTAAATCAAAACAGAGAAATAAATTCAGAAAACAGAAAGAAATGGAAAAGCAGAGAGAGAGAGACTTACCTGGCTGCTCGGCCCGTGCCAGTCATCTTCAACCTCTACCAGTAGGCAGAGGCGAGACCGCGCACGGCGCACGCACGCGCGCCACGCCACCAGCAGCCTACTTGCCTCACCGACGCCGCGGATAGACGTCGCGTTGCCGTCCCGATCGAGCTGACCTCCTCCACTCCTCCCCCTCGCTCCCCCTCACCTGCTTCCCGCCATGGCTGAAGCCTCCATGGCTGTGCCGCCGTAACACCGCAGCCACCGCACCCCACCCGCTCCGCCGTCATCTCCCTGAGCTTCGCCGCGACCTCTTCTTCCTCCTCGCAGAGCCACGCGACGCCGGACGCATAGAAGCCTCGCCTACGCCGTCGTCTTCAACCTCGGGCGTCCGAGATCGCCGGCGACCGCACGCCGTCTCCGGCCCCTCCCCGAGCCCGCCGAGACCACCGCTTCAACCGCCGTGAGCTCCTGCGCCGATCCCCTCTCTCCCCTTGCTCGTTTGCTCCCTCTAACGCCGTCACCCATCACGGCCGAGAGCTCGGCTCCGCCGGCCATGTTGCCGATGTGGCCACGACCACGCAAGCTCGCAACCGAGCACAGCAACGTGCTCAGCACGACGCCAGGAGCCCATAGCGATCACCCGTTTCTCCTGCCGTGCCTCGCATCGTCGAAACCGCCGATGGCCGAACTCCGGCCGCCGCCGCGAGCTCTGGCCACCCCAGCTGCTGCCGCTTGCTGCATCGGATGCGCGCGAGTTCCAGCACCACGTAGAGTCTCTCCGCCGTCCGTTTGGTCACCGGAGGAGCGAACCCGAGTCCTCCGCCGCGTCTGTCGTCGCCGGCGTCGAGCCGCCGACGAGTTTGACCGTTTGACCGGCTGGGTTGGCCCAGTTGACCAGGGGTTTGACTCCCCTGTGTCACTGACATGTGGGCCCAGGCCCTGATTAATCTAAGATTAGGATTAATTTAGTACTAATTAACCCTGTTAATTAGATGTGAGACTGACATGCGGGTCCCACTGGTCAGGTTTGACCAGAAACGGCCCAATTGACTTGCTGACGTCACGGTGATGTCATGCTGACGCAATAACTCATTTTCTGGATTTAGTTTAATTTAAATAACCAGGAAATTCCAGAAAATGATATAAACTTGAAAAATTCATAGTAAATCAACCGTAACTCGGATGGAAAAGATTTATATATAAAAAATGATCAAAAAATTCCGAAGAATCTGTTTATGCCATTTTCATGCATGTTTAAACAACTTGAAGTTACTGTACATGCCAATTTGAATAAATGGCATTTGAAATGTCATATGGAGTTTGAATTTGAACCTTGGGTTCAAACCAACTTCATTTAAATTGCTACTAGTTGCATTAGCCCAAATCATCAGCATGTTGCCATGTCATGATCATACATCATGTTTGTTGCATTGCATTGATTGTGTTCCTTCTCTGTTGCCGGTGTTTGTTCCTTCTAGGTAGAAGACGATTCCGACGTTGTGATCGTTGACACCGATGAAGAGCTATACTGTCTTCAAAAGTGCCAGGCAAGCACACCCCCTTGGTCATTTCGATACAATCCCACTCTCTTGCTCTTGCTCTCTTTTATTGCATTAGGACTGTTGGAAATATGCCCTAGAGGCAATAATAAATGTAGTTATTATTATATTTCCTTGTTCATGATAATCGTTTATTATCCATGCTATAATTGTATTAATTGGAAACACTAGTACATGTGTGGATACATAGACAACACTGTGTCCCTAGTATGCCTCTAATAAACTAGCTCGTTGATCAAAGATGGTCAAGATTTCCTAGCCATGGACATGAGATGTCATTTGATAACGGGATCACATCATTAGGAGAATGATGTGATGGACAAGACCCAAACTATGAACGTAGCATATGATCGTGTCAGTTTATTGCTATTGTTTTCTGCATGTCAAGTATCTGTTCCTATGACCATGAGATCATGCAACTCGCTGACACCGGAGGAATATCTTGTGTGTATCAAACGTCACAACGTAACTGGGTGACTATAAAGATGCTCTACAGGTATCTCCGAAGGTGTCTGTTGAGTGGGCATGGATCAAGACTGGGATTTGTTACTCCGTGTGACGGAGAGGTATCTCAGGGCCCACTCGGTAATACAACATCACAATGAGCCTTGCAAGCAAAGTGACTAAAGAGTTAGCCACAGGATCTTGTATTACGGAACGAGTAAAGAGACTTGTCGGTAACGAGATTGAACTGGGTATGGAGATACCGACGATCGAATCTCGGGCAAGTAACATACCGAAGAACAAAGGGAGCAGCGTACGGGATTAACTGAATCCTTGACATAGAGGTTCGACCGATAAAGATCTTCGTAGAATATGTAGGAGCCAATATGGGCATCCAGGTCCCGCTATTGGTTACTGACCGTAGAGGTGTCTCGGTCATGTCTACATAGTTCTCGAACCCGCAGGGTCTACACACTTAACGTTTGGTGACGATATAAGTATAGTTGAGTTGTTATGTTGGTGACCGAAGGTTGTTCAGAGTCCCGGATAAGATCCCGGACATGACGAGGATCTCCGGAATAGTCCGGAGGTAAAGATTGATATATGGGATAATAGTGTTTAGTCTCCGGAAGGGTTCCGGAATTCACCGGAAGGGGTTTTGGATGTTTCCCGAAATGTTCGGGTACGAGAACACTTTATTTGGGCCAAGGGGTAAAGCCCACGAGGCTTTAGGAAGGTGCAAAAGGAAGTTTTGCGGAGGCCAGGGGCCAGACGCCAGGGACCCTGGCGTCTGGGGCCAGACGCCGAGGACCCTGGCGTCTGGTCCTGGAGTCCGAGCAGGACTCTTGCCTTGCGGGCCAAACCGACTTTGAGGAGGCTCTTTCTCCAAGTTTCGACCCCAGGGCTCAACATATAAATAGAGGGGCAGGGCTAGCACCCGGAACACATCAAGAATTCCCCAAGCCGTGTGCCGGCAACCACGCCCCTCTAGTTCATCCTCCGTCATAGTTTTCGTAGTGCTTGGCGAAGCCCTGCGGAGATTGTTCTTCACCACCACCGTCATCACGCCGTCGTGCTGCCGGAACTCATCTACTACTTCACCATCGCTCGCTGGATCGAGGAGGTGAAGGCGTCATCAAGCTGTACGTGTGTTGAACGCGGAGGTGCCGTCCGTTCGGCGCTAGATCGTGATTGGATTGCGGGACGACTTGCGATTTGGATCGCGAAGACGTTCGACTACATCAACCGCGTTTCTTAACGCTTGCGCTTAGCGATCTACAAGGGTATGTAGATCCACTCTCCCTCTCGTAGATGCTCATCACCATGGATAGATCTTGCGTGTGCGTAGGAAATTTTTTGTTTCCCATGCAACGTTCCCCAATAAGGACAACAACAATTCAACTGTTACTTGTCGCGGTAGTTGAACCTATTCCTCTGCATGACCTCTCTTTGCCACAGTAATTAGTAAATCCCACTAGCATGAGTAGGAGTTGTTTGAGCCATGATATGCCTACTCATTCATGCTTGCTTGCTACGGCTGTTATGCTTAGAGTTGTGTCAGGTCTGATTCATATGGGATGGATTGGTATGGTGGTGAACATGTCCTACTGTTGAGAGCTAAGTGTGTGAACACGATTTGGTAAAGGTAGCGATGAGTTGTCTCATTGGGACCGTCCTCAGGAACTGAGTTCCGTGTTTGTGAGCCAAGACAGTTACTACCACACATTGGGATCCTTAATTGACTCTCTCGACTTATTAATCGCCTTGATTTCTGTCCAGGAGTTGCAACTAGTTTCTGGTGTTTGTAGGATATGTGTTGGCGGCCGTGCATAGCACTGACCCTAGGGGTGGGCTATGATGCGGTAGAGACACCGAGGCACGGTGTACCAAGTGACACCCGAATGGTGCTCTTGGGAACCCTGCACTCATCGTTTGGGGCCGTACTGGAAACTTCGGCCGGACTTCCTTGCGGAGTGGACTCAAATAGGCGATAAACCTGGACTAGAGTCTTGTGTGGTTAGTAAGGTTGTGGCCGACACCCTCGCCAGGCTTCCGCTTAAAGGTTGCCGAGATACATGACATGTACATGGTGGTAAGTGGTGGGAGCGTGTGTGAAGAAGTACACCCCTGCATGGTTATTAATGATCTATTCGAATAGCCGCGTCCGCGGATATGGACTACTTGGAAGCTTACATAGTTCATAGACAAGTTGAAATGGATACTCTAAAATGCGCAAGATAAGCGTGAGTGCTATGGATGGCCTTCTCGTAGGGAGACGGGAGCGGATCCATAGTGGTGTATTGTTATGGTGAATATGTGGACTCGTGTGCGCTTTCTCACCCCAAAGAGGATACTGGTAGTCGTAGTACAGAATAGCCACCGAGTCAAAGCTGGCTTGCTGCAGTTAAACTCCACCACCCCTTGTTGATACAAATGCATATGTAGCTAGTTCTGATATAAGTCTTGCTAAGTACATTGTACTCACGTTTGCTTAATTTATGTTTTTGCAGAGGAGACTTCAGTCTCACTTTAGATTCTTGCGATGAGTTCGACGTTGATCGATTAGCTTGGGAATTCCAGACAGAGGTCTGATTCCTTTGGAGGGTCTTGTAGATAGACAGACTTTCTAGCCTACTTTCTTTTCAGCTGTCTGTACTCAGACAGGTTTATGCTTGCGCTTGTTGCTTGTATGACTTTGTATGTTGGGTCATGAGACCCATGGTTGTAATATCATGCTATGTATGGCTCCTTGGAGCCTCTTAAAGAAATACTTTGAGTCGTAGAGTTATGTTGTGATGCCATGTTTTATCTACACATATCGAGCATATTGTGTGTATGTTATTGAAATGCTTTGGTATGTGTGGGATCCGACACCTAATTGTTTATTCTTGGTAGCCTTCCTTATGGGGAAATGCCTCCTAGTGCTTCCATCAGGAACACATGGATTGACCGACATGTGTCCTTCTTTGCTCCTGTGTCTGTCCCTATGGGGAAATGTCACGCGGTGTTCATTTAAGTCCTTATAGCTTGCTACGACTTGGGTTCATACGTTGATGACCGACACTTGCATTGCTGGGTCATGTATGCCTGTCCCTGTAAGTTTGTGTCACCTTGGTTTACGACTAGTCATGTCGGCCCAGGTTCTTTGTCATATGGATGCTAGCGACACCATCATATACGTGAGCCAAAAGGCGCAAACGGTCCCGGCCAAGGTAAGGCTGTAGCCGTGGGAATGCCGTGCGTGAGGCCGCAAAGTGATATGATGTGTTACATGCTAGATCGGTGTGACTTAGGTTCGGGATTCTGACACACACGCCTCCTGGTGCACGTTTGCATTGCTTTTCCCCCTAACGCATACACGTGCCCTAGATAAACATCTTCGCAGACGGGCACTAAAAGTGCGTACGCTCACGGGTTAAGCACTCGTCATTATACGTTCATTATAGTGGTGCTGAAAGTACGCCATCGATGGTGGTACTAGCAAAAAAATGGGATCTTGTCGAGCCCAGAACACCCAGCACCAAGCCCATCAGTCATCATCGTTGCCACATGTGCACCTCCACAGTTGTTGGATCTGGTGCTACTGTTGCTCCTCACATTCATTGTTGCCTCGTGGGCTCCTTTGTTGTGGTCGTCGACCTCGCCTACACGGCTACACCTCAACGACCTCGCGGTGCGCCTCCAACTTCAAGACCGCAGCTAGGAACCGAACATTATGTTGTCACTACAAGCATGTCAAGCCCGGGGAAGGAGCAATGACTGCTTCCTTGACCTCGCTCCAACCTGTGTTAGACTCACTACTAGCAGGTAGAAATGGTTCAACAAAGCGCTTTTCAGTAGTAGCGTCGATTTACACCTGCTCCAACTGGCTAGACCTTGCAGCTATTGTATAGGCGCAACTGGTGATCACGACTGAACCTTCAACGCCAGTTATTAGCGATTGCCATCGATTCCTTCTCGTTATGCCCATGATAGCGCAAGCGTGAAACTAGCACCGCTAGGCCAGGCAAGCACTGAATGTCACCAAAGAGAGGGACTAAGGGTGTGTGCCGATAGTTTACCACTGGCAGGCGCTAGTGAAACAGGGGTGGAAGGCCTCGAATTCCTATTCAACACTCATTGCGGTACATAAGGAAGATCTGCATGCACCTTTTCTGATATGGGCTAGTCCTAGATCGTTGTTTTCCTTTGGTTATTCTGGCCTATTTGTTCCTATTTCCCCCCTTTTTTCTCTTTTCATTTTTTTTTCATTTCCGGCTTCTCTTTTTAGTTTTCGCTTTCCTCTTTTGATTTTAGAGGAAATATATATATGTGATTTTTAAAACTACATGAACATATATTGCAACAGGCACCTTTTCTCTCAAATGCCTGAGCCTTTTTTTAGTATATGTGGTTTTTTAACGTAGTGAACAATTTGTAAACATGGGATGAACATTTTTCTAAATATGTAAGCATTTATTCTTAGGTACATGAACATTGTCTTCATATATTAATTATCTACATTACTTAACTATTTTTGGGACATGATTTATTTAAAAATTTGTATGAAACTTTTTTTCTTTCGAAATTATGTTCATGGATAAAATCAAATAATGTTCCTTGATTGGCTGAACAGGGGGCGGCCCGTTAATGGCCCACACACAGCTCGCTCGCATCTCTCTCTTCCTCACCGGCTTCGTCTTCCTCACCCCAACCATCCCACCCCACCCCGCACGCCATCACCGCCCCCTTCTTGCCGACTGGACTCCTTCCTGCTTCCGCTGCTGACGGCGCCGCGACCGAGTCCCCTCAACTCGCCATCCATGGCGGCGGCGGTCACCGGAGGGCATCACTATGTCTCGCGTTCAGCGAGTCGAGAGCCTCGACTCGCTGAAGCAAGCGAGCATATGGGCCATATGGGCCGGCCCACGCGCGCGGGAAGCACCTGCATGTTTAACTTTTGCTTATAGTTTAAAATATTCTAAATATATATTACAAAAAACACTCTTCAAAAACATATTTAAAAAAATGTTGAACAAGTATTTAAAAAATGTTGGATAAGTATTAAAAAACGTTGAACAAGAATTTGGAAAATGTTGAACAAGTATTTGAAAATGTTGAATAAGTATTAAAAATGTTGGATAAGTATTTGAAAAATGTTGAATAAGTATTACAAAATGTTGAACGAGTATACGAAAAATGTTGAACGAATTTTTGAAAATGTTGAATAAGTATTAAAAATGATGAACAAGTATACAAAAAATGTTGAACGAGTATTAACAAATGTTGAACGAGTATTTCAAAATTGTTGAACAAGTATTTGAAAAATGTTGAATCAGTATTAAAATGTTGAACAAGTATTTGAAAAATGTTGAATAAGCGTTCGGACAATGTTGAACGTGTATACAAAAAATGTTGATCACTTATTAAAATTGTTTTTTAATATATACGAAAATGTAGAGTGAAAACAAAAACAAACATAAGAAAAACTAAAAATGGATAATAAAAAGAAAAACAAACAAAAATGGAGAAGAAAAAAGAAAAGGAGAAAACAGGAAAAGACCCGGTGCTTTCCCTCAAGTAGATCGCATGTGCTATCCTAACACGAACCCGACTCTAGCGCAGTGGCTAGAATCAAGAGCCACCACTGTGGCGACCTGGGTTCGATCCCTGGGTGTGCTATTTTGCGTCTCTATTTCTTCTCTTTTGTTCCTATATACCCGCTAAATGGGCTGGCCCGTTAGTTTGAAGGCTTCAGCGAGAGGAAGCTGTCGACTCGCTGAATGCGAGAAATAGCTCTCGCGGTCACCGGAATCAGCAGGCCCAGCGCCGCGGCGGCGACGGGCAGCAACAACGGCGGCGAGTTCCGCTTCTTCCTGTCCTGCGACATCAGCCTCCCGCTCACCTTCCGCGTCCTCCAGGCCCCCAGCTCCTTCCCCTTCTGACCTTCCTTCCCCCAATTTCTACTGTATTCTCTTCTGAACCCCTAATTTCCCCTCCCTTGTAGTTGCAGATGGTCTCGACAAGAATCAGATGGTACTACTCTCAGTCCTACTACTCTGATTCCTCCCTCGCGCAGCTCGCATTCGCGGTATATATCTTTTCTAACTATAACGAAAATGAACACTATCTTGAGAGGTTGATGTAATTCTTTAGAGCATGGTTAATAGTATAGCCAACTACCGGCTATATGGAGTTGCCACATCACATATAGCCAACCTAATAGTCAACACGTATAATAGCTAGTTGCTAAGAAGTACTACATTATTAATGCATGACCCACCTTACACTCTCAGAGCAAGTACAACAGGATGACGTAGGCGGGCTGTAAGACTTTAAATATTATATTTTTGATGAGTTGAAGGAGAGAGAAGAGGAGAGAGAAGATAAGCGGGTTACTGATTAACAGTCGGCTGCAGCACGCGCTCCTAGACATGTTGTGAGAGATTGAGGTGGGCCATGTATTAACAAAGTAGTACATATTTATATGCAACTATTGTACTTGTTGGCTATAAGCTTGGCTATAAATGATGTGGCAAGGTCATACAGTCAGCAACTGGCTATACTATTAACCATGCTCTCACAATGTTTCTTGGAGCCCGTGCTATAGCCGACTGTTAATCTACAACCCGCCTCACTTCTCTCTCCTCTTCTCTCTCATCCAACTCAGCAAAAAAATAATTGTTTAATCCTTACAACCTGCTGACTGTACCTTATTAGACTTGCTCTTAGTACTGTTCGAGTGCTGAACAGTGTTTTTTGTGCCACTATTAATTAATCATGAATCTCTTTGACGTCCTTTCATGTAGTTTCGAAATTAACACCTTTGGAACCCCCCCCCTCTTTACAACAGGTCATTTGTGTGTAGTTTCAATAATTCCTTGTAGGCAAAGGTTGTGTCCTTATAGAAACCCGCTGATTTTGAAAAGCTAACAAGTTCTTGACATGGATAAGACATAAGTGGAATGCTCTTGTTGCTCCATGATTATCCTGTAGCATTTAATCATTCCTTTTTTGGCAGTAGCCTATATTAGTTTCGTGCTCTAATATTTCTAATCCATATGCTTCCCTACAAGTATGAAGGGCCGCCGTACAACCAAGCATATAGTCTTGACCAAGTTGCTTTTGCATCAGAGGGAATTAAAGATGCTCAACAGACTATATGTTCCCTTCTTCCTATCAAGTTCGAGATACTCCCTCCGTTCCAAAATATAGTGCGTCCTCGGTTCCCATGCTTCAACTTTGACCATAAATTTAACAAACGAGACCGACTGCGGCGGGAGCAAAAATTATACCAGTGAATTCGTATTCGAAAGAAGTTTTCAATTATATAATTTTTGCTCCCGCCGCAGTCGGTCTCGTTGGTTAAATTTATGGTCAAAATTGAACCTCGGGAAGCGCGGGCGCACTATATTTCGGAACGGAGGGAGTAGAGTCTGATTCTTGCTCTTAAACATATGTTTTTCATTTAACAGATGACTGCAAAGAAGGCTGCCAATAAAGAGCTGAAAGCGATGATGAAGACTGTCAGGATTGAAGATATAGATGTAGGCAACATCACAGTTCATGTTTCCAAGACCTTCAGCTTATATTGTTTGAATTTTATCTGAATCCATACCTGCTTTCATAATCTATAGAGCATGCAAGACGAGATGATGGATCTTATGGATGTGAGCAATGAAATACAAGAAACTCTTGGTAGAAGCTACAATGTCCCATATGACATCGATGAGGAGGAACTTATGGGGGGTATGGCTCTTATTTGTAGTTGGCTATTCTTAGATGACTTAAAAGCCAGATATTATCACCTTAAAGTTATCGAGTCAACTAGTTTTTCTTACAGTGGTAACCAGCCAGGAACCATTCTTCAATTTAACTTCTGTAGTTGAATTTGATCTAGCAAAGTCCCAGTTTTTATCAGTTCTTAGGTCCAGGATTTTACCTGAAACGTTTCTTTGCCACTTTTGTTGTAAGCCCTGTACTATTAATTTACTGACAAGACAGTTCTTTATTTGCCATGCTCATTTTGTATGTTGAAAAATGCAGAGCTTGATGCTTTGGAAGCTGATATGGACTTCGAATCAAATTCATTCCCATCGTACCTCCAGCCAAACAAGGAGACAGATCTTGATTCCGAGCTTAATTTACCTGCTGCACTAAGTGGTCACGCGCCAGTCCCAGCAAATCGGTAAGAGGTATGTCAATTGCTAAACTGAGCAGTTTCTCTTCACATCCCTAGGAAAATTGATGGCTCATGTTATTTCCCATGCAATCACAGTGTTTGAAGTTATAAACGGGGTTCTTTCATGTTCTGACATGATCTAATTTGACAGGCTAGATGCTTGAGATCATTATGAATGTATTACTGAACTAATAACTCGTGTATTTTGGGCTGAACTTCATGATGCATGCATATGTTGTTGGTGTGAACAATTTGATCTTATAATAGCTTGATCTTAATAGTAAAAGAAACACACAGAAGGAGAATATGCAAATTATTTTCATGCCAAAACATGTGGTATGTGATGGATTTCATTATGAACTTCGAAGTGTCCATTAAACATCTCAGACGGCACATACTTTAGTTTGCTTGATTCCCCCTGATTGCAATGTCAACACTTGTCAACCAGTAGACTAATTTGCTCTGCTTAATTTTGTCTGTTGGTGCAGGAGGATGAACTGGGACTGCCTACCGTGCCGCACGCATCAATTCGTACCTGAAAGTAACAAAAAAGCTATGGTGTAGGTTGATATGTCTCCAACATATCTATAATTTTTGATTGTTCCATGCTATTATAGTATCAATCTTGGATGTTTATTATGCAATTATATGCAATTATATATTATTTTTTGGGACTAACCTATTAACCCAGTGCCCAGTGCCAGTTGCTGTATTTTGCATGTTTTTGCCTTTTTAGGGAAACAGTACCAAACGAAGTCCAAATGGAGAAAAAACTTTGGATTAATTTTTCTTGGACCAGAAGAAACACCAGAAGCTTCGGGAGAAGACCTGAGGAGCCACAGAGGCGCCACAAGCATGCCAGGCACGCCCTGGGGGGTAGGGCGCGCCCCCCAGGCTTGTGGGCCCCCTGTGGCACCTCTTGACCTAATTCCAGCGCTATAAATTCACAAATATTCCCAAACCAACTGAGAGCCATCCGAAACACTTTTTCCGCCGTCACAAGTCTCTGTTTCTTCAAGATCCCATCTAGAGGCCTTTTCCAGTGATCTGCCGGAGGGGGATTCGACCACGGAGGGCCTCTACATCAACCTTGCTGCCCTTCCGATGATGCGTGAGTAGTTTACCACAGACCTACGGGTCCATAGTCAGTAGCTAGATGGCTTCTTCTCTCTCTTTGATCTTCAATACAATGTTCTCCTCGATCTTCTTGGAGATCTATTCGATGTAATCCTTCTTTGCGGTGTGTTTGTTGGGATCCGATGAATTGTGGGTTTATGATCAGATTATTCATGAATATTATTTGAGTCTTCTCTGAATTCTTATATGCATAATTGTTATAGCTTTGTATTTCTCTCCGATCTATCGATTTGGTTTGGCCAACTAGATTGGTTTATCTTGCAATGGGAGAGGTGCTTTGTGATGGGTTTGGTCTTGCGTTGCTCAATCCCAGTAACAGAAAGGGACATGACACATATTGTATCGTTGCCATTAAGGGTAAAACGATGGGGTTTATTCATATTGCTTGGATTTACTTTGTCTACATCATGTCATCTTGCTTAAGGCGTTACTCCGTTCTTTATGAACTTAATACTCTAGATGCATGCTGGATAGCGGTCCATGGGTGGAGTAATAGTAGTAGATGTAGGCAGGAGTCTGTCTACTTGTCTCGGACGTGATGCCTATATACATGATCATTGCCTTGAATATTGTCATAACTATGCGCTTTTCTATCAATTGCCCAACAGTAATTTGTTTACCCACCATATGCTATCTTCAAGAGAGAAGCCTCTAGTGAACACTATGGCCCCCGGGTCTATCTTTTATCATATATAAAATCCAAAAACACTTTGCTGCAATTTATCTACTGTTATTTTATTTTGTGTTTTACTTTATCTATCTATCACTACGAGATTTGATCCTTGCAATTAACCGCCAAGGGATTGACAACCCCTTGTTTTGCGTTGGGTGCAAGTATTTGCTTTTGTGTGTGTAGGTACTGCTAACGAGGTTCTATGTGGTTCTCCTACTGGATTGATAATCTTGTTTCTTAACTGAGGGAAATACTTATCTCTACTGTACTTCATCATCCTCTCCTCTTCGGGGAAAATACCAACGCAGCCTACAAGTAGCAGGAAGAATTTCTGGCGCCGTTGCCGGGGAGATATCACCAAAACCTATCAGGTACGTACACGCAAACTATCATCTACTTGCATTTACTTTATTTGCCATTTGCGTCTTGTTTTCCTGTCCCCCACTTCTAAGACGATTTTACAAAAAAACACAAAAATATTTTTTCGTTTGCCTTTTTGCTCGTTTGCTTGATTTCTTGTTTGCTTGCTTGAAGTTGTCATCATTTCCGAGTTTGTTATTGAAAAGGGAGAAGAGGGTAAAATCCCTAAGGTAGAAATCCCCTCTATTTTGGATTCTAATTTTTTTGTGATGGGAAGTGGGAATATCATAGGAAAAGGCACTATTCAGGAATTCTTTACTTGCACGGGGGCTTTGGTTTGCAATGACATTCCTATTCTTAAAAGAACCAAAAGCTATGCCGAAGCTATTTCTGTACTTATTCTCAAGCTTGAGAGAAGATTTATTCGTACTCACCCCACTTTGCAAAGATTGTTTTATGAGTTGCCTGTCATAAACAACCCTAAAGCTAAAAATATAGCTACTCTTATCCTCATGAATGAATTTGATTACATAGTGCGGGAGGCTAGAGAGATCTTTGATTTTTACAATATGAATCATAAGCATCCTGTTATAGATGAGATTTTATATGATGAAGATTATTTGTTGAGGCATTTATTTTGTGATAATTATACCTTTGATGAAGACACTAAAAAGGAAGTCCCACCTTTACACATAATTCAACAAGTTTTCAATGGTATTAATAAACAATACTCTTGGATTGTAAAGGGGAACCAACAAGGGTTTGAGGATAGTCAGCTTGATAATGCTAAGATTTTGATTGATGATGTGTTCCCTATTGTTTTTGAAAAGCCTCCTTACAAAAACACATCTCAAGATGCGAAAACTAAAGATGACAATACTTGAAACTATGCATTATGCCTAGCTAGGGGCATAAAACAATAGCGCTTGTTGGGAGGCAACCCAATGAATAAAATAAATTTTTGTTTTACTTTCTGTTATTTGAGTTTGCACACAATTATTCTATTGTTATGATTGTGTTTTTATGTTTTAATTAGTGTTTGTGCCAAGTAAAGCCTTTAGGATGATGCGGGATAATAGTTGCTTTGATTCTGTGAAAAAACAGAAACTTTTACGCTCAGTCCAGAAAAATCTAAAAATCACTGGAAGGTGTTCTTGCTCTGAATTTTTTACACATGATTGATATACAAATTGTCCACGTTTTCCTAATTTTTCAGAATTTTTGGAGGTTCATAAGTATGGGTTTTATTCAGATTTCTACAGACTGTTCTGTTTTAGACAGATTCTGTTTTCTTTGCATAGTATGCTTGTTTTGATGAATCTATGGATTGTATCGGGGGGTATAAGTCATGGAGAAGTTGGAATAAAGTAGCTATTATGCAATAATAAAATATGAATGGGTTCATAACAGTACCTAAAGTTTGTGATTTGATTGTTATACTAACGGATCTCACGAATGTTTTGTTGAGTTTTGTGTGCTGAAGTTTTCAAGTTTTGAGTGAGATCACGATGGATGAAGGAATAAGGAGTGGCAAGAGCCTAAGCTTGGGGATGCCCGAGGCACCCCAAGGCAATATTTAAAGAGTCTCAAGTAATCTAAGCTTGGGGATGCCCCCGAGTGGCATCTCCTCTTTCGTCTACCAACCAACGGTAAATTACTTGGAGCTATATTTTTATTCATCACATGATATGAGTTTTGCTTGGAGCGTCGTGTATTATAGTGGTCTTTTGCTTTTTTGCTTTTTAGTTTGCCACAATCATCCCTTTCTGGACACACCTATTTAGAGAGACACGCATTTATTCGTGATTTGTTAGAATACTCTTTCTGCTTCACTTATATCTTTTGAGCTAGGCAGTTGCTCTAGTGCTTCACTTATATCTTTTTGAGCACGGTGGTGGTTATATTTTAAAGAAATAGTTGCACTCTCATGCTTCACTTACATCTTTTTGAGAGTCTAATAAATAGTAATGGCAATTTGCATGGGTTATGAAATTGGTCCTAATATGATAGGTATTCAAGAAGGATATAATAAAAACTTTCATGTAGATCACTGAATATGATAAGTTTGATTCCTTGCAATAGTTTTGAGATATTAAGGCGGTAATATGTGTGAGGTACTAGTGAATAATTGTGGTTTAGTGAGAATATTGATGTTGAGGTTTGTGATTCCCGAAGCATGCACGTATGGTCTGTCGTTATGCTATGAAGTTGGATCATGATTTATTATTGATTGTCTTCCTTTGTGTGGCGGTCGGGGTCGCGCGATGGTTAACTCCTACCAACCCTCCCCCTAGGAGCATGCGTAGTAGTACTTTGCTTCGAGGGTTAATAAACTTTTGCAATAAGTATGTGAGTTCTTTATGACTAATGTGAGTCCATGGATTATACGCACTCTCACCTTTCCGCAATTTGCTAGCCTCTCCGGTACCGTGCATTGCCCTTTCTCACCTTGAGAGTTGGTGCACACTTCGCTGGTGCATCCAAACCCTGTGATATGATATGCTCTATCACACATAAACCTCCTTATATCTTCCTCAAAACAACCAGCATACGTACCTATTATGGCATTTCCATAGCCATTCCGAGATATATTGCCATGTAACTGATACATCTCCAACGTATCTATAATTTTTTATTATTCCATGCTATTATAGTATCAATCTTGGATGTTTTTACATGCAATTGTATGCAATTATATATCATTTTTTGGGACTAACCTATTAACCCAGTGCCTAGTGCATGTTGCTGTTTTCTGCTTGTTTTTGGCTTTTCAGAGAAATAGTACCAAATGAAGTCCAAATGCCACGAAACTTTGTGGAGATTTTTTTCTGGACAAAAGAAACCTGGGAAGCTTTGGGAGGAGGCCAGAAGCCTCATGAAGGCTTCACAAGGCACTAGGGCGCGCCCCGGCGGGGCGCCGTGGTACCTTGTGGGGCCCACGTGACTCCGTTTGACCCAATTCCACTTCTGTAAATTCACAACTATTGGGAAACCCCCAAAGAGCCATAAGAGAAAACCTTTCCGCCGCCGAAAGCCTTTGTTCTTCCGCGATCCCATCTGGAGGCCTTTTCCGGTACTCTGCCGGAGGGGGAATCGATCATGGAGTGCTTCTACATAAACCTTGCTGCCCTTCCGATGATGTGTGAGTAGTTTACAACATACCTACGGGTCCATAGCTAGTAGCTAGATGGCTTCTTCTCTCTCTTTGATCTTCAATACAATGTTCTCCTCGATGTTCTTGGAGTTCTATCCAATGTAATCTTCTTTTGCGGTGTGTTTGTTGGGATCTGATGAATTGTGAGTTTATGATCAAATTATTCATGAGAAATATTTGAGTCTTCTCTGAACTCTTTTATGCATGATTGTTATAGCTTTGTATTTCTCTCCGATCTATCGTTTTAGTTTGGCCTACTAGATTGATTTATCTTCTAATGGGAGAGGTGCTTTGTGATGGGTTCAATCTTGCGGTGCTCAATCCCAGTGACAGAAAGGGACATGACACGTATTTGTATTGTTGCCATTAAGGATAAAAAGATGGGGTTTATTCATATTGCTTGAATTTGCTTCTCTACATCATGTCATCTTGCTTAAGGCGTTACTCTGTTTCATACTTAATACCCTAGATGCATGCTGGATAGCGGTCGATGCGTGGAGTAATAGTAGTAGATGCAGGAGGAGTCGGTCTACTTGTCTCGGACGTGATGCCTATATACATGATCATTGCCATGAATCCGTCATAATTATTTGCTTTTCTATCAATTGCCCAACAGTAATTTGTTTACCCACCGTATGTTTATGTGCTCAAGAGAGAAGCCTCTAGTGAAAACTATGGTCCCCGGGTCTATCCTTATTATATAAAAAACCTAAAAATACCTTGCTGAAATTTATTTAATTTTATTTTAATTAGTAGTTTAATTTATTTATTTACCTCGATAAGATTTAATCCTTGCAAATAACCGCTAAGAGGATTGACAACCCTCTTATTTGCGTTGGGTGCAAGTGTTTGCTCTTGTGCGTGCAGGTGCGCTTAACAAAATTTTGCTTGGTTCTCCTACTGGATTGATAAACTTGGTTCTTAACTGAGGGAAATACTTATCTCTAATGTACTGCATCATCCTCTCCTCTTCGGGGAAATACCAACGCAAACTACACGTAGCAGGAAGAATTTCTGGCGCCGTTGCCGGGGAGACAACATCAAAATTACCAAGTACCTTCGCACAAATTATCATTCACTTGCATTTACTTTATTTACCTTTTATTTGCATTTGCCTCTCGTTTTCATCTCCCCCACTTCTATTTTTTTTTGCAAAAACACAAAAATATTTTGTTTGCTTGTTTTCTAGTTTACTTGCCTTGCTTGAAACTGTTATCATGTCTGAATTTGAAAAAGTTATGGTTGAAAGTGCTAGTGAGGACAGTGGTAGTGAATCTCTTGGGGATAAAACACATTCTTTTGATCTTAATCATGACCCCCCGGAGACTAACTCCCTCACTAATTTCAAAACTAAAATCTATCATGTGGGAAGTGGTAATATTATTGGGAAAAACATTATTTAGGAATTCTTTAATTGCGCGGGAATTATACCAATAATTAATGAATCCATTCTTGATAAAACAAATTGCTATGTGGATGCTATTGCAATGCTTGTGGTTAAATTAGAAAGAAATTTTTTACATATCCATGCCGCCTTACAAAAGATATTTTATCCTTTTACAAAATAAACTTTGAGCATCCTCCCATAGAGAAGATTCTTCATGATAAGGATACTATTCGTAGGTTGGAATCTAAAGATTATTTTGCTTACGGTAAAAATATTAGAAGGAGAGTTCCATACGCCGAAGTAATTAAAACTATGTACCACCATGCTTGTGATAAATTTGAATGGGTTACTAAAGGAATTGATGAGTGATTTAGTGAAGAATGGTTCGACAGTACGGCTAGAGATCCTATTGATGATGAGATACATGTTTTGTATGAGGATGTTTATGGTGATGATCCTGAGTTTGAAGTTATGAATGTTAACGTTACCAATCAAAGCCGCTTAAATTACCTAAGCTCACCCACTAGAAAAGAAGAGCATGAGAGTAGAGAAATAATGAGAAAGGTTTTGGAAGACTTAATTAAAAAGGACTTGGGGATGAAGGATGACAACACTTGAAACTATGCATTATGCCTAGCTAGGGGCATAAAACAATAGCGCTTGTTGGGAGGCAACCCAATGAATAAAATAAATTTTTGCTTTTACCTACTGTTCTTGAGTGTTTGCATGATTATAGCTTCTGTCATGATTATGTTTTTATGTTTTAATTAGTGTTTGTGCCAAGTAATGCCTTTGGGATGATTTGGAAGATAGTATAATTGATGCTGTTTGGAAAACAGAAAGTTTTGCGTCCGGTGCTGGAATTTTAATTCTGTACTGGAGCATCAGAAAAATCTGAAATTTTTACGCAGTATTGGTATATTAATTACCCACGTTTTACTAATTTTTCAGAATTTTTGGAGTTACAGAAGTATGGATTTAAAATACATCTTTACAGGCTGTTCTGTTTTAGACAGATTCTGTTTTTGTTGCATAGTTTGCTTATTTTGATGAATCTATGGATCGTCTCGGGGGGTATGAGTCATGGAGAAGTTGAAGTACAGTATCATTATGCTAATATTAAATATGAATCAATTTACTACAGTACCTAAAGTTTAAGATTTGTTTGTTATACTAACGGATCTCACGAGGTTTCTATTGAGTTTTGTGTGCTGAAGTTTTCAAGTTTTGGGTGAGACTACGATGGACAAAGGAATAAGGAGTGGCAAGAGCCTAAGCTTGGAGATGCCCAAGGCAACCCAAGGTAATATTCAAGGAAGACTCAAGCGTCTAAGCTTGGGATGCCCCGGAAGGCATGCCCTCTTTCGTCTACAATCTATCGGTAACTCACTTGGAGCTATATTTTTATTCATCACATGATATGTGTTTTACTTGGAGCGTCTTGTGAAATAGTTTATTTGCTTTTGTTTGCTCTTTAGTTTGTCACAATCATCTTTGCGGAACACACCTTTTTGACAGGGACACACATTATTCGTGATTTGTTAGAATACTATATGTGCTTCACTTATATATTTTGAGCTAGGCAGTTGCTCTAGTGCTTCACTTATATCTTTTAGGGCACGGTGGTGATGATATTTTAAAGAAATAGTTGCACTCTCATGCTTCACTTATATCTTTTTGAGAGTCTCATGATAGCAATGGTAATATGCACGGATTATGAATTTGGTACAGATATGATAGGTATTCAAGAGGGATATAATAAAAACTTTCATGTAGATCACTGAATATGATAAATTTGATTCCTTGCAATAGTTTGTGATATTAAGAGGGTAATATGTGGGAGGTATTAGTAGATAATTGTGGTTTAGTAAGAATAATTGTGTTAAGGTTTGTGATTCCCGAAGCATGCACGTATGGTCTGTCGTTATGCTAAGAAGTTGGAGCATGAATTATTATTGATTGACTTCGTTTGTGTGGCGGTCGGGGGCGCGTGATGGTTAACTCCTACCAACCTCCCCCCTAAGGGCATGCGTAGTAGTACTTTGCTTCGAGGGCTAATAAACTTTCGCAATAAGTATGTGAGTTCTTTATGACTAATGTCAGTCCATGGATTATACGCACTCTCACCTTTCCGCAATTTGCTAGCCTATTCGGTACCGTGCATTGCCCTTTCTCACATCGAGAGTTGGTGCAAACTTCGCCGGTGCATCCAAACCCCGTGATATGATACGCTCTATCACACATAAGCCTCTTTGTATCTTTCTCAAAACAGCCACCATACCTACCTATCATGGCATTTCCATAGCCATTCCGAGATATATTGCCATGCAACTTCCACCGCTCTGTTTTGTGACACACATCATCATTGTCATATTGCTTTGCATGATCATATAGCTGACATAGTATTTGTGGCTCAGCCACCGTTCATCATTTTTATACATGTTACGCTAGCATCATTGCACATCCTGGTACACTGCCAGAGGCATTCATATAGAGTCATATTTTTGTTCTAGTATCGAGTTGTAATTTTGAGTTGTAAGTAAATAGAGGTGTGATGATCATCATTATTAGAGCATTGTCCCAGTGAGGAAAGGATGATGGTGGCTATGATTCCCCCACAAGTCGGGATGAGACTCCGGACGAAAATAAAAAAAAATAGAAAAAAAGAGGCGAAAAAGAGCCATGAAAAAAAAGAGAAAAAAAATAAAAAGAAAAAAAAAGAAAAAAAAAGAAAAGAAAAAGAAAAAATAAATGAGAGAAAAAGAGAGAAGGGGCAATGTTACTATCTTTTTCCACACTTGTGCTTCAGAGTAGCACCATATTTTTCATATAGAGAGTCTCCTATTTTGTCACTTTCATATACTAGTGGGAGTTTTTCATTATAGAACTTGGCTTGTATATTCCAATGATGGGCTTCCTCAAATGCCCGAGGTCTTCATGAGCAAGCAAGTTGGATGCACACCCACTTAGTTTTCATGTTGAGCTTTCATACACTTATAGCTCTTAGTGCATCCGTTGCATGGCAATCCCTACTCCTCGCATTGACATCAATTGATGGGCATCTCCATAGCCCGTTGATTAGCCTCGTTGATGTGAGACTTTCTCCATTTTTGAATTCTCCTATTTATCTCTATCACCATACTCTACTCTACCCATAGTGCTATATCCATGGCTTGCGCTCATATATTGAGTGGGAGTTGAAAAAGCTGAAGCGCGTTAAAATGTATGAACCAATTGCTTGGCTAAAACCGGGGTTGTTCATGATAAATACTTTGTGTGAAGAATATGGAGCATCATAGGATTATATGATTTTGTAGGGATAACGTTCTTTAGCATTTTTATTTTGAAAGACATGATTGTTTGCTAGTATGCCTGAGTATTGATGTCTTTATATCAAATTATAGACTATCGCTTTGAATCATTTGGATCTTATTATTCATACCATAAGAGAGAGATTACATGATGAAACATGATAGGTAGCATTCCACATCAAAAATTCTGTTTTTATCATTTACCTACTAGAGGACGAGCAGGAATTAAGCTTGGGGATGCTTGATACGTCTCCAACGTATCTATAATTTTTGATTGTTCCATGCTATTATAGTATCAATCTTGGATGTTTTTATATGCAATTGTATGCAATTATATATCATTTTTTGGGACTAACCTATTATCCCAGTGCCTAGTGCCAGTTGCTGTTTTCTGCTTGTTTTTGGCTTTTCATAGAACCAGTACCAAATGAAGTCCAAATTCCACAAAAAAGTTTGGAGATTTTTTCCTGCACAAAAGAAACCTGGGAAGCTTCGGGAGGAGGCCAGAAGCCTCACGGAGGCTTCACAAGGTACTAAAGCGCGCCCCGAGGGGGGGGGGGCGCCGTGGTACCTTGTGGGGCCCACGTGACTCCGTTTGACCTAATTCCACTTCTATAAATTCACAAATATTGGGAAACCCACAGAGAGCTAGAAGAGAAAACCTTTTTGCCGCCGCAAGCCTCTGTTCTTCCGCGATCCCATCTGGAGGCCTTTTCCGGTACTCTACCGGAGGAGGAATCGATCACGGAGGGCTTCTACATCAACCTTGCTGCCCTTCCGATGATGTGTGAGTAGTTTACCACAAACCTACGGGTCCATAGCTAGTAGCTAGATGGCTTCTTCTCTCTCTTTGATCTTCAATACAATGTTCTCCTCGATGTTCTTGGAGTTCTAACCGATGTAATCTTCTTTTGCGGTGTGTTTGTTGGGATCCGATGAATTGTGAGGTTATGATCAGATTATTCATGAGAAATATTTGAGTCTTCTCTGAACTCTTTTATGCATGATTGTTATAGCTTTGTATTTCTCTCCGATCTATCGGTTTAGTTTGGCCTACTAGATTGATTTATCTTGCAATGGGAGAGGTGCTTTGTGATGGGTTCAATCTTGCGGTGCTCAATCCCAGTGACAGAAAGGGACATGACATGTATTTGTATTGTTGCCATTAAGGATAAAAAGATGAGGTTTATTCATATTGCTTGAATTTGCTTCTCTACATCATGTCATCTTGCTTAAGGCGTTACTCTGTTTCATACTTAATACCCTAGATGCATGCTGGATGCTTGCCCATCACTAGCTCTAACACAACCACCCCAAAGCTATAGACATCACATTTCTCTATCGCAACAGATGTGTACGACCAGTCTGCACAAAAGCGTTGATAATATTAGAATTAGGAATAAATCGATAGATATGAAAAGTTTTGATGTGAGAAACAAGGCCATACTCGTACATACCAGGAGCTATGTAGCCATACGTTCTTGCTAGTGCACTCCAGTTTGATGAATCGGGCTTCAGAATCCTTGCCGTGCTGAAATCCGAGACAAAAGCCTTAAAGGATATATCAAGTAATATGTTGTTTCTTGTGATATCTTGATGGATTATAGGTGGACTACATTCGTGGTGCAAATAAGATACTGCTTGAGTCACATCAGTTGCAAGATCTATTCTCTTGTGCCAATCCAATTCTTTTGCTAGCTCGTCATTTCCCAATGTCCTGTGGAGGCTTCCCTGTTGAATGTAGTCGTAGACGAGAAATTTATACGCTGAATGGGAGCAGAATCCATACATTTTGACAATGCTTCATTGTAGGATCTGTGTTATGATTTCCATTTCACTACGAAATCTTCGTTCATCATCCAACACTTCTTCTGTCTGATGAAGCTTCTTCACAACAACCAGTTGCCCGTCTTGGAGTTGTGCCTTGTAGACTTTGTCGTATCCTCCTGTTCCAATTATGTACTTACCGTCAAAGTCTTCTGTTGCCCTTAAAATATCGTCAAATGCAAATCTTCCATCGAAAGTCCAAACAGAGAATATGTCCCTTGCTTCAGAGGTAACACTTTCTTATTGATTTCTCCTCTTACGAGTAAGTATTATTATGACAACAATTGCAGCAACAATGACGAAACCCATTGCTACTTGTGATAGGCGTTGGGATTTCCCCAAAGAGGAAGGGTGAAGTAGTATAGTAGTAGAAAGTATTTCTCTCAGTTAAGAACCAAGGTTTATCGAACCAATAGGAGATCCACGCAAACGACCTTTAGCAGTACATGCACACACACAAACAAATACTTGCACCCAACGCGGGCAAGAGGGTTGTCAATCCCCTTGTACTCGTTAATTTCAAGGATTAATTATGATAGTGGTAGATATATAAATTGCAAAACTAAATAAAAGTAAATAAATTGCAGCAAGGTATTTAGGGTTTTAGCAATATGATTTAAATGGACCCGAGGGCCATAGCTTTCACTAGAGGCATCTCTCTCAAGAATATAGCAATGGTGGGTACACAAATTACTGTTGGGCAATTGATAAAAAAG
Organism: Elymus sibiricus; assembly: GCA_039707655.1. NCBI lineage: Eukaryota > Viridiplantae > Streptophyta > Magnoliopsida > Poales > Poaceae > Elymus > Elymus sibiricus. The sequence goes on along the minus strand of CM077663.1, from coordinate 36,686,184 downwards.
TGCATAGTTATGATGTTATTCATGGCATGATCAGTACATAGGCATTACGACCGTGACAAGTAGACCGTTAAACTTACTAACGCCTACTACTATTACTCCACTTCGATAGCGCTTCTATGCTTGCCTCTCTAGGTATTAAGTTCATAAGAAACAGAGTAATGCATGAAGTATGATGACATAATGTAGACAAAATAAAACCAATCAATATGATCAAACCCTGTCATTTTACCCCTAGTAGCAACAATACAAATACATGCCTCGCTACTCCTCCAGTCATAGAATGAGGACACCATAAGATTGAACCAAGCACAAAGCACCTCTCCCGCTGAAGATAAATCAATCTGGTTGGCCAAACTAAACAAATAGATCGGAGAGAAATACAAAGCTATAACAATCACACATAATAAAGTTCAAAAATAACTCAATTACTTTCAATGAACAATCTGATCATAAACCCACAATTCATCGGATCCCAACAAACGCACCGCAAAAGATTACTTCAAATCAATCTCTGAAGAGAACATTGTATTGAAGATCAAAAAGAGAGAGAGAGCCATCTAGCTACTGCTATGGACCCTTAGGTCCTATGGGGAACTACTCACACATCATCATGGAGGCAGCAAGGTTGATGAAGAAGGCCTCAGTGATCGATTCCCCCTCCGGTAGATTACCGGAAAAGGTCTCCAGATGGGATCGCGGAAGAACAGAGTCTTGCGGTGGCGGAAGAATTGTTTCGGGTCTCGCTCTGGGGGTTTTGGAATATTTGCGAATTTATAGCGCTGGAATTAGATCAGATGGAACCACGAGGGGCCCACAAGACATCAGGGCGCCCCCCTGGGGCGCACCCTGATGCCTTACCGTCTCCTCGTCTGGCTTCTGGTCCTTCCTTGAATCTTCTAGGGTCCCTCCTTGTCCAGAAAAAATCGTCAAAAAGTTTCGTAGCATTTGGACTTCGTTTGGTAGGGATTTTCTGTAAAACCAAAAACATGCAGAAAACAACAACTGACACTAGGCACTAGGTTAATAGGTTAGTTCCCAAAAATGATATAAAATGGTATATAAAGTATACAAAATTGATAATATAATAGCATGAAACAATCAAAAATTATAGATACGTCGGAGACGTATCAGCATCCCCAAGCTTAATTCCTACTCGTCCTCGAGTAGGTAAATGATAAAAACAGAATTTTTGATATCGAATGCTACCTAACATGTCTTATCATGTAATCCCTTACGGTATAAATATTGAGAAACGATGAAGTAATTGGTATCAACATAATAATATCCATGAATACTAGAAAACAATCATTATTTTTCAAAATATACGATGCTTAACGAATGTTACCCCTACTCATTGAATTATGTAAGCATGGCATGACTCCATCTTCCTAACATAAGTACAAATCATGAGCAACCCAGTGCCAAACCAAGCAATTGCATCGTACCTTTTCTCGCTTCAGCATTTTCAACTTCACTCAATATATGAGCGTGAGCCATGGACTTAGCACTACGGGTGGAATAGAATATGTTGGTAGAGGTTTATAAGGGAAGACAAAAGTGAAGCAAGTCTCGCATCAACTCGGCAGATCGTTAGGCAATGGAGAGGCCTTACAATCGATATCAATGCAAGAAGTAGGGATTGCCATGCAACGGATGCACCAGAGCTATAAGTATATGAAAGCTCGCTACTGAAACTAAGTGGGTGTGCATCCAACTTGCTTGCTCATGAAGACCTCGGGCATTTGAGAAAGCCCGTCATCGGAATATACAAGCCAAGTTCTATAATGTAAAAATTCCCACTAGTATATGAAAGTGACAAATCATGGAGACTCTCTATATGAAGAACATGGTGCTACTTTGAAGCACATGTGTGGTAAAAGGATAGTAGCATTGCCCCTTCTCTCTTTTTCTCTCATTTTTTAGAACAATATCATGAACCTCATCCCCACTTTTTTGAGAACTCATCAGTCTCCATCATTCTTTACCTCACTGGGACAATGCTCTAATAATGATGATCATCACACTTCTTTTTACTTACAACTCGATAAACTGAAATAATATGACTCTGTATGAATGCCTCTGGTAGTGTACCAGGATGTGCAATGATCTAGCGTAACATGTATTACAATGATGAACAATGGCTTTGCCACAAATATCATGTCAGGTCTATATGATCACGCAAAGCAATTTGATGATGAACACACAAGTCATTCAAATAGTAACCGTGGAAGTTGCATGGCAATATATCTCGGAATGGCTATGGAAATGCCATGATAGGTAGGTATGGTGGCTATTTTGAGGAAGGATATAATAAGGTTTATGTGTGATAGAGCGTATCATATCACGGGATTTGGATGCACTGGCAAAGTTCGCACCAATTCTCGAGGTGAAAATGGGCAATGCACGGTACCGGAGAGGCTAGCAATATGTGGATAGGTGAGAGTGCCGTATTAGTCCATGAACTCACATTAATCATAAAGAACTCATATACTTATTGTGAAAGTTTTATTAGCCCTCAAAGCAAAGTACTACTTGCATGCCCCTAGGGAGGAGGTTGGTAGGAGTTAATCATCGCGCGCCTCTGATTCGGACAACACAAAGGATTTCAACGAGGAATAAGTATGCTTCAACATCCCCGTCATGCCATGCAGACACTGAAATGAGTAATACATAACAAGCTTTAATATCGATATTTTTACTAACCAATGATTATGTACTAATACTCTTTCATATTACTACATCAATACAATTAAATCACACGTTTCATATTCAGTGATCTACATGAAAGTTTTTATTATACCACTCTTGTATACCTATAATTCTTGGACTAGTCTTATAACCCATGCACATTACCTCTTCCTATTTAAGACTCTCAAAAAGATATAAGTGAAGCATGAGAGTGCAAATCATTTCTATAAAATATAACTACCGGCGTGCTCTAAAGATATAAGTAAAGCACATGAGCAACTGCCTAACTCAAAAGATATAAGTGAAGCACAAAGCGCATTCTAACAAATTATGACGAATGTGTGTCTCTCTAAAAAGGTGTGTCCTGCAAACAATGATTGTGGCAAACTAACAAACAAAATAAAACTATAGCACACGACGCTCCAAGCAAAACTCATATCATGTGATGAATAAAAATATAGCTCCAAGTGATATTACCGATAGATAGTAGACGAAAGAGGTGATGCCATCTGGGGCATCCCCAAGCTTAGACGCTTGGGTCTTCCTTGAATATTACCTTGGGGTGCCTTGGGCATCCCCAAGCTTATGGTATTGTTGCTCCTTATTCCTTCATCCATCGTGATATCACCCAAAACTTGAAAACTTCAGCACACAAAACTCAACAGAAACTTCGTGAGATCTGTTAGTATAATAAATCAATCATCCACTTTAGGTACTGTTATAAAAAGATTCATAATTGCCCCTGCATAATACCTACTGTATTCTAACTTCTTCATGACTTATACCCCCCCGATATAATCCATAGCATCATCAAAATAAGCACACTATGCAATAAAAACAGAACTTGTCTAAAACAGGACAATACGTAATGACAGAATTTTTATCCATACTTCTGTAACTCAAAAAATTCTGAAAACTTAGGACAACGTAAGCAATTCATATACCAATACTGTGCAAAAATTTCAGCAATTCATCATGTTCCAGTATAGAATTAAAATTCCAGTACTGGGCGCAAAGATTTTTATTTCTGCACAACATCAATTCTACTATCATCTAAGTCATCCCAAAGGCTTTACTTGGCACAAACACTAAATAAAATATAAAAGCACAACCATTACAGTAGAAATAATCATGTTGACTCAATAAAATAAAATTAAAGCAAAATATAACTATTGGGTTGCCTCCCAACAAGCGCTATTGTTTAATGCCCCTAGCTAGGCATGATGCATAGTTTCAAGTATTATCATCCTTCACATCCAATTCCTCAATTATGCATCCAGACTTCCTAGGAGTTTTAGCAAACATGTTTTTAATAATGACACTCCTAGGAACAATGCTGAGGAGTTTGTTTTCAGTCATAGGTTCCTTTATCATTTCAATGAAGTTGGGGTGCACACTAATCATCCTCAAATCCTCCTTCTCTTTACTAGACGAAGCACCTTTGTTTTTAGGAACATACATAAGCTTAGAATTCTTATTTATAGGAGTTCTTTCAATGGTTTTAACAAAAGAAAAAGCTGAACCCAAATTATTAATGATCTCTTCCAGTTTATCAATTCTAGCAGGACTTTGTTCCACTCTCTCGGTGATTGGTTCTTTATCCTTTAATAATTTTAATGTGGTTCCCACCGAAGAGTCAAATTTAGTAACTTGGTTATGCACCTTTTTATCTAGATTTTCAATGTGTTCAACAGTTGGCATCTTGTTCTCAATAATTTCTAACCTTCGCATAACATGTTCCAAAGTCAATGCTGTTTCATTTATAGTAATAGCTGGTGATCCCACTAAGTTCCCCATAGCATTGAAAGCATCCAAAGGGTGACTACTTAGAAATTTTTCCCCAGTAATAGTATCAAGCACAAATCTGTACCAAGTAGTGACGCCCACATAAAAGAAGCGAAGAAGGGCAGTGGTGGATCGCTTACGAGTTGATCTATTTTGAGCATCGCAAATCCTATACCAAGCATCTTTTAAAATTTCTCCTCCCCTTTGTTTAAAATTAAGTACTTCATTTTCAGGGTTACAAGCAACAAGTGAAGAACTAGCCACAACAACGAGCAAATAAAGCACACAAGATAATCTTTGGTATTTTTGATTTTTTAACAGAAAATAATAAAGGCAAATAAAAGCAAGTAAAAAGTAGAACAAGTAAATGATAATGTGTTTGAAGGGACCTTGAGTTGTTTGATGAAGTCTCCCCGGCAACGGCGCCAAAAATTCTTCTGCTACTTGTGATAGGCGTTGGGATTTCCCCGAAGAGGAAGGGTGAAGTAGTATAGTAGCAGAAAGTATTTCCCTCAGTTAAGAACCAAGGTTTATAGAACCAATAGGAGATCCACGCAAATGACCTTTAACAGCATCTGCACACACACAAACAAATACTTGCACCCAACGCGGGCAAGAGGGTTGTCAATCCCCTTGTTCTCGTTAATTGCAAGGATTAATTCTGATAGTGGTAGATATATAAATTGCAAAACTAAATAAAAGTAAATAAATTGCAGCAAGATATATAGGGATTTAGCAATATGATTTAAATGTACCCGGGGGCCATAGCTTTCACTAGAGGCATCTCTCTCAAGAACATAGCAACGGTGGGTACACAACTTACTATTGGGCAATTGATAGAAAAGCACATAGTTATGATGTTATTCATGGCATGATCAGTACATAGGCATTACGTCCGTGACAAGTAGACCGTTAAACTTACTGATGCCTACTACTATTACTCCACTTCGAGAGCGCTTCTATGCTTGCCTCTCTAGGTATTAAGTTCATAACAAACAGAGTAATGCATGAAGTATGATGACATAATGTAGACAGAATAAAACCAATCAATATGATCAAACCCCGTCATTTTACCCTTAGTAGCAACAATACAAATACATGCCTCGCTACTCCTCCTATCACAGAGTGAGGACAGCGCAAGATTGAACCTAAGACAAAGCACCTCTCCCGCTGAAGATAAATCAATCTAGTTGGCCAAATTAAACGGATAGATCGGAGAGAAATACAAAGCTATAACAATCACACATAATAAAGTTCAGAAATAACTGAATTACTTTCAATGAACAATCTGATCATAAACCCACAATTCATCGGATCCCAACAAACGCACCGCAAAAGATTACATCGAATCGATCTCCAAAGAGAACATTGTATTGAAGATCAAAGAGAGAGAGAGAGAGAGAGCCATCTAGCTACTGCTATGGACCCTTAGGTCCTGTGGGGAACTACTCAGACATCATCATGGAGCAGCAAGGTTGATGAAGAAGGCCTCCATGATCGATTCCCCCTCCGACAGATTACCGAAAAAGGTCTCCAGATGGGATCACGGAAGAACAGAGGCTTGCAGCAGCGGGAGAATTGTTTCGGGTCTCGCTCTAGGGGTTTTGGAATATTTGGGAATTTATAGCGCCCTGATGCCTTGCCGTCTCCTCATCTGGCTTCTGGTCCTTCCTCGAAGCTTTTAGGGTCCCTCCTTGTTCAGAAAAATTCATCAAATAGTTTCATAGCGGTTGGACTTCGTTTGGTAGGGATTTTCTGTAAAATGAAAAACATGCAGAAAACAACAACTGGCACTAGGCACTAGGTTAATAGGTTAGTTCCCAAAAATGATATAAAATGGTGTATAAAGTATACAAAATTGATAATATAATAGCATGAAACAATCAAAAATTATAGATACGTTGGAGACGTATCACCCATCATATATACGTTGGAAACGTATCACCCATCATAAGAACAATCTTCCCCTTTTTGTGAGCAGCTATTGGGGTTGAATAACAAAGTGGCAGGCCAGAGAGGTTACCACACATATATTTATTGGGAAGAAACCAACTTGTTGAAGCCTTTTGAAGTAGTCGTGCTGTTGGTAACAGCCCTTCCAAGTCGTTGTAGGACACATCGAGTGTTGAAAGGCTCACCATGCTTGCAAAGTTGGATGGAATGCTGCCACTGAACTGATTATGTGATAAAGTCAGGAATTCTAGCATCTGCAACTTCCCAAGTTACTGCGGCAACACACCACTGAGGTTATTGTTTCTTACATCTAACATGATCAGCAGCCTGCTAAATTTCCAGTTGCGCTAGGCAAGCTCCCATTGAAGTTGTTGTTGTTCATCTTCAGGGACTGCAATTTCATGCAGGCCCCTAGTTCCTCGGGTATTGATCCACCCAGTTTGTTCCCAGACATATCATGGTATCCTAGATTGCTCGGTTTTTCTATCTGTGTAGGTATGGATCCAGATAATTGATTTGATGATAAGTTCAGGCTGTATAGGTTTGCTAAAGTGTAGATTTCTGGTGGAATCTTACCGCTGAGATTATTAGAATCGAGTCTTAGATCTACTAGGTTGGGCAATTTAGAGATGATTGGAGGTATGGAACCTGTGATCATATTTTGTTGGAGATGTAGTACCGTTCACTGGGTACATGAACCCAGATTTGGTGGGGTGTGCCCAGAGAGTCTATTCAATGCCAAGCTCATCTTTATGAGTTGTGGATACACACCAAAACGCTAAGATATATCTCCTGTTAGTTGGTTTCCCTGAAGGCTAATTTTAACCAAACTCGTACATGTCTTTAAACTACTTGGAATGGGCCACTGAACATATTAAATGAGAAAACAAGATGTTGAAGTCTGCCACCTGAACATATATTTGCGGGTAAAGGTCCTGAAACTGAGTTTCTAGCCAGATTAAGTTCAACAATGCTTGTGAGATCTCCAAATTCTTTAGGAAGATCGAGAACCTGATAACTTGTTATCGTAGAGTTGCAATTCTTGGATGGTTTGCAACTTACCGAAAGTTTTTGGTATTGAGCCAGCAATCTGGTTCTGTGACAAGCCTAAATATTCAAGATTCATGAGATTGCCAATCTCTTGTGGAATGGAACCAGTTATCTGATTTACAGAGAGGGATAATGCTACTAGCTTGGTAATATTTCCTAAGCTATCGGGAATAGAGCCAGATATTTGGTTATCGGCCAAGTCTAATACTTGGATATTCATGAGATTGCCCAATTCTAAAGGTATTGGACCTGCAATTTGATTTGCATAAAGAGCAAATTCAGTGTAACATCCCCATGTATTAAGCTACAGTGATCACCCTTTGATAATGCCAAGTCACCATGATTAACAGTGCTTGATCATCATTTGACTCATATCTCATTTCAAATTCCAACTCAAATTGAAAATTCAAATATAAAGTAAAAATAAAAGTTGTTCAAATTTGAAAACTAAATAGTTCATAATTTTGGAAATATTCCATTACAAATAATATTCAGGAAAACAACATCACCTAAATTCCCTAGATGACCCTAGCATCCAAAACAGTACCAAAACAGTAGCATTTAATCCCATTTCATTTAATCAAAAATCAAAAGAAATTATTTTGCCTCCAAACCTCTTTTTGGCAGTGATAAATATTGCCTAGTATTTAATTGGACAAGACTCATATTTTACAAAAGTGAATTAGTGCTAAAAGAATTACAAAACAGAAACAAAAACAGAAAACAGAAAATAAAAAAAAAACTGGAAGAGCCTACTGTGCACTTGGGCTTCGAGTGCACAGTGCACAGCCCAGCCCAGCCAGCGCCTTCCCCCACCACCCGCGCTCTCTCTCTCTCCTCGGTGTCGCTCTCTGCCGCACGCGCGCGCGCCCCCGCTCCCTGGCCCCCCTCGCTCGCTCGACAGTGCGCTCCGCGCGTCTCCGTGGTGGATAAGGGCGACGCCCTCGAGTCCCAGGACGACCCCCAGCCACTCCTCTCCCTCTCCCTCACTCGTCCCCATCCATGGCCGACGCGGCCATCGTCGTCCGTTGCTCGCCCGCGTAGCCACCGCCGCCGCCTCGCCTCGACACCGTGCTAGATAGCTCCGCCGTGCTCAGCTACGCCGGCTGCAGCAACGAACCGGAGACGGGAGCCACTGCAGCCTCAGCTATGACCTCTTCTTCCTCGCTCGGCCGCCGTCTTCTTCGCCATCGATTCGCCGCCGTCGAACCTCCCCCAAGCCCAGTTTGCACCTCTGCAGAACCGCGGTGAGCAGCAGCGCCGTCCCCCCTCTCCCCTGTCCGTCTCCGTGGCCATAGACGCCGTACCCGTCCTAGCCGAGCCCGCCTCCTCGTGAGCTCGTCGCCGGCGACCATCCGGTGACCAAATGGTCATGCATCAGTGCCCGTAGAACTCGCCCGCGCGCGTAAATGCCCCCTAACCCATCCATTCGGCTTGAATGCGCCCGCGTCGTCGTTTTCGTCGAGCTCCCGATCCGGCCGCTGCCCGACGTCGTCGCCGGCGCCAACTCCGGCCACCCCCGCTCGTTCTGACGCCACCGTTGGACACGCGGCGAAGTGCATGTTCGAAAGAGCCCAACCGCGCGCGTTTTGGACCACCATAGCAATTTTCCGGCCAAGTCCGGCGAAACGCTGCCGCGAAACGGCTCGCCGGCGATGTTCCGGCACCGCCCGCTGACGTGGCGCCCACGTGGCCACCTCTGGGCCACTGACAGTGGGCCCAGTGAGTCCAGTGGGTTGATCCAGTCAACTGGGCTGACTAGGCAGACCAGCCACTGACATGCAGGCGCCGCACTGTTTAAACATTTTTATAAATAAAAAATTGCTAATTAATATGTTAATTAAATATGTTAATTAAACAATCACTGACAGCTGGGTGCCACTTGTTAATTAACCTAATTAGCTAAATTAACCTCTGTTAAGTTAAATTAGTCACTGACCAGTGGGACCCACTGGTCAGGTTTGACCCTGGCCAGCATAGTTGACCGATGATGTCACTCTGACGTCATGCTGACGTCACATGACACTGCTTTGGATAATACGAATTTAATACTTAAAATAATTCCAGAAATTCAATAAAACTTTGAAAAATCATATAAAATAAACCGTAACTCAGATGAAAATAATTTATATATGAAAAATGACCAGAAAAATAAGATGAATACGAATACGCTACCCACATACCTGTCAGCCCTCTAAAAAATGATGAACATGGAACTTTCCCCTCTGATTCATCTGACCGATAATTGCCCGGAGCTGGTAAAACACCTCCAGATGTTTTCCCGCTTCGTCCAAAATACCTAGCACTGCATTAGAACACCCCTAACCCTGCATATTACCATGTCATGCATTTGTGTTGCATTGTTTGCCATGTATTTATTGTTTCTTCCCCCTCCTTCTCTCCCGATAGACCTCGAGAGTACCGACGACACTGCTGAGTACGACTACATCGTCGACGACCAGACCCCTTCAGCAGAGCTTCTAGGCAAGCAAAACCCCTTGATCATCCAGATATCACCTACTCTTTCTCTCTATTGCTTGCATTAGAATTGCTTCTGTTGTTGCTCCGATAGCTCCTAATTCTGATGCATAGCCTGATTTCATCGCCTACTATTGATACCTTACCTGCTATCCTATAATGCTTAGTTAGGTATGATATGTTTCATCAGCTGGCCCTTCACCCTTGTCCATTTGCCATGTTTGTTATCGGGCCGTGATTACTCTGGGTGGTGATCACGGGAATGTTACATTACTGCAATACTTTTAAACTGTTAAAGTCGGGCCGGCTCCAAGAGTGCCCACGAGATAATGAAACAAGATGGGTGGAACCCAAGGGTACCCGCGAGTGATATTGTGGCGGCACGACAGGGCAGGTGGAGACCACCTAGGAGAGAGGTGGGCCTGGTCCCTGGTCGTGGTTCGCGTGTTACCAAGTCGGAGCGACGGGAACCCTGTTCGTCTCTGCGAGCTACTAAAACACGCCTAACGGATTTGGGTATTTCAAATGAGATGGCCACTGGCCTATACGCACTACCACCATGCGGGATAATGGTTTAATGGGGCCCTCGGCGCCGTATGTATGAGCCGAAAGCTCTGTCAGATGTGCAGTTTAGCATTGTGGGCCTGTCGGGCCAGTGCCATCCAGGATGAGGTGGTGCTCGTCCCGGCTCATCGCATAACGACCCGGAGTGCAAAGGGCGATGGGCCCAAGACCCCTGAGCACTTAGGATGTAGACCGGCGGGGACCTCTCTGCGGAGCCTAGGTAGGACTACGTCGTATCGATCAGCCAAGGCCGGGCATGACCAAGAAAGTGTGTCCGGCCAGAGTTAATTGAGCGTGTTGGGAAACAGTAGTGCACCCCTGCAGGGAAGTTATCTATTCGAATAGCCGTGTCCACGGTAACAAGACGCTCAGAGTTGTATCCTAATCTACTACAACTATAAATGGATACTTTTACAATGTTAAACTGCTACTACTGCTCTCGGGATCACTTTTTCGCAGGGTAGTCGAGGAAGGATCTCAGGGCATTGTTTATATATACTTATTATTATATGTTGCTGTGTTCTATTCTCTTCTGATACTGCAAGATTGCTGCAAGATGCTAGTCTTCGATAGGCTAGGCCTTTCCCCCTCTGTTCTGGCATTTCTGCAGTTTAGTCCAAAGACATAACCCCATTCCTTTGAAACCGATGCATACTTAGTATAGTTCTGATGTAAGTCTTGTGAGTACTTTGGATGAGTACTCACGGTTGCTTTGCTACCTCTTTTTCCACTACCCGGTTGCTGCGATCAGACGACGGAGTCCAGGAGCAGGAGATCCCCGGAGGCACCTACTACTACGTCGAGCCCGCCGACCAGGAGTAGTTCGGAGGCCCTAGGCAGGAGGCCTTCGTGTTTTCGATCAGTGTCGCTGTTATGCTAGCCTTCTTAAGGCAAACTTGACTAACTTTGTCTGTACCCAGATAATATTTGTTTGTATGATCTATGTATTCGGGTCCCCGTAACCCCTGGTTTGTAATATGAAGATTTATGTTTAAATTTGTGTTTAGAGTTGTGTTGTGATATCTTCCCGTGAGTCTCTGATCTCAATCGTGCACGTTTGCGTGTATGATTAGTGCACGGTCGAGCAGGGGCATCACAAGTTGGTATCAGAGCCGACTGCCTGTAGGAAGCCCCTTTCCAACTCCTTGGCCGAAGTTGAGTCTAGTCTTTGGAAAACGATTTTACTAACATGGTTGTGTGGGTTGTGGGCCCACATCTCCAATGGATAGGTTTAGGATCTTTTATTCCTCTTCCTTACTCTAGGACTCTGATCTCTCTTCTATTCGATTTAAAGGTTTTACTAACACTAACATTAGGTTCTCATGATCACATCCACCCGGAGATTTGAATCAACCCTTCTTTGAATTGTGGGCCAGGCTCTGCTTCACAGTGTTCACGGACCGCAGGATCCTTTTATCGAGGGCACCCTACGTTGTCATTTGCAGATTCCTCGCTCCAGTGGTTTTCTCCGGCGTTGATCTAGCCTTTGCTATGTTCCGTTGTTGTATCTCTCCACCACGTGCCTGCGCGCCGCCTAGTTTGTCTAGCTGCGTGTGTTTCCGAACTCACATTGTCCGTTGGTATCCAACTCCGTGCATGGATCTGTATGCCTTTAATGACTACTAATATGTATCTAATGCACTTCTTGTTCATTTTTCGTGTTACCTCATTGTCGGTGTAAAAACCGGCAGACCTCGGGGTAGGGGGTCCCGAGCTATGGATCTCGAATGGATGGTAACAGAGACAATGGAGACGATGTTTACCCAGGTTCGGGCCCTCTTGATGGAGGTAAAACCCTACGTCCTGCTCTTGTTTATATTGATGGAGATGTATCGAGTACAAGATTGATCTACCTCGAGATCGTAAGTTGTGGTCTAAACCCTAGGGGTGATGATGAATATCATAATGATCTATCGACTAGCCTAGCCTCGGCTTATATAATGTACTGGAGGCCTAGGATAACAAGAGTCCTAGTCGGCTATGTTGATGGAGAGGAGTCCTTGTCTTGATCACCAAGTCTTGTGGAACCTTCCTCATATATGTCATGGGCTGCCCGAAGTGGCCCAATAGTGAACCGCCATGGGGTCCTCGGCCCGACCCACTGGTCGCGAGACGACGTGGTGAGTACCCCCTAGTCTAGGACACCGTGACTAGCCCCCTGAACTGGTCTTCAAGTTGGGGACGCTCCTCGGTTCTTCCGAGCTGAATCCGAAGAGTTCATACGTCGGGCATCCGAGGAGACCTTTAAGTTTTCGGCCTTTATCAATGCCTTGTTGTTTTTACGCCGCACCTCGGGTTCAAAGTTTTTCCCCGTGCAGCGGTGTCCTCTTGCAACCAAGCTCGAACGCCGGACTGCATCCGAGGTGTCTTTTTGTAGCCGAGCTCTAACGCCGATCGGCATCCAAGGTGTCATAGATTACCTCGGTCTTGAAAAAGTTGAAGGAATTCAGCCGAGCTTAATGCAAAAAATGCCCTCTATGGAGCCAGCCACTTGCATCCGAGCTTTACGCCGGACTGCTTTCGAAGTGGTGCGCCACCTCGGCCATGAGCTGATTTTTTGTGGAATTTATTTCCAATTGGCGCAATTTATTCTTTGTCGAGATGTATAGCCAGTAGCCCTCAAGGTGTGTGTCGGCCAAAAATCCAAGATGCACCTGAAGGAAATTATAAAACAGATGACCCAGTAGGCCCTAGACTCAGGTCGATTCGCGAAATCGGCCCGAGGATCAACTCCTAGCTCGGCAGCATACTTAGGAACAGAAACACGGTGTGCATAGTCCTCGAGACTCAGGTTGGGTGCGGCCGACCAACCCGAGGATCGTAATCTCCTCGGAAACTGTTTTGCACTTTGAATTTTCCTGCATTGAATCAGCAATGCAGTAGCTCCCGAGCCACTGGTCGGGTGGCAACACCAGATCAGGGGATCGATGTACCCCTTCAATGGCTTTTAATGGAGAAGCGTGAAGCCCAGTAGCCCCCGAGCCTTAATTTGGGCACGGGTGGCCGACTTAAGGATCGATATCCAGAGTAAATTGACTTTAATCACAATTTATGTGTAATGATTCTATGTATCCAAGTACTTTACATCATTACAAATGCCTCTGTTCTACAAACTTTGTTAACCAGCCTTCGGCTTCTCCCTCCTTGACCATTGGCCGAGGAGTGTTTCCTACTCCTGGTCCGCCGAGGCGAACCAGACTCTTCGGATAACAAGGCAATCCGACTATTTGGTTCTACAAACAAAGTGGAACAGAGCTTATGTTATATTACGTTTAAGCGTAAGAAGCATCTTCCAAGAAAAATAGTTTCTTTATAAGTTCCTTTTCTCAGGCTATCATGTTGACCATGATCGTGAAAACCTCAACTCCGATCAATGTGGGAGAAAAATATTGAGGATTTAGTTTGGGGAAACTTCCCGAACTTTGTGGTCTTTAATGAACCTAATTTTTCACTTCCGTAGTTGCCGACCAATTGTATTCTTAAAATGCCTAGCTTTCGGCTTCACCCAGTCTGAGGTACTAACTCGGATGACCCGATAGTAACAATCACAGAGGTGCTCCCTTTACCCCCTAGCCGAACAATCGGGAACATAGGGGGTAAGCACAGGAGCAAGGCAACCCAGCTTGGGCCAAAAACTTAAGTCAAATTGATGCATATTTATGGCTTTATAACAATGATTACGGAAGGCGGCCTTTGTATATTGAATACAAACGCTAATGATATGTTGGGCTCTCCAGGAGTCCTGATGTAACCGCGCCGAGGTGTAGGTCGGCAGGAAAGATGCCGAGCTGCGGGTCGGAAAAGATCTCCCGAGCTGAATTATTACGCAGGGCACCTCGGTCATGAGGATGTCCCGCCTCCTGAAAGAAAAACATACAAATAGCTTAAAAGTGCCATAAGCTTGAGAAGCCAAAAAACTTATGTAAAAACTTGACGTCCGAACTAAATCAAGTTTTTTGGTGCCAATCCGAAAAGTGAGCTTAAAATTAGTTTGTCCTTCCGTCGTGCGTTAACATGACACATCCGATCTCAAGACTTCAAGCGGGTCAGCCTTCGGCTTCAACCTCCTATTCCCGAAGGCGGAGTGCTTCTCAAACCAGCTTAGCGAACCAAACTCGAGCGGCTTTAGAGAGAAACCAGTCTATCCGGCTGTTGACCACACACTCGTGTCGAGAAAGGAGTGATAGAAAAAGACTTTGCAACGACTTAGAAGAAAACACTTATTATAAAACGGCTTGTATAAATTGAAGAGCCCCCTAGTTAACATGGGTAAAGGGAGTGTTTTTAACAAACTAAGTGTTTAACTAATAACTTGTCTTTTTAACACAAAAGCATAACGCTTGGATGAACCAAAAAAAATTGAAAATTGAATAAAGTTAAGCATGAAAGCGACTTAGCTAGTTAATGTGATCGGCGTTGATGACGTACTCCGGGCTTGCAACGGGTCGAGATCCCAGCCCCCAAGCCGGTCCTGAGGTGGCCGAGCGAAGAGCTCGGCTAATGAAGTGGCAGCACAAAATTGCCGATGTGCCGAGACGAAGCCCCGGGTCCAGCCGAGGAGACAGAGTAGGTCGGCAGGGTGACGCCGGAGTAGGTCGATGAAGCGATGGCGAAGCCCCCGGTCCGGCCGAGGTGTTCGAGCGAAGAGCTCGGCTTGATGAAGTGGTAGTACAACACTGCCGATATGTTGAGGCGAAGCCCCCGATCCAGCCGAGATGACGAAACTGGTTGGCTGGCGATGCCAAAGTCCCCGATCTAGCCGAGATGACGAAGCTGGTCGGCTGGTGACGCCGAAGTCCCCGATCCAGCCGAGATGACGAAGCTGGTCGGCTGGTGACGTCGAAGTCCCTGATCCAGCCGAGATGACAAAACTGGCCAGCTGGTGATGCAGAAGTCGTCCGAATAGGTTGATGAAGAGATGGTGAAGCCCCCGGTCCAGCCGAGTTGACGGAGCAGGTCGGTAACATGACGTTGCAGCCCCCATGCCAACCGAGGTGTCGAAGCAGGTCAGCGTGGTGGACATCGGCTTGAAGAAGAAACGGCGCGGCCATGCCGACGCAGATCGTAACTTCTGACGCGGTCAAAGACGGCTCGATGAAGTGGCCGTGCGGAGATGCCGGCGCGCTCGACCCGTGCAATCCGTGGGGCGACGATGTTGGTGATGATTTAGCCATGATACCGAACTCTTGGTCGGCTCGCCGGGGTGATGATCCTGATGAGGTTGACCTCGGCTCGACGAAGCGACGACGCAGTCGATGCTATCGCAGGTCGGCAGCCATGGAGCAACATGGTCGGGCCGATTTGACATCGGCACGACGGTGAAGATCGCCTCGGAAAAGACTCAAAATGTGTGGGCACGTGTTTGAGTACAACACACAATACCCTAGAAAAGATTCCCTCAAAAAGGATGTCCAATGTCCCGTTCATGAAGAAAGATGAATTCGGGCCGGATTCGTTTTCGCGCAGGAAACAGATCCGAAAATTGATGCACTCCTCGGACTCGTCCCGGAGTTTGAACCGTTGGATCGAGCTGAAATTTTGAGGGATGGTAGATATAGGAATTCTGCAGCCGAGCAACGGTTGGATCTGCCAAAGGATGTCCGAGCTGGACGCTGGACTCCTCGCCCTAAACTCGTCCAGATTCACGTCCAGATTTGACAAGGCTCCGGTATATCGTAGATCGCCAGAGATTCCTCCATCGGAATATGACGAAATTCTACAGGGTTGTCCTAGACTCAATTCCGCACAATTCCACTGAATCAATCGTCAAAGCGACGCTCGAGGAGACGGGGATGGCGAAAACGAATTCGTTGTGCAGAAAAAACTGCATGATCGCGCGAGGGCAATGTTGACGTGGAGCCCCCGAGCACCACGGATGATTCCCCCATGATCTTGATAGAGATCGGAGTTGAAGTTGATGAGGGCACCAGTCCGATCTTGATGATCCCACATGTAGCGTTGTCCTCGGTCCAGCCGAGGTTGCTAGTCGAGCCGGCAACAAAGATGCCGTCGTCGACGATGAGGTTCGGTCCCGACGTGTAGATCGCGTCGGAGCCGATCTGAATTCTCATCGAACCGCGGCGATCACACAGCGGAACTCTCAATGAAAGCACCAGTGTCGGTGTAAAAACCGGCAGACCTCGGGGTAGGGGGTCCCGAGCTGTGGATCTCGGATCGATGGTAACAGAGACAATGGAGACGATGTTTACCTAGGTTCGAGCCCTCTTGATGGAGGTAAAACCCTACGTCCTGCTCTTGTTTATATTGATGGAGATGTATCGAGTATAAGCTTGATCTACCTCGAGATCGTAAGTTGTGGTCTAAACCCTAGGGGTGATGATGAATATCATAATGATCTATCGACTAGCCTAGCCTCGGCTTATATAATGTACCAGAGGCCTAGGATAACAAGAGTCCTAGTCGGCTATGTCGGTGGAGAGGAGTCCTTATCTTGATCATTAAGTCTTGCGGAACCTTCCTCGTATATGTCATGGGCTGCCCGAAGTGGCCCAATAGTGAACCGCCAAGGGGGTCCTCGGCCCGACCCACTGGTCGGGAGACGGCGTGGTGAGTACCCCCTAGTCCAGGACACCGTCACTCATGAATAACTCCATACACTTGCAGATGTTCTTGCTAAACTGCCCATGTTGTTTTGTCAGGATGGCAGACGATCCTCCGCCTCCACCCTATATTGCCGCAATGATGCAGCAGTTTGAGCTGAATCGTCAGTTTATGACCGGGGTAATGGCCCAGTTTCCAAACCAGAATGCTCATCAATAGCCTGCGCCAATAACACTGCAAGAATTCGTGCACCTCAACCCGTCCATTTTCCGCAACTCCACCAATCCTATGGATGCTGATGATTGGCTTCGTGATATCTTGTTTGTGATGGAGTCAACTAATGTTGCCCCTGACAGTTACGTCACCTTTGCGGCGTTTCACCTGAAAGGTCCAGCTGCTCAATGGTGGGAAAGCCACAGGCGTATGCTGCCTACTGGAACTGTAACCACTTGGCAGGAATTTGAGTCAGCCTTCCGTGCACGACACATTCCGCAAGGTCTGATCGACCAGAAGAAGGAGTTCCACAAACTCACTCAGGGCAAAATGACTATGGATGAATATCAGAAGAAATTTCTCGATTTATCCCGCTATGCTGAAGATGACGTCTGCACTGACACTCGCAAGCAGGAGAAATTCCATGAAGGACTGCGTCCTGATATAAAGCTCGCACTTGTTGTCCATGACTGCGCGGACTTTGCGACGCTTGTCAGCCAAGCTTTCTGAGCTGAAACTGGTCTGAATGAGTACCTAGAGTCGCTCAAGCGTACTCGAGATGTTGGCCCATCCTCGGGTCAGCCTGCTCAGAAACGTCAAGTCTGGATTCCGCACAATGTCCATCACCGACCAGCTCCAACACCAAGGCCGTCTTATGTCGCACCTTGTCTGCCTCCGCCGCCGAGACAGCTAACGATTCAGGGTGGACATCCCAATACTATGGCTCCTCCCCATAATGATGGTTTATGCCGCAAGTGTGGATAGCCAGGGCACCGTGCCGCCAGCTGCCGCCCGACCCAGAATGAAAATGCACAATCTCGTCAGCCCAGAAACCTTAATGCCAGGCCGCCTGCACTCAGTCATGGTCATGTTAATCATGTAAAGGTTGAAGAAGCTCGACGGGACCCCAAAATTGTGATGGGTACCCTTCTAGTGAATTCAGTCCCAGCTACTGTTCTTTTTGATTCAGGAGCATCGCATTCTTTCATTTCTGAAGCGTTTGCACGCAAGCAAGACTTGTCATTCGAAAACTTGTACCCTCCGCTGGTGGTTAGCTCTCCGGGTTCCAGGTGGGATACCTCGATGATAGCCCACAACAACCACATTGAAATTGGAGGATTAGTCTTCACTGCTTCACTTATGGCCCTCATGGTTTCTACCATAGATGTCACTCTGGGCATGAATTGGTTAAGTCCTCATCAAGCCCTGATCGACTGTGCTGCTGAATCAGTTCAGCTCACTCACTCTTCGGGCCAGACAGTCAAATACTCAGCCCGAACAGCTCAGGATGCCGAGAGCCAGATATATGCTCTGAATACATTGAATGCTTCGCCTCTTGAAGGAATAGAGAACGTTCCAGTTGTTCGTGACTTTCAAGATGTCTTTCCAGAGGAACTCCCGGGAGTACCACCTGCCAGAGCTGTCGAATTTGTCATAGACTTGAAATCGGGCA
Source organism: Elymus sibiricus (assembly GCA_039707655.1). Taxonomy (NCBI): domain Eukaryota; kingdom Viridiplantae; phylum Streptophyta; class Magnoliopsida; order Poales; family Poaceae; genus Elymus; species Elymus sibiricus. Next base: position 36,667,439 of record CM077663.1, on the reverse strand, counting down.
CTACTCCTATTGCCAAGCTCCCGTACAAGATGCCGCCACATGAACTCCTTGAACTTAAGGAGGAGATCGACAAATCGCTTCGTAAAGGCTTCATTCGTCCAAGTTCCTCTGCTTGGGGAGCACCTTCTTCCTTTGTTAACAAGAAGGATGGAACGAACCGATTGGTCCAGGGCTATCGGCCTATTAACGAAGCAACAATCCATAACAAATATCCACTTCCCCGGATCAACGATCTTTATGATCAACTTGCCGGATCCTCTGTGTTCTCTAAACTCGACTTAAGGTTGGGTTACCATCAGATCCGAGTTCGTAAAGAGGATATTCCAAAGACCGCCTTCGTTACCCGTTATGGATCATATGAATACACCGTCATGTCCTTCGGATTAACTAATGCTCCAGCAACCTTCTCTCGATTGATGAACTATATCCTCATGGACTAGCTCGAAAAATTTGTCGTGGTTTATTTGGATGACATCCTTGTATATTCCAAGAATGAAGAAGAACACGCCGAACATTTTCGGCTTGTATTGGAGAAACTCCGAGAACACCAGCTATATGCCAAATTTTCTAAATGTGAATTCTTGTTATCTGAGGTGACCTATCTTGGTCATGTGATTTCCAAGGATGGCATTACCGTTAAGCCAAAATGAGTTCAGGCTATTCTTGACTGGACTCCTCCACAAACTGTCAAGCAAGTCAGAAGTTTTCTCGGACTCGCTAGCTATTGCCTCCATTTCGTCGAGAACTTCTCCAAGATTGCAAAGCCACTTACTGATTTGCTCCACAAAGGCAAGAAATTTGAGTGGACGGAAAAGTGCCAAGAAAGTTTTCAGACACTTAAAAACAATTGACCTCTGCCCCAGTGCTAGCACCCCCGGATTCCCGAAAGGACTTCGTGATCTACTGTGATGCGTCTCGTCAAGGATTAGGCTGTGTCCTAATGCAAGAATGCAAGGTGATTGCCTATGGCTCTCGTCAGTTGCGTCCTCATGAGGATAAGTATCCAACACATGATCTCGAACTTGCAGCAGTTATTTATGCTCTGAAGTTGTGGCGACATTACCTTCTCGGTAATCGTTGCGAGATATACACGGACCACCAAAGTCTGAAGTATCTGTATACTCAACCAGATTTGAACCTCCGTCAACAAAGATGGCTCGAGACAATAGCCGACTATGACATGGATATTTCTTATACCCCTGGCAAGGCTAAAGTAATGGCCGATGCTCTAAGCCGCAAGTCTTATTGCAATAATCTCATGGTTCAGCAAGCCCACCTCTTCTCTACGAAGAGCTTCGCAAGTTGAACCTTCACATTGCCCCACAGGGTTATCTCAATACCCTGGTTGTTGAACCGGACCTCGAACGCAACATCAAGACACAATTGAAGTATGATTCTGAAGCCGAGAAGATTAAGAGCTATCTCTCCAAAGGAAATTCTTCGTTCTTCACTGTTGATAATGATGGTGCCTTGTTCTTCAAAGGCCGCCTAGTGGTTTCCAGAAAGCATAATCTGGACTCGCGTTCGGATGTCATGAAAGAAGTACATGACACACCTTTGTCTATTCATCCGGGTAGTACTAAGATATACCAAGACATTCGTTAACGGTACCGGTGGCCTGATATGAAGCGAGACATTGCTCGTTATGTTGCTGAGTGTGACGTTTGCCGTCGCATCAAAGGAGAACATCAAAGACCTGATGGAACTCTGCAACCACATGCTATTCCCGAATGTAAATGGGACAAAGTTGAAATGGATTTCATTACTGGATTTCCCAGATCACAGAAGGGCCATGATGCTATTCTTGTCGTCCTTGACTGATTCTCCAAGGTTGCTCATTTCCTGTCAGTCAAGTAGACAATCACTGCTAGTCAGTTAGCAGACTTGTATGTTTCCAGAATCGTGTCACTCCACGGTGATCCGTTGGAGATTAGTTCAGACCGTGGCAGCCTCTTTACCTCAAGATTTTGGAAAAGTTTTCAAGAATCTATGGGAACCCATCTGTCCTTCAGCACCGCTTTTCACCCCCAGTCACAGGGACAAGTTGAACGAGCCAATCGGGTGCTTGAAGATATGCTTCGAGCTTGGGTCATCTCATTCTGTAAGAAATGGGAGGATTCTCTCCCATATGCTGAATTCTCATACAACAACAGCTATCAGGCTAGTTTGAAGATGGCACCCTTTGAAGTTTTATATGGACGTAAGTGCCGAGCCCCTTTGAATTGGTCAGAAACTGGGGAACGGCTACTCTTCGGTCCGGATATTATCCAACAAGCTGAAGAACAAGTCCGCATTGTCCGTGAACATTTGAAGACTGCTCAGTCTCGTCAGAAGAGCAATTATGACCGAAAACAACAGGTAATGGTTTATCAACCTGGCGAACAAGCTTACCTTCGTGTCACTCCGATGAAGGGCACTCATCGATTTGGAATCAAGGGCAAGTTAGCTCCTCGCTACATTGGCCCATTCCGTATCCTCGCTAGACGTGGAGAAGTGGCATATCAATTGGAATTGCCGCCGAACCTCTCTCAAGTTCATGATGTCTTTCATGTGTCACAACTTTGTCGCTGTTTCAAGGATCCTATCCGAGCAGTGGATCATGAAATGCTTGATCTGCGAGAGGATCTTTCTTATCAAGAATATCCGATCCGCATTCTTGATCAAGATGAACGTCGAACCCGTCAGAAGGCAATCAACTTCCTTAAAGTACAGTGGTCGAATTATTCTGAAGATGAAGCCACTTGGGAACACGAAGATCGTCTTCGTGAAGAATACCCTGCTCTCTTTCAGCCTACCTCTTAATTCTCGGGACAAGAATTTCTTTTAGAGGAGGAGAATTGTAACATCCCCATGTATTAAGCTACAGTGATCACCCTTTTGATAATGCCAAGTCACCATGATTAACAGTGCTTGATCATCATTTGAGTCATATCTCATTTCAAATTCCAACTCAAATTGAAAATTCAAATATAAAGTAAAAATAAAAGTTGTTCAAATTTGGAAACTAAATAGTTCATAATTTTGGAAATATTCCATTACAAATAATGTTCAGGAAAACAACATCACCTAAATCCGCTAGATGACTCTAGCATCCAAAACAGTACCAAAACAGTAGCATTTAATCCCATTTCATTTAAACAAAAATCAAAAGAAATCATTTTGCCTCCCAACCTTTTTTTGGCAGTCATAAATATTGCCTAGTATTTAATTGGACAAGACTCATATTTTACAAAAGTGGAAGAGCCTACTGTGCATTTGGGCTTCGAGTGCACAGTGCACAGCCCAGCCCAGCCAGTGCCTTCCCCCACCTCCCGCGCTCTCTCTCTCCTCGCGGTCGCTCTCTGCCGCACGCGCGCGCGTCCCCGCTCCCTGGCCCCCCCCCCTCGCTCGCTCGACAGCGCGCTCCGTGCGTCGCCGTGGTGGATAAGGGCGACGCCCTCGAGTCCCAGGACGACCCCCAGCCACTCCTGTCCCTCTCCCTCACTAGTCCCCCTCCATGGCCGACGCGGCCGTCGCCGTCCACTGCTCGCCCGCGTAGCCACCGCCGCCGCCTCACCTCGACACCATGCCAGATAGCTCCGCCGTGCTCAGCTACGCCGGCTGCGGCAACGAACCGGAGACGGGAGCCACTGCAGCCTCGGCTATGACCTCTTCTTCCTCGCTCGGCCGCCGTCTTCTTCGCCATCGATTCGCCGCCGTCGAGCCTCCCCCGAGCCCGCTTTGTACCTCTGCAGAACCGCGGTAAGCAGCCGCGCCGTCCCCCCTCTGCCCTGTCCGTCTCCATGGCCGTAGACGCCGTACCCGTCGTGGCCGAGCCCGCCTCCGCGTGAGCTCGTCGCCGGCGACCATCCGATGACCTAATGGTCACGCGTCAGTGCCCGTAGAACTCGCCCGCGCGCGTAAATGTCCCTTGACCCATCCATTCGGCTTCAACGCGCCCGCGTCGTCGTTTTCGCCGAGCTCCCGATCCGGCCGCCGACCGACGTCGTCGCCGGCGCCAACTCCGGCCACCCCCACTCGTAAAGACACCACCGTTGGAGGCGCGGCAAAGTGCACGTTCGAAAGAGCCCAACCGCGTGCGTTTTGGACCACCGTAGCGATTTTCCGGCCAAGTCCGGCGAAACCCCGCCGCGAAACGGCTCGCCGGCGATGTTCCGGCGCCACCCGCCGACGTGGCGCCCACGTGGCCACCTCTGGGCCACTGACAGTGGGCCCAGTTGGTCCAGTTGACTGGGTTGACCCAGTCAACTGTGCTGACTGGGCAGCCCAGCCACTGACATGCGGGCGCCGCACTGTTTAAACGTTTTTATAAATAGATAATTGCTAATTAATCTGTTAATTAAATCTATTAATTAAACAGTCACCGACAGCTGGGTCCCACCTGTTAATTAACGTAATTAGCTAAATTAACCTGTGTTAAGTTAAATCAATCACTAACCAGTGGCACCCACTAGTCAGGTTTGACCCTGGCCAGCTCAGTTGACCGATGACATCACCCTGACGTCATGCTGATGTCACATGACCCTGTTTTGGATAATTCGAATTTAATAATTAAAACAATTTCAGAAATTCAATAAAACTTTGAAAAATCATATAAAATAAACCTCGGATGAAAATAATTTAAATATGAAAAATGATCAGAAAACTAAGACGAATACGAATACGCTACCCACATACCTGTCAGCCCTCTCTAACATGATGAACATGGAACTTTTCCCTCTGATTCATCTGACCGATAATTGCCTGGAGCTGGTAAAACACCTCGAGATGTTTTCCCGCTCCGACCAAAATTCCTAGCACTGCATTAGAACACCCCTAACCCTGCATATTGCCATATCATGCATTTGTGTTGCATTGTTTGCCGTGTATTTATTGTTTCTTCCCCCTCCTTCTCTCCCAATAGACCCCGAGACTGCCGACGACACTGCTGAGTACGACTACGTCGTCGAGGACTAGACCCTTTCAGCAGAGCTTCCAGGCAAGCAAAACCCCTTGATTATCCAGATATCGCCTACTCTTTCTCTCTATTGCTTGCATTAGAATTGCTTCTGTTGTTGCTCTGATAGCTCCTAATTCTGATGCATAGCCTGATTTCGTCGCCTACTATTGATTCCTTACCTGCTATCCTATAATTCTTAGTTAGGTATGATATGTTTCATCAGCTGGCCCTTCACCCTGGTCCATTTGCCAGGCTTGTTATCGGACCGTGATCACTCTGGATGGTGATCACGGGAATATTACATTACTGCAATACTTTTAAACTGTTAAAGTCGGGCCAGCTCCAAGATTGCCCGCGAGATAATGAAACAAGACGGGTGGAACCCAAGGGTACCCGCGAGTGATATTGTGGCGGCACGACAGGGCGGGTGGAGACCACCTAGGAGAGAGGTGGGCCTGGTCCCTGGTCGTGGTCCGCGTGTTACCAAGTCGGAGCGACAGGAACCCTATTTGTCTCTGCGAGCTACTAAAACACGCCTAACGGATTTGGGTATTTGATCTGAGTTGGCCACTGGCCTATACGCAGTACCACTACACAGGATAATGGTTTAATGGGGCCCTCGGCGCCGTATGTATCAGCGGAAAGCTCTGTCAGATGTCCAGTTCAGCATTGTGGGCCTGTCGGACGAGTGCCATCCAGGATGAGGTGGTGCTCGTCCCGGATCGTCGCATAACGACCCGGAGTGCAAAGGGTGATGGGCCCAAGACCCCCTGAGCACTTAGGATGTAGACCGGCTGGGACCTCTCTGCGGAGCCTAGGTAGGACTACGTCGTGTCGATCAGCCGAGGCCGGGCATGACCGAGAAAAGTGTGTCCGGCCAGAGTTAATCGAGCGTGTTGGGTAACAGTAGTGCACCCCTACAGGGAAGTTATCTATTCGAATAGCCGTGTCGACGGTAACAGGACGCCCGGAGTTGTATCCTGATCTACTACAACTACGAATGGATATTATTACATTGTTAAACTGCTACTACTGCTCTCGGGATCACTTTCTCGCAGGGTAGTCGAGGAAGGATCTCAGGGCATTGTTTATATATACTTATTATTATATGTTGTTGTGTTCTATACTCTTCTGATGCTGCAAGATTGCTTCAAGATGCTAGTCTTCGATAGGCTAGGCCTTTCCCCCTCTGTTCTGGCATTTCTGCAGTTTAGTCCAAAGACATAGCCCCATTCCTTTGAAACCGATGCATACTTAGTATAGTTCTGATGTAAGTCTTGCGAGTACTTTGGATGAGTACTCACGGTTGCTACCTCTTTTTCCCCTACCTGGTTGCTGCGATCAGACGACGGAGTCCAGGAGCAGGAGATCCCCGGAGGCACCTACTACTACGTCGAGCCCGCCGAACAGGAGTAGTTCAGAGGCCCTAGGCAGGAGGCCTTCGCCTTTTCGATCAGTGTTGCTGTTATGCTATCCTTCTTAAGGCAAACTTGACTAACTATGTTTGTACCCAGATAATATTTGTTTGTATGATCTATGTATTCGGGTCCCCGTAACCCCTGGTTTGTAATTTGAAGATTTATGTTTAAATTTGTGTTTAGAGTTGTGTTGTGATATCTTCCCGTGAGTCTCTGATCTCGATCGTGCACGTTTGCGTGTATGATTAGTGCACGGTCGAGCAGGGGCGTCACATTCAGTGAGCATGGTGAGGTTGCCTAGTTTTAGGGGAATTGAACCTGTTATTTGATTTTTGTAGAGACCAAGTAGGTTTAGCATAGCGAGGGTGCCTAGTTCTGAAGGTATTGGACCTATGATTTGATTATCTTCGAAAATAAGTACATTCATCTTAATGAGATTGGTTATGGAGATTGGAATTGGACCTGAAAAATTATTTGAGTCAAGATCAAGAATTTCCAAATGCATTGGCCTGCTTATTTCTTTTTTTTAAAAGGAGGATGACCCCCGTCCTCTGCATCCGGACGATGCATACAGCCATTTTATTAATTATTCACAAAGACCTTACAAAGTAATACATCAATATGTTTGAAGCCGCCATCTTGGCAACATCTGTCGCTACTCCTAGCCACTTGATGAAGGGGTGCAGAATGTCTGAGCCGAATACCCAGACCTCTCACCTAAGCCTAACATCTAAAGCCGGAGGCCCCAACCAAGCCGCAATGCTGGGTGGGGCACGCACCGGTCCGGCGCACTCTCAACGTGCACCTCATGCGCACGCTGCCGAGGCCATCGCCACCGTCTTCCACCGATCCATCTTCAGAGTAGGTATTTCCGCATCCACCTTGCCAGGCCTGTCGTCGATGCCACCATGGCACCAGACGACGCCACCTCCCTACGCGCATTCATCATCACACATCCGTCGCCAAGACCCTGCCGCGCCACGCCGCCGAGACTCCACGTCGTCGTTGCGTCACCTGATACGCCGCTCCACCGCAGAAGCTGTCCACTGGACCCTCGAGCCAATGCAAACCTCCAAGAATGACACCCCCACGGGGGGAATGACACCTGAGTGCCGCCATCATCTGATCGACCAATCAAGGGTTTCCCTCGGAGGTAGCGGAAGGAGGCGGGAACTTCACCTCGATGATGCCTCCAAGAAGGAAACCGCCAAGGGTGTCACCATCACCGGCTCCGGTCACCGGCCGAAGACAAGGTTTTCACCTGGATCTTGTCCCACGAGCATCCATCTGACATCTTGTGCATCCGCCAAACCACCTTCAAAGCCCCAGATCTGGCCTCCCAGATCCATCGACCACCCGCAGCAGCACTGCCACCATAAGAGCCCTGGCACACCGGCCACTGCCTGCGTGTGCCACCACTGGAGTCCGGGGGGAGGTCTGCCACCCCACCTCGCCAAACTGCGAGAGCCGCCGAGAAGGATCCCGCGCGTGCTCGTCACCGTCACTGATCCGATCTAATCCGGAGCCAAAGCCACCAGATTGCCGGCGAAGTTCCGCCTTGGCCAGGGACATCACCACGCCATGCCGCCACGGGTCGCCTGAGCTTCACCCGCCGCCACCTTCCAGGGCCGCCGCCCCAGGATCCAGGCCGGACGTCGCCGCCGCCACCGGCCACGTCCCGCCGCCGCCGAACCGCCGAGCCGTCAACCACCGCAGCCATGGCCGCCGTGACCGCGCCGACGATCCGAGCGGCTACCAAGGCCCCCCCATGGCCCCGAGCGCACCAGATCTACGGCAAGGCCCAGCTAGCCGCCTGCCTATTTCTTGGGGTATAGGACCTGAAAGTTGATTACTATAGTGGTACAAAGTATTTAATTGGGTCCGATTTCCAAGGGCTTTTGGTATCATGCCGCTTAAGGTGCTGTTGCTTAGATGTAGAAGTTATAGGTTGACAAGCCTTCCAATCTCCTCAGGAATGGGACCTGATACCATGGTTTGGTGAATGAGAAGCTCAGTTAACATTGATAGGTTGCCCAGAGACGCAGGGATGTGGCATGCGAGTCTGTTGAATGAGAGATCAAGCTGCATGAGACTTTGCAGGTCACCAATCTCACTAGGAATTTTCCCCTCGAGCTGGTTGTAAGGAAGGTTAAGTAGCGAAAGTGCTGATAGGGAATTGATACTAGGGGGTAGTGCACCATGGAGAGTGTTGTTCCGAAGGTCAATATATGTAAGGAATGGAAGTGCCGAGAAGTTGAGCTCACCGAGCTGGCCATGGATGCCGGCATCCGGCAGGGAGATGTTGGTCACCACTCGGGGCATGCGGCAGCCATGGCGAATGGTCGAACACATGATGCCCGTCCAGTTGTAGGGGCTGGTGTTTTCCTGCCAAGAGCTCATCTGTAGCGGTGGGCTTGCAAGTGTAGCTTTCCAGTGGAGGAGGGCCATGTGTTGAGACCTCAGTGAGATCCCTCCATGGCGTGCCGCATGCGCTTCTTTCAAGAGAAGAAGGCACGGCACAAGCAGTAGGTAGAGGTAGAACAAAGGTGTTGAGCAAGATGGCATTTTGCTCCGTAGTGTTTGCATCTTGTGTTTGGTTGTGGGATGTGATTCCGTGTACACAACAACTCTATTTATATTTAACCAGCATGTCGTCCATTTTTTCTTTTTGTGCATAAGCATGTCGTCCATTGTTATGAGTTTCTACTAAGTCAACCAACACACAACGATTGAGAAGAAGGCATGGCACCAGCAGTAGGTAGAGGCAGGACAAAGATGGGATCTTGCTGCCTAGTGTTTGCATCTTGTGTTTGGTTTAGGGGTGTGATTCCGTGTGCCTTTTGGTCAATACAAATCTTGGACCCCCAAGTCTTGTTGGAATTCTATTGATGTTAAAAAATAAAGTTGTCAGTGTTGAATTTTGGTCAATACAGATCCTGGACCCCTAGTCTTGTTGGAAGTCTTTTGTAAAATGAGGCAGTGGCTGCTACTTCTGGAATTTAAAGCCTAAACAACCAAGCAGCCTCATGACCACACCGACTGAAGAAAAGTTCCAAGCTCAAGTGCTTGACTTGGTAAACTTGTACTACTATTGCTGTACGCGTTGATTGACGTGTAACATCCAACACGCCAATATTCCCAGATTTGCCCTTTATAATTTACGAGTAGTAATCAAAAGCGTGCAAATTCTTACTGTCGCTTGCATACATAATTTGGTAGCTCATAGCAGTACATTGAGATGTACTATAATACAAGATGGCCGAAACAACAGTAAACACTTGTACAGACAGTAAGTTTCAGCTGGACTAAGCTATCCGAGATGTTTTTTTACGGCTGCTCCGAATGCGACGTCTGATATAGCATTTTCTGTAGTAGTAGTAGTAGTAGTAGTGTGGTTTCGTTATCTTGTCACATGATCTAATTGATAGGATAGATACCTGAGATCATTATGAATGTATTTCTTAACTCATAAATTGTGTATTTGAGGCTCAATGCCATGATATATGATGGATCAGGTCATGAGCTTTGGAAACAATTGCCTTTTGTTGAGCGTCTGTTGCCTATCATCTTGTTATATGATGGACAGACATTATCTTGAGGTTTGAAACCTCGGCTCAGCATCTCAGACGGCACCTAACCAAGTTCCATTTGCTCGACTAATTCCAGTCGCTGTAGACGCCTAAGCTTGACTCTCAACCAGTAGAATGATCTGCTCAGCTAATTGCTTTTGTCTGACCTGATGCTTGTTTTTTTCTGCTTGTGCAGGACAGGAGGATGAACTGGGACTGCCTACAGTACAGTAGCACAAGCATGGATTCAAATCTATTTACTACAGTTGTTTGATCTTGACGTAAATGGTGGATGTCTTGGTTTGTGCATGGACAGATTCGTTCTGCTTGTGCAGGAGGATGATCTGGCACAACATGCCTACAGTACAGTGCCACGCGCTTCAATTCATTACTGAATCTCGACGTCGACTGTCGACGCCTTCGTTTGTGCATGGACAGATTCGTTGTATCTTACATCGTATTCCACTACGATTTGTTGAACGATGGAATGCCTCTTCCCATCATTCCCTTTTTTGGAATATTTTTGATGATTTGTTATTATAAATGTTTATATATTTGTTATTATAAATGTTTATATATTTTTTCTATAAACTTGATCAAATTTTCTAAAGTTTGACTTAGGAGAATGCTAATATGCATAGTGAATAAAAACAGAGGGAGTTTTTTTGTTTCACCTCGGCCATTCATTTTACTCATTTTACTGAGTGAACTCTGATGTTTCGGATTTACCCTTTTTGCGCACATTTTCTAGTGATGATGCCGATGAGTGGTTGACCGTGGGCCCAACGAGTATATTGTTGGAAATATGCCCTAGAGGCAATAATAAATTGGTTATTATTATATTTCCTTGTTCATGATAATCGTTTATTATCCATGCTATAATTGTATTGATTGGAAACTCAAATACATGTGTGGGTACATAGACAACACTGTGTCCCTAGTAAGCCTCTAGTTGACTAGCTCGTTGATCAAAAGATGGTGAAGGTTTCCTAGCCATAGACATGAGATGTCATTTGATAACGGGATCACATCATTAGGAGAATGATGTGATGGACAAGACCCAAACTATAAACGTAGCATATGATCGTGTCAGTTTATTGCTATTGTTTTCTGCATGTCAAGTATCTGTTCCTATGACCATGAGATCATGCAACTCCCTCACATCGGAGGAGTACCTTGTGTGTATCAAACGTCGCAACGTAACTGGGTGACTATAAAGGTGCTCTACAGGTATCTCCGAGGGTGTCTGTTGGGTTGGCATTGATCAAGACTGGGATTTGTTACTCCGTGTGACGGAGAGGTATCTCAGGGCCCACTCGGTAATACAACATCACAATGAGCCTTGCAAGCGATGTGACTAAAGTGTTAGCCACGAGATCTTGTATTACGGAACGAGTAAAGAGGCTTGCCGGTAACGAGATTGAACTAGGTATAGAGATACCGACGATCGAATCTCGGGCAAGTAACATACCGAAGAACAAAGGGAACAGTATACGGGATTAACTGAATCCTTGACATAGAGGTTCGACCGATAAAGATCTTCGTAGAATATGTAGGAGCCAATATGGGCATCCAGGTCCCGCTATTGGTTATTGATCGTAGAGGTGTCTCGGTCATGTCTACATAGTTCTCGAACCCGCAGGGTCTACACACTTAACGTTTGGTGACGATTAGTATAGTTGAGTTATTTTGTTGGTGACCGAAGGTTGTTCGGAGTCCCGGATAAGATCCCGGACATGACGAGGATGTCCGGAAGAGTCCGGAGGTGAAGATTGTTATATGTGATAATAGTGTGTTGATCTCCGGAAGGGTTTCGGAATTCACCGGAAGGGGTTCCGGGTGTTTACCGAAGTGTTCGGGTGCAGCAACACTTTATATGAGCCAAAGGGATAAAGCCCACGAGGTATTGGAAAGTGCAAAAGGAAGTTTTGCTGCTGCCTTAAGCGATACTACCGCTGGTAAGGCAGTACTACCGCATAAGCGGTACTACCGCTTGTGTGAAGCGGTACTACCGCTCGTGAGCGGCACTACCGCTTGTGCGCGATACTGCTGGAATCCGAGTTGGACTCTTTCCCTGCGGGCCAAACCGACCTTGTGCGGGCAAAACCGACCTGGAGGAGGCTTTTACTCCAAGTTTAGACCCGAGGGGTCAACATATAAATAGAGGGGCAGGGCTAGCACACGGGACACATCAAGATTTCCGAAGCAGTGTGTCGGCAACCCTGACCCTCTAGTTCTCTCGTCATAATCTCCGTAGTGCTTGGTGAAGCCCTGCAGAGATTGTTCCTCACCACCATCACCACGCCGTCGTGCTGCCGGAACTCATCTACTACTTCACCATCGCTCGCTAGATCGAGGAGGTGAAGGCGTCATCAAGCCGTACGTGTGTTGAACGCGGAGGTGCCGTCCGTTCGGCACTAGTTCGTGATCGGATCGAGGGACGACTTGCGATTTGGATCGCGGAGACGTTCGACTACATCAACCGCGTTTCTTAACGCTTCCGCTTAGCGATCTACAAGGGTATGTAGATTCACTCTCCCTCTCGTAGATGCTCATCACCATGGATAGATCTTGTGTGTGCGTAGGAAATTTTTTGTTTCCCATGCAACGTTCCCCAACAGTGGCATCTGAGCTAGGTCTATGCGTAGATGAGATCTCGAGTAGAACACAAACGAGTTGTGGGCGTGGGTGTATACATATTGCTTGCCGTTACTAGTTGATACTTGATTCGGCGGTATTGTGAGATGAAGCGGCCCGGACCAACATTACTCGTACGCTTACGAGAGACCGGTTCCTTCAACTGACATGTAACTTCGTTGCATAAAGATGGCTAGCGGGTGTCTGTCTCTCTCACTTTAGTTGAATCGATTTCAATGAAGAGGGTTCTTTTAGAAGATCAAAAAGCAATCACTACACCACGTTGTGGTTTTGCGTAGGTAAGAACGGTTCTTGCAAACCCGTAGCAGCCACGTAAAATATGCAACAACAATTAGAGGACGTCTAACTTGTTTTTGCAGGGTATGTTGTGATGTGATACGGCCAATTACATGATGAGATATATGTGATGTATGATATGATCATGTGTTGTATAGAATATCACGACTTGCATGTCGATGAGTACGGCAACTGGCAGGAGCCATAGAGTTGTCTTTAATTATTTTCGCCGTTTTGCTTTACTTTATCGCTATGAGTTAGCAATAGTCGTGGAAGCAACAGTCGGCGCGACAACCTCATGGCGACACGTTGATGGAGATCAAGATGATGGAGATCATGGTGTCATGCCGGTGACGATGGAGATCATGCCGGTGCTTTGGAGATGGAGATCAAAAGCACAAGTTCATTACCATATCATGTCACTTATGATTTGCATGTGATGTTAATCCTTTTATGCATCTTATTTTTCTTAGGACGACGGTAGCATTATAAGGTGATCCCTCACTTAAATTTCAAGATAAAATTGTGTTCTCCCCGAGTGTGCACCGTCGCGAAAGTTTGTCGTTTCGAGACACCACGTGATGATCGGGTGTGATAGACTTTACGTTCACATACAACGGGTGCAAGCCAGTGTTGCACATGCGGAACACTCGGGTTAAACTTGATGAGCCTAGCATGTACAGACATGGCCTCGGAACACAAGAGACCGAAAGGTCGAACATGAGTCATATAGTAGATATGATCAACATGAAGATGTTCACCATTGAAACCACCTCAACTCACGTGATGATCGGACTTGAGTTGGTGGATTTGGATCATGTTACACTCGAATGACCGGAGGGATGTCAATTTGAGTGGGAGTTTTTAAGTAATATGATTAACTAAACTCATTATCTTGAACAATAGTCTAAGTTGTCTTTGCAATATTTATGTTGTAGATCATGGCTCGCGCAGTAGCACCCCTGAATTTTAATGCGTTCCTAGAGAAAGCTAAGTTGAAAGATGATGGAAGTAACTTTGTGGACTGGGCCCGTAATCTAAGGATTATCCTTACGGCTTCCCAGAAGGCTTATGTCCTTGATGCACCGCTTGGTGATCCACCCGCTCCAGTTGAGTCTCTAGACGTTGTGAACGCCTGGCAGGCTCGTTCTGAAGATTACTCAATAGTTCAATGTGCAATATTGTATGGCTTAGAACCGGGACTTCAAAGACGTTTTGAACGTCATGGAGCATATGAGATGTTCCAGGAGTTGAAGTTTATCTCTCAGAAGAATGCCCGGATCGAGAGATATGAGATCTCCGATAAGTTCTATTCTTGCAAGATGGAGGAGAACGGGTCTATCAGTGATCACGTACTTAGAATGTCTGGATACTCCACCCGTCTGGCTGAATTGGGGATGCCCCTTCCGCCAGAGGCTATCACTGACAGAGTTCTTCAATCATTGCCACCTAGCTACAAGAGCTTCGTGTTGAACTATAACATGCACGGGATGAACAAGTCAGTCGCCGAGCTGTTTGCGATGCTGAAAGCCGCTGAGTCTGAAATTCAGAAGGAGCATCAAGTGTTGATGGTCAATAAAACCACTAGTTTGAAGAAAAATGGCAAGGGTAAGAAGGGTAACTCCAAGAAGAGTGGCAAAGCAGTTGCTCCTCTCATGAAGAAACCCAAGGCTGGACCCAAACCAGAAACTGTGTGCTTTCATTGCAAGGGAACTGGACACTGGAAGCGGAACTGCCCCAAGTATTTGGCTGACAAGAAGGCGGCCAACAACAAACAAGGTATATATGATATACATGTTATTGATGTGTACCTTACCAACTCTCGTTGTAGTGCCTGGGTATTTGATACCGGTGCGGTTGCTCATATTTGCAACTCAAAACAGGAACTGCGGAATAGACGGAGGCTGGCAAAGGACGAAGTGACGATGCGCGTGGGAAATGGTTCCAAGGTTGATGTGATCGCCATCGGCACGCTCGCTCTTCGATTACCATCGGGATTAGTGATGAACCTGAATAATTGTTATTTAGTGCCTGTGTTAAGCATGAACATTATATCTGGATCTTGTTTATTGCGAGACGGTTACTCATTTAAATCAGAGAATAATGGTTGTTCTATTTATATGAGTAATATCTTTTATGGTCATGCACCCGATGTGAGGGGTTTATTCTTATTGAATCTCGATAGTAATGATACACATGTTCATAACATTGATGCCAAAAGATGTAGAATTGATAATGATAATACCACTTTCTTGTGGCACTGCCGTTTAGGTCATATTGGCGTAAGACGCATGAGGAAGCTCCATGCTGATGGACTTTTGGAGTCACTTGATTTTGAATCACTTGACACATGTGAGCCATGCCTCATGGGCAAGATGACTAAAACGCCGTTCTCTGGAACAATGGAACGGGCAAGTGACTTATTCGAAATCATACATACTGATGTGTGCGGTCTGATGAGCATTGAGGCGCGCGGTGGTTATCGTTACTTTCTCACCTTCACTGATGACTTAAGTAGATATGGGTATATTTACTTAATGAAACACAAGTCTGAAACATTTGAAAAGTTCAAACAGTTTCAGAGTGAAGTTGAGAATCATCGTAACAAGAAGATTAAATTCCTACGATTTGATCGAGGAGGAGAATATCTGAGTTATGAGTTTGGCAGTCACTTAAGACAATGTGGAATTTTTTCACAACTAACACCGCCTAGAACACCACAGCGTAATGGTGTGTCCGAACGTCGTAATCGAACCTTATTGGATATGGTGCGATCTATGATGTCTCTTGCCGATTTGCCACTATCGTTTTGGGGTTATGCATTAGAGACAGCTGCATTCACTTTAAATAGGGCACCATCGAAATCCGTTGAGACGACGCCATATGAACTTTGGTTTGGCAAGAAGCCAAAACTGTCGTTTCTTAAAGTTTGGGGATGTGATGCTTATGTCAAAAAGCTTCAGCCTGAAAAGCTGGAACCCAAAGCGGAGAAATGCGTCTTCATAGGATACCCAAAAGAGACAGTTGGGTATACTTTCTACCTCAGATCCAAAGGCAAAGTGTTTGTCGCTAAAAACGGAACATTTCTTGAGAAAGAGTTTCTCTCGAAAGAATTGAGTGGGAGGAAGATAGAACTTGATGAGGTTGTTGAACCTTTACTTCAACCTGAGAGTAGCACAGTGCAGAAAGATGTTTCTGTAGAGCCTACATCAGCTGAAGAGGAAGTTAATGATGATGATCATAAAGCTTTGGATCAAGTTGCTATCGAACCTCGTAGGTCGACAAGGACGCGTACTGCTCCTGAGTGGTACGGCAACCCTGTCTTAGAGGTCATGTTGTTGGACAACGATGAACCTACGAGCTATGGAGAAGCAATGATGGGCCCGGATTCCGAGAAGTGGTTAGAGGCCAGGAAATCCAAGATGGGATCCATGTATGAAAACAAAGTGTGGACTTTGGAAGTATTACCTGAAGGGCGTAAGGCCATTCAGAACAAATGGATCTTTAAGAGGAAGACGGACGCGGACGGTAATGTCACCGTCTATAAAGCTCAACTTGTGGCAAAGGATTTTTCACAAGTTCAAGGAGTTGACTACGATGAGACCTTCTCACCCGGAGCGATGCTTAAGTCCGTCAGAATCATGTTAGCAATAGCTGCCTTTTTCGATTATGAAATTTGGCAGATGGATGTCAAAACAGCGTTCCTTAACGGTTTCCTTAAGGAAGAGTTGTATATGATGCAACCAGAAGGTTTTGTCGATCCAGAGAATGCTGACAAAGTTTGGAAACTCCAGCGATCCATTTATGGACTGGTGCAAGCATCTCGGAGTTGGAATCTTCGCTTTGATGAGGTGATCAAAGCGTTCGAGTTTATACAAGTTTATGGAGAAGCTTGTATTTACAAGAAAGTGAGTGGGAGCTCTATAGCGTTTCTAATATTATATGTGGATGACATATTACTGATTGGAAACAATATAGAAATGTTGGAAAGCGTGAAGGAATATTTGAACAAGAGTTTTTCAATGAAGGACCTAGGAGAAGCTGCTTTCATATTAGGCATCAAGATCTATAGAGATAGATCGAGACGCTTAATAGGAATTTCACAAAGCACATACCTTGACAAAGTTTTGAAGAAGTTCAAAATGGATCAGTCCAAGAAGGGGTTCTTGCCTGTATTGCAAGGTGTGAAGTTGAGTAAAACTCAATGCCCAGTGACTGCAGAAGATAGAGAAAAGATGAGTGTCATCCCCTATGCTTCAGCCATAGGCTCTATCATGTATGCAATGCTGTGCACAAGACCCGATGTCAGCCTTGCCATAAGTATGGTCGGAAGGTTTCAAAGTGATCCAGGAATGGAACACTGGACGGCGGTCAAGAATATCCTGAAGTACCTGAAAAGGACCAAGGACATGTTTCTCGTTTATGGAGGTGATCAAGAGCTCCTCGTAAAGGGTTACGTCGATGCAAGCTTTGACACTGATCCGGATGACTCTAAGTCACAAACCGGATACGTATTTATTCTTAATGGGGGTGCGGTTAGCTGGTGCAGTTCCAAGCAAAGCGTGGTAGCTGATTCTACATGCGAAGCGGAGTACATCGCTGCCTCGGAGGCGGCGAAGGAAGGTGTGTGGATGAAGGAGTTCATGACAGATCTTGGAGTAGTGCCTAGTGCGCTTAACCCAATGACTCTGTTTTGTTATAATACTGGTGCCATTGCTCTAGCCAAGGAACCAAGATTTCACAAGAGGACCAGACACATAAAGCGACGTTTCAATTCCATCCGCGATTACATCAAGGAGGACGACATAAATATTTGCAAAGTACACACAGATCTGAATGTTGCAGATCTGATGACTAAACCTCTTCCAAGGGCTAAACATGAACAACACCAGAACTGCATGGGTGTTCGATTCATTACAATGTAAATCACATAGTGATGTGAACTAGATTATTGACTCTAGTCCAAGTGGGAGACTGTTGGAAATATGCCCTAGAGGCAATAATAAATTGGTTATTATTATATTTCCTTGTTCATGATAATCGTTTATTATCCATGCTATAATTGTATTGATTGGAAACTCAAATACATGTGTGGGTACATAGACAACACTGTGTCCCTAGTAAGCCTCTAGTTGACTAGCTCGTTGATCAAAAGATGGTGAAGGTTTCCTAGCCATAGACATGAGATGTCATTTGATAATGGGATCACATCATTAGGAGAATGATGTGATGGACAAGACCCAAACTATAAACATAGCATATGATCGTGTCAGTTTATTGCTATTGTTTTCTGCATGTCAAGTATCTGTTCCTATGACCATGAGATCATGCAACTCCCTGACATTGGAGGAGTACCTTGTGTGTATCAAACGTCGCAACGTAACTGGGTGACTATAAAGGTGCTCTACAGGTATCTCCGAGGGTGTCTGTTGGGTTGGCATGGATCAAGACTGGGAATTGTTACTCCATGTGACGGAGAGGTATCTCAGGGCCCACTCGGTAATACAACATCACAATGAGCCTTGCAAGCGATGTGACTAAAGTGTTAGCCACGAGATCTTGTATTACGGAACGAGTAAAGAGACTTGCCGGTAACGAGATTGAACTAGGTATAGATATACCGACGATCGAATCTCGGGCAAGTAACATACCGAAGAACAAAGGGAACAGTATACGGGATTAACTGAATCCTTGACATAGAGGTTCGACCGATAAAGATCTTCGTAGAATATGTAGGAGCCAATATGGGCATCCAGGTCCCGCTATTGGTTATTGATCGTAGAGGTGTCTCGGTCATGTCTACATAGTTCTCGAACCCGCAGGGTCTACACACTTAACGTTTGGTGACGATTAGTATAGTTGAGTTATTTTGTTGGTGACCGAAGGTTGTTCGGAGTCCCGGATAAGATCCCGGACATGACGAGGATATCCGGAAGAGTCCGGAGGTGAAGATTGTTATATGTGATAATAGTGTGTTGATCTCCGGAAGGGTTCCGGAATTCACCGGAAGGGGTTCCGGGTGTTTACCGAAGTGTTCGGGTGCAGCAACACTTTATATGAGCCAAAGGGGTAAAGCCCACGAGGTATTGGAAAGTGCAAAAGGAAGTTTTGCTGCTGCCTTAAGTGGTACTACCGCTGGTAAGGCAGTACTACCGCATAAGCGGTATTACCGCTTGTGTGAAGCGGTACTACCGCTCAAGCGATACTACCGCTCGTGAGCGGCACTACCGCTTGTGCGCGATACTGCTGGAATCCTAGTTGGACTCTTTCCTTGCGGGCCAAGCCGACCTTGTGCGGGCAAAACCGACCTGGAGGAGGCTTTTACTCCAAGTTTAGACCCCAGGGCTCAACGTATAAATAGAGGGGCAGGGCTAGCACACGGGACACATCAAGATTTCCCAAGCCGTGTGTCGGCAACCCTGACCCTCTAGTTCTCTCGTCATAATCTCCGTAGTGCTTGGCGAAGCCCTGCAGAGATTGTTCCTCACCACCATCACCACGCCGTCGTGCTGCCGGAACTCATCTACTACTTCACCATCGCTCGCTGGATCGAGGAGGTGAAGGCGTCATCAAGCCGTACGTGTGTTGAACGCGGAGGTGCCGTCCGTTCGGCACTAGTTCGTGATCGGATCGAGGGACGACTTGCGATTTGGATCGCGGAGACGTTCGACTACATCAACCGCGTTTCTTAACGCTTCCGCTTAGCGATCTACAAGGGTATGTAGATTCACTCTCCCTCTCGTAGATGCTCATCACCATGGATAGATCTAGTGTGTGCATAGGAAAATTTTTGTTTCCCATGCAACGTTCCCCAACATATATGGCCCCGGATGCAGCGTCTTGAGAAGGGTAACATGTTGCATGACCTCCCATCCGGCGCATGTTGCACGACTTCCCATGCCCACCCCTGACTCCCTAACTACCCAGGTTCGGTCCCTCATCATGGAGGTAATACACTACTCCTTCTTTACTTTTGATTGATGGGGGAGAACGCCTCGTATGAGGGGGTTACAAATATGTGATGATGATTGCTATCGGGACTAAGATGATGAATCTAAGATGCCCTGAGCTACCCCCTGGCCTCGCCTTATAAAGGGGGACGAGGCCTAGGGTTACACGATGAACTAACCGACCTAGAGTCCTGTTCGGACATTCAGTCCTTAGAGTACACGCCAATTCAGGAACCTTCTGGAAGATGAGCCTCCTGCTGGGCGAGGGACCTGGGCCACGCCTTATCCCGATGGGTCCTGAAGCCAGCCTGCTAGACCAACTTCCCTAAGCCTGGCCACCCCCAGTAGTATGTACCATTAGTATACCCTGAGCTCGTCTGGAAGTTCGCCCAACCCTGATTGAAGCCTTGGCTTGAGTCCTCATGGTGAAGTCTTGACGGGCTCCCCTTTGAATCTCGTGGCCAGGAACCCCGATATTTTTTTTTGACTTGCTGGAGAAGTTGCCAAAGGATCCGGCAACCTGAATTTTGACCTGCACCAAAACAATAACGAGAGTTTTGGAGGACGTTACGTCTGGTCACCAAGGCCTAGTCAAGGCTGGCGTAGCTCGTCACGGGTACTGAGACGGTGCCAGTCCCACAGAAGGCCTTGTTACATCGCCATCATTATGCCTCGCTCATTGTGCCCGGATTTGATGCGACAGACAGATGTGAAGTGATTTTGGATCTTTTTTCACGGCGTTAGTTTGCTGCTTAGCCGCTCCGCCCACTCTATAGAAGGGGGAGCGGGGTGCACGAAGATACGCATCTCGGCATGCACGAAGATACGCATCTCGACCCTTCTTCTTCCATGCGCTCTCCCTCTGCCATTAGCCAACATCGAAAAAGCGAATAGAGCTCCCGCTTCTCCCTTGTCTCACACCAGTCTCGGGCCGTCTTGATGAAAGGGGAGGCCCCAAACCCTAGGTGCAAGGGCCGTCGTGACGCAGCCGAGGGGAGCGGCCGGAGCAGCGCCGCTGTCATGACCGAATGAGGGCTCGTCGCTAGCAGGGCCAAGGGGAAGTGGTCAGCATCGACCATGATGTCCTTTCACCTAGAGGATCAGGTGACTCAAGGTTTTCTTTGGCCGCAATCCAAACTCCTGTGGTCACCGGCACAGAAGGGGAAGACCATCCCTGCACCGAATAACTAGGACCACATTATTCCTACGCCGTTCCATTGCCGCTGCCACTCACTACCCTTGCACGATTTTGTCCGCGGGCTCCTCCGTTTTTACGGCTGCCAACTCCACGATATTACACCCAACGGGGTACTCCACATAGCCAATTTTATCACGCTGTGAGAATATTTCTTGGGAACTCCTCCTCACTTCCGGCTTTGGTGATATTTCTTTGGAGTGAGATTGCAAAAGGAAGGCGATGTAGTTTATGACTGCGGAGGGGCTGATATTCAGTTGTGGCCGGATTCCGGCTACTTTGACCTTCCCTTGCCAGAGACGACCGAAGAATGGCAGAAAGCTTGGTTCTATGCTCCAACCTCTCAGAGACTGCCGGCCTCCCACAGTTTTCAAACTCTCCCCCAAAGGAACTGGAATCCTAGAAGCCAGAGGTAAGACCCTCTAGGGAAGTCGGATTGCTTGTTGAAGAAATTCAACGGCTTAAAGGCGCAGGCCTCACCGGGATGCAAATTTTGAAAACTTGGCTGGAGCGAAGCATTCAACCTCTAGCCGCCCGAAAACACCCCATGTTTGAATATGAGGGCCCACGCGACCCCTGCCGATTGCAGCATGGCGAGATCACAAGGTCGGAGCTGAAGTCGCGTATGCACTTCGTGACCCATGTTCCTCTGGAGGAGATCTCACAGGACAAAACGTATGTAACCGTTGAATTCCGGCTTCAAAAATTTCTTTTCTTCCAAGCCTCCTCTGCCTTGCCAAGTGCTATCCATGGAAATGCAATGCCTAATGCAGCCGGTTGGCGGAATGGGATCAGAAGAAACCGCCTCAAGCCACACCGCGCTCCGCTCCTGAAAAGACCACAAGACACGGAAACGTCCAGCCTCAGACATCAGCCAGAAATCCCCGAGAGGAAGGTTTCCAACATACCACATGTTGAACCTATCGTCGGAATTGCTAATCCGTCCAGGTTGGCTTGTGAAGCCGTGGCATCCGACCTTACTCGGAGGTCCAGGATTGTTATTCCTTCTCGATAGCCAAAGGTGGGAGAGCGGGTAAGTTTCGGCTATTGGTTGATTGCATGATCTACTCTTTTGTAATTTTGTCTGCCGATTTTGATATGAAGATTAACTGCAGGACCTCAAGGTCCCCTGGAAAGAAACTGGCTGGTCGATTAGCACGGCCAGGGCTGGCTCATTCTGTGGACAAGACCGCGCGAGCAAAGACTCCCGGCTCCGACGTGGTGAGCTCAGCGACGCGAGCAGCTGGCCGTTCCATCAGGGGCGAAGCTATATATGTGGAGCCTTTGCGATCCTTGCCACTGATTGACCCAACAAGGCTCCTAGGTCTCGTACCTCCTGATTCAGCTTCAACGGGGGAAGAGAATCTTGCAGAGAATCTGGCAGGCGCCCCTAGGACCTGTTATTTTGATTTTCTGACAAGAGAATCTTGCAGGCGCTCACTCAGGACAAGAAGAAACCTGAGCATTAAACCACGGAACTGTGTCGCCTGCTGGCAGAAGAGAAGAAGAAGAATGGTGACCTGGGTAAGTCGCTTTCTGGATCCATTAGTAAGTCTCTTTTATGCCGGTTCTGTACTGCAGATGCTTCCCTTGTTAGGTGTGCAACCGACCTCATCGTTATCTTTGAAGTAGTAGAGAACGAGTACTATAGGCTTCGACAACTCCTGGCTATTGTGCGGAAAGAGCGAGATGAATCACGTCTGGCTGCGCAGGAAGCCGGATTGAAAGCGGAGTCACTGTGCCATGCATTAGAGTTAATGGAGCAGGCGATCGCTCATGATAAAAAGTTGATTGATGACTGTCGTCTCTTGGCTGAAAAGGAAAGAGACGCGCGAGACGTGCTGCAGTCACAAGCTTCAGAGCTGAGGTCAGTAATACTTTCATATGAAGAACGGCGGGATGTGTTTGACGGGAAGATCGACCGGTATAAGTGAGCCAGCCGCCAGACCAATATGGAGCTACAAGCTGTGAAGGAAAAAATTCACAAGATCGATCAGGCTGCAGGCTGTAAGCCGCCTTCTTTTGCCAATTGGGTTGTTAGCCACTTTGATTATTCTGACTCATTTGTTTTTGTTGGACTTATGCAGTAATTCTTCCTGGTTTAGAGGTGGGCTCTACTGAAACATGCCTTAGAAAGACGGCCGAGCACTTGAAGCAGATGAGTGAAGCCCTCGTCCGCATAGCTGGTGCTCCCTAGCCTGTGGATCAGATTGACGTGAGCGTTACGGGCTTAACCGATCTTGTAGAGACGTGTCCTGATCAGCTCATGAAGTGGCAGGAGTCAGCCGGTTTTGAGGGAGCCTGGATGGTTTTAGCCCATCTGAAGGCACACCGCCCAATCACCAATATCACGGAGATTGCGACGACCAAGCCCCCAGGTGTTGAACCCGCGACTTACTTTCCAGATGTACAAGCTTTAGCCAAACTGGTTGTCGCTCAGTGTGACCTGGAGGAACTCATAGAGTAGTGTTGTTAAGTTGTAAGGTGCCTTGTGAGCAAGAAACAATCTGCCACTTATTATTATAGGGTTTTGCATTATTTCTACTTCACATTTGTGCGCCTGTATGTAGGCCAGCATGGATTATAACTCCTGCCAAAGAAGCCCCTTGTGTGCCTGAGGTTGTGCTAAAGGAGTGCCTTTTGGAAGCCGGCATAACCGTGTTTAGGTTGGTGGCTTTCCTGTCAGGCCTCAAGGCATTTTTATTTTGTGAAGTTTTTATTGAATGTGCCCGGTCTTTGCCGGTTTGTTACTTCGATGCAGCCCCCGGGTATTTCCACAGGGAGGTCGGTAAAGATGATACAACCCCTAGGTCCGGACACTAGGGGTATCACTTTGATATAACCTCTGAGCTGATTATGGGGAGGTCCACTTTGTGTGATGCAGCCCCCGAGTCTGGCTGGAGAGAGACCAGTTTGGTTGCCGCCCGTAAGTCTATCCCGAGAGGTTCATTTTGTTGTTTTAGCAATAATGTAAGAAATAAAGGAAATCGCAAAACTTGTAATGAGATGAAACATCTTTATTCAGTACTTGTTTGATCGGGCTAAAACATAATGCATTTTGACAAAAGATAACTAAGCGTAGAAAAGACATAACTGAGCTGCGTTCCACGTGCGCGGGGTAACTTTGCCGGTTTTTCTGTTCTGAAGCCGGTAGGCGCCATCGTTGAGTACATCATGTATGATGTAGGGACCTTCCCATGGGGATGCAAGCTTGTTCTTTTTTGGCATCTAATTGTGCTAAGACAAGCCGGTTGTGTTTCTTATAGGGATCAAATCGTTCTCGAGGACACACATGAATTTCACCAAGTTACTTTCATCTAGTTCCATTGACTTTAACTTTCATTGCTTTGATAAGTGTTGTGTGGTGGAACCTATGCTAATGTACTTCCCTTACTTGGACAACATACATACTTATGATTGTACCCTCTATGCAAGCATCTACAAATACAAGAAGAGTAATTAAGATAACATCTAACCATAACATTAAACTTTGGGGTTCCAACAGCCCCTTATGCAACAGTTCATAAACTTAGGGTTTGGTAATTCTGTCACTCCAACCACTCGTCATAGGCAAACTAATGACACAATGCTCTCCTCTAGGCCCATAAAGGTGAAGTGACATGCAGTCGACGTTCACACATCACCACTAGAGAATAACACCACAACATAATATCAAAACATTGAACTTTATTCAACTTCACATGATTACTAGCAACAAGGCTTCTCCCATGTCCTCAAGAACGTAATAGACAAGTCACAAGACATCATATGGATCATGATCAGTGGTGGTAATGATATGATAAACAATCTGAACATACAAATCTTTTACCAGTTAAATCCCTAAGCATCAACTACAAGCAGTAATCAACACCAGAAAGTAATCTCAGCAACATATCTGAGGTAAAAGTTCATTGATTGAATAGGGGGATGAAGTGGAGGTGATGGAGATGATGGTGCTGATGAAGATGTTGATGGAAATGATGATCCCAATGATGAACGGAGTGTTGGTGATGATGATGGTGTCAATTTCCCCCTCCCGGAGGGATGGAATTCCGGCAGATCAGCCTACAGGAGGGCAAAAGTGCTCCGCTTCTGTTCCGCCTCGTAGACAACGGCGAAAAAATCCCATAAAATTCCGTGCTAGCTTCTAGGCTAATATAGATCCAGAGGTCATTGGAGCTGGCCGGGGGCCCCCTAGGTCTCTTCCCGTGCTTATTTTGCTCATGTTCTACAGCTTTCCGGTAATTCCTCTCTCCAAGTAAATCATGCATATTGAATGGAAAAAGGCATTAGAATTGAGCCATAATGTGAAATATATCATTAATAAAGGGTAATTTATAATAAAATAGGGTTGCAAAATGGACGTATCAGCTTCTGCTTCAGACTGTCAGAGCTGTTTATTTAGCAAACATCACATACTCAACTATCTCTTATTCTTTAAACAATTAGCTAGCACTCAGGAGCAATATTTTTAGAACAAAACATGTTTCAACTGGACACAAAGGAAGATTGAAGTTTAGCAATGCTTAACTTTCTAACTTTTTTATTTTGGGGATAATGTCAACAATAATGAACCATGATCATACACATTAACTAGATATATGTGCCTGGATCTTTCTCCAACATGCTATGTTTACTTTTTAGAGATTAAGGGGGATTAAGGAGATTGACTAACCATTAAGGGGGATTAAGGAGATTTGATAGATGAAAGCTTAGTGGAAAGGAACATGACTTTAATATTGCCCGCGATGATGGTGCCCATTTACGTTATTATTATGGTTTTACGCCCCATCACAAGCTCGTACAAAGCCTATTTCCTTTCCAACAAAATCTCAAGCTTTATTAGGTGGCAACTTTGATGCCTGCACCGATGACAACTTACTTGAAAGGTCTTTCTCGACCAATAGGTAGGTATATTGGACACTTGTGCAGGTGATTTGGCTCAGGGGTTTTATGATGCACAAGAAAAATTCATGCTTAGTACAGGGTTTTTAGGCTAGCAAAGGCTAAAATAAATCATGCAATGTTGGAGGATCCATGACAATATAACTTCCGTAAGGTGTACAATCATGTTTTATTCATTACATTATCTTCCATGTCCAGGCTAAACTATTTTGATCAAGTTTGAAAATACACATTGAGAGTTCACAATCATAAAAGATGTCCAAGATAGTGTATTTGCATGTGAAGTTTCTTGATTACCTTTTTGAGATCCGGTTTCAGATTGCAGATAGTCCCTCACCTTTTCCCCAAGGAGTGACCATGGGTATCGAACCCATGGGAGGATGTGTTACTACAGAAAGGAGTCTTACAAGTTCTCGTTCTTGTGATATGTTCCAGTTTCCCGGACCTTTCAACTTGTGCAAATTATGGATTGAAAACAATGATATGGAGATAGGCGTGGGTATGAGGACTTTACTTAAAACCTTATACTTGTGCTATGGATCTTGTCTTGATTTTCAACACGGTCCTGGTAGACACCCATTATGATGTGTTCTCAATGTGATGATGTGGGGGATGCATCCAAATTACGCCATGACCGATCAGCAACCTGCATCGTGAGTCATTCGTCCAACCGTAGGCTCTTACCGTCGCGCGGGGTTACCTCGGTTATTAAGTATTACTACAGACAAAAGCATTGGGCATTTATTGACTACACCTCAAGATCTCCAAGGAGTTGCTTTCCGCTACCGTACTCATCCTTACTGTCACCGGCTTTCGGTATAGTGTTCTACGCGTCCTCGCTCCTAACCTTCTCCTGGATCGATCTCCGGGATCCCGGGTACCTGCGGGGCCTTAGATCGAGGAGAAGACAAGAGACAACTCCGTTGCGAAGTACACATACAAATAACATCAATTACACAAAGTCAATACCAACGACCCCGTGCACAAATACATATGGTTGCAAGGCTATGCCTCAACTCATTGCCTAAGGGAATTACTCACACATCGCGATCGGATCACAAAGAGAAACCATTGTTGAAGACATAAGGATGAATGATTGATTGATATAAAGTCTTACAACGTTGCCGATTGTGATGCACCAATTACAGGTATGGCTAACTATGGAGAGGGTGGCTACGGTGGTGGAGATGGTGATGGTGATGGAGAAGGAGGTGGGAAATGGCGCCGGCTAGGGGTTCTTCAGTGCTCTCTAGCTGATTGGCGATTCAGCCGCTCTCTAGATGGTCCTTCCATGCTCCCCCTTTGCGAATTAGGTTAGGGCCCCTTTATAAAGTGCGAATGGATAGACATCAGGGAGCCATCGGCGGCTGGTACGAGCGGGCTCACTCGTACCACACGCCGTCTTTCACTCTGGAGCCTCTGCTACGCTCCCCATTGACTTGGTTTGGTTCCCACACTTCATATATTCCATATATAGCTTGATTTCCTTCCCTCGTATGGTCCATTTCGTACAGAAATAATTTGAACAAAGGGATTTGCAATCTTTTGCATTCATTTGTCATTAGTGGAAAAATTGGAGTGAATATCTTGGAATATCTGGGATTATCCAGTTTAAACAATGGTGGAATCAGTGTCAAAAATACACTCATCAACCTTGGCATGTGAGAATCTCTTGGCATGTGAGAATCTCAATCATCTTTAATTTCTATTCCTCCAAACTACTCTATCCGTAAATGCTATTGAGTCCATCAAATTAACGACCATGGGGTTGAGCATTTCTAACACTAGCTTCTTTCAACAAAGTTTCTCAACACCCAAGTCTTTCTAGAGACTTTCTCTTGTGCATGATTATCTTGTTTATCATACTTTCTTTAAAAACTAGTCCCACAGCAAGTCTTGGTTAGCTAGATGAAATAGAACAAAGGCTACTTAATTATTTTACGTAAATGAATAAAACCTTTGTGCTAACTATCAAGACCTACTCCCACTTGAATACATCACACATGTGGCTACTACATCTAGCATAAGCATTTCAAGCTCAAAAAACAGGAGTCGTAGGACATACCTCACGTCCATGAATGTACATCCTTCTCTTCCTTATGATGTGTGTTCTTTGTTGCTCGGCGTAGATCAACTCTGCTTTAGCAAAAGATGCAAAGGAAAATCCAGGGCGATAAAAGAGAGAAGGAAAACTTATTATATTTTAGTATTTTTGGGTTTTTGAAAGCTAACTTGTAGAAGATGCAATCAAACCGGCAAAAAAGCACACGAAAAGAAAAATGAATAAAAATCAAGGCAAGGTGTTGGAACAAACCAACACGAGTGTTTTTGAAACTCATCCACGAGCTTAAGTACAACCTCATTACAACTTATTAAAGATAAATACTGCCACATCTTGATGTAGACATGGAAGCAACCTCCCCAAGCTTAAGCTTTTGCAAGCTCAAACCCGAGAGATCATTGCGGCGGTGGCTGATAATAGCCCGGAGCCCATGACTGGCTCCAAGTGGAGACGTGGGACGCCATGTACTCGGTGTTGTCTCGGAGAGAGTTGGCGTGGTTGTTCATATTGTTGATGGAGTCTCCGAGGTTGTTGGCATCGGTGTATGTGGCGTCGGCGTATGTGGCATAGGGCATATCCCCTTGGATGTCATCCTCCGGCTCCTCCTCTTCTTCCGGTGCGAGTTCTTCATCCACCTCCTCGGGTTCGGGAGCCTCTTGGTTGAAAGCCTCATCCTCTTCCTCTGCAACATAATGCAAAATTCCCTCCTTGATCGAGATGCGGTTAGGCCTAGGAGTGGGGAACCAGTGTCCCACTCCAGGAATACGAATAAAGTAACGATTGTTACAAGAAACTACCATTCTGGCACTAAGGAGAACGTGAATATTAACAAGACGATTACCACCTAATGGGTTCAAGCCGATAAGGTCTAGGCCAAGGGAGTTGGCCAAGACGGTGATGACTCCTCCGCAAGTGATGTCGCCTTGTGCATGATTGGCTTGCTGTGCCAAGTGAAGTAGAAGAATCGCACGTAAGTTTGACATGATGTCGATGTGGGGATTTGTGGCCTTCCCAAGGATGAACATGTTCTCTTCATTAACTTTTGAAACTTCTCCACATGCCTGCAAAGTGTTAGTGATAACATAGTAGATATAATGAATTGTAGGACACTCAATACTACTAGCCCTATGATTATGGCTAAAACAAATTTCTTCAAATAAATATACTGGATGCGGATGTAGCACGTCATAGATATAATGGATATGATTGTCGTTGTTGGGGAAGCCAAAGAGATTGCACCACTCCGTAAGGGTCATGTCGAAGCTTTGGTTCATGAGGCAGAAAGTGATCCGTTCCTTGTCTTCCATGGGTTAAGCTTGACGGTGTGTGATAGGGTGCTCAAGAACTGTAGCATCAACCTATGATAAGTTTCTGTGTTCTTAAAAATAAAGTGCTGCAAACCAACATTAGTACATAACAAATTGAAATCATTACCTATGCCAAGTGCGGCGATCATGGCCAGACACACCCACTTGGTCGATTTAACTTCCCTCTCATGGAGTATCTTGTACTTGCACCTTTGGAATCGGTCGGGGAAATCAATCCCTTGAAAATAAACTTGTTGTCTAAGGGCAAGTTCTCCGAATGAGTGAGTACCTCCACCTCATGCAAGACAAGCGCGAGTGGAACTCCTCGTGTTCATATCTAATCAAAACAAATTTTCAGTCCAATAGATTGATGCAATATTGAATCCTCGTGACATATAAAACAATCCTCCTCTAAAAACATCAACGACTACATGCTCAACAAGTAATATGGCTCAAGAACATGCAAGAACCTAAACTTGGCAAAAGGGTATAGAGCACGGATTCGCAAAACATAACTTGGGGATCGGAGGAGAAACATATCGTAGATCCTTCATGTGCGAGGATTCGAACTGAAAACGAGTAGGGAGAGAGATCCTTCGAAGGTTTTTGGAGGTTTGGAGGAGAAGGAGAGAATAGATTGAAGTTTGGGATTAGGGTCACCTCTTCTCGGGCATCATATGGCTCAAATTTGGAGCAGTATAAGCGGGAGGACTCGTACCAGACACCATTAAACGTTCTAATCTCAATTTCACTTCTGGAATTACTTGTTATGATCGAGGGTATGAGCGCTAGCGCTCATACCGGACACCATCAAACATACTGAATCTTCTGTGCTGCTTTGTTGATATCAGGTATGAGCGGCGGTACGAACGACCTCGCTCGTACCGAATGCCGTCATTCGTTCTGGACTCCTGGATGATTTTTGCCTAGGAGTGGTACGAGTGGCGGTACGAGCGGGAGCGCTCGTACCAGATGCCTTCAAACACTCTAGACTCATTGGCTTCACCTCTTCTCCTTGGTATGACTGCCGGTATGACCGAGCTCGGTCGTACTGGACGTCGTCTTTCCCTCTGGATGTCTGGAATGACATATTTCTTTGGGATTTTTCTTCGTAGACCTAAGAGGTCAGTTCCAACACTTCTAATGGGCAAAAATTCCAGCTATTTCGATAGAGTCATAGCACGATAACAAGTTTAAATATATATGGTGTCGGTAATGATCTTCCTTCTTCTCCTTTTCTTTGATAGCTTTAAACACTCTTTATTTACACATGACAAAACCTAAAACTTACTAACCTTATTTGCATGGGTTGCCTCCCATGAAGCGCTTTGTTTACAGTTGTTTAGCTCGACCATAGTGATGGTTACTTCTCTTTGGGTAAAAGGACGCCCATTCTATAGCTTCTTGCATTAAGGATAATTCCATCTCCTTTGTTGATCTTCATCTTCTTGTACCTAGGAAAATGTTTGACAAAAGGATCCTTCGAGGGAAGGTGAAACTTAACATTTCCTTCGAAGACATTTATGATAGCTTTGATGGTCCTTAAGAATGGCCTACCTAGTATGATTGGAGCAATAGGATCTTCGGGCATATCAACAATAACAAGATCAATCATAGCGGGGCAGTCACAAACTTGAATAACTACACCGTGCTTAATCCCCACTGCTTTTGTATAGGTAGAATTGGCCATGTCCAACTTAATCTCACTTATAACAAATGGACCAAGATTGAGTTTATCATAAAGAGATTTAGGGATAGTAAAGACACTAACACCTAGATCACAAAGAGCATTGAACTTGTTTAACCCAATCTCTATTTCTATTGTCGGTTCAAAGATATCCTCTTGTTTAGCGGGTAATTTTCCATACAACTTTTTATTTTCAGCATCTAACTCACGTACCTTTTTAGCAACCTAATGGATGAAATCTTTGTAGGCCTCATCATTTTTTATCTCGGGTAATGGGTGTTTCAAATTCAAGATCTTCACGAAGTCTTCAATTGAATATGTGTGCTCGGGAACATGACTCTTGTCAAGCTCCGCTGAAGATCCTTCACTACTTCTCATCATTTTAACACTCTCAACCGGATTTGGTTCCGGCTTTCCTGCAAACTTGGCAAGGATAACAGTCTAGCTCTCGGCAATTTTCGTAACATCTGCCTCCATGCTATGAGTTCTCTCTTGTAAAGCCTATACATCGTTAGTGAGTCCAGCAAGCTTACCAGTCATTTGAGCAAGTAAGTTATCATGATTTTTCACTATATCAATAAATGTCTTATTTTGTTCATTTTGAGCACTTATAAAAGTATTGAGAGTTTCTTATAAAGCTTGTCTTTTACCATTGCTCTCCCCATTATAATTACTAGATGCTCCTCGACTAGTTGGATACGGTGGCTTAGGATAATTGGGAGCATAATTTTGATTCTTTCAATTGGGGTTATGGTTGTTTCAAGCAATGAAATTAACATCATTCATCTCAGTATCGGTAATAGCATTGACATTTACCTCTTCTCTACCTTTGATAGTGCTGATCAAATCGTCGATCTTGTTGGTCAATTCTTCATTCTTTTCCTCAGAGATGGAGTTCACCTTCTTCGTGGTCGACCTTTCCACATGCCATTGGGCATGGTTCTCTTGCATATCATCTAGCAATTTCTTTGCTTCTTCTATCGGTCTTCCCATAATGGTTCCTCCTGTAGCAGTGTCAAACATAGTTTTTGACATAGAGGTTAGTCCATTATAAAATAAATGGAGAATAATCCATTCCTCCATTCCATTATCTAGGCAATTTCTTATTGCCTCTTTCATTCTATCCCACGCAAGCGCTAGTGGCTCGCGGTATTCTTGTCTAAAACTTATGATATTAGAACATAGCTGAATAATCTTTGCGGGTGGACAAAACTTTGTCATAAACATACTGCAACATAAGTTCCATGAAGTTATAGTTCCTCTAGGCAAAGCTAGAAGCCATGCTTTTGCTTTTTTTCTCTCAAAGAGAAAGGAAATAGATGTAACTTCAAAGCGTCGGGTTCATAATCTTTAATACGTGTCATATCACACAATTCAGAGAAAGTGTGTAAGTGCATGCCGGCATCTTCAGATGCGGAGCCTCCAAACTGGTTTTGTTGAACCATAATAACAAGATGGGGCTTAATTTAAAATTGTTCGGCAGCAACATCTGGTAGTGCAATTGGTGCACGCATAAAGTTCTCATTAGGAGTAGCGAACTCTCCTAATTTCTTAGCCATGATAAATGTTTTTTGGGTAACACAAACGAGTAAAACAAGCTAAAGACAAAAACAAAACTAAAGATAAAAACTGAAACAGAAACTAAAATGATAACTCTAATCTCTATCTAATAACAACGACGCCTCCCCGGCAACGGCGCCAAAAAAGGGGTTGATTACCTTTTTGAGATCTGGTTTCAGATTGCAGATAATGCCTCATGTTTTCCCCAAGGAGTGACCCTGGGTATCAAACCCACGGGAGGATGTGTTACTACAGAAAGGAGTCTTGCAAGTTATCATTCTTGTGAGATGTTCCAGTTTCCCGAACCTTTCAACTCGTGCAAAATATGGATTGAAAACAATGATATGGAGATACGCATGGGTATGAGGACTTTACTTACAACCTTTTTGTGGGAACGTGGTAGAAAACAAAAAAATTCTGTCCTACGTACCAGCCCAGGATCACTATGAAGATGCATACAAGGTTAGATCTAATCTTTACCAACTTAGAGTTGTAGCGGAAGAAGAGTTGGTGAAGATCGTTGGTGCTGATTCCCGCAGCTAGGATTACAACCTCCCAACCATGAGAATTTGCTCCCTCGAACAAAGATCGAAAGCACGATCTCTCCACCGGGTTGCATGCATATGGTGTCACTGATCTGGCAGCGCTTCGCTGTCCAGAACTAATCATTGCCAGAGACTAGAGAGGGGTGGAGCAGGCTTGCGGCATTACAAAACTATTTCGTGGAGAAATGAGAGAGAGAGGGCAGATCATTGCATGCCAAAATGTTGTGCTCAATGGTGTGTTTTGGATGGCTCCCCTCCTCCTCTATTTATATATGGAGAAGGAAAGGGGGGCATGGATGGATGTAGCCCCAAAGGGGGCCCCCCACCAAACATTGTCCCACAAAAAGGAGGGCTGCCCCCAAAGGCCCCCCTCCTCTAGCCGCACCACCATGGGAGGGCTGCCCCCAAAGAGGGGCACCCCTCCAATACTTGCCACATAAAAGTGGGGACTGCGCACTAAAGGGGGCGCCCCCTCCAACACTTGCCACAAAAGGGTGGCTGCCTCCCAAAGGGGGCCCCCCTACAACACTTCCCACAAAAGGGGGGCTGTCCCCCAAAGGGGGCACCCCCTTCCAACACTTGGTCCCACGTTGGTGCTACCCCACTTGGGACAAGCCAAATGGCAGCCCCATGGGGCCTTCCAAACAATTCTGGGAGGTCCCGGAACCCTCCCAAATTTTTTGGATCCATTCCAAAACTTTTTCGACATCCCGCTTTTTGCGTTTTTCTCCAAAACCTTTTTGGTTATTCCGAAACACTTCCGGTTCTCTCTCTGAGACATTTTCAATGTCTCCGAAACTTTTTCGTTGACTTTCTCTGAAACATTTTCAACGTCTCTGAAAATTTTCCGGTGACTTTTTCTCAAGCTCCTAACCACCTAGTACTCAGCAGATCGATGATCCTTAAGCGTGTGACCCTACAGGTTCGGTGAAGTATAGACATGACCGGAACTCCTTCTGATCAATGATCAATAGCGGAACCGTGGACATCCATATTGACCCCTATACCCACATGAATGATATTCGAGTGAACCTGTAGTTACCGGGTGCTATTCCTTTTGCTTCATGATATGTTACAAGACCCGAGGTGAGATTTATTGGCATCACCGTGAATCAACAACTTGTTCACCATGCCAGTTACCTTGATACCAGTTTTATTCTCTTTTCTCATTCCTATGTTCCGGCATCCCCGTGATTAAACCACACTGTGTATGGCCAGATGATGACGGATACCATCACACCGAGAAAGCCCAAAGAATATCTCTCCATCGTCGGAGGAGCAAATCCCAGTCTTGAGCAATCTAGTCCCTTGCCATACTTTTTGGACGAACCAGTAAGTTGTCGTTATGATCACCCTGTTACACGTGACGTTTGACGAACCCCAAAGTACATCATCTAGTATGAAGGAACTTGATACTCTCGTGGTCTAAGGAATTATGCAAAATGTCAAATTTACTGTGTTATTAACTATTAAGTTGTGATGAAAGGATCTCATAGTATAACAATCAATTGGGTCAATTCAACACAAGTGTTCTTCTAACACCGTGTCCTCAAAGTTGCTGGCATACTAACTTCTGCCCATGATCAGGAAAATGGAACCATCATGCAACACTTGAGCTAGTCTTAGAGACGAGACCAGGAATCTATTTTACCATTTATTATTCCACACATGCACATGGGTTTTCCTCCGAGCCTCTTGGATATACAGACTTGAGAACCAGTGAAATTATAGCATAGAACATAAACATAATTACAAACATGTAAATAAATAATAACATTTATTATTGCCTGTAGGGCATATTTCCTTCAGTCTCCCACTTGCACTAGAGTCAATAATCTAGTCAATGCTAATGCACTTTACACCTATGGCACACCGGTGGAAAATATGCTTCGCTTGTGGTATAGACTTCGTCCAACGGATCTGACAAGTTCAGGTCCGTGTGTATCATTGCATATCCTCGCATTTTCACACTTTCACAAAATTCATAATTTGTGTGGTACTGGCTTTGTACATATTTGAAAACTTGGTAGGATCTATGATTCCTCAGACTGAGCTATGGAGCCACTATCTTCAATAGTGTTCCATTGACCTAAGCCATCTTGAAACCATACTAAGTTCATAAATGAACTATTTGATCCAACACCCTCCTTTGTCGCTTCTAAAGCAGCAACATACATAGCCTTTGTTATAGAATCCACCACAGTAACCTGTATGGAATGATTCCATCTTACTGTGCCACCATTTTGTGTATTACACAAAAAAAACTTTAATTGAAATCAAAAATCGCTTGGACCACTGATGAAGACTGCATCGATGTAACTACTTACAACGAGCCTGCATCGATGTAACTACTTACAATGATCACTTCATTATCTCTGCTTGAGAGAAACATGTCATCAGTCCTACTTTAGTACTTAGGACTACATAGCTCAGTCTGCGGAATCATAGATCCTACCAGGTTTTCAAATATGTACAAAGCCAGTACCACACAAATTATGAATTTTGTGAAAGTGTGAAAACATGCCATCAGTCCTACTTTAATGATATTTTTCACTGTTGTCCTATGATCAATACTTTGATCACTTTGGTAACTTACTCAGAACTTATTTGGAGTACTGGACATATCTGGTTATTTTACATACCATGGAATACATGATTAATCCAAACACAAATGTGTGTGGAATCACAATCATGTACTTTGCTCATCAGTGTTTTTAAGACACCGAGTCGTGCAAAAGAACTCTTTCCATGTGACCTTGGCAAGAAATTCTTCTTGGCAGTTTCCATACTAAACCACTTTAGTATATTGTCAATATGTATTTTTGCTCAGTCACATTAGGCACTTCTATCTCCATAGATTACTATGCCTAATACCAAGGCTGTCTAGCCGAAGTCCTTCATCGAAAAACTATTTTCTATGAAGTCCTAATTCGTGTCAAGAAATTTATATTATTTTCATCAACAATGTGTCATGTACACAATGTACCAGAAATATTATTACGCTCCCACTTACTTTCTTATACATACAAGCATCTACGCTATCCTCGATGAAATCAAACTCTTTGACTATTTCATCAAACAAAGATTCCAACTCCATTATGCTTGCTTTAGTCCATACTTGGATCTCTGAAGTTTGCACACTCACTAGCATCCTCGGGATGGACAAAATACCTTGGATTGTATCATATACACGTCCTTGGTTATATTTCCATCTCATGGATATCCTTTTGGCGTCCATCTGTCATATCTCATAATTGAAATATGAAACAATTGCTAGTATAACCCAAACTGACTTAAGCAATGCTATGGTGAGACAATCTCGTCATAGTCAACCCCTTGAACTTGTCATAAACCTTTTATAACAAGTCAAGCTCTATGGATAAAACATTTTTATCCGCACCAGTTTATAGTTCTATTCATATTCGTTAGACTCTAACTTCTAAACTTGAATCATGTATATGGATACTATCTCGGATCACTTTGGCATATAGCCAATCCTGGAGTCAGGGCTCATCAACACTTCTTTGTGTATCATAGGTTCACTATTGTCTAACAACAATATCTTGTTTGCACACCTTATAGGTTTGCACAAGTTTTGCCTACCTACGTGGTTCAGCTACAAGTTCGACCGAAGTCTCTACATCTTATGTAGAAGCCTCTGTATCAGTCATAGTAGGAAACTCTGGAACTACTTCCAGCATTTCTTTCCTTTGATCTGATGATGAATATTATGTTATCTCGTCGAGCTAGACTATCCTCCCACTCACTCTTTGGCAAGAAACATTTTCTTCAAAATATACCACTCTCCGTGGCAAACCTTTTGCCTCGGCATAGTGATGGAGGAATACCCAACAATTTGGGATAACCTATAAAGTAGCACTTATCTAATTTGGAATAGTTTTGTAAACACTTTACACATGTCTGATATTCCAAATGTTAAGAAAAGACAGAACATGGTTTAAGGTACCATACCATATCTTTAGGCATCATTTCAACATATTTGATGGCGCTCTGTAAAGTGTAAAAGCCGTAGTCTCTAAAAGATTACCTCAAAAAGGATAATGGCAAATCGATTAATGTCAGTTTTGATCTTACCATGTTATACATGGTTTGATTACATCTTCTCGGACACTCCGCTCTTAGTGGTGTTCTAGAAGGTGCAAGTTATTAAACTCTTTTCACAATTCACCAGACATTTGCTAAACTTGTAACTCAAATATTCCTTTTCACAATCTCATTGCAGAAACATAATTTTTCTTGTTACAATAATTTCTACTTAATTCTGAAAACCTTTTGAACTTTTTAAAGGTTCCATACTCATGTCTCATTAGGAAAATATTTACATATCTACTTGAGTCATCACTGAAGATAGATAAATCCGCTGCTTCCAACAACACTTATTGGATGACACACATCAGTATTTATGTTTACCAATGAGTTCGTTGCGTGTTCCTTATGGCCTGTGATCAGTATTTAGTCACTTAACCTTTCGGAAAAAAGTTGCAAGTGTCAGGTGATTCATAATCAAATGACTTCAAAATCCATCACTATGGAATTTCTCCATGCGAGTTTCTCCAATGTGACCAAATGCAGTGCTACATATATGTGGTATTCTTTTAGTCTTACGACATTTAGCATCTGTGTTATGGATGTATTATATTATCATCAATATTCATAACATACACTCCATTCATAATGGGAGTATGACCCTTATGTTATTCATAATGCCGAACAATAATTGTTCTTTTATAAACAACCTTCTTGCAACAAACATTATACCATGGGCTAGAGTGTAAAAAACTCTAAAATGAATTATGAAAATAAATACAGAGGTAGCACGCTGATGGTAAGTATAGTAACTTTTACTATGTTCCCAGCGCATATCTAAACCTCATTACAGGCTAGTATTTTAGGCCGTAGTAGTTCTTGCATCGAGTTGCAACAGTATGTGATCGAACGAGTATCCTTGTGATCAACTATTAATCACAATACCCAAGAATTAGTGACTAACAGTTTAATCATAATTCTCAAGAAATACATCTTTGACCAGCCTCCTATACATCTATAACTTGTATGACATTCATACCTGGGCTGGACCTTCAAGTCTTATTTCTTTTTGCCTTTATACTTCTAACGATCTTTTTTTGTGAATCATACTTCTAACGGTCTTACTTCCCATATTTCTCCTACTCACAGAAGAAGCACCCAATTTTAAGAGTGGCATTAGCCCCAGACTTCCTAGGTGTGTAAGTCTCACTAACACCATTTGGACTTGTCCTTTCTCTTTAAGTTGTTGTTTTATTCACCATCATCACATGACTGGCGTTCTTCTGGATCCCACTCTCATCAGTCTTAAGCACAGTGAACACTTCACTTCAACTTGCAAGACAACATCTCTTTGGATATCTCATATCTTTTAGCCTTTGTTTGTATCTGAAAACAATTTTCAGTTCCACGAATATCACATAACTATCCCAAACGTTTTAAAGTTCGGGTCTCATGGAAGCAAGCATAATGCACTTGACCATGATGGAATTCTAGCTTTTGGATCGAATGACGTGTGTCATATCATCCACAGCATTAGCAGGAGAATATCGAAAACATGCAATAGGATAAAGACCTTCTCAGCACTCTTGAGGACAATCTTCACATTACATTACCAATCATAAAGTTATAACTAGATAAAAAACAACTAATCAATTTCAACAGGGAAGGTGGAAATGCGAGCCATTATTCTACAACTGTAATGCAAATTACACTTAGACAATGTTCATAACTAATTGCACTGAGAATTAAACAATTTAATTCTAAAGTGCACTCCCACTCAAACCAATATCTCTCATAATTGATTGTGAGTGATACAAGACACGTATTTCAATTCAACGCCATTGATGTGGACATCACTGATGACGAGAATTTCAATCGGTAGGCCAACTTGCTGATCACATCTTGTAAGGCCAGTTCTGAATTAAAATTTCAGAATAGCCCTTTATGTCATCACCAACCCAAGATCAATTAATACTGGTGGACATTCCTTGATACAGATAACCAGTAGAATAATATATTACACGCAGTTGAGAGGAGATGCCCAATGATTATTACAAGCACACCATTACACGTCGGTGGCGGGTATGTGACAGTGGTGATACATCTTGAGTACAATAACATAAGTCAAGCTTCATGGTGAGGCTTGGCTATTTTATTCATGTAGCGGAAGCGTCGGGGTACGATACAAGCGGTAGACTCCGTAGCCACAGGTAGACTGACTAGGAACTCCTCTAAACATCAGACTCGCTAGCATACTGCTCATCCATCAGATCGCCTTCATCCAATTCTGGCCAAATCAACAAGCCAGGTGAGTACTTTGAATGTACTCGCAAGACAGTTTAGACAAAGGATATACCAAATGCAAACAAAATGCATATGCTCATGTCAAGTTGCTTAAATAAATATTCTGACAAGTTATATATCAAGGCATAAATAATAGGACAAGTAAAGGATTAGTAACATAACATCATTAATCATATATCAAGCATTGGTCAAGCATTCACAGATCAAACATTGATTCTTAGGTGGTAGAGACCATCCTAGAAGAATCGTAAATAAATTTAAAAGCAGAGGTTCCGGTGTTAGACTGCCCGAAGATCCAAAAGAAAATAACATACAAGCCAGACGGGTGTCTTCACGATGCCACGAGAGGTCTTAAATAAATATAAAAGTGGAAATTCAGCATTAGACCGCACGAAGATCCAAAAAAAAGAATACACAAGTGTGATGCAGAGCATAATGAGTATCCGGGAGGTAGAACCCCCTAAGAGATACCCGATAAGTCATATAAGAGAAAAGGGGTTAATCCATAATAGCATCAATTATATTCAAGATAGCATTAATCATAGTAGCAATGATTGATTCTTTATTTAGTTATTTCCTCTGAAGACCGACACCGAGACTGACACTTGACCCTTTTGAACTGACGTCCTTGACCGTGGACACGGCTATTCAAATAGTTTAGACTCTGCAGAAGTTGCACTCTTTACCCACATGTAAAGGATTTCTTTTGCCAACACCGGAGTGTTAATAGGAGATTTCCAATTATGATCTTTGGGTAGAAACACACCTAACCAACACACAATAGCTTTAAATTTCCCGATGCCAGGAATCACCCAAAGCATCGGACAAGTAAAACCCTAAGTCGGGAAGGTCACAACGTCAAATAGCAATGAGCAGACAACCGTATTTATAACGCGATCGCAACAAGGGGTGCCCTCCTCTTCGGCCTCAATCGGAACACTCATGCCCCCTGACCCAATGACCGGCATTACCCAGGGCCATGGAACCATCATCATAGCCTCTCTATGTGGTGCGTGTAGAAAAGGGTTAGCAACCTACTAAACCATACTCTCTCTGGAGAGACATGTGGTAGCATGAAAATAGTTAGGAAGTAACGGAACAAGACTCGATCTAGGTCGACTCTGGAGGCT
The DNA here is from genome assembly GCA_039707655.1 of Elymus sibiricus. NCBI lineage: Eukaryota > Viridiplantae > Streptophyta > Magnoliopsida > Poales > Poaceae > Elymus > Elymus sibiricus. Next base: position 36,626,887 of record CM077663.1, on the reverse strand, counting down.
TATATTCCCTGAAGTGGGTTAGGACAATAATATTTATGTCAATTTCAGCATCAAAACAGGGTCACCACCCGGCATGTCCCAACATGCAAAAGTCAAGTTACTCACGTCACAACGTGATCATCTTTTCCGGTTGCTTTTATGGTGATGGTTTCTATACCATAAGTTAGTCAATTTAAATGAAATATCATGGACATAAGGTATGCTCATATTTTTCATAATTTTATTAAGGTTACAGGATCCTCAATGGTATACCAGACTATGCAAAACATGAACATGAATTGACTCCCTATTCATTTCATACTATGGGTTCCTTCAAATTAAGCAAACATGCATGCAAACACCACATCCCAAGTTCAAAACATGCTTACCTTGGTCAACATAGGCAGAAGGTGATCCTTGAAAATTCCCGGAAATTTTTTCCTCTTCGTTTTCTATAAAAAAAGAATTGAAGAAATCACTTAAATTTTCAAAATAGTACATAAAAGTATTTGGAAATATTTTGAAATAAATACTATAAAAAACTATACAGAAAAATAAGATTTCCAGGAAAAGAATCAACCAAAACGGGGTTATGGTTAAAAAGTTGTGGAGGTTTTAAAATCAGGGCTTCTCTGTAAATTAAATAACTACCACTGGGTCCTTTACTGTTTTAACAGAAAATCTTTTCGGATGTAAATACGCTTCTCTGTAGAGAAAGCGTAGTTTGACAAAAGGTACGACCAAATTAACCAGAAAAAAAATGCCTGACGGGTGGGACCCACCCGTCAGGTTTGAATTTGGGCACGCTCCCGCCCCGGAACAGAGAGGGAAGCGGAGGTCACCGGTGGCGATCGGCGGCGATTCAAGAGGCGGCGATGGTGCAGACGTGTTCAGGATGAAGTTCCACATCGGTGGGTGGTGGGGTTGGTCGCCGGCATGCACCATAGCGGCGGCGGTGATATCTCCGGCGAGTGGTGGCGTCGGTGATTTTCGATCCCCCTGCCTTAACCTGCGAATGTCAAATTGACGCGCAGGTTAGACGCGGGGATGAACAAGGAGGATTTCGACAAAGTTTGAGAGGAGGAGATAGACGAACGGCGTCGAGCTTGTCTCAGATCCAGAGGCGGATGGGGTGGACGGAGTTGGGGTAGATGAGCTCCCCGAGGTCGTTCGACCCCTCTAGAGGCTGATTGAGGGAGTGAGGAAGTGGTGCAGATGCTGATTTGAGCTCGGGCAGCCCTTTAAATAGGCGGGCGACGATGGCCGGAGTTGGGTGGATCACGGCGGAGTTATGGTGGTCGGTGGAGGTGGTTGGCGTCAGCTAGCGATGGACGGCGGGTTCATTGATGCCAGGGGGAGCTCCTGGAAGCGCCAACATAGACGGAATTGAGCTTGGCTTGATTTCTCCACATCGGAGCATGGGCGGCGGTCATGGCGCATGGCATGGCTCGGACAACTAAAAACGGGGGCCTCGGGTACTTGGGCGATGCATGGGCGATCCAGAGGAGTGATGCATGGTGGAGGAGGTATGGTGGATGGTGTAACAGGTCGTTGGTGTGCTGGCGACGGTGCTTATCTGAGGTGGCCATGAATTCGGCCGACGGATGTTGCACCAGCTAGGTGCTAAGCTGGTGGCGGCGAGAGGCTAGCGTGAGGGGTCTAGGGAAGAAGCATTGAAGGTTGGGTGGAGTGAGGAGCAAGCCATCTCAGTTCCTACCAAACTTTGGCCAAACCAGATTCTTTATCATAAGGTGTTCGACATAATGCCAATGGATGCTAGGTATTTTATTTAAATTTGAAATTTTTTGTGGAGATGGTCTGATGCAAAACAAAGATCTTGCCAAAATTTCAGAATGTTTGGAGCTGTGGAAATTGAGGTTTCTTCATAGGGCAGGAATCTGATCCAAAATTCACATTTTGAAAATTTTGAACTTGAGATCAGAATGTTTTTGGAGAAATGGAATGTTGATACTGATCTCTAGCTGAGGTAATTTTTTGTGGAATTTAAAAGCTAAGGAGAATGAGGTTCCTTTGCAAATCTCATATGGTCTCAAAATAAATAGGAGTTGGTTATGCAATTGTTCGGATTTGGTAAGAGAAAATTTTATGAAAGAGGAATAGTTGGGTACTGCCATAGGGCAGAGAGAGTGCTTGGGAAAAAAATTTGGAAATAAAATTTGAGTTTTAAAGGACCCTAGATTCAAGAGAAATCAAAATTAAAAGAAAGTCACTCCACGAAAAATTTAAAACTTTCAGAATATTTTTTTAAATGAGAGACCAACATACTTGAAACCATATGAAATCTTTTAAGATCCAAATAAAACTTTAAGATAGATCTCAAATGGAAGGAAGAATGAAGAAGGGTCATAATTAAATCCAGGGAGTTTCTTTAAAAAGAAGAAAACGATTTTAATAACCAAAAGAAAATTTTGGGGTGTTACAACACCTGCCCCACTTAAGAAGAATCTCATCCCCGAGATTTTAGCTGATCATTAAATAGATATGGGTATTCAGTCCTTAAATAGTCCTCTCTTTCCCATGTTACTTCTTCTTTGGTGTGATTACTCCACTAAACTCTGTAAAACTTTGTCGAGTTCTATGCTCTGACACATCCAAAATCTTGATAGGGCGTTCCCTATAGGTAAGGTCTGGTTGAATATCCAGGTCTTGATGATGGATTTGCTTTTCTGGGTTACTGACACATTTCCTCAATTGCGACACATGGAAGACGTTGTGTACATCTGACATTTCTGAAGGTAATTCCAGTAGATAAGCAACCATGCCTCTCCTTGCAAGTACTTTGAAGGGTCCGATGAAATGTGGTGACAACTTTCCTTTGACCTTGAACCTTTGAAGTCCTTTCATCAGGGATACCCTAAGGTATACAAATTCATTGGGCTCAAAGCTAATAGGACGATGCTTCTGGTCATAATAACTTTTCTGACGGCTCTGGGCTGCCTTTAGTCATTCCCTGATGAGCTTTACTTGTGTTTCGGCCTCTTGAAGAATTTCTAGACCAAAAATATGGCTATCCCCAGTCTCAGACCAGTTAACGGGTGTCCGACACTTACGCCCGTATAGAGCTTCGAATGGTGACATTTTCAAACTGGCTTGATAGCTGTTGTTATATGAGAATTCTGCATATGGCAGGCTGTCTTCCCAGCTAATTCCATAGGTAAGGATGCAAGCTCTTAGCATGTCTTCCAGTATTTGATTTACCCATTGGTTCTGTCCTCCTGTTTGCGGATGCTATGCTGTACTGAATACCAGCTGAGTCCCCAAAGCTTGTTGCAAGTGTTCCCAAAATCTAGAGACAAATTGGGTGCTTCTATCGGAAACTATGGTCTTTGGAACTCCATGTAGGGAAACAATACGAGAGAGGTAGAGCTTGGCCAGTTTCTGTGTTGAGTATGTTGTCTTTACTGGGATGAAGTGTGCCACTTTAGTTAGCAAGTCGGTAATAACCCAGATAGCATCATTTCCACATCGAGACCTTGGTAGTCCAACAATAAAATCCATTCCTATCTTGTCCCATTTCCATTCTGGTATTTTGAGCGACTGTAGTAATCCTGCTGGCTTCTGATGTTCGGCTTTGATACGTTGGCAAGAATCACAGCGTGCAATGAATAGAGCTATATCCCTTTTCATTCCATGCCACCAGAATCTATCCTGAAGATCCTTATACATCTTGGTTCCTCCCGTGTGGATGGAGTAGGGGGTGGTATGGGCTTCCGCCAAAATCTGCTACTTTAGCTCTTCCTTGTTAGGTACGAATAAACTTTTTTCATACGACAAGATTCCCTGCGCATCAATGGTGAATTCTAATGCTTTACCCAGGCTCACTTTTCTTTTTATCCCTTCGATGCTGGGGTGTCCCACCTCAACTTCTTTGATCTGATCTTCTAGAATCGGTTTTACTTCCAAGCGTGCTATTGCTCCTTCTGTTATCAAAACCATATTGAGCTTGCCAAATTCCTGATTGAACCCATATTGTGTAAATTGTAAATTATCATTAGCCGGACACAGATTTCGGCTAAGTGCGTCTGCCACAACATTTGCCTTGCCTAGATGGTAATGAATTCCAACATCATAATATTTGATTAGTTCCAACCAGCGACGTTGTCGGAGGTTCAACTCGGGTTGGGTGAAGATATACTTAAGACTTTTATCATCTGTGTAAATCTCACACCGGTTGCCAAGGAGGTAGTGTCGCCATTCTTTCAGTGCATGCACCACTGCTGCTAATTCCAAATCACGGGTAGGATAATTTTCTTCGTGTGGTCACAGTTGTCTTTAGGCGTATGCTATGACCTTTCCTTCTTGCATTAGTACGCATCCCAGACCTTTTCTTGAGGCATCACAGTATACCTCAAAGTTCTTGTGTACATCTGGCATGGTCAGAACAGGTGCTATTGTTAACTTCTTCTTTAACTCTTGAAAACTTTGCTCACAGGCTTCAGTCCATTCAAATTTCTTATCTTTCTTGAGTAATTGAGTCATGGGTTTGGCTATCGTGGAAAATCCTTCGATGAACCTACGATAATAGCCTGCCAAACCTAGGAAACTTCTGATTTCGGTTATGTTGGTGGGTTGTTTCCATCCCAGGACATCCTTCACTTTACCCGGGTCTACGGCAATTCCATCCCTTGTTAGTACATGTCCCAGAAAACTTACTTCTCGCAGCCAGAATTCACACTTACTGAATTTAGCATATAACTAATTCTTCCATAGCTTTTCCAGGACTATCCGAAGATGTTGCTCATGCTCTTCCGGCGTCTTGGAATAAATAAGTATGTCATCAATAAACACAACCACGAACTTTTCCAAATATTTCATAAAGACCTTGTTCACGAGGTGTACAAAATAAGCAGGAGCATTGGTTAATCCAAAAGGCATCACTGTGAATTCATAAAGACCATATCTGGTGGTAAAAGTTGTCTTGGGTACATCTGATGATCGGATTTTCAACTGGTGGTAACCCGACCTTAAATCTATTTTTGAGAACACTTTGGCTTCTACGAGCTGGTCGAACAAGTCATTAATCCTTGGTAGCGGATACTTGTTTTTGATGCTAACCATGTTAAGTGCTTGGTAATCAATGCACATCCTTAGCATCTTTCTTCTTGGCAAACAAGATCGGTGATCCCCATGGTGATGAGCTAGGTCGGACTTAACCCTTCTCTTGTAATTCCTTGATTTGTTTCTTCAACTCAACCAATTCTGTCGGGGCCATCCGGTAAGGTTCCTTGTAAATGGGTGCTGTCCCAGGTGCTAATTCAATGACGAACTCTATTTCACGATCTGGTGGCATTCCGGGTAATTCTTCAGGAAATACATCTGGGTATTCGCAAACCACTGGGACCTTACTCAGTTCTGCGCCATCAACTTGGTTTAACTTTCCTTGTGAGGATGAATTCCCTCTTGTTCCAAATCTCAAAGTGTCCCCTTGGTGATTAGTGAGGGTCACAATTCTGCTGAAGCAGTCAATAAAACATTTGTTTGTAGTGAACCTGTCCATGCCCAAAATAACATCCAAGTCGGCAGCTTCCAGTACAATGAGGTTTGCCAAGAACTTGATTCCTTTTATTTCAATGCTCACTTCCTGGCAGAACCATTGAGTATTTTGCTTGGATCCCGAGGACTGAATAACCCTCAGATTTTCCAACCTAGAAAAAGGAAACCGGTTTTTCAAAGCAAAACTTTTGGAGATACACGAATGAGAAGCTCCAGAATCGAACAAAAATGTGGCAGCAATGGTGTTGACAGGAAACATACTAATGCGGAGCATCCTACGGTCATCCCCATGGACGGACCTTCGTCTCCCAAGGCACCAAGCAGACCAATGACTAGAGCTCGTGCAAGGGCTATCGAAACCGAGGTGAACTCGCTCCTCTCCGAACTTACACATTCCACATGCGTGACATGGTAACTACCTCAAGCGGAGGCACTGTGTGTGATCAGGTACTTGGAGGAAGGCCATGGAGCCGCAACGAACAATGGATAAGACGACGAGGACGCCAAGCGCGAGAAGCAAGAGAAGGAGTTGCCGGCAAGCTACAGCCACCAGACGGCCGGCCCTTACCGGACGTCTGGCGCCCCGCAGATCAGCCAACTAGAAGGGACAGCCGAGGAAATCTACTGTGACCGGACAACCGGCAAGTACCGGACGTCCGACACGTCCCAGCGCCTGGACGACCGGACCACTCCGGAAATCTGGTGCACCCGGTCCAGCACCAAAGTGCCAGAAAACCGACCCCCTCCGGAAGACTGGTCCTCCGAACGTCCGACAACCTCCGAAAATCCGGCATCGCCTCACCCGTGCCAAATCGTCGGAAGTCTGACTCGCCCTCCAGACGTTCGGACCCCCGTGAGCGACCGGACGACCGACAACCGTCGGACGTCTGAAACAGCCTGTGCACAGCCACTCGAGTTTTCACCCATGTATCCCTCTCTCTCCCCCTAGACTATAAATATCCCTTCACTAGGACGAACTAGGGTTAGCAAAGGATTAGCTTAGATTGAGATAGAGCTTTGCTCATCCACTACCACTCTCCCATGGAGAACAAGGCCTCCGTGTGAGAAGATCCCCTAATGGATTCAAGACCCCTTCTAGGCAAGATCCTCTTGGATATCAAGACCTCAACTCCTCTAAGGATTGGGATGAACTAGTTCCTCTTTTGCCATCTTGTGTTGGATTTGGACCCTTGTATCCCTTATGTGTATGCGGATTTAGCACATGTGTGATTGGATCTTGTTCAATTGAGTGTTCTTCTTGTGATTCTCTCTTGATTTGCTCCTTTCCCCACCTCCAAGTGTGAAAAGATCATGAACTAGGGTTTTGCCCTACATCATCTTGGTATCAGAGCAGGGCTGATTCACATCTTGGAGCCCCAATTCCCCCCATTTGCTAGCCAATTTTGTTTGTTTTTTCCCAAATTCAAAAATCCCCACAAAAAGAGCCATACCAAAAAATTTGTGATTTATTGGTTTTGATGACATTTTGTTGATTTTGATCCATGGATTTGAAGTATTGCAGGTGGATCTAGCTTTCCCACACCTTCCCCATCATTTCCATCCACGCAATCATCTCAATTTTGCCAAATTTTTTCTTCGCCACCTTCATTTCCTTGAGTTCATCTTCAGCCCAAAATCGCCCAGCCACCGGACGACCGACATATTCCGGACGTCCGGACATCATCTAGCCACCGGTCGTCCGACAACTTCCGGACGTCCGACCGACCCTGACGAAACTGAATTTTCCAAAAAAAAACCAGCCCACCGCCCACACTTCCGCATTGCCAGCCCCGAGACCCGCCATTGTACTTCCGCCACCCAACCGAGCTTCCGCTACACCACTAGCACTCCCGCTACCAGCATTCGTGCCATTTGGTGTTTGAGATTTTGAGTTGTGATTTTCCGTTTCCTAAGTTGTTTCGGCTACTTAGGAGCGGTCCGACATCGACCCCCACTACCACTCATCATCGACAACGACCACTTCACCATTTGACAACCCTACCATAAGCAAGGATGGTAACCTCGACGACATCTTGTACATTCTCCTTGCCATTGCATTGTTAACCCCGAGCCCATTTTTGCGTCACTTGCCTACCGAGACTAGCCGCTTGAGTATTGCTGAGCAACGCTACTTGTGCACTTTAGTGATACACAATACGCATAGCTACCATTGCGTGCATATATCATTGTATCATCTCTTGTGTCATCCATTGTTCCCGCATATACACAATTGCTATCTTGGTTCGAGCATTGCGAATAAGTGGCCAAAGAAAATATCAAAAAGAGAGAGAGAGAAAAGCTTTTAAGCGAAGAAGAGAAAGAGAAACAAAGAGCTTGTAAGCAATAGCCATAGCATCACGCCACATTGCATAGCATATTCACAACATTGATCATCTTGGATCATCATGTGCGAGTTCATCGGGAACCATACATACATAGCATATTTGGAATAGCAAGTTGACACGTTTTGTTTCTCATAGGTTGTGTGCACAAGTTTCGTATCCGCCCTTTGAGCAATCATGCTATGTTTTTCTAGCGTTATGCAACACGAGCGTTTTCCATGGATAACACATTTTGTGCTCATTCCTTGGTTGCACAACCCCAATTATCTCTCCGTGTGTGTGTTTCCGTGTACCATTACTTTCTATTGGTCTTTTTGCTTCACTTGCAAATTTGTGAATCATTCTCAACATTATTGATATCTTGCTAACAATTGCATCAATTTTGTGACACTTATCCTCACCAAGCTCCTCCAAAGGCTTTACTTGTGTAGGTGTGAGATTGACAAGATCCGGTACCAATTGTGCTACTTCCATAATAGCCTATTGATTGATCATTGATCCATCTTCAACATTGGAAAAGGTAAAATTGGTCAAGTTCTTCTCTTTCTTCCACTCAAATTTGCTTGCGCATGATGGATAGGCCGAGCACTTCTACCAATCCTCTCTTCGATGAGCAAGACACACTGAACGACTACGTCAACAAGGTTCAACTCTTTGGTGTTCAACGAGCTTTGCATCAAGAAAGTGAAGCTTTAGGCGACCGCATCGAGGAACTCGCCACCGACTTGCGACAATCCGAAGCAAGAACAAGGGACTACCTTGACACCAAGCTATCGTCTCAAATGGAAGAGTTTCAGGCCATGATGGTCAACCGCGCTTCTTCCACATCCTCTTCATCAAGATGGCGCCACTCAAGCCGACACTCTTCAGACACATCTTCTTACACAAGTCATCCATGCCATCGTTCTCCTCGTCGACATGACGACCAAGATCATCAAGCTTCACAAAACACTTTCCATGGCAATGGTTTTCAAGACCGCATCCGAGAGTGTGAATGACATTGTCGGCAAGAACAAGATGCCATAGACAAGGAGCAAGCTCGACAACACCAACGCCAAGAAGAGCAAGACAGCGATGCACTACGGCAAGAACAACAATGCCATGAGGAACAAGCGCTTGAAGCTCAACGCACCCTCTGCGAAGCTACTCGCGCCGTACAAGAGCGCAATCGACGTGTGCGTGAAGAAGAGGAGGCTCGACGGCAAGAGCGACAAGATGAAGCCGCATGTCTTGAGGAACGCCAAGAAATGAGGAACCGGTCAAGAATCCCTCGTCCTCAACGTCAAGAAAATCATGAGGAGCAAGAGGTTGAAGACCCCCTCCAAGACAAGAGCGACATCGCCATTGCAACCATCATAATGAGCAGCAACGCTACGGCAAGCTCAAGTTCAACATGCCTAAGTTCTCTGGAAGCACCGATCCCAAAGACTACCTCTCATGGGCATTGAAGGTCGACAAGATATTCCGTCTTCACAATTATGAAGAGGAAAAGAAGATTGCAATGGCCTCACTTGAGTTCCAAGATTATGTTCTCATTTGGTGGAATAAGTGGTCGAGCGCCGAAGGGAAAAAGGCAAGCCACCAATCACGACTTGGAACCAAATGAAGGACATCATGAGAGCTCGCTTCGTGCCTACCCACTACAATCGTGATCTCTTCAAGAAGTTGCAACTCCTCAAGCAAGGCACCAAGTCGGTTGAGGACTACTACCAAGAAATGGAGATTGCAATGATATGAGCCAACGTCAAGGAAGACGACGAGCAAACCATGGCGCGCTTCTTGAACGGCCTCAACCACCAAATCAAGAAGATTGCGGACTTCCAACCTTACTCCAACCTCCTCGAGCTAGTGCACCAAGCAACCAAAGCGGAGCATCAAGTGCAAGAGGACTACAAGTACACCAAGTACTCTTCCAAGACCTCTGGCTCATATGCTCAAGCTTCAACAACTACGGCACCTACAACTACTACTCGAGCTTCAATGACTACCGGCGACAAGTCAAGTTCCATGCAACTTACGACATCTTCGAGCCACCCTCCTACAAGAAATTACAAGTCAAGAACTTCTTCCTCCACCCCTACGATGGATGCTATCGCCAAGACAAGTTCCATCCAATGTTTCACTTGCAAGGGCCATGGCCACAAGACATTCGAGTGCACTACACGGCGCACCATGATTGCCAATGAAGACGGCACCTACGACTCCATGAGCGATGAAGAAATGGAAGCACTAGAGCACATGGCCATGCACCACCAAGTGAATGAAGATGAAGATGCGCAAATCTTTTGCGACAATGATTAGAGCCCTGCTCTCATTGTCTCCAAGATCTTGACTCTTCAACAACAACAAGACGAGGACCAATGCTACCACATCGTCCATACAAAAGAGGGCATCCAAGGACGTTCCGTTAAAGTGATCATCGACAGCGGAAGTTGCCACAACTTGGCAAGTGAAGAACTTTGCTCCAAGATACAATTGCTGAAGAAAAAGCACCCTCACCCCTACAAGGTCCAATGGCTAAGCGACTCCGACACCATTCAAGTGGAGCACACCGTTCAAGTGTCCTTCAAGATTGGAGCATACGAAGACACCTTGGAGTGTGATGTGGTACCAATGTCTGTATGCCATCTCCTCCTAGGACGACCTTGGCAATTCGACCGTGGCGCCATCCACAATGGACGGACCAATCACTATAGCTTCAAGATGAAGGGCATGGAGTACGTGCTACGACCCATGTCGCCAAGTCAAGTGATCACCGACAAGCAAGCTTCGAGCCATCGTGGAGATACTAGTGAGAAAGTGACCCACACCAAAGAGAGTGAGCGCCACAAGCCAAATATGAGCGACTCCACGATGAGGGATAAGAAAAACTTAGTGCTTTTAGTCACCAAAAGAGACTTGAGGGATGTGAGTGAGAGCCCATCGAGTGTACTTCACTTTGTACTCATGTGCAAAGATGAGGTCGTGAGGACTAATACTTCACAACATCTACCTTTGGTTTTGTCTTGTTTATTGCAGGAATTCATGGACGTTTTCCCCGATGAGCTACCTCTAGGACTTCCTCCACTTCGCGGAATCGAACACCGCATCAACCTCATTCCCGGTGCGCCCTTACCCAACAAGGCACCCTACTGCATCAACCCGGACGACACAAAAGAGATTCAACGTCAAGTCCAACACCTTCTCAAGGGGTATGTTCGCAAGAGCCTAAGCCCTTGTGCGGTTCCGGTTATCATTGTGCCTAAGAAACATGGTAGTTGGTGTATGTGTTCCGATTGCCACCCCATTAATGTTGTCACCGTTAGATATCGTCACCCCATTCCACGCCTAAATGACATGCTAGATGAACTTAGCGGAGCCACCATTTTCTCTAAAATTGATCTTAAAAGTGGCTACTGTCAAATTCGCAAGCAAGAAGGTGACGAATGGAAAACAGCTTTTAAAACCAAATTTGGCCTCTATGAATGGTTAGTCATGCCTTTCGGCTTATCTCAAGCGCCTAGCACAATCATGCATGTCATGCATTATGTTCTACACAAACTCATTGGTATTTGTGTTGTTGTCTACTTTGATGATATCCTTGTGTTTAGCAAATCTCTTAAGGAACATGTGACACACCTTAGAGAAGTCTTGCAAGTTTTGAGAAATGAGCAACTCTATGCGAACATGGAAAAGTGCACTTTTGGTGTAGACAAGCTCGTTTTCTTGGGATTTGTAGTCTCCTCTAAGGGCATTGAGGTTGATGAGTCTAAAATTGACGCAATTAAAACTTGGCCTCAACCAACTAACTTGCAACAAATGCGTAGCTTCCTTGGCCTAGCCGGATTCTATCGTCGTTTCGTTAAGGATTTTAGCACTATTGCATCACCTTCCCATGCCTTGAGTAAGAAGAATGCACAATTTGTTTGGGGACCTTCCCAAGATGCCGCATTTAATGAGCTTAAAACCTTGCTTACACATGCTCCATTACTTGCCTTACCCAATTTTTACAAAACTTTTGAAGTGCATTGCGACGCTAGTGGTAATGGCATAGGTGGCGTCTTGATGCAAGAGAAGCGAGACATGGCATACTTTAGCGAGAAACTTTCTGGAGCGCAACTTAATTATCCCATCTATGACAAAGAGTTAGATGCTTTGGTGAGAGTTTTGCATGTTTGGGAGCATTACCTTCGCCCACATGAGTTTGTCATACATACTGATGATGAGACGCTCAAGTACCTTAAAGGTCAAACCAAGTTGAATAAATTGTAACACCCTGGATTTTTGCCTTTTTCTTTTATTTGGATTTATTTGCATTTGAGGCTTTCTGTCATTTCTTTTGGACTTACCACTTGGATTTATTTTTGATTTTCTTCCAAGTGGGTTCTATCATCCATAAACCCTCCCTATACCTCATCCCTCTCATAATAATGCCATTGGGCATTTTTATTTAATGGCATTATATTCTTTTTCTCCCTGAAAATGCCCTTTCTCTCACTAAGCTATGAAGCAACCACTATTTTTATTGCTCAGAAAATTCCAAGAAAATTCCCAAATATTCTTTGGGTCATGCCTCACCTTCTTATGCAAAAATATCCCATGGTCATTTGGAAAATTTCAGCCAGGAAAAATGTTTTTGCTTCTAGTCAGAAAGAGCACATTGTGAAGCAACTATATTTTTCCTTCATCCTTTTAATCTGAAATTTTTACCACTTGATCACCCTCCTAAGTGATGCTTAAACGCCTAAAATCAGGCCAAGAACCTCAGCCATTTGTCCTCAGTGCTTGGAGCAAGTTTCTGTCCAGAAACTTTGCAGCTCCCTCTTGTCACCTCCAATGCACCATTTGGCAAGCCCAGCGCATTTCTTGGCAAAGTGTTGAAGGGACAACACCCAGGACATGGTGTGGCAGCGCCGAGAGTCCTCTGCATGCCAATGCACGCGGTGACCGCGTGAGAGCAGGGTGCAATGCACGCGCTTTGTGCGCTCTGCCCGTCGGGTCCGATCAGCCGCCGTCCAACCTCTCCTCTCGCGCCACCGCAACATGTCCAGTCTACTCAGCCCACACCCCCTCTTCCTCCTAGCCCCACCGTGACCGTTCCCGTCGCTAGAAGGAGGCATGCCGGAAGCGGCCATGGCGCTAGCCGACGGCACAGTGGCTTGCACGCGCGCTTCTGTTCATCTTAGTGCGCCTGCGTCCAGGCCCGCATGCGAGCACTATGCTTGGCCTCGCCTACGTCGTCTCCTTGCTCACCTGAGACCTCACCGCCCCCAGGTCGCCCTGCCGCTCAGCTCCGGCGGAAGCCCGAGCACTGCCTCGCCTCTCCTATAAATAGAGCCCCTCTCCGACCGGTCTAACCATCCCAAACCCCCTCTCCTCTCTCAAATCGATTGCCAGAAGCTGCGGACAATGCTGGGAAGGCCTCTGGCCTTCAAACCTGGCCGGCGACCGCCGCGGATCCCTCTCCTCCGTTCACTCATTCTAGTCCACCTCAGCTTCAACCACTGCCAGCACTGAGACCGTAGCAACCTCCTGAGCACGACGGTACCAAGAGCTTGCTGGATTGTCGCCGGAAACGCCGATCCCGATGAGGTCCGCCGCCGCTGTCTCTGGCGAGGATCTCAGCGACGCCGTCTGACCACCCCAGCTTGTGTTTCGGGTATGTGTGACCGTCTCGCCGAGCTGATCCCATTCCGCCTCTCTCCGGTGATCGCCGACGTCTCCTCGCCGGAGAAACGCCGGCGACAGTGCCGCCAGGCCCTATTCCCCTCTCTCTCTCTCGTTTAAAACAGACCGGGGCCCCACCTGTCATTCTCTCTCTCGGGCCCGAAGGGGTATCTAAGTGGAGGCGTATCTCCAGAATACGTCTTCGACGTCAGCCCGTCTGGATTTTATTTTAAATCCAAATTTTGACCAGAACTAATCCAACTTTGACCATCAATAACTTTTTATCTATAAGTCCAAATGAGATGATTCTTTTTGCTGCTGGTTTGTAAAATTCCAAATTTTCCGTGTGCAAAGTTTCAGAACTTTTCTTGCTGTTGAGAATTTCTGGTGCATTAAACAGTAGTATGTGACATTTTCTTTTTGCATTTAATTTCATTTCAGAAGAAGCTAGTTGTGTTGGAGAAGGCCAGGAGTACTGTGACACTCCTCTGAACCAAGGCAAGCCACAACATTCATATGCCAGGATGGCATTGCAATGACTTGGTTTAATCGAATTAAATTCATCCTTTATTCACTATTTAAAATAACTTGCTACATAAATCTTATTGCATAAACATTATCCTGTCATGTTGATAATGTATGAAGTAGGATACATGCTTTATTGCTAGTGTGCAGTAGGTATCATGGCATATACTCATATGACAACATGATGCATTTGTTATTCATGATCATGACCCGTGCATCCATTCATACACTATGGCTCGAATCATTTTCTTTTCAAGTTAAACTTGATTATAATCCAACTTGAACATGTTGTTGATCGAGTCATGGTGCCACCGAATCGAGCTCACCAGTGCAACCACAGTTGCCTGGATGGGGAGGCCCTAATGTGGTCTATTGTCATGCCTCTCGCCGGTGCCTCCTATGAGGGAAGGTTGTGCTCTGGCGCTACCCTGGCCCGGTAGGCAGTCATAACCTTGAGGACCCGAGTTTTGATGGTACCAAGGTCCCCGTTTGGGACAGTTTTTGATGTTGGCCACGACGGTGGCAGCCACAGAGGAGACAGGTGTCACATGTTGGCACCAGGGTCACCTAGGACATAGCCCAAAGGGGAGTTTGTCAGAGTGGCAGGGAGAGTGTCATGCAATAGATTGGTTTTGTCGGAATGTCGGTGGTCCACCCGAATGGGAGCACGAGGCCATAAGTTTCGTAGTGTGGGTACAGTGTACTAGCCTCTCCAGAGTGTATAATCTATCGATAGCCGCTTCCTCGGATATGGACACAGTTTGTAGTAGGTCACACCGTGGGTCAACAGATAAAGTTAACTTGCACACTAAGCTTCACAAGATAGCACATGCAGAAATGGTGATCGAGGATCACTATGAAAGGTATGAATGTCATCAAGTGAGGATCACGTTGGTAAGTGATGAACGGTGGTTACGCAGTAACCCCGAAATGGTAAGTTGGTCCCGAGGACCATGGCACTGTTTCACGCACATCTCATGTTGATTAGTATCATGCTCATGCATTAAATCTGTTAAATGCCTTGTTATTGTTTGTCACACTTGTTTTGTTTGCTATGAGCTTGAGAGTACATTCAAAGTACTCACCTGGCTTATCATGCCAGCTGTAGGAGAAGCCGTGCAAGGAGTTGATGCCTAGCAGTATGTCGTGATCTAGGCCGTGTCCCAGCAGTGTCCCTGTGGAGTGGAGTTCCGCTACCTAGGCCGTGTCCCAGCAGTATGTCGCGATCTAGGCCGTGTCCCAGTAGTATGTCGCGTAGTAGTTTCCCTTTTATCATCGAGGCCCTGAAGATGTTCACTAAATAATGTACATAAGTGCAGCCGCACCGTGTGTGCCGCTTGGCCTTGCTCATCTTGTAAGATGTGAACCTATGTTTCCGCTAAGAGATCAATAAAGCGGTTGTTTTCTGTACCAAGTTGTAGTGTATTGCCAGAAGACTTGATATCTGGGATGGCAATGCAAGGTAAACCGGTTGCTCTGAGCCGGGGTGCCACAACGCTTGGTATCAGAGCCGCGCTGACTATAGGACGCCCTAGACAGCCGACGTGCTAGAATACGATAGTCTTAGTCTCGGTAGTGATTTGAGGTTGATTGTGCACTTGGGTGTTGCATTGCATCCATATAGGTTACTTCTAATGCTAACCAGCTAATGTTGTGAGTGTAGATGGCACCAGTCCCTTATCCGTACCAGCCTGAGCCGGCACCTTCCACTTTTCCAAACCTGCTTACCAACGTATGGCGCCGACTCTACCCCGATGGCGATGACCCCATATACGAGGTGTACCGAGAGCAGCTCGCTGATGGCGTTTACGAGTATCATGCGGAGATCATCCTGCACAACAGTACCGTGGTGGGCACTTACACTCGCTCCACCAAGGGTGGGGCTGCTTCTACACACAACCAGGCGGTCCAGTTTGCAGCATTTGAGGCTCTCACTGACTTGCGCTATAACGAGGTTCAGATGCAGACTCACCCAGGTTTCTACTTCTATCCGTCCCTGTACGAGTCAGGACAGATCCGCTTCCCTTGCATTAATCCGGAGTGCGATCGGTCAGCCAGTCACTTGTTTCGCTACATTACGGCGGGATACTTTCTGATCACCAGTCTAGCCCAGGAGCTGGACTGCGTTCGAAGTGAGCTAGCTGCCGCTCGATCTGCCTTCGCTCCACCTCTCCTTATCCACCCATCACTTGTTCCTCTAGCTACCTTACCCCCATCCACACCAGTGATCCCCACACCTTCTTAGAGTAGCTCAGGCACTTCGGTAGTGAATCCTCATGAGTCCCCAGCCCAATGGGCTACGCTTCTTGCTACCCCAGCCGCTCCGATGCTGCGGAGTCACCCTCCTCCCGACCCTGAGGGAGAGTCTTCCCATCAGCGTCGTCGTGTTTCCTTTGCCCTGGATGTATCCGTTATCAGTTCCGATTCAGAGTCCGACACTGAGGAGACACCAGCAGGACCGTCATTGTGCCAGTGCGATCCCTGTCGTCGCGTGTAGACAAGGATGATGTGGTGTTTGGTGGAATGCATGTAGTAGTACTTTCCATGTTGTTGCCCCATTATGTATGCTGGATGATGTATTGTATAATTATGTTGTTTTCTGTTATTCGCTTTGGCTTTTCTCGTTTTTTTTTCCGAGTTGGTTGCTTCACCTCCCTAGTTTTCTGGTTTTCCCCCTTATGGATGTTGCTCATCTCGATGCTTCGTATTGGGAAACATATATAGGATGACAAGGTGCGGCACTAACTGTCATGGTGGCGATGATACTCCAGTTCGTCGATCCGCCAAGCAAGCAGGACATTCTCCGGAACCATATCAGCCACCACCTCCTCCACCTCAAGCACCCACAACAGAGCAGATTATGCGGATGTTTGAAGAGAAGAGGAACCAAGACCTGATGGAATTCTTGAGGAGCATGCAGACTATGCTTGGGCAGAATAATCACAATGGTAATCACTCCAAGCTGTCAGACTTTCAGAGGACCAAACCGCCGAGTTTCAGTCAAGCAGTGGACCCGATGGAAGCCGATGATTGGTTGAGAACGATTGAGAAGAAGCTGGAAATTGCTCGCACTGAAGATGCTGACAAGGTACCCTTCGCCACTCATTATCTAGAAGGCCCAGTTGCTATATGGTGGGACAATGCCAAAGTGATGTGGCCCGCTGAAGACGAGATTACTTGGGATAACTTCAAAGACAAATTCCGCAAGTATCACATTCCTGCCGGCATCATGAAGGTCAAGCAATGAGAATTTCTCACCCTTACCCAAGGAACCTCGACTGTAAGTGAATATTTAAACAAGTTCAATCACTTGGCCCGTTACTCCACCCATGATGTGGCCACCGAAGAACGGAAGATAGATCGATTCCTCGGAGGACTCAACCTTACCATCGGATGTGCACTCAGCATGCTAGACTTCCCCGACTTCCAAACTTTGGTGAACAAGGCACTCATTGCCGAAAGGGAACACAAACCGGTTAATGATCATAAGACTGTCTATGAAGACCGCAAACGCAAGTTTGAACCCAAGAAGGTAGGGCAAGTTTTTCAGAAGGTTCGTACTTGGCAGCAACCCCAATTTGAGTTTAAGCCGACCTGGCAGCAAGGGAACATCAAGAATGAAAGTCAAATCAAGACCGTGGTCGCCAAGCCAAACAAGGAAGACTGTCAGCGTAACAATGCCTATTTCACATCTAGACAGAATGGGCACTACGCTAGGCAGTGTCCCAAGAACGGCAAGATACAAGCCAACCTGAAGCCTCAAGTCAATTATGTGGGACAATTCCCCAAACGGAGGTACATTCAAGGGCAAGTTCATCATATCGCCGCTGAAGAAGCCGCAGAAGTCCCCGATGTGGTCATTGGTATGTTTCCTGTTAATGACATACCTGCAACCATTTTATTCGATTCCGGGGCTTCCCATTCTTTTATTTCACGGAGTTTTGTTGCCCGACATCACCTTTCCTATACTCTTTTGGACAAAGTTATGGTGGTACAATCCCCCGGATCCAGGCTCAGGACAAATATTGTATGCCGAGGATTGAAAATATCAATCAATGGAGTCATTTTCCCCGCCTCACTAGTATCCATTGAGTCTCCCACCTTGGATATTATTTGGGGGATGGATTGGCTGACAAGACATCAGGTCTGTATCAACTGCGCAACAAGAGAAGTCACGCTCATAAATCCCTCAGGTCAGTTCGCTCGATTCTATGTTGGTCGAGCCATACCAAAGTAAGGAATGGTTTATGCTGCCATCGCCACAGAAATGAATCTAGTCCCAGTGGTCTGTGAGTTCCCAGATGTGTTTCCAGATGAATTGCCAGGCATGCCACCTGACCGGGAGCTGGAATTTTCTATTGAGCTTGTACCCGGAACAACACCAATTTACAAGAAATATTATCGAATGCCTTCGTCTGAACTAGTGGAGTTGAAAAAGCAATTGGATGAGATGCTCCAAAAAGGATATATTCGCCCCAGTTCATCTCCTTGGGGTGCACCTGCAATATTCGTGGGCAAGAAAGACGGCAGTTTTTGGATGTGTGTTGACTATCGTGCTCTAAATGATGTCACCATCAAGAATAAATACCCGCTGCCCAGGATCGATGATTTGTTTGATCAGCTCAGCGGAGCTCAAGTGTTCTCCAAGATTGATTTACGCACCGGGTATCACCAGCTGGAAATCAGAAAAGAAGATATTCCCAAGACAGCATTCACTACAAGATATGGGTTGTACGAGTATACGGTCATGTCGTTTGGACTGACCAACGCTCCTGCATTCTTTATGCACATGATGAACGAGGTGTTCATGGACTTCTTGGACAAGTTTGTAGTGGTGTTCATTGACGACATTCTCATATATTCCAAAAGTGAAGAGGAGCACAAGCAACATCTCCGAGCAGTGCTGGAATGATTACGCGCTCATCAACTCTATGCCAAATTCAGCAAATGCGAGTTTTGGCTTAAAGAAGTGGGATTCCTTGGGCATACTCTTTCCGCTCAAGGAGTGGCAGTGGATCAAAGCAAAGTCACGGAAGTCCTGAAGTGGAAGACGCCTGTTTCAGTAACAGAGATCAGAAGTTTCTTGGGTCTAGCAGGTTATTACCATCGCTTCATTGAAGGTTTCTCAAAGATTGCCAAGCCAATGACTGAACTACTCAAGAAGAATCAAAAGTTCATATGGAGGGAAGCATGTGAGAACAGTTTCAATGAGCTCAAGACCCGATTGACTACCGCTCCAGTATTGACTCTACCAGACATCTACCGGAGCTTCGACATCTATTGCGACGCGTCCAGGCGTGGCATTGGGTGTGTGCTCATGCAAGATGGGAAGGTCGTGGCCTATGCATCAAGACAGCTCCGACCTCATGAGGAGAATTACCCTACCCATGACCTGGAATTGGCAGCCGTGATTCATGCTTTAAAGATTTGGAGGCATTACATCATTGGAAAACGATGCCAAATCTACACCGACCACAAGAGTCTCAAGTATATATTCACGCAACCGGACTTGAACCTCCGACAACGAAGATGGCTTGAGTTGGTCAAAGATTATGACCTGGGTATTAACTACCACCCAGGAAAAGCAAATGTGGTCGCCGATGCCCTCAGTCGCAAACCGGTTACCGCAAAATCATTAATCGAGCGTTTGCACCCAGCACTCCAAGAAGAAATAGCTCAGCTCAATGTGATCTTATGTGATGCAATCTGCTCGGTTACCTTGGAAGTAACCCCTACCCTGGAAGACGAAATTCGAAAGGCTCAACCTGGTGACCCTATGTTACTAAAGATAATGGCTCAAGCACGAGAAGGGAAGACACCAGATTTCAACATTGATGACAAAGGTACACTCCAATTTCGTGATCGAGTCTGTGTACCGGACCTCGGGGAGTTAAGGCAAAAGATTCTGAAGGAAGCTCACGAGTCCGCCTATTCTATTCATCCTGGAGGCACCAAAATGTATCAAGATTTGAAGCAAACATTCTGGTGGGAAGGTATGAAGAAAGACATCGCCTATTACGTTGCATGTTGTGACATATGCAACAAGGTGAAGGCCGAGCACCAGAAACCAGCCGGTCTACTTCAACCCTTACCCGTTCTGCAATGGAAATGGGACGATATCTGCATGGACTTTATCGTGGGATTACCAAGGACACCACGAGGCAACAATGCCATATGGGTCGTGGTCGACATGCTCACCAAGGTGGCTCACTTTATTCCAATAAAAACCAGCTACCGTGCAGACCAACTTGCTCAACTCTATGTGTCCAGGATTGTCAGTCTATATGGAGTACCAAGGACTATCACTTCAGACCGAGGATCTTTGTTTACCTCAACATTCTGGCTACGTCTACACCAAGCCTTGGGAACCGCTTTGAAGCATAGCACCGCTTATCACCCTCAGACAGATGGGCAGACAGAGCGAGTAAATCAAATCTTGGAGGACATGCTTCGAGTGTGCGCTCTTGCTCACGGACCCAAATGGGAAGACAGCCTGCCATACGCGGATTTTTCTTACAACAACGGCTATCAGACTAGTCTCAAAATGTCACCTTTTGAGGCCATATATGGACGTAAGTGTCATATCCTGCTGAACTGGTCTCAGACAGGAGACAGCCGAATATTTGGGACAGATCTGATGATGGAAGCAGAAAAGCAAGTCTAAGAAATTCGAGACAGATTGCAAGTAGCAAAATCTCGTCAGAAGAGCTACTATGACTCAAAGCATCGGCAGATCAGCTTCGAACCAGGTGAATATGCATATCTCCGAGTTACCCCCATGAAAGGAGTTAAAAGGTTTCACACCCGGGGAAAGCTCGCACCAAGATACATCGGTCCGTTTCCAGTTATGACGAGAGTGGGTAAAGTGGCTTATCAGTTAGAATTGCCTCCCGAGCTATCCGAGGTGCATGATGTGTTCCACGTGTCTCAGCTACGAAAATGCATCGCACCACCCGCAAAACGGACAGATATGGCAGAACTAGAGCTTGCCAAGGATTTAACCTATGAGGAGAAACCCTTGAGAATCTTGGAAGAGATGGACAGAGTCACCCGCAGCAAAACTATAAAGTTTTACAAGGTTCAATGGGAACACCACACTGAGGATGAAGCCACCTGGGAAAGAGCGGATTACTTAAGGACCGCATACCCATATTTGTTTCCTGAGCAACCGAATCTCAAGGACGAGATTCATCCTAAGGGGGGGAGGTTTGTAACACCCTGGATTTTTGCCTTTTTCTTTTATTTGGATTTATTTGGATTTATTTGCATTTGAGGCGTTCTGTCATTTCTTTTGGAATTACCACCTGGATTTATTTTTGATTTTCTTCCAAGTGGGTTCTATCATCCATAAACCCTCCCTAGACCTCATCCCTCTCATAATAATGCCATTGGGTATTTTTATTTAATGACATTATATTCTTTTTCTCCCAGAAAATGCCCTTTCTCTCACTAAGCTATGAAGCAACCCCTATTTTTATTGCTCAAAAATTCCAAGAAAATTCCCAAATATTCTTTGGGTCATGTCTCACCTTCCTATGCAAAAATATCCCATGGTTATTTGGAAAATTTCAGCCAGGAAAAATGTTTTTGGTTCTGGTCAGAAAGAGCACATTGTGAAGCAACTATATTTTTCCTTGATCCTTTTAATCTGAAATTTTTACCACTTGATCACCCTCCTAAGTGATGCTTAAACGCCTAAAATCAGCCCAAGAACCTAAGCCATTTGTCCTCAGTGCTTGGAGCAAGTTTTTGTCCAGAAACTTTGCAGCTCCCTCTTGTCACCTCCAATGCACCATTTGGCAAGCCCAGTGCATTTCTTGGCAAATTGTTGAAGGGACAACACCCAGGACATGGTGTGGCAGCGCCGAAAGTCCTCTGCATGCCAATGCACACGGTGATCGCGTGCGAGCAGGGTGCAATGCACGCGCTCTGTGCACTCTGCCCGTCGGGTCCGATCGGCCGCCGTCCAACCTCTCCTCTCGCGCCACCACAACATGTCCAGTCTACTCAGCCCACAACCCCTCTTCCTCCTAGCCCCTCCCTGACCGTCCTCGTCGCCGGCAGGAGGCACGCCGGAAGCGGCCACGGCGCTAGCCGACGGCACAGTGGCTTGCACGCGCGCCAATGTTCATCTTAGTGCGCCTGCGCTCGAGCCCGCATGCGAGCACTATGCTTGGCCTCGCCTACGTCGTCTCCTTGCTCACCTGAGACCTCACCGCCCCTAGGTTGCCCTGCCGCTCAGCTCCGGCGGAAGCCCGAGCACTGCCTCGCCTCTCCTATAAATAGAGCCCCTCCCCGACCAGTCTAACCATCCCAAACCCCCTCTCCACTCTCAAATCGATTGCCAGAAGCTGCGGACAACGCCGGGAGGGCCTCTGGCCTTGAAACCTCGCCGGCGACCGCCGCGGATCCCTCTCCTCCGTTCACTCATTCTAGTCCACCTCAGCTCCAACCAGTGCTAGCACTGAGACCGTAGCAACCTCCTGAGCACGACGTTACCAAGAGCTCGCTGGATTGTCGCCGGGAACGCCGATCCCGATCTGCTCCGCCGCCGCTGTCTCTGGAGAGGATCTCAGCGACGCCGTGCGACCACCATAGCTTGTGTTTCGGGTACGTGTGTGACTGTTTCGCCGAGCTGATCCCATTCCCCCTCTCTCCGGTGATCGCCGACGTCTCCTCGCCGGAGAAACGCCGGCGACAAAGCCGCCAGGCCCTGTTCCCCTCTCTCTCGTTTAAAATAGACCGGGGCCCCACCTGTCATTCTCTCTCTCAGGCCCGAAGGGGTATCTAAGTGGAGGCGTATCTCCAGAATACGTCTTCGACGTCAGCCCCTCTGGATTTTATTTGAAATCCAAATTTTGACCAGAACTAATCCAACTGTGACCATCAATAACTTTTTATATATAAGTCCAAATGAGATGATTCTTTTTGCTGCTGGTTTGTAAAATTCCAAAGCTTCTGTGTGCCAAGTTTCAGAATTTTTCTTGCTGTTGAGAATTTCCGGTGCATTAAACAGTAGTATGTGACATTTTCTTTTTGCATTTAATTTAATTTCAGAAGAACCTAGTTGTGTTGGAGAAGGCCAGGAGTACTGTGACACTCCTCTGAACCAAGGCAAGCCACAACATTCATATGCAAGGATGGCATTGCAATGAGTTGGTTTAATCGAATTAAATTCATCCTTTATTCTCTATTTAAAATAACTTGCTACATAAATCTTATTGCATAAACTTTATCCTGTCATGTTGCTAATGTATGCAGTAGGATACATGCTTTCTTGCTAGTGTGCAGTAGGTATCATGGCATATACTCATATGACAACATGATGCATTTGTTATTCATGATCATGACCTGTGCATCCATTCATACACTATGGCTCGAATCATTTTCTTTTCAAGTTAAACTTGATAATAATCCAACTTGAACATGCTGTTGATCGAGTCATGGTGCCACTGAATCGAGCTCACCAGTGCAACCACACTTGCCTGGATGGGGAGGCCCTAATGCGGTCTATTGTCATGCCTCTCGCCGGTGCCTCCTATGAGGGAAGGTTGTGCTCTGGCGCTACCCTGGCCCGGTAGGCAGTCATAACCTTGAGGACCCGAGTTTTGATGGTACCAAGGTCCCCGTTTGGGACAGTTTTTGATGTTGGCCATGACGGTGGCAGCC
This sequence comes from Elymus sibiricus, assembly GCA_039707655.1. Taxonomy (NCBI): domain Eukaryota; kingdom Viridiplantae; phylum Streptophyta; class Magnoliopsida; order Poales; family Poaceae; genus Elymus; species Elymus sibiricus. The sequence continues at coordinate 36,603,212 of CM077663.1, read as the reverse complement.
ACAGAGGTGGCAGGTGTCACATGTTGGCACCAGGGTCACCCAGGACATAGCCCAAAGGGGAGTTTGTCGGAGTGGCCGGGGGAGTGTCATGCAATAGATTGGTTTTGTCGGAATGTCGTTGGTCCACCCGAATGGGAGCACGAGGCCATGAGTTTCGTACTTTGGGTATAGTGTACTAACCTCTGCAGAGTGTATAATCTATCGATAGCCGCGTCCTCGGATATGGACACAGTTCGTAGTAGGTCACACCGTGGGTCAACAGATAAAGTTAACTTGCACACTAAGCTTCACAAGATAGCACATGCAAAAATGGTTATCGAGGATCACTATGAAAGGTATGAATGTGATCAAGTGAGGATCACGTTGGTAAGTGATGAACGGTGGTTACGCGGTAACCCCGAAATGGTAAGTTGTTCCCGAGGACCATGGCACTGTTTCACGCACATCTCATGTTGATTAGTATCATGCTCATGCATTAAATCTGTTAAATGCCTTGTTATTGTTTGTCGCACTTGTTTTGTTTGCTGTGAGCTTGCGAGTACATTCAAAGTACTCACCTGGCTTATCATGCCAGATGCAGGAGAAGCCGTGCAAGGAGTTGATGTCGAGCAGTATGTCACGATCTAGGCCGTGTCCCAACAGTGTCCCTGTGGAGTGGAGTTCCGCTACCTCGTCGTTCCGCTGTCGCGTAGTAGTTTCCCTTTTATCATCGAGGCCCTGAAGATGTCCACTAAATAATGTACATAAGTGCAGCCGCACCGTATGTGCCGGTTCGCCTCGCTCATCTTGTAAGATGTGAACCTATGTTTCCGCTAAGAGATCAATAAAGCGGTTGTTTTCTGTACCAAGTTGTTGTGTATTGCCAGAAGACTTGATCTCTGGGCTGGCAATGCAAGGTAAACCGGTTGCTCTGAGCCGGGGTGCCACATATATGGCATGCAAAATGGAGTGAATTCATTGAGTCTTTTCCTTATGTCATTAAGTACATTAAGGGTAAAGAGAATGTCATAGCGGATGCTCTTTCCCGCAAGTGCATGTTAGTTACTCAACTTGAATTGAATGTTGTTGGCTTTGAGCACATTAAAGACTTGTATGCCCATGATACTTCATTTGCGATTCCTTATGCCAAATGCCAAACTAACAACTTTTGGGAGCAATATTATCTCATGGATGGCTATCTTATGCGGGCTAACAAACTTTGTGTACCCGAGTCTTCTCTTCGTTTGCTACTTTCGCAAAAGGCTCATGGTGGAGGACTTATGTGACATTTCGGCCGCGACAAGACATTCGCCATGCTCTCCAACAAGTACTATTGGCCCAAGATGTTTCGTGATGTCATGCGCTACACAAATCAGTGCTCTACATGTTGCAAAGCTAAGTCTCAAGCTCAATCTCATGGTCTACATATGCCACTTCCTATTCCGTACCACCCATGGGAAGACATTAGTATGGATTTTGTGCTTGGTCTGTCGCGAACTCAAAACAGCAAAGATTTGGTATTTGTCATTGTGGATTGTTTCTCTAAGATGGCACATTTTATCAAATGCAAAAAGATAGATGATGCTTCACGTGTTGCAAATCTCTTTTGTAGGGAAATCTTGTGATTGCATGGAGTGCCCAAGACGATTGTGTCGGACCGCGATGTCAAGTTCCTAAGCTACTTTTGGAAGACACTATGCGCCAAGCTTGGAATCAAGATATTATTCTCTTCGGCTTACCAACCACAAACCGATGGCCAAACGGAGGTCACCAACCTGACACTCTTTACACTCCTCCGTGTGTTGATCAAGAAGAACATCAAGGAGTGGGAGGAATGCTTGCCCATCGCCGATTATGCCTACAATCGAGCATGACACTCTACTACCAGTAAGTCCCCCTTAGAGGTGGTCTACGGCTTCAACCCATTGTCGCCATTGGACATCCTTCCGCTAACACTACAAGAGCGCACAAACTTGGACGCGAGCGCAAGAGCAACATACCTCAAGAAGATGCATGAAGATACAAGGCACACAATTGAACGCCAAGTACAACGCCTCGCAACCAAGCTAAACATCAACAAACACCCCATGGTGTTCAACCCGAGAGCCCTTGTGTGCCTACACCTATGCAAAAAACGATTCCCCGCCGAGCTCAAGTCCAAGCTTCTACCTCGCGTCGACGGACCATTCAAGGTGCTAGCACGCTACAACGACAATGCCTACAAGATCGACATCCCGCACGACAAGTACAACGTGCGTGACATCTTCAAAGTCAAGGACCTATCTGCCTTCCATGGTGATGAGGTTATCGATCTGAGAGCGGATCTTTCCCAAGGGGGGGGGGGAGATGATGCGGAGCATCCTACAGTCATCCCCATGGACGGACCTTCGTCTCCCCATGGACAGACCTTCATCACCAAGCAGACCAATGACTAGAGCTCGTGTAAGGGCTATCGAAACCGAGGTGAACTTGCTCCTCTCTGAACTTACACATTCCACATGCGAGACATGGCTACTACCTCAAGCGGAGGCACTGTGTGTGATCAGGTACTTGGAGGAAGGCCATGGAGCCGCAACGAACAATGGACAAGAGGGCGAGGACGCCAAGCGCGAGAAGCAAGAGAAGGAGTTGCCGGCAAGCTACAGCCACCGGACGACTGGCTCTTACCAGACATCCGGCGCCCCGCGGATTAGCCAGCCAGAAAGGACAGCCGAGGAACTCTACAGTGGCCGGACGACCGGCAAGTACCGGACGTCCGACACGTCCCAGTTCCCGGACGACCGGACCCCTTTGGAAATCCTGTGCACCCGGTCCAGCACCAAAGTGCCAGAAAACCGACGCCCTCTGGACGACCGGTCCTCCGGACGTCCGACAACCTCCAGAAATCCGGCATCGCCTCACTCGAGCCAAATCATCAGAAGTCCGACTCGCCCTCCGGACGTCCGCGAGCGACCGGACGACCGACAACCATCGGACGTTCGACACTGCGTGTGCGCAGCCACTCGGGTTTTCACCCATGTATCCCTCTCTCTTCCCCTAGACTATAATTACCCCTTCACTAGGACGAACTAGGGTTAGCAAAGGATTAGCTCAGATTGAGATAGAACTTTGCTCATCCACTACCACTCTCCCATGGAGATCAAGGCCTCCATGTGAGAAGATCCCATAGTGGATTCAAGTCCCCTTCTAGGGAAGATCCTCTTGGATATCAAGCCCTCAACTCCTCTAAGGATTGGGATGAATTAGTTCCTCTTTTGCCATCTTGTGTCGGATTTGGACCCTTGTATGCCTTATGTGTATGTGGATTTAGCACAAGTGTGATTGGATCTTGTTCAATTGAGTATTCTTCTTGTGATTCTCTCTTGATTCACTTGCCCCTTTCCCCACCTCCAAGTGTGAAAAGATCATGAACTAGGGTTTTGCCTTACATCACGTACCGAGTACGATATCTGGTGCATTCTGGGCTACTTCAATGGTCACATGATTCACTTGCCCCTTCTTGTTTTTGTTGCTTGAGTTGAGGTTGTTGCGCCATGGAGCTGAGTTGGTGCCATTGTTACCTGTTTGAGGAATATTATTATTCCCCTGCTTTGGGCATTGCTTTGTGTAGTGCCCTTGCCCTCCATAGGCGAAACAACTGACACCGGCTTGATAATATGAACCTCTAGCTCTGTTGTTGTTGTAGCTACTATTCTACTGAGGTCGTTGTGCTGGAATAGGTGGACGAGGTGCCATGTATTTTTGAGGTTCGCTTCGGGGCTTGTTGTTGCAAACTTGTGCTAGCTGGGTCATGAGACGCTTGCAGATCTTGTCAAGATTATGACGCTCATTTTCCAGTATAATAGCCTTATCCACCAGTGTCTTGAAATCTGGAAAAGTGTGGACCACCAATTGACACTTCAGGGATGGAGCGAGCCCATCCAGAATTTTTTCCATCCTTTTATTTTCTGTCGTATATTCATCATTGGTGTAACGGGCTAGCTGAGTAAACTAACTGAGATATTCTGTTACCGTTGTGCCTCGCTGCTTGAGGTCCTCAAATTCTCTCTTCTTTATTTTCATGATACTGTTTGGAATGTGTGCTCCACGAAAACTTTCCTTAAATTGCTCCCGTGTGATTTCATCTTGGTTAGGATGCATATGGCGGAAATTTTCCCACCATGATGCTGCTGCTCCAGAAAAATAATGTGGTTCGTAGAGTACTTTTTCCTGGTCCATACACTGAGCTATGATTAATTTTCTTTCCATGTCCCACAGCCAGTCATCTGCTTCTAATGGTTTATCTGTGTGGGAAAATATAGTTGGATTTGTCCTCTGAAGTTCTGACAGTTTTTATCTTGGTATGTGTTGTGCTTGCTGGTTGCACATGTTAATCAAATGTTGTATCATTTCCTGGTGCTATTGCTGACTCTGGTCATACATGTGGCATACTTGCGATAGTGCAGGGTCACTGTTCTGTTGACTTGTCTGTCCTTGTGCAAAGTTATTTCCCATCTGTGTGAAGTTGCTATCTTCAGGTGGGCTGGGCATAGAGCGAGTCCAGGGATGATTCATTTTCTTCTAGGGTGTTGGTGAAAACACAAATAAAGAAAATCAGCAGAATTTTTTAAAGAAGTGAAAGATGATCCCCAAAAATGCAAGAGACAAAGAGAGTAGCGAAGTATACAAACATAAGCAAGCCATATTTTTGTACATACAATCCCTCATGTTCGAAATGCGCAAACGCATTAATGACATGTTTATTCGAGCTAAGTGCACACCTCCTTACTCCTAATATGATGCGAGATACAATCTACTGCTCACTAAGCTTAAAAGAAAAGGAAACAAATATTTACACAGACGGTTACACACTCTCATATGGTAGCTACTATGTTGCCGTCCTGTCTATTGCCCTGGAGCATCTGAAATCTTGGGAAACTTGGCGAGGGCGATCCCTAGTCATGATGTCAAACATTTCCTCTCCTCGAAAATAGTCTCGAGTGGCGTAGCTGGCGGCAGGAGATCTAGTAGAGGTAGCATAGGGCTGGTAGGTGGTGGAGCTCTGACAGGAGTCGGGGTGAAGAAATGGCGATACTCCTCACTAGTGGATGTGCGTTGACTCGCGGAAAGAATAAGAGGATCGTATGGTGGAGTCGGAGCGAGAATAGTGCGTGGTGGTGTAGGAGGGCGGAACTCACTCCTATGAGGGATCCTTGTATGAGCTAAGTCCATCCTCGCAGCGATGTAGTCATCCACTAACGAGGTGAAAAGAGACTCCAGAGTGATGACATACTAAACGAGGGGCTCGATGGCCTCCTCTCTCTCCCATGGCACAAGAAAAAGTGTAATGATCGGTGTAGGGAACATGACATGGGAGATAGTGGTATGGGCGTGTCTGAAGCACTGGGAGAATGTCCCTGAGGCGGGCGATGGCCTCACGGGCAGCCATCTGTATAGCCTGCCTTTCAGTAGGCATTATTCTCCCCAGGAACCTGTAGTTGCAACAGGACTCGACACGTCCACCTAGAATATGTACCGCGGCCTGGTACATAGTCAAAGTGTAGGTGATCCTGTCAGGATAGATCGTGTACTCAGGACAACTCAGAGATCCGATCGCATCTCTCGCGATAAAGAAGAGGATACGGGAAAACCCCGCAAGCTCGCTGGTGAAAACTTGTGTTGGGTAGTTGCCACCAGGCATCTACAATAGTAGACAAAAATCCAAATAGTCATATCATAAATGTATGCTGACTATGGAAAATTTGCTATGATGCATGAGAAGCAAAAGAAACAATTAGAACTGACTCTCATACTAGCGATGACACCTAAGGTTTCCTACAGTCAGCCTGGCTCTGATACCAAGGTTGTCAGGCCGGTTCTATATTAAAATTTCATAATAGCCCTTTATGTCATCACCAGCCCAAGATCAATTAATACTAGTGGACATTCCTTGATACATATAACCAGTAGAATAATATATTACACGCAGTTGAGATGAGATGCCCAATGATTATTACAAGCACACCATTACACGTCGGTGGCGGGTATGGGACAGTGGTGATACATCTTGAGTACAATAACATAAGTCAAGCTTCATGGTGAGGCTTGGCTATTTTATTCATGTAGTAGAAGCGTCGGGGTACGATACAAGCGGTAGACTCCGTAGCCACAGGTAGACTGACTGGGAACTCCTCTAGACATCGGACTCGCTAGCGTACTGCTCATCCATCAGATCGTCTTCATCCAATTCTGGCCAAATCAACAAGCCAGATGAGTACTTTGAATGTACTCGCAAGATAGTTTGGACAAAGGATATAACGAATGCAAATAGAATGAACATGCTCATGTCAAGCTGCTTAAATAAATATTCTGACATGTTATATATCAAGGCATAAATAATAGGACAAGTAAAGGATTAGTAACATAACATCATTAATCATATATCAAGCATTGGTCAAGCATTCACAGATCAAACATTGATTCTTAGGTGGTAGAGACCATCCCAGAAGAATCGTAAATAAATTTAAAAGCGGAGGTTCCGGCGTTACACCGCCCGAAGATCCAAAAGAAAATAACATACAAGCCAGAGGGGTGTCTTCGCGACGCCACGAAAGGTCTTAAATAAATATAAAAGTCACGCAAGCCAGACGGGTGTCTTCGCGATGCCACGAAAGGTCTTAAATAAATATAAAAGTCACACAAGCCAGACGGGTGTCTTCGCGATGCCACAAAAGGTCTTAAATAAATATTAAAGTCACACAAGCCAGACAGGTGTCTTCGCGACACCACGAGAGGTCTTAAATAAATATAAAAGTGGAAATTCAGCGTTAGACCACCCGAAGATCCAAAAGGAAAAAAAGGAATACACAAGTGTCATGAAGAGCATAATGAGTATCCGGAAGGTAGAACCCCCCAAGAGATACCCGATAAGTCATATAGGAGAAAAGGGGTTAGTCCATAACAACATCAATTATATTCAAGATAGCATTAATAATAGTAGCAATGATAGATTCTTTATTTAGTTATTTCCTCCGAAGACCGAGACCGAGACCAACACTTGACCCTTCTAAACTGACGTCCTTGACCGTGGACACGGCTATTCGAATATGTTAGACTCTACAGAGGTTGCACTCTTTACCCACATGTAAAGGATTTCTTTTGCCAACACCGGAGTGTTAAATGGAGATTTCCAATTATGATCTTTGGGTAGCAAGACACCTAACCAACACACAATAGCTTTAAATTTCCCGATGCCAGGAATCACCCAAAGCATCGGACAAGTAAAACCCTAAATCGGGAAGGTCACAACGTCGAATAGCAATGAGTAGACTACCGTATTTATAACGCGATCGCAACTAGGGGTGCCCCCCTCTTCGGCCTCAACTGGAAACACTCATGCCCCCTGACCCAATGACCGACATTATCCAGGGCCATGGAACCATCATCATAGCCTCTCTATGTGGTGCATGTAGGAAAAGGATTAGCAAACTACTAAACCATACTCTCTCGGGAGAGACATGTGGTAGCACGAAAATAGTTAGGAAGTAACAGAACAAGACTCGATCTAGGTCGACTCTGGAGGCTTATATTCCATGTAGTGGGTTAGCTCAATAATATTTATGTCAATTTCAGCATCAAAACAGGGTCACCACCCGGCATGTCCCAACATGCAAAAGTCAAGTTACTCACGTCACAACATGATCATCTTTTTCGGTTGATTTTATGGTGATGGTTTCTATACCATAAGTTAGTCAACTTAAATAGAATATCATGGACAGAAGGTATGCTCATATTTGTCATAATTTTATTAAGGTTACAGGATCCTCAATGGTATGCCAGACTATGCAAAACATGAACATGCATGCACTCCCTATTCATTTCATCCTATGGGTTCCTTCAAATTAAGCAAACATTCATGCAAACACCATATCCCAAGTTCAAAACATGCTTGCCTTGGTCAACGTAGGTAGAAGGTGATCCCTGAAAATTCCCGGAAATGTTTTCCTCTTCGTTTTCTATAAAACAAGAATTGAAGAAATCACATAAATTTTCAAAACAGTTCATAAAATTATTTGGAAATATTTTCAAATAAATACTATAAAAAACTAGACAGAAAAATAAGATTTCCAGAAAAAGAATCAACTAAAACGGAGTTATGGTTAAAAAGTTGTGGTGGTTTTAAAACCAGGGGCTTCTTTGTAAATTAAATAACTACCACTGGGTCCTTTACTGTTTTAACTGAAAACATTTTCGGGTATAAATATGCTTCTCTGCAGAGAAAGTGTAGTTTGAAAAAAGGCGCGGCCAAATTAACCAGAAAAGAATAAAAGCCTGACGGGTGGGTTCCACCCGTCAGGTTTGAATTTGGGCGCGCTCTCGCGCAGGAACAGAGAGGGAAGGGGAGGTCACCGGCGATCGACGGCGATTCAAGAGGCGGTGATGGTGCAGACATGTTCTAGATGAAGTTCTGTGTTAGTGGATGGTGGGGTTGGTCGCCGGCATGCACCGTTGGGGCGGTGGTGCTATCTCCGCGAGCGGTGGCGTCGGTAATTTTTGATCTCCCTGCCCTGACCTGCGAATGTCAAATTGACACGCGGGTTAGACACGGGGATGAACAAGGAGGATTTTGACCAAGTTTGAATGGAGGAGATGGACGAACGGCGTCGAGCTCATCTCGGATCCAAAGGCGGATCCGGCGGCCGGAGTTGGGGAAGATGACCTCCCCGAGGTCGTTCGACCCCTATGGAGGTTGATTGAGGGAGTGAGAAGTGGTGCGAATGCTGATTTGAGCTCGGGCGGCCCTTTAAATAGGCGGGCGATGATGGCTGGAGCTGGGTGGATCACGGCGGAGTGATGGCGGTCGGTGGAGGTGGTTGGCGTCGGCTAGCGATGGACGGCGGGTTCATTGATGCCAGGGGGAGCTCCTGGAAGCGCCATTGCAAGCGGAATCGAGCTTGGCTTGGTTTCTCCATAGCAGAGCATGGGCGGCGGTCATGGCATGTGGTAGGGCTCCAGCAACTGACAACGGGGGCCTCAGGGACTTGGGCGGTCCATGGGCGATCCAGAGGAGTGACGCGTGGTGGAGGAGGTACGCTGGACGGTGCAACAGGTCGTTGGCATGCTGGCGACGGTGCTCATCCGAGGTGGCCATGAATTCGGCCGGCGGCAATTGCACCGGCCAGGTGCTGAGCTGGTGGTGACGAGAGGCTGGCCGGAGGGGTCCAGGGAAGAAGCATTAAAGGTTGGGTGCAGCGAGGAGCAAGCCATCTCAGTTCCTGCCAAAATTTGGCCAAACCAGATTCATGCTCATAAAGTGTTCGACGTAATGCCAATGGATGCTAGGTATTTTATTTAAATTTTAATTTTTTGTGTGGAGATGGTCTGATGCAAAACAAAGATCCTTCCAAAATTTCAGAATTTGTGGAGCTGTGGAAATTGAGGTTTCTTCATAGGGTAGGAATCTGATCCAAAATTCATTCAAATGAATTTTGAATTTTTTTCTCATGAGATCCAAATGTTTTTGGAGAAATGGAATGTTGATACTGATCTCTAGCTGATGTAATTTTTGTTGGAATTTAAAAGCTAAGGAGAATGAGGTTCCTTTGCAAATCTAGTATGGTCTCAAAATAAATAGGAGTTGGTTTTACAATTGTTTTGATTTGATAAAAGAAAATTTTATGAAAGAGGAAGAGTTGGGTACTGCCATAGGGCAGAGAGAGTGCTTGGGGAAATTTTTTGGAAATAAAATTTGAGTTTTAAAGGACCCTAGTTTCAAAAGAAATCAAACTACACAATTTACTTAAAAGAAAGTCACTCCACGAAAAATTTAAAACTTTCAGAATAATTTTTTTAAATGAGAGACCAACATACTTGAAACCATATCAAATCTTTAAAGATGCAAATAAAACTTTAAGATAGATCTCAAAATAAAAGGAAGAATGAAGAAGGGTCATAATTAAAATCCAGGGAGTTTCTTTAAAAAGAAGAAATAGATTTTAATAACCAAAAGAAAATTTTGGGGTGTTACACATCTCTATGTGACTCTTGTTCATCTTTCGATGGGCGTGTTCTGAGCTTTGGATGTTCCTGCCATGAATGTCAAGACAACCAAGTGATCTCCCTGTGAGGTCTAACCTTCACCTACCTCATACCTCTCAATTTTTTCGTACCAATGTGGACATGGCGCACCCTGAAAAGATACGTATTGCAGATGGTGCTACACTTGGGAGAACACTAACTACTTGATATTTTTAAGTGAGAGATCACCCTGATAAATAACGACTACCGCACATTCAAAAGCGTGCAAATATAAGGGATAAACATCTCAGGCAATTCATAATACCATGATATGGTATAGCCCTTTTTGTCGGAGAACTACTCATCATCTTTGTGAAATTTCAGCCAAAACGCTGCCGTGGCAGCCAAAAATGCTACCGTGGCAGCAGGTTCAGCGGAAACAAATTTCTGCCAAAAACTGCTACTGTGGCAGCAGAAAACGTTGCCGTGGCAACCAGTTTTTGCTGCCATGGCAGAACTTTTCTGCATGGCCCGTTTCTTCAGCTTTTTCTCCTCCGTCTTCACGTACGGCTTTTGCGTTAGGGTTCACCTCTGCAAAACTTGTTACCACCATGTCGATGCACTAAATAATATTGCTATCTCTATAGCTAATAAAAATAATGCATTACATCAAAGTTGACACGAAGGTCAATAAAGTGATAATCATATGGCTCCAGCCATCATGCCGTACCATGACACGCAGGTCATGTTAAATAATTACAACATATAGACATCTCATACATAATCTCATTAATATGACGAACTCTATACCACATCACATGCATCCTGCAAAACCAAGTTAGACGCCTCTTATCGGTTTATGCAAAAATTTATTTTACGTGGCTGCTTGGGTTTTGAAACAAATCGGTGCTAGCTCCGTTCATCATCAAGCATGATTATTCAAATTGCTAGATTAACATGCGGGGTGTATTTAACATGAGACTTAATGAAAAATCTTGAGCCCCATACTAAACTTCATCATATGCGTGACCCCGTGTAGATCACATCTACATGCCCTTTAGTTTGTGAAAATTCATCTTTCTCAACTAAGGTGGAACCCAAAGAACTGAGATATCACATCATTGATCTAACAACTAGCATACTCATGGGCAGCCTAGAAGGATTGCGGATAGCCAGAACTTTGTAGTAAAATTCCACCATGTCGTCAAGATCAGAAAAATGCAAATTCAAGGGAAGCAACAAGAACATCGAGTAATAGATTGCATCTACTGACAATAGATCTTATATACTACTCGCACAAATTTTATTAAGTAATAGATCTCATCTACTACAAAAAAATTATTGTGCAATACCCATATATCTCATGTATCCTAGATCGTAAACTACATCTATGCATATACCAGCTAATGATGCCACTGTTGGGGAACACGGTAGAAAACAAAAAATTTCCATCCTACATACCAGCCCAGGATCACTTTGAAGATGCATACAAGGTTAGATCTGATGTTTACCAACTCGGAGTTGCAATGGAAGAAGAGTTGGTGAAGATCATTGGTGTTGATTCCCGCGGCTAGGATTTACAACCTCCCAACCACGAGAATTTTCTCCCTCGAACAAAGATCGAAAGCATGATCTCTCCACCGAGTTTCATGCATATAGTGTCACCGATCCGGGAGCACTTCGCCATCCAGAACTAATTGCTGCTGGAGACTAGGGAGGGGTGGAGCAGCCTGGCGACATTACGAAATGATTTCGTGGAGAAACGAGAGAGAGAGAGAGGGTGGATCATTGCATGCCGAAAGGTTGTGCTCAATGGTGTGTTTTGGATGGCTCCCCTCGTTCTCTATTTATAGATGGAGGAGGGGAGGGGGGCATGGATGGAGGGAGCCCAAGGGGTGGGGGCCCACCAAACATTGTCCCATAAAAAGGGGGGCTGCCCCCAAAGTGGCCCCCCTCCTCTAGCCGCACCACCATGCGGGGCTGCCCCCTAAGGGGGCCCCCCTACAACACTTGCCACACAAAAGGGGGGGTGCCCCCTAAGGGCCCCCCCCCTACAACACTTGCCACACAAAAGGGGGGTGTCCCCTTTAGGGGGCAGCCACCTCCAACAGTTGCCACAAAAAGGGGGGCTACCCCCCAAAGGGGGCGCCCCATACAACACTTCCAACAAAAGGGGGGGGGTTGTCCCCCAAAGGGGGCACCCCCTTCCAACCCTTGGTCCCATGTGGGTGCCACTTGGGCCAAACCAAGTGGCAGCCCCTTGGGGACTTCCAGAAAATTCGGGGAGGTCCCGAAACCACTCTAGAACCCTCCCAAAATTTTCGGATGCATTCCAAAACTTTTTCGGCTTTCTGATTTTTTGCGGTTTTCTCCAAAACCTTTCCAGTTATTCCGAAACACTTTCAGTTCTGTCTCTAAACCATTTTCAACGTCTTGAAAACTTTTTCGGTGACTTTCTCTGAAACATTTTCAACATCTCCAAAACTTTTCCGGTGACTTTTTCTCAAGCTCCTAACCACCTAGTACTCAGCAGATCGATGACCCTTAAGTGTGTGACCCTACAGGTTCGGTGAAGTATAGACATGACCGGAACTCCTTCCGATCAATGATCAATAGCGGAACTGTGGACATCCATATTGACCCCTATACCCACACGAATGATATTCGAGTGAACCTGTAATTACCGTGTGCCATTCCTTTTGCTTCATGATACGTTACAAAATCCGAGGTGAGATTTATCGACATCGTCGTGAATCAACAACTTGTTCACTATGCCAGTTCCCTCGTTGCCAGCTTTGTTCTCTTTTCTCGTTCCCATGTTCTAGCATCCCCGTGATCAAATCACACTTTGTCTGGCCAGACAATGATGATTACCATCACATCAAGAGGGCCCAAAGAATATCTCTCCATCGTCGGAGGAGCAAATCCCAGTCTTGAGTTATCTAGTCCCTTGTCATACTTTTCCGATGAACCCGTATGTTGCCGTTATGATCACCCTGTTACGGTTGATGTTTGACGAACCCCAAACACTACAAGAAATATGACAATTTGCGACCTTCAATATTGGTCACTGAATGGTCGTTGTTTTTCACTTGTGACCTTTTTGTGACCAAAAACAGTTGGTCAAAAGCTGGCCATCTTTAATGAAACTTAACAACCTTCACTGTGATATGGTCGTAGACGGTTACGACCAAAACAAAAGGTAATAGATTCTACGACCAATTATTTTGGTCACTAGCACTCTGGCCAGACCACGTCAGATCCAACGTGGCAAGCTGACGTGGCAACATTACGACCAAATGAAAAGGTCGTAGATTAGAATCAGCCCGGTCCAGTTCCGCCATCTATATGGGCCAAGCCCAATAATTTAGCCCATCTAATTTTTTTCATGTCAATTCTGGTTGGCTGCTTTGGCCTTTTTGCAGTCCATTTCAATTTTGGGCCTCGGGATTTTTACAGTCCATTTATTTTTTGGACCTTGGCCTTTTTGCAATCCAATTCTTTTTGGGATGTAGCATTATGAAAGCACAAATATATTTGGTCCAATAGACCTTTCGGTCAGTTTTTCATTTGGTCCAATAGACCTTTTGGTCAGTTTTTCATTTGGTCCAATAGACATTTCGGCCAGTTTTTCATTTGGGCCAGGGTTCTTTATGTCAAATACAATTTACAGCACAAACATAGAATCAATCCAAATTCAATACCAATATATTCTCTTTTTGACCACTTTCAATCCAAGAATGCATTTCAAGTAAACATAGAATAATATTCCAAGGATTTGTACGTAAATCCTAGCATTTGAATACTAAGTTCAGCAAGCAAATATACACCAAATTCTTAGCAAGATCAACAATACATCCAAATTCCCAGAAAATTCGGCATTACAAGAAACATATAAAGCAAGTCGTTGACTGGGACTTCCAGCTTCTTCATAAAAATTCAGCCTAGAACTCTACTGTAGATGAGAAGAAAAACCACATGTTTAGTCTCAATATGGGTAATATATGCTAACAATAAAATAGAACAATAAATCCAAGAATCATGCAAGAGCCTATGTTTTACTATCATTTGGACACCCACATTGGCGATCCTTTCTTACCTAATGTGTGCAAGTCCAAATAAATTAATAAACAATCCATTTTATAGAGCAAATGATATGCCCCCTTTTTATCTACTACTGTAGTGTATGCTAGTGACAGGATAAGGGATAAGACTGATATGATATGCCAGATTGCCAGCAGCAGTGCTTACATGCATCTTCAAATTTTGAAACGCCCTATAGACTAGTTAGCTGGCAAAACACTAGAGAAGGCATAGACAGAAACGAAGGTAACATGCATCAACATCAAAAAATAGTAAGCACTGAACCTACATCATATCTACAGTAATGTCACCAATCAGGTTGCATGTGTATGCTAGAAATCAAGAATCAAAAGGACTTCAACTTGTTTTGAATATCTTGCCTCTGTTGCTCCCAGTTCAGTAAAGAAATGGTCGAACAGTGAGCACTTGGCCTCATGGACTTGGCAGTACACAATAGATTTCGGGATGGAGCATAAATAGAATACCTGGAAAAGAACAATAAAGAGCTATACAGTTAAGTAAGCATCCTTGGCTGTACAAATAAGTCGAGAGAACAATAAAGAGCTGTAGAGTCTAGAATTTCTGTTGAGAAACAGTAACTTGATGTAAAGTCGCTTGAAAATAGAAAACACCTTACAAGCTTCTGAAGCTTACCATGATTTCAAAAGCATGGGTTATGTAATCTTTTATGCCATCCTCCCAAAGTTTGGCTGGATGATCTAGCAACTGTAGTTGTACCCAGCTGCTCAAAATATAAACATATAGATGAGTGTCTCTCATGTGTCACCAGAGGCAAATAGAGATACACATAAATGAATGAACAGGGGCATATTCTACAGCAAGATGAACCGACAGAGATATATCTTGTAGCCTACAACAATCATGTTAGAAACCACAGAGATACAGTTACAAGGCTCGCACCGAAACAGAAAATTTGTATAGTGGCTTAAAGTAAATTAGTGGACGAAAAATTTCAGACTGCATATGAAGCATTCTCCATGGACAGAAATTTCATGCTTTCTTAACATTTCCATTAACAACAAATTGATACACCAGACAATGCTATTAGGTATCAGAACAGCATAGATGCACACAACACAAACAAGAGTATATAACCACACACACGACAAGTAATTCTACAAGATTGTTAGCACAAGTCTGGATTCAGTCATCGAGAGTGACATATAATGCTTTTCCTAGCAAGATGTCTAGTCATCCCTAAGCACAGGCTACTCCTGGCATTTAAAATGCACACAACAATTGATGTAGCATTGGCATTGCGCAGCAATAGGTACCAATACCGTATACTTGCTGTGTGGATATACATAATTAACCATCAGTGTATCACATCTCGAATTCAACTAGACTACTAGTACCTGGCAATCATATGCAACTCTGTGTTTGCTCTAGCCCAGCGATAAGATCGTAAAAGAAATCATAAGTATCTAGTGCATTTGGTATATAATAAAGCAACTGCCTGAACAAACAGAAGTTTTGCATCTTCACATCCCAATAGAGGAGATCTGTGGGATGACCTTCCCTGAGGAGCTCCCCGCAGGATCTTCTCCATGGCTGGCCCCCTTCTTTCACAAAACTAGATCGGCCTCTTCACGAACCTGCAAAAAAATGCATGCACGCATCAGATTGGGGGAGACGAGAGGAAGGAGAAGAGAAGGGGAGGAGGAGGGATGCGTACCTTGCTGTGCTACGGATCCCGAGCGAGCTCGCCCGCCATGACCGTGTGCTAGATTGGGGTTTCATGCGCGAGGTGGGGGAGACGAGTGGAAGAGCCATGGCGTCGGCATGAAGCAGACAGACGCAGAGGGGCAGGTCGGGGGAGGCGTGGGCACTCACAGGGTCGGAGCAGCATCCATCCCTCTAGCGGCCGAGTCAGGGTAGCATGACGCCGCCGGATCGGTCGGCGGCGAGGCAGGGCTCATGGTGGAGAAGAGGCGGCGGCCCACCTCCCACTCTGGCTCATCGAGTGATGGCTCCGACCGCACGGCCGCATCATCGCCGGAGAAGAAGCACACGGAGGCTGGATCCTCTCTGGGCGTGAGCGCACAGAAGGGGACGGCCTCGAGCACCTCCGTCCCGCGCGAGGTAGAGGTGGCGCGGATCGGGAAGAACCGATGCAGCCGCCGCCTGACCGATCGGGATCTGGTTCTGGGCCTAGGTTAGGTTAGGGAGAGAAGGAAAGGTGAGGGAGAGGACGGCGGCGGTGGGGGTAGGGGTACGGAAGTGGGAGGGGGAGGAGGTCGGCGGTGGAGGAAAGGGGCGGGGCACAAGGTCGGCGGTGGGTGGCGGCGGATTGAGATCAGAGGGAGGGAGAGGTTGGGGGCGGCGGCTGTGGGTGCGTGGGAGAGAAGGGGATGAGAGGGAGGAGTGCAGGTCTACGTGGGGTGAGAGGGTGAGGGGGTGAGGCTGACGTTGGATCCGGAGCCATTCGACGGTGTTTGATGCATGATCCGCGTGAGATGCCAATGAACCAATCAGAACGCAGTACACGCATACGACGTTATGACCATCTAAATTGGTCGTGATAACGTTAAGACCAATGAATTTTTTTAGCAAAAAATTATTTTCTATTTTTGAGTGCCAATGATTTTTATTTATAACCTACCAAATATTTGTTGCAAATTGGCACCACTTCATTTTTTTACAAGTGCCGAAAGGTAGTTTTTATTTTCTTTGAACAAAAAAAACATTTTCCATTTTCAAGTGCCAAATTAGGTTTTTTTGTGAATAACCTACCAAATATCTGTTGCAAAATTGTACCGCACCATTTTTTAAAAATATTAGACCACATTTTTTGTACAATTGATCAAATTGTTGCCACTCAAAAGCTTTTCATCCACCTCTCGTCAAGTTGACAAAATCCTGTCGATTGAGTAGGAACCGGGTCAAATTTGAACTAGAGGTGCCCAAAATGGATTTTTTTGTAAAGAACCTACCAAATATTTGTTAAAAAATTGGACCAAATAAATTTTATAAAATATTAGGCCATATTTAATGTACAATTTACCAAATGGTTGGGTGTCAAAAGATTTTGATCCACCTCTCGTGAAAAAGACAAATTTCCGCCGATTCAGTAGGAAGTGGGTCAAATTTGAACTACAGCTGCCTCATAGTTTGCTTTTTATTTTTTCCAAAAATCATTTCTAGGTACATAAGTATCTATTTAATCAGAGAAACTCCAAAAGTTTTGCAAGATTCAACCCCTAGCTACGAACGGTCATGCCCGTCGTTTTGACCGCATTTTGAAACGGGCATAAGAAATTCAAAAAAACATCAAAAAAATTGAAAAACTTCGCATTGTGTCATTATATGTGACCTAGTTTTCAGGAAAAATAACAAACTTGGACTAGGGCAAATGTTTTAAAAAAGTGTTCTCAGAAATGGGCTATTATGTATGAAGATCCATGGCTTTCAAGGCAAATGGCCAATGTTATGGCAACATTCATGGCATAGTTTGTTCAAATGATTTCATCTTTTGCACAAGTTTGCATCTTGGAATGACAAACAATGTTGCCTAAGGAAGTTTTCACTTTCTTTGCACGGAAAATTCATTTTCCATTTTTGAGTGCCCAAAATGGATTTTTTTGTTAAGAACCTAGCAAATATTTGTTGTAAAATTGGACCAAATCAATTTTCTAAAATATTAGGACATATTTAATGTACAATTGACCAAACGGTTGGGTGTCAAAAGCTTTTGATGCACCTCTCATGAAAAAGACAAATTTCCGCCGATTCAGTAGAAGCGGGTCAAAATTGAACTACAGCTGCCTCATAGTTTGCTTTTTATTTTTTCCAAAAATCATTTCTAGGTACATAAGAATCTATTTAATCAGAGAAACTCCAAAAGTTTTGCAAGATTCAACCCCTAGCTATGAACGATCATGCCCGTCGTTTTAACCACATTTTGAAACGGGCATAAGAAATTCAAAAAAAAATCAAAAAAATTGAAAACCTTTGCCTTGTGTCATTATATGTGACCTAGTTTCCAGAAAAAATAACAAACTTGGACTACGACAAATGTTTGAAGATCCATGGCTTTCAAGGCAAATGGCCAATGTTATGGCAACATTCATGGCATAGTTTGTTCAAATGATATCATAGTTTGCACAAGTTTGTATCTTGGAATGACAAACAATGTTTCCTAAGGAAGTCTTCACTTTCTTTGCACGAAAAATTCATTTTCTATTTTTTGAGTGCCCAAAATTGCTTTTTTGTGAAGAACCTAGCAAATATTAGTTGCAAAATTGGACCAAAAAGAAAGTGACAAAAGAAAACTTAATCCTAGCAAATTTTGTCAAAAAGTGACAAAAGAAAACTACTTAAAATCATTTAAAACAAAAGAAAAAGGAATAAACAGAACTATACTAAAACAGTACTGTTTTGCTAAAAACCTATTTTAAAATAAACTAAAAATAATTCACTAACTGCTACTGGATAGACAAAACAATAATTGAACAGTTGCAAAAAGAAACACTCAAAAATAATAATCCTAGCTCAAATTATAGCCAAAATAGTGATTTGAACAAAATTCGTCAAATTCAAATTTAAAAAACTTCAAATTTGAAATCCAAATGCACAAACAGAAACTTTATAAAATTTTGAAACTAATTCAAAAAGAATCACTAAATTTGGACTTAAAACATAAAAGGTATTAACAATCTAAAAACAGAACTAATTCTATAAAATAAATAAAAACAGAAAAAGAAAATGACTACGCATCGGACATGGCACAGATGGCGCTACGCTATTGGCTACGGGGTGTGCGCACTTTAGAACTACTGGCGGGTGGCCAACGGCTAAAAGAAAATGGTTTGAAAAAAAAACACGCCGGATCTAATCGGACCCGTAAGGTCTAGATCTAACGGTGGGGACGAGAGGAGCTCACTGTGGGGCGGCGAGGGCCTTCTCCAGTGAGGTGGCGATGGCGGCGACGCTCGGGCTCGATGCGGGCGACGGTTCCAGGGGTCCTCGGGCTCAGGGATGTGGTCGGGGAGCTAAAGTCGACGACGACGAGTCTCCCCGTGGTGACGGTGATGGCTGCGGTGGTCGGAGCACGGTAGGGCTTCGGCAATGGCGTGGCGGCGGGAGGCAACTCCGGTGAGCGATTTGGCGAGGCAGAGGGCACGGGCGGGGGTTTCTTTGAGGGGAAAGAGACAGGGAGCCTCGGGTTTTATAGCCAAGGTCTTCTAGGGGCAGGGGGCAGACGATTTGGCCCGGATTCGGAGGGATCCGGTGAATCTCCGGCGAAGGGCAAGTGCGGGCGGCAGAGGTAGGAGATGACCGAGGTTGATTTGGATCGAACGCGGGACCCATCAGTCAGCGGCAGCGGAAAATAGGAAAGGGAGCGGGCGCCCGAAAAAATGGGGATTCGGTGCGGGAGGCATGCGGCTGGGCCGGTCGGCTTGCTGGGCCGGCTCTGGCACTGTGCGCTGGGGCCTTTTTCCTATTTCATAAATAAGGGACAGCAAGCAAACTAAACTAAAACAAAATAAATACAAACTTTATATAGGCATATTATATATCAAAATGTTCAGAAAAATAAATACTAGAACATCAACTATTTTCTAAAGTCAAATAAAATACACACGAAATCTCAAAATTCAAACAGTGCTACTGTTGCATTTTAATTTGGTGGAGGATGGTCATTTGGGCATAGGAAAGCACTGTAAAAATTTGATACCATTTGGACATGCCAAAGTGGTACTTCCTTGACAATGCTCTTCTCTGGACAGAAACTTGGGAAAATTATTGAGGCAAATTGGCTAAATGAAATGAGCTCAAATTTGGTGGAGGGAAGTTATATAGGTAGGATCATGCCCTGGTAAAATTTCAACAATAATTAAGCAATATAAAATATAGTTGCTTCACAAACTGAAAATATGACTAGAATAAAAGATTGGATGATGATCTCACATGGATTGCTGGATAGAGCTCATATTTTGTGGAGAGTGATTATTTGAACATATGGAAGATTTGGAAAAATCTCAGATCATTTGGATAAGTCTAGCTAGTACTTCCTTCACAAAGCTTCTCTCTCGATAGAAACTTTGAATTTTTTTTGAGGAAGATTTACTAGGCACATGGAGCTGAATATTGGCATGTGGCAATGATTTGGATTTGGAAGAGTGCCCAAAAAGTTTGAGGGCAATAGGAGGGTTCTTGATAGCACTTGCTTTGTAATGTGCCAATCTGGCCAGAAAATAGAAATTGAAACTGGGCTCACATAGATGATTGGATTGAGCTACAATTTGTAGGAGGATGATAATTTTGGCATATGAAGGCACTGTAAAAATTTCATACCATTTGGATAAATAAAAAAGGTACTTCCTTCACAATGCTCTCCACTGAACAGAAAATTGGGAAAAATATTGAGGGAATTTGGCTAAATTAAATGACCTAAAATTTGGTGGAGGGAGGTTCTATGAGCAGGGTCATGTCCTGGTAAATTTTCAGCAATTATAAAGCAACATGAAATATAGTTGCTTCACAAACTCAAAATATTACCAGAAACAAAGATTGGATAGTGAGCTCACATGGATTGTTAGATGGGGCTCAAATTTTATGGAGAGCTATGGTTTGGGCATATAGAAGATGTTGCAAAAATTCAACTCATTAGGATATGCCTAGCTAGTACTTCCTTCACAAAGCTTCTAGCTGAACAGAAACTTTGGAAATTTGTTGAGGAAGATTTACTAGGCAAATCGAGCTGAATTTTGTCATGAGGTAATGATTTGGATAGGAAAGAGTGCTCAAAATTTTTGAGAGCAATCAAGAAAATATAAATAGCACTTCCTTCACAAAGTGTTGTTCTGAACAGAATAGGAAAATGAACATTCTTCAATTATTTTTGAACTAGGCAAGGAAGGTTTTTGACATAATTGAGGAAGATATGATCCAAAGAATTTATGTGATTTTTTGGGAATTTTGGGAATGACAGAAATGTAGGCTACTTCACAACCTAGGGCAAAAATTGACACATGGACATGACACATAGGCAAAAATTAACACATGGACATGACACATAGGCAAAACTGATGAGGTGGCGCCTAGTCATAGCAATGCACCACAATTTACAAGGCTATGACCATCTATATTGGTCGTGATCAGCTAGAAAAAAGGCAGCGGACCAGTGCTGTCTGCTTTACGACCATTTCGTGTAAGGAAATTATGACCTTTCTGACCATAATGGTCGTTATGGTTTAGGGTTTGGAGCCCCCCGAATAGCTTACGACCAATTGGTCTCAAATGGTCATAGATTTACGACCATTTCTTCCAGGGTCATTGACAGAAGGTCACAAGTTGACATATTTCTTGTAGTGAAAGTGCGTCATTTGGTATGAAGGAACTCGATACTCTCATGGTCTAAAGAATTATGCAAACGTTAACTTCACTGTGTTATTAACCATTAACTTGTGACAAAAGGATCTCATAGTACAACAATCAATTGGGTCTGTTCAACACAAGTGTTCTTCTAACATTGTGTCCTCAAAGTTGTTGGCATACTAACTTATGCCCATGATCAGGAAAATGGAACCATCATGCAACATTTGAGCTAGTCTTAGAGGTGAGACTAGGAATCTATTTTATTGTTTATTATTTCACACATGCACATGGGTTTTCCTCTGAGCCTCTTGGATATACAGACTCGATAACCATTGCAATTATAGCACAGAACATAAACATAATTACGAACATGTAAATAAATAATAACATTTATTATTGCCTCTAGGGCATATTTCCTTTAGTCTTTATTTCCAACATGGTCCTGGTAGACAACCGTTATGATGTGTTCTCAACGTGATGATGTGGGGGGGGGGGGGATGCATCCCAATTACGTCAGGACCGATCAGCAACCTGCATCATGAGTCATTCGTCCAACCATAGGCCCTTACTGTTGCGCGGGATTACCTCGGTTATTAAGTATTACTACAGACAAAAGCATTGAGTGTTTAAGGATCCCCAAGGAGTTGCTTTCTGCTACCGTACTCATCCTTACTGTCACCGGCTTTTGGTATAGTGTTCCAAGCATCATCGCTCCTTACCTTCTCCTAGATTGATCTTCTGGGATCCCGGGTACTTGCGGGGCCTTAGATCGAGAAGAAGACAAGAGACAACTCCATTGTGAAGTACACATACAAATAACGTCAATTATGCAAAGTCAATACCAACGATCCAATGCACAAATACATAGGGTTGCAAGGCTATGCCTCAACCCATTTCCTAAGGGAATTACTCACACATCACGATCGGATCAGAAAGAGAAAACATTGTTGAAGACATAAAGATGAATGATTGATTGATATAAAGTCTTACAACGTTGCCGATTGCAATGCACCAATTACAAGTATGGCTAACTATGGATAGGGTGGCTACGGTGGTGGAGATGGTGATGGTGATGGAGATGGAGATGGGAAATGGTGTTGCTAGGGTTTCTCCAGTGATCTCTTGCTAATTGGCGATTTGGCTGCTCTCTGGACGGTCCTTCCACGCTCCCCCTTTGCGAATTAGGTTAGGGCCCCTTTACAAAGTGTCAATGCATAGACATTAGGGAGCCGTCGGCGGCTGGTATGAGTGGGCTCGCTCATACCACATGCCGTCTTTTGTTCTGGAGCCTCTGTTTCGCTCCCGATTGACTTGGCTTGGTTCCCACACTTCGTATATTCTATATATAGCTTGATTTCCTTCCCTCATATGGTCCATTTCCCGCGCAAAAAAATTAAACAAAGGGATTTGCAATATTTTGCATTCATTAGTCATTAGTGGCAAAATCAGAGTGAATATCTCAGAATATCCGGTTTAAACAATGGTGGAATGAGTGTAAAAAAATACACTCATCATTTCCCTTCCTTGTACTAAGTTTTCATGAATTGCTATAAGTGGCCAATGCTTTGTTTGCTAAAGCTCAAGATATTTTATTTACTATACCCAATGTAATGTCATGACCTCTCACAAGATTAGTTTACACTATTGGAATCTGGCAATTTGCCATATGTCCCCTCTTTGCCGTCTGCCAGCTGACGGCAAAGAACCAGCTGATGGCAAAGAGAGTCTTTGCCGTCAGCTGGCTCTTTGCCGTCTACCAGCTGACGGCAAAGAGACCAATGGCAGACGGCAAAGAGGCCCGTGGGCCCAGGGGGGCTCGGCGCTGGCTAGGTCACCTCTTTGCTGTCTGCTGGCCCTTTGCCGTCTGCTAGCAGACGGCAAAGAACGGCCAGGCAGACGGCAAAGGAGGGATGCGGGGCCCACCAAAGCACGGCGTGGGCTAACCTAACGGCTGGCCTCTTTGCCGTCTGCTAGCAGACGGCATATCCATCTTTGTCGTCAGCTAGCAGACGACAAAGGAGCAATGTGCCTTAACGGCTAGCCCGCGCACGCCCGGCCCCCACTACCCCACTCTCCTCCCCCGCACCCCTCTCTCGCTCGCTCCCTCCGCCGCCGCGCTCGTCGCCGCCGCCGGCCCGCCGCTCTGCCGCCCCGCGCCGCCGGCCCCCGCGCCCTACCGCCCCTGCCCCCGCGCCCCGCCGCCCCTGCCCCCTGGCCCCGCGCTCCGCCGCCCCTGCCCGCGCGGTCCGCCGCCCCCTGCCCGGCGGCCTCCTCTCCTCGCCGCCGGCAGCCCCCGGCCGCCCTGGAGCTTCACCCCCGCCCCTCGCCGCCGGCCGCCCCCGCCGCCCCCTGGTGAGTGCCCCACCCCCGTCTTTTTTTTGTTTTTTTTTCTGTTAAATTAGTTACTTAGTTTATTAGGTAGAAAAAACTTAGATAGAAAAGATGAAAAGAAAAAACTTAGAAGAAAAAGAAGAAAAGAAGAAACCTAGAAGAAAAAACTTAGAAGAAAAATCCTAGAAGAAAAAAAAAGCAGAAAAGAAGAAGGAAAAAAAGGAAAAATAAAAAAGGAAAATAAGCAAAAATAAGAAGAAGAAGAAGAAGAAGAAGAAGAAGAAGAAGAAGAAGAGGAGAAGAAAAAAGAAGAAGAAGAAGAAGAAGAAAGAGGAGAGGAGGAGAGGAAGAAGAGGAAAAAGGAAAGGAAGAAGAAGAAGAAGAAGAAGAAGAAGAAGAAGAGGAGGAGGAGGAGAAGAAAAAAAAAGAAGAAGAAGAAGAAGAAGAAGAAGAAGAAGAAGAAGAAGAAGAAGAAGAAGAAGAAGAAGAAGAAGAAGAAGAAAAGGCAGAAAAGGAAGAAGAGGAAGAAGAAGAAAAGGAAAAACAGGAAAAAAAAGAGGAAGAGGAAGAAAAAGAAAACGACACCCCGCCACCCCGACCCCGACACGACACCCCGACACCCCGACCCCGACACGACACCCCGACACCCCGACCCCGACACGACACCCCGACACCCCGACCCCGACACGACACCCCGAAACCCCGACACCGCGAGACCCCCGACACCCCGACACCACGACACCCAGACACGACACCCCCGACACCCCGACCCCGACACGACACCCCGACACCCCGACCCCGACCCGACACCCCGACACCCCGACCCCGACACGACACCCCGACACCCTGACCCCGACACGACACCCCGACCCCGACATGACACCCCGACACCCCGACACCCCGAGACCCCGACACCCCGACACCACGAGACCCAGACACGACACCCCCGACACCCCGACACCCCGACCCCGACACGACACCCCGACACCCCAACCCCGACCCGACACCCCGACACCCCGACACCCCGACACCCAGACACGACACCCCCGACACCTGTTCGGCCTCCTGTTGACCGAAAAGGTGCTCTTCAGCCTTCCAGAGGCCGACGGGGTCATATATTGGTGAATTATGAGTTAGGTCATATATTTTCTGATTTTGTTATGAAAAACATCATATATATTTGTGTTGATCGGGTGGATTTAAATGTGCAGTTGTTTCATCGCTGCGAGGGTCTGGTGTTTGACGACCTCCCCGTGCGTTCGACGAGCTCCGCCCCTGCGTTTGTGGGTGAGCACAAATGACATCTCCTCCTCCCCCTTCATTTGCTCTATTCCGGTCTTCGTGCCGATGAAACTTGCTAGCTATAGGTGTCTTCAATCATCAGTATGCGTGACCACTATGCGTCTCCCGTTCGAAAGGGTTACATCTATAAATATGCATGCATTTGCATATTTATAACCGTGATTCTTTCGAATTGTCCAACGTTATCCATGGACAGCCCGAGTATGTGTAGATTGGGTTCGTTTTCCCATATGCTCTGCTCCGGATCCGATGCAGAATTTCGTAAGTGCCTCCCTGTTGTTCTCCGGGTACACATCCTCTCTGCTTATTGCCGAGACGTGTATGAGGAGAACAGCGGGGAGGTGCTGCCGAAATTTTGCGTCGGATCCGGAGCAGAGCATGGGAAAACGAACCCAATCTACACATACTCGGGTGGGAATAGGACCTATCTTTACCTATTAGCGTCTAGGTTGCATGGACGTAATAAAACTGACAAACTCCATTAACTGATGAATATGGCTTGCTGAATTATGTATATATTTCTTGTGTGTCCTGTAGCTAGGCAAGATGAGTGATCGTGCGTGGATGTAAACCGGTCACACTAGTCAGAAAGACATGACCGATGAATGGAAGACAAAAACCAAGGGGTTTGTGAGAGCAGCAATTGCAAATGGCTAGAGAAAAACCTGGTGCCCCTGTGTCCGGTGCGACAACTTTCAAAAGAGGATAGAGGTTGAAATGGGTAAACACCTGCAGAAGTGGGGTTTTACGCCTGATTATACGGTGTGGACATTTCATGGTGAGTCTGCCCAACGTGCCAGAGCTGAGGTGGTTCGTCGTCGCACGGACGAGCATGGTACCGGGATCGAAGACATGGTGCAAGACTTTGATGATGCTCGGGATTCGGACGATGAGATGGAGGAATCTGCAAAGGCCTTCAATGATATGTTGGAGTCTTCAAAACGTCCTCTCCATGAGCACACTGAGCTTTGTCAGCTGGATGCCATCGCACAAGTAATGGCTCTGAAGGCTCAATTCAACTTGGACAGAGAATGCTACGACGCGATGATGACACTATTTGGATGCTTTCTACCCAAAGGCCATGTAATGCCTGCAAACCTATACCAGTCGGACAAAATCCTTCGTGTACTTAAGATGCCCTATGAGAAGATAGATGCCTGTGAGAATGGATGTGCCTTATTTAGGCTTGAGTATGCGGACTTGAACTATTGTCCCATTTGCAAGTCTTCCAGGTATGTTGTGGTAGACAACGGTATGGGTGAGAAGAGGCAGACCAAAATTGCCGTTAATGTTCTTCGGTATATGCCAATCATACCAAGACTTCAACGTCTTTTCATGGTTGAAGAGACGGCCAGACAGATGACATGGCACAAATTGGGAAAAAGAACCGAACTAGATGCAGATGGGAATCAGATGATGGTACACACATCGGATGCTTTTGCGTGGAAGAAGTTCGATGAATTACATGGGGATAAAGCGGCAGATCCAAGGCATCCTCGAGTCTGCATCGGCACGGATGGGTTCAATCCGTTTGGTATGACGGCAACCCAATACAGTTGTTGGCCTGTATTTGTCATTCCACTCAATCTCCCCCCCGGACAGATTATGCAAAGAAAGAACATTTTCCTGACGTTGATAATTCCAGGGCCCAACTATCCGGGGAAGAATATGAATGTGTACATGCAGCCGCTTAAGGATGAATTGCAAGAAGCTTGGGATAATGGGTTCAAGACATACGACGCCTCTAGCAAACAAAACTTCATAATGCGTGTCTGGTACATGTACTCGATGCATGACTTGCCGGCGTATGCGCTATTCGTTGGCTGGTGTGTGCATGGAAGGTTCACGTGCCCCACATGCAAGGCAGCTCTTCAGTTTCGTTGGCTGGAGGCAGGTCGCAAGTATTCTTACTTCGACTTGCATAGACCGTTCCTGGATCCTCGCCATAAGTTCAGAAAAGACAAGAAGAACTTCATGAAAGGTAGAGTTGTGTAAAACTCAGCACCACCTGCATTGACAGGCCAACATATCCTGGATTAGTTAAACGCTCTCGAGCCTGATGCAGAGCGTCCAGGCTATTTCAAGGGGTATAATTCGGAACATGCCTGGACTCACAAGACATGCTTGTGGGATCTGCCTTACTTCAAAGACCTCCTTTGCCCACACAACATCGACGTGATGCGCACTGAAAAGAATATCGCCGAGGCCCTTTTTGGTACATTGATCGGCATAGAGGGGAAGTCAAAGGATAATCCTAAGGATAGAGTCGATCAGGAGGCTCTATGTGATAGACCGTTACAAAACATGCGATAACCGAAAGGAAAGCAGAACTGGACGAAGCCAAAGGCCTGGTTCAATCTTAGAAGGCCAGCTATGAGGGAAATTATCTTGTGGGTGAAAATGCAGTAGATGTTCCCTGAGGGGTATGCAGCGAATCTAAAGAGGGGAGCGAGTCTTGAAAAATTGAAAATATTTGGTCTCAAGAGTCATGATTGGCACATATGGCTTGAGCGGGTAATGCCGGTGATGTTGCGTGGCTTTATCCCTAACGATGAATGGCTAGTACTGGCAGAGCTGAGCTATTTCTTCCGTGTTCTTTGTGCGAAAGAACTATCGCCTGGCTTGCTAGATGAAATGGAAGAGTTGGCGCCGGAGTTGATCTGCAAGTTAGAGAAGATCTTTCCACCGGGCTTCTTTAATCCAATGCAGCATTTGATTTTGCATCTCCCGACCGAGGCAAGATTGGGGGGGCCCGTGCAGAATCGTTGGTGCTACGCAACTGAGAGGATGCAGAAGTCGCTTCGAGCAAAATGTAAAAATAAACGTAGATTTGAAGCATCGATGGCCGAGGCATATTACTGAGGAGGCGGCAAACTTAGTGACAACACACTACGAAGCCAAAAATCGTCATTTGCATAATCTGAAGCCTCGGTACAATGCTGGCGACCCTAAAAAAGGTGGATCCAACCTCAGCCTATTCAAAGGGAAGCTCGCACCAGCCGGTGCTTCGAAACCAGTAGGGTTGGATGTGAAAGAATGGCGGACCATTTCGTTCTATATCTTCAACAACCTAACAGAAGTGCGGCTGTACATCGAGTAAGTTCTCGGTACATTGTTGCGCAACTTCTAATTCCTTTGAACTGCTCTTATTCCCGGATATTTGATACAGTCGATACGTCGCCAAATTCTCGGATGGAGCGGTGATCCAAAAGGATTCCATCGAAGAGTATGAGCTTCTGGCAAAGCATGGAGGCGGCTATCCCGGTTTCATCTCTTGGTTCAAACAAATGGTAATTTCCATTAGACCATTTCATTTCTTCGTCTAATTTGCGGCTAATGCAACAATCCTTCCGTATTAAACTTGTAGGCTAATTCAGAGTCAATGGACGCCGAATTGAGACAAGTCGCTAATGGTTTTGACTATAAGGTCCGTTCATTTGACAAATACGACATCAACGGGTATCGCTTTCGTAGCTTTGGCCAAGAGCTATCTATGGCCGACCAAAAGTCTACACATTGTTGTGTCTCTACTATCGGCGAAGGAGATACCGAGTATTATGGAAGAGTTGAAGCAATTTATGAACTTCTATTCTATGGTGAAAACCCACCGAATGTCGTAGTCTTCAAATGTTATTGGTTCCAGCCGAAGGAGACTAGAAGGACTCATGAACATTTAGGGCTAGTCGAAATCAAACAAAGCACCCATTTAGATGTTCCCGATGTCTATATTACGGCTCAACAGGCGACCCAAGTTTTCTATCTACTGTGGGCCTGCCAAACTGATCCAAATCTGAATGGTTGGGATGTCGTTTATGAAGTGCCGCCACGTGTTAGACCACCTCCCCCCAATGAAGAGGATTATGAACCTCACATTAACCCAGACACATATGAAGGAGAATTCTTCCAAGAAACACGTCTTTCCAAAAAACGTTTCATGAACAACTCTACTTCACCCGAGAACATTGAAGTAGACAGCGACGGTGAATCCGACTTCACCCCTGAGCCGGAACAAGAAGAGCCGGAAGAAGAAGAGGTTACTGCTGCGGATGACCTGTCAATGCTTGACCGATTACATAAAGGAGGCCTTCCACATGTTGATGCTGCTGAACCCGATGAGCACGTCATCCAAGATAGTGATGATGATGCATTTATTGATCCCGGAGCATATATAGACGATCAAGATTTCTATTAGTTCATGTCAGGTATTCAATTTTTATTATATACATATATATTAATAGTTCATGTCAGGTATTCAATTTTTATTATATACATATTATTGGTTCATGTTAGGTATTCAATTTTTATGATATATACATGATGATGATACACTTAAATTATATACATATTATTATTCATGTCAGGTATTCAATTTTTTTATGTTGTACTAATTTCGTTTACTCTTTGTCATGGCAGGTGTTGGATGATGGTGGGCGCGGGTCGAGAGCGCTCCGCGGCTCCTTCTTCGTCGGCGCGTGGTGAGAGGGGTACTTCCATTCCAGCCCCGTCTCTCCGGAGAGCGCTGATCGACAGTCTGCAGACACCGATGGGCGCTTCTTCGTCGGCGTCGTTGCCCACCGAGAGAGGAGGTCGGGGGAAGAAGAGAGCCAGTATAGCTGGACGTAGCCACGGGAGAGGTAGGCAGGCTGCTACGCCTTCCTCACCGCCACCCCCAGCTGATTCACCCGAGCACATGACTGCTAGGGTGGACGACCCGTCTGAGGTGGAGGCTACGAGGACTCTGGTCCACGAGCCTCGGGTCGACGAACCTTCGACCCATGAGACTCCTGTCCCAGAGGCTTCATCCCACGAGACTCCGGACCAGGGCAGGGATCAGGCTACGTCTCAGGAGACCCGATGGGATGCCTGGCCGGAGTCGAGTGGCCATGCTGATGGTGGCGGGGATCAGTTTTCTGATACCGAGGGCGAGTTGGTTGAGGGGCGCACCGTCTACCAGCGTGGTAGTACACGGCTCCCGCCCGTGCCGGCGACCCGCGAGCAGAGGTGGTTCATTAGGCTTGATGGGGAGAAGTAAGTGCATTTACTTTTTTTTTTAACTTTTGCCTTCACGTTTCTTGAAATATCTAATGCGTTGGCCTTGTCATATTGCAGGGGTTGGCACCACGGCAAGGAAGTCCGCAGGCCCAACACCGTCCTTGGTGTGATTTGCCGGCAAAACTTCCCGGGGTTTGTCACGTTGCCCGGTGAGGGTCAGCTTTCACAGCTAGGATTGAGCTGGGAGCACTACTTGGCTTCCCCGGCCCCGCTGGAGGAGAGGATCGACGGTGTCTTGTGCACCACGAGGGCCGAGATGGTGCACAGAAAGTTTTGGGTAATTTATCCGTTACACAATTAAAAATCAACAATAGCTAGTTATTGTACTAATCAGTGTTGTCTCGTTTGATTGCAGACCTTCTACAGGTGTGAGGAGGGATACGAGGTGGCCGCGGCACAGGTTATCGATGCCGAGTGCAAGCGCCTACTACAAAACTTACGGCACGAGGCTCGGCCGCAGGCTGTTCGAGACTACTACGCCTCGCGTGGTATTAAGAAGGACAAGCCGTCGTGCTGCGAAAAGTTTCTGAAGAAGGAGCAGTACATGCAGGTAATTACCTATTCTTAAGGCCTTTTACTTAGTGTTCTTGATTTGATTCGTAGGCGTAGCGCTCAAATTTCTCTTTACTGACTTAGGTGCCCCCGAGATGGTGTGCGGATAAGATGGATTGTTGGGAGGCGTTGGTGAATGAGTGGTGCTCAGACGAATGGCTAGCCGTCCACAACAATGCCAAGGACCGGCGTGGCAAAATGGTTGGTGTGCCACACCATCAAGGCAGCGCCAACTTATATCAGTTCGGGCGGAACTGGGTATGTGTTTTTCTTCATGATTAATGCAATTCATTCTTCATGCTAGCTTCAGGTATCTGAGCCCGCGTCATTTACTAATACTATGCTCCTCTCTTTTAGGCGCGACACAATAACACGGAGGTGCCACAGGTGTACGACCTCTATGCCATGGCTCATACTACAAAGTACAAGAAGGCCAAGGCATTCTCTGAGTCTGACCTCGATAATCCAGAGAACTTCACCAACATATCCTCCCACCACAAGCTCGTGAGGTACAGAGAGGAGGGGAAGGCGAGGAAAGGGGAGGACTTTAACCCGAGCCAGCAGCCTATTGATCCAGAGTTGGTGATGATATCTGGTGGCGGGAGGCCCCATGGCTCGATAGCCATTGGAGATGGACTGATACGTTGTCCTCGCACTCTCACGGAGATCAAGTCGCACCAAACGAGCTCCTGTCCTGAGATAAGGCCTCGTCCACAGCCACTGGAGCTCGCCATCGAGGTTAGTTATACGGACTCAGATACCTTTCCTCTACATTACATTGTGTGTGCGTCTGCTCGATGATTACAATGCTAACGAGGAGTGGTGTTGCAGGCTGCTATTCAGAAAGAGGGAGAGGCAACCAAGGAGCTTCTGGCGGAGAGGGACGGGCAGGCGGCAGAGAAGGAGCGGGAGTTGGAGGAGAGGACGGCCAAAATGTTGGAGGAGGAGAGGTCACGGAATGACATGGCGAACCGGGCCATGTACGAGCTCCTCGTGGTAAGTTTCTTCTGCATATTAGCCAAATCATGCACTTAATGTTCGTTTCATTACTAACTAATATGACTGACTCGTCAAAACCAAATGTGCAGTCTGTGTGCGAGAAGACCAGTCAGACCCCTCCGCCGATGCCAGTCATTGCTCCGGGGACCATGGTGAGTTTCATTTGAATGGTCATTAGTTACTAGTCTTAACATTTCAGTGTCATCATGCTAACGAGACATTGCAAATGATCTTTGGTGTAGCGTAACTCCAGACAAGCATCGCACGATCCTTCTCCAGGTGGTACCGGCACGAGCACCCCCGGTGCTTCAGCTCCGTGATGACGGTAAGTTTTCTCTACTGTTTTGCTTAACAAAAGCATAATGACCTAGACTTAGCTTTATTTCCTCCAATATGCTTACCATAATGACCTAGACTTAGCTTATTTTCCTCCAAAATGACATAATAAGCTTACTTAGCTCCTAAATGGTCCATTTTACCTAAGTTAGCTCTAAAATGACTTAAGTTAGCTCTAATATGCTAAGTTAGCTCTAATATGCTTAGTTACCTAGGTTTGCACAATAATGACATATACTTAGCTTACTTATGTCAAAAATGGCATAATTAGCTTACTTAGGTCAAAAATGGTATAACAACCTTGGTAACCTCATAAATGTCATATACTTAGCTTAATTTCGTCCAAAATGACATAATAAGCTTACTTAGCTCCAAAATGATCCATTTTACCTAAGTTAGCTCCAAAATGACCTAAGTTAGCTCTAAGTTAGCTCTAATATGCTTAGTTACCTAGGTTAGCTCAATAATGACCTATACTTAGCTTACTTATGTCAAAAATGGCATAATATGCTTAGTTAACTCAAAAATGGCATAATTACCTAGGTTAGCTCAATAATGACCTATACTTAGCTTATTTAGTTCATTTATGACATAAGTAGCTTAGTTAGCTCATAAATGGCATGATAACCTTGCTAAGCTCATAAATGTCATATACTTAGCTTACTTAGCTCATAAATGACATGATAACCTTGCTAAGCTCATAAATGTCATATACTTAGCTTACTTAGGTCAAAAATGGCATGATAACCTTGGTAAGCTCATAAAAGTTTATATACTTAGCTTACTTAGCTCATAAATGGCATGATAACCTTGGTAAGCTCGCATTGATGGAGTGCTTCTTTTTACTTTCTTATTCTTCTTCTTCTTCTTCTACTACTAGTCTTCTTCTTCTTCTTCTTCTTCTAGTTTTCTTCTTCTTCTTCTTCTAGTCTTCTTCTTCTAACTTTCTTATTTCCCATTTTGCAGATTTCATTCACTTCACGGAAGCTTTCATTGATGGAGTGCTTCTTTTTTACTTTCTGTTTTGATTTTGTACCTTTGAACATATGTGGAACTTGCTATATGGATGAAACTATGTATGTGGAACTTGCTATGTATGTATGGATGAAACTTATGTGTTGGATATCTCAGATGTTTGCTATGAAACTTGCCCTGTGAAATATATATATATATATATCATATATTTGCTGTGAAAATGCTTGGATATAAGAAAAAACAGAATAAAAAGAGGCAATGCAGGCTCTTTGCCGTCTGCCACCGACGGCAAAGGGCTCTTTGCCGTCTGCCGCAGACGGCAAAGTGGACACGTGGCAGCAACCTGTGCAACCTGGGAGCACTGGGGGCTGACCCATTTGGTCACTTTGCCGATTGTGGTAGACGGCAAAGGATGGTGTGGTTTTCCCATCTGTGGCGGACGACAAAGAGTGGCAGCGGCAGACGGCAAAGAGCGGGGAGGGTGACGGGTCTGATGACGTCATGAAGCAGACAGCAAAGGGGAGGGCACATTTGCCGTCAGCCGGCAGACGGCAAAGCCTCCCGTTAGCCACCTAACGTGGCTAACGTCTATCCTTTGCCGTCAACTTTCTTTCCCGTCTGCTGGCCCAGTAAAGCTGACGGCAAATGTCTTTGCCGTCCGCTGTGCGAAAACAGACGGCAAAGAAGCTCATTACTGTAACTTACAGTGCCGTCCATGTTTGCCGTCTGCAGCTGATGGCAAAGACCTTTGCCATCAGCTTTATGGTCCTTTGCCGTCTGCCATGGCAGACGGCAAATCAAATGATTCCTGTAGTGTTATAAGATTGAATTGCGGTGTTAGAATATATAATAACGAAAAAGCAAAAGGAAGTCTCATTTCAACTCTTTATTATATAGCCTGACACCAGCAGATACATAGATAATTGCTCTGAAGGAGCAATAGAACCTTTTGTAACCTACCATCTCAAACTATAAATTCTCTAAACCATGATATGGTTAGGAATCGAAAGATAAAAGAAAAATAAGAATGATGTAAATGATACCGTGGCACCTCCCCCAAGCTTGTGCCTTTACCCATATACTCATGCTTGGTCCTTTGGTGGTATTGGTGGTTTATTACTGTAGTCCTTCACAATGCTCAAAAACATCTCTTCCATGTCTTTGATCTGGTTAAGGACCGTTTGCAGCAGCATATATATCATTGTGTCTGACCCCATCCATGATTTGGTCATTGTTGATTCACCTACCATCTCTTTTTCCTGCATCGGCCTTACTAGAATGTTGGATATCCTAGTTTGATGGTATGTGTGCAAAAGAGGTATTATCTACTCCGTAAATATGGATCAGATTATGAAAATAGTTTCTTGATAATCTGGTTGAGGACTTATGAGAAAGATTGTGCCTCGGTACCCTACCACCTGTGTGCATCCTGTCTCAATTGTTTATGCTTCTTGAGGAGCTTTGGATGGTCAAGGTGCTAGCAATAGTTGCTGATGGAGGTTCAAGTCCTGGAGCTTCTGGTTCTTCTTTAGGCTTGGCAGCATCTTCAAGGGCATCACACTCCTCGAGCTTCTCCTCCTTCACCTTCTCTTTCTCTTTTCTATGATCGTCGACTCCCTCATTGCTAAAATTGGAGGAGGAAATGGCGATCTAGAACCTCAAAATCCCTGGCAGAAAACAGCTCAAAACGAAAACAGGACGGAAAAGTGCGATAGGTAGATCAGAAAAATCTGAAAATTTTATAATAATTTTTTTGCGTGCAGAAGGGGTCAATGGGCGAAAGATGGGGCCGAGGCGGTGTCCGGGGCTACCATGCGGCCAGGCCACGCGGCAAGGGTGTGACCCGCATCGCGCCCACTGGCACATTCTTGGATACCTCTTTTGCCCGGTATTTTTTATTTTGTGTAAAACTTCCAAAAATAATTTTCCTGATTTTTCGGAGATGATTTCCATACCTTTTCACGTACCTATTTCTTTTTAGGGTTCTAGAGCCTTCCAAAATTTATTTTCGATGAACTCTTCTGGTGTAATTACCTGTATAACGTCGGTGTCCACCTCAAGAGGGTTACCGACAATGTAATGCTTGAGCCTTTGCCCATTCACTTTTTTCAGTTTGTTGCCTTCGGCGTTGTTGATCTTTATGGCTCCTGACAGATAAACGTCTTCGATGATGAAAGGGCCTTCCCATTTGGAGAGAAGCTTACCAGCAAAAAATCTAAAATGAGACTTGTACATGAGAACGTTATCACCTATTTTAAATTCATGTTTTTGTATTCTCTTGTCATGCCACATTTTAACTTTTTCTTTAAACATCTTTGCATTGTCATAAGCTTCATTTCTCCATTCATCTCAAGCACTCATGTCAAGTAACCTCTTCTCTCTGGCTAATTTGAAATCATAGTTAAGATCCTTAATAGCCTAATAAGCTTCATGTTCTAGTTAAGAGGTAAATGACAAACTTTTCCCTAAACCATTTTATAAGGGGATATTCCCATAGGGTTTTTGTAAGCAGTTCTATAAGCCCAAAGTGTATCATGTAGTTTCTTTGACCAATTCAATCAAGATTTACTCACAGTCTTTCGCAAGATTTGCTTAATTTCTCTATTTGTTAACTCTACTTGCCCACTAGACTTCGGATGATAAGGTGATGCTACTCTGTGGTTTACATCATACTTAGCTAGAACTTTCCTGAAAGCACCATGAATAAAGTGTGAACCCCCATCAGTCATGAGATATCTAGGGACTCCAATCCTCAGAAAGATAACATCATTAAACATCTTAATAGAAGTTTTGTGATCAACACTTTAGTTGGAATAGCTTCTACCCACTTAGTGCCATAATCAACAGCAACTAAAATATGTGTGTTACCATGTGAAGTTGGAAAAGGTCCCATATAGTCAACGCCCCAAACACCAAAAGGTTCAATGACCAGAGAATATTTCATAGGCATTTCCTGACATCTACTAATATTACCAACTCTTTGACAATCATCACAAGGCAAAATAAACTTCTGAGCATCTTTAAAGAGAGTAGGCCAATATAAACCAGATTGTAATACCTTGTGTGCAGTTCTGTCCCCAGCATGGTGTCCTCCATATGGACTAGGGAGACACTTTCTCAGTATTTTTGCATGTTCATGCTCCGGTATACGACGTCTAATAATACCATCTACTCCTTCCTTATATAGATGTGGATCATCCCAAAAGTAGTGTCTTAAGTCAAAAAAGAAGTTTTTCTTTTGTTGATAGGTGAACTTAGGTGGAATATACTTAGCAACAATGTAATTTGCATAAT
The DNA here is from genome assembly GCA_039707655.1 of Elymus sibiricus. NCBI lineage: Eukaryota > Viridiplantae > Streptophyta > Magnoliopsida > Poales > Poaceae > Elymus > Elymus sibiricus. Next base: position 36,566,972 of record CM077663.1, on the reverse strand, counting down.
CAGCAAACCAAGGATTTTCATGAGAGGAAACATTAACATCAGCTAGTTGCTCATCAGGAAAACTACTAATAACAGGTATAGGATCATCAGGTATGTTTTTCATTCTAGACAAATTATCAGCTATTGGATTGTCCGCTCCCTTTCTATCAACAATATGCAAATCAAACTCTTTCAGTAAAAGAACCCACCTAATCAACCTAGGCTTAGCATCTTTCTTATCCAAAAGGTATTTAATAGCAGTATGATCAGTATGGATAGTAACTTTGGAATCAACAATATAAGGTCTAAACTTATCACAAGAAAACACAACAACTAAGAATTCTTTTTCAGTAGTAGCATAATTTCTTTGAGCACTGTCCAAGGTTTTACTTGCATAATGAATAACATTCAATTGCTTATCAACTCTTTGACCGAGAACAGCCCCTACAACATAATCACTAGCAGCACATATAATTTCAAAAGGTAAGTTCCAATCAGGTCATTGAACTATAGGTGCAGAAGTTAAAGCTTTCTTAAGAATTTCAAAGGCTTCCTTACAATTGAAACGTCTCAAATGTATCTATAATGTTTTATGGTTCCATGCTATTAGTATATCAGTCTTGCATGCTTTTGGTATAGTTTTATGTCATTTTTATTACTTTTTTGGACTAACCTATTAACTCAGTGCCCAGAGCCAGTTGTTGTTTTTTGCTGTTCTTGGACTTTTTAGAAAAATCAATTTTCCAGAGCTCTGAAAAATCCAGAAAACATTTTGCACCGGGAAGGTTCCAGAAAGCACCGGGGCCAGCCGGGGGGCCAGTCACACCCACCACATGGCCAACGCACGCGGCCAGGGGGTGGCCGCGTGGTGGGCCCGCGTGGGCAGCCCCTGGCTCTGACTTACCGCCTCTTGACGTCTACACGTTTATAATAATTTGAAACCATGGAAAATCATAAGGAGGATTCTGTTCCGCCGCCGCACCTCTCTGTTCTGCGAAGATCCAATTTGGCGGCCTGTTTCGGTACTCTAGCAGAGGGGGAATCTACTTCCGGAGCTATCTTCATCAACGTTGCTGCCACCATGACCAGGTGTGAGTAGTTTTCCTTTGGACTACATGTCCATAGCAGTAGCTAGTTGGCATCTTCTCTCCCTATGTTCTTCAATACACTGATCTCATGAGTTGCCCTACATGGTTGAGATCCATCTGATGTAATCTGAGGTGTGTTTGCTGTGATATGATGAATTGTCACTTTATGGTCAGATCAATCCATGAATTCTTTTGAGATTCCTTTGGTTTCTTTGCTGCATAATTTCTATTCATATATGCTCTCCGATCTATTTATATTTCTTGGGCCAAGTTAGATGGGTGATCTCCAAGATGGAGTTGTGTATGATAGTTGGGTTCAATCTTGCAAGTAATCTATCTCAGTGACAAAAAGAGAAAAAGGCTTGTATTGTGTTGTTGCCACTAAGGATAAAAAGATAGTACGCAGGGTGAAGACATTATACAATCAACATTATGTCATCTTACTTAATGCAATGCTCTGTTTTACTTAATACTTTGAGATGCATGCTGGATAGCGGTCTTGGGGTGGAGCATTAGCTATAGATGCAGTTGGATTAATGGTCTATAGATACACGGACGTAATGCCTATATGTAATCATGCCATCGATAATCATAGTCATAAATATTACAACTTAATCGATGCGCAACTATAATTTGTTCACCACACCTTTACAATCTTGCTTGGAAAGATGCATCTAGTGAAACTATGGTCCCTCGTCCAATTTATTCCCATGGCTATTACCCTCGTTTGCATGTTTTCTTATTGTTTACAATCTGAACCATTTCTTTATTTACTGTTATTTATCAATTCCTATCACACCATATGTTTTACCCTTGTAACTAGCAAGATAGGAAGCTTGACAACCTTCCTGACTCGTTGGGGACAAGTGAAGTTTATTGGTTGTGTGTAGGTACTGATCATTAACTGCAATCGTTGTAGTTCCTACTGGTTCGATAAACCTTGGTTCTCAACTGAGGAAAATACTTGCTGCTGGGCTACATCATCCCTTCCACTTGGGGGTACCCAACAACTTCTTCGGAAGTAGCAAGACAAATTTCTGGCACCGTTAGCGGGGAACTACTATCTTCAGTTATAGGTCCTACATACAACTACCTTGCTTTTCTTGTAATCTATCTTGCCTAGTTACTTTGTATTTATTGTTTGTTTGCTTTTCTGCTTTCCGTAAAACTCGAAAATACCAAAAATACTGAAATTTCAGCATGCTATCTTTCTTTTACTTTGTTATATCAACTTCATTGACACACAAAAGCAAGTAAAAGTAAAATGATAACTTCTGAATTTTTCAAAACTTTTGAAATTTTCAAATATGTTACATACTTTGAACCAATAGAAAATAATGAAGAATCTATAGAAGAAAAAACTATTGGGATATGCTCATTGAGAGACAAGTATGATTGGAATAGGCATGATGATCTTTATGATTCAAGTGATGAAGATGACACACTTGATGATAGTATTGCTTTTTATGGTGACAATATGTCTGTAGGCACTATTGAGGATGATTATGTTATGCCCACTACATATTATAATGATCATGATTGGGGAGACAATTATGATACTTCTTGTGGCCTTGGAAACTTGTTTGGGGCTAATGACGAGTCTATGTTTGATCATAGTGATTATAATATTATTGAAAGTGGGCCTGGAGAGGTCATGGCTTTAGGAAGAAATAATTCCACAAGTTCGAAGAGTGTTCAATCTTATGATAATATTGTCAAAAGTGGGTTTGGAGAGGTCATGACAGTCGGGGGATGAACCCCGGGTAGGCAACGGAGCTCGAACCCCTTCTTAAAAAATCATCGGAGCAGGTCAAGTCCCTCAGGCCGGCTTGCTAGTACGCCGGCTCCCCAGCACGAGCCGGCTCGGCACGGCGTCCCGGCCTTCCCGGCTGGCCCATGCCGGCTGGCCACGAGGGGACGAAGCGTTCGCGACGAAGCAAGCGTGGCTACAACGCTCCTTCCTTTACGCTGACACAACAGGCGAGGCTGCAGCTTTCCTTGCGCCCCCGCCCGAGGCGGGCGGTGTCAGGGAGGCGCGGTCCTGTAGAAACAACAGCGCCGACCTCCCTCTGACGACGGACAAGACGCGCCACAGTGCTCCGTACCCAGACTGACGAGGGACAAGACCCGCCACAGTGCCCCGTGCCAGGCAGGTGCGGCGCCCCTGGCGACCCGGCGACCCAGCGGCCCCCACCACCGGCTCTCAATCAATGACACCAGGGGCCCACGCCTTTGTAACTTTACCATTGTAACCCTGGGGGTCGGCTTATAAGACCCCTAGGGAAGCCTCCGTGCAGAGGGGTTGGCTTCCTTCGGTTCACCCTCCCCCGTTGGCTGGTTGCTCTTCGCTTCCCTTTAGTGACTCCTTGGTCCACAGTGCACACACACACACTCTCGCCGGAGAGGCAGAACGGTGGCCTAGCCCCTTCTCCCTCCTCCGTCCGAACAGCTCCAGGAGCGACCTTGTAGCCCTTGTGCTCCCCATACTACACTCGGCAGGATTAGGGGTGTTACCTCTCCAGAGGGCCCCGAAGCTGGGTACGTCTCGTGTCTCGCACTTGCTCGTGCCAACCTCGCCTCCGGAACCCACCGACGTCCTTTCGTAGCCCCACCTCTTTAGCCATCTTATGGCATCTGCCTTGAAAATACCATTATAGTTGGCGCCCACCGTGGGGCCGCTCGCGGCATCGGTCAGAGTCAAGTTCCGGACGAGGCCCTTCACTAGCTCCGACGTGCGCATCATGCATGGTCTGGTCCGCGCTCCCCGCGCGGCCGACTCGGCTGGCTGCGGCGCTCTGCCGGGTACGGACACTGCTTGTCCCGCAGGCTGCTTCATCGTCCCCTTCGGCGCGCTGCGCGTCTTCGTCGTGCTCGTCCCTGACGTGTTTCCCAGTGACGTGCGCTGTTTCGCCGACTCCCCCGTCCCCTTTGGCTGCGCCGTCTCCAACGTCGTCGCGGGTCTCTGCGCCCGCGTGGAGGTGCTCACCATCAGCACTAGCGCCGGCTCCCCACGCGACAAGTAGAAGGCCGCCACGGCTGCCGCTGCCGCGGTTACAGCCCCACCACGTCGGGCCGACCCGCTCCACGAGACGATCCGGAGCCTGCGAGCCCCCATCACGCCCGACGCCGACATGGCAGCTGCAGCGGCTCAGCTCAACGAGGACCGTGAGCATCTGCTGGAGGAGGCCACGGAGCTCGCGGCGACGTGGCGCCGGCTGGAGTCCGCCCAGCGAGAGTACGACAGCACCCACGGCTTCACGCCGGCCGCCGCCGAGCCTAGCCGGGTCGCGGAGGTACGGATTCGTGGGGGCGCAATCGGCCATGCGCTAGGCACAGGCCGGCCCGTGTACGACACCCCCGTCAAAAACATGCGCGCGGCGCAGGCGGCCATGGCGGATCTATAGTTCCTGGAGGGCGAGGAGCTGCTGCAGTAGCAGCAGCGCATCCGCGACCTCATCACCGCGGTGAACGAGCAGCAGAAGCACTTCGACCCAGCTCGGCCGTCCGCCTCCACCTCAGGAAAAACCGGGGACCCGGAGAGGGCTCTCCAGGACGCGCAACAAACGTCCTCCCACGCCACTAGAGAGAGTCTCTCTGGCTGGCGTCGGTCTAGCCGGAGCCGGCATCATCGTGCCACAACTACCGGGAACGGCGTCGCCAACGAGACGGCTGGCAACGGCCGGGTTCAACTGCCTGAGCCCCCCGTGCAGCCGGCTCGACGGCTCAAGCCGGCCCGAGAAGCCCCCGCGCTGCGCGGCCCCGTGGTTTACCGGCTCGGCCCCGCGTGCCCTACGACGAAAACGACGCCCGCCACCGCCTCTACCGGCTGGCGTGCTCCACCGCATTGGAGGAGGAGAGCTCTGTCGGCCCGACGTGTTTCGGCCCCCGCATTCGTGAGGAGCCCATCCCCAAAGGTTTCTCGCTGCCTCATGACTCCCCCAAATACAACGGCGTCACCAAGCCGGAGGACTGGCTAACGGACAACACCACGGCCGTCGGCATAGCCGGCTGCAACCGGCCAGTGGCCGTGCGCTACGCCCCCCTCATGCTGCTTGGCTCGGCCCGGACGTGGCTTAATAGCCTGCGAGCCGGCAACGTGAACTCTTGGCTGGATTTCGAAGACGCGTTCATCCGCAACTTCACCAGCACGTACAAGCGACCCGGCAAGCCTCGCCAGCTCTCCATGTGCGTCCAGAAGCCGGGCGAGCCCCTTCGCGACTTCCTCAGGCGGTGGACAGAACTGCGCAACTCCTGCTAGGGCGTCCACGATGTCCAGGCCATCCAGTACTTCATCGACAGGTGCCTGGACGGCACCCTGGTTAAGCACCGGCTGGTGTGCGACGAGCCGGAAACCCTGGTGGAGCTCATGGCCATGGCGGACAAGTACGCTACGGCCGACTCCGCGATGAACATGAAGATCACGATCGACGCAGACGGCAAGCTCCTCCCTCTCCAGCCGGCGCCTCCCAAGCCGGCTGGCGATGGCGGCTAGCACCGCCAAGACAACAACACCAACAATGGAAAGCGCAGGAACGACCAGCTGGCGACCCGCTACGACAGCTGGCAGGTCGCCGCTGTGGAAGGGGAGCAGCCAGCCGAACAAGGCTCAAGCCAGCGCCCACGCACCGGCAAGGCTGCCTGGCAGCCCAAGCTATCATTCGAGCAGATGCTTTACGCCCCCTGCAAGAACCACAGCGGCGCGAAGCCGTCAACGCACACGCTCCGGCAGTGCAGTTTCACCCAGCGCCTGCTGAAGGGCAACCTTCCGCCCCCGCCACCCGGAGCCGGCTCGCAGCAGCCGCCGCCTCCGCCGCCACCCGGCGCCCTCGCCGACAACCCTTTCCCATGCCCGGACGCGTCCTACGTCGTCTTCACCAGTGAGGGGGATGACAAGCACGCCAAGCGCAAGCACGCGGCCGAGATGAACGCCGTCGTCCCTCCGATTCCCCAGTACATGCACTGGTCCGACCGGCCGGTCAGCTGGTCCCGGGAGGACCACCCGGCTGTCATGCCCACGCCGGGTGGCTACGCCCTTGTGCTCGACCCCACCTTCGTCTCCGAGAAGCGCAGCTGCCGCTTTTTGCGGGTGCTGATCGACGGCGGCAGTAGCATCAAAATCCTGTACCGCGACACCATGACCAAGCTCGGCATCGAGGCGCGACAGCTGGAGCCGACCCGGACAGTGTTCCACGGCATCGTGCCGGGTCTCTCCTGCTCTCCGATCGGCCGGGTCCTGCTTGACGTCATGTTCGGCTCCAGCAGTCACTTCCGCCGCGAGCCAATCTGGTTCGAGGTGGTCGATCTGGCCAGCCCCTACCATGCGCTGCTGGGCCGGCCCGCAATGGCCAAGTTCATGGCGGTCCCCCACTACGCCTACCTGAAGTTGAAGATGCCGGGTCACAAGGGCCTCATCACCATCGTCGGCGACTACAAGAAGTCCCTCGAGTGCGCCAAAGCCGGCTACCAGCTGGCCGAGTGGCTGGTCATCGCCGAGGAGAGGCGCCAGCTCGACCAGATCGTGGCGCTGGCAAGCGCGATCCCGGCCGTGCCGACTCCGCCCAAGCCGGCCGACGAGGCCTCCTTCAAGCCGTCCAAAGACACGAAGAAGGTCCCGCTCAACCCGGCCGACCCCAGCTCCAGCAAGTACGTCGTCGTGGGTGCCGGCCTCGACAGCAAATAGGAAGGCGAGCTCGTCGATTTCCTCCGTGAGAATCAGGATATCTTTGCATGGTCTCCCAAAGACATGCCGGGTGTCCCGAGGGAATTCGCCGAGCACAAACTTCACGTCCGCAAGTACGCCAAGCCTGTCCGACAGCCACTACGCCGTTTCTCCGAGGAGAAGCGAAGAACCATCGGTGAAGAAATCGCCCGGTTTCTCACAGCCGGCTTCATCATGGAAGTGTTCCACCCGGAATGGCTGGCCAACCCGGTCCTCGTCCTGAAGAAAAATGGCACGTGGCGCATGTGTATCGACTACACCAGCCTGAACAAGGCATGCCCCAAAGACCCGTTCGCTCCGCCCCGGATCGACCAGGTCATCGACTCCACAGCCGGCTGTGAGGTCCTTTCCTTCCTGGATGCCTACTCCAGGTACCACCAGATCAAGCTGGACCCGGCCGACGCCCTCTAGACGTCCTTCATCACGCCCTTTGGGGCGTATTGCTACATCACCATGTCGTTTGGCTTGAAGAATGCCGGCGCCACTTTCCAACGCTGCATGCAGAAATGCCGGCTGCCCCAGCTCGGCAGAAATGTGCACGTCTACGTCGACGACATCGTGGTGAAGACCAAGCAGCACCTCACGCTCCTGGCCGACCTCCAGGAAACCTTCGCCAACCTGCGCCGGTTCAAGATCAAGCTCAACCCGGAGAAATGCGTCTTCGGTGTGCCGGCTGGCCAGCTACTCGGCTTCCTCGTCTCGGCGCGCGGCATAGAAGCCAACCCAGAAAAGATCAAGGCAATCGAGCGCATGCGCAAGCCGACCCGGCTGCGCGACGTGCAGAAGTTCACTGGATGCTTGGCCTCTCTAAGCCGGTTCGTCAGCCGGCTGGGAGAGAGGGCCCTGCCCCTGTATCAGCTGATGAAGAAGACGACGGCGTTCGAGTGGAGCGACCAGGCGGACGAAGCCTTCCGCGACCTCAAGCGCATGCTGTCAACCGCGCCCGTCCTGGCCGCGCCGGCTGAGAAAGAGCCACTCCTGCTGTACGTCGCCGCCACCTCCCGAGCCGTCAGCACGGTGCTGGTCGTCGAGTGCCCGGTGGAGGGCAAGGTGCAGCCGGTTCAGCGCCCTGTGTACTACCTCAGCGAGGTTCTCTCCACCTCCAAGCAGAACTACCCCCACTACCAGAAGATGTGCTACAGCATGTACTTCACTGCCAAGAATCTGAGGCAGTACTTTCAAGAGCACGCCATTACTGTGGTGAGCACGGCCCCCATCGGCGAGATCATGGGCTGCCGGGATGCATCTGGCCGGGTGGCCAAGTGGGCCATCGAGCTAGCCGGCCACACGATCCACTATGAGCCCCGCACCACCATCAAGTCCCAAGCGCTGGCCGACTTCCTCGTCGACTGGACCGAGATCCAGTACCTGCCACCGGCACCCGAGTCGACTCACTGGCGCATGCACTTCGACGGCTCCAAGATGCGCAACGGCTTGGGAGCCGGCATCGTGCTGTCCTCCCCCAAGAACGACCGGCTGCGGTACGTCCTGCAGATCCACTTCGCCGCCTCCAACAACGTCGCCGAGTATGAAGCTCTCGTGCACGGCCTCCAGCTGGCCAAGGAGATCGGCATTCGGCGCATGCTCTGCTACGGCCACTCGGACCTAGTGGTGCAGCAAGTTTCCGGCGACTGGGACGCCAAAGACGCCAACATGGCCAGCTACCGCTTCCTGGTCCAACAGTTCTCTGGCGGGTTCGACGGCTGCGAGTTCCTCCACGTCCCGCGCGTGGACAACGAAGCAGCCAACGCCCTGGCCAAAGTGGGCTCCACCTGGCAAGCCATCCCATCCAGCGTCTCCCTCGAGTACCTGCGGAAGCCGTCCATCAAGCCGTCTCCCGAGTCCGAATCCATCTTCGTCCCGGACGACCCCAACGCGCCCCCACCCAACCCTGGAGTTCCCGGCCCAAGCTCGGGGACTGCCGGCTCCAGCCCGGGGACTGCCGTCTCCGGCTCGTGGGCTGCCAGCCCAACCTCGGGGACTGCCGGCTCCGGCTCGGGGGCTGCCGTCCCATGCGGCCGGCTGCCGGATTCTGCCCCGCGAGCCGGTCCGGCGCCAGCCGTCTTCCGCAGCCGCCTTGGAGGATCGACGCTGGCGTCCTCCCCGGCCGAGGGCGCTGCACCGTGGGCTCCGGTCAGGTCCTCTTCGTTGTCATCCGGCCAGTCGCGCAGAAGTTCTGAGGGCGGAGACTTACCCGTGTTCCGTGACCCGCTGGCTGTGGCGTCGGCCAGGCGCGCTTCGACTCCTCCCTCCTCCGCCTCGGCGTCGGCTTCCTCCGCGTCCGACTCGGGCAAGTCGGCCAGCAGGATCTGGGAATTCGGACCGTCATGATTCTTCTGGCAGGCGAACAGCTGCGGTCCTCCCGCGGCGTCAGGGCACAGAAATAACGTTGAGGCGGCAAAAAATAGAGACCAGGGACTCACCGCCGGCGCCGGGTTTTCCCGGTGATAGGGCTCCTTCCCGAAGCTCCACCCCTCCTCCTTCAACCCGGCCTTGGAGATATAGTTGACCCGCTGGATGATCCCGGCCGTCGTCAGCGCCTTCGTCGATGTCCGGGGTGGGTCAAGCCGGCCGCTCATGTCGCAGATCCGGTGTGCCCGGCACTGCAGCGGCAGCACTCGGCGTGAGATGAAGGCCGCGATGAGGTCAGCCGGTTTCAGCCCCTCGCGATCCGTCATCTCCCCGATCCGGCGGCAGATGTTCAGGAGCTCCTGTGGCAGCTTCTTGGGGCAGTAGCCCCAATTCGACTTGGGGAGCGGCGCCGCGTTGACGAAAGGCGGTAGGTTGATGACGTCCACCGCCGGGTTGAGTTCCGGACATAGAAAAACGTCGTATGCCACTTCTTGGCCGAGTCCTCAAGCGGCAGCTTGGGAAACGGCCCGTTCACCCGGCCGGTGACCACGGCAGTCCCGCAATCCGACATCGCGCCAGCCGACGCCCCCTGCTGCTTGAGGAAGAAAAGCTTCGCCCACAGGTCAATTGTTGGCAGCATGCCGAGGTAGCCTTCGCAGAGCTTGGCGAACCCGGCGACCTGCAACACGGCGTTGGCACCGAGGTGGTGCGGCTGCAACCCGAAGAAGTCGTGGAAGCTCCGGAAGAAAAGACTTGCAGGGAGGCCGAGTCCGCGCTCGAAGTGAGAGAAGAAGACAACGTGCTCGCCCTCCTGCGGCTGCGGCACCCTCTCCGGCCCGGGTGCGCGCGCGACTAGCGCCTCCGCCGGCGGCAGCCGCTTCGTGCGGTGAAGGTACCGGATATTCTCCTCGTTCATGATCGAGCCCTCCCAAGAGCCTTTTGGCAGCGCCATTGGAGGGCTCCGCTGGCGTGGAGACGCGGCGAAGGAAAGGAGGAGGAGGATACGGCTGTGAGCTGCGGGCCTCAGGTCGCGGCGTGCGGCGGCTGGCACGAGAGCACGTGGCGGCAGCGCTTCGCTCGGGCGTGGTGGAGGAGAAGCAAAGGAGGAGCAAGGGGCGGAAGTGTGTGCGGGAACGTTTCCGTCGCACTTCTCCCCTTCTCATTTATAACCCCGAAGAGAGCGTGGGGGAGTGGGATCGTTTGAGCCCACTATCCCCACTCCTCCGCACCGTGCGCGCTCGTTTTACGTGCACATTTACTGCACAGGGAAGCGCAACCGTCAAGCGCCGCCGCAGTAAATCCCTCGCGCGCGGGCCGAGGGCGCGTCGTGGCGGGCCCGGTCCGCAGTCGCGTCCCGTCACGCGCGTGGGCTGGTAGGCCTCGCCCGCTATCTGGCCGCGGCGGGCACGAATCGCCGTATGAGGCAGGACTCGACCAACGGGCATTTCCGTTTCCTGCCCAGGCCGGGGTACCGCGACCCGGCAACTGGAGGCCGACGTCCGTGTCCGCCGTGCCGGCATGCGGACGAGCGGAGCCGCCCGGCCGGGCTCCCGCACTTCACCAACAAAACCGACTCCTCAGGGGGTAAGCTGCGAAGGCCCTCCTGCTTGGAGCCAGCGAGCCTTCACAGCTTCGGGGACTACAGTCGGGGGGATGAACCCCGGGTAGGCAACGGAGCTCGAACCCCTTCTTAAAAAATCATAGGAGCAGGTCAAGTCCCTCAGGCCGGCTTGCCAGTACGCCGGCTCCCCAGCGCGAGCTGGCTCGGCACGGCGACCCGGCCTGGCCGGCTGGCCACGAGGGGACGAAGCCTTCGTGACGAAGCAAGCGTGGCTACAACGCTCCTTCCGTTACGCTGACAGAACAGGCGAGGCTGCAGCTTTCCTTGCGCCCCCGCCCGAGGTGGGCGGTGTCAGGGAGGCGCGGTCCTATAGAAACAACGGCTCCGACCTCCCTCTGAGGACGGACAAGACGAGCCATAGTGCCCCGTACCCAGACTGACGAGGGACAAGACCCGCCACAGTGCCCCGTGCCAGGCAGGTGCAGCGCCCCTGGCAACCCGGCAACCTGCGACCCGGCGACCCGGCGACCCGGCGGCCCCCACCACCGGCTCCCGGTCAATGACACTAGGGGCCCGTGCCTTTGTAATGTTACCATTGTAACCCTGGGGGTCGGCCTATAAGGCCCCCAGGGAGGCCTCCGTGCGGAGGGGTTGGCTTCCTTCGGTTCACCCTCCCTCGTTGGTTGGTTGCTCTTCTCTTCCCTTTAATGACTCCTCGCTCCACAGAGCACACACACACTCTCACCGGAGAGGCAGAACGGTGGCCTAGCCCCTTCTCCCTCCTCCGCCCGAAGAGCTCCAGGAGCGACCTTGTAGCCCTTGTGCTCCCCATACTACACTCGGCAGGATTAGGGGTGTTACCTCTCCAGAGGGCCCCGAACCTGGGTACGTCTCGTGTCTCGCACTTGCTCGTGCCAACCTCGCCTCCGGAACCCAACGACGTCCTCTCGTAGCCCCACCTCTTTAGCCATCTTATGGTATCTGCCGTGAAAATACCACGACAATGACTTTAGTTAATGTGTATCCCACTATTTACTAGAGTGATAAATCTATGTGCATGTGGATCATGAAGAGAATGTCATAGGTGATAGCTATATTATTGAGTTTGATTATGATCCCACATGTAATTATTATGAGAGAGTGAAATATGGTTATAGAAATCTTCATGTTACTAAATCACCTTTCTTTATGATGAATGTTTTAAAGTTGAATTCTTCTCTCTTGATAATGCTAGGCATTGCTTGTCTTAATAATTTGTTTACTTAGAAGATGCCTATGCTTCGGAAGTGGGTTAGACTTAAATGTGTTTGATATATGCTTCTTGATGCTCTCTTTTGTGCTTTAATTCTTGTTTTCATGTGAGCATCATTGAAATCTTAAGTCTATCTTAATGGCTATAAAGAAAGAGCTTGCTATTGTAGCAACTTCATTTGTATCTTTTTGCTTTCAATAAAGTGCCAATGATTGCCTTGAGCATGTTAAGTTTGCAAGTTTTATGTGTGCTGTACTGAAACAGAAACTTTTGCTGTAGTAAAAGAATTTTCATTTCTTATCAGAACGTGCTAAAATCACAAAATTTTAACACAATACACATATGAAGTTCTCTATTTCGTACAAATTTTTCAGAATTTTTGGAGTTACAGACGTATAAGCAAAAATTGCATCTTTACAGACTGTTCTGTTTTGACAGATTGTTGTTCTATTTTTGTTAACTGCTTATGCTTAGCCATTTATAGTTTCTATTGGGGTATAGAAGTTCTAAATTGTGTTAGCATATAGTATCTAATGTTGAGTTATAATTATGCAACTTTCTTAGAGCAAAACATGAAGTGGATTTGATTTTATTTGTACTAACCCCTCTAATAAAAGTTTTGCAAAGTTTTGTGTGGATGAAGTTTTTAAGACCCAGGTGAGACAGGGATACGAGAGGAACAAGGAGATGCAAAAGGTCATGCTTGGTGATGCCCAAGGCTCCGCAAGGAAATATTCAAGAAGTCTCAAGCGTCTAAGCTTGGGGATGCCCAAGGCATCCCCCTTCTTCGTCAACAATTATCGGTTTGTCTCAGTTGAATCTATGTTTTTATTTGTTCACATGATATGTGTTATTCTTGGAGTGTCTTTTGCTTTTATTTTGCTGGTCTTTGCAATCATCATATCTTGGTTAACATGTCTTGGGAGAGACATATATGGTCATGAATTTATAGAATGCTCTTTGCACTTCACTTATATCTTTTGAGTTTGGCAGTTTTATAGACTTGCTCTTTTTCTTCACTTATACTTGTTAGAGAATGGCGTTAGTCCATATAGAAACGATGAGGACTCTCTTGCTTCACTTATATCTATTTAGAGAGTTGAATAGCAATTGGTTGTTGGCTTGAGATTATATGTTGGTATTGGAAAATAATAGCAATTCGTTGGTGGTATAACTAAAAACTTGCATGAACTTGTAGATCATTGAACTTGATAACTTCATTCCTTGCAATTGTTTTGTAGTATTGAGGGAGTAATAGATGAACATGTTAGTAAACAGATTTGAGTGGACTAGTGAAAAGATGTTATTAAAGTGTGGGACCGTACCTTTCTTCATTAAACAACTTAAGTTGGGAATGCTTGCAGTATTATGATGAAGTCCTAGTGAAAAGCGGTTGTAAATAAACTAATATAATCATGTGAGTTAGGACGAGGGCGCGCAACAGGCTTGACTGGCCAAACTACCCTCCTAGGGGCGCGATGATTTACGCTTGCGATAAGATAAACTACTAAACATTCATAATAAGCGCTTGAGTTCTTTATGACTAATGTGAGTTTTTGGTCCTTATGCACTTCAACCTATCCATATTTGCTAGCCTCTTCGGTACCGTGCATTGCCCACTCTCACCTCGAGACATGGTGCAATTTTTGCCGGTGCATCCAAACCCCATGGGAGGACTTCCTCTTGTTCTCCTACACATAAACCACCTATCTTCCTCAAAATAGCCACCATACCTACCTATTATGGCATTTCCATAGCCATTCTGAGATATATTGACATCCACCATTACATTACATGACTAGATGTGTTCTTTCATTGTCATTTTGCTTTGCATGATCATATAGAGTTGGCATGATATTTATGTGGCACAGCCACCATCTTTATTGTTTTGTATGCTATGCTAGATCATTGCACATCTTGGTACACTGCCAGAGGCATTCATTTGGATTCATCATGTTAATGAGTTTAGTTGAGATATGGATAAATAAAAATGTATTGTTCTTATAGAGTGTCGCCCCTACCTGTGAGGAATAAAAAAAGAAAAAAAAGATGCGTCAAAAAGGGTGCCATGAAAAAAAGAGAGAGAATAAAGAGAGAGGGGGTGGCACTACTATCCTTTTGTCTACACTTGTGCTTCAAAGTAGCACATCACATTTCATAGAGAGTTTTCATGTACTTCATATACACTAGTGGTGATCTTTACATTATTGAACTTGGCTTGTATATTGCAATGATGAGCTTCCTCAAAATGCTCTAGGTCTTCATAAGCAAGCAAGTTGGATGCACACTGTGACGATCCGGTCCCAGATAGAGGCCCGAATCTCTGCGCATTTTTGTGTCAGTCCCTTGATCAAAACGAGGCACGCACAGTTCACGATGAAATACCAAGATACATCACATGTCATAGTATTACATCGCAGATCTAGTCTCTATTACATTACATACCTGCCTTGCTCAAGGCTAACTTATACAATCATGCAGCGGAAATACAACTTTGTCTTGTGGCGTCCATCCACTCACAGGCAAGAGTTGAGTATAGCACCGTAACCCTAAACGTAATCCCTTGCTGGTCCTGCATAGTTCCTGCAACATGATACATTGCAGCCACATGGGTCAATACATCGAATGTATTGGAAAGTTTCACCAGGAAAGTATAACAGCCTAATCATGCTTTTGGGGTAAGTGGAGGCTGGTTCATTTGCAGAAACCCATAGTAGTTTTATCCTATCTTTGTATATAGGTGGATCTACTCTATACATAGGACACACTGGTAAACCCCAGCTATCCGTAGCATACTAAGACACTTCTGGTACCCCCCGGTCATACTCTTGTTAGTCCTATTCCCATGTTCAACCATCAAGTTTTAGTTAAGAAATTTATGGTGATGAGATCAAGCTGACAGTTCTCGGCCAAGTTGCTCAAAGTTGTCCCTAACCGAGGACATGGCTAATCATGATCAGTTTTATACACTCTGCAGAGGTTTGTGTACTTTACCCGCGAGACCTAGTCACACCCTTCTGCTACTAAACTCAACTGTAGAGTAGCCAGATAGACCAAGACGATACTTTTGGGAAGTAGTAGCCCATACCGCTAGGCAGACCCATACAACCTAACATATAACTACATCAGCTAGTCTGTCGGGTCGTGTTCCCACAACTTACTTGGTCAAGACAGGGCCCATATTGACTCATGGTTACACATGGAAGCAACTCAACTTGGAACTCGTACAATCCCTTTGATGCCTGGGCGGCGGTCCCCACCAAAATCACACTCGATGACCCAATCAATGCCAATCCTGTAGGGTAACTAGTAGAAAACCAAAAAAAATCCATCCAATGTACAAGCCCATGACTACTATAAAGATGCATACAAGGTCAGATCTGATCGTTACCAACTCGGAGTTGTAGAGGAAGAAGAGTTGGTGAAGATTGTTGGTGCTGATTCCCGCAACAAGGATTTACAATCTCCCAACCATGAGAATTTTCTCCCTCAAACAAAGATCGAAAGCAGGATCTCTCTTTCGGGTTGCACACATATGGTGTCACCAATCCGGCAGTGCTTCGCCATCCAGAACTAATTGTTGTCGGAGACTAGGGAGGGGTGGAGCAGCTTTGCGGCAGAGCAAAACTATTTTGTGGATAAATGAGAGAGAGAGGGAAGATAATTGCATGCCGAATGGTGTGCCCAATGGTGTCGTTGGATGGCTGCCCTCCTCTATATATAGATGGATAAGGGGAGGGGGTGGCATGGAAGGATGCATCCCCTAAACGGGACCCACCACCAAATGGTTGTCCCTAAAGGGGCCCCCCTCCTCCAAAAATTGCCACATGCAAAGTGGGGGCTTCCCCCAAAGGGGCCCCTCCAATGGGCGCCACATGCCATGGTGGGGCTGCCCCCAAAGGGGGCCCCCCTCCATAGGCCGCCACATGCAAGGGGGGGTGCCCCCAAAGGGGGCACCCCCTCCATAATCCGCCACATGCAAGGGGGGCTGGCCCCAAAGCCCCCCCCCCCCCAATAGCTACTTGGCGCCTTTCGGAAAATTTCGGGAGGTTTCGGCACCCTCCCAATTTTTTCGGATGCATTCCTGAACATTTCTGACTTCCTGGTTTTTGTGGTTTTCTCCAAAATTCTTCCGGTTATTCCGAAACACTTCCGGTTCTCTCTCCGAAACATTTTCAACGTCTCTGAAACTTTTTCGGTGACTTTCTTTCAAGGTCCTAACCACCTAGTACTTAGCAGATCGATGACCCTTAAGCGTGTGACCCTGCAGGTTTGGTGAAGTATAGACATGACCGGAACTCCTTTCGATCAATGATCAATAGCGAAACCGTGGACATCCATATTGACCCCTATACCCACACGAATGATATTCGAGTGAACCTATAGTTACCGTGTGCTATTCCTTTTGCTTCGTGATATGTTACAAAACCTGAGGTGAGATTTATCGGCATCCCCGTGAATCAACAACTTGTTCACTATGCCAGTTCCCTCGTTGCTGGTTTTGTTCTCTTTTCTCGTTCCCGTGTTCTGGCATCCCCGGGATCAAATTACACTTTGTCTAGCCAGACGATGATGGGTACGATCACATTGAGAGGGCCCAAAGAATATCTCTCCTTCGTCGGAGGAGCAAATCCCAGTCCTGAGCTATCTAGTCCCTTGTCATACTTTTCTGATGAACCCGTAAGTTGCCGTTATGATCACCCTGTTAAGGTTGACGTTTGACGAACCCCAAAGTGCATCATTTGGTATGAAGGAACTCAATACTCTCATGGTCAAAGAAATTATGCAAACATTAACTTCACTGTGTTATTAACCATTAACTTGTGACAAAAGTATCTCATAGTACAACAATCAATTGGGTCTATTGAACACAAGTGTTCTTCTAACATTGTGTCCTCAAAGTTGCTGGCATCCTCGTTACAATAACTTATGCCCATGATTAGGAAAACGGAACCATCATGCAACACTTAAGCTAGTCTTAGAGGCGAGACTATGAATCTATTTTACCGTTTATTATTCAACACATGCACATGGGTTCTCCTCTGAGCATCTTGGATATACAGACTCGAGAACCATTGCAATTATAGCACAGAACATAAACATAATTATGAACATGAAAATAAATAATAAAATTTATTATTACCTCTAGGACATATTTTCTTCAGTCTCCCACTTGCACTAGAGTCAATAATCTAGTCAATGCTTATGCACTTTACACCTATGGCACACCGGTGTAAAATATGCATCGCTTGTGGTATAGACTTCGTCCAACGGATCTGACAAGTTCAGGTCCATGTGTATCATTGCATATCCTTGTGTTTTCACGCTTTCATGAAATTCATAATTTGTGTGGTCTTGGCTTTGTATATATTGGAATCACTGGTGTAACATCCCAAAATTTTAAATTTTGGAATGTTGAATTAAATACGA
Organism: Elymus sibiricus; assembly: GCA_039707655.1. Lineage (NCBI taxonomy): Eukaryota > Viridiplantae > Streptophyta > Magnoliopsida > Poales > Poaceae > Elymus > Elymus sibiricus. The sequence goes on along the minus strand of CM077663.1, from coordinate 36,549,591 downwards.
CCAACTAAAACTTGCTTGTCTTGCTTGTTAGTATTAGTTAATTTTGACTAAGATTTGAAACTTTTTGGAGTTTACTGAATATCAAATGAGAGGGAATAAAATGACTTTCCCAAAATGCAGCATTTGAAAATTTATTGCATTTGGTATTTTTTTGGAATTTGAAATATTCAAGCAATTGCCCATTTAAAAAGAAAACAAAAGAGAGAAGATAATATGACTTCTTCAATATTAAATAATTGGGAAATGATTTGAATATTTATTTGGAGTTGATAAAAATATTTTTGACATTTAATAAACCCTAAAATTAATTTAGGGAATTATTATTACTGCCCAAATTGACTTTATTGCATAATTTAATATTTTTAAAATTTATTTTTTCCCAAAAAAATATATTCACAAAGCTCTATATAATCCCAGGTAATTCTGTGAATTTTCTGGATTTTTTTGAATTCATATGGATTTGTTTAGGACCCAAAAAGTTTCTCTGTGAAAAAAAACTAACCGAGCGGCCCACCTCCTATCCATCGCCCACGCGCGCAGCGCAGTGCAACACTCACATATCGGCCAAGCCCAGGCACCCACCTCCCCTTTCCCCTTTGTTTATTATTTTTTTATTTTTTTCCTTCGTTTCTTCTATTGGGCCTTGCTCCCTTAGGGCCCAATTAGCCTTTGCACATTAATGCTAACAGGGGGCTATCGTGTTCACCTACAGAATCCAAATCTCTCTGTACATCCCTTTTTAGTCCAACATTGGCTAGTCTTTGATAATCCGGTAGATGTGTGTCACTCCGACGCCGGCGTCCACCTCTCCCTCCCGTCGCTCGCCACCCCGGCCGTGACGGCCACCTCCACCTCCTCCCCAGCCATGGCTGCCTGCTCCCGCTCGCCGTCCATGACCTCGCGCCTTGCCGAAGACCTCCGGCCTGGTAGTGTCCGGCCTCGGCTTGTCTTCGTGCTCGGTGTCTTCTGGCATCCCTAGACAGGCGGAGGTCTCGTCGGGACCGCGCGTGGGCGAGGGAGCTCGGCACCAGGAAGCACCATGGGTCCAGCCGCCTCCCTCGAGGAGAACCAAGTGGCGGCAGGTGACGCCCCCAACTTAATCGTGCGCCAATCATACACGCAAATGCACACGATCAAGCCTAACGACTCACTTGAAGATATCACAACACAACTCTAAACACAAATAAAAGTCATACAAGCTTTATATTACAAGCCAGGGGCCTCGAGGGCTCGAATACATAAGCTCGATGTCATACGAGCATCAGCGGAAGCATTAGATATCTGAGTACAGACATAAAGTTAAACAGATAGGCCTTTAAGAAGGCGGAGCAAAACAAAAACACTGGATCGAAAGGCGCAGGCCTCCTGCCTGTGTGCCTCCTAACAACTCCTGGTTGTCGGAGGGCTCCTCGTAGTAGTAGTATCCACCAGAGGGGTAGTAGTAGTAGTCGTCGCCGGCTGGGGAAACTGCCTCCGGGGCTCCGTCATCTGGTCGCAGCATTCAGGTATGGGGAAAAAGGGGAAGCAAAGCAACCGTGAGTACTCATCTAAAGTACTCAGCAAGACTTATATCAGATCTATTCTAAAATATGCAACATTATCAACGGAAGGCTGTATATGTGGACTTGGCTGCAGAAATGCCAGATTAGAGAGAAAAAGGTCTAGCCTATCGAAGACTAGCATCTTCAGCGGTCTTGCAACATAAGAAGAGAGCAGATTAGTACATAAGTATAGTAGTAGCAACAAATAGTAACAACGCCCAGAGATCCTTCCTCGACTCCTTGCGAGAAAGCGATCCCGGAGCCAATATATTCACCCATTTCTAGTTGTAGAAGATCGGGATACTTTCCGAGCAACCTGTTACCGTGGACACGGCGATTCGAATAGATATACTTCCCTGCAGGGGTGCACCAACTTACCCAACACGCTGGATTAACTCTGGCCGGACACACTTGCTCGGTCCATGCCCGGCCTCGGCTGATCGACACGTCGTAGCCCTACCTAGGCTCAACAGAGAGGCCAGCACGCCGGTCTACATCCTAAGCACTCAGGGGTCTTGGGCCCATCGCCCTTTGCACTCCTACGCATTGCGAACGCGGCCGGTGAGCAGTCCTAGCCCCCTTAATACAAGTGCAGGCTTTCCCAGACCAACCCGGCGCGCGCCGCTCAACTGCTGACTTCTGAAGAGCTTCGGCTGATACATACGACGCCGAGTACCCATATTATTCCCACGTGCTGGTTATCGTGAAAAGGCCAGTGGCCTACTCAGATTACATATCCTATCCCATTAGTGCGTTTGGAGCGTGCGGAAACGAGCAGAGACTCGCGATCCTGTGACCCCGTTGCCCCGTCTCGTGGACTTACGGCAAGGGCTAAGAATGCCCGGCCGTGCCACGTAATCAACGCTCGGGTACCCTCATGGTCAACCCGAATCCACATCTCTCGCGGGTACCCCTCGGGGCCGGCCTGTCTTTCAAAAGACTGTCGGGTACTTAGCTCCACCTCAACCGGGGTGGTACCGCCTGTCCCTTCAGTCCTGCAGCAAAAGTATCAGTAATAGCAACAAGTGAAGGTAACCGTGTGTCCATAACATCAAGAAGGATTCCGAGGAATCACCCTCGTTGGATTCCCACTAGATGTATCCGTCAAGGTGAATCCGGAGGAATCACCCTCGATGGCATTCACACTTGCGGGGTTGCACGACAGAAGCCTTATCGGAGGTGGTGAAAGAGGAATCACCCTCGGTAATCCACTACCGACTAGCTATACCACAGAGTCCACAACGGGGTGAGTTAGGAGGTACCACCCTTGGCACTCGATGATAGCTCTGCGGAGTCGAGCAACTTAGGGGGGAAATGGAGATGGGCTGGTAATAGCCCGTCGAACACATCGATCGGGGCACTGGTACTAAGGCGGGGCAACTAGACCAAGGAAGAGGGGCCACAGATGGTTCACTACCAACCTACGCTAAGTATTTGGGATATCAGGTAAGTATCAACATAAGTTACAAGAAACAGGCTATGCATCGGAATAGAATAAATCAACAGCAGTAGCAAATTCTAATGCAAGCAGGAGGGAGAAATAATAGGTGATATAGGTATGCGTCATGGGGGGTTGCTTCCCTGGAAGCTCTGCGGCAAAGGAGGGGTCGTTACTGGTGTCGTCGGTCTCCTGAGTTGCGTCGGTCTCGGGGGCTATCGGGGAAGAAGAAGGGGAAGAAACAAGAAATAAAAGAAAATAGATGCAACACAATGCATGGTGTGGCGGTATGCAGTGTTAGTGATGACCTAATGCAATGCTACATGTCGCAGACGAAACGGGAAAATGTCTGGGATATTTTCCCGGCATTTAGGCTGATTTCAGTATACTGAACCGGAGGGGAAGGTTCCATATTCAGATAGATAGGAGTGATGGTCAAGCATTTTGACCACGTATTCGGATTCGTCTCGTTTTTCTGATCAACTTTCATGTAGAAAGTTTTTCGATCCGAGCTACGGTTGAATTTCTGCGAATTTTCAAAGATTTAAACAGTTTTTAGAAATTCCTGGAATTATTTAAATTAAATTAATTCGCATTATCCAGAATAGTGAATGATGATGTCAGTATGACATCAGCATAACGTCAGTGGTCAACTGCAGCTGTTCAGGTCAAACCTGACATCTGGGTCCCACTGGTCAGTGTCACAGTGCTAATTATGGATTAATTAAACTAAAAGAAACTAATTTAGAGGGTGGGCCCCACATGTCAGTGTCTAACTAATTATCAGATTAATTTTAAAAACTTAATCAGATTAATTAACCGCATGGGCCCACTGGTCAGTGACACTGTGCTGACACGTCAGCACAGTTGACCAGGTCAACGGGTCAACTGGGGCCCCTGGTCCCACTGGTCAGTGGCGCAGAGGTGCCCACGTGGCAGCCAGCTCGGCAGCCACCGGCGTTCAGCCGCCGGTGACCGAAAACACAGCAGAGCCCCTGGCGCTCGCCGGAAACCGCGCTCCGGCGGCCATTTTGCACGCGGCTGGGCGCGTTCGAACGAGCAGGCTGGGCCGCATACAACCACGGTGGTGGTGCGGACGGAAATGGCCGGAATTGACGCCGGCAAGTGGCGGAGGCAGCGGCGCGTTCGAGTGGTTCGCGGGATCGGCGTTGTGGCATGCAGCAGCTTGAACGGATGGGCTAGGCGTGCTCTACGCACGCGGGTGAGGTCGCTGGACACGGTCCCGTGACCGTTTGGTCGCCGGAGACACGTCGGCGACGAGATAAGCGGCGACGAGCTCGGCGACGTCGAGCTAGCTAGCTATATGGCGCGCAAGCTAAAATGGGGAGAAGAGGAGAGGGAGAAGTTCACCGTGCGGCACAAGAAAGGTCTGCGGGATGTTTAGGAGCTGCAGCAGTGGCCGGGGCGGACGGAGCTCGCCGGAGACCGAGAAGAAGGGGCGGCTCGATCCGCGCTATGCAGGGCTCCCCGACTTGGATGGCTCGGCGTAGGCGACGTAGTCGAGCACGGCGGGGCGGAGGGACAAGGCGGCGCGGCTCGGGGACGACGTTGGCCGCGGCGGAGAGGGACAGGAGAGGCGAGCGAGTGGGAGAGAGAGGGGGAGAGTGGTGGAGGACGTCCAGGGGGAGGGACGGCTCGGCCTTATCCTCCCCCGAGCGCTATAGCGCCGCGGTGTCGAGGAATGGCTGGAGCGGCGAGCTGCGGCCATGGCGCGGCTGACACGCGAGGGATAGAGAAGAGAGGAGGGAGAAGGGGGCCGGCTGGGCTAGGCCCTGCCACTGTTGGACTTAAGACCATATGCATAGTGCCGTTTCAGCATTTTTCCAATTCTTTTCTCTGTTTCTTTTTACAGAAGGATTTGCAAAAATAATGAGCTACCAAAATGACTTTTGTAAAATGTGGAATTGGTCCACAAAATTACAATGCATTACTCTGCTCTGCCACAAAAAGTTTGGGAAATTTTGAATTCCATTTGAATTTTTCAAAAATGGAAATGGCATTTAAAGTGCTATTTTGCACTGTTTTAATGCTCTAGCCCATTTTAGCAAAATAGGTGATGTTGTTTTTCTTAACATTAAATTGTTTTGGAATTTTTGCTACAACATGAACTATTTTCCAGCAAATTTTGAGCAACTTCAAATTTCACTCATAATTTGAATTTGAATTCAGAGAGGAATTTGAAATGAGATATTATCCAACATGATTAACCATTGCAAATCTTAGAGAATTAGCATAATCATCCTGGATTACTGTTGCTCATTTACAGTGGGGTGTTACAATTCTCCTCCCATAAAAGAAATTCTCGTCCCGAGAATTCAGGAGGTAGAAGGAAAGAGGTCGGGATATTCCTCGCGAAGACGATCCTCGCGTTGCCAAGTGGCTTCATCTTCAGTATGATTTGACCACTGCACTTTTAGGAACTTGGTTGTCTTTTGGCGGGTCCGACGTTCAGCTTGATCGAGAATGCGGATTGGATGCCCTTTATAAGATAGATCATCTTGCAAATCAAGCATTTTCATGATCAACTGCTCGGTGCGGAGATTCCTTAAAGCAACGGCGAAGTTGCGACACATGGAAGACATCGTGGATGTGAGAGAATTGCGGCGGCAACTCCAATTTATAAGCCACATGTCCACGTCTGGCGAGTATTCGGAAGGGGCCAATATAGCGAGGAACTAACTTGCCCTTAATTCCGAAGCGGTGAGTGCCCTTCATAGGAGTGACACGCCGATATGCTTGCTCACCAGGTTGATAGATCGATCCCCAGTGTTTACGATCGTAATTGCTTTTCTGGCGAGACTGAGCAGCTTTAAGATTTTCCCGCACAATTCGGACTTGCTCTTCGGCGTGTTGGATAATATCCGGACCAATGAGCGGCCGTTCCCCAGTTTTTGAGCAATTCAAAGGGGTTCGACACTTAGGTCCATAAAGTACCTCGAAGGGTGCCATTTTCGAGCTTGCTTGATAGCTGTTGTTGTAAGAGAATTCGGCATATGGGAGAGATTCTTCCCTCTTCTTGCCAAATGATATAACACAAGCACGCAACATATCTTCAAGCACTTGATTAACTCGCTCGACTTGGCCTTGAGACTAGGGGTGATAAGCTGAACTCTAAGTAATATGAGTTCCCATAGCTTGTTGGAAACTATTCCAGAAGTGAGAGGTGAAGAGGCTACCACGGTCTGAACTGAACTCCTTCGGAATACCGTGGAGTAATACAATTCTGGAGATATATAACTCTGCTAACTGACTAGCAGTGATCGTCTCCTTTACTGGCAGAAAGTGGGTAACTTTGGAGAGTTGGTCGACGACGACAAGAATAGCATCGTGCCCTTTCTGCGACTTGGGAAGGCCAGTAATGAGATCCATTTGAACGTTATCCCATTTCCATAAAGGAATAGGAAGCGGTTGCAGAATTCCAGCAGGCTTCTGATATTCTGCTTTAACGCGATGGCAAACGTCACATTCAGCCACATATCGAGCAATATCCTGCTTCATTCTAGACCACCAGTACCTTTGACGAAGATCATGATACATCTTGGTACTACCCGGATGAATAGACAGGGGTGTATCATGGGCCTCCTTCATAACTTTGTCAGTCATGAGCTCGAAGCGAGGTACCACAATGCGGCCTCTGAAATACAAAGTTCCATCTTCGGCAAGCGAGAAATCTCTGTACTTTTCAAGGTGAAGATCTCTTTTCATCAGATCAACTTCAGCATCTTTAGCTTGCGCACGCTTAACAGCCTTCTCAAGATCTGGCTGTATAACTAGGGTATTAAGAGAACCCTGTGGAACAATGTGAAGGTTCAGCTTGCGTAGTTCTTCATACAGATGAGGTTGAGCTCGCTGAATCATGAGGTTGTTACAATAGGACTTGCGGCTCAAGGCATCAGCCATCACATTAGCCTTGCCAGGGGTATATGAAATACCATAGTCATAGTCCATAATAGTTTCCAACCATCGCTATTGGCGGAGATTGAGATCCGACTGAGTAAATAAATACTTCAGACTTTGATGATCAGTATAGATCTCACATCGATTACCGAGAAGGTAATGTCGCCACAACTTCAATGCATAAATCACTGCAGCAAGTTCAAGATCATGCACTGGGTAATTCTCTTCGTGAGGACACAACGGTCGCGAGGCATAAGCAATTACTCTACGCTCTTGCATCAGGACACAGCCTAATCCCTGACGCGAGGCGTCGCAATAAATCACAAAGTCCTTGTGAGAATCCGGAGGTGCAAGCACTGGAACTGATGTCAGCTTGTCCTTGAGGGTCTGGAAACTTTCCTGACATTTATCTATCCACTCAAACTTAACGCCTTTGTGAAGCAGATTAGTTAGAGGCTTGGCAATCTTTGAGAAGTTCTCGACAAAGCGACGACAATAACTTGCAAGGCCGAGAAAACTTCTGACTTGCTTGACATTCTTCGGAGGAGTCCAGTCTAGAATAGCCTGAACTCGCTCTGGGTTAACAGCAATGCCATCCTTGGAAATGACATGACCAAGGTAGGTTACTTCAGATAACCAGAATTCACACTTGGAATACTTGGCATATAGCTGGTGCTCTCGAAGCTTTTCCAGAACAAGACGAAGATGTTCAGCATGTTCTTCCTTATTCTAGGAAAATACCAGAATATCATCCAGATACACCACGACGAACTTGTCGAGGTAATCCATGAAGATATAATTCATCAGACGGGAGAACGTTGCTGGTGCATTTGTTAAGCCGAATGACATGACAGTGTACTCATAGGAGCCATAGCGAGTAACAAAGGCAGTCTTGGGAATATCCTCTTCGCGGACGCGGATCTGATGATAACCCAACCTCAAGTCGAGTTTAGAGAACACTGATGATCCAGCAAGTTGGTCATACAGGTCATTGATCCGAGGAAGCGGATACTTGTTCTGAATGGTGGCATGGTTGATAGGCCGGTAATCTTGGACCAATCGGTTTGTACCATCTTTCTTCTTGACAAAGAGAGAAGGTGCTCCCCAGGCAGAAGAACTTGGACGAATGAAACCCTTGCTAAGTGATTTGTCGAGTTCCTCCTTAAGTTCAAGAAGTTCATGCGGAGGCATCTTATAGGGACGCTTCGCAATAGGAGTGGTGCCTGGTTTTCGGTCGATGACAAACTCGACAGCCCTAGTAGGGGGTACTCCTGGAAGTTCCTCTGGAAAGACATCTTGGAAGTCGCAAACAACTGGAATGTTTTCGATCCCCTCAAGAGGTGAAGCGTTCAACGCGTTCAAAGCATAAATCTGAGCCTCGGCACTTTGAACAACATGAGCATGGTAATTTACTAGCTCATCTGATGGGTGCAGGAGGTGTACAACTTTAGTGGCACAATTGATCAAGGCGTAGTGAGCCTTCAACCAATCCATTCCCAGAATGAGGTCAACTTTGGAAGACTTCAAAATAATGGGAAAAGCACGAAACTCCAACCCTTCAATATCAATGGTGACATTGGGGCTGAACATGGAGGCTTGGCATTGGCCCGCGGGAGTGTTTACCGCTAACGGATGGTGCAATTTTTCATATGTAAAGCCATGCATGAATGCAAACTCTTGTGATATGAAAGAATGCGATGCTCCCGAATCAAATAAAACAGATGCTGGTACTGAATTAACAAGGAGAGTACCCATCACAGTCTCTGGTTGATCTTGAGCTTCAGCCATGTTGATATGATAAGCCTGCCCACGACCATATGATGGTCTGGCATTATAGTTGCGAGGCTGATTATTACCACGGCCATTACCACGGCCAGCAGAGGGTAGCATAAGCTGATTCTGACTCTGGGAATAGTCTCTGGCATGGTGACCTGGATGGCCACACTTGAAGCAGAGTCCATTGTCGGGACGTGGAGCAGGAGCTCAAGGCATTGGAGCTTGAGGTCTGAACTGCCTTGGAGGTGGAAGGGGCATACGTGGTGCAACATACGATGGCCTCTGAACAAGTACAGCTGGACGGTACATACTTTGAGGGATCCAGATGTGGCGCTTCTGGGAAGACGAGCCCGAAGATGAGCCCGCTTCACGGGTGCGCTTAAGAGCGTCCTTGTTATCCTTGATACCAGTCTCAACCTGAATAGCCTTATTCACCAAGGTGGCGAAGTCAGCAAAGTCGTGGACTAGGAGTACCATCTTGATTTTAGGGTTGAGCCCTTCACAGAACTTTTCCTGTCTACGGGCGTCAGTAGCAATGTCCTCTTCAGCATAGCGAGATAATTCCAGAAATTCCCGTTGATAAGCTTCCACAGACTTGTTCCCCTGAGTGAGATTACGAAACTCACGCTTCTTGCGGTCCATGACTCCCTGAGGAATATAACGGGCACGGAAAGCGGCCTTGAACTCCATCCAAGTGATGATGGTTCCAGCAGCTAAGGTTTGCCTATGAGTGTCCCACCATTGAGCTGCGGGTCCCTTCAGAAAGTAGGAGGCGAAAGTGACATAGTTGGCAGGCGCCACATTCGCAGACTCCATCTCAAATGCTATTTCGCGGAGCTAGTCATCAGCATCTAGCGGCTGAACTGAGTTGCGATAGATGGTTGGATTCATGCGCACAAACTCTTGCAAGGTGATTGCGGCTGGCTGCTGGTTGGCATTGGGGCGGGGAAACTAATCAATCAGCCCTTGCATAAACTGGCGGTGCATTTCGAATTGTTGCATCATCACAGTCATATAGTCGGGCGGTGGTGGATGTTGGCACCACGGCCACGACCTGTGGGTCTAACCATCCTGCTAAAAATTCAACAGGGGGTAGTTAAGCAACGAGCATTGTAGTAGCATGGATTCATTCATGAAGTAACATGCACAACAAAAGGAAGTGCAATAGATACAACATCACAGTCAAACATGACATACAGATCCATACATAGGTTCGGTTACAAGCCAGCGTTACAACAGCGAAAAGAAAAGCTAGACAACTAGGCGGCAAGCAGGCACGCGGTGGAGGGATACAACAACGCGACATAGCGATATGCTACATCAACGTCGGAGAAAACCACTGAAGCCAGGCAGCTGCAGGTGACGACGCAGGGTACCCTCGATGTAAGGATCCTGCGCTCCGTGAACACTCTGGTGCAGAACCTCGTCCCGAACTGGAAGAAGAGGACCACGTGGAGGGGTAAGACCTCCAACAGCAGGCCACTCAAGACCTGGTGGAATCTCCGTCCTGCGCGGGTAAAGAATGTACTCTGGGTGCATCCGTGCACTGACTACTGGTAGCAACTGTGTCAGAGCGTCGTAAAGACTAGCAGGAGTGGCATGCAACTCGACAGCAAGAGCTCGAGTAGTGCGGTCTAGAGCCTGAGTATACTGTACCAAAACATGTGGGTCATAACGACGCGACACATAGGGAGTACAGATAGTAGTGTAGTATCCAGTCTCATCCCCAGCAGGAGCATACGGGATGTATCTGAATGCTGTCTCCTCCAAGCGACTGTTGTGCTCTCCACGGAGACGGGCAATAGCAGTATAGGCAGCATCATGGACGGCCATGTCAACAGTCACTCCAACACCATGAAAGGTGTGCAACTCAGTGATGGAGATATCCTGCCGATCAAAGATGCGGACCACAGCATGGTACTGCTACTGGTTAAACTCGTGGTAATTCTCGTAAACCGTGTACTCGGGATACCAACGATATCCCAGCCTGGTCAGAAGATCGACCAAAATGGCCGGAAACCCAGTCACATCAACAACCATGGTCTGGCGTACTAGCTGTCTTGCGGGACGCATCTGAAACAAGGAGTGCAAGATGTCAAAAGACAGTGTGAGAAGCATATGATAGCATTGGAAAGAAAAGGTTAAACAGACCAGTGGAAAGGAAAAGGTGATTATCAGATTAATCCGACCAAAGGAAAGGATTAGTTGCAGACAATCCAGCTCTCCGGGTGAATGTGATTACGAGAACCTAGTGTCAGAGTTAGCAAAATCATTTAACCCGAAAAGAAGAGAAATCAAAGTCCGAGAGTAAGGAAGAGGAATAAAAGATCCTAATACCACCCATTGATGACGTGGGCCCGTAAGCCACACAGCCATGTTAGTAAAACAATATTACAAGCCAGGGGCCTCGAGGGCTCGAATACATAAGCTCGATGTCATCCAAGCATCAGCGGAAGCATTAGATATCTGAGTACAGACATAAAGTTAAACAGATAGGCCTTTAAGAAGGCAGGGCAAAACAAAAACCCTGGATCGAAAGGCGCAGGCCTCCTGCCTGGGTGCCTCCTAACAACTCCTGGTCGTCGGAGGGCTCCTCGTAGTAGTAGTATCCACCGGAGGGGTAGTACTAGTAGTCGTCGCCAGCTGGGGCAGCTGGCTCCGGGGCTCCGTCATCTGGTCGCAGCATTGGGGTATGGGGAAAAAGGGGAAGCAAAGCAACCGTGAGTACTCATCCAAAGTACTCAGCAAGACTTACATCAGATCTATTCTAAAATATGCAACATTATCAAAGGAAGGCTGTATATGTGGACTTGGCTGCAGAAATGCCAGATTAGAGAGAAAAAGGCCTAGCCTATCGAAGATTAGCATCTTCAGCGGTCTTGCAGCATAAGAAGAGAGCAGATTAGTACATAAGTATAGTAGTAGAAACAAATCATAACAACGCCCAGAGATCCTTCCTCGACTCCCTGCGAGAAAGCGATCCCGGAGCCAATATATTCAACCATTTCTAGTTGTAGAAGATCGGGATACTTTCCGAGCGTCCTGTTACTGTGGACACGGCTATTCGAATAGATATACTTCCCTACATGGGTGCACCAAGTTACCCAACACGCTCGATTAACTCTGGCCGGACACACTTGCTCGGTCCATGCCCGGCCTCGGCTGATCAACACGTCGTAGCCCTACCTAGGCTCAACAGAGAGGCCAGCACGCCGGTCTACATCCTAAGCACTCAGGGGTCTTGGGCCCATCGCCCTTTGCACTCTTGTGCGTTGCGAACGCGGCCGGTGAGCAGTCCTAGCCCCCTTAATACAAGCGCAGGCTTTCCCAGACCAACCCGGCGCGCGCCGCTCAACTGCTGACGTCTGAAGAGCTTCGGCTGATACATACGACGTCGAGTACCCATATAATTCCCACATGCTGGTTAGCGCGAAAAGGCCAGAGGCCTACTCAGATTATATATCCTGTCCCATTAGTTCGTTTGGAGCGTGCGGAAATGAGCAGAGACTCACGATCCTGTGACCCCGTCGCCCCGTCTCGTGGACTTACGGCAAGGGCTAAGAATGCCCGGCTGTGCCACGTAATCAACCCTCGGGTACCCTCATGGTCAAGCCGAATCCACATCTCTCGCGGGTACCCCTTGGGGCCGACCCGTCTTTCAAAAGACTGTCGGGTACTCATGTCCACCCCAACCGGGGTGGTACCGCCTGTCCCTTCAGTCCTGAGGCAACAGTATTAGTAATGGCAACAAGTGAAGGTAACCGTGTGTCCAAAACATCAAGAAGGAATCCGAGGAATCACCCTCGTTGGATTCCCACTAGATGTATCCATCAAGGTGAATCCGGAGGAATCACCCTCGATGGCATTCACACTTCCGGGGTTGCACAACAGAAGCCTTATCGGAGGTGGTGAAAGAGGAATCACCCGCGGTAATCCACTACCGACTAGCTGTACCACAGAGTCCACATCGGGGTGAGTTGGGAGGTATCACCCTCGGCACTCGATGATAGCTCTGCGGAGTCGAGCAACTTAGGGGGGGAGTGGAGATGGGCTGGTATCAGCCTATCGAACACATCGATTGGGGCACTGTTACTAAGGCGGGGCAACTAGAGCAAGGAAGAGGGGCCACAGATGGTTCACTACCAACCTACGTTAAGTATTTGGGATATCAGGTAAGTATCAACAGAAGTTTCAAGAAACAGGCTATGCATCAGAATAGGATAAATCAACAGCAGTAGCAAATTCTAATGCAAGCAGGAGGGAGAAAGAATAGGTGATATAAGCATGCCTCAAGGGGGGTTGCTTGCCTGGAAGCTCTGCGGCAAAGGAGGGCTTGTCACTGGTGTCATCGGTGTTCTGAGCTGCGTCGGTCTCGGGGGCTATCGGGGAAGAAGAGGGTGAACAAACAATAAATAAATGGAAACAGATGCAACACAATGCATGCCATGGCGGTATGCAGTGTTAGTGATGACCGAATGCAATGCTACCTGTCGCAGACGAAACGGGAAAATATCTGGGATATTTTCCCGGCGTTTAGGCTGATTTTGGTATACTGAACCGGACGGGAAGGTTCCATGTTCAGATAGATAGGAGTGATGGTCAAGCATTTTGACCACGTATTCGGATTCGTCTCGTTTTTCTGATCAACTTTCATGTAGAAAGTTTTTCGATCCGAGCTACGGTTGAATTTCTGTGAATTTTCAAAGATTTAAATAGTTATCAGAAATTCATGGAATTATTTAAATTAAATTAATTCGCATTATCCAGAATAGTGACTGATGACGTTAGTGTGACATCAGCATGACATCAGTGGTCAACCGCAGCTGTTCAGGTCAAACCTGACAGCTTGGTCCCACTGGTCAGTGTCACAGTGCTAATTAGGGATTAATTAAACTAGCAGAAACTAATTTAGAGGGTGGGCCCCACATGTCAGTGTCTACCTAATTATCAGATTAATTTTAAAAACTTAATTAGATTAATTAACCGCAGGGGCCCACTGGTCAGTGACACTGTGCTGACACGTCAGCACAGTTGACCAGGTCAATGGCTCAACTGCGGCCCCTGGGCCCACTGGTCAGTGGCCCAGAGGCGCCCACGTGGCAGCCAGCTCGGCGGCCACTGGCGTTCAGCCGCCGGCGACCGAAAACACGGCGGAGGCCCCTGGCGCTCGCCGGAAACCGCGCTCCGGCGACCATTTTGCACGCGGCCGGGCGCGTTCGAACGAGCAGGCTGGGCCACATCCAACCACGGTGGTGGCGCGGATGGAAACGACCGGAATTGACGCCGGCGAGCGGCAGAGGCGGTGGCGTGTTCGGGTGGTTCGCGGGATCGGCGTTGCGGCATGCAGCAGCTCGAACGGGTGGGCTAGGTGTGCTCTACGCGCACGGGTGAGGTCGCTTGACATGGTCCCGTGGTCGTTTGGTCGCCAGAGACACGTCGGCGACGAGATAAGCGGCGACGAGCTCAGCCACGTCGAGCTAGCCAGCTAGAGGGCGCGCAAGCTAAAACGGAGAGAAGAGGAGAGGGAGAAGCTCACCGTGCGGCACAAGAAAGGCCTGCGGGGAGTTTACGAGCTGCAGCGGTGGCCGGAGCGGACGGAGTTCGCCGGAGACTCAGAAGAAGGGGGCGGCTCGATCCGCGCGATGCAGGGCTCCCCGACTTGGATGGCTCGGTGTAGGCGACGTAGTCGAGCACGGTGGAGCGGAGGGACAAGGCGGCGCAGCTCGGGGACGACGTTGGCCGCGGTAGAGACGAACGGCGGCGACGGCAGCGTACTGGAGAGGGAGAGGAGAGGCAAGCGAGTGGGAGAGAGAGGGGGAGAGTGGTGGAGGACATCCAGGGAGGAGGGGCGGCTCGGCCTTATCCTCCCCCGAGCACTGTAGTGCCGTGGTGTCGAGGAACGGCCGGAGCGGTGAGCTGCAGCCATGGCGCAGCTGACACGCGAGGGAGAGAGAAGAGAGGAGGGAGAAAGGGGCCGGCTGGGCTGGGCCCAGGTACTGTTTGACTTAAGCCCATATGCACAGTGCCGTTTCAGCCATTTTCTAATTCTTTTCTCTGTTTGTTTTTACAGAAGCATTTGCAAAAATAATGAGCTGCCAAAATGACTTTTGTAAAATGTGGAATTGGTCCACAAAATTACAATGCATTACTCTGCTCTGCCACAAAAAGTCAGGGCCGGGCCTATAGTTGTGCAGACTGTGCGGCCCGCACAGGGCCCATAAATTTTAGGGGCCCCAAAATTTTTATGTAGGCCTATGTATATTTTCTCCTGGCGCTGGGCCGCTCATGGTACTAGGCCGCTGGCGCCTATCGCTTCCGCGCGACTCCGCGTGAGGCCACTGCTCGATTCAATGCCTCGATCAAAAGAAGAACGGGATCGATCGCATCCAGAGGAAATTGGCAGTCGACACGGCGCATCCAGACCAAGTCAAAATTGATCGCATCGCATCCAGAGGAGGTGGCGGGCGACATGATGAACATGTTCCTCTCGCCATCGCCAAAGCAGGTACACTAGTAGAAAACTGACCTTTCATCCGGAGCACTAGTCCCGGCCGGGTTTGGGCCCGGGACTAATGTGAGCATTAGTCCCGGTTCCAACGGCTAGGAGCAGACGGGGGCACGGCCAGGATTAGTCCCGTTTCAACTGGGACCTCTAGTCCCGGTTGGTGATACCAACCGGGACTAAAGGGGTGGCGGCAGGCTGGGGCCCCTGCGAACCCTTTAGTCCCGGTTGGTATCACTCACCGGGACTAAAGATAGACCTTTAGTGCCGGTTGGTATCACCAACCGGGACTAAAGTCTTCCCTATATGAAGCATTTCAAAGGTGTGGCAGATCACCGGAAAAAGCCTGGCCACAGTACTGGTGATGATATATTTGATATGGTCAAGGATTTAAAAGTAATCTTTGGAAAGGGTCCTGTCGGACAATCTGTTCCGAATGACGCTAACGGACACGCACCCATGTGGAAGAAGAAATCTATATTTTCGGAGCTACCCTATTGGAAAGTCCTAGAGGTCCGCTGTGCAATCGACGTGATGCACGTGACGAAGAATCTTTGCGTGAACCTGCCAGGATTCTTGGGTGTGTAAGGGAAGACAAAAGATACACCAGAGGCACGGGAGGACCAGCAACGTATGAACGAAAAAGACGGCATGCATCCAAAGCAGTATCAAGGTCCTGCCAGCTACGCTCTTAATTACCAAAGAAGGGAAGGAAATCTTTTTTGAATGCCTGAGCAGTATGAAGGTCCCGTCTGGCTTCTCGTCGAATATAAAGGGAATAATAAATATGGCAGAGAAAAAATTCCAAAACCTAAAGTGTCATGACTGTCACGTGATTATAACGCAATTACTTCCGGTTGCATTGAGGGGCTTCTACCGGAAAATGTTCGATTAGCCATTGTGAAGCTATGTGCATTCCTCAATGCAATTTCTCAGAAGGTAATCGATCCAGAAATCCTACCAAGGTTACAGAATGATTTGGTCCAATGTCTTGTCAGTTTTGAGTTGGTGTTCCCACCATCCTTCTTCAATATTATGACGCACGTCCTAGTTCACCTAGTCGAAGAGATTACCATTCTGGGTCCTGTATTTCTACACAATATGTTCCCCTTTGAGAGCTTCATGGGAGTCTTAAAGAAATATGTTCATAACCGTGCTAGGCCAGAAGGAAGCATCTCCAAGGGCTATGGAACAGAGGAGGTTATTGAGTTTTGTGTTGACTTTATTCCTGACCTTAAGCCGATTGGTGTTCCTCAATCGCGGCATGAGGGGAGACTAAGTGGAAAAGGCACGCTAGGAAAGAAAGCAATAATAAGTATGGACGGGCATTCTTTCACTCAAGCACACTACACAGTTCTACAAAATTCCACCTTGGTGGCTCCGTATATCAAGGAACACATGGATATTGTACGCTCCAAGAACCCGGAGCAGTCTGACTCCTGGATTAAACGTACACACATGGCGACTTTCGGCGGTTGGTTGCAAACACATCTCATGAATAACACCACTGTTGGAGATGAGTTATACTTGTTGGCCAAGTCACCATCTTCGACTATATTCACTTTCTAAGGGTACGAGATAAATGGGAATACATTTTACACGATCGCCCAAGATAAAAAGAGCACCAACCAAAACAGTGGTGTCCGCTTTGATGCAACAAACAACAATAGGAAACAGGACACATATTATGGTTACATAGAGGAGATATGGGAACTTGACTATGGACCTTCTTTTAAGGTCCCTTTGTTTCGGTGCAAATGGGTCAATCTGACAGGAGGCGGGGTAAAGGTAGACCCGCAGTACGGAATGACAACGGTGGATCTCAACAATCTTGGGTACACAGACGAACCATTCATCATAGCCAATGATGTGGCTCAGGTTTTCTATGTGAAGGACATGTCCACCAAACCGAGAAAAAGAAAAGTGCAGATGCCATGTGCGTTTTGCCAACACCGAGGTGTAGGTCGGCAGGTAAGATGCCGAGCTGCGGGTCGGAAAAGATTTCCCGGGCTTAAATTATTACGCAGAGCACCGCGGTCATGAGGATGTCCCGCCTCCTAAAAAAACATGCAAATAGCTTAAAAGTGCCATAAGCATCGAAAAGCCAAAAAACTTATGTAAAAACTTGACGTCCGAACTAAATCAAGTTTTTTGGTGCCAATCCGAAAAGTGGTCTAAAAATTAGTTTGTCTTTCCGTCGCGCTTTAACATGACACATCCGATCTCAAGACTTCAAGCGGGTTAGCCTTCGGCTTCAACCACCTATTCCCGAAGGCGGAGTGCTTCTCAAGCCAGTTTAGCGAACCAAACTCGAGCGGCTTTAGAGAGAAACCAGGCTATCCGGCTATTGACCACACACTCGTGTCGAGAAAGGAGTGGTAGAAAAAGAATTTGCAACGACTTAGAAGAAAACACTTATTATAAAACGGCTCGTATAAATTTAAGAGCCCCCAATTAACATGGGTAAAGGGAGTGTTTTTAACAAACAGAGTTTTTAACAAACTAAGTGTTTACCTACTAACTTGTCTATTTAACACAAAAGTATAATGCTTGGTTGAACCAAACAAAAATTAAAAATTGAAAAAAGTTAAGCATGAAAGCGACTTAGCTGGTTAATGTGCTCGGTGTTGATGACGTAGTCCGGGCTTGCAACGGGTCGAGATCCCAGCCCCCAAGCCGGTCCTGGGGTGACCGAGCGAAGAGCTCGGCTGATGAAGTGGCAGCACAAAAGTGCCGATGTGCCGAGGCGAAGCCCCTGGTCCAGCCGAGGAGACAGAGTAGGTCAGCAGGGTGACGCCAGAGTAGGTCGATGAAGCGATGGCGAAGCCCCCGGTCCGGCCAAGGTGTCCGAGCGAAGAGCCCGGCTTAATGAAGTGGTAGTACAACACTGCCGATATGTTGAGGCGAAGCCCCCGGTCCGGCCGAGCTGACGAAGCTGGTCGGCTGGTGACGCCGAAGTCCCCGGAGTAGATTGATGAAGAGATGGCGAAGCCCCCGGTCTAGCCGAGGTGACGGAGCAGGTCGGTAAGGTGACGTTGCAGCCCTATGCCACCCGAGGTGTCAAAGCGGGTCGGCGTGGTGGACATCGGCTTGAAGAAGCAACGGCGCGGCGATGCTGACGCAGGTCGGAACTTGTGACGCGGTCAATGCCGGCTTGAGAAGTGACCGCGCGACGATGCTGTCACGCCCGACCCGTACAATCCATAAGGTGACGATGTTATCTTGACGATCATTAGGGAGAGCGGTGCCAAACTCTTGGTCGGCTCGCCGAGGTGATGATCCGAGGTGGTTGTCGTCGGCTCGATGAAGCGACGACGCAGTCGATGCTGGCGCAGGTCGGCAGCCATGGAGCAACGTGGCCAGGCTGGTTTGACACCGGCGCGACGACGAAGATGGCCTCGAAAAAGGCTTAAAATTTGCAGGCACGTGTTTGAAAACAAAACACAATACCGTATAAAAAATTCCCTTCAAAAAGGATATCCAATTAGCTGTTCATGAAAAAGATGAACTCGGGCCGGATTCGTTTTCGCGTAGAAAACAGATCCGAAAATTGATGCACTCATCGGACGCTTCCCGGAGTTTGAACGGTCGGATCGAGCTGAAAGTTTGAGGAGTGGTAGATATGGGAATTCCGCAGACGATGAACGGTTGGATCTTCCAAAGGACGTCCGAGCTGACTGCTGGACTCCTCGCCCTAAACTCGTCCAGATTCCCGTCCAGATTCGACAGGGCTCCGGTATATCGAGGATCGCCGGAGATTACTTCATCGGAACGCGACGAAATTTTGCAGGGTTGTTCTAGACTCAATTCCGCACAATTCCACCGGAGCAACCGTCAAAGCGATGCTCGAGGAGACGGGGACGGCGAACACGAATCCGCTGTCCAGAAAAAACTGCATGATCGCGCGAGGGCAATGTTGACGTTGAGCCCCCGAGCACCATGGACGATTCCCCATGATCTTGATAGAGATCGGAGTTGAAGTTGATGAGGGCACCAGTCCGATCTTGATGATCCGACATGTAGCGTTGTCCTCGGTCCAGCCGAGGTTGCTAGTCGAGCCGGCAATAAAGATGCCGTCGTTGACGATGAGGTTCGGTCCCGATGTGTATATCGTGTCAGAGCCGATCTGAATTTCCATCGAACCGCGGCGATCACACAGCGGAACTCTCAATGAAAGCACCAGTGTCGGTGTAAAAACCGGCAGACCTCGGGGTAGGGGGTCCCGAGCTGTGGATATCGGATCAATGGTAACAGAGACAATGGAGACAATGTTTACCCAGGTTCGGGCCCTCTTGATAGAGATAAACCCTACGTCCTGCTCTTGTTTATATTGATGGAGATGTATCGAGTACAAGCTTGATTTACCTCGAGATCGTAAGTTGTGGTCTAAACCCTAGGGGTGATGATGAATATCATAATCATTTATCGACTAGCCTAGCCTCGGCTTATATAATGTTCCAGAGGCCTAGGATAACAAGAGTCCTAGTCAGCTACGCCGGTGAAGAGGAGTTCTTGTCTTGATCACCAAGTCTTGTGGAATCTTCCTCGTATATGTCATGGGCTGCCCGAAGTGTCCCATTAGTGAACCGCCATGGGGGTCCTCGGCCTGACCCACTGGTCGGGAGACAACGCGGTGAGTACCCCCTAGTTCAGGACACCGTCAATAAGGAAGCAAATACATCATACGATGAGCCAAAGCACCACATAGTTCTTTCAGGGAAAAGAAACATCGTGGGAGTGGAGGACAAGACAGACATGTCAGAAGATTATAATAAGTTTGATGAAATTCCTCCCTTCACAGTGAAGACTGAACCAAGCATCCTGTTAAATGATGAAGATTCTCCATAGTTACGACGCAATCATAAGCAAGGGACATACGCGAAGAAAAAGTTTTATACCCCAAGATCCCACTCTAGGATGTGACCGGCTTCACCGTCATCACTTTCTCTCTAGTGAGTTTCCGGACTTATAGCTGGAAAGTCCCACTTCGGACAAACCGGAGGGAATCTTTGTAAGAGTTAGGCTATATATGTGTTTTGGTTGTTCCTAGGTGGACTCCGGAGCGTCGGAATCCAACCAAAAAGCTAGGGCATTTTGGCATTTGAAATATGATTTTTGAATAATTATTTATTAAATTATGAATTTTCAATTATTCATGTCCTGTTAGTATTTTAATTATACATAGGAGTTAATCAATGCAATTATGTCCAGACAAAATATGATTTTGTAGGTTATGTTAAGACAAACAATTTGACATCTTATTTGCTCCATTTGGCTTAATAGAACTGAAGATGTGAATTTTTAAAGTTTAAAATAATGTCTTCAATTACTGTATTTAATTAATAAGTGCAAAATTAATTATGCAACTTCATGTCAAAATGATACTAGTTTATAGAAATCTTCAAGATGAATCCACAGAAATTTGAATCAACTCATTTGGTTTACTTTTCAAATTGTTATGCATTTTACAAGAATTAATTTCAATCTGTAAAATTGAATCTGTCAAATAATTTCTTCAAAATGAAAATTAATTGAAAGACACCTTTAATCCCGGTTGCAACCACCAGCTGGGACTAAAGGTTTCAGCTCCCGCGCGGAATTTTCGCCGCCGAAAAGGTTGGCCTTTAGTCCCGGTTTGTGGCTGGAGCCGGGACTAAAGGACCTTTAGTCCCGGTTCGTGGCTGGAGCCGGGACTAAAGGTCGCGGGTATATAACTGGTGTCCCAGTGCCAGCCACCGCCCGGGAGAAGGAACAGAACCACGCGCCGCCAGGCTGTCGGATTTCACCGCCATCGCCGGTCTTCTCCCTCTTCCGACGGCCGACGCCACTGCACCGCCTTGATCCACCCCGTCCCTGCGCTCCTAAGCTTTTCGCCTCGATCCACCCTCTTTTTCTCATGTTGTTGGTTGCCCAAATGCCGCCACCACAGAGGCCCGAGCTCGGCAGTGCAATGGCCGTGGAACGGCTCGATGCAGAGCCGCTCGAGCCCTCTCTTGCTGTCCATCGCGTTCTGGGAGCGCCAAGGAGGCCGCCTAGCCACTTTGCGCGCTCGAAATCGAACCGCAGCCGTGCTTCCGATCGCGCCCGAACCTCGCCGCCGCCACGGCTCATTGCCGGTGCCCCTGCCGGCCACCCCAGCCCCTGCGACCGCCACCGTTGGGTGCGCGACGTCACCAGCTTTCGAATGCAAGTCACCGCGCGCATTTTGGTTAACTGTAGACAATTTCCGGCCAAGTCCGGCGAAGCTCCGCCGCGAAATCGGGTCACCAGATCTACTCCGGCGCCGCCCGCTGACGTGGCGTGCCACGTGGCCCCTCCAGTGCCACTGACACTGGGCCCCACGGCCCCAGTTAACTGGTCAACTGTCCCAGTTGACCAGCTGACTAGGCAGTTGACCCAGGTCAACGGGGCCCCACTGGTCAGCCTCTGGTGCACACTGGGTGCACTGCACCGGGTGCACCTAGCAGTTTATGTTATTTTTTTCAAATTAAAATTAATCCAAGATTTTCAGAATATTGCTAAAACTTTAGAAATTCGTAGAAATTCAACCGTAGCTTGGATGAAAAAGTTTTCTATATGTAAAATGATCAGAAAAATCTAACGAATCCGATTATGTCATCTGCATTCATGTTAGAACCCTCTAAGTAGGAGAACCTGTAACTTTTGGCCTGTTTCTGGCAGATGAATAGTGCATGACTACCGGATAATAATTCCAACTTAAATCCTACGTTAACTAAAATTGTTTAGAGATGCATTAGGTCACCCATGCATTGCATATTGCCTTGTCATGCTCTGTGATTGCATTTGTATGCTGTGTATTTATCTGTTTCTTCCCCCTCTTCCCTCCGGTAGACTAGTCAACTGATGACGTCAGCTGACGCAGTAATGATTTCTGTATTTTAAATAAGTCTTAAATGATTTGAATAGTTTAAATTTGAATTCTTTGAAATTTGTGTGAATCACTAGTTTGTGAATAACTTTAGTTTAAAAATAGATTTTTGAGTGATTCTTTTTCCTGCTGTTTAATATTAGTGTGTTTTATCAGTATGTTCAATTTGGGAATTTTTAAGATATTTTAAATAGGTGTGTTAATCAAAAACAGATTCTGTTTAGCTCTTTTAGTTTTATACCTTTTTCCTTTGTTTTAATTATTTTATTTTCTGTTTTCTTGTTATTCTTTTGCCAAATTATATTATGTTTCTGTTAGTCAACATGAGGAGTTTTAATTGCTGTTAAGAAAAATAATTTTATTATTTTCTTGTTATTTGTTTAGTAGGAAATCTTGTTTTCTTCATATTTAGAGTTTGATAATAGATTTTAAAGTGATTCTTTTTGTGTAGAAAACTTTAGGTAAAATACTAAATTGTTTTATCTTTCTTCTGTATTAGTTAAGCTATGGACGATAGCGGCAGATACCATGAAGAGGGCATATTTGACATCATACGCTCCAACCAAGAGCATGAACAAGATGACGGCTCACAATTTGTGAACGACTCCGGTGAGGGACTTGAGAAAGAACCAAGAGACGAAGGGCAAACAAACAATGATGGCGAAAAAAATGTTAGACAATTAACAAAGTCCGGCGAGGTATATATATATTAAGCCTCTGGTGATCATTAGATGTATTAATTGATTTGTATATATATATTAACAAATCTTTCTTCTTTTAGCCCTCTGGATCGAGCCAATCTCGTAGAAGGGTACGAGGCCGGGCCAAAAAGTTGGGCGATGACGTAAAGTTCAACATCGATGAAGTCGCAGAAGATGGCGAACCGATTGCTCCTGAACAAAATGCTCGTAAATTTATAAATTAATGCGGAGTTATTGTTAGGGACAACATCCCGATCACCATTCGAGAATGGAATAAGCCAAAGGTAGATCAAGGAGTTAGTTATGTCGACGAAAGATCGAAAAATTTGCTTTGGGATACGCTCATGTCACATTTCAACCTACCAAAGGGTCTCATAGATGGCCAACGGTTGAAAGTCAAGCAGTTTGCTCTTAAGAAGATGGCCACACAATTCCAGAGCTGTAAGAAAAGATTATACAGCGACTACATCAAGGCAAAAAAGAAGACTCCAGAATTCACTGGAGCACTAGAGAAGATAAAAGATCACTGGAACGCATTTGTGAAGTACAAGGAATCGGATGAAGCTCTGGAAAGGTCAAGAAAAAATAAGATAAATGCTGAGAAAAAAGGGTATCACCATGTTCTGGGGACAGGTGGCTACAAGAGAGCCGTGCCTAAGTGGGAAGCAGCTGAGGCCAAGATGCTTGCTGAAGGGGTCATTCCAGCTACAGGGGATTGGCCCCAGAGGTCCAAGCATTGGTTTTATGCGCATGGGGGACAGTTCGAACCAGTGACATGGCAGATTATTGAAAAGGCAGATCTTAAAACAGCCTCAGACGCTTTACTTCAAGCTATAGAAGATGCTTGAAAGGGGTTGTTCCAGCCCGAGAGAGAGAACGACGAGCTTACACGCGCCCTCAAGAATCCTGAACACGGAGGACGAACAGGAGGCAAAGGCGTTGTTTCGTGGGTTCAGGGGTTTTCAGAGTGGAACGACACTTATAGAAGCCGTCAGAGAAAAAGAAGCAGGATGCAGACCGGCTTCAGAAGATAGAAACAACGAACGAGGAGTTGGAACGCATGTTAAAGCGGCAGCAAGAGCAACTGGACACAATTAGCCAGCAAAGGGCATCTCCGCGGCAGGAGCAAGCAGATCCAGCATTGGATAGTACCGTCCCATCTATGCGGAAAAGTAGCGTGGGTTCCACGGGGGTCCGGGCCGATGATGCACTGCTGGCTCGCTACCCCATGGATGATATCAAAGAGGGGACAAATTGGGAGCTACACCAGAAAATGAAGAACATATCCATGAAGGTGGCGGTCGGTGTTGCTTTACCGAATGCACCTGAAGCAGCCATCCATGGCAATCCGATTCCAGCTGGCTATGCTCGTGTCGGGGTGGATGAAGTTCTGCCGGGATATGACTCACAAGAGCTTGACATTCCTAGAGGTGAAGGGGAGCAGACACTGGGAGAAGTCATACATGGTGTCATTGTATGGAGAAAGGAATGCATCGTGTTTCCAAACTCGGCGCCAAGGCCACCGACTCCTCCGAGTAGCAATACACCTCTAAGTCTACCCCACCTCGAGAGGGAGCCCAGCGCGAGTCCATATCGATCTCCGCCGCGTCAGCCGAGTCGACCCCCTATGTCCTAGCAGTGCCAAAAGCGGAAGAAAGCTAAGAAGAAAGCCAACGACGAGCTTCCTGCCAAAAAGAAGTTAGCTTACGATATGACTGATGAGGAAACCAAAACGGTCGTGGTTTCCGAAGTGAAGTCCCATTTTGCAGCGAAACCGCCCCCGCCGCCAAAGGAGATAATACCTACGAAAACCGTAAAGCACTTTGTGGACTTTCTTGAGCGACAACTGGGACGTGTGGAGAATAGGCCATCAGACTATGACCGCTCTATTAGGAAGTCATATGAACAAATGCAGCAGTCGAGATGTAGAAGTAGTAATAAAAGCGGGAAAACAGTTCCCCAGCTCGGAGAACAGGCAATGCAATCGATCCCCCCGCTCAAGGTGATTACCGACGCTGCTAGAGACATGGGTATCAGTGTTGATCAACTCCTAGGCACCGAGGAAGTCCCTGTGGCTGATGTAGCATGGCAATATGCCCCCAGGAAAACTCTGGTCAAACCTGAGCAGGTCCCACATCTCTCTACACAAATGCGAAGATTGCATGAGTGGTACATGAAAGAAGTAAAGAACGGGCGAGGGATGCTCATGGTGAAAGTCAAGGAAGAGCATTACTTCTATGAAAACGAGCTATGCATTGAGTTTCCAGAAATTTTTCAGTTATACAATCAAGACTCACTCGACAAATCTATTGTCAGTTGCTATTGTCTGTAAGTGATTTCTTTCTGTAATTTAAGTCTCTAGCTCAGCTCGTTCATTGCCTGTAATTATCCTCACTATATTCTTTTGTACGCTATTATGCAGAATGAAGATTTTCGAATGCAAAAGACATGAAATCTATGACATTGGGTTCGTTGACCCATATATCATTATTGAAAAAATGATACAAGACCACCCCAAAGACTCAGAGCCTAACTTGCTAAGGTTTATGAAAGCACAAAATACCAGAACAGAAATACTATTTCCTTACAACTTCAAGTGAGTGTTACTGTCTTGTACTACATATTTTATTTTGCTTACTCGATGTTAAGTGTAGTTGATGAGTTATGCATGCCTGCTTATATAAACGTGTGCGCATGTACCACTGGATCCTGCTAATCATTAAAGTTGACGCTGAAACTGTTGAAACCCTAGACTCACTAGGTAAAGACCCTCGAGAATACACCAGCGTGTTTAGGATGCTCGACAGGTAATGTCAATCATTATCGCACTATATCGGCCTCTTTCGTTCATTTCCTGATATCAACTAATTAATAACTCCTTTCTTCATTTTCTTTGCCGAGCAGGGTTTGGAAACGGTTCATCAATGATGTTGTTGGTGAATGAAAACCGGAGCTGCGTTGGCGACGGCCCAAGGTAATTAAGTAGTACTAGCTAGGTCCGCGCATCTCGATAATTCTAGTTTCAATACCATTATCATGCTTGATTATTATCTGATTGAATTCTATTCTCGCAAAGTGCATGAGGCAGATACAGGAGACTAGTTTATGTGCATACTACGTTTGCGAGAACATTCGCATGACGACCGAATGGCGCAGAGATGTAAGACAACTTCAGGTACGTAAACACTATTCACAATTATTTTATGATGATCTAATATATATACACACAACTAATATATTCATATTGATCTCCTTCTTTAAAGATGGAAGAGATGTGGGAGAAGCTCCTACCAGAGAACCGCATACGAGCAATTCAAGAGGAAATTGCGGGATTTTTGCTTACGGAGGTCATATCTGAAAGCGGACAATACCATTGCCGCTAATGCCTGCATGTAATGATCTCCAAATTGTATGAGAAATTGTATATACCAAATTGTATGTATATATGTATGATCGTACACGAAATTATATGATATATGTATGGTCGTATGAGAAATTATATTATATATGCATAACGTGTATAGTATGTAGTAGCGTAAAATATGTTTGAAATAAAAAAAATTGAATGGAAAAAACAAAATGAAAAGGAAAAATAAACCCTAAACCCTAAAATCCTAAACCCCAACACAAAATCCTTAGTCCCGGTTGGTGTCACCAACCGGGACTAAAGGTCCTCCAGCCCCCGGCGCTAGCTCGCGGCCATGTGGAGGGACCTTAGTCCCGGTTGGTGTCACCAACCGGGACTAAAGGTCCTCCAGCCCCCGGCGCTAGCTCGCGGCCATGTGGAGGGAACTTAGTCCCGGTTGGTGTCACCAAACGGGACTAAAGGTCCTCCAGCCCCCGGCGCTAGCTCGCGGCCACGTGGAGGGACCTTAGTCCCGGTTGGTGTCACCAACCGGGACTAAAGGTCCTCCAGCCCCCAGCGCGCGCTCGCGGCCACGTGGAGGGACTTTAGTCCCGGGTTGTGGCTAACCGGGACTAAAGGGTGGGGGCCTTTAGTCCTAATTTTGTTGTCCCGATTGGTGACCCGGGACTAAAGGCCGTTGCCAATAGGGACTAAAGCCCCGTTTTCCACTGGTGGTAGATCAACAAAACATGTTCCTCTTGCCCGCGCTAATCATGTGTGAGCATGTGTAAGATCGATCATGGAGGGTTCCCCGTCTTGATTTGATACCGTCATGAGTTAAATGATTCATTAATACGTGCATGATCCACGCCATAGTTTAAGTGTTTAACTACTCCTGCGGGCTGCCGCTAGCTTGTCTTCCTGATTAACTTTGGCTCCAACATCCTACTCCTAATTCGTAAATCCTAATTAACTTTTGGCAGGGATCGTTACTTTCTTAGAGATCGGTTCTTGCCTCCTTGATTAAAGATCACAGTATAGCAGTTCATTTGGACAGGACACGAGACTAGGTGAGTTAGACCGTTCGTCTAATTGCTAAACCTTGACGCATAATCTCCAATTGATATCCGCTGACTGTTGCCGTATCACTTCAATTTTATTTTATTCATCTTTTGTATCTTGTGTTTGAATAATACAGATTTGAGTAATCATGGGGAGAAGATTGATTATGAGGATATCATTGAAGATTTCACTTCAAAGAATACTAAACAAATGATGTTGTTCAAATAAATATTATACAACCGGGAGTTGAATAGGTATGGTTTTTTATGTATCCAATTGTTATGTAAGACATTATATCATATACATTATAATTGCTTGTTAGTTCATTTTTTCAAGTGAGATAGGGTCCCATTTTTTAGTTTCGCACAGGGCCCCGGATTTTGCCGGCCCGGCCCTGCGCGAGGTGTCGCCTGAGATGGTCGGGTTGTGCTTCCACTGCTTCCAGGACGGCCCCTTCCGGCGGGACTGCACCAACGACATCGTGTGTATCCAGTGTGGGCTGTCCGGGCATGGCTCTCGTGACTGCAAGCGACCCGGTATCCCGTCGCCGACGGAGGAGCTACATCATCTTGTGGTGGTCAAGGTCGCTCGCCGGGGCACTAGGGGCGCGCCCGCTGGGGGCTCGGCCTTGCAGTCTGGCAGGGCATCCGCTGGGCCTAGTCGGGGCTCCACGGCTCCGCCACCACCGCCTCCGCTCCCCTCTCTCGCCTCGAGCAAAGCAGCGTGGCCTCTGATCTAGGTGCCGCGGCTTGTCCTGTCGATGGACACCACGTTTGATCCGAAGGAGGTCTGCATTGTGCGGCGTTCGCAGTCCATGGATGAGATGGAGCGGCGTCTGCAACTGTCCATGGTGGTATACACTGACGGAGATAGGAGAGACATCTCGCCGGAGTTTGTCCTCGAGGTGCTCAACGTCAAGGCGGGCATTGAGTCTCAATGGGTGTCCATACATCGCTACCGGCCGGAAGACTTCCTCATCGTATTTTGCGCGCCCAGAGCATAGGAACAGGATGTCAGCCCTACAGTCGGTGGATCACAGAGGTGTGCGTCTCTTCTTCCGTCAGTGGAACAGGCAAGCACAGGCCATGCACGCGGTGCTCCGGTACAAGGTTCTGCTCGAGATTGAGGGCATTCCTCCTCATGCCTGGGACCGCGAGGTGGTGGAGCGGCTGCTGGACTCCTCCTGTATGGTTGATTCCGTGGCACCGGAGACGAGCTCAAGGGGAAACCTTTCCTCCTTCAAGCTTTCAGCATGGACGGCGGATCCGGAGGCGATCCCCTCCCTTCAATGGATATCGGTTCTGGAGCCAGGGTCACAACAACAGATGACGGAGCCGGCGGTTCTGCAGTACAAGGTGCTCATCCACCTGGACGAGGTCACGAATTTCCAAGAGGCGGAGGAGCCATGGTTCTTGGGCGGGTCCTCGGACAGTGGGCAGAGTGGGATCCCAGATGCTGACAGGATGGGCGGCAGAGGCCCGGTTACCCGACGGCGAGACTGGCAGTTCAGCGTCTGCGACTCCAGGGGTGACACAGTTGGCGGAAGTTGTGGCGTTGCTGATGGCGGAGTTCATGGCCGGAGCCTGTCCAGCCAGGACTGGTGCTTGGCGCACATGGAAGCGCCGCCAATGGTCCCTATGCGTCACCCTACAACAGTTCAGGATAGGATTTTGGTCAGGCCATCGGCTTTTGACCGGCTGACCGGAGGCGTGGAAGGTGGTGGAGAGCATCCTGCGACTAGCACCCCCATTGATCCGCGAGGTTCAGGTGACCCAGCTACAGCCGGAGGCGGAACCCTTCACGCCTAGGCGCACTACTCGCGCTGCTAAGCACTCGGCGCAAAATCTACCCAAGGCCACGCCGGCAGAAAATGTCCTTTTGCAAGCCTTGGGGATTGCTGCAGAAGATCTCCAAGTGGACTACGAGACTGTCTGCGATCTCAGGGAGCTATTCGACTCACCGCTGAGGGAGCAACATGTTCGGGTCATTGCGGCGATCTTTGGGAAAACTATGCCGAGCAGGGGGGAATTGGAGAGGGCTGACGCAACAGTGGTGCTCACCCATTGATTGGGTGGATCTAGGAGGAGTGGTGTTGGAGTCCATCCTTGCTTATGGATTACAACCCGGAGATGCTATGTTGGAATGTGCGGGGGTTAAACAACCCAGTGAAGAAGAAGGCGGTTAGGGAGTTTGTGGAGGCGGTCAAAGTCAACATAGTTTGTTTACAAGAGACAAGGCTTCATGTAATCGATCAATTTGATGTAATGCAATGCGTTGGGCCATCGTTTGATGGTTTTGCCTACTTGCCGGTGTCAGAGACCCGTGGCAGCATTTTGTTGGCTTGGGACTCTATGGTGGTGGCCGTGGATAATGTGTCATTGGATACACATTGTATTACCGGACGTGTGAGCACCAAGGATGGCAACACTTGGTGGCTCACCGGGGTCTATGGACCATAGGGAGATGAGGAGAAGATTTTGTTCCTGCATGAGTAGAGGGCACGGCGTGCCGCGTGCCCTGGACAATGCTGGGTGGTCATGGGCGACTTCAACATGATACTCTGAGCCAATGAGAAGAACAACATGAATTTGAACAGGAACACTATGAACAGCTTTAGGAGCTTTGTGGATGACAATGAGCTGAAGGAAATCTACATGCACGGCCAGAATTTCACTTGGTCCAATGAGCGTGATAATCCTACGATGACGAAGATCGATCGTGTCCTCGTGTCGGTGGACTAGGAGTTGGCATACATGGACTGCCTTTTACAAGCTTTATCATCGGGGGTCTCGGACCATGCACCATTGCATATGTCCACCAGTGCCATGTGTAGCCCAAAGCGACATTTTTATTTCGAGATCTTCTGGACCAAACTAAAAGGGTTTGAACAATCTATCAAGGACGCATGGATTTGTGCTCAAGCTATCGTGGACCCGTTTAAAAGGCTGGATGCTCTATTTAGGAACACTGTCGTGGCGTTGCAAGCATGGGGTCAACGGAAGGTGGGCAATGCCAAGTTGCTTATGGCTGTGGCGCACTGGATTATACTCAGATTTGACCAGGCCCAGGAGATGAGGCAGCTGACGATGGAGGAGCTTTGGCTAGGTCACACCTTGAAGATGTCCCTGCTTGGTTTAGCATCGTTGGAAAGAACCATCCAGCGGCAGTGCTCACGGAACCGGTGGCTCCAAGTCGGAGACGCAAACTCCAAGTTGTTCCAGGCCGTGGCGAACGGAAGGAGGATTAAACACTTCATGCCCCACATCAAGCACCAAGATGAGATCATCACTGACCAAGAGCGAAAGCAGGAAGTCTTTACCGTGGTGTATGAGCGGTTGCTGGGGAGTGATCAGGCACAGGACTACACCATGGATCTTGAGTACTTGGGCATGGATTCAGTGGACCTACACAATCTGGAGCACATGTTTTCACAGGAGGAGGTTTGGGAAGTCATCAAGGAGATGCCCGCGGACCGTGCGCCGGTCCCTGATGGATTCATAGGGGCGTTCTACCAACAGGCTTGGCCCGTGATCAAAGATGACATTATGGCCGCTTTGCACAAACTATATGTGGGGGGTGGCAGCGGATTTGGGAAGCTTAACAAGGCCCTAATTGGGCTCATACCCAAGAAGCCAGATGCTGAAGAGATAGGAGACTTCTGGCCCATTAGCTTGTCACATAGTTTTGCCAAGCTCTTCGCAAAGATGCTAGCAAACAGAGCTCATAGAAGGATGAAGGAAATTGTCACTCAAATCAGACCGCTTTCATCGTGGGGAGGAACTTGCATGACAACTTTCTCCTTGTGAGCCAGGTGGCGAGGAAGATCTATGCTAGAAAGGAAAAAGGTGTGTTCCTGAAGCTTGATATCACACGAGCATTTGACTCTCTCACTACTAGAAAAAGGACTGTTAGTGGCGCACCTATTTTTGCCATTAATGGCGCACTATAGGTGCGCCACAATTACCACGCCATTAGTAACAAATACTAATGGCGCACCTCTGGTGCGCCATTAGTATTGCAGGTAACAGTGGCGCACCTTGTAGTGCGCCATTACTATTGCTACAGGTGCGCCACTGGTAACTTTTTTTTTTTGAAATTTATTGATTTTTTTTTAATTTTGAAGGCGGGAAAATAGTAGTGGCGCACCGTCTAACCCCCACCGTGCGCCATTGCTATTTTTGAATTTTGAATTTGGATCTGGCTCATTTTTTTGGCTCGTTTTTTTTGGTTAAATTTTTTTCAAATTTCGTTCTTGACCTGGATCATTTACGTTCTTTGTGCCGGGGGAGCTCCACATGTGGCCGGAAGTAGAGGAGGAGGGAGGAGAGACCGTGAGGAGGAGAGGAGGGAGGAGGAGGTCGCCGGAGAGGAGCAGGAGGACCGTGAGCAGGAGAGGAAGGAGCACTGTGAGGAGGAGAGGAGGGAGGAGGAGGTCGCCGGAGGAGGAGCACCGTGAGGAGGAGAGTAGGGAGGAGGAGGTCGCCAGAGGAGGAGCACCGTGAGGAGGAGGTCACCGGAGGAGGAGCACCGTGAGGAGGAGGAGGTCGCCGGAGAGGAGGGAGGAGGAGGTCGCCGGAGGAGGAGCACCGTGAGGAGGAGGTCACCGGAGGAGGAGCACCGTGAGGAGGAGGAGGTCGCCGGAGAGGAGGAGATGGAGTGGAGGAGAGGAGGAGAGGAGGAGATGGATTGGAGGAGAGGAGGAGAAGAATGAAGGGGAAGGGAGGAAGAAGTGGAAGGGGAAGGGGAGGCGCGACGGGCGGCGGCGCTCCTGTGGCTCGGTCACCTGCGAGATGAAGGTGCCGGTCTCGGGATAGAGGAAGCCTGCGGGCGGCAGCCATGTCCGCTAGGAAACAGAGACGGGGAAGGAGAAGGGAGGAGGAGGGGGAAGGGGATAAGGAGAGAGGAAGGAGAGGGGTGGGTGGGTGCGTACGTGGTGGGGCTTGTGACATAGTAATGGCGCACCATGGGGTGGTGCGCCATTGCTATGGTACATAGTAA
Organism: Elymus sibiricus; assembly: GCA_039707655.1. Classification (NCBI taxonomy): domain Eukaryota; kingdom Viridiplantae; phylum Streptophyta; class Magnoliopsida; order Poales; family Poaceae; genus Elymus; species Elymus sibiricus. Next base: position 36,517,420 of record CM077663.1, on the reverse strand, counting down.
TGGCGCACCTAGGTGTGGTGCGCCATTACTATGTAGCATAGCAGTGGCGCACCTAGGTGTGGTGCACCATTACTATTTTTAAATTTTTTTGAATTTTGAAGGCGGGAAAATAGTAGTGGCGCACTATGCACTGGTGCGCCATTGCTAACTTTTTTTGCCTCCAGATCTTAAAAGCATCGTAACTTTTTTTCTGTGGGGTTTTTGAGGATTCTAAAAAATCGATATCGGGCATAGCCGGTCGAATTCGGATGTAACTTTTTGAGTAGATGCTTTTTCATATAAAAAACTTTTTCATCGGAGGTCGTATGCAAAAGTTATGGCCATTTTACCGAAACACGGCGGCCTTTTGCAAAAAAATTCGAAATTCATGTTTGTTAATTTTCCTAACAACTAGAACACATAACACATGGGCATCTCGAAGGATTTTTAAATTTGAATATTTTATCATTTTCTTTTATTTTTTTTGAAACTGAAAAGGCGATCCACAGGGGGGCGTGTGTGTGTGTGTGTGTGTGTGTGTGTGTGTGGTGGGGGGTGTGTTTATATGTGTGAGACGTTAGTAATGGCGCACCCTCTGTGGTGCGCCATTGCTAACCTTAGCAATGGCGCACCAGGGAGGGTGCGCCATTACTAACCTCACACACACGCAGGCACACACCCCCACCAGACATAGCAATGGCACACCACACCAAGGTGCGCCATTACTATGTAGCATAGCAGTGGCGCACCTAGGTGTGGTGCGCCATTGCTATGTCTGGTGGGGTGGGGGGATGGACCAAAAAAATAGCAATGGCGCACTGCTCAGGTGGTGTGCCACTACTAAAAAAATAGTTCATTCAGGTAGGTCTGAACCTTACTCCATCGTCACCAACGTTGTAGGGATAATTGCTATGCTAAAGTAGATGGGGATTGGGAAGTGATTCATTATGATGTATGAGTGTCAATGTGGTAAATAGGACCTACTAAATGTTAATGAATCATCTGGGTGGATTGGTTTGGATGGTGAGGGGCAACCTGGAGTACCAGTGTGAATTGCCCGGGTGTCCTGGAGTAACCAGGGATCACTCTTATTTGGAAAGCCACCCAAGTTCAAAAAGATCAATCATGGTTTCATAAGTAGAAGCTTACGTGTGTAGCCACAAGCTACTATGGGCTCTAGCTTGGTTGACTAGGTTGTAGTGACTCTTACTTGGTAGTGCTACGAGAAGTAGATATAAGTAGGTGGGATGGGCACTACCGGAGTTAAGGGAAACTCTTCTGAAAGACCTTGTCTTGATCTTCCAGTTCACATACAATCGAGTGTGATGAACTACAAAGGAGGTGATCGAGTCTTGTGGGGAATGTGTGCAAACCTCTGCAGAGTGTAAAACTAATCGATTAGCCGTGTCCATGGTTACGGACAAATTTGAGTATCTAGAAGTGGGAATGTTGGGTGATCTCATCACATTTAATTAATCAATTGGATCTAATCAATTTTGGGTATAGATTGAGTTGGGGGTACCATCTCAATTATAAGCTATTTGTAGAAATAGAATATTCTTTTGATAGTAGGGAAAAATTGGCTTTATGCAAATTAAACTTAGAAACTTCCGCCAGCCAGATTGCATGTAGAAGTAGGACTTTTATACTCTCTTATGGTGTGACTTGCTAGTACGTTCAACGTACTGACCTACACGGCTGCAACTTATCATGTTGCAGGATTTTATACGACGAGTAAGTGATATGATGTAGGGTTACGATGTCTATACTCAACTTTTGCCTGTGGCATTGATGGACTCCATGAAGATCTTATTTGCTTTTCTGCTGTATTTTTTTTTGTATGCTAGCCTTGAGCTACGAAAGCATGTAATATTTAAATTCTGGATCTACGATGTAGTATTTATGACATGTAGTTTATTCTTGATATTACATCTTGTACTATGTGTACTAGCTATTTATGGACTCCGATCCTTACCGGGTAGGGTAGTTACAACTGGTAGGACCTATGATTCCTCAGACTGAGCTATGGAGCCACTATCCTCAATAGTATTACATTGGCCTAAGCCATCCTGAAACCATACTAAGTTCATAAATGAACTATTTGATCCAGTACCCTCCTTTGTCACTTCTAAAGCAGCAACATACTTAGCCTTTTGTAATAGAATCCGATACAGTAACCTGTTTGGAGTGATTCCAACTTACTGCGCCACCATTTAGTGTATTACACACAATAAAACCTTAACTGAAATCAAAAATTGCTTGGAGCATTGATGAAGACTGCATTGATGTAACTACTTACAATGAGCCTGCATCAATGTAACTACTTACACCGGTCTCTTCATTATCTCAGCATGCAAGAAAACATTTTCATCAACAATGTGTCATGCACACAATGTATTAGAAATATTATTACGCCCCCATTTACTTTCTTGTAAACACAAGCATCTTTGCTATCCTAGATGAAATCAAACTCTTTGACCATTTCATCAAAACGAAGATTCCAACTTCATTATGCTTGTTTCGGTCCATTCTTGGATCTCTGAAGTTTGCACACTTACTAGCATCCTCTGGAACAACAAAATACCTTGGACTGTATCATATACATGTCCTTGGTTATGTTTCCATCTCATGGAAATCCTTTTGGCGTCCATCTGTCATATCTTATAATTGAAATACATATTAATTGCTAGTATAACCCGAACAAATTTAAGCAATGCTATGATGAGACAATCTCGATGTAGTCAACTCCTTGAATTTGTCATAAACTCTTTTGCAACAAGTCGAGCTTTATGGATAAAACATTTTTATCCGCATCTGTTTATAGTTCCATTCACATTCGTTAGGCCTTTCGCCTTCCGAAGGGTATACCAAGTTCTAAACTTGAATTATGTATATGGATACTATCTCAGATTACTTGTCATATAGAAATTCTAGAGTCAGGGCCCATTAACACTTCTTTGTGTATCGTAGGTTCACAATTGTCTAACAACAATATCTCGTTTGCACACCTTAGAGGTTTGCACGAGTTTTGCCTACCTACGTGGTTCAGCTGCAAGTTCGACCGAAGTCTCTACATCTTATGTAGAGGCCTCCATATCAGTCGCAGTAGAAAACTCTGGAACTACTTCCAGCATTTCTTTCCTTTGATCTGATGACAAAGATTTTGTTATCTCGTTGAGGTGCACTGTCCTCCCACTCATGCTTTTGCAAGAAACATTTTCTTCAAAATATACCGCTCTATGTGGCAAACACTTTGCCTCGGCATAGTGATAGAGAAATTCCTAACATTTTGGGATAACCTACAAAGTAGCACTTGTCTGATTTGGGACTTGTACACACTTTTACATATGTCTCATATTTCCAAATGTTAAGAAAAGACAAAATGGTTTGGCTCACCATACCATATCTTATATGGCATCCTTTCAACAGATTTGATGGCGCTCTTTTCAGTGTAAAAGCCGTAGTCTCTAAAGCATCATCTTAAAAAGGATAATGGCAAATCGATTAATGTCATCTTTGATCTTACCATGTCATATATGCTTTGATTACATCTTCTCGGATACTCCACTCTCAGTGGTGTTCCAGAAGGTGCAAGTTATTAAACTCTTTTCACAACTCATCAGACATTCGCTAAACTTGTAACTCAAATATTTCTTGCCGCAATTTTATTACAGAAACATAATTTTCTTGTTACAATGATTTCTACTTCATTCTGGAAACCTGATGAACTATTTCAAAGGATCCAGGCTTATGTCTCATTAAGCAAATATTCACATATCTACTTGAGTCATCACTGAAGATAGATAAATCTATTGCTAACAACAACACTTATTGGAATACACACATCAGTATGTTTGCTTACCAATAAGTTCGTTGCTCGTTCCCTATGGCCTGTGAATGGTATTTTAGTCACTTTATCTTTTGGACGAAAGTTGCAAGTGTCAAGTGATTCATAATCAAATGACTTCAAAATCCAACACTATGGAATTTCTCCATGCAAGTTTCTCCGATGTCACCAAATGCAGTGCCACACATATGTGGTATTCTTTTAGTCTTACGACATTTAGCGTCAGTGTTATGGATGTATTATATTATCATCAATATTCACAACATGCATCTCATTCACAATGGGAGTATGGACCTTATGGCATTCATAACATCGAGCAACAATTGTTCTTTTATGAACAACTTTCTTGCAACAAACATTATTCAATGGGCTAGAGTGTACAAAACTCTAAAATGAATTATGAAAATAAATACAGAGGTAACACGCTGATGGTAAGTATAGTAACTTTTACTATGTTCCCATCACGTATCTAAACCTCACTACTAGCTAGTCTTTTAGGCCGTAATAGTTCTTGCATCGAGTTGCAAGAGTATGCAAGCGAACGGGTATCCTTGTGATAAACTATTAATCACAGTACCCAAGAATTAGCGATTAACAGTTTAATCATAATTTCCAAAAATTACATCTTTGACCAGCCTCCTATATATCTATCACTTGTATGACATTCATACCTAAGCTGGACCTTCCAGTGTTCTTTCTTTTTGCCTTTATACTTCTAATAGTCTTACTTCCAATATTTCTCCTACTCAGAGAAGAAGCACCCAACTTTAAGAGTGCCGTTAGCCCTGGACTTTCTAGGCGTGTAAGTCTCGCTAACACCCTTCAGGATTGTTCTTTCTCTTTAAGTTTTATTCACCCTCATCATATGACTGGCGTTCTTCTGGATCCCACTCTCATAAGTCTTAAGCACAGTGAACACTTCACTTCAACTTGCAGGCAAACATCGCTTTGGATATCTCATATCTATTAGCCCTTGTTTGTCCCTAAAAATAATTTTCAGTTCCAAGGATATCACATAACTATCCCAAACATTTCAAAGTTTGGGTCTCATGGAAGCAAGCATAATGCACTTGACCGTGACGGAATTCTAGATTTTGGATCGAATGATGTGAGTCATATCATCCATAGCATTAGCGGGAGAATACCGAAAGCATGCAATAGGACAAAGTCCTTCTTGGCACTTTTGAGGATAATCCTCACATTACGTTACCAATCATAAAGTTTTAACTAGATATATTAAAATAGCTATTCAATTTCAACATGGAAGGTGGAAACGCGAGCCATTATTCTACAACTATAATACAAATTACACTTAGACAATGTTCATAACTCATTGCACTAAGAATTAAACAATTTAATTCTAAAGTGCGCTCCCACTCAAGCCAATATCTCTCATAATTAATTGTAAGTGATTCAAGACCCATGTCTCGATTGTTCACCATTGATGGTAGCATCACGGATGACGAAAATCTCAACCGGTAGGCCAACTTGCCAATCACATCTCTATGTGACCCTTGTTCATCTTTCGATGGACGTGCTCTGAGCTCAAAGACTCTCTTGCCAGGAACGTAAGACAACCAAGTGATCTTGCTGTGCGGTCCGAACTTTGTAGCAAAATTCCACCATGCCGTCAAGATCAGAAAAATGCAAATTCTAGGGAAGCAACAAGAACATCAAGTAATAGATTGCATCTACTGACAATAGATCTTGTCTACTACTCGCACAAATTTTATTAAGTAATAGATCTCATCTAATACAATTTTTTTAAGCAATAGATCTAATCTACTATGAAAAACTTTTGTGCAGTACCCATACATCTCATGTATTCTAGATCGTAACATACATCTACACATAGACTGGCTCATGATGCCACTGTAGGGTAACATAGCAGAAAACAAAAAAAAATCCGTCCTACGTACAATCCCAAGACCACTATGAAGATGCATACAAGGTTAGATCTGATTGTTACCAACTCGGAGTTGCAGCGGAAGAAGAGTTGGTGAAGATCGTTGGTGCTCATTCCCGCATCTAGTATTTACAACCTCCCAACTGATGGTGCAACACACCGGGGGGACCCAACCTCCGGGGTACAAGGTCGCCAGGCCGGCCTCGGAACCCGACCATAGTCTAGGCCCCTCGCCCCACTAGTGGGCCTCCTCCAGAAGGATATACCATTACTTGTATTATAAGATATGTATTAGTAGAAAACTTGGGCAACAGTTCATGTAAACCGACTTGGGCACATGTAATCCTACCCGTCATCCATAAGGGGAGGTAGGGGCCTCCCAAGTCGGCAGCCATTAGCTCTCCATTAGATCTCCCATAGATCCAACTCATGTACACCTCATACGAGGCCATAGCAATACAGTACAAGCAGGATGTAGGGTGTTACCTCCACCATGGAGGCCCGAACCTGGGTAAACCCCTTGTCTCGCGTCCACCCCATGAGGAACCATATGCAGGGATCTGATGGATTTCTGCTCCGTCAGTTGGCACGCCAGGTAGGGGCTGTGCGCATAGATACTATGTTCAGATGGGATTTTTCATCATCAACTCCGATCTCAAGGTTAAGCTGAAGGAAAAATTGACGATAACATATGCACCACCATGGGCGATCTCACCAAAGAAAATCGCTTGCCATGGCCTGATCAAGCGCGGCAGCCATGCAACATCGATCAGAGATCAAGAAGAAGAAAACAAAGGCAAGCCGCAGGCGGAGGAAGCTTTTGCGTGCCAGGACGGCAGCCCAAAAAAGCGCTGCAAGCGGCTCTACTAAACAATGTCATATGCGTTGCTAAGGATGGTTTGTACTGCCGGAGCAGTCTGCCGAAACCGACACCGATGAAAAATCACTGCTGCCCCGATCAGCGGTGTTCTGAGCTCTGCCACAGCTGATCGAGCAGCCCACCGAATCTCCATGGCCATGAGTGCGCAGAGAAAATCTGCAATGCAGGCCATGTGGGGCAGCAGCATGCTGGTAAAAAACTACAGGCCGGAATGCAACATCGCGCGCGATCAATCACGACCACAAATCCCTGGATAAAATCGTTGGTTGTTTCCTTACATGGGAGCCAGCGGCGCTCCTTTTGCTGCTGTCATCGCTCTGTACGAAGCAAAGCAGTCTCAGATCAATTAAACATTTGCTGGAGCCAGCCGGACGAAATCACTGTTTTGACCCATTGTGCTAACAAATTCCCGAATTGACCTCGATTGCAAAAAAAAAATTGAATCTGACCTTTTTGGGTGACACCAACATCCCTGGCGTTTGGTTTGCACGGGTGACACCTGGGACCCTGGCGTCTGGTCCCTGGCCTGCACGACCCGCTGGCACGTTGACCGGCTGACGTGGCAAAGGTACCAGACGCCGGGCACCCTGGCGTTTGGCCAGATGCCGTAGACCCTGGCGTTTGGTCCTGGTAAGTGAATAACCCCACGGGAGAGTGAGTGGGGTGGTCCCACCCACTCTCCCCAATCCAGCCCGAGCTGCAAGCATACTTTCTGGTCCCCCCCCCTCTCTCCCATCCCTCAAGCCCCGCCCCTCAAATCCTCCCCAAACGGTGTTTCCCTTAGGTGGATCTTTCCATCACTTTGTTGCTTGAGGTAATCTCCCCCAAATCACCCAATTTTTTTGGTTAAATCTGGTTATTTTGCTAGCATTTTTTACATGTGGGTGGAACCCTAGTTCTATGCTTTTCCCCAAATTTTAGTGTGAATATCTTGTTTAACTTTGATAATATAGGGATATGCATAGTGTGTAGTATGTATGTTTGCTTATTGAGTAGAAAGATTGGGTGTTAGGGTTAGTTTGTGTTTAGGGTAAACTTTGCTTAGTGTATGTTAATTAATGATACATTTTTGGACATCATCAATAATGTAGTGTTGATATGATTTCGATATAATGGATTGTTTTTGGATAACCAACAATTGTCATTGATGCCTTAAATGCATTCATGTTGTTTTTAGATGGGGAGACTTGTTAATGTTCATTATATGGACAAGGAGGCATTCTTGAGTAACAATGCCGACACGGGTGAGGAACCAATGGTTTTTGATACAAGCCCTAGCTATGAGGAGGTTGTTGCAAAAGTGAGACATGTCTTAAAGTGGATGGATCCCAATGATGATGTTAAGTTAATAGGAAGGTATGATGTTGGAGTTGGAGCCAAATCTCGCTTGAAAAGTATGCCTGTCACCTCGGATTTGCATTGGGATGTATACAAGGAAAAAGTTGCCCAATCGGAAGACAAATCACTTGAATTGTTTGCCACCAAGGTTGAACCTCCTCGGTTTACAATTGACTTGAACTGGCATGCGTCTTCCCCAATGAATGACATGACCGAGAGGACAATCGTGCCCCTTGTTGAGCATAGGGTTGTGGTTGATGCCCCCAATGCTTATCGCCAACCACGTCCCCATCCACCAACTAGTGAAGCAAATGAGATTGAGTTGTATGCCCCCAATGCTTCTAGCCAACCACCAACTAGCCATGTAAATGAAGTTGAGGTGATTGCTAGTGACAATGTATATGAAGAGGATGGTGATGCTCACGGTGATGACGATGAGCAAGAGGAAGGTTTGCATGGTAATGATGTTGGTGACTTGGATGCGTACATAGCGCAAAAGGACATGGATCGTGAGATGCCTTTTAGGCGTCAATATGCATATGACTCGGACAACGAAGGTCCGGGGGATCAGTTGGACGAGGATGGATTCAAAAAGGCTGAAAACCAAATATACTTTGAGTTGACGGGCTTAGAAAAAAGAACTCACTTGTTTTGAGATCTTAGCCTTGCCCATAAAGCCGTAGTTGATGGTGGCATGAGAATGACGGCGATTGAGCCAGCACCATGCCCGGATCCAGGCGAACCAAGGGATAAGAACGAGGACGAGAATGCTTATTTGAAGAAAGGAGTGAAGTTTCTGAGCTTGGCTCAGCTGAACGTTTGGTTGTCTGACGATGCCATTCGAAACCATAGGCCATATTATGTTGAGCACTCCGACATAAATTTGCGTTACACTATCAAGTGTGAGCAAGAAGGATGCCCATGGAAGGTTCGTGCAAGAAAGCTTGAAGAAACCGGAGAATGGGTGTTAACAAGTTGTGTTGCCACTCATATGTGCAAACCGCCAAAGAAACGTCTTCGAAAGACACACCGTCAACTCACGTCTGAGTATCTCGGATACAAATTCATGAAAGACATAGCCGTTGATCCCACTGTGAAAGTGAGGTTTCTCATGCGGACGGTGAAAAAACAATTTGGTTATAAAGTCAAGTATGGGAAGGTATGGAAGGCAAAGGCAAATGCTATTAGGATGTTGTATGGTGGTTATGAAGAAGCATACAACCAGCTCCCGAGGTTGTTGGGCGCGATTGCACATAGGAACCCGGGCATGTATCATGTGGTCGATGATAACGAGGGAGTGTTCCACCGTGCCTTCTGGAGTTATGGACAATGTGTGGCGGCGTTTGAGCATTGTCGTCCCGCCTTATCTATAGATGGCACCTTCTTGACAGGCAGATACAAGGGCACACTAATGGTAGCAATGGCGCACTCCTCCAATGACAATGTGTTGCCAGTGGCATTTGCTTTGGTGCCTTCCGAGCATCAAGACAACTGGGAGTGGTTCATGGGTCATGTGAGGGAGAAGGTGATTGGGGCTAGGGAGGTATGCATCATATCGGACTGGCACCATGGCATACTTAAGGCAGTGGACATTGTAATTCCAGGCTTTCCAAATTGCCTGGCAACACGGTCTACGAAGTGCCACTCGACTGCGTAGAAGCATATCGTTGGGCACCACACCCGCCAAACATGCTTATCACGCGTGCACATATCGTTAAGAGAGAAGTCACGATCTTCCGCATAAGACAACTAGTGGACCTGCAACACAACGAGATAAATTGTTAGACACAAATTTCATTCTTGACTAAATTATGTCTTATTCAACTTCTCGGTACCTGCTCAGCAGTCAAGGTGTCCAGCTCGTTCACATAGCACTTGTATCGCACATGCGAGCTTCCTGTGTACACCGCCACCCGTTCCCAACAATATGCAATCGTGGGGCGCCGATATGGATCAGCATCATGAAGCCCTTCATGAAGCGGACGTGGGTTTGGGTGCTCGAGGTTTAGCGCATCGGGCCGTCCAACCGGGATCCGCTCCCACATCCACACGGATAGGCTCCAAACAAACCCGGCCAATGAGGATGTATTTTGCATCCTGTGACACCCCAAGTCAAGCTGCAATTGAACATACATGTTAGATATGGAGGCGCATGACAAATGCAAGATAAATGGTTGCAAATATTTGATACCTGACGATACAAGTATGCTATTGCCGCCGAACCCCAGCTATACTGAGTATCCCAGTCACTGAGTAGCTCCAAGAACATCCAGAGGGCTGAGTTCCCGGTTGAGTCTGAGAAGACTACCTTGGTTAGTACATACCAAAGATAGGCCCGAGCGTACTGCTGCACAACCATCTCATTAGCATCCTCGGGGCACGATTTGTTGCTCCTCTCACTTCTTTTAGCCAAGAATGCTTCACTTTCGGGGTATCGGCCTTGCCTGGGAGAGGAGGAGTGGGCTCAACACCAATTAAAACACCAACCCGAGCTCGCCAATTCACGGCGCTGACATGACCGGTAACAGCTTGTCCGTTGATAGGAAGGCCGCTTATCATAGACATGTCCTCTAAGGTCATCGTCATCTCCCCACAGGGAAGGTGGAAGGAGTGTGTCTCTGGCCTCCAACGATCCAAAAGTGCGGTGAGCGCCGCGTGGTTCACCGGCGGAGGGTGTCGTTTGAACTGCAACGCGAATGGGAGAAGGCCCAATCTCCGAATGTTCGGCTCGTACCGCATGTCGTAAGGAAAGTCATCCGCACCATGACCCCTCATGCGCATAACAACTACAGGTTGCAAACAAAGTGAGTTTCGGATCAGTAAAAAACACAAATGGAATAACACCGAAAATTGATTAGTCTTGCTTCTTACCTTCCGGTTCTCAATGGCCCGAGCACGATGCTCCTTGTTGAACTCCTCGATTAATCCGTCGTACCAAGGTCCATCATCATCCGCCATCCTACCAAACAAATCACAAACATCTATAAACACATGAACAATATCAAACAATACAATTTGCTTCTCCAAGTTATGCATTCTTTTTTCCATATGACCACATCATTCTTCTCAAATATAAGCACATCATCTTTCAATCAAATAAAATTCTCAAACAATATGGTGTCACATAACCATATGCAAAATTTCTTCATATGCAACAACATCTCTCTGAAAACACTCCTATTCACAACATATGCAAATACATAACATCTAGAGTACCCAAACCAATCTCTTGAACACATCATGCCACACACAACCATCAAATTTCATCATCTCTTTTGCAAAAATAATATGCCAACAATTGGATGACCTACATATGGACCAAACCTAAATAAAATTGCATACATATTCAACAACATAACATCTACTATCTACAAATCATCTATACCATCTAACAACTACAAAACAATTCCTAAAATCAAAACAACATGTACTCATCTAACATCACCCAATATTGAATAATGCAACCAAAAGAAGATGTTCTAACCAAAACAAATTGGAGGGAATGGGGGAGAATACCTCAAGGATGCTTGGGGGGGTCAGATCCACGAGTTTGAGTGGAGGATGGAGTAGATCAAGAGGGGATTTGGTGTGAGGGAGAAGAGGGGCCGAGGGAGAGAGCTCTGGTTCGGCCAGACGCCAGAGAAAGGAGATGGGGATGGGTGGGCTGGGCCCGCGCGCGTGAGTCAGTTACCAGGGCCAGACGCCAGGGTCTGCGGCGTCTGGCGAAACGCCAAGGTTCCCGATGTCTGGCCCCTTTGACACGTCAGCCGGTCAACGTGCCAGCGTGTCGTGCGGGCCAGGGACCAGACGCCACGGTCCATGGCGTCACCCGTGCAAACCAAACGCTAGGGATGTTGGCGTCACCCAAAAAGGTCAGATTCAAATTTTTTCTGCAATCGAGGTCAATTCGGGAATTTGTTAGCACAAAGGGTCAAAAGAGTGATTTCGTCCGAGCCAGCCACTTAAGGGAATCTAGCAGCACAAATCCGCAGGACAGCCAGATCAACCAATGGTGTGCTACTAGCTCGCCAGGAGAAGCAAATCTAAAGTCTAATTAGTACTCGTACATCTCTAGGGAGGTCCAGCAGCACTACATATGGACCATCAGTACTACATCATGACAACTGTTCACTACAAAAGTAACATCATACCATGAATACGGAGCTTGCGCAAAAGTCCGCCCCCATGCCAGCGTCCCTTCGCGCCGGGCTACCCGACGGACATGCGTGCGCCCCGCCGCTCCTCGGTCCGGTCTACATCGACATGCCAGAGGCCGCACCAGCATCCATCTAGGCGGCGCTGCCCGACGAACGCGCACACAGCCTGCCATCCCTATGGTCCGGTCTATTTCAACTATGCCTAGCAAAAAAACAAAGAGGCCGGGGGCCTTCGCGACTCGGCTGGTCCGAGGCTTCGATCCTGTCGACTCCACGCCAGGGGACCTCACGATCCGTGATTCAGTTGATCCGTCCATCCCAAACAAACCATCAGGTTATATTTTTTTGAGATCTTTGCTCCATGCAAATTTCATTAAACAATTTTACTTCTGACCTGTAGAATATTATGTACACAGGTCAATGAAATCATAGCTGTCAATATGTACGACCTCTGTCGTCGGACCGCTACACAAGCATCGGGGACTGCGCAGGTAAAAGGAGCTCGCGCCAGCTGATACGTCCATTTTGCATCATTATTTCTTATTATAATTTATCCTTTTCTAATGATATATTTCACATTATGATGCAATTCTAATGCCTTTTCTTTCTTAAAATGCAAGTTATACATGGAGAGGGGGAATGCCGGTAGCTGGAATTCTGAACCTAAAATAACATCAGTACAGAAAGTAATTCTCTGGAGCTCAAAACAAGATGGGAGTTTTTGGAGAATTATTCGGGAATATACAATGATTTATGGAATGAAGAAATGTCAAGGGGACCCACCAGGCCCTCACACGATCAGGGGGCACGCCCTACCCCCTGGGCGCGTGGGCCAGCCGTGTGGGGCCCTGGTGGCTCCTCTCCCGATGTGCTTTGGCCATACAATCCTATTTTCCCTAGAAAAAATCACAGAAAAGTTTTGGGACCAGCCGCCGCCGTCTCGAGGCGGAACCTGGCAGGAGCACTTTTGCTCTCCGGCGGAGCGATTTCGCCGGGGATACTTCCCCCCAGGAGGGGGAAATCGAAGCCATTGTCATCACCAACATTCCTCTCATCATGGGAGGCTTCATCTCCATCAACATCTTCATCAGCACCATCTCATCTCCAAACCCTAGTTCATCTCTTGTGTTCAATCTTTGTATCAAACATCAGATTGGTACCTGAGGGTGCTAGTAGTGTTGATTACACCTTGTAGTTAATGCTAGTTGGTTTACTTGGTGAAATATCATTATGTTCAGATTGTTAATTGCATATTTATACCCATTGAACATGTTCAATATGATGAGTTGTGAATAGTTCTATTTGTTCTTGAGGACATGGGAGAAGTCTTGTTATTAGTAATCATGTGAAGTTGATCACCGTTCAATGTTTGGATGATATGTTGTGTTGTTCTTCCCTAGTGGTGTTATGTGAACGTCGACTACATGACACTTCACCATGTTTGGGCCTAGGGGAAGGCATCGTGGAATTAGTTTGCAGATGATGGGTTGCGGGAGTGACTGAAGCCTAAACCCCAGTTTATGAATTGTTCCGTGAGGGGCTGTTTTTGATCCATATGTTTAATGCTATGGTTAGATTTATCTTAATTAGTTATCTTGTAGTTGCGGATGCTTGCATGGAGGGTATAATCATAAGTAGGTGTTTGTTCAAGTAAGAGCAACACCTTAGCTCCGGTCCACCCACATAACAAATTATCAAGACAATGAACGTAAGTCAATGAATCGTGGTGAAAGTAACTTGGCGATATTCCCGTGTGTCCTCAAGAGCGTTTTAATCACTATATGTAGTACCACCGGTCTGTCCTTGGCATAATTAAGGATTGGGATATCTTGCCGCACCTTGCTACTTTTGTTACTTGTTACTTGTTACCAATTATATTGCTATGAAACTATCTGTCAAAACTGTCTTACAACACTTGCAGAGAATACCTTGCTGAAAACCGCCTATCAATTCCTTCTGCTCCTCATTGGGTTCGACACTCTTACTTATCGAAAGGACTATGATTGATCCCCTATACTTTTCGGTCATCAAGACTCTTTTCTAGCACCGTTGCCGGGGAGTGTAGCGCTCTTGGTAAGTGGAATTTGGTAAGGAAACATTTATTATACGTGCTGAATTTTATCTACACTTGTTACAATGAAAGATAATCCTTTGAGAGGCCTGTTTCAGGGAATCTTTACCTTGAGCACAATTGGTAATAGATGAGCCTCCACCTACTGAAATATTTGTTATGAAATTCCCCTTGGTATTATGGACAAATTGCATGCTAATCCCTATGCAGGAGATGGAACAATACATCCTGATATGCACTTGCTTTTTATAGATGAACTTTGTGGATTATTTAAGCTTGCAGGATTATCGAGGAATGAAGTTAAAAATAAGTTATTCCCTTTATCTTTGGAGGGAAAAGAATTGGCATGGTATAGGCTATTTGATGATTCTCGCTCATGGGACTGAAACCGATTGCAGCTTGAATTGCATTAGAGATTTTATCCTATGCATTTGGTTCACCGTGATCGGAATTATATTTATAATTTTTGGCCTCGTGGTGGAGAGAGTATCGCTCAAGCTTGGGGGAGGCTTAAGGACTTAATGCTTAAATGCCCCAATCATGAGCTCTCAAAATATATTATTGTTCAAAACTTTTATGCTAGGCTTTCTCTTCGCGATAAAGACATGCTTGATTCTTCTTCTGCTGGTTCTTTCTCGAACAGACAAATTGAATTTAAATGGGATCTTATAGAAAGATTTAAATGCAACTTTGAAGATTGGGAGGTCGACAAAGGTAAAGAGTCAGGTATAAATCTTGAATATGATTGTGTTAAGTCTTTTGTAGAAATCGATGTTTTTCATGAGCTTAGTGCAAAGTATGGACTTGACTCTGAGATAGTAGCTAATTTCTATAAATCTTTTGCTGCTCATGTTGATCTTCCTAAAAAGAAATGGTTTGAATGTCATGAACCCGTTAAAGACATATGTGAAGAACCAATTACTGCTAGCACTAAAATACAAGCTTATTCTGCTAATCCCGTTGTGCGTACTGCTTATATTGAAAAGCCTCCTCTTCCTGTTAGAATTAAGGAACATTTTAAGGCTACAATTGTGGTTCATAAGAGTCATATTAAAGCACCTAAACCCTCTGAACAAATTAAAGTAGAACCTTCAATTGCAATGCATAAAGATCTCTTGGTTGAAAATATTGATGGAAACCTGCTAGAACTAAACAGGATCAGTTAGACAAGAATAAAAAGGTTGTTGGCATGCCTATTGTTTCTGTTAAGATTGGAGATCATTGCTACCATAGTTTATGTGATATGGGTGCTAGTATAAGTGCAATTCCTTTCTCTCTCTATCAAGAAGTTATGCATGATATCTCACCTGTTGAGATAGAAGAGATTGATGTTACTATTAAGCTTGCAAATAGGGATACCATCTCACCTCTTGGGATTGTGAGAGATGTTGAAGTCTTGTGTGGTAAGATCAAATATCCTACTGATTTCTTAGTACTTGGATCTCAACAAGATAATTTTTTGCCCCATTATATTTGGTAGGCCCTTCTTAAATACTGTTAATGTTGAAATTGACTGTGCTAGGGAAAAGGTTAAAGTTAAGTTTGGAGATGAATCTCATGAGTTTAATTCTTCTAAGTTCTCCAAACAACATCATGATAGAGATTTACCTAGAGAAGATGAAATAATTGGTCTTGCCTCTATTGCTATGCCTCCTACCAATCCTTTAGAGCAATATTTGTTAGATCATGAGAATGACATGCATATGAAAGAAAGAAATGAAATAGATGAAATATTCTTTAGGCAAGAACCTATTCTTAAACATAATTTGCCTGTTGAGATTTTGGGAGATACTCCACCCCCTAAGGGTGATCCAGTGTTTGAATGGAAGAAACTCCCTGATACACTAAAATATGCTTATCTTGATGAAAAGAAGATATATCATGTTAATATCAATGCTACCCTTTCAGCGCATGAAGAAAAGAGATTATTGAAAACTCTAAGGAAACATCATTCTGCAATTGGATACACTTTGGATGATCTTAATGGCATTAGTCCAACCATGTGTATGCACAAAATTAATATAGAGCCCGATGCTAAACCTGTTGTTGATCATCAACGTTGCTTAAATCATAAGATGAAGGAAGTGGTAAGAAATGAAATACTGAAACTCCTTGAGGCAGGTATTATTTATCCTATAGCTAATAGTAGATGGGTGAGTCCTGTTCATTGTGTCCCTCAGAAAGGTGGCATTACCGTTGTTCCTAATGATAAAAATGAACTTATCCCACAAAGAGTTGTCACTGGTTATAGGATGGTTATAGATTTCAGAAAATTAAATAAGGCTACTAGAAAAGATCATTATCCTCTGCCGTTTATTGATCAAATATTAGAAAGATTGCCTAAACATACACATTTCTGCTTTCTAGCTGGTTATTCCGGTTTCTCTGAAATACCTGTTGACCCTAAGGATCAAGAGAAAACTACTTTCACTTGTCCTTTTGGAATTTTGCTTATAGACGGATGCCATTTGGTTTATGCAATGCACCTGCTACCTTTCAAAGATGTATGATGGCTATATTTTCTGATTTCTTTGAAAAAATTGTTGAAGTTTTCATGGACAATTTCTCCATCTATGGTACTTCTTTTGATGACTTCTTGGACAACCTTGATAAAGTTTTGCAGAGATGTGAAGAAACTAGCCTTGTCTTGAACTGGGAGAAGTACCACTTCATGGTAAATGAAGGTATAGTCCTCGGTCATAAAATTTCCGAGATAGGCATTGAAGTAGACCAAGCTAAAGTCGATGCAATTGAGAAAATGCCATGTCCTAAAGATATCAAAGGTATAAGAAGTTTTCTTGGTCATGCTGGTTTCTATAGAAGGTTTATTAAGGACTTCTCTAAAATTTCTAGACCTCTTACTAATTTATTACAAAAAGAAGTTCCTTTTGTTTTTGATGCTGATTGTTTAGAGGCCTTTGAAATTCTTAAGAAAGCTTTGATTTCTGCTCCTATTGTTCAACCACCTGATTGAAATCTACCTTTTGAAATTATGTGTGATGCTAGTGACTATGTTGTAAGGGATGTCCTTGGTCAAAGAGTTGACAAGAAATTGAACGTTATTCATTATGCTAGTAAGACCTTGGACAATGCTCAGAAAAATTATGCTACTACTGAGAAAGAATTTCTAGCAGTCGTGTTTGCTTGTGATAAATTCAGACCTTATATTGTTGATTCTAAAGTAACTATCCGCACTGGTCAAGCTGCTATTAAATATCTTATGGATAAGAAAGATGCTAAGCCAAGGTTAAATAGCTGGGTTATTTTATTACAAGAGTTTTATTACAAGAGTTTGATTTGCATATTGTTAAATAGGTGGGTTATTTTATTACAAGAGTTTGAAAATCCTATAGCCGACAATTTGTCTAGGATGGAAAATATTCTTGATGACCCAATTTCTGTTAATGATAGTTTTCCTGATGAGCAATTAGCTGTTATTAATGCTTCTTCTTCACATAACAATCCTTGGTATGCAGATTATGCAAACTATATTGTTAGTAAATATATACCACTCAGCTTTACATATCAACAAAATAAAAAGTTCTTCCATGACTTGAGGCACTACTTTTGGGATGACCCACATCTTTATAAAGAAGGAGTAGATGGTATTATTAGGCGTTGTGTACCTGAGCATGAACAGGAACAAATCCTGAGGGCTTGCCACTTTGGTGCATATGGAGGGTACCACGTGTAGGGTAACACAGCAGAAAACAAAAAAATTCCGACCTACGCACCAGCCCAGGACCACGATGAAGATGCATACAAGGTTTTTGATCTGATTGTTACCAACTCGTAGCGCAGCAGAAGTAGACTTTGTGAAGATCGTTGGTGCAGATCCCCGTAGCTAGGATTTTACAACCTCACAACCGCGAGGATGTACTCCCTCAGACAGCCCCTCAGGCGGTCCCTCGAACAGCCCTTCGAGAGGCTCTTGGACAGAACCTCGAACAGTCCCTCGGACAGCCCTTCGGGACGCCTTCTCGGAATCTCAGACGGTCACTCGGACAGCCCTTTGGGAGGCACTCTCGAACTAAGATCGAAACTACAACCTCTCTACGGGGTTGCACACATACGGTGTCAGCTATCCGGCAGGGATTCGCCGCCCAGAACTACTTCCCACCGGAACCCAGACAGCCTTTCGGCTCTACGAAACTATTTCGTGTGAGGGAGAGAAGAGGCCAGATCATTGCATGGCATAATGTATGAGAGACTTGAGTGAGTATGGAGAGCACCTCTCCACCTCTATTTATAGGCCAAGCCCAAGGGGTAGAGAACACTTGGAAATACCAAAATGCCCTCAGATATTTTCATCCACTATTCATGAGATGAAATTACCAAAATGCCCTCAGATATTTTCATCCACTATTCATGAGATGAATTACCAAATGCCCTCAAGATCTTTTGGGAAAAGCCCAAAAAGGTGGCTTTCCAAAAAGCAACCAAAAAGTGCTTTTCACTATTCATGAAAAAAAATCCGCGACCGTTAAAGTCGAAAATATTTCTGTAGGTCCAGAACATTTGCAGTACCCCCTAAAATAATTTTGGTTGCGTTCTGAAACATTTCTGGATCATGGATTTTCATCAGCGAAAAGCAACCAAAGCATTTCCGGCTGCTCCGAAACATTTCCGGTTTTTCTCTCCGGAAAAATTCCAGATGCTCCCAGAACAATTCTGGCACCTCCAAAAAGTTCCAAGCGCGTGCTGAAACCTTTTTGGCTCAATGGTTTACTGCGAAACAACTTTTTGGTTTTACCGAAACTTTTCCGGTGTTCTCTCCGAAACATTTCCGTTGTCTCCTAATCATACACGCAAATGCACACGATCAAGCCTAACGACTCACGGGAAGATATCACAAGACAACTCTAGACACAAAATAAAATAATACAAGCTTTATATTACAAGCCAGGGGCCTCGAGGGCTCGAATACAAAAGCTCTAGTCATACAAGCATCAGCAGAAATAAAGGTATCTGAGTTCAGCCACAAGTTAAACAAGGGCGCCTTAAGAAGGCTAGCATAACAACGACACTGGTCGAAAAGGCAAAGGCCTCCTGCCTAGGGCCTCCAAACTACTCCTGGTCGGCGGGCTCAACGTAGTATTAGGTGCCTTCGGGGTTCTCCTGCTCCTGGACTCCGGCATCTGAATGCAGCAATCAGGTATGGGGGAAAAATAATAGCAAAGCAATCGTGAGTACTCATCCAAAGTACTCGTAAGACTGACGTCAGAACTATACTAAGTATGCAATCGGTATCAAAGGAATGGGGCTATATCTTTGGACTAAACTGCAGAAATGCCAGAACAAAGGGGGAGAGGCCTAGCCTATCGATGACTAGCATCTTGAAGCATTCTTGCAGCATCAGAAGAGGGTAGAGTACGGTAACATATAATAGCAAACATATATTGTAGTAATGCCCTGAGATCCTTCCTCGACTACCCTGCGAGAAAGTGATCTCGAGGGCGGTAGTATCAGTTTACCATTGTATCAGTATCCATTTGAAGTTGTAGCAGATCAGGATACAACTCTGAGCGTCCTGTTACCGTGGACACGGCTATTCGAATAGATCACTTCCCTACAGGGGTGCACTACTATTACCCAACACGCTCGATTAACTCTGGCCGGACACAATTTTCCGGGTCATGCCCGGCCTCGGCTGATCGACACACCGCAGCCCTACCTAGAGCTCAGCAGAGAGGTCCCCGCCGGTCTACATCCGAAGTGCTCAGGGGTCTTGGGCCCATCGCCCTTTTGCACTCTGGGTCGTTGCGAGCAGGGTGATCCAGGCACCACCTCTGTCATGAATGGCGCCGACCCGGCCCAGCCGCAATGCTGAACTGGACGTCTGACAAAGCTTTTGGCTAATACATACAGCGCTGAGGGTCCCATAACCATTATCCCACGTGGTGGTAGTGCGTATAGGGCCAACGACCCACTCAGATCAAATACCCAAATCCGTTAAGCATGTTTAGTAACTCGCAGAGACGGACAGGGTTCCTGTCGCTCCGACTTGGTAAAACATATCGCGCGGGTGCTCTTGGAGCCGACCCGTCTTTAATATTGTTCTCTCGCGGGCACCCTTGGGGCCAGCCCGACTTTAGCAATTTAAGTATGACAGAATTGTAAGCATTTCCGTGATCATCACCCAGAGTGATCACGGCCCGATATCAAGCATAGCAACCGGACAAGGGTGCTGGGCCACCGATGAAGCAATAGTAAAACTAACTAAACATCATGGGACAGCAGGTAGAGTATCAATAGCAGATGACAAAATCAGGCTATGCATCAGAATAGGAGCTATCGGAATAACAACAGAAGCAATTCTAATGCAAGCATAAGCGAGAGAGAGAGTGGGTGAT
Organism: Elymus sibiricus; assembly: GCA_039707655.1. Taxonomy (NCBI): domain Eukaryota; kingdom Viridiplantae; phylum Streptophyta; class Magnoliopsida; order Poales; family Poaceae; genus Elymus; species Elymus sibiricus. The sequence goes on along the minus strand of CM077663.1, from coordinate 36,496,889 downwards.
ATCTGGATGATCAAGGGGGTTTTGCTTGCCTGGAAGCTCTGCTGAAGGGGGGGTCTGGTCGTCGACGACGTAGTCGTACTCGGAAGTAGCGTCAGTCACGGTGTCTACCGGAGATAGGAGGGGGAAGAAACAATAAATACACGGCAAACAAATGCAACACATATGCATGGCATAGCAGTAGGGGTTGATTACGTGCTCTACTGCATCGCTAAGTAATTTAGAAGGAGCGGGAAAATATCCGGGAATATTTTCCCAGCTCTGGACGGTTATCGGAATATGGATCCGGAGGGGAAGGTTCCATGTTCAGTAGGTTAGAGGGGTGTGGCAGGTATGTGGATAGGATATTCGGCTTATTCATATTTTTCTAATCGTTTTTCATATATAAATTATTTTCATCTGAGTTACGGTTTAATTTATATGAATTTTCAAAGTTTTAATCATTTTCTGGAATTTTCTGGATTATTTTTATTTTGAAAAATATTAAATACAAATTGCTACAGGTACCCAGTGTGTGTACACAGCCAGAGCACATAGTGGCTGACAGGTGGGTCCCAGTTGACTGCTGACTCAGCAGTCAACTGTGGACTTTGACTGGTCAACTGGGTCCAGTGGGACCCAGCTATCGGTGTCTGTTACATTAACTAAAACTTATCCAGTTAAATAGTGCACTGGGCCCACATGTCATACAATGTGTATTTAACCAGTTCTTATTTTAATCACAGAGTTATTTAGAGGGGGGGTCCACCTGTAAGTGTCTGTTAGTAGATGTTTTAATCAAACCGGTGATTAACCCTAAGCTAATTAGCTGACAGGCGGGGCCCACAGGGTTTGACTTGGTCGTGCGCACGCGTACGTGCCCGCCGGCGACGAGCTACAGGGCGGCAGCGATGGGCGGAGACGGCGCTCCCGGCCACCATTTGGCCCGGGAGAGGGCTCTTCCGAGCGCGGGCAGCGAACCACCTCCGTGGCCAGCACGAATGCAAGCAAACGTGGCCGGCAACGACTGCTACGACGACGGCCGAGTGGCGGCGTCGGGCGGCGCTTGACGAAAGGGGGCTATGGTGTGTGGGGAGGAACAAGGGGAGGTCGGGAAGGAGCGCGTGCTCACAATGGCGACGAAGAGCAGCTTGGGGAAGCCGGGGAGCTCACGATGGCGCAGATCGACGGCGAGGTTGGGGCGGCGGCCGAGGAAGGGGACGAGCCAATGGTGACGCTAGAGGGCTCCCCAACACGGATCCGTGGGCTCAGGCGAAGGAGGCGACCGTGGCGCAACTTCCTGACACGGCGGGGGTGACGAGGAGAGGCCGTTGGCTACGGGCACAGCAGCGGCGCAGCCATGGCAGCACGGTTGTGAGGGGGTGGAGAAGAAGGCAACGCAGGGGAGGGGAGAAAGAGTAGTTGGCTTCGTCCAGGGGGTCGGTGGTGGTGTTCTTATCCGCTCCAAGGGCTCTGTAGCGGCGCACAGGCCGAGGCGGCTCGACGGCAACGATGAGGAGGGCTCGGGCGCGGTCGCCCTTGCTGCCAGTAGGAGGAGGGAGATGACAGGGAGGCTGTGCTGGGCCGTGGCACTATTGACTAGAGCCCAGCCAGCTTTGCCCACTTAGCTCTTTTCTATTTTCTATTTTCTGTATTAGGTTTAGCTACTGTTTTCTAATTGTTTAATGCACTTAGCTATTTTTGTTACATGTGAGACTTGTCACATAAATGCTTGGCAATGCAATGATGATACACACATAGTTTGGAAATATTTTGAATAGTTTAACTTTTTGTTTAAATTGAAAAGGGTTCAATTAAATGTTGTTGGCTCTGTTTTAATTAGGTTAGGGTCCTTTAAATGATTTAATTATTGTTAATTTTATTTTTATAATTGCCTTGGGATTATTTTCAATATTATGAACATTTTAGTTTCCAAATTGGAACAACTTTTATTTTCAATTTATATTTGAATTTCAGTTTTAATTTGGAATTTGAAATGAGATATGATGCAAATGATGATCAAGCACTATTAAGCATGGTGACTTGGCATTATCAAAAGGTGATCACTGTTCTAAATACATGGGGTGTTACAGCTAGTCTTAAAGGCCATACTAGGAATACATTTTACCGTTTATTATTCCACATGTGCATGTGAGTCTTCCTCCGAGCCTCGTGGTTATTGTAGAATTGAGAATCATAGCAGTTATAGCATGGAATATAAACATAATTATGAACATGGAGATAAATAATAACACTTATTATTGCCTCTAGGGCATATCTCCTACAAACTCCCACTTGCACTAGAGACAATAACCTAGTCAATGCTAAAGCACTTTACACCTATGGCATACCGGTGTAAAATATGCTTCGCTTGTGGTATAGTCTTTGTCCAATAGATCTGACAACTTCAGGTCCGTGTGAATCTTTGCATATCCTCGCATTTTCACGCTTTCACAAAATTCATATTTTGTGTGGACTTGGCCTTGTATATATGTGAATCACTGGTCGAACCTATATTCCTCAGACTGAGCTATGGAGCAGCTATCTAAAATAATGTTCCATTGACCAAATCCATCTTGGAACCATACTAAGTTCAGGAATGAACTGTATGATTCAACATCTTCTTTGTCGCTTCTAAAGCAGCAACATACTTAGCCTCTGTTATAGAATTCGTCACAGTAACTTGTTTTGAACAATTACAACTTATTGTGCCATCATATTGTGTACCAGACAAAACCCTTAATTTAAATCAAAAATCACTTGGAGCATTGATGAAGACTGTATCGATGTAACTACTTACAACGAGCACTTCATAATCTCCGCTTGCGAGAAAACATGTAATCAGTGCTACTTTAGTTCTCAACGACATTTTTCGCTGTTGTCCTATGATCAATATTTTTATCACTTTGGTATCTTTACTCGCAACTGCTTGGGAGTACTATACATATCTGGTTGTTTTACATACCATGGAATACATGATTAATCCAAACACAAATGTGTGTGGAATCTCCATCATGTATTTTGCTCATCAGTGTTTTAAGACACCGAGTCTTGCTAAAACTCTTTCCATGTGACTTCGGCAAGAATCACTGCTTGGCGTTCTTATGCTAAAATGTTTTAGCATCTTGTCAATATGTATTTTGGCTTAGCCCTATTAGGCAGTTCTATCTCCGTAGATAATTATGCCTAATATCGAGGCTATCTAGCCCAAGCACTTCATCGAAAAACTATTTTTCAAGAAATTTATATTACTTCCAATCGACAATGTGTCAAGCACACAAGGTTTTAGAAATATTATTATGCTCCCACTTACTTTCTTGTAACCACAAGCATCTTTGCTATCCTTTGATGAAATCAAACTCTTTTGACTATTTCACCAAAACGAAGATTCCAACTCCATTATGCTCTCTTCTGTCCATTTTTGGAACTCTGAAGTTTGCACATTCACTAGCATCCTCTGGATTGACAAAATACTTTGGACTATATCACATGCAAGTCCTAAGTTGTATTTCCATCTCATGGAAATCCTTTTGGCATCCATGTATCATATCTCATGATTGAAATATGTATTAATTGCTAGTTTAACCCGACCCGACTTTAAGCATCGCTACGGTGAGACAATCTCGCCGTAGTCAACTCCTTGAATTTGTTATTGCAACAAGTCAAGCTTTATGGATAAAAAATATTTATCCACATCAGTTTATAGTTCCATTAATATTCGTTAGACTGTAAGTCTTCCAAAGGGTTTATCAAGATATAATCTTGAATCATTTATATGGAAACTATCTCGAATTATATTGGCATTTAGCTAATTCCGGAGTCAGGGCCCATCATCGCTTCCTTGATTATCGTAGGTATACTGTTGTCTAACAACAATATCTCGTTTGCGCACTTGAGAGGTTTGCACGAGTTTTGCCTACGTGGTTCAGCTGCAAGTTCGACCGAAGTCCATACATCTCATGTAGAGGCTTCCGTATCAGCCGTAGTAGGAAACTATGGAATTTCTTCCAAGGTTTCTTTCCCTTGACCTGATGACGAAGATACTGTTATCTGGTTGAGTTAAACTGTCCACCCACTCACCTTTTTGCAAGAACCATTTTCTTCAAAATCATACAGCTCTTTGTGGCAAATCTTTTTCCTCGGTATAGTGATGGAGGAATACCCAATAATTTGGGATAACCTACAAAGTAGCACTTGTCTGATTTGGAATAGGTTTGTAAATATTTTACACAAGCCCCATATTCCAAATGTCAAGAAAAGACATAATTAACTTGGTTGGGCGTACCATACCTTGGCGTCATTTCAACATATCTGATGGCGCTCTTTTTAGTGTAAAAGCCGCAGTCTCTAAAGCATTACTTTAAAAGGGATAATGGCAAATTGATTTATGTCATATTTGATCTTACCATGTCATAAATGGTTTGACTACATCTTCACGGACATTCCACTCATAGTGGTGTTCCGGGAGGTGTAAGTTATGAAACTCTTTTCACAACTCATCAGACATTCGCTAAACATGTAACTCAAATATTCCTTTCCGTAATCTAATTGCAGAAACATAATTTTCTTGTTACAATAATTTCTATTTCATTCTGAAAACCTTTTGAACAATTTCAAAGGATCCAAACTTATGTCTCATTTAGTAAATATTTGCATATCTACTTGAGTCGTCTCTGAAGATAGACAAATCCACTGCTAGCAAAAATACCCATTGGACTACACACATCAGAATGTGTGTTTTCCAATAAGTTTGTTTCCCGTTCCTTATGGCCTGTGAACGGTATTTTAGTCACTCTACTTTCCAGACAAAAGTTGCAAGTGTCAGATGATTCATAATCAAATGACTTCAAAATCCATCATTATGGAATTTCTCCATGCGGGTTTCTCCAGTGTGACCAAATGCAGTGCCATACATATGTGGTATTCTTTTAGTCTTGCGACATTTAGCGTCAGTGTTATGGATGTATCATATCATTATCAATGTTCATAACATACATTCCATCCATGAAGGAAGCATGGCCCTTATGTTATTCATAACACCGAATAACAATTGTTCTGTTTATGAACAACCTTCTTGCAACAAACATTATGCAATGGGATAGTGTATAAAACTCTAAAATGAATTATGAAAATAAATACAGAGGTAATACACTGATGGAAGGTATAGTAACTTTTACTATGTTCCCTGCGCGTATCTAAAACTCATTACTGGCAAGTCTTTTTAGGCCGTAGTAGTTCTTGCATCGAGTCGCAACAGAATGCAATCGAGCGGGTATCTCTCTGATCAACTTTAATCACAATACCCAAGAATCAGTGACTAACTGTTTAATCATAATTCCCAAGAATCAAATCTTTGACCAGCCTTCCATACATCTATACCTCGTATGACATTCATACATGAGATGGATATTCCAGTCTTCTCTCTTTTTGCCTTTATACTTCTAACAGTTTTACTTCCGATATTTCTCCAACTCTCAGAAGAAGCACCAAACTTTAAGGGTGGCGTTAGCCCCGGACTTCCTAGGCGTGAAAGTCTTACTAACACCCTTCGGACATTTCCTTTCTCTTTAAGTTGTTGTTTTATTCACCTTCATTACATGACAGGCGGTCTTCTGGATCCCTCTCTTATCAGTCTAATGCATAGTAAACACTTTACTAATACTTTCCAAACAAATATTAATTTGGATATCTCATATCTTTTAGCCTTCATTTGTATCTGAAACTAATTTTTAGTTCCATGATTATCAGATAACTATCGGAAACTTTTGAAGTTCAGGTCTCATGGAAGCAAACATATTTCACTTGACCATAACGGGATTCTAGCTTTTGGATGGAAGCACGAGAGTCACATCATCCATAGCATTTGCAGGAGAATACCGAAAGCATGCAATAGGATAAAGTCCTTCTTGGAACTCTTGAGCACAATCCTCACATTACGTTACCAATCGTAAAGTTTTAACCAGATAAATTACAGCTATTCAATTTTAATAGGGAAGGTGGAAACGCGAGCCATTATTCTACAACTTTTATGCAAATCACATTTAGACAATGTTCATAATTAATTGCATATAGAGAATTAAACAAGTTAATTCTAAAGTGCGTTCCCACTCAAATCAATATCTCTCATAATTGATTGTGAGCGATTCAAGACCCATATTTCAATTCAACGCCATTGACGGTTTCATCACAGATGACGCGAATTTCAATCGGTAGGCCAACTTGCCAATCGCATCTCTATGTGACTCTTGTTCATCTTTCGATGCGCGTGTTCGGAGCTCAGGACTGTCCTGCCTGAATGTCAAGACAACCAAGTGATCATGCAGTGAGGCCTAACCTTCACCCGCCTTACACCTCTCTAATCGTTCATGCTCATGTGTACATGGCGCACCCCGAAAAGATACGTGTTGTAGACGGTGCTACACTTGGGAGAACTCTAACTACTTGATATTTTAAGTGAGAGATCACCGTAATAAAAGCGACTACCGCACAATCAAGAAGCGTGCATCATAAGGGATAAACATCTTAGGCAATTCATAATAGCATGATATGGTATAGCCCTTTCTGACGGAGAAGTCTTTATTTTCTTCATCTTCGGCATTTGCGTTGGTGTTCACCTTCGCGAAGATTGCCACCACCTTGTCGATGCAACAGATAATATTGCTATCTCTATAGCTAATAAATTTAGTGCATTACATAAGGTTGACACGCAGGTCATTAAAGTGACAATCATATGGCTCCAGCCATCATGCCGAATCATGACACGCAGGTCATGTTAATTAATTTACATCATATAGTCATCTCATACATAATCAAATTAAATATGACAAAGACTATACCACATCATATGCACATCCTGCAAAACCAAGTTAGACACCTCTAATCGGTTCATGCAAAATTATATTTTATGTGGCTTCTAAGGTCTCGAAACAAACCGAAACTACCAACGTTTATCATCAAGTATGATTATTCAAGTCGCTAGATTAACTTTGCGGGGCATATGAAACACGAGATAATAAAATCTCGAGCCCCATACTGAACTTTGTCATACGCAAGAACCTTGTGCAGATCATATCTGCATTGCCCTTTAGTCTACGAAACATCCATCTTTCTTTAACTCTGGCAGAACCCAAAGACACTGAAGCACTTCGTTGATCTGTCAACCAGCATACTTAGGAGCAGCATGGAAGGATCGCGGATTGCCAGAACTTTGTAAGATTCCACCATGTCCTCAAGATCAGGACTATGCAAATTCAAGGGAAGCAACAAGAACATCGGGTAATAGATTTCATCTGCTACCCGCATAAATAATTTTCAGCAACAGAACTCATCTACTACAAAATTATATTGTGCAACACCCATACATCTCATCTATTCTAGATCGTAACCTGCATCTACGCATAGCACGACTCATGATGCCACTGTAGGGTAACGCAGCAAATAACAAAAAAATTCCAACCTACGCACCAGCCTAGGACCACCATGAAGATGCATACAAGGTTTTTGATCTGATCGTTACCAACTCGTAGCGCAACAGAAGTAGAGTTGGTGAAGATCGTTGGTGCAGATCCCCGCAGCTAGGATTTTACAACCTCCCAACTATGAGGATGTACTCCCTCAGACAGCCCCTCAGGCGGTCCCTCGGATAGCCGTTCGGGAGGCTCTCGGACAGAACCTCGGATAGTCCCTCGGACAGCCCTTCAGGAGGCCTCTCAGAATCTCGGATGGTCACTCGGACAGCCCTTCGGGAGGCGCTCTCAAACTAAGATCGAAACTACGAACTCTCTACAGGGTTGCACACATACGGTGTCAGCTATCCGGTAGGGCTTCGCCGCCCAGAACTAGTTCCCACTGGAACCCAGACAACCTTTCGGCTCTACGAAACTATTTCGTGCGAGGGAGAGAAGAAGCCACATCATTGCATGGCATAATATATGAGAGACTTGAGTGAGTATGGAGAGCAACTCTCCACCTCTATTTATAGGCCAAGCCCAAGGGGTAGAGGACACTTGGAAATACCAAAATGCCCTCAGATATTTTCATCCACTATTCCTGAGATGAAATTACCAAAATGCCCTCGGATATTTTCATTCACTATTCATGAGAGGAAATTACCAAAATGCCCTCAAGATCTTTTGGGAAAAGCCCAAAAAGGTGGCTCTCCAAAAAGCAACTAAAAAGTGCTTTTCACTATTCATGAAAACATTTTTCCGCGACCGTTAAATCTGAAAATATTTCTGTAGGTCTAGAACATTTCCAGTACCTCCTAAAATAATTCTAGACGCGTTCCGAAACATTTCTAGATCAATGATTTTCATCAGCAAAAAGCAACCAAAGCATTTCCGGCTGCTCCGAAACATTTTCGGTTTTTCTCTCCGGAAAAATTCCAGAAGTTCCCAAAACAATTCTGGCACCTCCAAAAAGTTTTCGGTTTTACCGAAACTTTTCCGGTGTTCTCTCTGGAACAACTTTTCGGTTTTACCGAAACTTTTCCGGTGTTCTCTCTGGAACTTTTACGCTGTCTCCGAAACTTTTCCGGTGACTTTCTCTCAGACTCCCTGTCTAGAATTCAGCAGATAGATGACCCTTAAGCGTGTGACCCTGTAGGTTCGGTGAAGTATAGACATGACTGGAACACTTTCCTATCAATGATCAATAGTGGAACCGTGGACATCCATATTGAACCCTATACCCACACGAATGAATTATTTGAGTGAACCTCTAGTTGCCATGTGCTATTCCTGTTGCTTCACGATATGTTACAAATACCCGAGGTGAGACTTATCGGCATCCCCGTGGATCAATAACTTTGTCCACTATGCCAGCTACCTCGTTACCGGTTTTGATCTCTTTTCTCGTTCCCTCATTCCGGTATCCCCGTGATCAAATCATGATGTGTCTGGACAGACGATGATGGATACCGTAACACCGAGTGGGCCCAAAGAATATCTCTCCATCGTTGGAGGAGCAAATCCCAATCTTGAGCTATCAAGTTCCTTGTCCTAATTTCCCATGAACCCGTAAGCCGCCGTAATAGCCACCCTTTGACGGATGACGTTTAACAAACCCCAAAGTTCATGAAGCAAGCATGAAGAAACTCGATACTCTCATGGTCTAAGGAATTATGCAAATGTTAACTTTCTCTGTGTTATTAACCATTAACTTGTGAGGAATGTATCTCATAGCATAACATCAATCGGGTCGATTCAACACAAGTGTTCTTCGAACATTGTGTCCTCAAAGTTGCCGACATAGACATGCCCATGATCAGGAAAACATAATCATCATGCAACACTTGAGCTAGTCTTAGAGGCTAGACTAGGAATACATTTTACCGTTTATTATTCCACACGTGCATATGAGTTTTGCTCCGAACCTCGTGGTTATTGCAGACTCGAGAACCATAGCAGTTATAGCATGGAATATAAACATAATTATGAACATGGAGGTAAATAATAACATTTATTATTGCCTCTAGGGCATATCTCCTACACCACGCTGGAGAACGTACTGCACACAAGGTATTACAATGTGGGTTTTATTGGCCTACTCTCTTTAAAGATGCTCATAAGTTTTTCCTCTCTTGTGATGAATGTCAAAGAATTGGAAATATTAGTAGATGTCAAGAAATGCCTATGTATTACTCTCTTGTTATTGAACCATTTGATGTTTGCGGTTTTGATTATACAGGACATTTTCCTTCTTAGCATGGTAACACTCATATTCTAGTTGCTGTTGATTATGTCACTAAGTGGGTAGTAGCTATTCCAACTAATAGTGCGAATCATAAGACCTCTATTAAAATTCTTAAAGATGTTATCTTTCTGTGGTATGGAGTCCCTAGATATTTAATGACTGATGGTGGTTCTCATTTTATTAATGGTGCTTTCCGGAAAGTTTTAGTGATGTAAACCATAGAGTAGCATCATCTTATCATCCTCAGTCTAGTGGGCAAGTAGAACTGACTAATAGAGAAATTAAGTTAATTTTGCAAAAGACCGTTAATAGATCCAGAAAGAATTGGTCAAAAAAATTAAATGATGCACTCTGGGCATATAGAACTGCTTATAAAAATCCTATGGGAATGTCCCCTTATAAAATGGTTTATGGAAAAGCTTGTCATTTACCTCTTGGGTTAGAACATAAAGCCTACTGGGCTACTAAAGAAATTAATTATGATTTCAAACTTGCTGGTGAAAAGAGGTTATTAGATATGAGTTCTCTAGATGAATGGAGAGCTGAAGCTTATGAAAATGCCAAGTTGTTTAAAGAAAAGGTTAAAAGATGGCATGATAAAAGAATTCAGAAATGGGAATTTAATGTTGGTGACAAAGTTCTTTTGTACAAGTCTCATTTCAGACATTTTGCAGGTAAACTTCTCTCCAAATGGGAAGGCCCCTATATCATCGAAGATGTTTATTGTTCTGGAGCTATCAAGATAAATAACGCTGAAAGAAAGAAACCAAAGCTATAGTTAATGGGCAAAGAATTAAACATTATATTGCAGGTAGCCCCATTAACATTAATTCGGACGTTATTCAAGTAATTACACCGGAAGAATACATAGAAGAGACCTTCCGAAATACTCCAGAATCCTGAAAAAGAATAGGTATGTGATACGGTAAGTAAACCGACTCCAAAAATTCCATAAAAATCATTTCACATCTTTTCGGAATATTTTAAGATTTTAGGGAAAAAGAAACAGCCGAGGCGATGCCCGAGGGGCCCACACGGCCTAGGGGCGCGCCCTACCCCTTGGGCGTGTGGGCCAGCCGTGTGGGGTCCTCGTGCACCTTCCTGACTCCATTTTCCTCCTGTATGCTTGTCCTACATGGTAAAAATTCCTGTAAAATCCCCAAGACGATCTGACCTTCGTATCACAAGTTTTCCTCATGTTTTTGTTTTTAGTTATTTTCTGCCAGGGTTCCGAGGGTCTAGATCGCTATGTCGTCCTCAAGCTCCTCCAAGGACCAGTTGTTCGAGAAGGTCATCAACCCCTATCTTCCTGGGGTCATGATGCATCCTAAAACCCTGTAATATCAGGATGGGGTGCATCACATCAAGGATCTCGAATGTGGCACCCTGGCTCAGAGAAATCGGAACACCCCGTATTCCAGCCCAGAGATCATGTCTTCTGGAATACGACACTGCTTGGCGTAGAACAAATCAGCTCTTTATTACAAATATTACGTGTACAAGGGTCCGATATTACAAAGGTTACCGGCGCACGGCGACACTTCGTCTGCTAAGGTAGTTCTATGCTAGCAGCGGAACATCTCGAAGCGGAATAAATTCTAGCAGCGGAACGACGGCGACGGTGATGAACTCCACTCCACAGGGACTCTGGCTGGGATGCATCCTAGAGCGCAACCTAGGGATCCTCAACAAACAAGCAATCACGGCATCACCTGCAATCTGGCATGACACGCCAGGTGAGTACTTTGAATGTACTCGCAAGCTCATAGCAACCAAAGCAATCAGGACAAACAATAGCATGGCCTTTACAGGTTAATTACCATTGACGAACATAATACTACTAGAACCAACATGAGAGTGAGCATGGCATGTACATGTTACTCATGATATGAACATGATGATACTAGCACTAGCATGCAAGGGGTCGACATTTAAGGTCTCATGGACCAACTTACTCTGCTAAGAGGTTATCTCGTAACCACCATATGTCTCAGACTTACCATCGTCAACATCACACGATCACCTCGGGATCAACCAAGCTCGGTATCAACTATACCATCGTGATCATCACATGACCACACGGAGCTTGATCTCTACCTGTGATCATCGCATGATCACACAAAGATCAACCAACTTCTTTTCTCATCGAACCGGGGTTGTTATTATCTAGGTTATTATTTTTGTTGACCCATACTGTGACCTACTACGAACTGTGTCCATGACCGAGGACGCGGCTATTGATAGATTATACACTCTGTAGAGGTTAGTACACTGTACCCACACCACAGAACTCATGGCCTCGTGCTCCCATTCGGGTGGACCAACGACATTCCGACAAAACCTATCTATTGCATGACACTCTCCCGGACACTCCCGACAAACTCCCCTTTGGGCTATGTCCTGGGTGGCCCCGATGTCACCTCGTGACATCCGCCACCTTTGTGGCTGCCACCGTCGTGGTCAAACATAAACAAACTCATCCCAAACGGGGACAACCTCGCGCAAACAACTCGGGCACTCAAGGCTTCTGGCCGCCTACCTGATCAGGGTAGGGCGCGCACATAACCTTCCCTAGTTGGAGGCACCGGTGAGAGGCATGACAATAGACCGCATTAGGGCCTACCCATCCAGGCAAGTGTGGTTGCACTGGTGAGCTCGATTCGGTGGCACCATGACTCAGCCAACAGATTTGTTCAAGTTCGATTAATGTCAGGTTCAACTTGAATGGTGATGAGCTAAGTCATAATAACATACTGAAATAACAATGCATATGAGCATGATATCAGGGTAACCATGGATGGGTAACATAACCATTTAACATCATTACATCAACAATGATAAATCATTTAGTCTACGGGATGCGAATCAGCATGGAATAATGACGATCATGAATATAACAAGTATTTTCATATCAAACCATAATGATTCATATGAGCATATCATTATCACTAGCATCAGAAATGATTACCAGAATGAAACATGATAATAATAACATTAGCAATTAATCATTTCACTTACTAGATGAAAATGAACATGGCATAAGCAATGAGCATGGATTCACAAGCATATTCGAAGTATTAACAAAATCATCAAATGAACAAGCAATTATTAAATATTCAAGTGAAAATCATGGCTATTGCAAGGCCATCATGCAAGTGGCTCTTGTGGCTTGCCTAGGGATGGAGGAACCACCGGGAAGAAGTGCGAGACACTCACGGAAAAATTTGCCGGAAACGTTTCCCTCTCGGCGGAGCTGTTTTAAGGGCAAGGGCAAAATGGTCATATTCATAGTGTAACAACCTCATGAAAATGATACCATCTAAACGGGCTCGACAAACTGAGATCGTGGCCTTTGGAATTACCTGAATCGGAGTCACGGTCGCGGAGATACGGCCGTTCGTTCGTTAGGCAGAAAAAGAATTAAAAACTATTCATTTCTGCTATTAACGGATGAACGTCCGCAAATTAGAGGTTTCGGCCGGCGGCTGAGAACTGAAAACACCTTTTCAGAAAATACGCCTTCAGTGAAGGGAAACCGCCTTTGGCCTTGGAGCTCCAGCCGATTGCGCTTTCAAAAGGTGAAGGCGTATTCTTCGGAGTACGTCTCCACTTAACGAACTGGGCCCGGCCAGCAGAGTCACTGGCGAGCGGGGCCCGCCTGCAGGGCCGAGCCCGTCGTCTTCAACCTCCCCACGCCCGCGCCTAGCCGAGGACATGGCCATTCCGGCGACGGTTGCCGGCCACTCCGGCCGTCTCCCGCTGCGCACGGCCTACCGGCGTGCTCAGGAGCCCACGCCGCATCCATCCCGGGGGTACCCAGACCTCGGGGAAGACCAGGGCGACGGCAGCTTGGGTGCCCGTGGTGCAGCCGTCGGCCGAGCTCGGGGTCGAGCTTACGGGCATCCCAGGGATGGCGGGAGGAGGGGGAGAGGTTCGCCAGGCTCAGGTTGGTCCTCTGGAGATGGAAGAACAAGGAGAAGAGCTCCGGCTTGCTCTAATTTAAGCCGAGTCCGGCGGTCGAGCTCCGGCCATGGGAGGGCAGGTAGAGCTCTTCGAGCTAAACGGAATAGCTGGGCGGGGCTATAGGAGGAAGGGGAGGCTGGTGGTGAAGAGAGACGCGGTCGGGGACGGCTTAATTAGCCACGGCGACGATACCCTCGCCGGATGCTCACGGGAGCGTCGAGTTGACGCCCTGGCGCGACCGCGTATGCATGCGCACGCGGGCAGGCGTGGATGGTGATGGGAGAGGGGTAGTGGAGTGCCAGGGATTCGGCTAGGAAGAAGAGGACAGCGGCAACATGACGATGGCCACGGGCACGCGGTGCGGCGTGGCTCGCCGGAGCTGAAAGAGGAGGGGGAGAGGGGTCCAGAGGGGACACGTGTACATAGGAGAGGTAGGGCTACGCTGTGGACATGGTGCAGTGGCGAGGCCATGGTGTTTGGGCGGCGGCCAAGGGCCCCAAAGTCCAGAGCGCGCTTTTGGCATGCCAGACCGCGTGGTCACCACGTGCACAGTCGCACGCTGTGCGTTTTGGCCAGTATCAGGATGTCTAGCGTGTTGTCCTTCCTAAGTGGGTCCTCCCTGAGGTGATAGATCGAAGAAAGGGACTTTGAGCTGATGGTATTCATCAGAGAAAGTTTGTTGTATCAAACTTGGGCATGAAATAGTGATCAAATGGGAGGGAATAAGAGCTAACCAGGATGTCACAGAGGCTTAGGGTAGGAAGGACTTTGATCCTGTGGATTTTGAAAGGATTTGGACCAGAATTTAACATAGTTGCTTTACAACTTCCAAATCTGGTCCAGAAACTAGATCAGGAAGTAGCACTCACATGTATGATTTGATTGAGCTCAAAATTGGTGGAGTATGATCATTTGGGCATATGAAGGCACCATAAAAATTTCATACCATTTGGATACACCAAAATGGTACTTGCTTCACAATGCTTCCCACTGGACAGAAACTTGGGGGAATTTTGTGGGGAAAATGGCTTGGCAAAATAATGCTAATTTTGTCATACCCAAAGGATATAGGGATATTTAGGTCCTGGATTAATTTCAGATTTTATGAAGCAATATAAAATATAGTTGCTTCACAAACTGAAATTGTGATCAGAAATCAAGATTTGAAGGTGTGCTCACATGGATTGTTGGATGGAGAGGAAATTTGGTGGAGAGTAATTATTTTATCATATGGATGATCTCCCAAAATTTCATGTCATTTGGATAAGCCTAGCTAGTACTTCCTTCACAAAGCTTCTCTCTGGTCAGAAACTTTGGAAATTTGCTGAGGAAGATTTACTAGGCAAATGAAGTTGAATTTTGGCATGTGGAAATAATTTGGATATGAGAGAATGCCCAAATTTTTTGGGGGAAATCAAGAAAAGATAAATAGCACTTACTTCACAAAGTGCTATACTGGACAAAATAGGAAATGAATATTCCTGAATTATTTTTGAACTAGGCAAAGATGGGTTTTGACATATTTGTGGAAGATATGACCCAAAGAATTTTTGAGAATGTTGTGGGAATTTTTGGAATGGCAGAAATATAGGTTGCTTCGCAACCTAGGGCAAACAGGGTTATCCCTTTAGTAGAAAAAGGAATATTCCCAATAAATAAATATTGGGGTTGGACTAAGATGGAAATGACATGGCCTTGGGATAGATTTGAGAATGACAAGCCACTAGGAAGTGGCAAGAGACAAGATCTTCCCAGGTTTCAAGACCACATAGCCACGGAAAAAGGGACTCCAAATAAAAATTCGAAGAAATCCAAAAGAAAAAGAAAGGGCCAAAAATCGGGGTGTTACATCGAAGGGCCCAAGAAGGAGGGAGACGAGAAGGCCAGGCTTAAGGACGTGGAGCAGGAACTCTTCAAGTGTCGAAGGATGGTGGAGCATGGTCTAGATGCAAACCACACCATGATATAGGATCTCCTCCATGAGCAGAAGTGGGAGAGCACCAAGGTTTGGGAGGCAATTGATCGCCTTCATGTTAAAGTTGAAGATCTCCAAGCATGGATCTACGACCTGCAGAACCAAAACTGTGAGTATGAAATAAAGTTTAAGATGATGGGTTTGACAGCAAATTACAGGATTTTGGAGGCTTCATCTTCTTTTCTTGATGGAGAACCTATGCCCTGGAAGAAGGATGATAAGCGTGCTCCATCACCACCTCCGTCACCAAAGAAGGAAACTTGAGTATTCGGGTATGGGCACCACCCTTGGCTTGCTCCAAGCTTGGGGGAGGTGCCCCAGTGTCATATCATCACCACCCTTTTTACCATTATTATCTACCTTAGTTCAATCCTTAGTTATTCCGTGATTTAGAAAAAGTATTAGTAGTTTGGAAGTGTTTGTTTCATCCCCGTGCTATCAATGTAACCTTGCGTGAGAGTTTCTATAATAAAGTTTAGTATGAGTATCTTTTGCTTTTTTATTTTCTTGCTTTTTATTTTTGCAATTCAATTTCATATGCTTTCTTCATGAGAAGTAGTGGCTTCACATTGGGTGTAGGAAGTAAATTTTGTTGGAGTGTGACAAACATAGCTTTGGTCATTGAGCAATTCATGAAAGCTTAGTACAAAGAAGAGAGATATTTCAAAGCAAATATACTATCTTGGACATCTTTTGTGATTATGAACCCCCATCAAATATTTTCATACATGATCAAATGAGTTATGTTTATGTATGTTTGCACAGAACTTATATTGTCATGGATCCTCCAACATGTGGTGTTTGCTTATAATCTTTGCTAGCCAATTACTTCCGCACCAAGTAGAGATACTACTTGTGCATCCAAAAAACACTTAAACCCAGTTTATTTTCCTAAGAGTCCACTGTATCTACCTAGGGATTGAACAAGATCCTTCAAATAAGTTGCCATCGGTGCATGCAGATAAAAATTTGCCTTAAATTTGTATGATATTTTATTGGAAGGGAAATAATCTTTGTACGAACTTGTGGTGGTGGAGTAATAAAAGCGACAGACTGCTCAATAAAGGCCACTCTCATGAGTGGCAATATTAAAGTGATGTTCCTTTTCATTAAAAACTCAGACATCCAAACCCAAAAAGCGCATGACAACCTCTACTTCCCTC
This sequence comes from Elymus sibiricus, assembly GCA_039707655.1. Classification (NCBI taxonomy): domain Eukaryota; kingdom Viridiplantae; phylum Streptophyta; class Magnoliopsida; order Poales; family Poaceae; genus Elymus; species Elymus sibiricus. The sequence goes on along the minus strand of CM077663.1, from coordinate 36,480,119 downwards.
TGCGAAGGGCCTATCTTTTACTTTTTCATGATGAGTCAATTTCTTCTTACTCCAACCCCACATTCTCTACTTGGCAAATATCATATGGTGGGGAAAGATCCAAGCAAATATATCCAGTTGAATATATATGATCATGAGTTATTATTCTTGACAATTATCTCTGTGATAAGTGAGTTGGGAGGTGAAACATTAAACCCCCATCTTCCTCTGTGTTTGACGGAAACAGTTTGTTCTAAAGAAATATATTCTCTTGAGTGCCATCAATCATTAGAAGACTAAATGATAGTTGAGTATGTTTAATTTGCTAAATCAGAAGCTCTTACATAGACTCTTCTGAAGAATAAGACGAATTGCGATTGTTTGATGACTGAAAATATGGTTTGTTGGATCTCAATAAGGTTTATTGTCTATACCTTAACATGTGAATTGATTATTACTTGATCATAAGAGGTTGTGGAAAGAAAATTGTTGTTTATGATATATGTATAATGATGTTAGTAAATATGATGCTGCCATGTCCGTATTCTTTATTATTGATACCTCTCTCTATAAACATGTGGTCAGGTTTACTGAGCTCGATATTCGCTTGGGGACAAGCGGAGTCTAAGCTTGGGGGAGCTGATACGTCCATTTTGCATCATTATTACTTATGATTATTATAATTTATCCTTTTCTAATGATATATTTCACATTATGATGCAATTCTAATGTCTTTTCTTTCTTAAAATGCAAGTTATACATGGAGAGGGGGAATGCCGCCAGCTGGAATTCTGGACCTAAAATAACATCAGTACAGAAAGTAATTCTCCGGAGATCAAAAAAAGATGGGAATTTTTGGAAAATTATTTGGGAATATAGAATGATTTATGGAGAGACGAAATGCCAGGGGGGACCCACCAGGCCCTCACACAGCCAGGGGGCGTGCCCTACCCCCTGGGTGCGTGGGCCAGCCGTGTGGGGCCCTGGTGGCTCCTCTCCCGATGTCCTTTGGCCATAAAATCCTATTTTCCCTAGAAAAAATCACAGAAAAGTTTCTGGACCAGCCGCCGCCGTCTCGAGGCGGAACCAGGGCAGGAGCACTTTTGCTCTCCGGCGGAGTGATTCCGCTGGGGATACTTCCCTCCGGGAGGGGGAAATCGAAGCCATCGTCATCACCAACGTTCCTCTCATTGTCAGAGGCTTTATCTCCATCAACATCTTCATTGGCACCATCTCAACTCCAAACCCTAGTTCATCTCTTGTGTTCAATCTTTGTGTCAAACCTCAGATTGGTACCTGAGGGTGCTAGTAGTGTTGATTACAGCTTGTAGTTGATGGTAGTTGGTTTACTTGGTGAAAGATCATTATTTTCAAATTGTTAATTGCATATTTATAGCCACTGAACATTTTCAATATGATGAGTTGTGAGTAGTTCTATTTGTTTTGGAGGACATGGGAGAAGTCTTGTTATTAGTAATCATGTGAAGTTGATCACCATTCAATGTTTTGATGACATGTTGTGTTGTTCTTCCCCTAGTGGTGTTATGTGAATGTCGACTACATGACACTTCACCATGTTTGGGCCTCGGGGAAGGCATCGTGGAATTAGATTGTAGATGATGGGCTGCGGGAGTGACTGAAGCCTAAACCCCAGTTTATGAATTGTTCCGTGAGGGGCTGTTTTTATCCATATGTTCAATGCTATGGTTAGATTTATCTTAATTACTTCTCTTGTAGTTGTGGATGCTTGCATGGAGGGTATAATGATAAGTAGGTGTTTTTTCAAGTAAGAACAACACCTTAGCTCCGGTCCACCCACAAATCAAATTATCAAGACTATGAACGTAAGTCGATGAATCATGGTGAAAGTAACTTGGTGATATTCCCGTGTGTCCCCAAGAGCGTTTTAATCACTATAAGTAGTACCACCGGCCTGTCCATGGCATAATTAAGGATTGGGCTATCTTGCTGCACCTTGCTACTGTTGTTACTTGTTACTTGCTACCAATTATCTTGCTATCAAACTATCAGTCAAAACCATCTTACAACACTTGCAGAGAATACCTTGTTGAAAACCGCCTATCAATTCCTTCTGCTCTCGTTGGGTTCGACACTCTTACTTATCGAAAGGATTACGATTGATCCCCTATACTTTTGGGTCATCACGAACATCCACCTGCGCTACGCCGAGCTACCCGGTGGAGGCGCGCGCGGAAAACCATCCTACGACCTGGTCTATATCGACACGCCAGAGGCTGTGCTAGCGCCGGAGCTCACGCTAGCATCAACCTGGTCGACGTCCGTTCACGCCGGGCAACCCGTTGGACATGCACGTGGTTCGCCGCCCCACGATCCTATCTACATCAACATTCTTCAATGCGTCAAGCCACGCCACACTGACCTCCTCAATCTGCAAACCTCGCGTAATTGGCTCGAGGGCTCTGCCTCACCATTTACAACTCCTGGTACTATCTATCTATTTATTCGACCATAAATATTAATTTGACAAAAAAATTGTCCATGTCTGCCAATGCTACCTTATGTAGATAAATCAACTATGCCCCTGTCGCATTGTTGGTTCGCTGTTCCGGCCTCATCGCGCGACCTCATCGTGCAACCTCATCGTGTGACCTCATCGTGCGGCCTCGCCACTCCGGCCTCATGGCTCGGTGGGCTCAGGCCTCACCGCGCGACCTCATCGCGCAAGCCTCGCCGTTACCGTCCCAGGGGCACTAGCCTCACCGCGTCTGTCGCGGGGCTCCGACATGCCACCTACAGCTCGGAGTGCAGTATATACAATTATTTTGCTCATGCATGTTAATTCCTATGAGAATTTCTTCTTCTGCTCGTACTACTTCATGTATGCAGAGATAAATTGGTGACTGCTCCAAGTTGTCACCTTGACGTGACGACCTCGCCACTCCAACAAATACTGACATCATCGCGCTGTCTATGCCGACTCCAACGGCTGCCCCCGCCTCGCCGCGTCTAGTTGGAGGGCTCCGATTCACAGCGACCGGTTGGCGGGCTCATACTTTGTCACTTCAATGACTCAAACAACATCAATTATGCCTAAGTGCACATAAAGCTAAGTCATCTCCATGCTTAAGCTCCACATTTTACTCTGAATGAGTTTATTATTTTTTGAGTCATCTGAGCACCGCTTGATTTCTTCTCACACCCACCGGGTGAGCTGCACCTCCGCGTGTTATAAAAACATATAGCCTTTATCACAAGGAATAAGAAAACTAATCTCCATGAGGACGACCCTAGAGGTGATATTGCATGATGGCCCAAAGCTAAGACACTCTAGGCTGTATCGCACGATGATCTGCTTCTGGTCAGTTGGAGGCTAAATCGAAGCAATCCCTTTAGAGGCTGACCCCAGAGGTTGCATCCAAAAATGACCTCTCTGATGCCGAACAAGGGGGCTGCATCCAAAGTGGAGCTCCCCAAAGTTGGCTCGGAGGCTGCATCAAAGAGATCTCTCTGAGGCCGGACCCATGGGGTGGTATCATAGTTACTGACCTCCCTGGTAAACTACTGGGGGCTGCATCGATGTAACAAAAGCCCACTGGTGTGACCTCCAGCCGCTAAAGCGCGCTTGGTCCATCGAATTAGCCCCTATGGCACAAAACATCATTAAATACCAAATTACTCCCCTCGCTATCAAAGCTCAGGGGCTGTGTCAAAACCGACCTCCCTGTAGGCACCGTCGAGGGGTTGCATCAAAAATCTAACCAACATCCCCATTTTCCCTTTATTGCTTACTATTCGCAAATGGGTAAAATAACTTCATAAGTTATACTTTACAATTTTTGTTCATTGACTATGCATGTAAACGTCCACTTGGTATTCCAATGTTTGACAAAATGCAATTGCAAGTTTGCCTTGTTTTTCGGACATTACAGGTACTTCCACCTCGCCTCGGAGGCTCGCGGGCTCCGGTCTCGCCACTTCTGGGCTCGGGGGCTTCACTTCACCCCCGCAGGCCCCTCGCCACATCCAGGCTTGGGGGCTCCACCTCTCCTCGAAAGCTTGAGCGCTCCGACCTCGCCGATCCGGGCTAGGGGACTGTAGTTCGCCCCATCAGGCTTCCTGCCACATCAGGCTCAGGGGCTTCACTTCGCCACGCCATGAGAACATTCATCCAGCTAGAATCATCACAAGACCCTCCACCCGACTCCATGAGTCGGCTGGTGGCTCGGGGGCTACACCCACCAGGTGCACTGTCGTGTCGTAGAAGACGAAGCAACCACGGCGCGTCATAGATGCCGCTAGATTCGGTCCTCCAAAACTGACCACCTTCAACAATAAAGCAAGACCAGGAGGTCGGATGCCCTGTGCACCCTGCGCGGTGGGCGCCGGTCTCCCCTTCGGGGCTCCAAGCCCGACTGAGCACACCAACTCCATTCCCACGGTCGAGCTGCTGGATATCTCCAAGAACATGGAAGACAGGGAGGTCGGACACCTTGCTCGCCATTCATGGTTTTCCTTGACTTCCCCCTAGGAATGATGAGCCTGGCAGATCATGTCATCTCTGACCTCTTCAAGGAGGCTGCACGCCCGCCAAGGCTGAAGATCTTTGAAGCTGGATGTCTCCAACGACAAAGAAGATAGGGAGGTCAGACACCTTGCCCGTCATGCACAGTTGTCCTTGATTTCCTCCTAGGGGCGACTCGTCAGGGAGCCGGCACGAGATCTGTTTTTCCTTCCATGGACTCCCTCAAGATTTCACCAAGGAGTCCAAGACGACGTGTTTGGTTCGACATCAACCCTGATACAGCCAAGCTACCGATAGAATAATACGCTGAGGGTGCCCAGGAGGCCGCACGCCCGTTGAACCCGAGTGTTTCCAAGGTCGGGCTGACGAAGATAGTCCACAACTGTCACCAGAACAATAGGAGCCCACCTGGGTTCTCATTCCCGAAGACAAAGACTCCAACTCCAGATGTGCTCGGGGACTACTGATGGTGCACAAAACCAGGGGTACCCGACCTCTGGGGTACAAGGTCGCCAGGCTGGCCTTGGAGCCCGGTCGTAGCCTAGGCCCCTCACCCCGCTAGTGGGTCTCCTCCGGAAGTATATACCATTACTTGCACCATAAGATATGTATTAGTAGAAAACTTGGGCAACAATCCATGTAAACCGACTTGGGCACATGTAACCCTACCCCTCATCCATCTATATAAGGGGAGGTAGGGGCTCCCAAGTCGGCAGCCATTAGCTCTCCATTAGATCTCCCACAGATCCAACTCATGTACACCTCATACGAGGCCATATCAATACACTACAAGTAGGATGTAGGGTGTTACTCTACCATGGAGGCCCAAACCTAGGTAAACCCTTGTCTCGCATATACCCTAATCTGATCCTCTATGAGCGCTCCACCCCATGAGGAACCCTATACAGGCATCCTCTAAGGGCCCCCGCACCAAAAGGTTGCCCCCAAAGGGGGACCCCCTCTCAAAAAATTGCCACATGCAAAGGAGGAGCTAGTAACATACCGACGGACAAAGGGAATTACGTATGTTGTCATTGCGGTTCGACCGATAAGATCTTCGTGGAATATGTAGGTACCAATATGAGCATCTAGGTTCCACTATTGGTTATTGACCGGAGAGGCGTCTCAGTCATGTCTACATCATTCCCGAACCCGTAGGGTCCGCACGCTTAACGTTCGTTGACGATATAGTGTTATATGAGTTATGTGAATTGGTAACCAAATATTGTTCGGAGTCCCGGATGAGATCCCGGACATCGCGAGGAGTCTCGGAATGGTCGAGAGGTAAAGATTTATATATGGGAAGTCATATTTTGGGTTCCGGAAAAAGGTGCAGTTTTTTTGGGTATTGTACCGGGAAGCTTCCAGAAGGTTCCGGAGGATTCCGGAGTGGTCCGGAATTCCACAAGTGGGTCCACCACGTCCCAAGGGCTGGCATGGGCTAAGGGGAGGCGCCCTGGCCTTATTGGCCCAGGCGCACCAAGTCCTCAAAATCCCACGCAGCTAGGGAAGGAAAAAGGGAGAGTCCTAGTAGGAATAGGATTGGACTTTGGAGTCCAAGTCCACGTGTGTACTATTCACGGTTACTGTTCACGTGGCACTATTCCTTTTTCTCCAAGCCCCTACACATATATAAATAGAGGAGAGGGGGCGCCCCAAAGGAGACACAACATTGTCTTAGCCGTGTGCGGCGCCCCCCTCCACAGTTCCGTCCCTCGGTCATATTTTCGCAGTGCTTGGGCGAAGCCCTGCGGAGATAGCATTACCATCACCGTCACCACACCGTCGTGCTGCCGGAACTCATCCACTACCTCGCCGTCTTGCTGGATCAAGTAGTCGAGGACGTCACCGAGCTGAACGTGTCCTGAACGCGGAGGTGCCTTACGTTCGGTACTCGGTCGGTTGGATCGTGAAGTTATTCGACGACATCAACCGCGTTGTTCTAACGCTTCCGCATACGGTCTACGAGGGTACGTAGACACACTCCCCCTCTCGTAGCTATGCATCTCCATGGATAGATCTTGCATGTGCGTAGAAAAAATTTTGTTTTCCATGCAACGTTCCCCAACAAACCCGAGGTGACATTTATCAGCATCCCCGTGAATCAACAACTTGGTCACTATGCCAGTTCCCTCATGGCCAGTTTTGTTCTCTTTTCTCGTTCCCGTGTTCTGGCATCCCTATGATAAAATCACAATGTGTCTGGCCAGACGAAGATGGATACCGTCACACCGAGAGGGCCCGAAGAATATCTCTCCATCATTGGAGGAGGAAATCCCAGTCTTGAGCTATCTAGTCCCTTGTCATACTTTTCCGATGAACCAGTAAGTTGTCGTCGTGATCACCCTGTTACACGTGACGTTTGACGAACCCCAAAGTACATCATCAAGTATGAAGGAACTTGATACTCTCATGGTCTAAGGAATTATGCAAATAGTTAACTTTACTATGTTATTAACTATTAAGTTGTGATGAAAGGATCTCATAGTATAACAATCAATTGGGTCAGTTCAACACAAGTGTTCTTCTAACATGATGTCCTCAAAGTTGCTGGCATACTAACTTATGTCCATGATCAGGAAAATGGAACCATTATGCAACACTTTAGCTAGTCTTAGAGACAAGACTAGGAATCTATTTTACCGTTTATTATTCTACACATGCACATGGGTTTTTCTCTAAGCCTCTTGGATATACAGACTCGAGAACCATTGCAATTATAGCATAGAACATAAACATAATTACGAATATGGAAATAAATAATAACATTTATTATTGTCTCTAGGGCATATTTCCTTCAGTCTCCCACTTGCACTACACTACTGCAGGAATGCCTAGCTGCCCGCCACTGCTAACATGACATCAGTGTCAGGCACGCGCCCGCCACTGGTCATATACCTACCTGTGGCGGGCTTTCGTTTGCTTCCACCACAGTTATCTTATGACAACCAAATATAAAAATACACTGCCATGGTAGCGTTTTTGGGTGCCGTTGCAACTTTTTTCAGTTTAGCAATAATATTAGTATCCTAAAGTCATAAATAGCACACTTGAAATACACACTTTAGTTTAACAACTCTCTAATGTTTAATACTTACACACTACAATATAATAACTGCATACAACATATATGTTCAATAAATTGCTAGCTTGTACCATACAAGTACCCTATGACATCCGCATAACCACCGAAACTACTATGGTGATTGGGGCACATCGTACCACAGATAGATTTTGTTGCCATCCTCGGCCTCCTAAAATTCAAATAGGATGAATGCCTTCCCAGCTTGCATCCCTAAATCTATGGCAATCTGCATCCAATTTGCACCACTGCAATACATTCTGTTTGCCTCATTGGTGACACTAAGGGTCAAGGGTTCACCGTTTTTAACAAGGCCATGTCAAACTAGACTGTGCCCTCCTCATTGATGGGAAGGTTTCCCACGCGCATGAACACGGCCCTTCCCCAACAAGGAATGCACTGAGCATAATTAAAAAAACAGCAATTAGACAATTGTGGTCGCAACTTTATATACGTTAGCAACTGATCAGGCACGAAACTTGTAGATTCAAAACGTACCGTCCACTCCATAAAGCCCTCCTTAATATCTACGCATATTTCATTGCAAGTGAGATGAATCTTGTTGCACGCACCGACCCTGTTGTCGCCACACCATTCGCATGCTCCGTTCGGTGCCTACATTGATGTTTACAAATTAAATAGATATCACACCATTGGTTGCATGATGTTATATAACAGCTCAATGAATCAAAAAAATGGGCATGACTTTTGCTAAAAAATGAGAACATTGAGTTACAGAAAGTTGTGAAACAGAAATTAATCAACGTTTTGCCATAATTTCGGCACTCTTTTGAAGCCCTTCATAGTTTGAGTACTCCAAATAAAAAATAATCACTCCGTATGGATATCAGACACCAATAGAATAAAAGTCTATGAACTAATTACATATATGAAACATCAACTAATATGTATATGAAGTTGATGATTATAAACATGTCCAATATTTACAATTTCATCTAGAATCTATAATCATGTCGGTCTAATATACATGTTCATGGATATAAACATGAACATTAAAGAGTATGAATCAAAAATAAAATTGGCATGACTTTTGCTAAAAAATGAGAACATTCATGTAACATCCCCAGATCTTAACCCTGTCATCAAGTTAATTAAATTGCCATGTCATCATGATCATCCTAATTAAATTGCATTTAGGTAATAATACAAATTCAAATTCAAAATTCAAATGCAAGTCAAATTATTACTTCTTCAAATAATTAAACAAAATAGTTCATAATGTTGGAAAATTCCCAAAGCAATTACAAAAATAAAATCAACATTAATTGAACTATTTAAATGGCCCTAACCTATTTAAAACAGTGCCAAAACAGCAACATTTAACCCATTTATTTTTAAACCAAATGCAAATGGATTCATTTAAATCCCAAACTTATTGTGGCCGTACAGTATATTGCAGAGTATTTATTGAGACAAGTTTCACATTTTAAAAAAATCATTTGATAGCAAAAGTTGATGCAAAACAGTGGAGAAAGAATAAAACAGAAATGAAAAAGAATAAAAGGAAAAATTGGCACTGTGCACTAGAAGCCTAGTGCTACAGTGGCACGGCCCAAGTCCACCACGGCCTTTTCCCGTACCTCAGTACAGAGGTGGTAGGGCATGGCATGGCCGTGCGCGCACGCCGTCCGTGCCGCCGATTGTCTTCGTGTCGTTCATCCATCGGTACCCCGGTACCCCGAGATGCATAAGACCCTCCCTAGCGCTGTTGATGAACCCTAGCCTCTAATCCCCTCGCCCCATCCTCTCTGCTCGTTCTGGAGGCGCCCGAGCACTGCCGTGGCCGTGTTGTCATCGCCACACGGCCACCGGCCACCGTTCGCCGCACTGAAGAGTCCATGAGCTCCGTCGCACTCAGCTACATCACCCACGCTGACCAGCTCGAGCTCAATGCCCCTGCATCGAGCGGATCGACCGCGACTTCATCCTCGGTGCCCGCCACTCGTCGCCGTCGATCTCCACCACCACGTGAACCCGACCATCTCCGACCACGTCCCTGACCTCACTGTGAGGCCCTCCACCCGTTCCCCTCCTTCCCATTATGTTTCCCCCGCAGTAGGCCGCTGCATCGCCGCGCCCGAGCTCCGGGCGAGCTCACGGCCGCTGCGCCCATGGCCGCGCTCCCGCGCGCCTCTGGCTTCCAGGCCGCGCCCTGGCCTCGCCCGCTCGCGCTCGCAGTCGCCTCCCAAGCCGCGCGCGCCCGCTGCCGCGCTGCTCGCCCTGCTGCTGCTCCCACTGCGTCTGCTGCCTGCTGCCCTGTGCGCCGCCGCTGCTCCTGCCACCGCCGCCTGCTCCTCGCCCGCCGGCCACTGCTCGCCTGCGCTGGCCGCGCCCGGCCAATGCTCGCCGCGGCCCGAGCCAGCCGGCCGTGCCGGGCTCCTCTACCTGCACACGCGCGCGTACACGCCTGCCCCTGCTGGCCGGCTGGGCCACTGCCATGTGGGGCCGGCCTAAATAAAAAAAAGATTAAAAAAGATAAAAAAATATAGAAATAAAAAAAATAATTAGTAAAATAATTAATTAGTAATTAGCCTAATTACTCACTGACAGGTGGACCCCCTAGTCAACCTTTGACCAGTCAACGGGTCAACATTGACTGCTAACTGGGCAGTCAACGGGGCCCACTGTCAGCCTCTGTATGCACTGCTGTGTACATTCTTCTGGGTGCACATAGCATTTTCAGTTTACTGTTTTTGAATTTAATTTAATTCCAGAAATTCCAGAAAATGTTTAAATCTTTGAAATATCATAGAAAATTATCCGTAACTCGGATGAAAATAATTTAAATATGAAAAATGATCAGAAAAATCCAACGAATCCGAATATGCCATCCACATACCTATCACATGGCTCTAACATACCGAACGTTGAACATTGGCTACGGACACCGCTAAATGAATAGTGTTCGGAGCTGGGAAAATATTCCCAGATATTTTCCCGCTCCGTTTAGGATACTTAGTACTGCGTTAGGGCACCCTAGCACAGCCTGTTGCCATGCCAAGCACCTGTGTGCATTTGTTTGCTTTATATTTACTGTTTCTTCCCCCTCTTCTCTCCGGTAGACTCCGAGACCGACGCTACCCCTGTGATCGACTACGTCACCGACGACCCTTCTTCTTTTTCAGCAGAGCTTCCAGGCAAGAAAAACCCCCTTCATCATTCCTATATCGCCCATTCTTTCTCTCCCGTGCTTGCATTAGATTTTGCGACTGTATTTGCTTGCTCCTATTCTGATGCATAGCCTGATTTTGTAACCTGTTGTTGATACTTTACCTATTGTCCTAAATGCTTAGTATAGGCTGGTTTGTGATCCATCAATGGCCCCACACCCTTGTCCATGTTGCCATGCTTTACTACCGATGACTCGATCAATGGGATCGATGTGCCGAGACCGACACAGCACCGCACACCTCCTTAGTTGTACGACTCTGTAGAGCTACTATCGAGTGCCGAGGGTGATACCTCCTACATCACTCGTGATGATATCTCTGTAGCGTAGCTAGTCGGTTGTGGGTAACCGAGGGTGATTCCTCTTTCACCACCTCCGATGACGCCTCTGTCGTGCAACCCCCTCAAGTGTGAATCCATCGAGGGTGATTCCTTCGAGTTCATCTTGACGGTTGCATCAAGAGGGAATCCATCGAGGGTGATTCCTCAGATTACCCTCTTGATGTTACGGACACACGGTTACCTTTAACTGTTGCCCCTTTTTAACTGTTACTGCGGGGCTGGAGGGACAGGCGGTACCACCCCGATAGAGGTGGACCTGAGCTCCCGATAGTCTCTTGAGAGTCGGGTTGACCTGGAGGGCACCCGTGAGATAATTACGAGGCGCGGCCGGGCAGGCAGAGACCGCCCTAAAGAGGGATGGGCCTGACCCTTGTTGCACTTCCTCGAGACGGGGCGACAGGAGTACTGATCGTCACCGCGAGATCCCAACACACTAACGGATTTGGGTACTTGATACCACCACGCGGAATAATGATTTAATGGGGCCCTCGGCACCGTATGTATCAGCCGAAAGCTCTATCAGACGTCCAGTTCAGCATTGTGGCCGGGTGACAGCAGATACCCACAGACACAATGTGGTGAGGCTGGCCCTGCACGCAACAACCCAGAGTGCAAAGGGCGATGGGCCCAAGACCACTGAGCACTTAGGATGTAGACCGGCGGGGACCTCTCTGCGGAGCGTAGGTAGGACTACGTCGTGTCGATCAGCCGAGGCCGGGCATGACCGAGAAAAGTGTGTCCGGCCAGAGTTAATTGAGCATGTTGGGTAACAGTAGTGCACCCCTGCAGGGAAGTTATCTATTCAAATAGCCGTGTCCACGGTAACAGGATGCTCAGTGTTGTATCCCGATCTACAACAACTTGAACCTGGATACATGTTACTTTAATTGCAAGCTCCGGGATCGCTTTCTCGCAGGGAGTTGAGGAAGGATCTCTAGGATTTGCTATTACATGCTTGTTACTCTATGTTATGCTACTAATCTGCACTCTTCTAATGCTGCAAGACGCTGAAGATGCTAGTCTTCGATAGGCTAGGCTTTCCCCTCTATTCTGGCATTTCTGCAGTCTAGTCCACAGATACAGCCTCCCCTTTGATACCGATGCATACTTAGCATAGTTCTGATGTAAGTCTTGCGAGTACTTTGGATGAGTACTCACGGTTGCTTTGCTCCCCTTTTTCCCCATACCCGATTGTTGCGACTAGATTGTTGCGACTAGATGAGCCAGCTACCCTAGCCGACGACTGCTTCTACCTCGATGATGCCTACTTCTACGTGGAGACCGACGACCAGGAGTAGTTTAGGAGGCTCCCGGGCAGGAGGCCTTCCCTCTTTCGATTAGAGTCGTTGTTTGTTTTCGCCTTCTTAAGGCAATCTTGTTTAACTTTGTGTCTGTACTTAGATATTGTTGCTTCCGCTAACGCTTGTGTATCTCGAGCTTATGTATTCGAGCCCTCGAGGTCCCTGGCTTGTAATCTAAAGCTTGTATTATTTTATTTTGTGTGTAGAGTTGTGTTGTGATATCTTCTCGTGAGTCCCTGGGCTTGATCGTGCGCATTTGCGTGTATGATTAGTGCACGGTCGGGCTGGGGGCGTCACAATTCAGTGCCAGAAAGTTGCGAAACGGTAATTAATCAACGTTTCGCCATAATTTCAGCACTCTTTTGAAGCCCTGCATAGTTTGAGTACTCCAAATAAAAAATAATCACTCCGTATGGATATAAGACACCAATAGAATAAAAGTCAACAAACTAATTACATATATGGAACATCAACTAATATGTATAAGAAGTTGATGATTATAAACATGTCCAATATTTACAATTTCATCTAGAATCTATAATCATGTGGGTCTAATATACATGTTCATGGCTATAAACATGAACATTAATATGTGAATCTATAATTTATAAGTATATGAACCCTAGGTTTTAATGTGTAGCTAATTACAGATGCATAATGGATCTGATTACTTACCTACAGACTGAGGCCGCTGAAGCACGAGGAGGCAGCGGAGGGAGCAGGAGCGGCACTGGAGGAGGAGTCTGCCGGCAGCGGCGGGGTAAGTCCGCCACTGTTGGAGGACGAAGCCATGGCGGTAGGGAGCGGTGTGGAGGACGGTCGCATCAACGTGGAGGACGGCCACGGCAGCATGGAGGACGACGCGCAACAGCGGCGAAGACAGGCGCGACGGCGATGGCGGCGGTGTGGTGGCGATTGGGGTGGGGGCAACGCGATTTGAGCGGTGTGGAGGTGGGGGCTATGGGGCGTCTAGTTTGAAATTCGTGCGGGAGAACAATTTTGGAGGGAAGTTGGGCATTTTGGGTAGTGTCGGGCGTTGCCCAGAACCCGCCGCCTATATTAGCAGTGGCGGGCATTGTTCAATGCCCGCCACAGATAACAGGTTCCACATTTCCTTACCAGCCTCAATTTTTTTAAATCATTTTAACCATAAACTTTTTCTATGAGTAGTACACACCATATAAAGCCTCATGCTCAAATTTGAGCACTTTTGGAGTTGGTTTTCTATTTTTGTGGCATTAATTGACTTTTTGGCAACTAAAAAAGGCAAACCCCTCTTTGGTACGAAATAGCGGGCAAACAAGCTTCGAAAGGGATGAAACTTTGCATGCTATCTTCATTGGACACATGTAGGATGAGGTAAAAATTTGAGACTGTTACGACAAAAACTTGATGCACATCGTGTACAAACCGAACACTCTCCCACGAAGTGTATGGGTTTCGAACGGAAACCACTTCCTTACACACACAACTCATTTTTTGAAAATCAATTTAACCTCAAACTTTTTCTATGGTTAGTACACACCATCCAAAGCCGCATGCTCAAACTTGAGACTATTCTATGTTTAGCAAATATGATTTTCTTAGGAATTTTTGGACCTCACTTATGTTTGGCGGGCGGCTCTTAGGGCCTGCCATAGTTAACTTCTGGATATTTTGAATTATTTTGGCATAGGTTACCAAAAATTTTCTGTGGCGGGCATAAGTTTCGCTCGCCACTGTTGCAGGATAAACCAATGGCGGGCAGGACTTTTGCGCCCGCCACTGGTAGCTTTCATCACGCGAGCAAATTTGGAAGAGTTTACGAGTGGCGGGTAAGTATTTCTGCCCGCCACTATTGTGCTGTTTCGAGTGGCGGGTGTGCGTCTTTACCCGCCACTGCTACTTTTCCAAAATAACAGTGGCGGGTTCCTAGCTGCGCCCGCCACTAATTTGAGGCCAACTATAAGCCTTTTCCCTGTAGTGCTAGAGTCAATAATCTAGTCAATGCAAATGCACTTTACACCTATGGGACAATGGTGTCAAGTATGCTTCGCTTGCGGTATAGAGTTCGTCCAATGGATCAAACAAGTTCAGGTCCATGTGTATCTTTGCATATCCTTGCGTTTTCATGGTTTCACAAAATTCATAATTTGTGTGGTCTTCGCTTTGTATATATATTTGAATCATTGGTAGGACCTATGATTCCTCACACTGAGCTATGGAGCCACTATCATCAATAGTGTTCCATTGGCCTAAGCCATCTTGAAACCATACTAAGTTCATAAATGAACTATTTGATCCAAAACCCCCCTTTCTCGCTTCTAAAGCGGCAACATACTTAGCCTTTTTTTATAGAATGCGCCACAGTAACCTGTATGGAATTATTCCATCTTACTGTGCCACAATTTCGTGTATTACACAAAAAACCTTAATTGAAATCAAAAATCGCTTGGAGCACGGATGAAGACTGCATCGATGTAACTATTTACAATGAGCCTGCATTGATGTAAGTACTTACAACGATCTCTTTGTTATCTCTGCTTGCGAGAAACATGTCATCAGTCCTACTTTAGTACTTAACGACATTTTTCACTGTTGTCCTATGATCAATACTTTGATCACCTTGGTAACTTACTCGCAACTTATTTGGAGTACTGGAGATATCTAGTTGTTTTACATACCAAGGAATACATGATTAATCCAAACACAAATATGTGTGGAATCTCAATCATGTACTTTGCTCGTCAGTGTTTTTTAAGACACCGAGTCTTGCCAAAAACTCTTTCCATGTGACCTCGGCAAGAAATTCTTCTTGGCGGTCTCCATACAAAACCACTTTAGTATCTTATCAATATTTATTTTTGCCCAGCCCCATTAGGCACTTCTATCTTCATAGATTACGTTGCCTACCACCAAGGCTGTCTAGCCGAAGTCCTTCATCGAAAAACCACTTTCAATGAAGTCCTAATTCATGTCAAGAAATTTATATTATTTTCATCAACAATGTGTCATGCACACAAGGTATTAGAAATATTATTGCACTCCCACTTACTTTCTTGTAAATACAAGCATCTTTGTTATCCTAGATGAAATCAAACTCTTTAACTATTTCATCAAACGAAGATTCCAACTCCATTATGCTTGCTTCAGTCTATTCGTGGATCTCAGAAGTTTGCACACTGGCTAGCATCCTCTGGATCAACAAATACCTTGGACTATATCATATATATGTCCTTGGTTATATTTTCATCTCATGGAAATCCTTTTGGCGTCCATTTGTCATATCTCATAATTGAAATACATATTAATTGCTAATATAACTCGAACCGATTTAAGCAATGCTACGGTGAGACAATCTCGACGTAGTCAACTCCTTGAATTTGTCATAAACTCTTTTGCAACAAGTCGAGCTTTATGTGTAGGAGATATGCCCTAGAGGCAATAATAAATGTTATTATTTATCTCCATGTTCGTAATTATGTTTATGTTCCATGATATAACTTCTATGGTTCCCGAGCCCGTATATCCATAAAGGCTCTAAGGAAGACCCATGTGCACATGTGGAATAATAAACGGTAATATGTATTCCTAGTCTGGCCTCTAAGACTAGCTCAAGTGTTGCATGATGATTATGTTTTCCTGATCATGGGCATGTCTATGTCGGCAACTTTGAGGACACAATGTTCGAAGAACCCTTGTGTTGAATCGACCCGATTGATGTTATGCTATGAGATACATTCGTCACAAGTTAATGGTTAATAACATAGAGAAAGTTAACGTTTGCATAATTCCTTAGACCATGAGAGTATTGAGTTTCTTCATGCTTGCTTCATGAACTTTGGGGTTTGTTAAACGTCATCCGTCAAAGGGTGGCTATTACGGCAGCTTACGGGTTCATGGAAAAGTATGACAAGGGACTTGATAGCTCAAGATTGGGATTTGCTCCTCCGACGATGGAGAGATATTCTTTGGGCCCTCTCAGTGTTACGGTATCCATCATCGTCTGGCCAGACACATCGTGATTTGATCACGGGGATACCGGAACGCGGAAACGAGAAAATTGAACAAAACCGGTAACGAGGTAACAGGCATAGTGGACAAGTGTTGATCCACGGGGATGCCGATAAGTCTCACCTCAGGTGGTTGTAACATATCATGAAGCAACAGGAATAGCACACGGCAACTACAGGTTCACTCGAATATTCATTTGTGTGGGTATAGGGATCAATATGGATGTCCACGGTTCCGCTTTTGATCATTGATCGGAAAGTGTTCCGGTCATGTCTATACTTCACCGAACCTAGAGGGTCACACGCTTAAGGTTCATCTATCTGTTGAATTCTAGACAGGGAGTCTGAGAGAAAGTCGCCGGAAAAGTTTCGGAGACAACGGAATAGTTCCGGAGAGAACACCGGAAAAGTTTCGGTAAAACCGAAAAGTTGTTTCGGAGTAAACCATTGAGCCAAAAAGGTTTTGGCACACGCCTGGAACATTTTGGAGGTGCCAGAATTGTTTTGGGAACTTTTGGAATTTTTCCGGAGAGAAAAAACCGGAAATGTTTCGAAGCAGCCGGAAATGCTTTGGTTGCTTTTCGATGATGAAAATCATTGATCCGGAAATGTTTCGGAACACGACCAAAATGATTTTAGGGGGTACTGGGAATGTTCTGGACCAACAGAAATATTTTTGGATTTTACGGTCACGGAAAAATGTTTTCATGAATAGTGAAAAGCACTTTTTGGTTGCTTTTTGGAAAGCCACCTTTTTGCGCTTTTCCTAAAAGATCTTGAGGTCATTTTGGTAATTTCATCTCATGAATAGTGGATGAAAATATCTGAGGGCATTTTGGTAATTTCATCTCATGAATAGTGGATGAAAATATCTGAGGGCATTTTGGTATTTCCAAGTGTCCTCTACCCCTTTGGCTTGGGCTATAAATAGAGGTGGAGAGGTGCTCTCCATACTCACTCAAGTCTCTCATACACAATGCCATGCAATGATCTAGCTTCTTCTCTCTCTCACACGAAATAGTTTCATAGAGCCGAAAGGTTGTCTGGGTTCCGGTGGGAACTAGTTCTGGGCGGCGAAGCCCTGCCGGATAGCTGACACCGTATGTGTGCAACCCCATAGAGAGGTCGTAGTTTCGGTCTTAGTTCGAGAGTGCCTCCCGAAGGGCTGTCCGAGTGACCGTCCGAGATTCTAAGAAGGCCTCCCGAAGGGCTGTCCGAGGGACTGTCTGAGGTTCTGTCCGAGAGCCTCCCGAAGGATTGTCCAAGGGACCACCTGAGGGGCTGTCTGAGGGAGTACATCCTCGTGGTTGAGAGGTTGTAAAATCCTAGCTGCGGGGATCTACACCAATGATCTTCACCAACTCTACTTCCGCTGCGCTATGAGTTGGTAACGATCAGATCAAAAACCTTGTATGCATCTTCATAGTGGTCCTGGGCTGGTGCGTAGGTCGGAATTTTTTTGTTTTCTGCTGCGTTACCCTACATTATGGATGAAACATTTTTATCCGCATCAGTTCATAGTTCCATTCACATTCGTTAGGCCTTTCGCCTTCTGGAGGGTATACCAAGTTCTAAACTTGAATTATGTATATGGATACTATCTCAGATTACTTGGCATATAGCCAATTCTGGAGTCATGGCCCATTAACACTTCTTTGTGTATCATAGGTTCACTATTGTCTAACAACAATATCTCGTTTGAACACCTTAGCAGTTTGCATGAGTTTTGCCTACCTACGTGGTTCAGCTGCAAGTTTGACTGAAGTCTCTACATCTTATGTAGAGGCTTCTGTATCAGTCGCGGTAGGAAACTCTGGAACTACTTCCAGCATTTCTTTCCTTTGATCTAATGATTATGTTATCTTGTTGAGCTACGCTATCCTCCCACTCACTCTTTTGCAAGAAACATTTTCTTCAAAATATACCGCTCTATGTGGAAAACACTTTGCCTCGGCATAGTGATAGTGGAATTCCCAACATTTTGGGATAACCTACAAAGTAGCACTTGTCTGATTTGGGACATGAGCTAATAAGCTTGTAAATACGTTTACATATGTCTCATATTCCCAAATGTTAAGAAAAGACAAAATGGTTTGGCTCACCATACCATATCTCATATGGCGTTTTTTCAACAGATTTGATGGCACTCTTTTCAGTGTAAAAGCCATAGTCTATAAAGCATCACCTCAAAAAGGATAATGGGAAATTGATTAATGTGTTCTCTGATCTTACCATGTCATACATGGTTTGATTACATCTTCTCGGATACTCCACTCTTAGTGGTGTTCCAGAAGGTGCAAGTTATTAAACTCTTTTCACAACTCATCAGACATTCGCTAAACTTGTAACTCAATTATTTCTTTCCGCAATCTTATTGCAGAAACGTAATTTTCTTGTTATAATGATTTCTACTTCATTAAGCAAATATTCACATATCTACTTGAGTCATCACTGAAGATAGATAAATCCACTGCTAGAAACAACACTTATTGGACTACACACATCAGTATGTATGTCTACCAATAAATTCATTGCTCGTTCCCTATGGCCTGTGAATGGTATTTTAGTCAATTTACCTTTCGGATGAAAGTTGCAAGTGTCAAGTGATTCATAATCAAATAACTTCAAAATTCATCACTATGGAATTTCTCCATGCAAGTTTCACCAATGTGACCAAATGAAGTGCCACACATATGTGGTATTCTTTTGGTCTTATGACATTTAACGTTAGTGTTATGGATGTTTTATATTATCATGAATATTCACAACATACATCCCATTCACAATGGGAGTATGGCCCTTATGTTATTCATAACACCGAGGAACAATTGTTCTTTTATGAACAACTGTCTTGCAATAAACATTATGCAATGGGCAAGAGCGTCCAGAACTCTAAAATGAATTATGAAAATAAATATAGAGGTAACACACTGATGGTAAGTATAGTAACTTTTACTCTATTCCCAACACGTATCTAAACCTCATTACTGGCTAGTCTTTTAGGCCGTAGTAGTTCTTGCATCGAGTTGCAAAAATATGCAATCGAACGGGTATCCTAGTGATCAACTATTAATCACAATACCCTAGAAATAGCGATTAATTGTTTAATCATAATTCCCAAAAATTACATCTTTGACCAGCCTCATGTACATCTATCACTTGTATGACATCCATACCTGAGATGGACCTTCCAGTCATCTTTCTTTTTGCCTTTATACTTCTAACAGTCTTACTCCCAATATTTCTCCTACTCACAGAAGAAGCACACAACTTTAAGAGTGGCGTTAGCCCCAGACTTCCTAGGCGTGTAAGTCTCACTAACACCCTTCAGACTTGTCCCTTCTCTTTAAGTTGTTGTTTTGTTCACCATCATCACATGACTGGCGTTCTTCTGGATCCCACGCTCATCAGTCTTAAGTACAGTGAACACTTCACTTCAACTTGCAAGCAAACATTGCTTTGGATATCTCATATCTATTAGCCTTTTTTTGTCCCTGAAAACAATTTTCAGTTCCAAAAATATCACATAACTATCCCAAATGTTTCGAAGTTTGGGTCTCCTTGAAGCAAGCATAATGCACTTGACCATGAAGGAATTCTAACTTCTAGATCGAATAACGCGAGTCATATCATCCACAACATTAGCAGGAGAATACCAAAAGCATGCAATGGGACAAAATCCTTCTCGGCACTTTTGAGGACAATCCTCACACTACGTCACCAATCGTAAAATTTTAACCAGATAAATAATAGCTATTCAATTTCAGCAGGGAAGGTGGAAACGTGAGCCATTATTCTACAACTATAATACAAATTACACTTCGACAATGTTCATAACTAGTTGCACTAAGAATTTAAACAATTTAATTCTAAAGTGCGCTCCCACTGAAACCAATATCTCTCATAATTGATTGTGAGTGATTCAAGACCCATGTCTTGATTGTTCGCCATTGATGGTAGCATCACTGATGACGAAAATCTCAATCGGGAGGCAACTAGCCAATCACATCTCCATGTGACTCTTGTTCATATTTTGATGGGCGTGCTCTGAGCTCAAGGACTCTCTTGCCAAGAACATCAAGACAACCAAGTGATCTTGCTGCCCAGTCTGACCACACCAGCCTCATACGACTCAAGTCATTCGTACCCATGGTAGCATGGCGCAACCTGAAGTGATACGTATTGCAGGCGGTGCTACACTTGGGAGAGCACTAACTACTTGATATTTTTAAGTGAGAGATCACCCTAATAAATAACAACTACCGCACATTCAAAAGGGTGTAAATAGAAGGGATAAACATCTCAGGCAATTCATAATGGAATGATATGGTATAGCCGCTTCCATCGGAGAAGTACTTATTGTCTTCGTGAAATTTCAGCCAAAAACGCTGACGTGGCAGCAGTTTCAGCAGAAACATATTTCTACCAAAAACTGCTTGCTGTCGCAGCCTGAAAATGCTGCCATGGCAGCACTTTCGAAAACTGCTACCGTGGCAGTACTTTTCCGCCACAGCCCGTTTCTTTAGCTTTTTCTCCTCCGTCTTTGCGTACGGCTTTTGTGTCGGGGTTCAGCTCCAGAAAACTTGTCACCACCATGTCGATACACTAAATAATATTGCTATCTCTATAGCTAATAAAAATAATGCATTACATCAAAGTTGACACGCATGTCATTAAAGTGACAATCATATGGCTCCAACCATCATGCCGTACCATGACACGCAGGTCATGTTAAAGAATTACAACATATAGACATCTCATGCATAGTCTCATTAATATGACGAAGGCTATAACACATCATATACATCCTACAAAACCAAGTTAGATGGCTCTAATCGGTTTATGCAAAATTTTATTTTACGTGGCTTCTAGGGTTTTGAAACAAACTGTAGCCACCTTTGTTCCTCATCAAATATGATAATTCAAATTGCTAGATTAACATGCAGGGTGTATGAAACATGAGACTTAATGAAAAATCTCGAGCCCCATGTTAAACTTCGTCATATGTGTGACCCCCATGTAGATCAAAACTACAAGCCCTCTCGTTTGCAAAAATTCATCTTTCTCAACTAAGGTGGAAATCAAAGAACTGAGATAGCACATCGTTGATCTGATAACCAGCATACTAAGAACAGCATGGATGGATCGTGGATAGCCAAAACTTTGTAGCAAAATTCCACCGTGCCGTCAAGATCAGAAAAATGCAAATTCATGGGAAGCAAAAAGAACATCAAGTAATATATTGCATCTATTGACAAAAGATCTTATCTACTACTTGCACAAATTCTATTAAGTAATAGATCTCATCTACTACAAAAAAATATTAAGCAATAGATCTAATCTACTACAAAAAAACTTTTGTGCAATACCCATACATCTCATGTATTATAGATCGTAACCTGCATCTACGCATTGACTGGCTCTTGATGCCATTCTAGGGTAATGATATGTCTCCAACGTATCTATAATTTATGAAGTATTCATGCCATGTTTATTATAGTTTTGTATGATTTTGGTGCACTTTTATATGTCTTTTATATGATTTGTATGGACTAACATATTGACCTAGTGCCCAGGGCCAGTTGCTGTTTTCTGCTTGTTTTTTGTTTTTCAGAAAATCCATATCAAATGAACTCCAAATGCAGCGAAACTTTTTGACGATTTTTTCTGCAATATAAGAGACACTAGAAGCTTCGGGAGGAGGCCATAAAACCCACAGGGGCCCCACGAGCCACCAGGGCATGCCAGCCCCCCCAAGGCGCGCCGTGGTGCCTCGTGGGCCCCCTGTGGCCCCTCTTCGCGTGATTCCAACGCGAAAAAATCATATATATTCAGAAACCCCCGAAAGTTAACCTAGATGAGTTTTTACACCGCCGCAAGCCTCTATACCTCCACGATCTAATCTACAGCCCTTTTTCGGCACTCTGCCGGAGGGGGGAATCATCACGGGAGGCCATCTTCATCATCCCGGTGGTCTCCATGACGTGGAGGGAGTAGTTCACCCTCGGGGCTGAGGGTTTGTACCAGTAGCTATGTGTTTGATCTCTCTCTCTTGTGTTCTTGATTTGGCATGATCTTGATGTATCGCAAGCTTTGTTAATATAGTTGGATCATATGGTGTTTCCTCCCTCTCTATCCTTGTTGTGATGAATCAAATCTTTTCCCTTTGAGGTTTCGTTATTGTTGGATTGAATATTTCAGATTTTGAGAACACTTGATGTATGTCTTGCATAAGAATACCCGTGGTGACAATGGGGTATTATATTGATTCACTTGATATATGTTTTGGCACTCAACTCGCGGATTTCCGAGGTGACATTGGGGTAATCTATGCATAGGTGTTGATGCACGTTTTCATTATCTTTTCTCCGATAGAAATTTTGGGGTGCTCCTTGGAGTTCTTTGTGTGGATTGAATATTATGATTATGAAGTTGTTTGATGCATATCGTATAATCAACTCACGGATACTTGTGGTGACATTGGAGTATCTAGGTGACATTACAGTTGGTTGATGTGTATCATATGGTGTTATTTTAGTACGAACTCTAGGGCTGTTTGTGACACTTATAGGAATAGCTCAATAGATCGATCAGAAAGGATAACTTTGAGGTGGTTTCGTACCCTACAAACAATTTCTATCTCATGTTCTCCGCTAATAGGAACTTGGGAGTGATTCTTTATCGCACATTGAGGGATGGTTATATGATCCAATTATGTTAGCATTGTTGAGAGATTGCACTAGTGAAAGTATGAACCCTAGGCCTTGTTTTCTAAGCATTGCAATACCGTTTGTGCTCCGTTTTACTACTTGTTACCATGCTGTTTTTATATTTTCAGATTACAAAAACCTATATCTACTATCCATACTACACTTTTATCATCATCTCTTCGCCGAACTAGTGCACCTATACAATTTACCATTGTATTGGGTGTGTTGGGGACACAAGAGATTACTTGCATTTGGTTGCAGGGTTGTTTGAGAGAGACCATCTTCATCCTACGTGTAACACCCCGATTTTTGGCCCTTTCTTTCTTTTTGGATTTCTTCGATTTTCATTTGGAATTTCTTTTTTCCAAGGCTATGTGGTCTTGAAACCTGGGAAGATCTTCTCTTCTGCCACTTCCAAGTGGCTTGTCATTCTCAAATCAATTACAAGGCCATGTCATTTCCATCTTAGCCCAACCCCAATATTTATTTCTTGGGAATATTCCTTTTTCTATTAAAGGAATAACCCTGTCTACCCTAGGTTGTGAAGCAACCTATATTTCCGTCATTCCTAAAATTCCCACAAAATTCTCATAAATTATTTGGGTCATATATTCCACAAATATGTCAAAACCCATACTTTCCTCATTCAAAAATAATTCAGGAATATTCATTTTCCATTCTGTCCAGAATGGCACTTTGTGAAGGAAGTGCTATTTATCTTTTCTTGATTGCCCTCAAAAATTTTGGGCACTCTCTCATATCCAAATTATTGCCACATGCCAAAATTCAGCTTCATTTGCCTAGTAAATCTCCTCTGCAAATTCCCAAATTTTCTGACCAGAGGGAAGCTTTGTGAAGGAAGTACTAGCTAGGCAAATCCTAATGAGTTGAAATTTTGGTAGATCATTTATATGGTCAAATCATTGCTCTCCACCAAATTTCATATCCATCCAACAATATATATGAACACACCTTCAAATCTTGGTTTCTGGTCACAATTTCAGTTTGTGAAGCAACTATATTTTCTATTGCTTCAAAAATTCTGAAATTAATCCAGGACCTAAATATCCCTAGATAATGTGAGCATGCCAAAACTCACATTATTTTGCCGAAACATTTGCTCCACAAAATTCCACCAAGTTTCTGTCCAGTGTGGAGCATTGTGAAGGAAGTACCATTTTTACTTATCCAAATGAGATGAAATTTTTATGGTGCTTTCATACGCCCAAATGATCATTCTCCACCAATTTTCAGCTCAACCCAAGCAACCATGTGAGTGCTACTTCATGATGTATTATCTGGACCAGATTTTGTGGTTGTAAAGCAACCATGATGAATATTGGTCCAAATCTTTTCAAAATCCCTAGGATCATAGTCCTTCCTACCCTAAACCACTCTGACATCCTGGTTAGCTCTCATCTCATGTCATTTGCCCACAATTTCTTGATCAAGTTTGCTACAGAAAACTTCAGTTGATCATTCCCATCAACTCACAGTGTCTTTAGCCGAACTATCGCATTAGTAGGACTGTAGGTTGGAGGGACAACACGGTAGACATCTTTTTGCAGGCCATCGTGCCCTCTCCTCACCATGCCACGCTGTGACCATGCCGTTGGCATGCGTTTGGCGCGCTCTGCGCGTCGGCTAGCCCCAAGCACTGTCCTCCCAGCCGCTCTCGCTCGTCTCACCATGTCTACCGCGTCGCCCACAGTCCCCCGCGTCCGCTCGTATCCGGGCCCCCTCCTCCTTTGCTCTCCTCGCGCCACGGCAACCTTGCCTGCGTGAGCACAGTGTCTCGGTGGCCGACCGGACACTGCACCGCCCGCGTCTGCCACCCCACTAGCTCTCTCCCGTCTCCCTCCACCCCTCCACGCGTGTGCACGCGTACGCGGACGTCGTCAGAGCACGCTCCATCCGGCCGCGACGACATCCGGGGATGGCTCCTTCGCCTCGGCTATTTAAGCCCACCCCGAGGCCTCCCGAGCTCATCAACCTCCTCACCACCCTCCTCTAACCCCGCCTAGCCTCTTCCCCGAGCTCGGGAGCTCCTCCTCGCCTTGCATGGCCGCCATGGCAGCCGTCGGCCTCGCCCTAAATTCGGGCAATGCCGGCCCTCCCTCCTCCCTCTGACCTCACCAGCCTCTTGCCCGAGCTCCAGTGATCCTCCCCACCTCTTCTTTTCGTTCCCGGAGTGCCCGTGTCCGCGACCCCAAGATTGGCCGCCGCCCTCGTCTGCGGCCACCTCGAGTCGCCGCTGCCGCAGTCCTCCCCAGCGCGGCTGCTGCACCCAGGCGGAAGCGGCGCACCTTCCCGAGGCCGCCAGTGCCCTCGCCCCGGTCGGAGGTGGCCGGAGGCGGCAGGGCCAGCGGCGGCCGCCCCTCTGTCTTGCTCCTCCTCTGTTCCGCGCGGGGGAACGACGAAGGGAGGAGATGACCAGACGTGGGCCCCGTGGCCCCACTTGTCATCCACCCAGCCTCGGGCCCGCGTGGGATAAGTGGAGACGGTTTTGGTAAAAGTACGTTTTCAGTTAAAGAAAGCGTACTTCGCTGCTTCTTCGGATCAAAATACGTCTTCCATGTTCAAAAGCGTATTACCCGAAAGGCGCTTTCTGTTTTCAGCAGTCGGCGCCGAAACCCCTAATTTGCGGGCGTTCGCCCGTTAGCAGCAGAAAAGCTCATTTTTTATTTGTTTTTCTGCCTAAAGAACGAACGGCCGTAACTCCGCAACCGTAACTCCGATTCAGGTGATTCCAAAGCCCAGGATCTCAGTTCGTCGAGCCCGTTCCGATGGTATCATTTCCATGAGGTTGTCACACTGCGAAAAAGACCATTTTGCCCTTTCCCTTAAAACAGCTCCGCCGAGAGGGAAACTTTTCCGGCGATTCTTTCCGCGAGTTCATCGCACCTCTCCCCGGTGAATCCTTCATCCCCAGGCAAGCCACGACAGCCACTTGCATGATGGCCTTGCAGTAGCCATGGTTTTCACTTGAATATTTAAATAAATGTTTGCTCATTTAATTATTTTGTGAATATTATATGCTTGTGAATCCATGCTCCTTCTTATGCCTTGCTCATTTGCATCTAGTAAGTTAAATGATTATTTGCTAGTACTATTATTATCATGTTAGTTCTTGGATTTATTTTCCGATGCTAGTGATAACAATATGCTCATTTGAATAGTTAGGGTTTATTACGAAAATACTTGTCATATTCATGACTGTCATTATGCCATGCTCATTTGCATCCCGTAGAATAATAGAGTTATCATTTTGATGCTATGTTGTTAAATGGTTATGTTGCCCATCCATGGTTACACTTATATCATGCTCATATCCATTGTTATTTCATTATGTTGTTATGACTCAGCTCATCACCATTCAAGTTAAACCTGACATTAATCAAACTTGAACAAATCTGTTGGCTGAGTCATGGTGCCACCGAATCGAGCTCACCAGTGCAACCACACTTGCCTGGATGGGGAGCCCCTAATGCGGTCTATTGTCATGCCTCTCGCCGGTGCCTCCGACTAGGGAAGGTTATGTGCGCGCACTACCCTGATCAGGTAGGCAGCCATAAGCCTTGTGCCCAAGTTGTGTTGTACCCGGGTGTCCCCGTTTGGGACAAGTTTGTTTAGGCCACGACGATGGCGGCCACGAAGGTGGCGGATGTCACGAGTTGACATCGGGGCGACCCAAGACATAGCCCAAAGGGGAGTTTGTCGGGAGTGGCCGGGAGAGTGTCATGCAATAGATTGGTTTTGTCGGAACGTCGTTGGTCCACCCGAATGGGAGCACGAGGCCATGAGTTCCGTGGTGTGGGTACAGTGTACTAACCTCTGCAGAGTGTATAATCTATCGATAGCCGCATCCTCGGTCATGGACACAGTTCGTAATAGGTCACACTATGGGTCAACAGAAATAATAACCTGAATAATAGCAACCCTGGTTCGATGAGAAAGAAGTTGGTTGATCTTTATGTGGTCACGAGGTGATCACAATGGTATCGTGGATACCGCTGATGGTTGATTATGAGGTGATCGCGTGGTGATCATAGTGGTAAGTAAGTTTGATATTCATGGTGGTTACGAGATAACCTCCAAGCAGAGTAAGTTGGTCCATGAGACCTTAAACGTCGACCCCCTTGCATGCTAGTGCAAGTATCATCTTGTTCATATCATGAATTATATGTACATGCCATGCTCATGTTGTTGCCATGCTCATGTTGTTCTAGTAGTATCGTGTTCATCTTTGATGATTAACCTGTAAACGCCATGCTGTTGTATGTCTTGATTGCTTTGGTTGCTGTGACCTTGCGAGTACATTTAAAGTACTCACCTGGTGTGTCATGCAGATTGCAGGTGATGCCGTGATTGCTTGTTTGTCGAGGACCCCGAGGTTGCGCTCTAGGATACGTCCCAGCCAGAGTCCCTGCGGAGTGGAGTTCATCACCATCGTCGTTGTTCCGCTGCTAGGAGTTATTCTGCTTCGAGATGTCTCGCTGCTAGCATAGAGCTATCTGAGCGGGCGTAGTATCGCCGTGCCTTTGTAACCTTCATGACTTCAGAACCTTTGTACCCGTGTTATTTGTAATAAAGAGCTGATTTGTTCTTTGCCAAGCAGTGCCGTATTCCAGAAGCCTTGATCTCTGGGCTGGAATACGTGGTGTTCCGGTCTCTCTGAGCCGGGATGCCACAGCGATTGGCATCAGAGCAGGTCTGGCTGTAGGACGCCCTAGTCCGCGCGAGCGTTAGAAACCGGTAGTTCAGAGTCTAGCTTGCTTGCTGCATTTGGTTGTTGCATTTGTTTGCTGCATAGCATGCATATAGACTTATTATCTTGTCACTAACGACTGATCTTGTGAGTATAGGTGGCATTGGTTTCGATCCACTACCTGCACCCCCCAGCTTTGCATACTTGCTCGATGGTGTTTGGTGTCATCTTTGTCCCAGCGGAGTGATGCCGAGGTACCTAGTGGTGTCGATCACTTGCAGGATTGATGCACAGGTATCGCACCAATTTATTCTCCTCAGCCACCCTTATCGTTTCGGTGGTAGACATGTTTCTACCCCAGATCTCGCCATCCAAGTCGCCGCTTTGGCAACCCTTACTGGTCTTTGTTACCAGAAAAGGGCAATGTCGGCAAGACCCTATTTTCCACCGCTATCCTACCCTATCAACTATTCCCTAGACGAGTACGGTTTCCGTCCGTACGCTTGATGATGATGTGGTCGTGACATCCGTGTCTCGCTACATGATCACCGAGTCCGTCCTCACCGCTAAGCCCGTCCAGATGCAACCGGTGCTGATCCAGCGCTTGGTGTAGCTCTGCTTACACCAATCACTCCACACATTGATTCACTCTCGTGCACACCGCCACAACATATTAGACCGTAGTACCGGAGTTTCCCCGAGAATTGTGTGCTTAAGTAGGCATGCATAGTGAGGTGAATAGCTGTGAAATGTGATGTTGTTTGTATGTAATCATGATGCTTTGTGTGCTTTTATTCAGTCGTTTCTTTTGCTTCTTTCTTTGGGCCTTCGGTGTTACCTTATTTCCCCTTATGAAACTTGCTCATCAACCAACACCGGACTCGAAGAATCGGTGAGGATTTCAAATATTTGGAAGCTCAGCTAAACATTATGGAATTCTCAGCCGACTGCATTATGTTGGGAATATCTGGTCTGAATACAAATGATATTCTAAAATGATTATCAACATCAAGATTTACCTCAGTGGAGCAATCTTCACATCAGTAATGATTAAACCAGCCGGAAGACAAGTGGTGTGCAAGACCAACAGTATATTATCTGTCAAAGGAATATCAAAGGTGTATATATATGGCATTCAGTCCGCATATCAGAGAGAGAAGCTTCTGGAGTAAGCAACCCAGTCTTCCTCCGCACGCTACCAGGGAAGCTTACAACGAGAGGTTCCGCAGTCTTCCTCAGTATGATATGTGGATAGCTTCCAGTGCAAGATACTCAGTCTTCTTCGGTAAGCTACCGCAGAAAGCTTCCGGCATAAGGCACCGAATCTTCTCCAGTAAGCAACCAGGAGGAGAAGCTTCTGAAGCATGGTACCTAGTCTTCTTCAGTACGATATCCCAGCAAAAGCTTCGAGTGTAAGCTACCCAGCCTTCCTCAGCACGCTACTCTCGATGGCTTCCAACACAAGCTATCTAGTCTTCGTTAGTACGGCACTACAAACAGTCATCGGCATTGGTACAAGATATTACACAGTGAGTTGGCAGCATATGGCAATGCATCCCAAGAATCAGATCCGCAGCAGTTTGTCAGAAGCAAGAATCATTCAACACACAAGTGTCTGCCGCGGGAATCAAATGCCCAGATACACATGCTTCCATATATATATTGTGAACATGCTGCCAAGGTCATGCATGTCATTCGTACGATGATGCCAGCCTGGTGAGGACCCGACAACCCCTGAGTTACGCAAGAGGAAGAAAGCCAGTATACACCTCAGTGTGTCGCAAGGACTGACAAGCTATGATGTAAGACAATTTGGAACAACAATCTTGACAGCGGATATCAAGGCCAGCTTCCTCCCAACCTACAAAGTGATATCATTAACCTCTGTCACGGTCATGTATGATTGACCACAGCAGTGAGCACTATACAAGTAACTGTGAACCTAGTATATGATCGTGATGAACCCTTGCTTACCTTTCCCTGGTAACGGCACCACGCCTGTGTTCTGAGCTGCTTGCGACCGTCCGGGGTGGATGCCGATTTTATATTTCTCTTTTCAACAACTGGCCCGTGTTCTGAGCTGCTTTTCGGCCGTATCGGGCAGCTGTTGAGTTTCTTTTGGTACCAGTGACCCTATGCTCTGAGCTGTTCATCGGCCATCTTAGGGAACTGCTACATTCTTCTTATCAACACTGTCTCATGTTCTGAGCTACTTTTCAGCCGTCATGAGCCATGGTTGAGTTATTTCAGTAATGTCCCAGATCTGAGTTGTAAAGACCGTTCTGGTGGCTACTGATTTATTTGCCGATTTCATGCAAAGGTTCGGATGATCATTGCCATACAGTTAGATCTTGAGAGTGTAGGAGATATGCCCTAGAGGCAATAATAAATGTTATTGATTATCTCCCTGTTCATAATTAGGTTTATGTTCCATGCTATAACTGCTATGGTTCTCGAGTCTGCAATAACCACGAGGCTCGGAGGAAGACTCATATGCACGTGTGGAATAACAAACGGTAAAATGTATTCCTAGTCTGGCCTCTAAGACTGGCTCAAGTATTGCATGATGATCCTGTTTTCCTGATCATGGGCATGGCTATGCCAGCAATTTTGAGGGCACAATTGTTGGTAGAACACTTGTGTTGAATCGACCTGATTGATGTTATGCTATGAGATACATTCGTCATAAGTTTATGGTTAATAACACAGAGAAGTTAATGTTTGCATAATTCCTTAGACCATGAGAGTGTCGATGTTACGGTATCCATCATCGTCTGGCCAGACACAGGGTGATTTGATCACAGGGATGCCGGAACACGGGAACGAGAAAAGAGAACAATACCGACAACGAGGTAACTGGCATTGTGGACAAGTGTTGATCCATGAGGATGCCGATGTTTCTCACCTCGGGTAATTGTAACATATCGCGAAGCAACAGGAATAGCTCACGGCAACTGGAGGTTCACTCGAATATTTATTCGTGTGGGTATAGGGATCGATATGGGTGTCCACGGCTCCGATATGGGTCACACGCTTAAAGGTCATCTATCTGCTAAATACTAGACAGGGAGTCTGAGAGAAAATCACCGAAAAAGTTTCGGACGCCGGAAAAGTTTCGGACAGCAGAAAAGTACCGCAGAGAGGTCACCGGATGAGTTCCGGTGAAACTAAAAAGTTGTTTCAGAGGATACCATAAAGTCAAATTGGTTTTGGCACATGCCTGATAATCCTTGGAGGGTGCCAGAGTCATTCTGGAAACTTTCTGGAATTTTCCGGGATGAAAACCGGAAATGTTCCGGAGCTGCCGAAACCGCTTCAGATGCTTTTCGCAGATGAAATCACTAAACCGGAATTGTTCTGGCTCGCGTTGAAAATTATTTTGGTGGGTACTAGAATTGTTCTAAGCCCACATGAATATTTTCAGTTCGATCAGACGCTGAAAAATGTCGTCGTGAATAGTGAAAGTGCTTTTTGGGATATTTTTGGAAAGCCACCTTTTGGGGCTTTGCTCCAAAAGATCTTGGGGATGACATGGATGGATAGGGGCCAATTTTGGGGCCCAACATGAGGGTGTGGCCGGCCACATGGTGGACTCCTTCATGGAGTCCCCCTTGCTCCTTGGTTTCACCTTTTAGGTCCTTGGGAAGGACTCCTTTCCATGTGGGTTTTGGGTCTTCTTGTAAAACCACCCTACCCCTTGGGTTTCCTATAAATAGGAGGTGTGTGGGCTGCCATAAGACACACTCTTGCTCTCATACACATAGCCATGCATGATCTGGCATTCTTCTCTCCCTCCCAGCGAAATAGTTTCGTAGAGCCGAAAGGCTGTCTCGGTTCCGGCAGGAACTAGTTCTGGACGGCGAAGCCCTGCCGGATAGATGACACCGTATGTGTGCAACTCGGTAGAGAGATCGTAGTTTCGGTCTTAGTTCGAGAGTGCCTCCCGAAGGGCTGTCCGTGTGACCGTCCGAGTTTTGGAGGTCCTCCCAAAGGGCTGTCCGAGTGACAGTCCGAGTTTCGGAGGTCCTCCCGAAGGGCTGTCCGCGACACCGTCCGGGGGACTGTGTGACCGCCTCCCGGAGGGCTGTCCGCGGGGCAGATGAGGGTATACATCCTCGCGGTTGGGAGGTTGTAAAATCCTAGCTGCGGGGATCTGCACCGCCGTTCGTCATCGACTCTACTTCCGCTGCGCTACGAGTCGGTAACGAAAGTGATCAAACCTTGTATGCAGTCTCCATAGTGGTCCTGGGCTGGTGCGTAGGTCGGAAATTTTTTGTTTTCTACTGCGTTCCCCTTCAGAGAGATGATAAACTTGCCATTCAAACGTCGCTGCACTGTCTGAGGATAAGGATAAGGTATGCCTGCCGGAATATTGCCCCTGACAACACCAATGGTCACACAAAGAATTAAGGGTGCATAAGACCAAGTCCTTTCATCAAGGGATTCAGAAAAAAGAGAACAATACTGAAGAAGCAAGACTGGCAATACAGGTATGATAATCAGTGCAGGAACAACACGGTACGGATACCAAGACAGTCTGATTCCGTATTGATCATCATGAACACACACCCAAGGGGCCTACTCTGTTTGTAAGGACCTCATATCAAGGTGACAGTCGAATCATCGGTACGGATTCGAGACAGTGGAGCCAGCCAAGGTAATTCAGAACTACCTTCAAGCAGTCAGACTCTACCAAAAGAACGGCTATGATTCTCAGCGTTGTGTTGAACCCGGAGGACATGCATCTAGTAACCCGATGCAAGGAGTAAATGTTTTGTGTCCATCGAGGAAATTTATGCACAACTCCATTGATACTATCGGTGCTGGATAAAAGAATGTCACGTCAATCACTCCCAGACTTATGGAAAGATGATATATTCCAGTCATGATGATACCTCAGCCAAGCATGATGATACCTCAGCCAAACATGAAAGAATTCGAGTCAGCATAAGGATGAACATATGAGATAAGAGCTGTCAAAATATTGGATATAGTGAAGCAAACCACCCCTGAGCAAGGCAGACAGTCAGATGCAAATCAGTGGGAACAATTTATAAAGGAAAAGGATACCCAAGTTGGAAACGGTTTCCTTAAGTCAGAATATTCATACTTGTTCTCTGAGCAACCAAATCTCGAGGACGAGATTTATAGTAAGGGGGGTAGGTTTGTAACACCCCGATTTTTGGCCCTTTTTTTTGGATTTCTTCGAATTTCATTTGGAATTTCTTTTTTCCGTGGCTATGTGGTCTTGAAACCTGGGAAGATCTTCTCTTCTGCCACTTCCTAGTGGCTTGTCATTCTAAAATCTATTCCAAGGCCATGTCATTTCCATCTTAGCCCAACCCCAATATTTATTTCTTGGGAATATTCCTTTTTCTATTGAAGGAATAACCCTGTATGCCCTAGGTTGTGAAGCAACCTATATTTCCGTCATTCCTAAAATTCCCACAAAATTCTCATAAATTATTTGGGTCATCTATTCCACAAATATGTTAAAACCCATCCTTTCCTTGTTCAAAAATAATTCAGGAATATTCATTTTCCATTCTGTCCAGAATGGCACTTTGTGAAGGAAGTGCTATTTATGTTTTCTTGATTGCCCTCAAAATTTTTGGGCACTCTCTCATATCCAAATTATTGCCACATGCCAAAATTCAGCTTCATTTGCCTAGTAAATCTCCTCTGCAAATTCCCAAATTTTCTGACCAGAGGGAAGCTTTGTGAAGGAAGTACTAGCTAGGCAAATCCTAATGAGTTGAAATTTTGGTAGATCATTTATATGGTCAAATCATTGCTCTCCACCAAATTTCATATACATCCAACAATCTATATGAGCACACCTTCAAATCTTGGTTTCTGGTCACAATTTCAGTTTGTGAAGCAACTATATTTTCTATTGCTTCAAAAATTCTGAAATTAATCCAGGACCTAAATATCCCTAGATAATGTGAGCATGCCAAAACTCACATTATTTTGCCAAACCATTTGATACACAAAATTCCCCCAAGTTTCTGTCCAGTGTGGAGCATTGTGAAGGAAGTACCATTTTTACTTATACAAATGGGATGAAATTTTTATGGTGCTTTCATACGCCCAAATGATCATTCTCCACCAATTTTCAGCTCAACCCAAGCAACCATGTGAGTGCTACTTCATGATGTATTCTCTAGACCAGATTTTGTGGTTGTAAAGCAACCATGATGAATATAGGTCCAAATCTTTTCAAAATACCTAGGATCATAGTCCTTCCTACCCTAAACCACTATGACATCCTGGTTAGCTCTCATCTCATGTCATTTTCCCACAATTTCTTGATCAAGTTTGCTACAGAAAACTTCAGTCGATCATTCCCATCAACTCACAGTGTCTTTAGCCGAACCATCGCATCAGTAGGACTGTAGGTTGGAGGGACCACACGGTAGACATCTTTTTGCAGGCCATCGTGCCCTCTCCTCACCATGCCATGCGGTGAGCATGCCGTTGGCATGCGTTTGGCGCGCTCTGCGCATCGGCTAGCCCCAAGCATTGTCCTCCCAGCCGCTCTCGCTCGTCTCACCGTGTCTACCGCGTGGCCCACAGTCCCCCGGGTCCGCTCGTGTCTGGGCCCCCTCCTCCTTTGCTCTCCTCGCGCCACGGCAACCTTGCCTGCGTGAGCACAGTGTCTCGGTGGCCGACCGGACACCGCACCGCCCGCGTCTGCCACCCCACTAGCTCTCTCCACGCGTATGCGGACGTCGTCAGAGCATGCTCCATCCGGCCGCGGCGACATCCGGGGATGGCTCCTTTGCGTCGGCTATATAAGCCCACCCCGAGGCCTCCCGAGCTCATCAATCTCCTCACCACCCTCCTCTAGCCCCGCCTAGCCTCTTCCCCGAGCTCGGGAGCTCCTCCTCGCCTCGCATGGCCGCCATGGCAGCCGTCGGCCTCGCCCTAAATTCGGGCAATGCCGGCCCTCCCTCCTCCCTCTGACCTCACCAGCCTCTTGCCCGAGCTCCAGTGATCCTCCCCACCTCTTCTTTTCGTTCCCGGAGTGCCCGTGTCCGCGACCCCAAGATTGGCCACCGCCCTCGTCCGCGGCCACCTCGAGTCGCCGCTGCTGTAGTCCTCCCCAGCGCGGCTGCTGCACCCAGGCGGAAGTGCCGCACCTTCCCGAGGCCGCCAGTGCCCTCGCCCCGGTCGGAGGTGGCCGGAGGCAGCAGGGCCAGCGGCGGCCGCCCCTCTGTCTCGCTCCTCCTCTTTTCCACCCGGGGGAACGACGAAGGAAGGAGACGACCAGCCGTGGGCCCTGCGGCCCCACTTGTCATCCACCCAGCCTCGGGCCTGCGTGGGATAAGTGGAGACGGTTTTGGTAAAAGTACGTTTTCAGTTAAAGAAAGCGTACTTCGCTGCTTCTTCGGATCAAAATACGTCTTCCCTGTTCAAAAGCGTATTACCCGAAAGGCGCTTTCTGTTTTCAGCAGCCGGCGCCGAAACCCCTAATTTGCGGGCGTTCGCCCGTTAGCAGCAGAAAAGCTCACTTTTTATTTGTTTTTCTGCCTAACGAACGAACGGCCGTAATTCCGCAACCGTAACTCCGATTCAGGTGATTCCAAAGCCCACGATCTTAGTTCGTCGAGCCCGTTCCGATGGTATCATTTCCATGAGGTTGTAACACTTTGAAAATGACCATTTTTCCCTTGCCCTTAAAACAGCTCCGCCGAGAGGGAAACTTTTCCGGCGATTCTTTCCGCGAGTTCATCGCACCTCTCCCCGGTGAATCCTTCATCCCCAGGCAAGCCACGACAGCCACTTGGATGATGGCCTTGCAGTAGCCATTGTTTTCATTTGAATATTTAAATAAATGTTTGCTCATTTAATTATTTTGTGAATATTATATGCTTGTGAATCCATGCTCGTTCTTATGCCTTGCTCATTTGCATCTAGTAAGTTAAATGATTATTTGCTAGTATTATTATTATCATGTTAGTTCTCGGATTTGTTTTCTGATGCTAGTGATAACAATATGCTCATTTGAATAGTTAGGGTTTATTATGAAAATACTTGTTATATTCATGACTGTCATTATGCCATGCTCATTTGCATCCCGTAGAATAAATGAGTTATCATTTTGATGCTATGTTGTTAAATGGTTATGTTGCCCATCCATGGTTACACTGATATCATGCTCATATGCATTGTTATTTCATTATGTTGTTATGACTCAGCTCATCACCATTCAAGTTAAACCTGACATTAATCGAACTTGAACTAATCTGTTGGCTGAGTCATGGTGCCAACGAATCGAGCTCACCAGTGCAACCACACTTGCCTGGATGGGGAGGCCCTAATGCGGTCTAATGTCATGCCTCTCGCCAGTGCCTCCAACTAGGGAAGGTTATGTGTGCGCGCTACCCTGATCAGGTAGGCGGCCATAAGCCTTGTGCCCAAGTTGTGTTGTACCCGGGTGTCCCCATTTGGGACAAATTTGTTTTGGCCACGAAGGTGGCGGATGTCACGAGTTGACATCGGGGCGACCCAAGACATAGCCCAAAGGGGAGTTTGTCGGGAGTAGCCGGGAGAGTGTCATTCAATAGATTGATTTTGTCGGAACGTCGTTGGTCCACCCGAATGGGAGCACGAGGCCATGAGTTCCGTGGTGTGGGTACAGTGTACTAACCTCTGCAGAGTGTATAATCTATCCATAGCCGCGTCCTCGGTCATGGACACAGTTCGTAATAGGTCACACTATGGGTCAACAGAAATAATAACCTGAATAATAACAACCCTGGTTCGATGAGAAAGAAGTTGGTTGATCTTTATGTGGTCACGAGGTGATCACAATGGTATCGTGGATACCGCTGATGGTTGATTATGAGGTGATCGCGTGGTGATCACAGTGGTAAGTAAGTTTGATATTCATGGTTGTTACGAGATAACCTCCGAGCAGAGTAAGTTGGTCCATGAGACCTTATACGTCGACCCCCTTGCATGCTAGTGCTAGTCTCATCTTGTTCATATCAGGAGTTATATGTACATGCCATGCTCATGTTGTTGCCATGCTCATGTTGTTCTAGTAGTATCGTGTTCATCTTTGATGATTAACCTGTAAACGCCATGCTGTTGTATGTCTTGATTGCTTTGGTTGCTGTGAGCTTGTGAGTACATTCAAAGTACTCACCTGGCGTGTCATGCCAGATTGCACGTCATGTCATGATTGCTTCTTTGTCGAGGACCCAGAGGTTGCGCTCTAGGATACGTCCCAGCCAGAGTCCCTACTGAGTGGAGTTCATCACCATCGTCGTTGTTCCGCTGCTAGGAGTTATTCTGCTTCAAGATGTCTCGCTACTAGCATAGAGCTATCTGAGCGGGCGTAGTATCGTCGTGCCTTTGTAACCTTCATGACTTCAGAACCTTTGTACCCGTGTTATTTGTAATAAAGAGCTGATTTGTTCTATACCAAGCAGTGCCGTATTCCAGAAGACTTGATCTCTGGGCTGGAATACGGGGTGTTCCGATCTCTCTGAGCCGGGATGCCACACTACGCCTCCCATGGATTGATAAACCTTAGGTCATCCACATGAGGGAAAATTGCTGCTGTCCTACAAAACTCTGCGCTTGGAGGCCCATCACGAGTCTACAAGAATAAAGTTGCGTAGTAGACATCAAGCTCTTTTCTGGCGCCGTTGCCGGGGAGGTGAGTGCTTGAAGGTATATCTTTAGATCTTGCAATCGAATCTTTTCGTTTCTTGTTTATCACTAGTTTGGTTTATAAAAAGAAAACTAAAAAATTTGGAATTGAGTTTGCCTCATATTATTCGTCTTTATCATGTCTTTCTTGAAAATAAGGATTCCGATAATTGTGCTCAATTGATAGAAGAAGAATTCAATAAAATGTTTTCCATAAAATCTTTGAATGATGAGCATGATTGCAATGTTGTTAGTACGAATTCTTTGAATATCCATGATGCTAATGATATGCAAAGTCATAAGCTTGGGGATGCTATGTTTGATGAAGATGATATTTTTAGTCCCCCAAGTTTTGATGTGCAAATTTGTTATGATGATTGCATGCCTCCTATTTATGATGATTATATTGATGAAAGTGGATTTGAAGAGGTCATGAATTTATTTAGTGATGATTACAGAATTTTGTAAGAGGTTTCATTTGACTATGACAACAAAGTTGCTATCTATGATGATTATTGTGATGACATGTATGCTATACAGAATAATGATAACCATGAAACTTGTCATCATGATTTTAATTTTCAATTGGATTATGCCAATCAAGTATCTCATGATAGTTATTTTGTTGAGTTTGCTCCCACTATTATGAATGAGAAGAAAATTGCTTATGTGGAGAGTAGTAAAAATTCTATGGTTGTGGATCATGAAAAGAATGCTTTATGTGATAGCTATATTTTTTAATTCATTCATGATGCTACTGAAAATTATTATTAGAGAGGATCATATGCTTGTAGGTGTTGCAATAATATCAAGTTTCGTCTCTACGTGTTGAAAATTTTGAAGTCATGCTTGTTTTGCCTTCCTATGCTAGTTGATTCTTGCTCCCATAAACTATTTGCTCACAAAATCCCTATGCATAGGAATTGGGTTATACTTAAATGTGCTTGCCATATGATTCATGATGCTCTCTTTATTTTTCAATTCTTCACTTTTTATGTGAGCATCATTAAAATCATCATGCCTAGCTAAAAGGCTTTAAAGAAAAGCGCTTGTTGGGAGACAACCCAATATTTATACCTACTGTTTCTGTGTGTCCACATGATTAAGCTACTGGATTAATCATTTTTTATATGTTTTCTTTCAATAATGTGCCAAGTAAAGCCTTTAGGATAGTGT
Source organism: Elymus sibiricus (assembly GCA_039707655.1). Classification (NCBI taxonomy): domain Eukaryota; kingdom Viridiplantae; phylum Streptophyta; class Magnoliopsida; order Poales; family Poaceae; genus Elymus; species Elymus sibiricus. Next base: position 36,441,470 of record CM077663.1, on the reverse strand, counting down.
GGATGATAGTTGACTTGATTATGTGCAAAAACAGAAACTTTTGCACCCAGTTCTGGAATTACCATAAATCACTGGGCATCAAAAAATTCTGAATTTTTTGCACATGATTGATATAAAACTTTCCTACGTTGTCCTAATTTTTCAGAATTTTTAGAGTTACAGAAATATGGTTATTGTTCACATCATTACAGACTGTTCTGTTTTTGACAGATTCTGTTTTCAATGCATAGTTTGCTTGTTTTAATGTTTCCATTGCTTATATTATGAGATATAAATTGTGCAAATGATAGAATACAGTAGGCATTATATGGGAACAATTGTGAATCTTGTCTTGGACAGTACCTAAGTGATGGTTTATTCTTTATCATACTAACTGTTCTCACGAAGTTCCGTTAAGTTTTGTGTGATTGAAGTTTTCAAGTTTTGGGTGAGATATCGATATGAGGAGAATAAGGAGCGGCAAGAACCTAAGTGTCGGAATGCCCAAGGCACCCCAAGGTAATATTCAAGGAAGATCCAAGCAACTAAGCTTGGGGATGCCCTGGAAGGCATCCCCTCTTTCGTCTTCGATACTATCGGTAACCTCACTCGGAGCTATATTTTTATTCGTCATATAATATGAATTTTGCTTGGAGCGTCATTTTATTCTGTTTATATTTTATTTGTGTTATCAATAATCATGTTTTGTATCTTTTAGTTCAATAAAATGCCAATTATAGCCTTTACCATGCTCACTTTGCAAGTTTATGTGTTGCTGTTTGAAAACAGAAAGTTTTCTGTTATGTCCTGAATTTTGGTGAATTGTCAGAACATGATAAAAATCTGAAATTTTTACACAGTAAGAATGCATGAGTTATCTGTCACGTGGTAATTTTTCAGAATTTTTGGAGTTAGGTAATTATGGATTCTTATTCCCCTTTTACAGACTGTTCTGTTTTGGCAGATTGCTATTATAGTTGCATTGTTTGCATATGTTTGCGTGTTTAATGTTTCTATTTGTGGATAGGAGTATTAAATATGCAGAGGAATTTAGTATGCAATGTTTAATTATAATTTTTGTGATTTGCTACAGTAGAGAATGTTAGGGTTTTGAGCTGATTTATACTAACTTATCTCACGAGTTCTTGTTGAGTTCTGTGTGGATGAAGTTTTAAAGATTTAGGAGAAGCCATGATATGAGAGGAATTAAGGAGACACAAGAGCTCAAGCTTGGGGATGCCCAAGGCATCCCAAATTAATATTTCAAGAAGTCTCAAGCATCTAAGCTTGGGGATGCCCCGGTAGGCATCCCACCTTTCTTCATCAACAATTATCGGTCAGTTTTGGATGAGCCTAAGTTTTTGCTTCTTCACATGATATGTGCTATTCTTGGAATGTCACTTTATCTTGTTTTCCTTGATGTTTGAATAAAATACTTAAGATCTGAACTTTTTAAATGAGAGAGAGTTCTCACATAGCTACCTATCTACTTAACTACTCATTTGGTCTTCACTTATATCTTTTTGGAGTAGTTTGTCATTTACTCTTGTTCTTCACTTATATCCTATGAGTAAATTGTTGAAATGAATTGAGTATCATAAAGTTGAAATTTATATGCTTCATATGCTAATCTTATGGAAAGTAATGACATTACATAGAGAAAAGTATAAGTGGTAAAATTTATTGGAAGTTAACAAACATAGCATTAGCCAATGATGCAATTCATGAAAAAGTTAATAAGGGAAGAGAAGATTCACATGCAAATATACTATCTTGGACATCTTTTATGATTGTGAGCCACCATTAAGTATTTTATGTCAAATTTTTGATGTTGGACAAGGAAGACAACGTAATGAATTATGTTTGTTCATATTCACATAGAAGTTATATTGTTATAGATCCTCCAACATGTGGTGCTTGCCCAATATCTTTGCTAGGCAAAAATCCGCACCAAGTAGAGATACTACTTGTGCATCCCAAACCCTTAAACCCAGTTTCATGTCATGAGAGTCCACTATATCTACCTAGGGATTGAATAAGATCCTTCAAGTAAGTTGTCATCGGTGCAAAAAGCAATAAAAAATTGCCTCTAAATATGTCTAAACTTTTATTGTAAGGGAAATAAGCATTGTACGAACTTGTGATGGTAAAGAAATAAAAGCGACGGACTGCATAATAAAGGTTGCTATCACAAGGGGCAATATAACATGACGTTCCTTTGCATTAAGACCTTGTGCATCCAAAAATAAAAAGTGCATGACAACCTCTGCTTCCCTCTGCGAAGGGCCTATCTTTTACTTTTATGCATTTACTTTTATGTATTTATTTATGCAAGAGTGAATAGTGTTCTCCTCTACTTTTTTTTCTTTTTTTGCAAGCATCATGTGGTGGGGAAAGATCTAGGCACATATATCCAGTTGGATATGAGTGATCATGAGTTATTATTGTTGACATCGCCCTTGAGGTGAACAAGTTGGGAGGCGAAATCACAAGCCCCTATCTTTCTATGTGTCTGGCTGAAACTTTTGCTCCATATATATGTCGTGAGTGTTAGCAATCATAGAAGACTAAATGATGGTTGAGTATGTGGACTTGCTAAAAAGCTCCTACATGAGACCCTTCCTGAAAATATGATGAATTGCAATTGCATTGTTGACTAGAATAGTTTGTTAGTTTCCAAGAAAGTTTATGCCTTATACTTCATTGTTGTGATGAATTGTTACTAGCTCATGAGAAGTTTTATGATAATAAATATTGCTGTTATAATAATGATCTTGCTTTCAATCATTCAAGTCTAATGTCCATGCTATAAAAGAAAAGATTATATGATGATTATGACAGGTAGCATTCCACATCAAAAATTTTGTTTTTAATTGCTACTTTATCATGATGAGTTTTATGAGAAAAAGTTGATGTTATGATGCTACAAAAAGTGATTGAAATTATCACTGATCAAACTTATGCACTATGCTAGCATTCATGCTTCATAAATTATTTCTTTTATCATTTACTTACTCGAGGACGAGCGGGAATTAAGCTTGGGGATGCTGATACGTCTCCAACGTATCTATAATTTATGAAGTATTCATGCCATGTTTATTATAGTTTTGTATGATTTTGGTGCACTTTTATATGGCTTTTATTTGATTTTTATGGACTAACATATTGACCTAGTGCCCAGTGCCAGTTGCTGTTTTCTGCTTGTTTTTAATTTTCCAGAACATCCATATCAAATGAAGTCCAAATGCAACGAAACTTTTTGACTATTTTTTCTGGAACAAAAGAGACACTAGAAGCTTCGGGAGGAGGCCAGAAGACCCACTGGGGCTCCACGAGCCACCGGGGCGTGCCACCCCCCCACCCAGGCGTTCCCTGGTGCCTCGTGGGCCCCATGTGGCCCCTCTTCGCGTGACTCCAACGCCAAAAAATCATATATATTCAGAAACCCCCGAAAGTTAACCTAGATGAGTTTTTATAACGCCGCAAGCCTCTGTACCTCCACGATCTAATCTACAGCCCTTTTCCGGCACTATGCCGGAGGGGGGAATCATCACCGGAGGCCATCTTCATCATCCCGGCGGTCTCCATGATGAGGAGGGAGTAGTTCACCCTCGGGGCTGAGGGTTTGTACCAGTAGCTATGTGTTTGATCTCTCTCTCTCGTGTTCTTGATTTGGCACGATCTTGATGTATCGCGAGCTTTGTTAATATAGTTGGATCATATGGTGTTTCCTCCCTCTCTATCCTTGTTGTGATGAATCGAATCTTTTCCCTTTGAGGTTTCGTTATTGTTGGATTGAATATTTCAAATTTTGAGAACACTTGATGTATGTCTTGCATATGAATACCCGTGGTGACAATGGGGTATTATATTGATTCACTTGATATATGTTTTGGCACTCAACTCGCGGATTCCCGAGGTGACATTGGGGTAATCTATGCATAGGGGTTGATGCACGTTTTCATTATCTTTTCTCCGATAGAAACTTTGGGGTGCTCCTTGGAGTTCTGTGTGTGGATTGAATATTATGATTATGAAGTTGTTTGATGCATATCGTATAATCAACTCACGGATACTTGTGGTGACATTGGAGTATCTAGGTGACATTAGAGTTGGTTGATGTGTATCATATGGTGTTATTTTAGTACGAACTCTAGGGTTGTTTGTGACACTTATAGGAATAGCTCAATAGATCGATCGGAAAGGATAACTTTGAGGTGGTTTCGTACCCTACAAACAATTTCAATCTTATGTTCTCTGCTAATAGGAACTTGGGAGTGATTCTTTATCGCACATTGATGGATGGTTATATGATCCAATTATGTTAGCATTGTTGAGATATTGCACTAGTGAAAGTATGAACCCTAGGCCTTGTTTTCTAAGCATTGCAATACTGTTTGTGCTCCGTTTTACTACTTGTTACCTTGCTGTTTTTATATTTTCAGATTACGAAAACCTATATCTACTATCCATACTACAGTTTTATCATCATCTCTTCGCCGAACTAGTGCACCTATACAATTTACCATTGTATTGGGTGTGTTGGGGACACAAGAGATTACTTGTATTTGGTTGCAGGGTTGTTTAAGAGAGACCATCTTCATCCTACGCCTCTCACAGATTGATAAACCTTAGGTCATCCACTTGAGGGAAAATTGCCGCTGTCCTACAAAACTCAGCGCTTGGAGGCCCAACACGAGTCTACAAGAATAAAGTTGCGTAGTAGACATCAGGTAACGTAGCAGAAAACAAAAATTTATATTCTACGTACCAGCCCAGGACCACTATGAAGATGCATACAAGGTTAGATCTGATCGTTATAAGCTCTGAATTTGAGCGGAAGAAGAGTTAGTGAAGATCGTTGGTGCTGATTCCAGCAGCTAGTATTTACAACCTCCCAACCATGAGAATTTTCTCCCTCGAACAAAGATCGAAAGCACGATCTCTCTACCGGGTTGCATGCATATGGTATCATCAATCCGGCAGTGCTTTGCCATCCAGAACTAATCATTTCCAGAGACTAGGGAGGGGTGGAGCAGCCTGGCGATAGAAGAAAACTATTTCATGGAGAACCGAGACAGAGAGAGGGCAGATCATTGCATGCCGAAATGGTGTGCCCAATGGTGTACTTTGGATGGATGCCCTCCTCCTCTATTTATAGATGGAGAAGGGGAGGGGTTGTCGTGGTTTTGGTACGGCAGATGTCCTCGTGAAAGGACTTAGTCGTGAGGCCATCGCAGCTAGGTGGTAACTCGAACGGGGTTGATCGGAATCGTGAGACAAGGGTTTACCCAGGTTCGGCCCCTCACAAAGGAGGTAATGGCCTACGTCCTGCTTGATTGTTATTGATGATGATGATCTCGATTACAAGGATGCAACTTGGCTAACCTAGTACTCGAGAGCTTGTAACTTGATCTTTCTGCCTTGGGGGCTCGCCTTTATATACAGGTCGAGACCCCAGGCTAACAACAGAGTCCGGGTCGCAACATGACCCGTGCCCTAATATATCTCCTACTCATCATCTGAGGTAAGCCGCCACCTTTGGTAAGCCGCCGCCTTAGGTAAGCCGCCGCCTCAAGTACTAGACCTCCAAGCCGACCCACTTATGAGTCACCCTGGATGGGCCTTAAAGTCTTGATAGCCGCATCCCTCTTTGGGCCGCCACTGGATAACCCGGCCCTCAACGGGCGGGTCATACCGTGGGGTTATATCCCCCAGAGTGATGTGGATTCATTCACGTCAATCTTCAGTCTTGTACTTCCGGGTCATATGAATTTGCCGGCTCATAATAACTTTTTACCTTAGCATTCCTCGCTCTCGTGTTAGGACATCATCTTCCGGAATCGACGGCACTTAAGTGTGACGTCACAACGAATCTGGATGTATATCTGTTTGGCGCGAGAATCGAGGCGCCCTTTCGCAAAAAGTTACTGTGCCTCCTCTCTTTTCGCACCTGCCTTTTCCCCCTCTTATCGAATTATAAATAACCTCATGGGACCACAGTTTTCATTTTTACTGCCTCATCGTCTTCTTCCTCGCGCCCGAACCTCCTCGCGTATAGAGCTGCACCGCCACCGCGCGACCTTGGTGTCTCCGACGACGTCACCCGCTGCGACAGCTCCACGTACGCGGCCGTCGACACCATCAAGAGCCTCTCTAAGCTTCCGCCACATCCAGGTATGCCCCATTTCTTACTAGATCCGTAGCATTTCTTCATCCATTTTACCTAGTTCATCGGCGTTCGTCTGTTTATCCCACCATTGTTGTTTTAGATCTAGATTCCAATGAACTCTCCGTAGAAATACTCCAATGTTGGCTGTAGTACCATTTCCACATCTAGGAACTTCAGATCTTCACTAAACAACGCGAATAAATCAAGCCATGCTTCCACTGTATGAGTTAGGCATAGTAAATATTTTTCCTTTTCGCATATTTTGTAGATCCATAATTATAGCCACTTTGTTTCGAATCTGTTCCTGCAACACTTAGCAAAAAATCAGAATCTTCAACTTTAAGATGAGCCGCCGTATAAATCATGACCCGCCATTCATATTTTATCCACAACCGTGAATCCTTTAGGCGACTGACCATGGCAAAGACAACAGTATGCAACTGGGTGAGTTCCCAAGTTACACAACTCATGCTTGATGATTATAAAGAACAAGGGTTTCTGCCGGATCAAAAGTTGATTGGCTGGCGGGCTCCGCAAGGCGAAACTGTTCCCCAACCTGGCGAAGGAGAAGTCGTGGTGTTTACAGACCATCTTCTTAGGGGCTTCTCTCTGCCCGGGTCAAAAAAATTCCGGGACGCCCTAAATTTCTTCAACCTTCATCCTCAAGACCTTGGCTCAAATTCTATATCCAACCTATGCCAATTTCAAGTCTTCTGTGAGGCATATCTGCAAATGGAAGCCACCGTTCCTCTCTTTAGGGAGTTTTTCTATATCAACCACCAGACTAAATGTGCTGATGGCCCCAGTCAAGAACTTCACGGGGTCTCGATCCAGAGGCGAAGAGATGTTGCTTTTCCTTCGGTCACTCTGCCGAGTCATCCAAAGGGATGGAACAAGACCTAGTTCTATTGTAAGAACACAGCTCCTGCTGATGAGAACCCTTTGCCGGGTTATAGACCTGATCGTCCTGACCCCACCGTTGAACTTCCTGGCTGGGCCCCTCAAGAAGAGCGCGCTCAAGTCGCCCACATATATCCAAGGCTAAGGGCTTTATTAGCCAATGGTTTGACCGGGGTTGATCTGACCCGGTGCTGGATTACCTGGAGGATTCTCCCCTTAAGTCACCGGGCGGATTTAATGTGCAATTACTCAGGCAAATCAAATGATCCGCAAAGGGCATGCGGGCTATCAAGCATTGTTTTGACCATCTCTTTAACCATCTCCCAAAAATGTTCAGTCCCATTGACCTGTCAGCTGACGAAATAAACAAGATTGTGAAGAAACTGCTTGGGGAGTCACAAGAAAACTGTAACAAGACGGGGCTGAGACCGTACTATGCCCTTAACCAGGCTCCTCCAGTAAGCATTCCTGTGATCACTTGTCCAGCTTATCAACTCTTTAAACTTACCTGTTAACCTTGTGTTTAAAACTTGTGCAAGCCGACTCTTCATTCTGGAACAAGAAGAAAAAGAAAGTACCAGCGACCAAACCTAGGGCTGCTAAAGCTGCTCCGGCTCAAAAGAAGAATAAACCGGCTATTGAAAGTGAGATGATAGCTAGAGGCGGGTCACTAGCAGCTGATGATGAGTCAGAGGTAGAACTTGACTCCCTTGGCCGTCTTTTTACTGAACTGGCTAACACCTCATATTCTCAGGGCGATGCTGAAAATAGCCGGGCTGATGATGTTGAGGTAATTTCCATCTCCTCCGACTCAGAAAACTTTGTACCCCAAAGAGCCAGAAAAACCGTTAGAAAAGTGCCATTTTCTCATCCACACGCTTATTTAGACCCACAATTTTCTTTAAAGAAATCGCAGCATGCCGGCTCTGCAAGACGCCAGACTCGAAGTGGTTCTGGAGAACTCTTGACCGGCTTACCTGACGCTTCAGCCGCCCGTAAGCGACGCAATGAGGTGCCTCATAGTCTGACCCCATCTCTTCCACGAGCCGGCCTTTTTAAACATCCTCTTAACCCGTCTGATTCAAATTACCAGGAGTCACCACCATCATCTGGCGACTCATCTGCCACTCAACTGCCACCCCTTATCATTAAGCAAGGGTAAGTTCTTCTCAATAAACCGTGCTTCGTCATAACCATTGACTTGCTTATTTAAGTCGGCTTATGAATTCATAGGGCAAAAGCTAAGAAGAGGAAAACTGGCGAGTCATCATTCACCCCGGAGAACTTTGAATCAGAAGACCCAAACTTGGAGATCCCTGAAGGTCAACACGAGACGGCGAAGGGTCAGCCTGGTGAAAATGTTGATCCGCCCAAGCAAAACGAGCCGCCAACTACTGAAAAGGTGGATACTCAAATCGGCGCAGCTGACGTGATGGAGGATCTTAACCCGCCAAGTCCTACTCGCCCTTCTAGTCCGATGAAGGCGACTGAGGATACAGTCTTATCATCTCCCCAAGCCGATGATGATGTTGGCATCACAGGGGTATCCTTCAAGACTCCAAAGACGTCAAGCGTTCTGACCAAGCTTGTATCAAAAGATGAACCGGTTGCGTCTGAGAAAGGAAAAGGGAAGCTTGAGCTCCCAAACTTTGAAGGTCTCAGCGCGGCCGGTCTGCATGAGGCATACTTGACCCGGCTATCTGTAAGCCGGGAAATGGAAGTAAGTCTGGTCAATATGCTGAAGAGGAAATATGAGGTAAGAAATGTCCCTTCTTTCCATAATGTATATATCTTGTGTAGCCGCCAAGTCTTAGACATAGGTCAGCATGAATATGTGTAAGACTTTCAGTATGATATACTCATTTCGGAATTGTAGCCCCCAAAGGGCCGGGTTGTTTATGTTTATAACAAGCCGGTTCTTTAACATATTTCCCTTAAAAGCAACGTGTAGCCCCCAAGGGCCAGGTTGTTATGTATATAACAAGCCGGTTCTTTAACATATTTCCCTTAAAAGCAACGTGTAGCCCCCAAGGGCCGGGTTGTTATGTATATAACAAGCCGGTTCTTTAACCACTGTCCTTTAGAAGCGAACTGTAGCCCCCAAGGGCCGGGTTGTTATGTATATAACAAGCCGGTTCTTTAACAATTGCCCTTTAGAAGCGAGCTGTAGCCCCCAAGGGCCGACTCATATTGATACAATGAGCCAGATCTTATTCTCCTAGTGATCATTAGAAGAGAAAAAATGTCCTGCATTAGCCCCCAAGTGCCATGTAGATTGCTAGCAAACTGCTTGGGACTTTAGTTGAGAATTTTTAACCGTCTCATAGCCCCCATGGACCGGGTTGTGCAATTTTGTGGGAGCAATAGTATATAGCATTCCATTGACAAGATCTGGTTATGACAGGATATGCTCAATGACGCCGAGTCAAAGGTGGCCGGCTTACAAGAGCAACACAAAGCTGAGAAGAAGCTTCGCATAGACGCCGAGTCATCTGTCGTAGCCTTGCAAGAAACTGTATCAACAGCTGCGGAAAACTTGAAATCTTAGAAGACCTCCCATGAGGAAGAAAAAGCAGCGTTGTTGAAACGTGCTGAAGAGGCAGAGACCCGGCTCAAGCCCATTACTAATGAACTAAGTGGCTTGAAGCTCTATATTACCAAGATGACCCTGGCCATCTTTGGTATGTGACCCGCCATTCAGTCAGGGATCTCCCGTCCGAAATCTGTGATAGTTGTATAAGAATGATGTAATCGAATGTGTTCAAATATTGCAGGTAGCAGAAGCATCAATCTGCGTCAAGACCCCCGTGTCAAGCTCAAGGCGGTTTACACTTTCTTGGAGCAACTTTATGCAGGGAGCTTGTTCACAATTATGTCTGTGATGGGTCACAAAGAGACGCCACATTTCATAAGGGATGTGTTGAATCAACTTTCAACCATGCCAGGGAAAATTGAAGAGTTGAAGAAATCAGCCGCCCGAGCGGGTCCCATGATGTCCTTAAGCCGGGCCAAAGCTTATGTGCCAGATATGGATCCTTCCGAGATGGCCGGTGGGTTTCCAGAGTTGAACACTGAAGGTAGCGAATTCTCTGCAGCGGATTACTCCCGATGTTTCAAGGAAACTCGCGTTTTGGCGAGTCAACTTGTTGAAGAGTTGGACTTGAAGAGGTACCAGCCGGCTTACAACGAAGAGAACATGCGTGTCACCCCGCCATCTTACATGCCCATCGACCTAACTCCGGCACGGTATAAGCATGTTTTTGCTCCAGATGTTGACCCATCAATTATCATGAAAGAGGATGTCGTCTTTCAAGCCTTGACAACTATCGACTAGGATCTGGACAATCTTCAGATCGGAAGAAGAGCGGAGCCGGAGCAAGATGACCCAGAGGTCCAAGCCACTGCTGAACACCAGGAAGGAGCTAACCCGGGAACTGATGACCCGGAGGGCACAGAAACTGGTGCCCAGGAGTAGATGTCTCCCTAAAAATTGTGATATCATGGAGCCCAGCTATGGCTGTGTAATAGGATAGTTGAAAACACTTGATTGCTGAGCATGCCTTCGCGCACTTGAATATTTGGCAGTATTTTGGATGAAACAGCTGCACTAGTGTGATTGTATTTTAACCCGCCCAGTCTCCTTGGAAAAAATCTATGCTTCGTTGAGTAACAGTGTGGCGATTCATAGTTGTAGGAACCATCACTAGTTTATCCTTCTCTGCTTAACACATGTTTAGAATAACCCTGGGCGCTTAATAGCAGTCCGGCTTGGGGTTAGCACTAGTCAGAAATAAACCGCAATGATTTTTGCTGACGCATAGTCAATAGGCATCTGTCTTTTGTTTTAAACCGGTTTGTCCATGATCCGGCGGCTCATGGCCAAAAGGAAACAAAGATAACCCCTGTAAAAAAATTCAACAGAAACCGTGAATAGATATTAATGTTGAGTCGGCTTTCAAGGCACGACAATATAGACCGGCTTTCGAGGCTCGAGTCTTGCTTCAGTGAAGCTGGCGTGATAGCTCATGGTTTATCCTCGCTCTCTGTAAGCCGGCTCTCACGTGACATATCTGATGTTTTAACCAAGACATGTTCAGGGTCATAGAGATGATTGACTTGTCAATAGTACACCAGGTCAGCTAATTGGAGTAGCATCAAGCAGACAGGCAGGTTTAACCAAGATAATGTGGCATCATTTGCCGGGTCAAGAGGGTGAGATAGTTAAACTCGGTGAGTTGGAAGCCCCCAAGTAACCAATGATCAAAAAACGAAAAGACTCATGCACAATATTTGAGATGAAACGACAGAGGCCCCGAGTTTCGGGGATGCCAGCTTATGTATATTGATCATAATATATACAAAGGTATGTACAAGCACACTTGAGCCAGTGGCTCTAAGTATAGTAAGGACGGAGATGAGTGATATTCCAAGGCCTGTTGGTCTCTTCCTCCGACGTACGTGACTTATTGTGTTCACGTATATCCATCAGGTAATATGACCCATTGTTCAGATTTTTGCTGATGACAAAAGGCCCTTCCCAGGGAGGGGAAAGCTTGTGCAAACCTGTCTGTTCTTGTATCAGACGGAGCACTAAATCTCCCTCCTGGAAAGTACGGCTGCGAACTCTACAGCTGTGATAGCGACGTAGGTCTTGCTGAGAGATCGCAGATCGTACTGCTGCTAAGTCACATTCCTCTTCCAAGGCATCCAGAGAGTCTTGACGAGCTTGTTCATTGTCCGCTTCGACGTAGGCGGTTACTCTTGGGGAATCATGACGGATATCACTGGGCAAAACAACTTCTGCACCATAGACCATAAAGAAAGGCGTATAGCCTGTTGATCTATTAGGAGTAGTCCGGATGCTCCAAAGAACAGAAGGGAGCTCTTCGACCCAACAACCCAGCGTGCGCTCGAGTCGAACCATAAGCCTAGGCTTAATGGCTCGTAAAATCTCTTGGTTAGCGCGTTCTGCTTGGCCATTGGACTGAGGGTGTGCAACTGATGCAACATCAAGCCGGATATGCTCTCTTTGAAAAAACTGCTTCATAGCGAGGAACAATCCCGTGCCAAACGCGACATCCAGCTTGATCCGCCCGATAGGATATGCAGACTTTCCAGGAACAATCCCGTGAAACATGGTGGAAGACGACTGGAGCTGTTTTTCAAATAGATTCATCCGTCGGAAAATGTCGTAGTACAAGATGTTTATGCTGCTTCCTCCGTCCATGAGCACCTTTGTGAGTGAATGGCCGCCGACTTGAGGTGCCACCACCAAAGCCAAGCAACCTGGACTGTCGACCCGGGGAGGGTGGTCCTCTCTGCTCCATGTAATGGGTTGTTCCGACCAACGTAGGTATTCCGGGACTGCCGGCTTGACAACACTGACGGCTCGTTTCCGGAGTTTGCTATCTCGCTTGTCAGTATGGGTTGTGAACACGTGATACTGCCCATTATTCAACTGTTTGGGATTGCTCTGAAAACTAGACTGATTGCCCGGTTGTTGATTGCCCTGCTGTTGATTTCCTTGCCCCGGATGCTGATTGCCTCCGTTGTTGCCAGAACCCTCGTAACCTACACCTGAGCCGCCTGGGCCATGGAATTTCGGGTTGTGAAAACCACCTGACGAGCCGGCTCCAAGCTGCCCCGGGTTGCCTCCTCCGCCACCCTGATGGTTCTGAAAGAATTGCTCTCCGAAAGCTTGCATTATGTGACAGTTCTCCCAAGAGTGGGTTGACGGCTTATTGGGGAGGTTGTGCTTTGGGCATGGGCCTTTAAGGGCATCCTCAAAATTACGGGGCTTGTTGCCACTGTAGGATCTGTTAGTATAATCTTGTCTAGGTTTTCAAAGTTGTGGTACATGTGTTTTGTCTGAGTCATACCTAGAGTTAGTAGCTGAGTTTGGTAAATTTGTGATCAACGTTGCCGTGTAATTAGCTAGGATGTTCTACTAGTACAAGGCTTGCACGTCTGTGAGTCAAACGTCTTAGGACTCAGGACCGGACTAGGTAGCTTGTACGTGTAGGTTTAGGTCTACTTTGAGTCGGTTTGTGCTGGCCGGTTATGCATATATATATGCATAGTCCTGCGTGAGTTTTGTATTAGAAACACCGAGAGAAACATTGTAACATCGAGTCGAGAAAAGGAGAAAATAAAGAGGGTAAAGGAGAGGCACGACACGTGCCTTTTGCCAAAGTTTTTGCGTGTGCCTGTTCGTCGTGATTTGATGTGATCGATACGTGGTCGAGTTCCAACAGGATCTTCCCGAATTATTCCCCCTCGGGTATTTGTACCCAGTGTTGGTGTTAGCAACTAGGTCTGATCCTCCTTCCTGATTCTTACGCTTTCCTCCATTGCCTTGATTACCATGGTTTCCATTGTTCCCTGAATTGTTCTGCTAGTTACCCTTGCCACCATTGTTTTTCTTTCCTTTGCCAGTTTGGTCATCGTCTGGGTTAGGATCCTTCGTGGTGTCTGACTCGGCATACCTAGTGAGGACATCCATGAGCTCGCCCATATCCTGAACTTTCCGCTTGAGCCGGCCAAGCTTCTGGACGAGGGGCTCGAAGTGACAGTTCTTCTCCAGGATCAGAACCGCCTGAGCCGCCGTGATGCTGTCAGAGGCGTGAATAATGTCTGCGACCCGGCGTGTCCAGTGATGGGTCAACTCACCCTCATGTTGGATGCAGTGCTGAAGATCAACGATCGTCATTGGGCGTTTGCAAGTTCCTTGGAAGTTCTTGATGAAACGATCCTTCAACTCCGCCCAGGTGTTAATGGAGTTAGGGGGCAAGTTTTTCAACCATCTACGAGCCGGCCCCTCCAACATCATCGTTAGGTACTTTGCGCAAATAGCGTCGCTGACATCCAGCATGTCCATGGCTATCTCGTAGCTCTAAATCCAAGCGGCCGGCTCAAGGTCAGCCGTGTAATTTGGAACCTTGCGAGGGCCTTTGAATTCCTTGGGCATGCGCTCGTTGCGTAGAGCTGGCACCAAAGACGGTATCCCAATGGTCCTGCTACTGGAGGTCAATTGGGTTGTGACAGGCGGCGCTTGAGCCGCCGTATTCGCCGCCTCTGCCGCTCGCTGAGCCCGAGCCGTATCAACAATCTCCTGGGCGTTAAGGGTCCAAAGGCGTGGCGGCACACGAGGCTGCTCATGATGCCGACGAGCGCTGCTAGAGACGGCTGGCGACTCATCGTGGCGGCTCCTGCTACGGCTTGGAAGCGGAGTAGAGTGGAGTCGCTGCCGACTGTAGGATTAGTTCGCCTGCTAGGCAACCGCAGTTTTTAACATCTTAATGGAATTCCGGGCTTCGATCTCAACTGGTGAGTTTCCCGTGATTGGGAGCGCGGCCAGGTTGGTTGCTGCTGCCACGAAGTTGTCCAAAGGGTTGGTGAAGTGACCCGCCGGCGTGAGGAAACGATGCGGAGGCGTCTGAACCGGCGGGAGCCGCTGGGCCGGCTCCTGCGGGCGTTGCTGAGCCTGTTGATGGGGTTGACCCCGCGATGGCTGCCTGCCTCTGGTCGGGGGTACAAATGGTGCTTCCGGGGTACCTGCACCAGCCCCCTGAACAGGTGCATCCTGCGGCATGTTAAACATGCGCATGGGCTCGTAATTAGGCAGTAGACGGCTCATATGGCGCCTCTGATGAACCGCCTCCGGGCTTCGGCTTTCAGGTGCTCTACATCGGCTTGGACTTGAGACTGCAACTCCGCCATGCGAGTGTTTTCGGCGTTAATATCTGCATATACCTTAGCCATCTGCTCGCGGAGTCTGGTTACCTCCATGTTGCGTTCCGCCGGGTTTTCTGCGGTCACCGGTGTTGCAAGGAGCGTCGCCAGGGCGGTTGCCAATTCTGTCAAGGCCTGAGCCAGCGGTACGGCTGAGCCGGCCCCTGAGGTACCGGTTCCCGTTGCGGCGCCGGCCACCGTGGAATTAAGGGCCGGGGCCGAGCCTGCCATATAGACAACCGCCCGGGGGGGCGTCTTGAAGGAGTCCTGAGTCAGCTGGTCATCGGAGTAGCCCCCAAGCCCGCCATCATAAAGTGGGAGGATCGACTCGGTCTCGCCTACCGAGGACTCGCCATCAGAATAGACGAGGGTATCGCCGCCGGATGCCGAGTTATCTGCGAGGTCCACTCCCTGGGTGAAACCGACGAAGACGTGCTTCCGGCCAGCTTGAGCCTGGGCGAGTTGCGCGCGCTGGGCCGGCTCGATGATGTCGGCGCAGATGTCCGACCCGGGTTCAGATCCGCCAGCTTTGCCGATGAAGACGTGGATTTTGCCGAAGGGGACCCGGTGCCCGTACTCGATCGAGTCGGCCTCGGGACCCCAGCCTGAATCATCGATGTAAAGCTTGCCGCGGCGACCCTTGGTCATGCGGCCGATCGCGTATCCCTTGATCCCTGCGGGAGTTCCCTTCAAGTACTCAACACCACCGAGCGAGGGCCCCAAGGTGGGCGCCAACTGTCATGGTTTTGGTACGGAAGATGTCCTCGTGAAAGGACTTAGTCGTGAGGCCATCGCAGCTAGGTGGTAACTCGAATGGGGTTGATCGGAATTGAGAGACAAGGGTTTACCCAGGTTCGGCCCCTCACAAAGGAGGTAATGGCCTACGTCCTGCTTGATTGTTATTGATGATGATGATCTCGATTACAGGGATGCAACTTGGCTAACCTAGTACTCGAGAGCTTGTAACTTGATCTTTCTGCCTCGGGGGGCTCGCCTTTATATACAGGTCGAGACCTCAGGCTTACAACAGAGTCCGGGTCGCAACATGACCCGTGCCCTAATCTATCTCCTACTCATCATCTGAGGTAAGCCGCCGCCTTTGGTAAGCCGCCGCCTTAGGTAAGCCGCTCCCTCAAGTACTGGACCTCCAAGCCGGCCAGCTTATGAGTCACCCTAGATGGGCCTTAAAGTCTTGATAGCCGCATCCCTCTTTGGGCCGCCACTTGATAACCCGGCCCTACACGGGCGGGTCATACCGTGGGGTTATATCCCCAACAGGGGTGGCTTGGAAGGAGGCAGCCCCTTGGGGGACCCCCCCCCCCCCCGCCACCAAAAGGTTGCCCCCAAAGGGGCCCCCTCTCTAAAAATTGCCACATAAAAAGGGAGGCAGCCCCCAATGGGGCCCCTCCGATGGGTGCCACTTGTTAAGTGGGGGCAGCCCCCAAAGGGCCCCCCTCTAATGGCCGCCACATGCCAAGGGGGGCTGCCCCCAAAGGTGGGCCCCTCCAATGGGCGCCACTTGCCAGGGGGCTGCCCCAAAGGGCCCCCCACACTTGGGCCCACGTGGGGCTGCCCCACTTATTCAAGCCAAGTGGCAGCCTCTTGGCGCCTTCCAAAAAATTCTGGGATGTCCCGGAACCTTTTCAGAACCCACCCAATTTTGACAGATGCATTCCGGAACTTTTTCGGCTTCCTGGTTTTTGTGGTTTTCGCCAAAACATTTCCGGTTCTCTCTCCGAACAATATTCAACGTCTCAAAAACTTTTCCTTTGACTTTCTTTCAAGCTCCTAACCACGAAGTACTCAGCAGATCGATGACCCTTAAGCGTGTGACCCTGTAGGTTCGGTCAAGTATAGACATGACCGGAACTCCTTCCGATCAATGATCAATAGCGGAACCATGGACATCCATATTGACCCCTATACCCACACGAATGATATTTGAGTGAACCCATAGTTACCGTGTGCTATTCCTTTTGCTTCGTGATATATTACAAAACCCGAGGTCAGATTTATCGGCATCCCCGTGTATCAACAACTTGTAAACTATGCCAGTTCCCTCATTGCCGGTTTTGTTCTCTTTTCTCATTCCCGTGTTTTGGCATCCACATGATCAAATCACATTGTGTCTGGCCAGACAAAGATAGATACCATCATACCGAGAGGGCCCAAAGAATATCTCTCCATCGTCGAAGGAGCAAATCCCAGTCTTGAGCTATCTAGTCCCTTGTCATACTTTTCCGATGAACCCGTAAGTTGCCGTTATGATCACCCTGTTATGGTTGACATTTGACGAACTCCAAAGTGCATCATCTGGTATGAAGGAACTCGATACTCTCATGGTCTAAGGAATTATGCAAATGTTAACTTCACTGTGTTATTAACCATTAACCTGTGACGAAATGATCTCATAGTATAACAATCAATTAGGTTTGTTGAACACAAGTGTTTTTCTAACATTGTGTCCTCAAAGTTACTGGCATCCTAGTTACAATAACTTATGCCCAAGATCAGGAAAACGGAACCATCATGCAACACTTGACCTAGTCTTAGAGGAGAGACTAGGAATCTATTTTACCTTTTATTATTCCACACGTGCACATGGGTTTTCCTCTAAGCCTCTTGCATATACAGACTCGAGAACCATTGCAATTATAGCATAGAACATAAACATAATTACGAACATGGAAATAAATAATAACATTTATTATTGTCTCTATGGCATATTTCCTTCACGCCACATGCAAGGGGAGCTGCCCCCAAAGCCCCCCCCCCAATAGCAGCTTGGCGCCTTGCAGAAAATTCCGGGAGGTTCCGGAACCTTTTTGGAACCCTCCCAATTTTTTTGGATGCATTCCGGAACTTTTTTGGCTTCCTGGTTTTTGTGGTTTTCTCCAAAACTCCTCCGGTTATTCCAAAACACTTCCGATTCTCTCTCCAAAACATTTTTAACGTCTTAGAAACTTTTTTGGTGCCTTTCTCTGAAGCTCCTAACCACCTAGTACTCAGCAGATCGATGACCATTAAGCATGTGACCCTGCAGGTACGGTGAAGTATAGACATGACCGAAACTCCTTCCGATCAATGATCAATAGCGGAACCGTGGACATCCATATTGACCCCTATACCCACACGAATGATATTCGAGTGAACCAATAGTTACCGTGTGCTATTTCTTTTGCTTCATGATATGTTACAAAACCCGAGGTGAGATTTATCGGCATCCCCGTGAATCAACAACTTGTTCACCATGCCAGTTCCCTCGTTACCGGTTTTGTTCTCTTTTCTCGTTCCCGTGTTCTGGCATCCCCGTGATCAAATCACACTTTGTCTGGCCAGACGATGATGGATACCGTCACACCGAGAGGGCCCAAAGAATATCTCTCCATCGTCGGAGGAGGAAATCCCAGTCTTGAGCTATCTAGTCCCTTGTCATACTTTTCCGTAAGTTGCTGTTATGATCACCCTGTTACGGTTGACGTTTGATGAACCCTAGAGTGCATCATCTGGTATGAAGGAACTCGATACTCTCATGGTCAAAGGAATTATGCAAACGTTAACTTCATTGTGTTATTAACCATTAACTTGTGACAAAAGGATCTCATAGTATAACAATCAATTGGGTATGTTCAACACAAGTGTTATTCTAACATTGTGTCCTCAAAGTTGCTCGTATCCTCGTCACAAAAATTTACGCCCATGATTAGGAAAATGGAACCATCATGCAACACTTGAGCTAGTCTTAGAGGCGAGACTAGGAATCTATTTTACCGTTTATTATTCCGCACATGCACATGGGTTTTCCTCTAAGCCTCTTGGATATACATACTCGAGAACCATTGCAATTATAGCATTGACCATAAACATAATTATGAACATGGAAATAAATAATAACATTTATTATTGCCTATAGGTCATATTTCCTTCAAATCTGCCCAGATCGATTCATTAATTAAGTTGTCATTAACTAGTCATCCAATATAGTAACCTGTGATCTAGTGTGGTTCCCAGCCCGTTACTTCATAGCAAGCTAAGCATTGTCTAAAGATGGTTACAAGGAACGGGGTAGAGAACCTATGGCTCATGCTACTAGGTATCATGTCTACAGCATGCAATATCTTCCTAATCATACATTCCTGTTGAAAAGTTCTACATACAAGAAAATATTGGATATGATCAAAGGTTCCACTTGCCTAGTATTGATGATGTTCTTCAATCTGACAATCTTGGTAAACCTACTCTTCGCTCTGGGAACAATCTATCGTAGGTAAAGAGTTCACATAAACAACCATACAATACAATCAAACATACAACATAAATATGTGAAGTGTATGGTGTTAGTGTAGCTAGTGCTGTGAGATTATGTGTCAGGTGTCAACTCAAAAGAGTTAGGAAACAACATACTAGTTGTTACTTGGAATACATGTGACATAATGGTTCACATGCACATGGTATCAATTGGATAGGTTCATCACATAAGGAGTATGTGATGCAAAGTTGCATTGCTAGATTCAATTGACAAAAGGAATCGTTGCAACTGGATTCATGTTCTATGAATTGTGATCCGACTAGTTCATATTTAAGTTTAAATGACAATACAAACTTGAATGACCTTTGTTGAATTTGGATTCACACTTGACTTAACCTTGGTTTCAATTCAGGTTCATAGCTAAACTTGGTTTGGTTCCAATTTGTCTTCTAGTTGAATTCCTATTTGAATTTGAATTCGTTTGGACTTTGAACTTCATGTTCCTATTTGAATTGGGTTCAAATGATTTGAAAAGGTTCACTTGAGTTCATAAAATGGTTTGGGTTGAAATTCAATTTGAATTTCAATGAGAATTTAACTTGTTTGAATTCAAATTGAATTGAGTTTGAAATAGGATTTGAAATTTGAATTCAATTTGAGTTAGAATTTGAAAGGTTAGGTTCAAGTTCAAATGAATTCATATTTGATTAAGCTTGGTTCATGATTTCAATTGCAAAAGATTTCATTTTATTTCAATTTATAAAATGGATTATAAGTTCCATTTAAGTTTAGTTTTAAATTCAAATTAGTTTGTATTTCTTAAGTTCCTAAATTAATCCTAAAGTTTATTTTAAGTTACTGAATTATAATGCAAAAAGAATTAATCAATTTAAATATTTTGTTTAAAAGTTATAACCAATTTAAGCTTGAATATGATTTGAATTGAGCCTCTGTTGAACTTTGTTTAAATCCAAATTTTATTTTATTTTAATTTCGAATTTCATTGGGTTTAATTGAAAGTACAATCTATTAGGATTATTCCGCAGAAAGTATTATTTAAAAATGATTTATAGTTTGTAATTTAGACACTGTTCAGGTTCGAAATGTTTGCGTTTGAATTTTAAATTATTCAATTGTTAATTTTTATTATTCTGGATGAAATGTTTCTTCCTAAGGATCATTTTGAAAAAAGTTTCACCCATTTTGGGCTTACAGGTAAAAAGTTTCAAGGGTTTGAAGTTACAGGGGCTTTTCTGCAAAAGTGCATTTTATCTAGTGGTTTAATTTAAACAGAAAAGTTTTTCCATAATGTTGTGCCACGTGGCGCGTTTCTATTGGTTGATACCGGTTCACGGAGAATTAAACATGGGCCATGGGATTTAAGTGGCCGTGGACGGCTGTGATTGAGCCACGTCGGCTAGGGTTGCAGGGGCTCACCGAAATCTCGCCGGAGTTGGGGAGACGGCGGCGCTGTGCTCGGGTGTCATCGGGGACGGCATTCCGGTGGTCGTCGGGTGTCAGGAAGGGCACGACTGCGTTCGAGAGGCGATGGCAAAGCTCCTGGTTCTCGTGGTTGTCGCCGGGGTGGACGGAGGCGACGGCTGGGGCTCATTGGAGTCGGCATAGGCGGCGAACGTCTTCGAGTGTCGAACATCTACTCGAAATCGAGCTCTCCTGGATGTGCAGATAGGTCATGACATGCGCGTGGTCACGGGGAACATGATGGACAAGGTGCGCGGGCCGAGAGCGTGCTCACCTTGTTGGTGTTGAGGTTGCGGTGGTGGCGAGGCTCAGTTGTTGACGAACTCAGGGCTCTGCAATGCATTGGAGGCGCTGACGTTGTCTAGGAGGTGTGTCATGGACTGGTGAGGCTAGCAGTGGTACTGGTTGGTAGGGAGGGGCTCTGTGTTTGCCAGAATTTTGCCGGCGGTGTCTCGGGCAGACGTGGAGTAGGTGGGGTCATGGCGAAGCAGCCTAGCAACGATGTTTGTCGGCGTTTGGGGCAAAAGAGAGAGGAGCTCGTGGGGGTTTTATAAAACAAGGGCATCAACACGGGCGCATGCGGGAGGTGCACAAATATGAGGTCATGGGCGTCATGGGCGTCGGGTGCGTGTGCGCGCGTTGTGCGGGCATTTTGGGATGAAGTTGACGTGTGGGGTCAACGTGTCGGCGACAGAGAGAGAGAAGAGAGAGATAGAGAGAGGGCTCGGGCGCTGCGCGAGTCGTCCAATCTTGATCGGACGGCTGTGATAAAACACAGCGTACTGGTTCGCTAGGTGGGCTGCGCGCGTGCATTAGCAGGGCCGCGTAGGCTAGTTGGTCCGACTGGTCTGATGCGTAGGCTTAGATCTTTTCTTTTTTCCTTTGCTTTCTTTTTCTGTTTTCTTTTTTTATTTGAATTCTGTTTTGAATTTGAATTTGTTTTCAAAACCAAACTTGTTTTCAAAACCAAACTTGTTCTACATTCCCCTAGGAATATTTACAGAAGTTTTAACATTTATTTAGGGCCTTTTAGTAATTTATTTTCTGCCAATAAATCCTTAGCCTTGTTTTAAATATTTCCATTTCAAATCTTGGGTTTCTTTTATTGTTTGAATTTTATTGAATTTGACCTTTTGTCAAATCTTTTAATATTTGAACTGCCAACTTAACTTGGGGATTTATTTTATTTCCATACTTTGCCCCTTTAGGGTTTCTTTTCAATTCCCAAAGTTTTATTTGGGCCAGACTTTCAAACAACCAAGCAACTCCTATTTAAATTCTAGCTAAAGAAACCATTCACAAGCATTTTGGGAAATTTTTATTTTCCTCTAATTTTTAACTATTAACATTCCAAGTTTGAAAAACTTGGGATGTGACAGACTACCACCCTTAAAAGGAATCTCGTCTCGTGATTCAGAGAGATTAGAAAGAATGGTTAGGGTTTAGGGGTTCTCTTAAATTCCATCTCCATATCTGGGGTCGGGCTATTGACTTCAACTAAAATTGAGACAATGTGCTTGTATCCATGGATCCTTGGGTCCTTCGGCGGTCTCTACCGCCCTTAAATAATTCTATGGCTGGTAGCTCTATTCCTCCAAGCTTCCATGTGACTGATGTCTAAATGTGGTTCCTGATGACTCCTAGGACTATTCTTATATCCATTATCCTTCAGGTCTTAGGGTTCTACCACCCTTAAAAGATTTTAAGGTTGGGGTTTCTCTGACTTCACACTCCTCATTAGTCGATACTAACAATCCTTCAGATTCTATAATCAGGGTATCTTCTACCGGCTTGATATACCGTTTATCCATCTGTCTCAGTGGTTCTCACTATCCTTTTAATACCATCTGTGACTATGCCATCTGTGATAGTCCTTTGTCAATAGATGACAATTCTGTGACCTTCATATACCATATGTGATCTTCATTGTCCTTTTACTTCCCACTCTCTTGCGGTCTTGAATACTTCAGATCCAAGGCGTTCTTTGGAACACTAATCCTTGCAATCTCACTCCTAGGGTCCTGAATCCTTTATCACTGGAGTGGTCTTCATAATACCGGTTCCTTCATGGAACTGGTACTCGGAACACTAATTCCTCTTGGTTGACGGGTCTGGCACCAAAATTTTAAAATACCTATCGATACTCTCATGGTGGTTAATCAAATACTCTTCAGGGCTCCTGTAGAAAATGGGCCTTTGGCTATCCTCGCCATAAACATACGTTTACAATGGCTGGCTCCTCCAGGTTCCTACAATGTGTTTCACTAGGGTCTCGTAAGAATCATCGGCTCTCTTTCTACAGACTTACTTTCCCACATAACAAATCGAATAACAAGAGTAGTCATCATGGGGGCCAATCCATGTCGCACCCAAATTATTACCTTGCATACAGTCCAGTGAAGCTCGTATCCTAACTATAGGTCTTCCTCACAAGCATTGCAGAAGTCTTCTTCTTCGCAAAGTGAGTTTGGCTAAATCCATTGGTTTTGTAAGCAAAATACATCTAACTATCTTTACGGCTCTCTGGGTTTTAACTCCTAAAGTGTTAGCTGAGAAGTCTGCAGATTCTTCGGTAGCCCTTCTTCCTCGATGTGACAAGCTTCCATTAACATCCTTGAGGTTACATCACTCCTATTTGGTTAATGCTTACACAGTCCTTCCTTGGTAGGTCATGTATCTCCATTTTGCGTCCTGGTGCCTTTGGGTTATGTTCCATTGCTTAACTCAACCTATATATTTCCTCATCATCATCATCATATTTGCTCAAGGGCAATATCTCACAAAATTTGCGTTCATAAGAATCTGGCTTAATAGATCAACATGATTTTCTCCTTTTCATGACAACTTGTGCTGGTACATGGCTGAACTTACTTCCATTACATCGTAGTCTGCTCCATTTACCATTTACATGCTCTGGTGAGTATACCTCTCTGTATCAGTCCTTACATAACCATCCTCCTAATCGAGCAATCATCAATAAGGTGACATGTTTCCATATAGTGGTGGCAAAATGTTGTTAGTGTATCTCAGGGTTTCTACCTTCCTAGGTCTTCATTGCTCTTCAGTTTGGTGTAATATCACATGAATTGTCCTGGCTTCCTGTAGTAGTGGTAAATACTGTCGACTTATCTCGATGCTTCCCCATGTCCTGCTCACAAGCTCTAATGGTGGCTTCTGCCAGTACATTGGCATTTCTTGGAGTGGGATGGTTCTTTGTTAGGTGTATTGTCTTTCCACCAAGGTGGCTTGGTAACATTAATATTCCTCGTGGTTTCTTCCTCCCTGGCTGAACTGATCCATGGCAATCATAGCCCTTACGATTAATTTCCTATTCTCCTCGACTTCAATCCTCTGGTTGTGGGGACACACAATCCTGTAATGCCCGGGCTCCTTACAGTCAAAGCAAACAATATGAATCAGGCTCCTTCTCATCGGGAACTGGTTTCCTTGAGTGTTCTCGGTATGCTTAGTCCTTAGGTGTTTTTTCCCATCATTCTCATCGGCCGGGGCCAGGTTGTTTAGGATACCCTCGATATAATCCTTTACGGGGCAGCGGTTGGCGAAGTGTCCAACATGTCCGCACTCATAGCAGTGAATGGCCTCTTGGTTGGGTCCTGTGGCACCCCGGCTTAGAGAGACCGGAACACCCTGTATTCCAGCCCAGAGATCAAGTCTTCTGGAATACGGCACTGGTTGGCATAGAACAAATCAGCTCTTTATTACAAATAACATGGGTACAAAGGTTCTGAAGGCATGAAGGTTACAGGGGCACGACGACACTTCGCCTGCTCAGGTAGTTCTATGCTAGCAGCGGCACATCTCGAAGCGGAAAGAATTCTAGCAGCGGAACAACGGCGACGGTGATGAACTCCACTCTGCAGGGACTCTGGCTGGGACGTATCCTAGAGCGCAACCTCGGGGTCCTCGACAAACAAGCAATCACGGCATCACCTGCAATCTGGCATGACACGCCAGGTGAGTACTTTGAATGTACTCGCAAGCTCACAGCAACCAAAGAAATCAAGACATACAACAGCATGGCATTTACAGGTTAATCATCAAAGATGAACACTATATTAATAGAACAACATGAGCATGGCAACAACATGAGCATGGCAACAACATGAGCATGGTAACAGCCTGAGCATGGCAACAACATGAGCATGGCATATACATATAATTCATGATATGAACAGGAAGATACTAGCATGCAAGGGGGTCGACGTTTAAGGTCTCATGGACCAACTTACTCTGCTCGGGGGTTATCTTGTAACCACCAACTTACCATCGTGATCATCACATGACCACACGGAGATTGATCTCTACCTGTGATCATCGCATGACCACATAAAGATCAACCAACTTCTTTCCTCATGGAACCGGGGTTGTTTATTATTCAGATTTTTATTACTGTTGACCCACACTGTGACCTACTACGAACTATGTCCATGACCGAGGACGCGGCTATCGATAGATTATACACTCTACAGAGGTTAGTACACTGTACCCACACCACGGAACTCATGGCCTCGTGCTCCCATTCGGGTGGACCAACGACATTCCGACAAAACCAATCTATTGCATGACACTCTCCTGGCCACTCCCGACAAACTCCACTATGGGCTATGTCCTGGGTCGCCCTGATGTCAACTCGTGACATTCGCCACCTTTGTGGCCGCCACCGTCGTGGCCAAAACAAACTCGTCCCAAACGGGGACACCCGGGTACAACACAACTTGGGCACAAGGCTTATGACCGCCTACCTGATCAGGTTAGCGTGCGCACATAACCTTCCCTAGTTGGAGGCACCGGCGAGAGGCATGACAATAGACCTAATCAGGGCCGCCCATAAGGCAAGTGTGGCTGCACTGGTTAGCTCGATTCGGTGGCACCATGACTCAACCTACAGATTTGTTCAAGTTCGATTAATATCAGGTTCAACTTGAATAGTGATGAGCTGAGTCACAGTAAAATACATAATGAAATAACAATGCAGATGAGCATGACATCAGTGTAACCATGGATGGGCAACATAACCATTTAACATCATAATGATAAATCATTTATGCTACGGGATGCAAATGAGCATGGCATAGCGATGATCATAACTATCACAAGTATTTTCATATCAAACCATAACTACTCAAGTGAGCATAGCATTATCACTAGCATCGAAAATAATTACAAGAATAAAACATGATAAAATATCCTTAGCAATTAATCATATCACTTACTAGATGAAAATGAACATGGCATAAGCATAGACATGGATTCATAAGCATATTCGAAGTATTCACAAAATAATTAAATGCGCAAACAATTATTAAATATTTGAGTGGAAACCATGGCTACTGCAATGTCATCATGCAAGTGGCTGTCGTGGCTTGCCTGGGGATGAAGGATACACCGGGGGGAGGTGCGATGAACTCGCGGAAAGAATCGCCGGAAAAGTTTCCCTCTCGGCGGAGCTGTTTTAAGGTCAAGGGAAAAATGGTCATTTTCACGGTGTGACAACCTCATGAAAATGATACCATCGGAACGGGCTCGACGAACTGAGATTGTGGGCTTTGGAATCACCTGAATCGGAGTTACGGTCGCGAAGTTACGGCCGTTCGTTAGGCAGAAAAAGAATTAAAAATTGTCTATTTCTGCTGCTAACGGACGAACGTCCGCTATTTAGAGGTTTCGGCCGGCTTGGTTAAACCGAAGGCGTACTTCCCTGAAATACGTTTTCAGAACAGAGAAAACGCACTTTCAGCAGAAGCAATAGGAGAATACGCTTTCTTTATGCCAAAGCGTATTTTGAAAATTCGTGTCCACTTAACGGGCTGGGCCCAGCCGCCTGTGCCACTGACGATCGGGGCCCGCCTGCAGGTCGCTCACGTCGTCTTCAACCTCCATCGCCCGCTCCTGGCCGTGGACAGGGCCGACTCCGGCGAGGTTTGCCGGCGGCTCTGGCCGTCTCCCGTGGCGTGCGACCTACCCATGAGCTTAGGATGACGGGCCGCATCCATCCCCGCACAGCACGGCCGCCGAGGAGGACTGAAACGGCGACGGCATGGGCTCCAACGGAAATGGCCGTCGGCCGATCTTGGTTTCGGGCATAGGCTTGTTTCCAAGATGAAGCGAGGACATGGGGATGCTTAGCGGGCTCCGGGTGGTCTTCTGGTGGTGGTAAGGCAGAGAGGGAGAGCTCGGGCTGCGCGAATTTGAGCGAGGCAGTGCGGCGGCCATGGCGGCCATGTGGAGTGAGGAGGGGCTCTGGAGCTCGGCTGAGTTGTTGGGGAGGGCTAGAGGAGGGAGGAGGGGAGTTTGGTGAGGTCGGGGAGACTCGGGGCGGGCTTAAATACCCGCGGCTACGATGTCGTAGCCGAAAGCCGACGAGAGCTCGCGGTCGATTCCTCTGGCGTGACCGCGTGCACGCGCGCACGCGCGGAGAGGGAGAGAGGGCTAGGGGAGGTTCATCCGGTGCAAAGGTGCCGCGGGGAGGAAGAGTACAACTGCAAAGCGACGACGGCCGCGGGCATCCCGGGACGGCGTGCTCGCCGGAGAGGAAAGAGGAGAGGGGGAGGGGTCCAGAGAGTACACGCGGACGCAGGAGAGTGGTGGCGACGCAGAGGACATGGTGCGGTGGCGGGAGCTCGGCGTTTGGGCGGCGGCAGAGGGCCCCAAAGTTCCAGAGCACGCTTTCGGCACGCCAGACCGCGTGGTCACCGCATGCACAGGCGCACGCGGTGCACTCTGGGCAATCAAACGATGTCTAGCGTGTTGTCTCTCCTAAGTGGGTCCTACCTGAGGTGATAGATCGAAGAACGGCACTGTGGGTGGATGGGAGAGGTCGACTGAACTTTGTTGTTGCAAACTTAAGCAGGAAGTAGTGATCAAATGGGCTAGGTTAAGAGCAAACCAGAATGTCTCAGAGGTTTATGGTAGGAAGGACTATGATCCTGTGAATTTTGAGGGGATTTGGACAAGGTTAGAGTGCAGTTGCTTCACAACTGCAAAAATTTGGCCAGAATCTAGATCAGGAAGTAGCACTCACATGGTTGCTTGGATTGAGATGAAAATGGGTGAAGTGTGATCATTTGGGCATATGAAGGTGCCATAAAAATTTCATCCCATTTGGATAAACCAAAATGGTACTTCCTTCACAATGATACCCACTGGACAGAAACTTGGGGGAATTTTGCAGAGACAATGCTTTGGCAAAATGATGTGAATTTTGGCATCCTCACATCATATAGGTATACTTAGGTCCTGGATTAATTTCAGAATTTATAAAGCAATATAAAATATAGTTGCTTCACAAACTGAAATTGTGACCAGAAACCAAGATTTGAAGGTGTGCTCACATATATTGTTGTATGGATATGAAATTTGGTGGAGAGTCATAATTTGATCATATGGATGATCTCCCAAAATTTCAACTCATTTGGATAAGCCTAGCTAGTACTTCCTTCACAAAGCTTCTCTCTGGACAGAAACTTTGGGAATTTTGTGGAAAGCAGAAATATAGGTTGCTTCACAACCTATGGCAAACAGGGTTATTTCCTTTAATAGCAAAAGGAATATTCCCAATAAATAAATATTTGAGTTGGGCTAAGATGGAAATGACATGGCCTTGGGATAGATTTGAGAATGACAAGCCACTAGGAAGTGGCAGGAGAGAAGATTTTTCCCAGGTTTCAAGACCACATAGCCACGGAAAAAGAAATTCCAAATAAAAATTCGAAGAAATCCAAAAGAAAAAGAAAGGGCCAAAAATCGGGGTGTTACAGGTCCTTTTCCTTTTCTGCTAACCGAGGTGTCCTCACTGGTCGGTTGGTCTTGCAAAGGTGGCTCGTTTCCTATATCCTTATCCTCCTTCTGGCAGTCTTGAGGTGCAATCGTCCTCCTTCATGCGATGATATCTTCTATCTCGGCTATAATATTTTGGGTATGGAGTCTTCTCTCCTCCCGGGGTTTCTTCTTATTCTCGGTCCTCTTGGCTTCCCAGTTGTCAAGCATAGCTTGTATCTCCCCTGGGTTGTACTCTATCTCGATGATTTCATCCATTCTTTTCTTCTTCTTTGTACAAGGGTTATGGTTAGTTCCTTCTCCACAATGCCTGCAGTTGGAGGGCGGTCCTTCCTCTTTTGAGGTTAGTTCCAATTCCCTCCTAATCTAGTTGGTCTCTTCCTCTTGGTGTCTTGGGTTTTCTCGTGTAACATCAGTAATATCCCTTTCATCCTTAGGTTCCTTCAGATCCGATAAGGTCTTCTTGGCTACTTCCTTCTGTGGTTGTGCTGCCTGCTTCTCCCCTGTATAGGTTTCACAACTAGGTGGGTAATGATCAGTTCCATTACATAGGAGGCATGTAATTTCCACATGGGGCATTCTTCTTCTAGATGGCTTTACTCATAGTAAGGGCAATTATCTAGTTTCTCCTTACTCCATTTCCTGTGGTCCTCCTTGTGGGTAGATCCATTTCCTTGGTCTTCTTGATCCTCGGGTGGCTTCAGTTCTTCTTGGGTTGTTGGTCCAGATAAGGTGAGTCTCTTGGGGTCCATTCTATCGGGTTCTGGGGTCCATGGTTTCGGGTTAGGGATGAGAGTGTAGACGGGGAAAGAATAGATACCCATGCAAGCATCATACTAGTATATATATAAGCCTTAGCACGGCCGTTAGTATAACACATAGGTAACTTTCACACCTTAGGGTCTATTGGTATGGTCTGGTCTGATATTCTCACTGTTCACAAAACTTCCAAGTCTCCAGTTTTGACGACTTAACTCCCTGGGTAGTGTCTCCTTGACTTCTAGTCCAACTAGGGATCTAAGTATGTTCTATCCCTATTCACACAGGAATTTCACTCATACCACACCAATCATCAATCAATGCATGACATCATTCATTAGCTACACAACAGTCAATTCACACAAGCAACTCCTAAGTAAGGTCATATCGTATCCGATATGATATCTTCAGACTACTCGTAGAACATTTACTTCAGATTAACATGGTAGTGGTGGCCAACTCTAAGCTTCACTTCAGCTTTAGCTGAACTAACTGCTTAACTTGGATTGATCCCATATGTCATCTGGTTGTTGTCTCCTCATTCCGTGTGACATCCCCAGCCCCTGATGCCCTATTAAGTTAATTAACATTGCCATGTCAACATGATCATCATAATTAAATTTCCACTAAGAAATAATTCAACTCTCAAACCCTATTCAAATTCAAATGCAAGTCAAAATTAATAATTCTTCAAACAGAGAAACAAAAATATTGGCATGATTCTAAATAATCCCCTAATAATTGTCATGAACAAACCCAGTATGTTTGAATTACTAAAATGCCCCTAGAAATATTCTAAGAAGAACCAGCAGCACTAAATATGGCCATTTCAAATTAAACAAATAGTTAGACAATTCCAATTGGCCCCAAACTTTTTGTGCAAGTCCAGAAAAATGCATAGTATTTATGTGACAAGTTTCACATTTAACAAAAATCACTAAGTGCATCACATAATTAGAAAACAGAGTGAAAAACTGAAAACAGAAAAAGAAAAAGGAAAAGAAGAAAAGGACTCACTGCTGGACTAGGCCTCGAGTGCACAGTGCACGGCCTAAGAGAACCAGCCAGCAGTTGACTGTTGACCTGGGCCCCACTGTCAGCCTCTGTTGTAAGTAGCTATGTACACTTTTTGTGTACCCATAGCATTTAAGTATTAAATGAATTTTCGAATTAAATTAAATCCAAAAAATCCAAAAAATGTTTAAAACTTTGAAAAATCATATAAAATAAATCGTAACTCGGATGAAAATAATTTATATATTAAAAATAATCAGAAAAATATAATGAATCCGAATATGTCATCCACATGCATGACAAACCCCCCCCCTAACATAATGAACATTGAACTTTTGCTACCAGAACAGTAAATGAATAGTGTCTGGATTCCCGGATATTTTCCCGCTTCAATTAAAATGCCTAGTAATGCATTAGAGCATATCACCAACACATATTGGCATGACATACATCTATGTTGCATTTGATTGCTCTGTTATTTATTGGTTCCCCCTCCGTTACATCTTTTCCGGTAGACCCCGAGACCGCTGTAGATCCAGTGATCGACTACTTCCGAGGATTCCTTTTCGTCTGAAGAGCAACTAGGCAAGCAAAACCCCTTGATCATTCCTATATCGCCTATTCTTTATCTCTACTTCATGCATTAGGTATTTGTACCACTGTTGGTCGGTAGATCCTATCCTGATGCATAGCTTGATTTTGTCGCCTTTCATAAATGCTTTACATGTTATCCTAGCATGCCTAGATTAGCTATGCTGGTGTTCCATCAGTTGGCCCTACACCCTTGTCCATGTTGCTATGCTAGATAACCGGGCCGTGATCCCCTTTGGGCGATGATCACGGATATTACTGCATTAATTTACTTCACACTACTATCCTTAGATAGTGGACCTGAGTTGGCCACTGGCTTATACGAACTAACCGCCACGCGGGATAATGGTTATGGACCCTCGGCGTCGTTAGTTCCTCCCGAAAGCTCTGTTAGATGTCCAATTCAGAGAGGCGGTCGGGCCGGGCAAGTGCCATCCAGGACAGAGGTGGTGCTTGGACCCGACCCTTCTCGCAATGTGCCAGGAGTGCTTAGGGGCGAGCGGCCAAAGACTCCCTTCGCGCTTAGGATGTAGACTGTTATGGACCTCTCTGGACAGCCTAGGTAAGACTTCGACGTGTCAATCACTCTGGGTCCAGGCATTACCCAGAAAAGTGTGTCCGGATAGGGGTAATCAAGCGTGTTGGGCAATGTGGAGGAAGACAAATCTATTCGAATAGTTGTGTCCATGGTAATAGGATGCTTGGATTTGTATCCTGATCTCTTACAACTATAACCGGATATTTGATGCAATACTTAACTATTATAACTGGTCCAAGATCGCTTTCTCTCAGGGGTATGGTATTGTTGTGTTAATTACAAGTTGGTATCGTATGCGCTCATACTCCTTCTTTGCTGCAAGATGTCCTATTCTCTTCCCATGCTACAAGATGGTGGCCCTTGTGTTTCATAGAGCTTTCTTCCCCCTGTTCTGGCATTTTGCAGTATAGTCCACTGATATACCCCATTCCTTGATACCGATGCATATTTAGGATAGATCTGATGTAAGTCTTGCGAGTACTTCAGATGAGTACTCATGATCGCTTTGCTACTCTTTTCATCCAACCCGGTTGCTGCTATTAGATAGTAGTACCCCGGATGCAGGTTCCATCGCTGATGACTACAACGTGGAGATCGATGACCAGGAGTAGTTTGGAGGTCCTAGGCTGGAGGTCTGCGCCTTTTCGATCTAGAGTCGTTGTTTGTTTTCACCTTCTTATGGCACCTTTGTAATTGTCTGTAGTCAGACCTAACTATTGATGTAATTTTGGGTCTTATGACCCTGGTTTGTAATATATATATATATATATATATATATGTTTCTTTGTTTACCTTTTTATGTCGTAGAGTTGTGTTGTAGTACTACCGTGAGTAACCGTTCGTGATCGTGCATGCTGCGTGGATGATTAGTGCACGGTCAGGTTCGGGGGCGTCACAAGCTGATATCAGAGCCGACTGCCTGTAGGAACCCCTTCCAAACTCCTTGGCCGATGTTGAGTCTAGTCTTTGAAAAACTATTTTTGAACTACTAACTATGTTGTGTGGGTTACGGGCCCACATCGCTAATGGATGGGATTAGGACTCTTTTATTCCGCCTCTTACTCTAGGTTCTAAACTTCTTATCCTTTCGGGTTAAAGATTTAACTAACTCTAGGTTCTCGTGAACACATCAATCCGGAGATCCATTCATTCTCCATTGCTCTTGTTGTAGCAAGATACCCCGAAATACTCTCTGATTTTTCGAGAATCCTATATGTCCTACTGCCATTGAAATTCGTTGTCATCTACTTACACTTGTGGTTAATTTTAGTTCTTTGACAATCTTCGTTGAAATCCTCTGCGATTGTTGTTCTCACCCTATTGATTCACATGTATGCGAATACTCGCAATCATCAGTTAATCCCTAGAATTATCTTTCCGGCATATACATCATTCTGGACATGAGCTGGTTCTCGGTATATCAAACCCTAATTGATTATCCATCTAAGTCTATTCAACTTACTCATCTTTTGATCAGAGCGTCTGCCTCTCATCCCCGATTTGGAAATCGTAATTCCTTTGTAATTAAGCTTCGAATTATTGAGATGTTTTTATAAACCGATGCGCTTGCATTCTTCCTCAGCTGGTTGAGTGCCGATACTCACATCAGATCCTTTGCGGACCCCCAGATCCTTGTTGGCTTACTGCCCGACCGTTCCTTCATGTTTGAAATGATTGGTGAATTTCCCCTGATACAAAATGCCTTTGGCGAATTGTATCCTCTGCCCTTGCCATCTGTACCCTCGCTTTCGAGCTTGTATCCATTTTCCGTTGTGTGTCGTACGGGTACCTAAAATGCCCGATGGGTTGTTCCTATGCCTTTTGAAATTTGTGTGTAAACCCTGAAGTTTTCATGGGTCATATTCTTCTAGTATTTCATCAGGTAAATTTTCAAACTCAACCCATTTTTAATGGAGAAGTAAATGAAAATTTGTGCATTGGAGAAGTGGGAGTCGACCTTGAACATTTATGTTCATGCCCATGGAAATGATGTGGATCTTATCATGGAAGCTTCTCATAAAAATAATTATCCACTTGGTATAAATTCATCATGTATCCTTGGTTTAGTCCTTTGCAATCCTGGTTCTGACCATGTTGTTCTCCCTTGATTCCATTTCTCACACAAGTTAAAGCACTTGTCTTCCGCAGATTAGTAACCCAGTCCAGCTTCATTTTGATCTATCTTGATAACTTTCATTCCTCATATCGAGAATTTTGTGCCCTTGCACTACATCTTAAAAATTCTGGCTGAAGTAATACCTCTCGCCGTCTTAGTCATTCTACGGGTTTTGGGTTGTTTATCAACCGACAACACCGATAAGTGAATCAAATCCGCACTGCAATTCAATACCCCTAGTATTTTTTGTTGCTCGGAAATTTAAACTCAATCGTGTCATTCCTAGCCTAATCAGCTACATCATTATCATGCTAATTTTAATTGTGCTACCTGGTCCTTCATCCTTGGAACACAATTCCGGCAGTGCACTAAGCTTACGTCGAGCTTTCGACATCGTACAGGTTGTCTTAAAAAGCAACTCTGATTCTGAGCTTGCATCTTATATGTGGTTCTGACAACCTTGCACCCACTTGTCATTCCTTTTTGCTTGATGCCATCGCTGTTCAATTACATCTTCATGAAACCTCTCGACAAAATGTGTGTGGTCATCGCCAACACTTTAACTTCTTCCAAGAGGTGAATCGAATTCATGATGTGAAATACCATCCTTAGCCCCTCGATAATTTGTGTTACCATCGACAACATCCTTGCATTCCTTCCGACACAGACATGGTCATGTTTTGGATTATACCTTGAGTTCCCTGCTAATCTTGAAATTGCTCCTTGCATATTTCTTGTGATCTTCAAACCTGCCCTTTACTTGAACACCATACCATCGCTACCTCGAAGCATGACTATGGTACTTTGAATATCACCAAAAACATTGGAAGCGCAATGCTAAATGTTTCTTGATCAATTATCCAAACACCGTTGTATGGGTACACATCATGATTTTCTTGCCCCTTTATCCAAAGGGTTACGTACTTGGTGTCCTATCATGTATATCATGCTCTGCTTGTTCTTGGGAAGGATATACTCCTAATACTTGTGTTTAAACACAATTTCCTTTCCATTGGTTTGTTTAACCTTCCTTGTAATTTACATGATCTAAGCAGTAATAATTCCCTGCTTATAAAAATACCCCGGTGTACAATCCTATCAGTAAAACCCTGTTACTATTGTTGTTAACATTCCGGTAGCCACCGATGGACGAGAACCTTGCCAATTGGTCTGCCTCGTATTAATGAGCAGGAAAATGGTTCTCTTCATCCCCCACCCTTGGTCCCGACGATGTTGCCGACATAGCAGACATATTGTCCTCTGACAAGCCTTGTCTCATAATCGCACAAGATGCCACCACCCTTCTTATTTATAATCCACACTAACCCACTGGTCCACAGGACCGAAACCTGGCTCTCCTGCACATCCTTGTTTCTGAAGTACCCTTTGCACATGGCTTCGTATGTATTTCCACGAGCCACCTTCCCTAACGTGTTTCATTCCGGTATCAGATGCAACATTATTCTTCATTGCTTTGAACCCCTTTCACCACCTGTTTTAGGCATCAACTGGATGCCTACCTGATTGAAACTTGTTGAACCTCCTTATATCACTCTCGATATGTTTCCTGATACTCCTAAACCTTCTTCACTGAGATAATTACCGGATGCTAATCCTTCCAGACATCCAACCTTATATCGTTCTCCCTTGTAACCTTTTCATAAGTACGATGAAGAACCTGAAGGAAGGATGACAACTTCGTCATGATGCACTAATGCAGAGAAATGAAGGCTCGAACGTAATGGACCGACCTCTTCGAGAAGAGCAACCAGGACCGAGAAGATTCGTTAGATTCGTAACCAGACCTTTTACCCCTTACTCTACCTCTTAATTCTCAGGACAAGAATATCTTTTAGATGAGGAGAGTTGTGGCATCCCCAGCCCCTGATGCCCTATTAAGTTAATTAACATTGCCATGCAATCATGATCATCATAGTTAAATTTCCACTAAGAAATAATTCAACTCTCAAACCCTATTCAAATTCAAATGCTAGTCAAAATTAATAATTCTTCAAATAGAGAAACAAAAATATTGGCTTGATTCTAAAAAATCCCCTAATAATTGTCATGAAGAAACCCAGTATGTTTGAATTAAAAAAATGCACCTAGAAATATTCTAAGAGAACCAGCAGCACTAAATATGGCCATTTCAAATTAAACAAATAGTTAGACCATTCCAATTGGCCCCAAACTTTTTGTGCCAGTCCAGAAAAATGCATAGTATTTATGTGATAAGTTTCACATTTAACAAAAATCACTAAGTGCATCACTTAATTAGAAAAGAGAGTGAAAAACTGAAAATAGAAAAAGGAAAAAGAAAAAGAAGAAAAGGGACTCACTGCTGGACTGGGCCACGAGTGCACAGTGCACGGCCTAGCCCAGCAGGTCGTCGTCTACCTGCTTCCACCTCGGTGTCGCCTGCGCGCTCACCATTGTCAGCGATGCAGCATGCATCGGCGGTCCCTCGGTCGCATGGATGGATAAGGATGACGAACACGCCCTGTGGATCGAAACCTAGCCCCATTTGCCCCTTGCCCTCGCTCCTCTCTCCGATCTGGACGGAGCCCGACGCAGCCATCGCCATGCCATCGCCATTCGCGTAGCCACCTGCCTCCCCATGTCTCGCCGCTGTGTCCTGGAGCTCCGCCTTGCTCCATTGCGTCGACTGCTACAACCCATTGGAGCTGGGAGCCTCTGCATCGAGCTCCTCTGCCTCGTCTTCTTCCTTGGCTCCGACGAACTCCATTGATGATTCCGGCGCCATCTGCTGCTCCCGTCTCTCGCCGAGCCTTCTTGTGCTCTCACGGTGAGCTTGCGAACAAAAACCCCCTGTTTCCCCTTTGAATCCCTGCCCATAGCCTAGCTAGCTGTCACGCCCGAAACTCGCCGCCGCTGCCTTGCTTCGCCGTCGAGGCCATGGCCTGCAGAGCTCACTTCTAAGCTTCGCCTCGAGTTCCTGGAGCTCCGAGGAACCCGTAGCACCTAACACCGTCGCTTGCCGTGCCCCCTGTGCTCGAATCCATGCACGCCCGATTCCGGCGGCTGTATAGCTCATCGCCGGCGTCGTTTTAGACCTCCCCCACTCCAACCACGGGCACGGTTGGACGCGGCACTTCACGGGCGTTCGAACGTGCCAAGTCTCGCGCCCAGGAGTGGCCCGTAGAAGAATCCCGCGCGGCTCCGCCACGGTTTTTGGTCACCGGCATTTAAACACCGGCGCCGCTGACATGGCACCATTAGCGCTAAGCTAATCCACCCCCTGTGACCCTGACACGCGGGCCCCACACGCTAATTAACACCAGATTAAAATGTACTGTTAATTAGTTCACTAGTGAGCCACTGACACTGGGCCCCACCCCCTCCTAATTAGTCCCGGTTTAATTTAACTCAGTGAATTAGGCCTGAGTCAATGACAGGTGGGACCCAATCACTGTTTCAGTGGATAAGGTCCGGCCCAGTCAGCAGTTGACTGTTGACCTGGGCCCCACTGTCAGCCTCTGTTGCAAGTAGCTGGGTATACTTTCTATGTACCCATAGCATTTAAGTATTAAATGAATTTTCGAATTAAATTAAATCCAGAAAATGTTTAAAACTTTGAAAAATCATATCAAATAAACCATATCTCGGATGAAAATA
Source organism: Elymus sibiricus (assembly GCA_039707655.1). NCBI lineage: Eukaryota > Viridiplantae > Streptophyta > Magnoliopsida > Poales > Poaceae > Elymus > Elymus sibiricus. The sequence goes on along the minus strand of CM077663.1, from coordinate 36,404,506 downwards.
ATTTATATATCAAAACTGATCAGAAAAATATAACGAATCTGAATATTTCATCCACATACATGACAAACCCCCCTAACATAATGAACATTGAACTTTTGTTACCAGAACAGTAAATCAATAGTGTCTGGAGCCAGGAAAATATTCCCGGATATTTTCCCGCTTCAATTAAAATGCCTAGTAATGCATTAGAGCATATCTCCAACACATATTGCTATGACATACATCTATGTTGCATTTGATTGCCCTGTTATTTATTGTTTCCCCCTCTGTTACTTCCTTTTTGGTACACCCTGAGACCGCTGTAGATGCGGTGATCGACTACTTCCGAGGATTCCTTTTTGTCTGCAGAGCAAACAAGCAAGCAAAACCCCCTTGATCATTCCTATATCACCTATTATTTCTCTCTACTTAATGCATTAGGTATTTGTACCGCTGTTGGTCGATAGATCCTATTCTAATGTTGTGGGATCGAGGAGATAGGTCTAGAGGGGGGTGAATAGACACTTAACCAACCAAAGTTGCAGATTTTAATTTCTCTTGGGACTTAGGCAGATTTTGGTACAAGTTAAGATCGCTCCAATAGTTTCTACACATGCATATCTAGAGATTGAGCAGCGGAAAAAGTAAAGCATGCAAGAGTACGGAAAGTAAAGGGGGTAGAGTATGGAAGATCAGACGCAATGAAGACACGGTGGTTTTTGGAGTGGTTCCGATAGGTGGTGCTATCGTACGTCCACGTTGATGGAGACTTCAACCCACGGAGGGTAACGGCTGCGCGAGTCCACGAAGGGCTCCACCCACGAAGGGTCCACGAAGAAGCAACCTTGTCTATTCCACCATGGCTTACGTCCATGAAGGACTAGCATCACTCGGGGTAGATCTTCACGAAGTAGGCGATCTCCTTGCCCTTACAAACTCTTGGTTCAACTCCACATCATGTCGGAGGCTCCCAAGTGACACCTAACTAATCTAGGAGAGACCACTCTCCAAAAGATAATAGACGGTGTGTTGTTGATGAACTCCTTGCTCTTTTGCTTCAAATGATAGTCTTCCCAGTGTTGGAAATATGCCCTAGAGGCAAAAATAAATTGGTTATTATTATATTTCCTTGTTTATGATAATCGTTTATCATCCATGCTATAATTGTATTGATTGGAAACTCAAATACATGTGTGGATACATAGACAACACTGTGTCCCTAGTAAGCCTCTAGTTGACTAGCTCGTTGATCAAAGATGGTTAAGGTTTCCTAGCCATTGACATGAGATGTCATTTGATAACGGGATCACATCATTAGGAGAATGATGTGATGGACAAGACCCAAACTATGAACGTAGCATATGATCGTGTCAGTTTATTGCTATTGTTTTCTGCATGTCAAGTATCTGTTCCTTTGACCATGAGATCATGCAACTCACTGACACCGGAGGAATACCTTGTGTGTATCAAACATCACAACGTAACTGGGTGACTATAAAGGTGCTCTACAGGTATCTCCGAGGGTGTCTGTTGGGTTGGCATGGATCAAGACTGGGATTTGTTACTCCGTGTGACGGAGAGGTATCTCAGGGCCCACTCGGTAATGCAACATCACATTGAGCCTTGCAAGCAAAGTGACTAAAGAGTTAGCCACAGGATCTTGTATTACGGAACGAGTAAAGAGACTTGCCGGTAACGAGATTGAACTAGGTATAGAGATACCGACGATCGAATCTCGGGCAAGTAACATACCGAAGAACAAAGGGAACAGCATACGGGATTAACTGAATCCTTGACATAGAGGTTCGACCGATAAAAGATCTTCGTAGAATATGTAGGAGCCAATATGGGCATCCAGGTCCCGCTATTGGTTATTGGCCGTAGAGGTGTCTCGGTCATGTCTACATAGTTCTCGAACCCGCAGGGTCTACACACTTAACGTTTGGTGACGATTAGTATAGTTGAGTTATTATGTTGGTGTCCGAAGGTTGTTCGGAGTCCCGGATAAGATCCCGGACATGACGAGGATCTCCGGAATAGTCCGGAGGTAAAGATTGATATATGTGATAATAGTGTTTTGATCTCCAGAAGAGTTCCGGAATTCACCGGAAGGGGTTCCGGATGTTTACCGAAGTGTTCAGGTACAGCAACACTTTATATGGGCCAAAGGGATAAAGCCCACAAGGTATTGGAAAGTGCAAAAAGTAGTTTTGCTGCCGCGTAAGCGGTACTACCGCTTGGTGAAGCGGTACTACCGCCCGAGCGGTACTACCGCTTGTGTGAAGCGGTACTACCGCCCAAGCGGTACTACCGCTTGTGAGCGGTACTACCGCTTGTGCGCGGCTGTGCACGGTTCGGCAGGGATCCGAGTTGGACTCTTTCCCTGCGGGCCAAACCGACCTTGTGCGGGCAAAACCGACCTGGAGGAGGCTTTTACTCCAAGTTTAGACCCCAAGGCTCAACATATAAATAGAGGGGCAGGGCTAGCACACGAGAGAGATCAAGATTTCCCCAAGCCGTGTGCGGCAACCCTAACCCTCTAGTTCCTCCGTCATAATCTCCGTAGCGCTTGGCGAAGCCCTGCAGAGATTGTTCCTCACCACCATCACCACACCGTCATGCTGCTGGAACTCAACCACTACTTCACCATCGCTCGCTAGATCGAGGAGGTGAAGGCGTCATCAAGCCGTACGTGTGTTGAACGCGGAGGTGCCGTCCGTTCGGCGCTAGTTCGTGATCGGATCGAGGGACGACTTGCGATTTGGATCGCAGAGACGTTCGACTACATCAACCGCGTTTCTTAAACGCTTCCGCTTAGCGATCTACAAGGGTATGTAGATTCACTCTCCCTCTCGTAGATGCTCATCACCATGGATAGATCTTGCGTGTGCGTAGGAAAATTTTTGTTTCCCATGCAACGTTCCCCAACAGTGGTATCAGAGCTAGGTCTATGCGTAGATGAGATCTCGAGTAGAACACAAACGAGTTGTGGGCGTGGGTGTATACATATTGCTTGCCGTTACTAGTTGATATTTGATTCGGCGGTACTGTGAGATGAAGCGGCCCGGACCGACATTACGCGTACACTTACGCGAGACAGGTTCCTTCAACTAACATGTAACTTCGTTGCATAAAGATGGCTAGCGGGTGTCTGTCTCTCTCAGTTTAGTTGAATCGATTTCAATGAAGAGGGTTCGTTTAGAAGATCAAAAAGCAATCACTACACCACGTTGTGGTTTTGCGTAGGTAAGAACGGTTCTTGCAAACCCGTAGCAGCCACGTAAAATTTGCAACCACAATTAGAGGACGTCTAACTTGTTTTTGCAGGGTATGTTGTGATGTGATATGGCCAATTACATGATGAGATATATGTGATGTATGAGATGATCATGTGTTGTATAGAATATCACGACTTGCATGTCGATGAGTACGGCAACTGGCAGGAGCCATAGAGTTGTCTTTAATTATTGTATGACCTGCGTGTCAATCATTAAGCGCTATGTAATGCTTTACTTTATCGCTAAACGTTAGCAATAGTCGTGGAAGCAACAGTCGGCGCGACAACCTTATGGCGACACGTTGATGGAGATCAAGATGATGGAGATCATGGTGTCATGCCGGTGACGATGGAGATCATGCCGGTGCTTTGGAGATGGAGATCAAAAGCACAAGTTCATGGCCATATCATGTCACT